>JARCFY010000005.1:138649338-139933139 GCA_029233225.1 Lepidodactylus listeri | reverse complement strand
CTCCATACTGCCACTCAGTGGGATTCCTCGGGAGTAACGCAGAAAGTCATTTTGTGTAACAAACTATTACAATTTACAATCCAATGTATTTCTTGGATAGTATTCATTGATTACTCTTCTGTGAACTCTTGGTTAGACAACAGTGAAATTTCTACGTTTTACAAAGTGATATCAGTACAGTGTCAGTTATCACTCCTTGTACAACCAACTTCAAAATCTGATGAATGTATCTCTTGCATTCAATGTAATTGCTCTTACAGTTGATATATCTTGATTTTATATGGTTGAGTACATATACAATTAAATGAAGCCACCTTCTATACAACTACAGTAAAAAGGTGCTCCATACTGCCACCCAGTGGGATTCCTCGGGAGTAACGCAGAAAGTCATGTTGTGTAACAAACTAATACAATTTACAATCCAATGTATTTCTTGTATAGTATTCATTGATTACTCTTCTGCGATCTCTTGGTTAGACAACAGTGAAATTTCTAGGTTTTACAATGTGATATCAATACAGTGTCAGTAATCACTCCTTGTACAACCAACTTCAAAATCTGATGAATGTATCTCTGGCATTCAATGTAACTCTTCTTACAGTTGCTATATCATGCTTTTATATGGTTGAGTACATATACAATGAAATGAAGCCACCTTCTATACAACTATAGTAAAAAGGAGCTCCATATTGCCACTCAGTGGGATTCCTCGGGAGTAACGCAGAAAGTCATTTTGTGTAACAAACTATTACAATATATAATTTCTTGTATAGTATTCATTGATTACTCATTTCAATGATCTGTTGGTTACAGGATAGTGATATTTCTAGGTTTTACAAAGAGATATCAGTACAGTGTCAGTTATCACTCCTTGTACAAACAACTTCAAAATCTGATGAATGTATCTCTGGCATTCAATGTAACTGCTCTTACAGTTGCTATATCATGCTTTTATATGGTTGATTACATATACAATGAAATGAAGCCACCTTCTATACAACTATAGCAAAAAGGAGCTCCATACTGCCACTCAGTGGGATTCCTCAGGAGTAACGCAGAAAGTCATTTTGTGTAACAAAATTACAATTTACAATCCAATGTATTTCTTGTATAGTATTCATTGATTACTCTTCTGTGAACTCTTGGTTAGACAACAGTGAAATTTCTACGTTTTACAAAGTGATATCAGTACAGTGTCAGTTATCACTCCTTGTACAAAGAACTTCAAAATCTGATGAATGTATCTCTGGCATTCAATGTAACTGCTCTTACAGTTGCTATATCATGCTTTTATAAGGTTGAGTACATATACAATGAAATGAAGCCACCTTCTATACAACTATAGGAAAAAGGTGCTCCATACTGCCACTCAGTGGGATTCCTCGGGAGTAACGCAGAAAGTCATTTTGTGTAACAAACTATTACAATTTACAATCCAATGTATTTCTTGTATAGTATTCATTGATTACTCTTCTGTGAACTCTTGGTTAGACAACAGTGAAATTTCTACGTTTTACAAAGTGATATCAGTACAGTGTCAGTTATCACTCCTTGTACAACCAACTTCAAAATCTGATGAATGTATCTCTTGCATTCAATGTAACTGCTCTTACAGTTGCTATATCATGCTTTTATATGGTTGAGTACATATACAATGAAATGAAGCCACCTTCTCTACAAGTATAGCAAAAAGGTGCTCCATACTGCCACTCAGTGGGATTCCTCGGGAGTAACGCAGAAAGTCATTTTGTGTAACAAACTATTACAATTTACAATCCAATGTATTTCTTGTATAGTATTCGTTGATTACTCTTCTGCGATCGCTTGGTTAGACAACAGTGAAATTTCTAGGTTTTCCAACGTGATATCAATACAGTGTCAGTAATCACTCCTTGTACAACCAACTTCAAAATCTGATGAACGTATCTCTTGCATTCAATGTAACTGCTCTTACAGTTGCTATATCATGCTTTTTTATGGTTGAGTACATATACAATGAAATGAAGCCACCTTCTATACAACTATAGTAAAAAGGAGATCCATACTGCCACTCAGTGGGATTCCTCGGGAGTAACGCAGAAAGTCATTTTGTGTAACAAACTATTACAATATATAATTTCATGTATAGTATTCATTGATTAATCTTTTCAATGATCTGTTGGTTACAGGATAGTGATATTTCTAGGTTTTACAAAGTGATTTTAAGTACAGTGTCAGTTATCACTCCTTGTACAAACAACTTCAAAATCTGATGAATGTACCTCTGGCATTCAATGTAACTCTTCTTACAGTTGCTATATCATGCTTTTATATGGTTGAGTACATATACAATGAAATGAAGCCACCTTCTATACAACTATAGCAAAAAGGTGCTCCATTCTGCCACTCAGTGGGATTCCTCGGGAGTAACACAGAAAGTCATTTTGTGTAACAAACTATTACAATTTACAATCCAATGTATTTCTTGTATAGTATTCATTGATTACTCTTCTGTGAACTCTTGGTTAGACAACAGTATAATTTCTACGTTTAACAAAGTGATATCAGGACAGTGTCAGTTATCACTCCTTGTACAACCAACTTTAAAATCTTATGAATGAATCTCTTGCATTCAATGTAACTGCTCTTACAGTTGCTATATCATGCTTTTATATGGTTGAGTACATATACAATGAAATGAAGCCACCTTCTATACAACTATAGCAAAAAGGTGCTCCATACTGCCACTCAGTGGGATTCCTCGGGAGTAACGCAGAAAGTCATTTTGTGTAACAAACTATTACAATTTACAATCCAATGTATTTCTTGTATAGTATTCGTTGATTACTCTTCTGCGACCGCTTGGTTAGACAACAGTGAAATTTCTAGGTTTTCCAACGTGATATCAATACAGTGTCAGTAATCACTCCTTGTACAACCAACTTCAAAATCTGATGAACGTATCTCTTGCATTCAATGTAACTGCTCTTACAGTTGCTATATCATGCTTTTTTATGGTTGAGTACATATACAATGAAATGAAGCCACCTTCTATACAACTATAGTAAAAAGGAGCTCCATACTGCCACTCAGTGGGATTCCTCGGGAGTAACGCAGAAAGTCATTTTGTGTAACAAACTATTACAATATATAATTTCTTGTATAGTATTCATTGATTAATCTTTTCAATGATCTGTTGGTTACAGGATAGTGATATTTCTAGGTTTTACAAAGTGATTTTAAGTACAGTGTCAGTTATCACTCCTTGTACAAACAACTTCAAAATCTGATGAATGTACCTCTGGCATTCAATGTAACTGCTCTTACAATTGCTATATCATGCTTATATATGGTTGAGTACATATACAATGAAATGAAGCCACCTTCTATACAACTATAGTAAAAAGGAGCTCCATACTGCCACTCAGTGGGATTCCTCAGGTGTAACGCAGAAAATCATTTTGTGTAACAAATTATTACAATATATAATTTCTTGTATAGTATTCATTGATTACTCTTTTCAATGATCTGTTGGTTACAGGACAGTGATATTTCTAGGTTTTACAAAGTGATATCAGTACAGTGTCAGTTATCACTCCTTGTACAAAGAACTTCAAAATCTGATGAATGTATCTCTGGCATTCAATGTAACTGCTCTTACAGTTGCTATATCATGTTTTTATATGGTTGAGTACATATACAATGAAATGAAGCCACCTTCTATACAACTATAGCAAAAAGGTGCTCCATACAGCCACTCAGTGGGATTCCTCGAAAGTAACGCAGAAAGTCATTTTGTGTAACAAACTATTACAATTTACAATCCAATGTATTTCTTGTATAGTATTCATTGATTACTCTTCTGTGAACTCTTGGTTAGACAACAGTGAAATTTCTACGTTTTACAAAGTGATATCAGTACAGTGTCAGTTATCACTCCTTGTACAAAGAACTTCAAAATCTGATGAATGTATCTCTGGCATTCAATGTAACTGCTCTTACAGTTGCTATATCATGCTTTTATATGGTTGAGTACATATACAATGAAATGAAGCCACCTTCTATACAACTATAGTAAAAAAGAGCTCCATACTGCCACTCAGTGGGATTCCTCGGGAGTAACGCAGAAAGTCATTTTGTGTAACAAACTATTACAATATATAATTTCTTGTATAGTATTCTTTGATTACTCTTTTCAATGATCTGTTGGTTACAGGATAGTGATATTTCTGGTTTTACAAAGTCATATCAGTACAGTGTCAGTTATCACTCCTTGTACAACCAACTTCAAAATCTGATGAATGTATCTCTGGCATTCAATGTAACTCTTCTTACAGTTGCTATATCATGCTTTTATATGGTTGAGTACATATACAATGAAATGAAGCCACCTTCTATACAACTATAGCAAAAAGGTGCTCCATACTGCCACTCAGTGGGATTCCTCGGGAGTAACACAGAAAGTCATTTTGTGTAACAAAGTATTACAATTTACAATCCAATGTATTTCTTGTATAGTATTCATTGATTACTCTTCTGTGAACTCTTGGTTAGACAACAGTATAATTTCTACGTTTAACAAAGTGATATCAGGACAGTGTCAGTTATCACTCCTTGTACAACCAACTTTAAAATCTGATGAATGAATCTCTTGCATTCAATGTAACTGCTCTTACAGTTGCTATATCATGCTTTTATATGGTTGAGTACATATACAATGAAATGAAGCCACCTTCTATCCAACTATAGCAAAAAGGTGCTCCATACTGCCACTCAGTGGGATTCCTCGGGAGTAACGCAGAAAGTCATTTTGTGTAACAAACTATTACAATTTACAATCCAATGTATTTCTTGGATAGTATTCATTGATTACTCTTCTGTGAACTCTTGGTTAGACAACAGTGAAATTTCTACGTTTTACAAAGTGATATCAGTACAGTGTCAGTTATCACTCCTTGTACAACCAACTTCAAAATCTGATGAATGTATCTCTTGCATTCAATGTAATTGCTCTTACAGTTGATATATCTTGATTTTATATGGTTGAGTACATATACAATTAAATGAAGCCACCTTCTATACAACTACAGTAAAAAGGTGCTCCATACTGCCACCCAGTGGGATTCCTCGGGAGTAACGCAGAAAGTCATGTTGTGTAACAAACTAATACAATTTACAATCCAATGTATTTCTTGTATAGTATTCATTGATTACTCTTCTGCGATCTCTTGGTTAGACAACAGTGAAATTTCTAGGTTTTACAATGTGATATCAATACAGTGTCAGTAATCACTCCTTGTACAACCAACTTCAAAATCTGATGAATGTATCTCTGGCATTCAATGTAACTCTTCTTACAGTTGCTATATCATGCTTTTATATGGTTGAGTACATATACAATGAAATGAAGCCACCTTCTATACAACTATAGTAAAAAGGAGCTCCATATTGCCACTCAGTGGGATTCCTCGGGAGTAACGCAGAAAGTCATTTTGTGTAACAAACTATTACAATATATAATTTCTTGTATAGTATTCATTGATTACTCATTTCAATGATCTGTTGGTTACAGGATAGTTGTATTTCTAGGTTTTACAAAGAGATATCAGTACAGTGTCAGTTATCACTCCTTGTACAAACAACTTCAAAATCTGATGAATGTATCTCTGGCATTCAATGTAACTGCTCTTACAGTTGCTATATCATGCTTTTATATGGTTGATTACATATACAATGAAATGAAGCCACCTTCTATACAACTATAGCAAAAAGGAGCTCCATACTGCCACTCAGTGGGATTCCTCAGGAGTAACGCAGAAAGTCATTTTGTGTAACAAAATTACAATTTACAATCCAATGTATTTCTTGTATAGTATTCATTGATTACTCTTCTGTGAACTCTTGGTTAGACAACAGTGAAATTTCTACGTTTTACAAAGTGATATCAGTACAGTGTCAGTTATCACTCCTTGTACAAAGAACTTCAAAATCTGATGAATGTATCTCTGGCATTCAATGTAACTGCTCTTACAGTTGCTATATCATGCTTTTATAAGGTTGAGTACATATACAATGAAATGAAGCCACCTTCTATACAACTATAGGAAAAAGGTGCTCCATACTGCCACTCAGTGGGATTCCTCGGGAGTAACGCAGAAAGTCATTTTGTGTAACAAACTATTACAATTTACAATCCAATGTATTTCTTGTATAGTATTCATTGATTACTCTTCTGTGAACTCTTGGTTAGACAACAGTGAAATTTCTACGTTTTACAAAGTGATATCAGTACAGTGTCAGTTATCACTCCTTGTACAACCAACTTCAAAATCTGATGAATGTATCTCTTGCATTCAATGTAACTGCTCTTACAGTTGCTATATCATGCTTTTATATGGTTGAGTACATATACAATGAAATGAAGCCACCTTCTCTACAAGTATAGCAAAAAGGTGCTCCATACTGCCACTCAGTGGGATTCCTCGGGAGTAACGCAGAAAGTCATTTTGTGTAACAAACTATTACAATTTACAATCCAATGTATTTCTTGTATAGTATTCGTTGATTACTCTTCTGCGATCGCTTGGTTAGACAACAGTGAAATTTCTAGGTTTTCCAACGTGATATCAATACAGTGTCAGTAATCACTCCTTGTACAACCAACTTCAAAATCTGATGAACGTATCTCTTGCATTCAATGTAACTGCTCTTACAGTTGCTATATCATGCTTTTTTATGGTTGAGTACATATACAATGAAATGAAGCCACCTTCTATACAACTATAGTAAAAAGGAGATCCATACTGCCACTCAGTGGGATTCCTCGGGAGTAACGCAGAAAGTCATTTTGTGTAACAAACTATTACAATATATAATTTCATGTATAGTATTCATTGATTAATCTTTTCAATGATCTGTTGGTTACAGGATAGTGATATTTCTAGGTTTTACAAAGTGATTTTAAGTACAGTGTCAGTTATCACTCCTTGTACAAACAACTTCAAAATCTGATGAATGTACCTCTGGCATTCAATGTAACTGCTCTTACAATTGCTATATCATGCTTTTATATGGTTGAGTACATATACAATGAAATGAAGCCACCTTCTATACAACTATAGTAAAAAGGAGCTCCATACTGCCACTCAGTGGGATTCCTCGGGTGTAACGCAGAAAGTCATTTTGTGTAACAAACTATTACAATATATAATTTCTTGTATAGTATTCATTGATTACTCTTTTCAATGATCTGTTGGTTACAGGACAGTGATATTTCTAGGTTTTACAAAGTCATATCAGTACAGTGTCAGTTATCACTCCTTGTACAACCAACTTCAAAATCTGATGAATGTATCTCTGGTATTCAATGTAACTCTTCTTACAGTTGCTATATCATGCTTTTATATGGTTGAGTACATATACAATGAAATGAAGCCACCTTCTATACAACTATAGCAAAAAGGTGCTCCATACTGCCACTCAGTGGGATTCCTCGGGAGTAACACAGAAAGTCATTTTGTGTAACAAACTATTACAATTTACAATCCAATGTATTTCTTGTATAGTATTCATTGATTACTCTTCTGTGAACTCTTGGTTAGACAACAGTATAATTTCTACGTTTAACAAAGTGATATCAGGACAGTGTCAGTTATCACTCCTTGTACAACCAACTTTAAAATTTGATGAATGAATCTCTTGCATTCAATGTAACTGCTCTTACAGTTGCTATATCATGCTTTTATATGGTTGAGTACATATACAATGAAATGAAGCCACCTTCTATACAACTATAGCAAAAAGGTGCTCCATACTGCCACTCAGTGGGATTCCTCGGGAGTAACGCAGAAAGTCATTTTGTGTAACAAACTATTACAATTTACAATCCAATGTATTTCTTGGATAGTATTCATTGATTACTCTTCTGTGAACTCTTGGTTAGACAACAGTGAAATTTCTACGTTTTACAAAGTGATATCAGTACAGTGTCAGTTATCACTCCTTGTACAACCAACTTCAAAATCTGATGAATGTATCTCTTGCATTCAATGTAATTGCTCTTACAGTTGATATATCTTGATTTTATATGGTTGAGTACATATACAATTAAATGAAGCCACCTTCTATACAACTACAGTAAAAAGGTGCTCCATACTGCCACCCAGTGGGATTCCTCGGGAGTAACGCAGAAAGTCATGTTGTGTAACAAACTAATACAATTTACAATCCAATGTATTTCTTGTATAGTATTCATTGATTACTCTTCTGCGATCTCTTGGTTAGACAACAGTGAAATTTCTAGGTTTTACAATGTGATATCAATACAGTGTCAGTAATCACTCCTTGTACAACCAACTTCAAAATCTGATGAATGTATCTCTGGCATTCAATGTAACTCTTCTTACAGTTGCTATATCATGCTTTTATATGGTTGAGTACATATACAATGAAATGAAGCCACCTTCTATACAACTATAGTAAAAAGGAGCTCCATATTGCCACTCAGTGGGATTCCTCGGGAGTAACGCAGAAAGTCATTTTGTGTAACAAACTATTACAATATATAATTTCTTGTATAGTATTCATTGATTACTCATTTCAATGATCTGTTGGTTACAGGATAGTGATATTTCTAGGTTTTACAAAGAGATATCAGTACAGTGTCAGTTATCACTCCTTGTACAAACAACTTCAAAATCTGATGAATGTATCTCTGGCATTCAATGTAACTGCTCTTACAGTTGCTATATCATGCTTTTATATGGTTGATTACATATACAATGAAATGAAGCCACCTTCTATACAACTATAGCAAAAAGGAGCTCCATACTGCCACTCAGTGGGATTCCTCGGGAGTAACGCAGAAAGTCATTTTGTGTAACAAAATTACAATTTACAATCCAATGTATTTCTTGTATAGTATTCATTGATTACTCTTCTGTGAACTCTTGGTTAGAAAACAGTGAAATTTCTACGTTTTACAAAGTGATATCAGTACAGTGTCAGTTATCACTCCTTGTACAACCAACTTCAAAATCTGATGAATGTATCTCTTGCATTCAATGTAATTGCTCTTACAGTTGATATATCTTGATTTTATATGGTTGAGTACATATACAATTAAATGAAGCCACCTTCTATACAACTACAGTAAAAAGGTGCTCCATACTGCCACCCAGTGGGATTCCTCGGGAGTAACGCAGAAAGTCATGTTGTGTAACAAACTAATACAATTTACAATCCAATGTATTTCTTGTATAGTATTCATTGATTTCTCTTCTGCGATCTCTTGGTTAGACAACAGTGAAATTTCTAGGTTTTACAATGTGATATCAATACAGTGTCAGTAATCACTCCTTGTACAGCCAACTTCAAAATCTGATGAATGTATCTCTGGCATTCAATGTAACTCTTCTTACAGTTGCTATATCATGCTTTTATATGGTTGAGTACATATACAATGAAATGAAGCCACCTTCTATACAACTATAGTAAAAAGGAGCTCCATATTGCCACTCAGTGGGATTCCTCGGGAGTAACGCAGAAAGTCATTTTGTGTAACAAACTATTACAATATATAATTTCTTGTATAGTATTCATTGATTACTCATTTCAATGATCTGTTGGTTACAGGATAGTGATATTTCTAGGTTTTACAAAGAGATATCAGTACAGTGTCAGTTATCACTCCTTGTACAAACAACTTCAAAATCTGATGAATGTATCTCTGGCATTCAATGTAACTGCTCTTACAGTTGCTATATCATGCTTTTATATGGTTGATTACATATACAATGAAATGAAGCCACCTTCTATACAACTATAGCAAAAAGGAGCTCCATACTGCCACTCAGTGGGATTCCTCGGGAGTAACGCAGAAAGTCATTTTGTGTAACAAAATTACAATTTACAATCCAATGTATTTCTTGTATAGTATTCATTGATTACTCTTCTGTGAACTCTTGGTTAGACAACAGTGAAATTTCTACGTTTTACAAAGTGATATCAGTACAGTGTCAGTTATCACTCCTTGTACAAAGAACTTCAAAATCTGATGAATGTATCTCTGGCATTCAATGTAACTGCTCTTACAGTTGCTATATCATGCTTTTATAAGGTTGAGTACATATACAATGAAATGAAGCCACCTTCTATACAACTATAGGAAAAAGGTGCTCCATACTGCCACTCAGTGGGATTCCTCGGGAGTAACGCAGAAAGTCATTTTGTGTAACAAACTATTACAATTTACAATCCAATGTATTTCTTGTATAGTATTCATTGATTACTCTTCTGTGAACTCTTGGTTAGACAACAGTGAAATTTCTACGTTTTACAAAGTGATATCAGTACAGTGTCAGTTATCACTCCTTGTACAACCAACTTCAAAATCTGATGAATGTATCTCTTGCATTCAATGTAACTGCTCTTACCGTTGCTATATCATGCTTTTATATGGTTGAGTACATATACAATGAAATGAAGCCATCTTCTATACAACTACAGTAAAAAGGTGCTCCATACTGCCACCCAGTGGGATTCCTCGGGAGTAACGCAGGAAGTCATGTTGTGTAAAAAACTAATACAATTTACAATCCAATGTATTTCTTGTATAGTATTCATTGATTACTCTTCTGCGATCTCTTGGTTAGACAAGAGTGAAATTTCTAGGTTTTACAACGTGATATCAATACAGTGTCAGTTATCACTCCTTGTACAAAGAACTTCAAAATCTGATGAATGTATCTCTGGCATTCAATGTAACTGCTCTTACAGTTGCTATATCATGCTTTTATATGGTTGAGTACGTATACAATGAAATGAAGCCACCTTCTATACAACTATAGGAAAAAGGTGCTCCATACTGCCACTCAGTGGGATTCCTCGGGAGTAACGCAGAAAGTCATTTTGTGTAACAAACTATTACGATTTACAATCCAATGTATTTCTTGTATAGTATTCATTGATTACTCTTCTGTGAACTATTGGTTAGACAACAGTGAAATTTCTACGTTTTACAAAGTGATATCAGTACAGTGTCAGTTATCACTCCTTGTACAACCAACTTCAAAATCTGATGAATGTATCTCTTGCATTCAATGTAACTGCTCTTACCGTTGCTATATCATGCTTTTATATGGTTGAGTACATATACAATGAAATGAAGCCATCTTCTATACAACTACAGTAAAAAGGTGCTCCATACTGCCACCCAGTGGGATTCCTCGGGAGTAACGCAGGAAGTCATGTTGTGTAAAAAACTAATACAATTTACAATCCAATGTATTTCTTGTATAGTATTCATTGATTACTCTTCTGCGATCTCTTGGTTAGACAAGAGTGAAATTTCTAGGTTTTACAACGTGATATCAATACAGTGTCAGTTATCACTCCTTGTACAAAGAACTTCAAAATCTGATGAATGTATCTCTGGCATTCAATGTAACTGCTCTTACAGTTGCTATATCATGCTTTTATATGGTTGAGTACGTATACAATGAAATGAAGCCACCTTCTATACAACTATAGGAAAAAGGTGCTCCATACTGCCACTTACTGGGATTCCTCGGGAGTAACGCAGAAAGTCATTTTGTGTAACAAACTATTACAATTTACAATCCAATGTATTTCTTGTATAGTATTCATTGATTACTCTTCTGTGAACTCTTGGTTAGACAACAGTGAAATTTCTACGTTTTACAAAGTGATATCAGTACAGTGTCAGTTTTCACTCCTTGTACAACCAACTACAAAATCTGATGAATGTATCTCTTGCATTCAATGTAAATGCTCTTACAGTTGCTATATCATGCTTTTATATGGTTGAGTACATATACAATGAAATGAAGCCACCTTCTATACAACTACAGTAAAAAGGTGCTCCATACTGCCACTCAGTGGGATTCCTCGCGAGTAACGCAGAAAGTCATTTTGTGTAACAAACTATTACAATTTACAATCCAATGTATTTCTTGTATAGTATTCATTGATTACTCTTCTGCGATCTCTTGGTTAGACAACAGTGAAATTTCTAGGTTTTACAACGTGATATCAATACAGTGTCAGTAATCACTCCTTGTACAACGAACTTCAAAATCTGATGAATGTATCTCTTGCATTCAATGTAACTGCTTTTACAGTTGCTATATCATGCTTTTATATGGTTGAGTACATATACAATGAAATGAAGCCACCTTCTATACAACTACAGTAAAAAGGTGCTCCATACTGCCACTCAGTGGGATTCCTCGGGAGTAACGCAGAAAGTCATTTTGTGTAACAAACTATTACAATTTACAATCCAATGTATTTCTTGTATAGTATTCGTTGATTACTCTTCTGCGATCGCTTGGTTAGACAACAGTGAAATTTCTAGGTTTTCCAACGTGATATCAATACAGTGTCAGTAATCACTCCTTGTACAACCAACTTCAAAATCTGATGAACGTATCTCTTGCATTCTATGTAACTGCTCTTACAGTTGCTATATCATGCTTTTATATGGTTGAGTACATATACAATGAAATGAAGCCACCTTCTATACAACTATAGTAAAAAGGAGCTCCATACTGCCACTCAGTGGGATTCCTCGGGAGTAACGCAGAAAGTCATTTTGTGTAACAAACGATTACAATATATAATTTCTTGTATAGTATTCATTGATTAATCTTTTCAATGATCTGTTGGTTACAGGATAGTGATATTTCTAGGTTTTACAAAGTGATTTTAAGTACAGTGTCAGTTATCACTCCTTGTGCAAACAACTTCAAAATCTGATGAATGTATCTCTGGCATTCAATTTAACTGCTCTTACAGTTGCTATATCATGCTTTTATATGGTTGAGTACATATACAATGAAATGAAGCCACCTTCTATACAACTATAGTGAAAAAAAGCTCCATACTGCCACTCAGTGGGATTCCTCGGGAGTAACGCAGAAAGTCATTTTGTGTAACAAACTATTACAATATATAATTTCTTGTATAGTATTCATTGATTACTCTTTTCAATGATCTGTTGGTTACAGGATAGTGATATTTCTAGGTTTTACAAAGTGATATCAGTACAGTGTCAGTTATCACTCCTTGTACAACCAACTTCAAAATCTGATGAATGTATCTCTGGCATTCAATGTAACTGCTCTTACAGTTGCTATATCATGCTTTTATATGGTTGAGTAAATATACAATGAAATGAAGCCACCTTCTATACAACTATAGCAAAAAGGTGCTCCATACTGCCACTCAGTGGGATTCCTCGGGAGTAACGCAGAAAGTCATGTTGTGTAACAAACTATTACAATTTACAATCCAATGTATTTCTTGGATAGTATTCATTGATTACTCTTCTGTGAACTCTTGGTTAGACAACAGTGAAATTTCTACGTTTTACAAAGTGATATCAGTACAGTGTCAGTTATCACTCCTTGTACAAAGAACTTCAAAATCTGATGAATGTATCTCTGGCATTCAATGTAAGTGCTCTTACAGTTGCTATATCATGCTTTTATATGGTTGAGTACATATACAATGAAATGAAGCCACCTTCTATACAACTATAGCAAAAAGGTGCTCCAGACTGCCACTCAGTGGGATTCCTCGGGAGTAACGCAGAAAGTCATTTTGTGTAACAAACTATTACAATTTACAATCCAATGTATTTCTTGTATAGTATTTATTGATTACTCTTCTGTGAACTCTTGGTTAGACAACAGTGAAATTTCTACGTTTTACAAAGTGATATCAGTACAGTGTCAGTTATCACTCCTTGTACAACCAACTTCAAAATCTGATGAATGTATCTCTTGCATTCAATGTAACTGCTCTTACCGTTGCTATATCATGCTTTTATATGGTTGAGTACATATACAATGAAATGAAGCCACCTTCTATACAACTACAGTAAAAAGGTGCTCCATACTGCCACTCAGTGGGATTCCTCGGGAGTAACGCAGAAAGTCATTTTGTGTAACAAACTATTACAATTTACAATCCAATGTATTTCTTGTATAGTATTCGTTGATTACTCTTCTGCGATCGCTTGGTTAGACATCAGTGAAATTTCTAGGTTTTCCAACGTGATATCAATACATTGTCAGTAATCACTCCTTGTACAACCAACTTCAAAATCTGATGAACGTATCTCTTGCATTCAATGTAACTGCTCTTACAGTTGCTATATCATGCTTTTATATGGTTGAGTACATATACAATGAAATGAAGCCACCTTCTATACAACTATAGTAAAAAGAAGCTCCATACTGCCACTCAGTGGGATTCCTCGGGAGTAACGCAGAAAGTCATTTTGTGTAACAAACTATTACAATATATAATTTCTTGTATAGTATTCATTGATTAATCTTTTCAATGATCTGTTGGTTACCGGATAGTGATATTTCTAGGTTTTACAAAGTGATATCAGTACAGTGTCAGTTATCACTCCTTGTACAACCAACTTCAAAATCTGATGAATGTATCTCTGGCATTCAATGTAACTGCTCTTACAGTTGCTATATCATGCTTTTATATGGTTGAGTACATATACAATGAAATGAAGCCACCTTCTATACAACTATAGCAAAAAGGTGCTCCATACTGCCACTCAGTGGGATTCCTCGGGAGTAACGCAGAAAGTCATGTTGTGTAACAAACTATTACAATTTACAATCCAATGTATTTCTTGGATAGTATTCATTGATTACTCTTCTGAGAACTCTTGGTTAGACAACAGTGAAATTTCTACGTTTTACAAAGTGATATCAGTACAGTGTCAGTTATCACTCCTTGTACAAAGAACTTCAAAATCTGATGAATGTATCTCTGGCATTCAATGTAACTGCTCTTACAGTTGCTATATCATGCTTTTATATGGTTGAGTACATATACAATGAAATGAAGCCACCTTCTATACAACTATAGCAAAAAGGTGCTCCATACTGCCACTCAGTGTGATTCCTCGGGAGTAACGCAGAAAGTCATTTTGTGTAACAAACTATTACAATTTACAATCCAATGTATTTCTTGTATAGTATTCATTGATTACTCTTCTGTGAACTCTTGGTTAGACAACAGTGAAATTTCTACGTTTTACAAAGTGATATCAGTACAGTGTCAGTTATCACTCCTTGTACAACCAACTTCAAAATCTGATGAATGTATCTCTTGCATTCAATGTAACTGCTCTTACCGTTGCTATATCATGCTTTTATATGGTTGAGTACATATACAATGAAATGAAGCCACCTTCTATACAACTACAGTAAAAAGGTGCTCCATACTGCCACTCAGTGGGATTTCTCGCGAGTAACGCAGAAAGTCATTTTGTGTAACAAACTATTACAATTTACAATCCAATGTATTTCTTGTATAGTATTCATTGATTACTCTTCTGCGATCTCTTGGTTAGACAACAGTGAAATTTCTAGGTATTACAACGTGATATCAATACAGTGTCAGTAATCACTCCTTGTACAACGAACTTCAAAATCTGATAAATGTATCTCTTGCATTCAATGTAACTGCTCTTACAGTTGCTATATCATGCTTTTATATGGTTGAGTACATATACAATGAAATGAAGCCACCTTCTATACAACTACAGTAAAAAGGTGCTCCATACTGCCACTCAGTGGGATTCCTCGGGAGTAACGCAGAAAGTCATTTTGTGTAACAAACTATTACAATTTACAATCCAATGTATTTCTTGTATAGTATTCGTTGATTACTCTTCTGCGATCGCTTGGTTAGACAACAGTGAAATTTCTACGTTTTACAAAGTGATATCAGTACAGTGTCAGTTATCACTCCTTGTACAACCAACTTCAAAATCTGATGAATGTATCTCTTGCATTCAATGTAACTGCTCTTACCGTTGCTATATCATGCTTTTATATGGTTGAGTACATATACAATGAAATGAAGCCACCTTCTATACAACTACAGTAAAAAGGTGCTCCATACTGCCACTCAGTGGGATTTCTCGCGAGTAACGCAGAAAGTCATTTTGTGTAACAAACTATTACAATTTACAATCCAATGTATTTCTTGTATAGTATTCGTTGATTACTCTTCTGCGATCGCTTGGTTAGACAACAGTGAAATTTCTAGGTTTTCCAACGTGATATCAATACATTGTCAGTAATCACTCCTTGTACAACCAACTTCAAAATCTGATGAACGTATCTCTTGCATTCAATGTAACTGCTCTTACAGTTGCTATATCATGCTTTTATATGGTTGAGTACATATACAATGAAATGAAGCCACCTTCTATACAACTATAGTAAAAAGAAGCTCCATACTGCCACTCAGTGGGATTCCTCGGGAGTAACGCAGAAAGTCATTTTGTGTAACAAACTATTACAATATATAATTTCTTGTATAGTATTCATTGATTAATCTTTTCAATGATCTGTTGGTTACCGGATAGTGATATTTCTAGGTTTTACAAAGTGATTTTAAGTACAGTGTCAGTTATCACTCCTTGTACAAACAACTTCAAAATCTGATGAATGTATCTCTGGCATTCAATGTAACTGCTCTTACAATTGCTATATCATGCTTTTATATGGTTGAGTACATATACAATGAAATGAAGCCACCTTCTATACAACTATAGTAAAAAGGAGCTCCATACTGCCACTCAGTGGGATTCCTCGGGAGTAACGCAGAAAGGCATTTTGTGTAACAAACTATTACAATATATAATTTCTTGTATAGTATTCTTTGATTACTCTTTTCAATGATCTGTTGGTTACAGGATAGTGATATTTCTAGGTTTTCCAACGTGATATCAGTACATTGTCAGTTATCACTCCTTGTACAACCAACTTCAAAATCTGATGAATGTATCTCTGGCATTCAATGTAACTCTTCTTACAGTTGCTATATCATGCTTTTATATGGTTGAGTACATATACAATGAAATGAAGCCACCTTCTATACAACTATAGCAAAAAGGTGCTCCATACTGCCACTCAGTGGGATTCCTCGGGAGTAACGCAGAAAGTTATTTTGTGTAACAAACTATTACAATTTACAATCCAATGTATTTCTTGTATAGTATTCATTGATTACTCTTCTGTGAACTCTTGGTTAGACAACAGTGAAATTTCTACGTTTTACAAAGTGATATCAGGACAGTGTCAGTTATCACTCCTTGTACAAAGAACTTCAAAATCTGATGAATGTATCTCTGCCATTCAATGTAACTGCTCTTACAGTTGCTATATCATGCTTTTATATGGTTGAGTACATATACAATGAAATGAAGCCACCTTCTATACAACTATAGCAAAAAGGTGCTCCATACTGCCACTCAGTGGGATTCCTCGGGAGTAACACAGAAAGTCATTTTGTGTAACAAACTATTACAATTTACAATCCAATGTATTTCTTGTATAGTATTCATTGATTACTCTTCTGTGAACTCTTGGTTAGACAACAGTGAAATTTCTACGTTTAACAAAGTGATATCAGGACAGTGTCAGTTATCACTCCTTGTACAACCAACTTTAAAATCTGATGAATGAATCTCTTGCATTCAATGTAACTGCTCTTACAGTTGCTATATCATGCTTTTATATGGTTGAGTACATATACAATGAAATGAAGCCACCTTCTATACAACTATAGCAAAAAGGTGCTCCATACTGCCACTCAGTGGGATTCCTCGAGAGTAACGCAGAAAGTCATTTTGTGTAACAAACTATTACAATATACAATTTCTTGTATAGCATTCATTGATTACTCTTTTCAATGATCTTTTGGTTACAGGATAGTGATATTTCTACGTTTTACAAAGTGATATCAGGACAGTGTCAGTTATCACTCCTTGTACAAACAACTTCAAAATCTGATGAATGTATCTCTGCCATTCAATGTAACTGCTCTTACAGTTGCTATATCATGCTTTTATATGGTTGAGTACATATACAATGAAATGAAGCCACCTTCTATACAACTATAGCAAAAAGGTGCTCCATACTGCCACTTAGTGGGATTCCTCGGGAGTAACGCAGAAAGTCATTTTGTGTAACAAACTATTACAATTTACAATCCAATGTATTTCTTGGATAGTATTCATTGATTACTCTTCTGTGAACTCTTGGTTAGACAACAGTGAAATTTCTACGTTTTACAAAGTGATATCAGTACAGTGTCAGTTATCACTCCTTGTACAACCAACTTCAA
This sequence comes from Lepidodactylus listeri, assembly GCA_029233225.1. Classification (NCBI taxonomy): domain Eukaryota; kingdom Metazoa; phylum Chordata; class Lepidosauria; order Squamata; family Gekkonidae; genus Lepidodactylus; species Lepidodactylus listeri. Next base: position 139,914,968 of record JARCFY010000005.1, on the reverse strand, counting down.
AATCTGATGAATGTATCTCTTGCATTCAATGTAATTGCTGTTACAGTTGATATATCTTGATTTTCTATGGTTGAGTACATATACAATTAAATGAAGCCACCTTCTATACAAGTACAGTAAAAAAGGTGCTCCATACTGCCACCCAGTGGGATTCCTCGGGAGTAACGCAGAAAGTCATGTTGTGTAACAAACTAATACAATTTACAATCCAATGTATTTCTTGTATAGTATTCATTGATTACTCTTCTGCGATCTCTTGGTTAGACAACAGTGAAATTTCTAGGTTTTACAACGTGATATCAATACAGTGTCAGTAATCACTCCTTGTACAACCAACTTCAAAATCTGATGAATGTATCTCTGGCATTCAATGTAACTGCTCTTACAGTTGCTATATCATGCTTTTATATGGTTGAGTACATATACAATGAAATGAAGCCACCTTCTATACAACTATAGTAAAAAGGAGCTCCATACTGCCACTCAGTGGGATTCCTCGGGAGTAACGCAGAAAGTCATTTTGTGTAACAAACTATTACAATATATAATTTCTTGTATAGTATTCATTGATTACTCTTTTCAATGATCTGTTGGTTATAGGATAGTGATATTTCTAGGTTTTACAAAGTGATATCAGTACAGTGTCAGTTATCACTCCTTGTACAACCATCTTCAAAATCTGATGAATGTATCTCTGGCATTCAATGTAACTCTTCTTACAGTTGCTATATCATGCTTTTATATGGTTGAGTACATATACAATGAAATGAAGCCACCTTCTATACAACTATAGAAAAAAGGTGCTCCATACTGCCACTCAGTGGGATTCCTCAGGAGTAACGCAGAAAGTCATTTTGTGTAACAAACTATTACAATTTACAATCCAATGTATTTCTTGTATAGTATTCATTGATTACTCTTCTGTGAACTCTTGGTTAGACAACAGTGAAATTTCTACGTTTTACAAAGAGATATCAGGACAGTGTCAGTTATCACTCCGGGTACAACCAACTTTAAAATCTGATGAATGTATCTCTTGCATTCAATGTAACTGCTCTTACAGTTGCTATATCATGAATTTATATGGTTGAGTACATATACAATGAAATGAAGCCACCTTCTATACAACTATAGCAAAAAGGTGCTCCATACTGCCACTCAGTGGGATTCCTCGTGAGTAACGCAGAAAGTCATTTTGTGTAACAAACTATTACAATATACAATTTCTTGTATAGCATTCATTGATTACTCTTTTCAATGATCTGTTGGTTACAGGATAGTGATATTTCTAGGTTTTACAAAGTGATATCAGTACAGTGTCAGTTATCACTCCTTGTACAAACAACTTCAAAATCTGATGAATGTATCTCTGGCATTCAATGTAACTGCTCTTACAGTTGCGATATCATGCTTTTATATGGTTGACTACATATACAATGAAATGAAGCCACCGTCTATACAACTATAGCAAAAAGGTGCTCCATACTGCCACTCAGTGGGATTCTTCGGGAGTAACGCAGAAAGTCATTTTGTGTAACAAACTATTACAATTTACAATCCAATGTATTTCTTGTATAGTATTCACTGATTACTCTTCTGTGAACTCTTGGTTAGACAACAGTGAAATTTCTACGTTTTACAAAGTGATAGCAGTACAGTGTCAGTTATCACTCCTTGTACAACCAACTTCAAAATCTGATGAATGTATCTCTTGCATTCAATGTAACTGCTCTTACCGTTGCTATATCATGCTTTTATATGGTTGAGTACATATACAATGAAATGAAGCCACCTTCTATACAACTACAGTAAAAAGGTGCTCCATACTGCGACTCAGTGGGATTTCTCGCGAGTAACGCAGAAAGTCATTTTGTGTAACAAACTATTACAAATTACAATCCAATTTATTTCTTGTATAGTATTCATTGATTACTCTTCTGCGATCTCTTGGTTAGACAACAGTGAAATTTCTAGGTTTTACAACGTGATATGAATACAGTGTCAGTAATCACTCCTTGTACAACGAACTTCAAAATCTGATAAATGTATCTCTTGCATTCAATGTAACTGCTCTTACAGTTGCTATATCATGCTTTTATATGGTTGAGTACATATACAATGAAATGAAGCCACCTTCTATACAACTACAGTAAAAAGGTGTTCCATACTGCCACTCAGTGGGATTCCTCGGGAGTAGCGCAGAAAGTCATTTTGTGTAACAAACTATTACAATATATAATTTCTTGTATAGTATTCATTGATTACTCTTTTCAATGATCTGTTGGTTACAGGATAGTGATATTTCTAGGTTTTACAAAGTGATATCATTACAGTGTCAGTTATCAATCCTTGTACAACCAACATCAAAATCTGATGAATGTATCTCTGGCATTAAATGTAACTCTTCTTACAGTTGCTATATCATGCTTTTATATGGTTGAGTACATATACAATGAAATGAAGCCACCTTCTATACAACTATAGCAAAAAGGTGCTCCATACTGCCACTCAGTGGGATTCCTCGGGAGTAACGCAGAAAGTTATTTTGTGTAACAAACTATTACAATTTACAATCCAATGTATTTCTTGTTTAGTATTCATTGATTACTCTTCTGTGAACTCTTGGTTAGACAACAGTGAAATTTCTACGTTTTACAAAGTGATATCAGGACAGTGTCAGTTATCACTCCTTGTACAAAGAACTTCAAAATCTAATGAATGTATCTCTGGCATTCAATGTAACTGCTCTTACAGTTGCTATATCATGCTTTTATATGGTTGAGTACATATACAATGAAATGAAGCCACCTTCTATACAACTATAGCAAAAAGGTGCTCCATACTGCCACTCAGTGGGATTCCTCGGGAGTAACACAGAAAGTCATTTTGTGTAACAAACTATTACAATTTACAATCCAATGTATTTCTTGTATAGTATTCATTGATTACTCTTCTGTGAACTCTTGGTTAGACAACAGTGAAATTTCTACGTTTTACAAAGTGATATCAGGACAGTGTCAGTTATCACTCCTTGTACAACCAACTTTAAAATCTGATGAATGTATCTCTTGCATTCAATGTAACTGCTCTTACAGTTGCTATATCATGCTTTTATATGGTTGAGTACATATACAATGAAATGAAGCCACCTTCTATACAACTATAGCAAAAAGGTGCTCCATACTGCCACTCAGTGGGATTCCTCAGGAGTAACGCAGAAAGTCATTTTGTGTAACAAACTATTACAATATACAATTTCTTGTATAGTATTCATTGATTACTCTTTTCAATGATCTGTTGGTTACAGGATTGTGATATTTCTAGGTTTTACAAAGTGATATCAGTACAGTGTCAGTTATCACTCCTTGTACAACCAACTTCAAAATCTGATGAATGTATCTCTGGCATTCAATGTAACTGCTCTTACAGTTGCTATATCATGCTTTTATATGGTTGAGTACATATACAATGAAATGAAGCCACCGTCTATACAACTATAGTAAAAAGGAGCTCCATACTGCCACTCAGTGGGATTCCTCGAGAGTAACGCAGAAAGTCATTTTGTGTAACAAACTATTACAATTTACAATCCAATGTATTTCTTGTATAGTATTCATTGATTACTCTTCTGTGAACTCTTGGTTAGACAACAGTGAAATTTCTACGTTTTACAAAGTGATATCAGTACAGTGTCAGTTATCACTCCTTGTACAAAGAACTTCAAAATCTGATGAATGTATCTCTGGCATTCAATGTAACTGCTCTTACAGTTGCTATATCATGCTTTTATATGGTTGAGTACATATACAATGAAATGAAGCCACCTTCTATACAACTATAGCAAAAAGGTGCTCCATACTGCCACTCAGTGGGATTCCTCGGGAGTAACGCAGAAAGTCATTTTGTGTAACAAACTATTACAATTTACAATCCAATGTATTTCTTGTATAGTATTCATTGATTACTCTTCTGTGAACTCTTGGTTAGACAACAGTGAAATTTCTACGTTTTACAAAGTGATATCAGTACAGTGTCAGTTATCATTCCTTGTACAACCAACTTCAAAATCTGATGAATGTATCTCTGGCATTCAATGTAACTGCTCTTACCGTTGCTATATCATGCTTTTATATGGTTGAGTACATATACAATGAAATGAAGCCACCTTCTATACAACTACAGTAAAAAGGTGCTCCATACTGCCACTCAGTGGGATTTCTCGCGAGTAACGGAGAAAGTCATTTTGTGTAACAAACTATTACAATTTACAATCCAATGTATTTCTTGTATAGTATTCATTGATTACTCTTCTGCGATCTCTTGGTCAGACAACAGTGAAATTTCTAGGTTTTACAAAGTGATATCAATACAGTGTCAGTAATCACTCCTTGTACAACGAACTTCAAAATGTGATAAATGTATCTCTTGCATTCAATGTAACTGCTCTTACAGGTGCTATATCATGCTTTTATATGGTTGAGTACATATACAATGAAATGAAGACACCTTCTATACAACTATAGCAAAAAGGAGCTCCATACTGCCACTCAGTGGGATTCCTCGGGAGTAACGCAGAAAGTCATTTTGTGTAACAAACTATTACAATATATAATTTCTTGTATAGTATTCATTGATTACTCTTTTCAATGATCTGTTGGTTACAGGATAGTGATATTTCTAGGTTTTACAAAGTGATTTTAAGTACAGTGTCAGTTATCACTCCTTCTACAAACAACTTCAAAATCTGATGAATGTATCTCGGGCATTCAATGTAACTGCTCTTACAGTTGCTATATCATGCTTTTATATGGTTGAGTACATATACAATGAAATGAAGCCACCTTCTATACAACTATAGTAAAAAGGTGCTCCATACTGCCACTCAGTGGGATTCCTCGGGAGTAACACAGAAAGTAATTTTGTGTAACAAACTATTACAATTTACAATCCAATGTATTTCTTGTATAGTATTCATTGATTACTCTTCTGTGAACTCTTGGTTAGACAACAGTGAAAATTCTACGTTTTACAAAGTGATATCAGGAAAGTGTCAGTTACCACTCCTTGTACAACCAACTTTAAAATCTGATGAATGTATCTCTTGCATTCAATGTAACTGCTCTTACAGTTGCTATATCATGCTTTTATATGGTTGAGTACATATACAATGAAATGAAGCCACCTTCTATACAACTATAGCAAAAAGGTGCTCCATACTGCCACTCAGTGGGATTCCTCGGGAGTAACGCAGAAAGTCATTTTGTGTAACAAACTATTACAATATACAATTTCTTGTATAGTATTCATTGATTACTCTTCTGTGAACTCTTGGTTAGATAACAGTGAAATTTCTACGTTTTACAAAGTGATATCAGTACAGTGTCAGTTATCACTCCTTGTACAAAGAACTTCAAAATCTGATGAATGTATCTCTGGCATTCAATGTAACTGCTCTTACAGTTGCTATATCATGCTTTTATATGGTTGAGTACATATACAATGAAATGAAGCCACCTTCTATACAACTATAGCAAAAAGGTGCTCCATACTGCCACTCAGTGGGATTCCTCGGGAGTAACGCAGAAAGTCATTTTGTGTAACAAACTATTACAATTTACAATCCAATGTATTTCTTGTATAGTATTCATTGATTACTCTTCTGTGAACTCTTGGTTAGACAACAGTGAAATTTCTACGTTTTACAAAGTGATATCAGGACAGTGTCAGTTATCACTCCTTGTACAACCAAGTTTAAAATCTGATGAATGTATCTCTTGCATTCAATGTAACTGCTCTTACAGTTGCTATATCATGCTTTTATATGGTTGAGTACATATACAATGAAATGAAGCCACCTTCTATACAACTATAGCAAAAAGGTGCTCCATACTGCCACTCAGTGGGATTCCTCGGGAGTAACGCAGAAAGTCATTTTGTGTAACAAACTATTACAATATACAATTTCTTGTATAGTATTCATTGATTACTCTTTTCAATGATCTGTTGGTTACAGGATTGTGATATTTCTAGGTTTTACAAAGTGATATCAGTACAGTGTCAGTTATCACTCCTTGTACAACCAACTTCAAAATCTGATGAATGTATCTCTGGCATTCAATGTAACTGCTCTTACAGTTGCTATATCATGCTTTTATATGGTTGAGTACATATACAATGAAATGAAGCCACCTTCTATACAACTATAGTAAAAAGGAGCTCCATACTGCCACTCAGTGGGATTCCTCGGGAGTAACGCAGAAAGTCATTTTGTGTAACAAACTATTACAATATATAATTTCTTGTATAGTATTCATTGATTACTCTTTTCAATGATCTGTTGGTTACAGGATAGTGAAATTTCTACGTTTTACAAAGTGATATCAGTACAGTGTCAGTTATCACTCCTTGTACAACCAACTTTAAAATCTGATGAATGTATCTCTTGCATTCAATGTAATTGCTCTTACAGTTGATATATCTTGATTTTATATGGTTGAGTACATATACAATTAAATGAAGCCACCTTCTATACAACTACAGTAAAAAGGTGCTCCATACTGCCACCCAGTGGGATTCCTCGGGAGTAACGCAGAAAGTCATGTTGTGTAACAAACTAATACAATTTACAATCCAATGTATTTCTTGTATAGTATTCATTGATTACTCTTCTGCGATCTCTTGGTTAGACAACAGTGAAATTTCTAGGCTTTACAACGTGATATCAATACAGTGTCAGTAATCACTCCTTGTACAACCAACTTCAAAATCTGATGAATGTATCTCTTGCATTCAATGTAACTGCTCTTACAGTTGCTATATCATGCTTTTATATGGTTGAGTACATATACAATGAAATGAAGCCACCTTCTATACAACTATAGTAAAAAGGAGCTCCATACAGCCACTCACTGGGATTCCTCGGGAGTAACGCAGAAAGTCATTTTGTGTAACAAACTATTACAATATATAATTTCTTGTATAGTATTCATTGACTACTCTTTTCTATGATCTGTTGGTTACAGGATAGTGATATTTCTAGGTTTTACAAAGTGATATCAGTACAGTGTCAGTTATCACTCCTTGTACAAACAACTTCAAAATCTGATGAATGTATCTCTGGCATTCAATGTAACTGCTCTTACAGTTTCTATATCATGCTTTTATATGGTTGAGTACATATACAATGAAATGAAGCCACCTTCTATACAACTATAGCAAAAAGGTGCTCCATACTGCCACTCAGTGGGATTCCTCGGGAGTAACGCAGAAAGTCATTTTGTGTAACAAACTATTACAATTTACAATCCAATGTATTTCTTTGATAGTATTCATTGATTACTCTTCTGTGAACTCTTGGTTAGACAACAGTGAAATTTCTACGTTTTACAAAGTGATATCAGTACAGTGTCAGTTATCACTCCTTGTACAAAGAACTTAAAAATCTGATGAATGTATCTCTGGCATTCAATGTAACTGCTCTTACAGTTGCTATATCATGCTTTTATATGGTTGAGTACATATACAATGAAATGAAGCCACTTTCTATACAACTATAGCAAAAAGGTGCTCCATACTGCCACTCAGTGGGATTCCTCGGGAGTAACGCAGAAAGTCATTTTGTGTAACAAACTATTACAATTTACAATCCAATGTATTTCTTGTATAGTATTCATTGATTACTCTTCTGTGAACTCTTGGTTAGACAACAGTGAAATTTCCACGTTTTACCAAGTGATATCAGTACAGTGTCAGTTATCACTCCTTGTACAACCAACTTCAAAATCTGATGAATGTATCTCTTGCATTCAATGCAACTGCTCTTTCCGTTGCTATATCATGCTTTTATATGGTTGAGTACATATACAATGAAATGAAGCCACCTTCTATACAACTACAGTAAAAAGGTGCTCCATACTGCCACTCAGTGGGATTTCTCGCGAGTAACGCAGAAAGTCATTTTGTGTAACAAACTATTACAATTTACAATCCAATGTATTTCTTGTATAGTATTCATTTATTACTCTTCTGCGATCTCTTGGTTAGACAACAGTGAAATTTCTAGGTTTTACAACGTGATATCAATACAGTGTCAGTAATCACTCCTTGTACAACGAACTTCAAAATCTGATAAATGTATCTCTTGCATTCAATGTAACTGCTCTTACAGTTGCTATATCATGCTTTTATATGGTTGAGTACATATACAATGAAATGAAGCCACCTTCTATACAACTACAGTAAAAAGGTGCTCCATACTGCCACTCAGTGGGATTCCTCGGGAGTAACGCAGAAAGTCATGTTGTGTAACAAACTAATACAATTTACAATCCAATGTATTTCTTGTATAGTATTCATTGATTACTCTTCTGTGATCTCTTGGTTAGACAACAGTGAAATTTCTAGGCTTTACAACGTGATATCAATACAGTGTCAGTAATCACTCCTTGTACAACCAACTTCAAAATCTGATGAATGTATCTCTTGCATTCAATGTAACTGCTCTTACAGTTGCTATATCATGCTTTTATATGGTTGAGTACATATACAATGAAATGAAGCCACCTTCTATACAACTATAGTAAAAAGGAGCTCCATACTGCCACTCACTGGGATTCCTCGGGAGTAACGCAGAAAGTCATTTTGTGTAACAAACTATTACAATATATAATTTCTTGTATAGTATTCATTGATTACTCTTTTCAATGATCTGTTGGTTACAGGATAGTGATATTTCTAGGTTTTACAAAGTGATATCAGTACAGTGTCAGTTATCACTCCTTGTACAAACAACTTCAAAATCTGATGAATGTATCTCTGGCATTCAATGTAACTGCTCTTACAGTTGCTATATCATGCTTTTATATGGTTGAGTACATATACAATGAAATGAAGCCACCTTCTATACAACTATAGCAAAAAGGTGCTCCATACTGCCACTCAGTGGGATTCCTCGGGAGTAACGCAGAAAGTCATTTTGTGTAACAAACTATTACAATTTACAATCCATTGTATTTCTTGTATAGTATTCATTGATTACTCTTCTGTGAACTCTTGGTTAGACAACAGTGAAATTTCTACGTTTTACAAAGTGATATCAGTACAGTGTCAGTTATCACTCCTTGTACAAAGAACTTCAAAATCTGATGAATGTATCTCTGGCATTCAATGTAACTGCTCTTACAGTTGCTATATCATGCTTTTATATGGATGAGTACATATACAATGAAATGAAGCCACCTTCTATACAACTATAGCAAAAAGGTGCTCCATAGTGCCACTCAGTGGGATTCCTCGGGAGTAACGCAGAAAGTCATTTTGTGTAACAAACTATTACAATTTACAATCCAATGTATTTCTTGTATAGTATTCATTGATTACTCTTCTGTGAACTCTTGGTTAGACAACAGTGAAATTTCTACGTTTTACAAAGTGATATCAGTACAGTGTCAGTTATCACTCCTTGTACAACCAACTTCAAAATCTGATGAATGTATCTCTTGCATTCAATGTAACTGCTCTTACCGTTGCTATATCATGCTTTTATATGGTTGAGTACATATACAATGAAATGAAGCCACCTTCTATACAACTACAGTAAAAAGGTGCTCCATACTGCCACTCAGTGGGCTTTCTCGCGAGTAACGCAGAAAGTCATTTTGTATAACAAACTATTACAATTTACAATCCAATGTATTTCTTGTATAGTATTCATTGATTACTCTTCTGCGATCTCTTGGTTAGACAACAGTGAAATTTCTAGGTTTTACAACGTGATATCAATACAGTGTCAGTAATCACTCCTTGTACAACCAACTTCAAAATCTGATGAATGTATCTCTTGCATTCAATGTAACTGCTCTTACAGTTGCTATATCATGCTTTTATATGGTTGAGTACATATACAATGAAATTAAGCCACTTTCTATACAACTATAGTAAAAAGGAGCTCCATACTGCCACCCAGTGGGATTCCTCGGGAGTAACGCAGAAAGTCATGTTGTGTAACAAACTAATACAATTTACAATCCAATGTATTTCTTGTATAGTATTCATTGATTACTCTTCTGCGATCTCTTGGTTAGACAGCAGTGAAATTTCTACGTTTTACAAAGTGATATCAGTACAGTGTCAGTTATCACTCCTTGTACAACCAACTTCAAAATCTGATGAATGTATCTCTGGCATTCAATGTAACTCTTCTTACAGTTGCTATATCATGCTTTTATATGGTTGAGTACATATACAATGAAATGAAGCCACCTTCTATACAACTATAGTAAAAAGGAGCTCCATACTGCCACTCAGTGGGATTCCTCGGGAGTAACGCAGAAAGTCATTTTGTGTAACAAACTATTACAATTTATAATTTCTTGTATAGTATTCATTGATTACTCTTTTCAATGATCTGTTAGTTACAGGATCGTGATATTTCTAGGTTTTACAAAGGGATATCAGTACAGTGTCAGTTATCACTCCTTGTACAAACAACTTCAAAATCTGATGAATGTATCTCTGGCATTCAATGTAACTCTTCTTACAGTTGCTATATCATGCTTTTATATGGTTGAGTACATATACAATGAAATGAAGCCACCTTCTATACAACTATAGCAAAAAGGTGCTCCATACTGCCACTCAGTGGGATTCCTCGAAAGTAACGCAGAAAGTCATTTTGTGTAACAAACTATTACAATTTACAATCCAATGTATTTCTTGTATAGTATTCATTGATTACTCTTCTGTGAACTCTTGGTTAGACAACAGTGAAATTTCTACGTTTTACAAAGTGATATCAGTACAGTGTCAGTTATCACTCCTTGTACAAAGAACTTCAAAATCTGATGAATGTATCTCTGGCATTCAATGTAACTGCTCTTACAGTTGCTATATCATGCTTTTATATGGTTGAGTACATATACAATGAAATGAAGCCACCTTCTATACAACTACAGTAAAAAGGTGCTCCATACTGCCACTCAGTGGGATTCCTCGCGAGTAACGCAGAAAGTCATTTTGTGTAACAAACTATTACAATTTACAATCCAATGTATTTCTTGTATAGTATTCATTGATTACTCTTCTGCGATCTCTTGGTTAGACAACAGTGAAATTTCTAGGTTTTACAACGTGATATCAATACAGTGTCAGTAATCACTCGTTGTACAACGAACTTCAAAATCTGATGAATGTATCTCTTGCATTCAATGTAACTGCTTTTACCGTTGCTATATCATGCTTTTATATGGTTGAGTACATATACAATGAAATGAAGCCACCTTCTATACAACTACAGTAAAAAGGTGCTCCATACTGCCACTCAGTGGGATTCCTCGGGAGTAACGCAGAAAGTCAGTTTGTGTAACAAACTATTACAATTTACAATCCAATGTATTTCTTGTATAGTATTCGTTGATTACTCTTCTGCGATCGCTTGGTTAGACAACAGTGAAATTTCTAGGTTTTCCAACGTGATATCAATACAGTGTCAGTAATCACTCCTTGTACAACCCACTTCAAAATCTGATGAACGTATCTCTTGCATTCAATGTAACTGCTCTTACAGTTGCTATATCATGCTTTTATATGGTTGAGTACATATACAATGAAACGAAGCCACCTTCTATACAACTATAGTAAAAAGGAGCTCCATACTGCCACTCAGTGGGATTCCTCGGGAGTAACGCAGAAAGTCATTTTGTGTAACAAACTATTACAATATATAATTTCTTGTATAGTATTCATTGATTACTCTTTTCAATGATCTGTTGGTTTCAGGATCGTGATATTTCTAGGTTTTAAAAAGTGATATTAAGTACAGTGTCAGTTATCACTCCTTGTACAAATAACTTCAAAATCTGATGAATGTATCTCTGGCATTCAATGTAACTGCTCTTACAGTTGCTATATCATGCTTTTATATGGTTGAGTACATATACAATGAAAAAAGCAACCTTCTATACAACTATAGTAAAAAGGAGCTCCATACTGCCACTCATTGGGTTCCTCGGGAGTAACGCAGAAAGTCATTTTGTGTAACAAACGATTACAATATATAATTTCTTGTATAGTATTCATTGATTACTCTTTTCAATGATCTGTTGGTTACAGGATAGTGATATTTCTAGGTTTTACAAAGTGATTTTAAGTACAGTGTCAGTTATCACTCCTTGTACAAACAACTTTAAAATCTGATGAATGTATCTCTTGCATTCAATGTAACTGCTCTTACAGTTGCTATATCATGCTTTTATATGGTTGAGTACATATACAATGAAATGAAGCCACCTTCTATACAACTACAGTAAAAAGGTGCTCCATACTGCCACTCAGTGGGATTCCTCGGGAGTAACGCAGAAAGTCATTTTGTGTAACAAACTATTACAATTTACAATCCAATGTATTTCTTGTATAGTATTCGTTGATTACTCTTCTGCGATCGCTTGGTTAGACAACAGTGAAATTTCTAGGTTTTCCAACGTGATATCAATACAGTGTCAGTAATCACTCCTTGTACAACCAACTTCAAAATCTGATGAACGTATCTCTTGCATTCAATGTAACTGCTCTTACAGTTGCTATATCATGCCTTTATATGGTTGAGTACATATACAATGAAATTAAGCCACTTTCTATACAACTATAGTAAAAAGGAGCTCCATACTGCCACTCAGTGGGATTCCTCGGGAGTAACGCAGAAAGTCATTTTGTGTAACAAACTATTACAATATATAATTTCTTGTATAGTATTCATTGATTACTCTTTTCAATGATCTGTTGGTTACAGGATAGTGAAATTTCTACGTTTTACAAAGTGATATCAGGACAGTGTCAGTTATCACTCCTTGTACAACCAACTTTAAAATCTGATGAATGAATCTCTTGCATTCAATGTAACTGCTCTTACAGTTGCTATATCATGCTTTTATATGGTTGAGTACATATACAATTAAATGAAGCCACCTTCTATACAACTACAGTAAAAAGGTGCTCCATACTGCCACCCAGTGGGATTCCTCGGGAGTAACGCAGAAAGTCATGTTGTGTAACAAACTAATACAATTTACAATCCAATGTATTTCTTGTATAGTATTCATTGATTACTCTTCTGCGATCTCTTGGTTAGACAACAGTGAAATTTCTACGTTTTACAAAGTGATATCAGTACAGTGTCAGTTATCACTCCTTGTACAACCAACTTCAAAATCTGATGAATGTATCTCTGGCATTCAATGTAACTCTTCTTACAGTTGCTATATCATGCTTTTATATGGTTGAGTACATATACAATGAAATGAAGCCACCTTCTATACAACTATAGTAAAAAGGAGCTCCATACTGCCACTCAGTGGGATTCCTCGGGAGTAACGCAGAAAGTCATTTTGTGTAACAAACTATTACAATTTATAATTTCTTGTATAGTATTCATTGATTACTCTTTTCAATGATCTGTTGGTTACAGGATCGTGATATTTCTAGGTTTTACAAAGGGATATCAGTACAGTGTCAGTTATCACTCCTTGTACAAACAACTTCAAAATCTGATGAATGTATCTCTGGCATTCAATGTAACTCTTCTTACAGTTGCTATATCATGCTTTTATATGGTTGAGTACATATACAATGAAATGAAGCCACCTTCTATACAACTATAGCAAAAAGGTGCTCCATACTGCCACTCAGTGGGATTCCTCGAAAGTAACGCAGAAAGTCATTTTGTGTAACAAACTATTACAATTTACAATCCAATGTATTTCTTGTATAGTATTCATTGATTACTCTTCTGTGAACTCTTGGTTAGACAACAGTGAAATTTCTACGTTTTACAAAGTGATATCAGTACAGTGTCAGTTATCACTCCTTGTACAAAGAACTTCAAAATCTGATGAATGTATCTCTGGCATTCAATGTAACTGCTCTTACAGTTGCTATATCATGCTTTTATATGGTTGAGTACATATACAATGAAATGAAGCCACCTTCTATACAACTACAGTAAAAAGGTGCTCCATACTGCCACTCAGTGGGATTCCTCGCGAGTAACGCAGAAAGTCATTTTGTGTAACAAACTATTACAATTTACAATCCAATGTATTTCTTGTATAGTATTCATTGATTACTCTTCTGCGATCTCTTGGTTAGACAACAGTGAAATTTCTAGGTTTTACAACGTGATATCAATACAGTGTCAGTAATCACTCGTTGTACAACGAACTTCAAAATCTGATGAATGTATCTCTTGCATTCAATGTAACTGCTTTTACCGTTGCTATATCATGCTTTTATATGGTTGAGTACATATACAATGAAATGAAGCCACCTTCTATACAACTACAGTAAAAAGGTGCTCCATACTGCCACTCAGTGGGATTCCTCGGGAGTAACGCAGAAAGTCAGTTTGTGTAACAAACTATTACAATTTACAATCCAATGTATTTCTTGTATAGTATTCGTTGATTACTCTTCTGCGATCGCTTGGTTAGACAACAGTGAAATTTCTAGGTTTTCCAACGTGATATCAATACAGTGTCAGTAATCACTCCTTGTACAACCAACTTCAAAATCTGATGAACGTATCTCTTGCATTCAATGTAACTGCTCTTACAGTTGCTATATCATGCTTTTATATGGTTGAGTACATATACAATGAAATGAAGCCACCTTCTATACAACTATAGTAAAAAGGAGCTCCATACTGCCACTCAGTGGGATTCCTCGGGAGTAACGCAGAAAGTCATTTTGTGTAACAAACTATTACAATATATAATTTCTTGTATAGTATTCATTGATTAATCTTTTCAATGATCTGTTGGTTACAGGATAGTGATATTTCTAGGTTTTACAAAGTGATTTTAAGTACAGTGTCAGTTATCACTCCTTGTACAAACAACTTCAAAATCTGATGAATGTACCTCTGGCATTCAATGTAACTGCTCTTACAATTGCTATATCATGCTTATATATGGTTGAGTACATATACAATGAAATGAAGCCACCTTCTATACAACTATAGTAAAAAGGAGCTCCATACTGCCACTCAGTGGGATTCCTCAGGTGTAACGCAGAAAATCATTTTGTGTAACTAATTATTACAATATATAATTTCTTGTATAGTATTCATTGATTACTCTTTTCAATGATCTGTTGGTTACAGGACAGTGATATTTCTAGGTTTTACAAAGTGATATCAGTACAGTGTCAGTTATCACTCCTTGTACAAAGAACTTCAAAATCTGATGAATGTATCTCTGGCATTCAATGTAACTGCTCTTACAGTTGCTATATCATGTTTTTATATGGTTGAGTACATATACAATGAAATGAAGCCACCTTCTATACAACTATAGCAAAAAGGTGCTCCATACAGCCACTCAGTGGGATTCCTCGAAAGTAACGCAGAAAGTCATTTTGTGTAACAAACTATTACAATTTACAATCCAATGTATTTCTTGTATAGTATTCATTGATTACTCTTCTGTGAACTCTTGGTTAGACAACAGTGAAATTTCTACGTTTTACAAAGTGATATCAGTACAGTGTCAGTTATCACTCCTTGTACAAAGAACTTCAAAATCTGATGAATGTATCTCTGGCATTCAATGTAACTGCTCTTACAGTTGCTATATCATGCTTTTATATGGTTGAGTACATATACAATGAAATGAAGCCACCTTCTATACAACTATAGTAAAAAAGAGCTCCATACTGCCACTCAGTGGGATTCCTCGGGAGTAACGCAGAAAGTCATTTTGTGTAACAAACTATTACAATATATAATTTCTTGTATAGTATTCTTTGATTACTCTTTTCAATGATCTGTTGGTTACAGGATAGTGATATTTCTGGTTTTACAAAGTCATATCAGTACAGTGTCAGTTATCACTCCTTGTACAACCAACTTCAAAATCTGATGAATGTATCTCTGGCATTCAATGTAACTCTTCTTACAGTTGCTATATCATGCTTTTATATGGTTGAGTACATATACAATGAAATGAAGCCACCTTCTATACAACTATAGCAAAAAGGTGCTCCATACTGCCACTCAGTGGGATTCCTCGGGAGTAACACAGAAAGTCATTTTGTGTAACAAACTATTACAATTTACAATCCAATGTATTTCTTGTATAGTATTCATTGATTACTCTTCTGTGAACTCTTGGTTAGACAACAGTATAATTTCTACGTTTAACAAAGTGATATCAGGACAGTGTCAGTTATCACTCCTTGTACAACCAACTTTAAAATCTGATGAATGAATCTCTTGCATTCAATGTAACTGCTCTTACAGTTGCTATATCATGCTTTTATATGGTTGAGTACATATACAATGAAATGAAGCCACCTTCTATACAACTATAGCAAAAAGGTGCTCCATACTGCCACTCAGTTGGATTCCTCGGGAGTAACGCAGAAAGTCATTTTGTGTAACAAACTATTACAATTTACAATCCAATGTATTTCTTGGATAGTATTCATTGATTACTCTTCTGTGAACTCTTGGTTAGACAACAGTGAAATTTCTACGTTTTACAAAGTGATATCAGTACAGTGTCAGTTATCACTCCTTGTACAACCAACTTCAAAATCTGATGAATGTATCTCTTGCATTCAATGTAATTGCTCTTACAGTTGATATATCTTGATTTTATATGGTTGAGTACATATACAATTAAATGAAGCCACCTTCTATACAACTACAGTAAAAAGGTGCTCCATACTGCCACCCAGTGGGATTCCTCGGGAGTAACGCAGAAAGTCATGTTGTGTAACAAACTAATACAATTTACAATCCAATGTATTTCTTGTATAGTATTCATTGATTACTCTTCTGCGATCTCTTGGTTAGACAACAGTGAAATTTCTAGGTTTTACAATGTGATATCAATACAGTGTCAGTAATCACTCCTTGTACAACCAACTTCAAAATCTGATGAATGTATCTCTGGCATTCAATGTAACTCTTCTTACAGTTGCTATATCATGCTTTTATATGGTTGAGTACATATACAATGAAATGAAGCCACCTTCTATACAACTATAGTAAAAAGGAGCTCCATATTGCCACTCAGTGGGATTCCTCGGGAGTAACGCAGAAAGTCATTTTGTGTAACAAACTATTACAATATATAATTTCTTGTATAGTATTCATTGATTACTCATTTCAATGATCTGTTGGTTACAGGATAGTGATATTTCTAGGTTTTACAAAGAGATATCAGTACAGTGTCAGTTATCACTCCTTGTACAAACAACTTCAAAATCTGATGAATGTATCTCTGGCATTCAATGTAACTGCTCTTACAGTTGCTATATCATGCTTTTATATGGTTGATTACATATACAATGAAATGAAGCCACCTTCTATACAACTATAGCAAAAAGGAGCTCCATACTGCCACTCAGTGGGATTCCTCAGGAGTAACGCAGAAAGTCATTTTGTGTAACAAAATTACAATTTACAATCCAATGTATTTCTTGTATAGTATTCATTGATTACTCTTCTGTGAACTCTTGGTTAGACAACAGTGAAATTTCTACGTTTTACAAAGTGATATCAGTACAGTGTCAGTTATCACTCCTTGTACAAAGAACTTCAAAATCTGATGAATGTATCTCTGGCATTCAATGTAACTGCTCTTACAGTTGCTATATCATGCTTTTATAAGGTTGAGTACATATACAATGAAATGAAGCCACCTTCTATACAACTATAGGAAAAAGGTGCTCCATACTGCCACTCAGTGGGATTCCTCGGGAGTAACGCAGAAAGTCATTTTGTGTAACAAACTATTACAATTTACAATCCAATGTATTTCTTGTATAGTATTCATTGATTACTCTTCTGTGAACTCTTGGTTAGACAACAGTGAAATTTCTACGTTTTACAAAGTGATATCAGTACAGTGTCAGTTATCACTCCTTGTACAACCAACTTCAAAATCTGATGAATGTATCTCTTGCATTCAATGTAACTGCTCTTACAGTTGCTATATCATGCTTTTATATGGTTGAGTACATATACAATGAAATGAAGCCACCTTCTCTACAAGTATAGCAAAAAGGTGCTCCATACTGCCACTCAGTGGGATTCCTCGGGAGTAACGCAGAAAGTCATTTTGTGTAACAAACTATTACAATTTACAATCCAATGTATTTCTTGTATAGTATTCGTTGATTATTCTTCTGCGATCGCTTGGTTAGACAACAGTGAAATTTCTAGGTTTTCCAACGTGATATCAATACAGTGTCAGTAATCACTCCTTGTACAACCAACTTCAAAATCTGATGAACGTATCTCTTGCATTCAATGTAACTGCTCTTACAGTTGCTATATCATGCTTTTTTATGGTTGAGTACATATACAATGAAATGAAGCCACCTTCTATACAACTATAGTAAAAAGGAGATCCATACTGCCACTCAGTGGGATTCCTCGGGAGTAACGCAGAAAGTCATTTTGTGTAACAAACTATTACAATATATAATTTCTTGTATAGTATTCATTGATTAATCTTTTCAATGATCTGTTGGTTACAGGATAGTGATATTTCTAGGTTTTACAAAGTGATTTTAAGTACAGTGTCAGTTATCACTCCTTGTACAAACAACTTCAAAATCTGATGAATGTACCTCTGGCATTCAATGTAACTGCTCTTACAATTGCTATATCATGCTTATATATGGTTGAGTACATATACAATGAAATGAAGCCACCTTCTATACAACTATAGTAAAAAGGAGCTCCATACTGCCACTCAGTGGGATTCCTCAGGTGTAACGCAGAAAATCATTTTGTGTAACTAATTATTACAATATATAATTTCTTGTATAGTATTCATTGATTACTCTTTTCAATGATCTGTTGGTTACAGGACAGTGATATTTCTAGGTTTTACAAAGTGATATCAGTACAGTGTCAGTTATCACTCCTTGTACAAAGAACTTCAAAATCTGATGAATGTATCTCTGGCATTCAATGTAACTGCTCTTACAGTTGCTATATCATGTTTTTATATGGTTGAGTACATATACAATGAAATGAAGCCACCTTCTATACAACTATAGCAAAAAGGTGCTCCATACAGCCACTCAGTGGGATTCCTCGAAAGTAACGCAGAAAGTCATTTTGTGTAACAAACTATTACAATTTACAATCCAATGTATTTCTTGTATAGTATTCATTGATTACTCTTCTGTGAACTCTTGGTTAGACAACAGTGAAATTTCTACGTTTTACAAAGTGATATCAGTACAGTGTCAGTTATCACTCCTTGTACAAAGAACTTCAAAATCTGATGAATGTATCTCTGGCATTCAATGTAACTGCTCTTACAGTTGCTATATCATGCTTTTATATGGTTGAGTACATATACAATGAAATGAAGCCACCTTCTATACAACTATAGTAAAAAAGAGCTCCATACTGCCACTCAGTGGGATTCCTCGGGAGTAACGCAGAAAGTCATTTTGTGTAACAAACTATTACAATATATAATTTCTTGTATAGTATTCTTTGATTACTCTTTTCAATGATCTGTTGGTTACAGGATAGTGATATTTCTGGTTTTACAAAGTCATATCAGTACAGTGTCAGTTATCACTCCTTGTACAACCAACTTCAAAATCTGATGAATGTATCTCTGGCATTCAATGTAACTCTTCTTACAGTTGCTATATCATGCTTTTATATGGTTGAGTACATATACAATGAAATGAAGCCACCTTCTATACAACTATAGCAAAAAGGTGCTCCATACTGCCACTCAGTGGGATTCCTCGGGAGTAACACAGAAAGTCATTTTGTGTAACAAACTATTACAATTTACAATCCAATGTATTTCTTGTATAGTATTCATTGATTACTCTTCTGTGAACTCTTGGTTAGACAACAGTATAATTTCTACGTTTAACAAAGTGATATCAGGACAGTGTCAGTTATCACTCCTTGTACAACCAACTTTAAAATCTGATGAATGAATCTCTTGCATTCAATGTAACTGCTCTTACAGTTGCTATATCATGCTTTTATATGGTTGAGTACATATACAATGAAATGAAGCCACCTTCTATACAACTATAGCAAAAAGGTGCTCCATACTGCCACTCAGTGGGATTCCTCGGGAGTAACGCAGAAAGTCATTTTGTGTAACAAACTATTACAATTTACAATCCAATGTATTTCTTGGATAGTATTCATTGATTACTCTTCTGTGAACTCTTGGTTAGACAACAGTGAAATTTCTACGTTTTACAAAGTGATATCAGTACAGTGTCAGTTATCACTCCTTGTACAACCAACTTCAAAATCTGATGAATGTATCTCTTGCATTCAATGTAATTGCTCTTACAGTTGATATATCTTGATTTTATATGGTTGAGTACATATACAATTAAATGAAGCCACCTTCTATACAACTACAGTAAAAAGGTGCTCCATACTGCCACCCAGTGGGATTCCTCGGGAGTAACGCAGAAAGTCATGTTGTGTAACAAACTAATACAATTTACAATCCAATGTATTTCTTGTATAGTATTCATTGATTACTCTTCTGCGATCTCTTGGTTAGACAACAGTGAAATTTCTAGGTTTTACAATGTGATATCAATACAGTGTCAGTAATCACTCCTTGTACAAACAACTTCAAAATCTGATGAATGTATCTCTGGCATTCAATGTAACTCTTCTTACAGTTGCTATATCATGCTTTTATATGGTTGAGTACATATACAATGAAATGAAGCCACCTTCTATACAACTATAGTAAAAAGGAGCTCCATATTGCCACTCAGTGGGATTCCTCGGGAGTAACGCAGAAAGTCATTTTGTGTAACAAACTATTACAATATATAATTTCTTGTATAGTATTCATTGATTACTCATTTCAATGATCTGTTGGTTACAGGATAGTGATATTTCTAGGTTTTACAAAGAGATATCAGTACAGTGTCAGTTATCACTCCTTGTACAAACAACTTCAAAATCTGATGAATGTATCTCTGGCATTCAATGTAACTGCTCTTACAGTTGCTATATCATGCTTTTATATGGTTGATTACATATACAATGAAATGAAGCCACCTTCTATACAACTATAGCAAAAAGGAGCTCCATACTGCCACTCAGTGGGATTCCTCAGGAGTAACGCAGAAAGTCATTTTGTGTAACAAAATTACAATTTACAATCCAATGTATTTCTTGTATAGTATTCATTGATTACTCTTCTGTGAACTCTTGGTTAGACAACAGTGAAATTTCTACGTTTTACAAAGTGATATCAGTACAGTGTCAGTTATCACTCCTTGTACAAAGAACTTCAAAATCTGATGAATGTATCTCTGGCATTCAATGTAACTGCTCTTACAGTTGCTATATCATGCTTTTATAAGGTTGAGTACATATACAATGAATTGAAGCCACCTTCTATACAACTATAGGAAAAAGGTGCTCCATACTGCCACTCAGTGGGATTCCTCGGGAGTAACGCAGAAAGTCATTTTGTGTAACAAACTATTACAATTTACAATCCAATGTATTTCTTGTATAGTATTCATTGATTACTCTTCTGTGAACTCTTGGTTAGACAACAGTGAAATTTCTACGTTTTACAAAGTGATATCAGTACAGTGTCAGTTATCACTCCTTGTACAACCAACTTCAAAATCTGATGAATGTATCTCTTGCATTCAATGTAACTGCTCTTACAGTTGCTATATCATGCTTTTATATGGTTGAGTACATATACAATGAAATGAAGCCACCTTCTCTACAAGTATAGCAAAAAGGTGCTCTATACTGCCACTCAGTGGGATTCCTCGGGAGTAACGCAGAAAGTCATTTTGTGTAACAAACTATTACAATTTACAATCCAATGTATTTCTTGTATAGTATTCGTTGATTATTCTTCTGCGATCGCTTGGTTAGACAACAGTGAAATTTCTAGGTTTTCCAACGTGATATCAATACAGTGTCAGTAATCACTCCTTGTACAACCAACTTCAAAATCTGATGAACGTATCTCTTGCATTCAATGTAACTGCTCTTACAGTTGCTATATCATGCTTTTTTATGGTTGAGTACATATACAATGAAATGAAGCCACCTTCTATACAACTATAGTAAAAAGGAGATCCATACTGCCACTCAGTGGGATTCCTCGGGAGTAACGCAGAAAGTCATTTTGTGTAACAAACTATTACAATATATAATTTCATGTATAGTATTCATTGATTAATCTTTTCAATGATCTGTTGGTTACAGGATAGTGATATTTCTAGGTTTTACAAAGTGATTTTAAGTACAGTGTCAGTTATCACTCCTTGTACAAACAACTTCAAAATCTGATGAATGTACCTCTGGCATTCAATGTAACTGCTCTTACAATTGCTATATCATGCTTTTATATGGTTGAGTACATATACAATGAAATGAAGCCACCTTCTATACAACTATAGTAAAAAGGAGCTCCATACTGCCACTCAGTGGGATTCCTCGGGTGTAACGCAGAAAGTCATTTTGTGTAACAAACTATTACAATATATAATTTCTTGTATAGTATTCATTGATTACTCTTTTCAATGATCTGTTGGTTACAGGACAGTGATATTTCTAGGTTTTACAAAGTCATATCAGTACAGTGTCAGTTATCACTCCTTGTACAACCAACTTCAAAATCTGATGAATGTATCTCTGGTATTCAATGTAACTCTTCTTACAGTTGCTATATCATGCTTTTATATGGTTGAGTACATATACAATGAAATGAAGCCACCTTCTATACAACTATAGCAAAAAGGTGCTCCATACTGCCACTCAGTGGGATTCCTCGGGAGTAACACAGAAAGTCATTTTGTGTAACAAACTATTACAATTTACAATCCAATGTATTTCTTGTATAGTATTCATTGATTACTCTTCTGTGAACTCTTGGTTAGACAACAGTATAATTTCTACGTTTAACAAAGTGATATCAGGACAGTGTCAGTTATCACTCCTTGTACAACCAACTTTAAAATCTGATGAATGAATCTCTTGCATTCAATGTAACTGCTCTTACAGTTGCTATATCATGCTTTTATATGGTTGAGTACATATACAATGAAATGAAGCCACCTTCTATACAACTATAGCAAAAAGGTGCTCCATACTGCCACTCAGTGGGATTCCTCGGGAGTAACGCAGAAAGTCATTTTGTGTAACAAACTATTACAATTTACAATCCAATGTATTTCTTGGATAGTATTCATTGATTACTCTTCTGTGAACTCTTGGTTTGACAACAGTGAAATTTCTACGTTTTACAAAGTGATATCAGTACAGTGTCAGTTATCACTCCTTGTACAACCAACTTCAAAATCTGATGAATGTATCTCTTGCATTCAATGTAATTGCTCTTACAGTTGATATATCTTGATTTTATATGGTTGAGTACATATACAATTAAATGAAGCCACCTTCTATACAACTACAGTAAAAAGGTGCTCCATACTGCCACCCAGTGGGATTCCTCGGGAGTAACGCAGAAAGTCATGTTGTGTAACAAACTAATACAATTTACAATCCAATGTATTTCTTGTATAGTATTCATTGATTACTCTTCTGCGATCTCTTGGTTAGACAACAGTGAAATTTCTAGGTTTTACAATGTGATATCAATACAGTGTCAGTAATCACTCCTTGTACAACCAACTTCAAAATCTGATGAATGTATCTCTGGCATTCAATGTAACTCTTCTTACAGTTGCTATATCATGCTTTTATATGGTTGAGTACATATACAATGAAATGAAGCCACCTTCTATACAACTATAGTAAAAAGGAGCTCCATATTGCCACTCAGTGGGATTCCTCGGGAGTAACGCAGAAAGTCATTTTGTGTAACAAACTATTACAATATATAATTTCTTGTATAGTATTCATTGATTACTCATTTCAATGATCTGTTGGTTACAGGATAGTGATATTTCTAGGTTTTACAAAGAGATATCAGTACAGTGTCAGTTATCACTCCTTGTACAAACAACTTCAAAATCTGATGAATGTATCTCTGGCATTCAATGTAACTGCTCTTACAGTTGCTATATCATGCTTTTATATGGTTGATTACATATACAATGAAATGAAGCCACCTTCTATACAACTATAGCAAAAAGGAGCTCCATACTGCCACTCAGTGGGATTCCTCGGGAGTAACGCAGAAAGTCATTTTGTGTAACAAAATTACAATTTACAATCCAATGTATTTCTTGTATAGTATTCATTGATTACTCTTCTGTGAACTCTTGGTTAGACAACAGTGAAATTTCTACGTTTTACAAAGTGATATCAGTACAGTGTCAGTTATCACTCCTTGTACAACCAACTTCAAAATCTGATGAATGTATCTCTTGCATTCAATGTAATTGCTCTTACAGTTGATATATCTTGATTTTATATGGTTGAGTACATATACAATTAAATGAAGCCACCTTCTATACAACTACAGTAAAAAGGTGCTCCATACTGCCACCCAGTGGGATTCCTCGGGAGTAACGCAGAAAGTCATGTTGTGTAACAAACTAATACAATTTACAATCCAATGTATTTCTTGTATAGTATTCATTGATTTCTCTTCTGCGATCTCTTGGTTAGACAACAGTGAAATTTCTAGGTTTTACAATGTGATATCAATACAGTGTCAGTAATCACTCCTTGTACAGCCAACTTCAAAATCTGATGAATGTATCTCTGGCATTCAATGTAACTCTTCTTACAGTTGCTATATCATGCTTTTATATGGTTGAGTACATATACAATGAAATGAAGCCACCTTCTATACAACTATAGTAAAAAGGAGCTCCATATTGCCACTCAGTGGGATTCCTCGGGAGTAACGCAGAAAGTCATGTTGTGTAAAAAACTAATACAATTTACAATCCAATGTATTTCTTGGATAGTATTCATTGATTACTCTTCTGTGAACTCTTGGTTAGACAACAGTGAAATTTCTACGTTTTACAAAGTGATATCAGTACAGTGTCAGTTATCACTCCTTGTACAACCAACTTCAAAATCTGATGAATGTATCTCTTGCATTCAATGTAATTGCTCTTACAGTTGATATATCTTGATTTTATATGGTTGAGTACATATACAATTAAATGAAGCCACCTTCTATACAACTACAGTAAAAAGGTGCTCCATACTGCCACCCAGTGGGATTCCTCGGGAGTAACGCAGAAAGTCATGTTGTGTAACAAACTAATACAATTTACAATCCAATGTATTTCTTGTATAGTATTCATTGATTACTCTTCTGCGATCTCTTGGTTAGACAACAGTGAAATTTCTAGGTTTTACAATGTGATATCAATACAGTGTCAGTAATCACTCCTTGTACAACCAACTTCAAAATCTGATGAATGTATCTCTGGCATTCAATGTAACTCTTCTTACAGTTGCTATATCATGCTTTTATATGGTTGAGTACATATACAATGAAATGAAGCCACCTTCTATACAACTATAGTAAAAAGGAGCTCCATATTGCCACTCAGTGGGATTCCTCGGGAGTAACGCAGAAAGTCATTTTGTGTAACAAACTATTACAATATATAATTTCTTGTATAGTATTCATTGATTACTCATTTCAATGATCTGTTGGTTACAGGATAGTGATATTTCTAGGTTTTACAAAGAGATATCAGTACAGTGTCAGTTATCACTCCTTGTACAAACAACTTCAAAATCTGATGAATGTATCTCTGGCATTCAATGTAACTGCTCTTACAGTTGCTATATCATGCTTTTATATGGTTGATTACATATACAATGAAATGAAGCCACCTTCTATACAACTATAGCAAAAAGGAGCTCCATACTGCCACTCAGTGGGATTCCTCGGGAGTAACGCAGAAAGTCATTTTGTGTAACAAAATTACAATTTACAATCCAATGTATTTCTTGTATAGTATTCATTGATTACTCTTCTGTGAACTCTTGGTTAGACAACAGTGAAATTTCTACGTTTTACAAAGTGATATCAGTACAGTGTCAGTTATCACTCCTTGTACAACCAACTTCAAAATCTGATGAATGTATCTCTTGCATTCAATGTAATTGCTCTTACAGTTGATATATCTTGATTTTATATGGTTGAGTACATATACAATTAAATGAAGCCACCTTCTATACAACTACAGTAAAAAGGTGCTCCATACTGCCACCCAGTGGGATTCCTCGGGAGTAACGCAGAAAGTCATGTTGTGTAACAAACTAATACAATTTACAATCCAATGTATTTCTTGTATAGTATTCATTGATTTCTCTTCTGCGATCTCTTGGTTAGACAACAGTGAAATTTCTAGGTTTTACAATGTGATATCAATACAGTGTCAGTAATCACTCCTTGTACAGCCAACTTCAAAATCTGATGAATGTATCTCTGGCATTCAATGTAACTCTTCTTACAGTTGCTATATCATGCTTTTATATGGTTGAGTACATATACAATGAAATGAAGCCACCTTCTATACAACTATAGTAAAAAGGAGCTCCATATTGCCACTCAGTGGGATTCCTCGGGAGTAACGCAGAAAGTCATTTTGTGTAACAAACTATTACAATATATAATTTCTTGTATAGTATTCATTGATTACTCTTTTCAATGATCTGTTGGTTACAGGATAGTGATATTTCTAGGTTTTACAAAGTGATATCAGTACAGTGTCAGTTATCACTCCTTGTACAACCAACTTCAAAATCTGATGAATGTATCTCTTGCATTCAATGTAACTGCTCTTACCGTTGCTATATCATGCTTTTATATGGTTGAGTACCTATACAATGAAATGAAGCCATCTTCTATACAACTACAGTAAAAAGGTGCTCCATACTGCCACCCAGTGGGATTCCTCGGGAGTAACGCAGGAAGTCATGTTGTGTAAAAAACTAATACAATTTACAATCCAATGTATTTCTTGTATAGTATTCATTGATTACTCTTCTGCGATCTCTTGGTTAGACAAGAGTGAAATTTCTAGGTTTTACAACGTGATATCAATACAGTGTCAGTTATCACTCCTTGTACAAAGAACTTCAAAATCTGATGAATGTATCTCTGGCATTCAATGTAACTGCTCTTACAGTTGCTATATCATGCTTTTATATGGTTGAGTACGTATACAATGAAATGAAGCCACCTTCTATACAACTATAGGAAAAAGGTGCTCCATACTGCCACTTACTGGGATTCCTCGGGAGTAACGCAGAAAGTCATTTTGTGTAACAAACTATTACAATTTACAATCCAATGTATTTCTTGTATAGTATTCATTGATTACTCTTCTGTGAACTCTTGGTTAGACAACAGTGAAATTTCTACGTTTTACAAAGTGATATCAGTACAGTGTCAGTTTTCACTCCTTGTACAACCAACTACAAAATCTGATGAATGTATCTCTTGCATTCAATGTAAATGCTCTTACAGTTGCTATATCATGCTTTTATATGGTTGAGTACATATACAATGAAATGAAGCCACCTTCTATACAACTACAGTAAAAAGGTGCTCCATACTGCCACTCAGTGGGATTCCTCGCGAGTAACGCAGAAAGTCATTTTGTGTAACAAACTATTACAATTTACAATCCAATGTATTTCTTGTATAGTATTCATTGATTACTCTTCTGCGATCTCTTGGTTAGACAACAGTGAAATTTCTAGGTTTTACAACGTGATATCAATACAGTGTCAGTAATCACTCCTTGTACAACGAACTTCAAAATCTGATGAATGTATCTCTTGCATTCAATGTAACTGCTTTTACAGTTGCTATATCATGCTTTTATATGGTTGAGTACATATACAATGAGATGAAGCCACCTTCTATACAACTACAGTAAAAAGGTGCTCCATACTGCCACTCAGTGGGATTCCTCGGGAGTAACGCAGAAAGTCATTTTGTGTAACAAACTATTACAATTTACAATCCAATGTATTTCTTGTATAGTATTCGTTGATTACTCTTCTGCGATCGCTTGGTTAGACAACAGTGAAATTTCTAGGTTTTCTAACGTGATATCAATACAGTGTCAGTAATCACTCCTTGTACAACCAACTTCAAAATCTGATGAACGTATCTCTTGCATTCTATGTAACTGCTCTTACAGTTGCTATATCATGCTTTTATATGGTTGAGTACATATACAATGAAATGAAGCCACCTTCTATACAACTATAGTAAAAAGGAGCTCCATACTGCCACTCAGTGGGATTCCTCGGGAGTAACGCAGAAAGTCATTTTGTGTAACAAACGATTACAATATATAATTTCTTGTATAGTATTCATTGATTAATCTTTTCAATGATCTGTTGGTTACAGGATAGTGATATTTCTAGGTTTTACAAAGTGATTTTAAGTACAGTGTCAGTTATCACTCCTTGTGCAAACAACTTCAAAATCTGATGAATGTATCTCTGGCATTCAATTTAACTGCTCTTACAGTTGCTATATCATGCTTTTATATGGTTGAGTACATATACAATGAAATGAAGCCACCTTCTATACAACTATAGTGAAAAAAAGCTCCATACTGCCACTCAGTGGGATTCCTCGGGAGTAACGCAGAAAGTCATTTTGTGTAACAAACTATTACAATATATAATTTCTTGTATAGTATTCATTGATTACTCTTTTCAATGATCTGTTGGTTACAGGATAGTGATATTTCTAGGTTTTACAAAGTGATATCAGTACAGTGTCAGTTATCACTCCTTGTACAACCAACTTCAAAATCTGATGAATGTATCTCTGGCATTCAATGTAACTGCTCTTACAGTTGCTATATCATGCTTTTATATGGTTGAGTACATATACAATGAAATGAAGCCACCTTCTATACAACTATAGCAAAAAGGTGCTCCATACTGCCACTCAGTGGGATTCCTCGGGAGTAACGCAGAAAGTCATGTTGTGTAACAAACTATTACAATTTACAATCCAATGTATTTCTTGGATAGTATTCATTGATTACTCTTCTGTGAACTCTTGGTTAGACAACAGTGAAATTTCTACGTTTTACAAAGTGATATCAGTACAGTGTCAGTTATCACTCCTTGTACAAAGAACTTCAAAATCTGATGAATGTATCTCTGGCATTCAATGTAACTGCTCTTACAGTTGCTATATCATGCTTTTATATGGTTGAGTACATATACAATGAAATGAAGCCACCTTCTATACAACTATAGCAAAAAGGTGCTCCATACTGCCACTCAGTGGGATTCCTCGGGAGTAACGCAGAAAGTCATTTTGTGTAACAAACTATTACAATTTACAATCCAATGTATTTCTTGTATAGTATTCATTGATTACTCTTCTGTGAACTCTTGGTTAGACAACAGTGAAATTTCTACGTTTTACAAAGTGATATCAGTACAGTGTCAGTTATCACTCCTTGTACAACCAACTTCAAAATCTGATGAATGTATCTCTTGCATTCAATGTAACTGCTCTTACCGTTGCTATATCATGCTTTTATATGGTTGAGTACATATACAATGAAATGAAGCCACCTTCTATACAACTACATTAAAAAGGTGCTCCATACTGCCACTCAGTGGGATTTCTCGCGAGTAACGCAGAAAGTCATTTTGTGTAACAAACTATTACAATTTACAATCCAATGTATTTCTTGTATAGTATTCATTGATTACTCTTCTGCGATCTCTTGGTTAGACAACAGTGAAATTTCTAGGTATTACAACGTGATATCAATACAGTGTCAGTAATCACTCCTTGTACAACGAACTTCAAAATCTGATAAATGTATCTCTTGCATTCAATGTAACTGCTCTTACAGTTGCTATATCATGCTTTTATATGGTTGAGTACATATACAATGAAATGAAGCCACCTTCTATACAACTACAGTAAAAAGGTGCTCCATACTGCCACTCAGTGGGATTCCTCGGGAGTAACGCAGAAAGTCATTTTGTGTAACAAACTATTACAATTTACAATCCAATGTATTTCTTGTATAGTATTCGTTGATTACTCTTCTGCGATCGCTTGGTTAGACAACAGTGAAATTTCTAGGTTTTCCAACGTGATATCAATACATTGTCAGTAATCACTCCTTGTACAACCAACTTCAAAATCTGATGAACGTATCTCTTGCATTCAATGTAACTGCTCTTACCGTTGCTATATCATGCTTTTATATGGTTGAGTACATATACAATGAAATGAAGCCACCTTCTATACAACTATAGTAAAAAGAAGCTCCATACTGCCACTCAGTGGGATTCCTCGGGAGTAACGCAGAAAGTCATTTTGTGTAACAAACTATTACAATATATAATTTCTTGTATAGTATTCATTGATTAATCTTTTCAATGATCTGTTGGTTACCGGATAGTGATATTTCTAGGTTTTACAAAGTGATATCAGTACAGTGTCAGTTATCACTCCTTGTACAACCAACTTCAAAATCTGATGAATGTATCTCTGGCATTCAATGTAACTGCTCTTACAGTTGCTATATCATGCTTTTATATGGTTGAGTACATATACAATGAAATGAAGCCACCTTCTATACAACTATAGCAAAAAGGTGCTCCATACTGCCACTCAGTGGGATTCCTCGGGAGTAACGCAGAAAGTCATGTTGTGTAACAAACTATTACAATTTACAATCCAATGTATTTCTTGGATAGTATTCATTGATTACTCTTCTGAGAACTCTTGGTTAGACAACAGTGAAATTTCTACGTTTTACAAAGTGATATCAGTACAGTGTCAGTTATCACTCCTTGTACAAAGAACTTCAAAATCTGATGAATGTATCTCTGGCATTCAATGTAACTGCTCTTACAGTTGCTATATCATGCTTTTATATGGTTGAGTACATATACAATGAAATGAAGCCACCTTCTATACAACTATAGCAAAAAGGTGCTCCATACTGCCACTCAGTGGGATTCCTCGGGAGTAACGCAGAAAGTCATTTTGTGTAACAAACTATTACAATTTACAATCCAATGTATTTCTTGTATAGTATTCGTTGATTACTCTTCTGTGAACTCTTGGTTAGACAACAGTGAAATTTCTACGTTTTACAAAGTGATATCAGTACAGTGTCAGTTATCACTCCTTGTACAACCAACTTCAAAATCTGATGAATGTATCTCTTGCATTCAATGTAACTGCTCTTACCGTTGCTATATCATGCTTTTATATGGTTGAGTACATATACAATGAAATGAAGCCACCTTCTATACAACTACAGTAAAAAGGTGCTCCATACTGCCACTCAGTGGGATTTCTCGCGAGTAACGCAGAAAGTCATTTTGTGTAACAAACTATTACAATTTACAATCCAATGTATTTCTTGTATAGTATTCGTTGATTACTCTTCTGCGATCGCTTGGTTAGACAACAGTGAAATTTCTAGGTTTTCCAACGTGATATCAATACATTGTCAGTAATCACTCCTTGTACAACCAACTTCAAAATCTGATGAACGTATCTCTTGCATTCAATGTAACTGCTCTTACAGTTGCTATATCATGCTTTTATATGGTTGAGTACATATACAATGAAATGAAGCCACCTTCTATACAACTATAGTAAAAAGAAGCTCCATACTGCCACTCAGTGGGATTCCTCGGGAGTAACGCAGAAAGTCATTTTGTGTAACAAACTATTACAATATATAATTTCTTGTATAGTATTCATTGATTAATCTTTTCAATGATCTGTTGGTTACCGGATAGTGATATTTCTAGGTTTTACAAAGTGATTTTAAGTACAGTGTCAGTTATCACTCCTTGTACAAACAACTTCAAAATCTGATGAATGTATCTCTGGCATTCAATGTAACTGCTCTTACAATTGCTATATCATGCTTTTATATGGTTGAGTACATATACAATGAAATGAAGCCACCTTCTATACAACTATAGTAAAAAGGAGCTCCATACTGCCACTCAGTGGGATTCCTCGGGAGTAACGCAGAAAGTCATTTTGTGTAACAAACTATTACAATATATAATTTCTTGTATAGTATTCTTTGATTACTCTTTTCAATGATCTGTTGGTTACAGGATAGTGATATTTCTAGGTTTTACAAAGTGATATCAGTACAGTGTCAGTTATCACTCCTTGTACAACCAACTTCAAAATCTGATGAATGTATCTCTGGCATTCAATGTAACTGCTCTTACAGTTGCTATATCATGCTTTTATATGGTTGAGTACATATACAATGAAATGAAGCCACCTTCTATACAACTATAGCAAAAAGGTGCTCCATACTGCCACTCAGTGGGATTCCTCGGGAGTAACGCAGAAAGTCATGTTGTGTAACAAACTATTACAATTTACAATCCAATGTATTTCTTGGATAGTATTCATTGATTACTCTTCTGAGAACTCTTGGTTAGACAACAGTGAAATTTCTACGTTTTACAAAGTGATATCAGTACAGTGTCAGTTATCACTCCTTGTACAAAGAACTTCAAAATCTGATGAATGTGTCTCTGGCATTCAATGTAACTGCTCTTACAGTTGCTATATCATGCTTTTATATGGTTGAGTACATATACAATGAAATGAAGCCACCTTCTATACAACTATAGCAAAAAGGTGCTCCATACTGCCACTCAGTGGGATTCCTCGGGAGTAACGCAGAAAGTCATTTTGTGTAACAAACTATTACAATTTACAATCCAATGTATTTCTTGTATAGTATTCATTGATTACTCTTCTGTGAACTCTTGGTTAGACAACAGTGAAATTTCTACGTTTTACAAAGTGATATCAGTACAGTGTCAGTTATCACTCCTTGTACAACCAACTTCAAAATCTGATGAATGTATCTCTTGCATTCAATGTAACTGCTCTTACCGTTGCTATATCATGCTTTTATATGGTTGAGTACATATACAATGAAATGAAGCCACCTTCTATACAACTACAGTAAAAAGGTGCTCCATACTGCCACTCAGTGGGATTTCTCGCGAGTAACGCAGAAAGTCATTTTGTGTAACAAACTATTACAATTTACAATCCAATGTATTTCTTGTATAGTATTCATTGATTACTCTTCTGCGATCTCTTGGTTAGACAACAGTGAAATTTCTAGGTATTACAACGTGATATCAATACAGTGTCAGTAATCACTCCTTGTACAACGAACTTCAAAATCTGATAAATGTATCTCTTGCATTCAATGTAACTGCTCTTACAGTTGCTATATCATGCTTTTATATGGTTGAGTACATATACAATGAAATGAAGCCACCTTCTATACAACTACAGTAAAAAGGTGCTCCATACTGCCACTCAGTGGGATTCCTCGGGAGTAACGCAGAAAGTCATTTTGTGTAACAAACTATTACAATTTACAATCCAATGTATTTCTTGTATAGTATTCGTTGATTACTCTTCTGCGATCGCTTGGTTAGACAACAGTGAAATTTCTAGGTTTTCCAACGTGATATCAATACATTGTCAGTAATCACTCCTTGTAAAACCAACTTCAAAATCTGATGAACCTATCTCTTGCATTCAATGTAACTGCTCTTACAGTTGCTATATCATGCTTTTATATGGTTGAGTACATATACAATGAAATGAAGCCACCTTGTATACAACTATAGTAAAAAGGAGCTCCATACTTCCACTCAGTGGGATTCCTCGGGAGTAACGCAGAAAGTCATTTTGTGTAACAAACTATTACAATATATAATTTCTTGTATAGTATTCATTGATTAATCTTTTCAATGATCTGTTGGTTACCGGATAGTGATATTTCTAGGTTTTACAAAGTGATTTTAAGTACAGTGTCAGTTATCACTCCTTGTACAAACAACTTCAAAATCTGATGAATGTATCTCTGGCATTCAATGTAACTGCTCTTACAATTGCTATATCATGCTTTTATATGGTTGAGTACATATACAATGAAATGAAGCCACCTTGTATACAACTATAGTAAAAAGGAGCTCCATACTGCCACTCAGTGGGATTCCTCGGGAGTAACGCAGAAAGTCATTTTGTGTAACAAACTATTACAATATATAATTTCTTGTATAGTATTCTTTGATTACTCTTTTCAATGATTTGTTGGTTACAGGATAGTGATATTTCTAGGTTTTACAAAGTGATATCAGTACAGTGTCAGTTATCACTCCTTGTACAACCAACTTCAAAATCTGATGAATGTATCTCTGGCATTCAATGTAACTCTTCTTACAGTTGCTATATCATGCTTTTATATGGTTGAGTACATATACAATGAAATGAAGCCACCTTCTATACAACTATAGCAAAAAGGTGCTCCATACTGCCACTCAGTGGGATTCCTCGGGAGTAACGCAGAAAGTTATTTTGTGTAACAAACTATTACAATTTACAATCCAATGTATTTCTTGTATAGTATTCATTGATTACTCTTCTGTGAACTCTTGGTTAGACAACAGTGAAATTTCTACGTTTTCCAAAGTGATATCTGGACAGTGTCAGTTATCACTCCTTGTACAAAGAACTTCAAAATCTGATGAATGTATCTCTGCCATTCAATGTAACTGCTCTTACAGTTGCTATATCATGCTTTTATATGGTTGAGTACATATACAATGAAATGAAGCCACCTTCTATACAACTATAGCAAAAAGGTGCTCCATACTGCCACTCAGTGGGATTCCTCGGGAGTAACACAGAAAGTCATTTTGTGTAACAAACTATTACAATTTACAATCCAATGTATTTCTTGTATAGTATTCATTGATTACTCTTCTGTGAACTCTTGGTTAGACAACAGTGAAATTTCTACGTTTAACAAAGTGATATCAGTACAGTGTCAGTTATCACTCCTTGTACAACCAACTTTAAAATCTGATGAAGGAATCTCTTGCATTCAATGTAACTGCTCTTACAGTTGCTATATCATGCTTTTATATGGTTGAGTACATATACAATGAAATGAAGCCACTTTCTATACAACTATAGCAAAAAGGTGCTCCATACTGCCACTCAGTGGGATTCCTCGGGAGTAACGCAGAAAGTCATTTTGTGTAACAAACTATTACAATTTATAATCCAATGTATTTCTTGGATAGTATTCATTGATTACTCTTCTGTGAACTCTTGGTTAGACAACAGTGAAATTTCTACGTTTTACAAAGTGATATCAGTACAGTGTCAGTTATCACTCCTTGTACAACCAACTTCAAAATCTGATGAATGTATCTCTGGCATTCAATGTAACTCTTCTTACAGTTGCTATATCATGCTTTTATATGGTTGAGTACATATACAATGAAATGAAGCCACCTTCTATACAACTATAGCAAAAAGGTGCTCCATACTGCCACTCAGTGGGATTCCTCGGGAGTAACGCAGAAAGTTATTTTGTGTAACAAACTATTACAATTTACAATCCAATGTATTTCTTGTATAGTATTCATTGATTACTCTTCTGTGAACTCTTGGTTAGACAACAGTGAAATTTCTACGTTTTACAAAGTGATATCAGGACAGTGTCAGTTATCACTCCTTGTACAAAGAACTTCAAAATCTGATGAATGTATCTCTGCCATTCAATGTAACTGCTCTTACAGTTGCTATATCATGCTTTTATATGGTTGAGTACATATACAATGAAATGAAGCCACCTTCTATACAACTATAGCAAAAAGGTGCTCCATACTGCCACTCAGTGGGATTCCTCGGGAGTAACACAGAAAGTCATTTTGTGTAACAAACTATTACAATTTACAATCCAATGTATTTCTTGTATAGTATTCATTGATTACTCTTCTGTGAACTCTTGGTTAGACAACAGTGAAATTTCTACGTTTAACAAAGTGATATCAGGACAGTGTCAGTTATCACTCCTTGTACAACCAACTTTAAAATCTGATGAATGAATCTCTTGCATTCAATGTAACTGCTCTTACAGTTGCTATATCATGCTTTTATATGGTTGAGTACATATACAATGAAATGAAGCCACCTTCTATACAACTATAGCAAAAAGGTGCTCCATACTGCCACTCAGTGGGATTCCTCGAGAGTAACGCAGAAAGTCATTTTGTGTAACAAACTATTACAATATACAATTTCTTGTATAGCATTCATTGATTACTCTTTTCAATGATCTTTTGGTTACAGGATAGTGATATTTCTACGTTTTACAAAGTGATATCAGTACAGTGTCAGTTATCACTCCTTGTACAAACAACTTCAAAATCTGATGAATGTATCTCTGCCATTCAATGTAACTGCTCTTACAGTTGCTATATCATGCTTTTATATGGTTGAGTACATATACAATGAAATGAAGCCACCTTCTATACAACTATAGCAAAAAGGTGCTCCATACTGCCACTTAGTGGGATTCCTCGGGAGTAACGCAGAAAGTCATTTTGTGTAACAAACTATTACAATTTACAATCCAATGTATTTCTTGGATAGTATTCATTGATTACTCTTCTGTGAACTCTTGGTTAGACAACAGTGAAATTTCTACGTTTTACAAAGTGATATCAGTACAGTGTCAGTTATCACTCCTTGTACAACCAACTTCAAAATCTGATGAATGTATCTCTTGCATTCAATGTAATTGCTGTTACAGTTGATATATCTTGATTTTCTATGGTTGAGTACATATACAATTAAATGAAGCCACCTTCTATACAAGTACAGTAAAAAAGGTGCTCCATACTGCCACCCAGTGGGATTCCTCGGGAGTAACGCAGAAAGTCATGTTGTGTAACAAACTAATACAATTTACAATCCAATGTATTTCTTGTATAGTATTCATTGATTACTCTTCTGCGATCTCTTGGTTAGACAACAGTGAAATTTCTAGGTTTTACAACGTGATATCAATACAGTGTCAGTAATCACTCCTTGTACAACCAACTTCAAAATCTGATGAATGTATCTCTGGCATTCAATGTAACTGCTCTTACAGTTGCTATATCATGCTTTTATATGGTTGAGTACATATACAATGAAATGAAGCCACCTTCTATACAACTATAGTAAAAAGGAGCTCCATACTGCCACTCAGTGGGATTCCTCGGGAGTAACGCAGAAAGTCATTTTGTGTAACAAACTATTACAATATATAATTTCTTGTATAGTATTCATTGATTACTCTTTTCAATGATCTGTTGGTTATAGGATAGTGATATTTCTAGGTTTTACAAAGTGATATCAGTACAGTGTCAGTTATCACTCCTTGTACAACCATCTTCAAAATCTGATGAATGTATCTCTGGCATTCAATGTAACTCTTCTTACAGTTGCTATATCATGCTTTTATATGGTTGAGTACATATACAATGAAATGAAGCCACCTTCTATACAACTATAGAAAAAAGGTGCTCCATACTGCCACTCAGTGGGATTCCTCAGGAGTAACGCAGAAAGTCATTTTGTGTAACAAACTATTACAATTTACAATCCAATGTATTTCTTGTATAGTATTCATTGATTACTCTTCTGTGAACTCTTGGTTAGACAACAGTGAAATTTCTACGTTTTACAAAGAGATATCAGGACAGTGTCAGTTATCACTCCGGGTACAACCAACTTTAAAATCTGATGAATGTATCTCTTGCATTCAATGTAACTGCTCTTACAGTTGCTATATCATGAATTTATATGGTTGAGTACATATACAATGAAATGAAGCCACCTTCTATACAACTATAGCAAAAAGGTGCTCCATACTGCCACTCAGTGGGATTCCTCGTGAGTAACGCAGAAAGTCATTTTGTGTAACAAACTATTACAATATACAATTTCTTGTATAGCATTCATTGATTACTCTTTTCAATGATCTGTTGGTTACAGGATAGTGATATTTCTAGGTTTTACAAAGTGATATCAGTACAGTGTCAGTTATCACTCCTTGTACAAACAACTTCAAAATCTGATGAACGTATCTCTGCCATTCAATGTAACTGCTCTTACAGTTGCTATATCATGCTTTTATATGGTTGAGTACATATACAATGAAATGAAGCCACCTTCTATACAACTATAGCAAAAAGGTGCTCCATACTGCCACTTAGTGGGATTCCTCGGGAGTAACGCAGAAAGTCATTTTGTGTAACAAACTATTACAATTTACAATCCAATGTATTTCTTGGATAGTATTCATTGATTACTCTTCTGTGAACTCTTGGTTAGACAACAGTGAAATTTCTACGTTTTACAAAGTGATATCAGTACAGTGTCAGTTATCACTCCTTGTACAACCAACTTCAAAATCTGATGAATGTATCTCTTGCATTCAATGTAATTGCTGTTACAGTTGATATATCTTGATTTTATATGGTTGAGTACATATACAATGAAATGAAGCCACCTTCTATACAACTATAGCAAAAAGGTGCTCCATACTGCCACTCAGTGGGATTCCTCGGGAGTAACGCAGAAAGTCATTTTGTGTAACAAACTATTACAATTTACAATCCAATGTATTTCTTGTATAGTATTCATTTATTACTCTTCTGTGAACTCTTGGTTAGACAACAGTGAAATTTCTACGTTTTACAAAGTGATATCAGTACAGTGTCAGTTATCACTCCTTGTACAAAGAACTTCAAAATCTGATGAATGTATCTCTGGCATTCAATGTAACTGCTCTTACAGTTGCTATATCATGCTTTTATATGGTTGAGTACATATACAATGAAATGAAGCCACCTTCTATACAACTACAGTAAAAAGGTGCTCCATACTGCCACTCAGTGGGATTCCTCGGGAGTAACGCAGAAAGTCATTTTGTGTAACAAACTATTACAATTCACAATCCAATGTATTTCTTGTATAGTATTCGTTGATTACTCTTCTGCGATCGCTTGGTTAGACAACAGTGAAATTTCTAGGTTTTCCAACGTGATATCAGTACAGTGTCAGTAATCACTCCTTGTACAACCCACTTCAAAATCTGATGAACGTATCTCTTGAATTCAATGTAACTGCTCTTACAGTTGCTATATCATGCTTTTATATGGTTGAGTACATATACAATGAAATGAAGCCACATTCTATACAAGTATAGTAAAAAGGAGCTCCATACTGCCACTCAGTGGGATTCCTCGGGAGTAACGCAGAAAGTCATTTTGTGTAACAAACTATTACAATATATAATTTCTTGTATAGTATTCATTGATTACTCTTTTCAATGATCTGTTGGTTACAGGATAGTGATATTTCTAGGTTTTACAAAGTGATTTTAAGTACAGTGTCAGTTATCACTCCTTGTACAAACAACTTCAAAATCTGATGAATGTATCTCTTGCATTCAATGTAACTGCTCTTACAGTTGCTATATCATGCTTTTATATGGTTGAGTACATATAGAATGAAATGAAGCCACCTTTTATACAACTACAGTAAAAAGGTGCTCCATACTGCCACTCAGTGGGATTCCTCGGGAGTAACGCAGAAAGTCATTTTGTGTAAAAAACTATTACAATTTACAATCCAATGTATTTCTTGTATAATATTCGTTGATTACTCTTCTGCGATCGCTTGGTTAGACAACAGTGAAATTTCTAGGTTTTCCAATGTGATATCAATACAGTGTCAGTAATCACTCCTTGTACAACCAACTTCAAAATCTGATGAACGTATCTCTTGCATTCAATGTAACTGCTCTTACAGTTGCTATATCATGCCTTTATATGGTTGAGTACATATACAATGAAATGAAGCCACCTTCTATACAACTATAGTAAAAAGGAGCTCCATACTGCCACTCAGTGGGATTCCTCGGGAGTAACGCAGAAAGTCATTTTGTGTAACAAACTATTACAATTTACAATCCAATGTATTTCTTGTATAGTATTCATTGAATACTCTTCTGTGAACTCTTGGTTAGACAACAGTGAAATTTCTACGTTTTACAAAGTGATATCAGTACAGTGTCAGTTATCACTCCTTGTACAATCAACTTCAACATCTGATGAATGTATCTCTTGCATTCAATGTAACTGCTCTTACCGTTGCTATATCATGCTTTTATATGGTTGAGTACATATACAATGAAATGAAGCCACCTTCTATACAACTACAGTAAAAAGGTGCTCCATACTGCCACTCAGTGGGATTTCTCGCGAGTAACGCAGAAAGTCATTTTGTGTAACAAACTATTACAATTTACAATCCAATGTATTTCTTGTATAGTATTCATTGATTACTCTTCTGCGATCTCTTGGTTAGACAACAGTGAAATTTCTAGGTTTTACAACGTGATATCAATACAGTGTCAGTAATCACTCCTTGTACAACGAACTTCAAAATCTGATAAATGTATCTCTTGCATTCAATGTAACTGCTCTTACAGTTTCTATATCATGCTTTTATATGGTTGAGTACATATACAATGAAATGAAGCCACCTTATATACAACTACAGTAAAAAGGTGCTCCATACTGCCACTCAGTGGGATTCCTCGGGAGTAACGCAGAAAGTCATTTTGTGTAACAAACTATTACAATTTACAATCCAATGTATTTCTTGTATAGTATTCGTTGATTACTCTTCTGCGATCGCTTGGTTAGACAACAGTGAAATTTCTAGGTTTTCCAACGTGATATCAATACAGTGTCAGTAATCACTCCTTGTACAACCCACTTCAAAATCTGATGAACGTATCTCTTGCATTCAATGTAACTGCTCTTACAGTTGCTATATCATGAATTTATATGGTTGAGTACATATACAATGAAATGAAGCCACCTTCTATACAACTATAGCAAAAAGGTGCTCCATACTGCCACTCAGTGGGATTCCTCGTGAGTAACGCAGAAAGTCATTTTGTGTAACAACCTATTACAATATACAATTTCTTGTATAGTATTCATTGATTACTCTTTTCAATGATCTGTTGGTTACAGGATAGTGATATTTCTAGGTTTTACAAAGTGATATCAGTACAGTGTCAGTTATCACTCCTTGTAAAAACAACTTCAAAATCTGATGAATGTATCTCTGCCATTCAATGTAACTGCTCTTACAGTTGCTATATCATGCTTTTATATGGTTGAGTACATATACAATGAAATGAAGC
Source organism: Lepidodactylus listeri (assembly GCA_029233225.1). Classification (NCBI taxonomy): domain Eukaryota; kingdom Metazoa; phylum Chordata; class Lepidosauria; order Squamata; family Gekkonidae; genus Lepidodactylus; species Lepidodactylus listeri. The sequence goes on along the minus strand of JARCFY010000005.1, from coordinate 139,873,892 downwards.
CACCTTCTATACAACTATAGCAAAAAGGTGCTCCATACTGCCACTTAGTGGGATTCCTCGGGAGTAACGCAGAAAGTCATTTTGTGTAACAAACTATTACAATTTACAATCCAATGTATTTCTTGGATAGTATTCATTGATTACTCTTCTGTGAACTCTTGGTTAGACAACAGTGAAATTTCTAGGTTTTACAACGTGATATCAATACAGTGTCAGTAATCACTCCTTGTACAACCAACTTCAAAATCTGATGAATGTATCTCTGGCATTCAATGTAACTGCTCTTACAGTTGCTATATCATGCTTTTATATGGTTGAGTACATATACAATGAAATGAAGCCACCTTCTATACAACTATAGTAAAAAGGAGCTCCATACTGCCACTCAGTGGGATTCCTCGGGAGTAACGCAGAAAGTCATTTTGTGTAACAAACTATTACAATATATAATTTCTTGTATAGTATTCATTGATTACTCTTTTCAATGATCTGTTGGTTATAGGATAGTGATATTTCTAGGTTTTACAAAGTGATATCAGTACAGTGTCAGTTATCACTCCTTGTACAACCATCTTCAAAATCTGATGAATGTATCTCTGGCATTCAATGTAACTCTTCTTACAGTTGCTATATCATGCTTTTATATGGTTGAGTACATATACAATGAAATGAAGCCACCTTCTATACAACTATAGAAAAAAGGTGCTCCATACTGCCACTCAGTGGGATTCCTCAGGAGTAACGCAGAAAGTCATTTTGTGTAACAAACTATTACAATTTACAATCCAATGTATTTCTTGTATAGTATTCATTGATTACTCTTCTGTGAACTCTTGGTTAGACAACAGTGAAATTTCTACGTTTTACAAAGAGATATCAGGACAGTGTCAGTTATCACTCCTGGTACAAAGAACTTCAAAATCTGATGAATGTATCTCTGGCATTCAATGTAACTGCTCTTACAGTTGCTATATCATGCTTTTATATGGTTGAGTACATATACAATGAAATGAAGCCACCTTCTATACAACTATAGCAAAAAGGTGCTCCATACTGCCACTAAGTGGGATTCCTCGGGAGTAACGCAGAAAGTCATTTTGTGTAACAAACTATTACAATTTACAATCCAATGTATTTCTTGTATAGTATTCATTGAATACTCTTCTGTGAACTCTTGGTTAGACAACAGTGAAATTTCTACGTTTTACAAAGTGATATCAGTACAGTGTCAGTTATCACTCCTTGTACAAAGAACTTCAAAATCTGATGAATGTATCTCTGGCATTCAATGTAACTGCTCTTACAGTTGCTATATCATGCTTTTATATGGTTGAGTACATATACAATGAAATGAAGCCACCTTCTATACAACTATAGCAAAAAGGTGCTCCATACTGCCACTCAGTGGGATTCCTCGGGAGGAACACAGAAAGTCATTTTGTGTAACAAACTATTACAATTTACAATCCAATGTATTTCTTGTATAGTATTCATTGATTACTCTTCTGTGAACTCTTGGTTAGACAACAGTGAAATTTCTACGTTTTACAAAGTGATATCAGGACAGTGTCAGTTATCACTCCTTGTACAACCAACTTTAAAATCTGATGAATGTATCTCTTGCATTCAATGTAACTGCTCTTACAGTTGCTATATCATGCTTTTATATGGTTGAGTACATATACAATGAAATGAAGCCACCTTCTATACAACTATAGCAAAAAGGTGCTCCATACTGCCACTCAGTGGGATTCCTCGTGAGTAACACAGAAAGTCATTTTGTGTAACAAACTATTACAATATACAATTTCTTGTATAGTATTCATTGATTACTCTTTTCAATGATCTGTTGGTTACAGGATAGTGATATTTCTAGGTTTTACAAAGTGATATCAGTACAGTGTCAGTTATCACTCCTTGTACAAACAACTTCAAAATCTGATGAATGTATCTCTGCCATTCAATGTAACTGCTCTTACAGTTGCTATATCATGCTTTTATATGGTTGAGTACATATACAATGAAATGAAGCCACCTTCTATACAACTATAGCAAAAAGGTGCTCCATACTGCCACTTAGTGGGATTCCTCGGGAGTAACGCAGAAAGTCATTTTGTGTAACAAACTATTACAATTTACAATCCAATGTATTTTTTGGATAGTATTCATTGATTACTCTTCTGTGAACTCTTGGTTAGACAACAGTGAAATTTCTACGTTTTACAAAGTGATATCAGTACAGTGTCAGTTATCACTCCTTGTACAACGAACTTCAAAATCTGATGAATGTATCTCTGCCATTCAATGTAACTGCTCTTACAGTTGCTATATCATGCCTTTATATGGTTGAGTACATACACAATGAAATGAAGCCACCTTCTATACAACTATAGTAAAAAGGAGCTCCATACTGCCACTCAGTGGGATTCCTCGGGAGTAACGCAGAAAGTCATTTTGTGTAACAAACTATTACATTATATAATTTCTTGTATAGCATTCATTGATTAATCTTTTCAATGATCTGTTGGTTACAGGATAGTGATATTTCTAGGTTTTACAAAGTGATTTTAAGTACAGTGTCAGTTATCACTCCTTGTACAAACAACTTCAAAATCTGATGAATGTATCTCTGGCATTCAATGTAACTGCTCTTACAATTGCTATATCATGCTTTTATATGGTTGAGTACATATACAATGAAATGAAGCCACCTTCTATACAACTATAGTAAAAAGGAGCTCCATACTGCCACTCAGTGGGATTTCTCGGGAGTAACGCAGAAAGTCATTTTGTGTAACAAACTATTACAATATATAATTTCTTGTATAGTATTCATTGATTACTCTTTTCAATGATCTGTTGGTTACAGGATAGTGATATTTCTTGGTTTTACAAAGTGATATCAGTACAGTGTCAGTTATCAGTCCTTGTACAACCAACTTCAAAATCTGATGAATGTATCTCTGGCATTCAATGTAACTCTTCTTACAGTTGCTATATCATGCTTTTATATGGTTGAGTACATATACAATGAAATGAAGCCACCTTCTATACAACTATAGCAAAAAGGTGCTCCATACTGCCACTCAGTGGGATTCCTCGGGAGTAACGCAGAAAGTTATTTTGTGTAACAAACTATTACAATTTACAATCCAATGTATTTCTTGTATAGTATTCATTGATTACTCTTCTGTGAACTCTTGGTTAGACAACAGTGAAATTTCTACGTTTTACAAAGAGATATCAGGACAGTGTCAGTTATCACTCCTTGTACAACCAACTTTAAAATCTGATGAATGTATCTCTTGCATTCAATGTAACTGCTCTTACAGTTGCTATATCATGCATTTATATGGTTGAGTACATATACAATGAAATGAAGCCACCTTCTATACAACTATAGCAAAAAGGTGCTCCATACTACCACTCAGTGGAATTCCTCGTGAGTAACGCAGAAAGTCATTTTGTGTAACAAACTATTACAATATACAATTTCTTGTATAGTATTCATTGATTACTCTTTTCAATGATCTGTTGGTTACAGGATAGTGATATTTCTAGGTTTTACAAAGTGATATCAGTACAGTGTCAGTTATCACTCCTTGTACAAACAACTTCAAAATCTGATGAATGTATCTCTGGCATTCAATGTAACTGCTCTTACAGTTGCTATATCATGCTTTTATATGGTTGAGTACATATACAATGAAATGAAGCCACCTTCTATACAACTATAGCAAAAAGGTGCTCCATACTGCCACTCAGTGGGATTCCTCGGGAGTAACGCAGAAAGTCATTTTGTGTAACAAACTATTACAATTTACAATCCAATGTATTTCTTGTATAGTATTCATTGAATACTCTTCTGTGAACTCTTGGTTAGACAACAGTGAAATTTCTACGTTTTACAAAGTGATATCAGTACAGTGTCAGTTATCACTCCTTGTACAAAGAACTTCAAAATCTGATGAATGTATCTCTGGCATTCAATGTAACTGCTCTTACAGTTGCTATATCATGCTTTTATATGGTTGAGTACATATACAATGAAATGAAGCCACCTTCTATACAACTATAGCAAAAAGGTGCTCCATACTGCCACTCAGTGGGATTCCTCGGGAGTAACACAGAAAGTCATTTTTTGTAACAAACTATTACAATTTACAATCCAATGTATTTCTTGTATAGTATTCATTGATTACTCTTCTGTGAACTCTTGGTTAGACAACAGTGAAATTTCTACGTTTTACAAAGTGATATCAGGACAGTGTCAGTTATCACTCCTTGTACAACCAACTTTAAAATCTGATGAATGTATCTCTTGCATTCAATGTAACTGCTCTTACAGTTGCTATATCATGCTTTTATATGGTTGAGTACATATACAATGAAATGAAGCCACCTTCTATACAACTATAGCAAAAAGATGCTCCATACTGCCACTCAGTGGGATTCCTCGTGAGTAACACAGAAAGTCATTTTGTGTAACAAACTATTACAATATACAATTTCTTGTATAGTATTCATTGATTACTCTTTTCAATGATCTGTTGGTTACAGGATAGTGATATTTCTAGGTTTTACAAAGTGATATCAGTACAGTGTCAGTTATCACTCCTTGTACAAACAACTTCAAAATCTGATGAATGTATCTCTTGCATTCAATGTAACTGCTCTTACAGTTGCTATATCATGCTTTTATATGGTTGAGTACATATACAATGAAATGAAGCCACCTTCTATACAACTACAGTAAAAAGGTGCTCCATACTGCCACTCAGTGGGATTCCTCGGGAGTAACGCAGAAAGTCATTTTGTGTAACAAACTAATACAATTTACAATCCAATGTATTTCTTGGATAGTATTCATTGATTACTCTTCTGTGAACTCTTGGTTAGACAACAGTGAAATTTCTACGTTTTACAAAGAGATATCAGGACAGTGTCAGTTATCACTCCTTGTACAACCAACTTTAAAATCTGATGAATGTATCTCTTGCATTCAATGTAACTGCTCTTACAGTTGCTATATCATGCATTTATATGGTTGAGTACATATACAATGAAATGAAGCCACCTTCTATACAACTATAGTAAAAAGGAGCTCCATACTGCCACTCAGTGGGATTTCTCGGGAGTAACGCAGAAAGTCATTTTGTGTAACAAACTATTACAATATATAATTTCTTGTATAGTATTCATTGATTACTCTTTTCAATGATCTGTTGGTTACAGGATAGTGATATTTCTTGGTTTTACAAAGTGATATCAGTACAGTGTCAGTTATCAGTCCTTGTACAACCAACTTCAAAATCTGATGAATGTATCTCTGGCATTCAATGTAACTCTTCTTACAGTTGCTATATCATGCTTTTATATGGTTGAGTACATATACAATGAAATGAAGCCACCTTCTATACAACTATAGCAAAAAGGTGCTGCATACTGCCACTCAGTGGGATTCCTCGGGAGTAACGCAGAAAGTCATTTTGTGTAACAAACTATTACAATATATAATTTCTTGTATAGTATTCATTGATTACTCTTTTCAATGATCTGTTGGTTACAGGATAGTGATATTTCTAGGTTTTACAAAGTGATATCAGTACAGTGTCAGTTATCACTCCTTGTACAAACAACTTCAAAATCTGATGAATGTATCTCTGCCATTCAATGTAACTGCTCTTATAGTTGCTATATCATGCTTTTATATGGTTGAGTACATATACAATGAAATGAAGCCACCTTCTATACAACTATAGCAAAAAGGTGCTCCATACTGCCACTTAGTGGGATTCCTCGGGAGTAACGCAGAAAGTCATTTTGTGTAACAAACTATTACAATTTACAATCCAATGTATTTCTTGGATAGTATTCATTGATTACTCTTCTGTGAACTCTTGGTTAGACAACAGTGAAATTTCTACATTTTACAAAGTGATATCAGTACAGTGTCAGTTATCACTCCTTGTACAACCAACTTCAAAATCTGATGAATGTATCTCTTGCATTCAATGTAATTGCTGTTACAGTTGATATATCTTGATTTTATATGGTTGAGTACATATACAATGAAATGAAGCCACCTTCTATACAACTACAGTAAAAACGTGCTCCATACTGCCACTCAGTGGGATTCCTCGGGAGTAACGCAGAAAGTCATTTTGTGTAACAAACTATTACAATTTACAATACAATGTATTTCTTGTATAGTATTCGTTGATTACTCTTCTGCGATCGCTTGGTTAGACAACAGTGAAATTTCTAGGTTTTCCAACATGATATCAATACAGTGTCAGTAATCACTCCTTGTACAACCAACTTCAAAATCTGATGAACGTATCTCTTGCATTCAATGTAACTGCTCTTACAGTTGCTATATCATGCTTTTATATGGTTGAGTACAAATATAATGAAATGAAGCCACCTTCTATACAACTATAGTAAAAAGGAGCTCCATACTGCCACTCAGTGGGATTCCTCGGGAGTAACGCAGAAAGTCATTTTGTGTAACAAACTATTACAATATATAATTTCTTGTATAGTATTCATTGATTACTCTTTTCAATGATCTGTTGGTTACAGGATAGTGATATTTCTAGGTTTTACAAAGTGATTTTAAGTACAGTCTCAGTTATCACTCCTTGTACAAACAACTTCAAAATCTGATGAATATATCTCTGGCATTCACTGTAACTGCTCTTACAGTTGCTATATCATGCTTTTATATGGTTGAGTACATATACAATGAAATGAAGCCACCTTCTATACAACTATAGTAAAAAGGAGCTCCATACTGCCACTCAGTTGGATTCCTCGGGAGTAACGCAGAAAGTCATTTTGTGTAACAAACTATTACAATTTACAATCCAATGTATGTCTTGCATAGTATTCGTTGATTACTCCTCTGCGATCGCTTGGTTGGACAACAGTGAAATTTTAGGTTTTCCAACGTGATATCAATACAGTGTCAGTAATCACTCCTTGTACAACCAACTTCAAAATCTGATGAACGTATCTCTTGCACTCAATGTAACTGCTCTTACACTTGCTATATCATGCTTTTATATGGTTGAGTACATATACAATGAAATGAAGCCACCTTCTATACAACTATAGTAAAAAGGAGCTCCATACTGCCACTCAGTGGGATTCCTCGGGAGTTACGCAGAAAGTCATTTTGTGTAACAAACTATTACAATATATAATTTCTTGTATAGTATTCATTGATTACTCTTTTCAATGATCTGTTGGTTACAGGATAGTGATATTTCTTGGTTTTACAAAGTGATATCAGTACAGTGTCAGTTATCACTCCTTGTACAACCAACTTCAAAATCTGATGAATGTATCTCTGGCATTCAATGTAACTGCTCTTACAGTTGCTATATCATGCTTTTATATGGTTGAGTACATATACAATGAAATGAAGCCACCTTCTATACAACTATAGCAAAAAGGTGCTCCATACTGCCACTCAGTGGGATTCCTCGGGAGTAACGCAGAAAGTCATTTTGTGTAACAAACTATTACAATTTACAATCCAATGTATTTCTTGTATAGTATTCATTGATTACTCTTCTGTGAACTCTTGGTTAGACAACAGTGATATTTCTAGGTTTTACAAAGTGATATCAGGACAGTGTCAGTTATCACTCCTTGTAGAACCAACTTTAAAATCTGATGAATGTATCTCTTGCATTCAATGTAACTGCTCTTACAGTTGCTATATCATGCTTTTATATGGTTGGGTACATATACAATGAAATGAAGCCACCTTCTATACAACTATAGCAAAAAGGTGCTCCATACTGCCACTCAGTGAGATTCCTCGTGAGTAACCCAGAAAGTCATTTTGTGTAACAAACTATTACAATATACAATTTCTTGTATAGTATTCATTGATTACTCTTTTCAGTGATCTGTTGGTTACAGGATAGTGATATTTCTAGGTTTTACAAAGTGATATCAGTACAGTGTCAGTTATCACTCCTTGTACAAACAACTTCAAAATCTGATGAATGTATCTCTGCTATTCAATGTAACTGCTCTTACAGTTGCTATATCATGCTTTTATATGGTTGAGTACATATACAATGAAATGAAGCCACCTTCTATACAACTATAGCAAAAAGGTGCTCCATACTGCCACTCAGTGGGATTCCTCGGGAGTAACGCAGAAAGTCATTTTGTGTAACAAACTATTACAATTTACAATCCAATGTATTTCTTGTATAGTATTCGTTGATTACTCTTCTGCGATCGCTTGGTTAGACAACAGTGAAATTTCTAGGTTTTCCAACGTGATATCAGTACAGTGTCAGTAATCACTCCTTGTACAACCAACTTCAAAATCTGATGAACGTATCTCTTGCATTCAATGTAACTGCTCTTACAGTTGCTCCCGAGGAATCCCACTGAGTGGCAGTATGGAGCACCTTTTTGCTATAGTTGTATAGAAGGTGGCTTCATTTCATTGTATATGTACTCAACCATATAAAAGCATGATATAGCAACTGTAAGAGCAGTTACATTGAATGCCAGAGATACATTCATCAGATTTTGAAGTTGTTTGTACAAGGAGTGATAACTGACACTGTACTGATATCACTTTGTAAAACCTACAAATATCACTATCCTGTAACCAACAGATCATTGAAAAGAGTAATCAATGAATACTATACAAGAAATTATATATTGTAATAGTTTGTTACACAAAATGACTTTCTGCGTTACTCCCGAGGAATCCCACTGAGTGGCAGTATGGAGCACCTTTTTGCTATAGTTGTATAGAAGGTGGCTTCATTTCATTGTATATGTACTCAACCATATAAAAGCATGATATAGCAACTGTAAGAGCAGTTAGATTGAATGCCAGAGATACATTCATCCGATTTTGAAGTTCTTTGTACAAGGAGTGATAACTGACACTGTACTGATATCACTTTGTAAAACCTAGAAATATCACTATCCTGTAACCAACAGATCATTGAAAAGAGTAATCAATGAATACTATACAAGAAATTATATATTGTAATAGTTTGTTACACAAAATGACTTTCTGCGTTACTCCCGAGGAATCCCACTGAGTGGCAGTATGGAGCTCCTTTTTACTATAGTTGTATAGAAGGTGGCTTCATTTCATTGTATACGTACTCAACCATATAAAAGCATGATATAGCAACTGTAAGAGCAGTTACATTGAATGCCAGAGATACATTCATCAGATTTTGAAGTTGTTTGTACAAGGAGTGATAACTGACACTGTACTGATATCACTTTGTAAAACGTAGAAATTTCACTGTTGTCTAACCAAGAGTTCACAGAAGAGTAATCAATGAATACTATACAAGAAATACATTGGATTGTAAATTGTAATAGTTTGTTACACAAAATGACTTTCTGCGTTACTCCCGAGGAATCCCACTGAGTGGCAGTATGGAGCACCTTTTTGCTATAGTTGTATAGAAGGTGGCTTCATTTCATTGTATATGTACTCAACCATATAAAAGCATGATATAGCAACTGTAAGAGCAGTTACATTGAATGGCAGAGATACATTCATCAGATTTTGAAGTTGTTTGTACAAGGAGTGATAACTGACATTGTACTGATATCACTTTGTAAAACCTAGAAATATCACTATCCTGTAACCAACAGATCATTGAAAAGAGTAATCAATGAATACTATACAAGAAATTATATATTGTAATAGTTTGTTACACAAAATGACTTTCTGCGTTTCTCCTGAAGAATCCCACTGAGTGGCAATATGGAGCACCTTTTTCCTCCAGCTGTATAGAAGGTGGCTTCATTTAATTGTATATGTACTCAACCATATAAAATCAAGATATATCAACTGCAAGAGCAATTACATTGAATGCAAGAGATACATTCATCAGATTTTGAAGTTGGTTGTACAAGGAGTGATAACTGACAATGTACTGATATCACTTTGTAAAACGTAGAAATTTCACTGTTGTCTAACCAAGAGTTCACAGAAGAGTAATCAATGAATACTATACAAGAAATACATTGGATTGTAAATTGAAATAGTTTGTTACACAAAATGACTTTCTGCGTTACTCCCGAGGAATCCCACTGAGTGGCAGTATGGAGAACCTTTTTACTGTAGTTGTATAGAAGGTGGTTTCATTTCATTGTATATGTACTCAACCATATAAAAGCATGATATAGCAACTGTAAGAGCAGTTAGATTGAATGCCAGAGATACATTCATCAGATTTTGAAGTTCTTTGTACAAGGAGTGATAACTGACACTGTACTGATATCACTTTGTAAAACCTAGAAATATCACTATCCTGTAACCAACAGATCATTGAAAAGAGTAATCAATGAATACTATACAAGAAATTATATATTGTAATAGTTTGTTACACAAAATGACTTTCTGCGTTACTCCCGAGGAATCCCACTGAGTGGCAGTATGGAGCTCCTTTTTACTATAGTTGTATAGAAGGTGGCTTCATTTCATTGTATACGTACTCAACCATATAAAAGCATGATATAGCAACTGTAAGAGCAGTTACATTGAATGCCAGAGATACATTCATCAGATTTTGAAGTTGTTTGTACAAAGAGTGATAACTGACACTGTACTGATATCACTTTGTAAAACCTAGAAATATCACTATCCTGTAACCAACAGATCATTGAAAAGAGTAATCAATGAATACTATACAAGAAATTATATATTGTAATAGTTTGTTACACAAAATGACTTTCTGCGTTACTCCCGAGGAATCCCACTGAGTGGCAGTATGGAGCACCTTTTTGCTATAGTTGTATAGAAGGTGGCTTCATTTCATTGTATATGTACTCAACCATATAAAAGCATGATATAGCAATTGTAAGAGCAGTTAGATTGAATGCCAGAGATACATTCATCCGATTTTGAAGTTCTTTGTACAAGGAGTGATAACTGACACTGTACTGATATCACTTTGTAAAACCTAGAAATATCACTATCCTGTAACCAACAGATCATTGAAAAGAGTAATCAATGAATACTATACAAGAAATTATATATTGTAATAGTTTGTTACACAAAATGACTTTCTGCGTTACTCCCGAGGAATCCCACTGAGTGGCAGTATGGAGCTCCTTTTTACTATAGTTGTATAGAAGGTGGCTTCATTTCATTGTATACGTACTCAACCATATAAAAGCATGATATAGCAACTGTAAGAGCAGTTACATTGAATGCCAGAGATACATTCATCAGATTTTGAAGTTGTTTGTACAAGGAGTGATAACTGACACTGTACTGATATCACTTTGTAAAACGTAGAAATTTCACTGTTGTCTAACCAAGAGTTCACAGAAGAGTAATCAATGAATACTATACAAGAAATACATTGGATTGTAAATTGTAATAGTTTGTTACACAAAATGACTTTCTGCGTTACTCCCGAGGAATCCCACTGAGTGGCAGTATGGAGCACCATTTTGCTATAGTTGTATAGAAGGTGGCTTCATTTCATTGTATATGTACTCAACCATATAAAAGCATGATATAGCAACTGTAAGAGCAGTTACATTGAATGGCAGAGATACATTCATCAGATTTTGAAGTTGTTTGTACAAGGAGTGATAACTGACACTGTACTGATATCACTTTGTAAAACCTAGAAATATCACTATCCTGTAACCAACAGATCATTGAAAAGAGTAATCAATGAATACTATACAAGAAATTATATATTGTAATAGTTTGTTACACAAAATGACTTTCTGCGTTACTCCCGAGGAATCCCACTGAGTGGCAGTATGCAGCTCCTTTTTACTATAGTTGTATAGAAGGTGGCTTCATTTCATTGTATATGTACTCAACCATATAAAAGCATGATATAGCAACTGTAAGAGCAGTTACATTGAATGCCAGAGATACATTCATCAGATTTTGAAGTTGGTTGTACAAGGAGTGATAACTGACACTGTACTTAAAATCACTTTGTAAAACCTAGAAACATCACTATCCTGTAACCAACAGATCATTGAAAAGAGTAATCAATGAATACTATACAAGAAATTATATATTGTAATAGTTTGTTACACAAAATGACATTCTGCGTTACTCCCGAGGAATCCCACTGAGTGGCAGTATGGAGCTCCTTTTTACTATAGTTGTATAGAAGGTTGCTTCATTTCATTGTATATGTACTCAACCATATAAAAGCATGATATAGCAACTGTAAGAGCAGTTACATTGAATGCAAGAGATACGTTCATCAGATTTTGAAGTTGGTTGTACAAGGAGTGATAACTGACACTGTATTGATATCACTTTGAAAAACCTAGAAATTTCAGTGTTGTCTAACCAAGAGTTCACAGAAGAGTAATCAATGAATACTATACAAGAAATACATTGGATTGTAAATTGTAATAGTTTGTTACACAAAATGACTTTCTGCGTTACTCCCGAGTAATCCCACTGAGTGGCTGTATAGAGCACCGTTTTACTGTAGTTGTATAGAAGGTGGCTTCATTTCGTTGTATATGTACTCAACCATATAAAAGCATGATATAGCAACGGTAAGAGCAATTACATTGAATGCAAGAGATACATTCATCAGATTTTGAAGTTGGTTGTACAAGGAGTGATAACTGACACTGTATTGATATCACTTTGAAAAACGTAGAAATTTCACTGTTGTCTAACCAAGAGTTCACAGCAGAGTAATCAATGAATACTATCCAAGAAATACATTGGATTGTAAATTGTATTAGTTTGTTACACAACATGACTTTCTACGTTACTCCCGAAGAATCCCACTGGGTGGCAGTATGGAGCACCTTTTTACTGTAGTTGTATAGAAGCTGGCTTCATTTAATTGTATATGTACTCAACCATATAAAATCAAGATATATCAACTGTAAGAGCAATTACATTGAATGCAAGAGATACATTCATCAGATTTTGAAGTTGGTTGTACAAGGAGTGATAACTGACACTGTACTGATATCACTTTGTAAAACGTAGAAATTTCACTGTTGTCTAACCAAGAGTTCACAGAAGAGTAATCAATGAACACTATCCAAGAAATACATTGGATTGTAAATTGTAATAGTTTGTTACACAAAATGACTTTCTGCGTTACTCCCGAGGAATCCCTCTAAGTGGCAGTATGGAGCACCTTTTTGCTATAGTTGTATAGAAGGTGGCTTCATTTCATTGTATATGTACTCAACCATATAAAAGCATGATATAGCAACTGTAAGAGCAGTTACATTGAATGGCAGAGATACATTCAACAGATTTTGAAGTTGTTTGTACAAGGAGTGATCACTGACACTGTACTGATATCACTTCGTAAAACCTAGAAATATCACTATCCTGTAACCAACAGATCCTTGAAAAGAGTAATCAATGAATACTACACAAGAAATTGTATATTGTAATAGTTTGTTACACAAAATGACTTTCTGCGTTACTCACGAGGAATCCCACTGAGTGGCAGTATGGAGCACCTTTTTACTATACTTGTATAGAAGGTGGCTTCATTTCATTGTATATGTACTCAACCATATAAAAGCATGATATAGCAACTGTAAGAGCAGTTACATTGAATGCAAGAGATACGTTCATCAGATTTTGAAGTTGGTTGTACAAGGAGTGATGTCAGAATCTGCTAATTCAGACAATATATTAGCCAGGCCTCCTCCCCTTAGTTTTCACCTATGCCTTTAGCTTTCCTATGTATCTGTCATGTATTGGAATTCTATGTAACCGTAATGTAATAATGCTTGTCCAGACCGGGAGGGTGACACCAATGATTTACGAGAACAAGGAGGCCCCACATCCCTGCCTCCGCATTCCAGCTGCTCCGGCAGGAACTTCAAGGGAGGATGCCTCTCATCTCTTATCACATGCAAAAACCTTGAAGCCATTGATTGTTATGTGAACTGGTAACATCTGAGGGGTCTGGTTTGGGAGAGGAAATTTACTGCTTAACACCTCACTCTTTTCCTGTGAGAACCAAACGGTCAGGACACCTCTTTGCCCGCCAATTTTCCCTTAAGGGGATTGGCTACCTATGGGTAATTCAAACTCCTTGGAATGGTATAATAGACCTGCTTGTATAATTTGTCTCATCTCTGACAATAATCCGAGATGCTGTACTAATGTAGAGATTGGAAATAAAGAACTGTGGTTAACCAACCAAGATCTGATCCTTGACTACTTTGAGCAGAACTCTCACAAGTGATTACTGACACTGTATTGATATCACGCTGGAAAACCTAGAAATTTCACTGTTGTCTAACCAAGCGATCGCAGAAGAGTAATCAACGAATACTATGCAAGAAATACATTGGATTGTAAATTGTAATAGTTTGTTACACAAAATGACTTTCTGCGTTACTCCCGAGGAATCCCACTGAGTGGCAGTATGGAGCACCTTTTTACTGTAGTTGTATAGAAGGTGGCTTCATTTCATTGTATATGTACTCAACCATATAAAAGCATGATATAGCAACTGTAAGAGCAGTTACATTGAATGCAAGAGATACATTCATCAGATTTTGAAGTTGGTTGTACAAGGAGTGATTACTGACACTGTATTGATATCACGTTGTAAAACCTAGAAATATCACTATCCTGTAACCAACAGAACACTGAAAAGAGTAATCAATGAATACTATACAAGAAATTATATATTGTAATAGTTTGTTACACAAAATGACTTTCTGCGTTACTCCCGAGGAATCCCACTGAGTGGCAGTATGGAGCTCCTTTTTACTATAGTTGTATAGAAGGTGGCTTCATTTCATTGTATATGTACTCAACCATATAAAAGCATGATATAGCAACTGTAAGAGCAGTTACATTGAATGCAAGAGATACGTTCATCAGATTTTGAAGTTGGTTGTACAAGGAGTGATTACTGACACTGTATTGATATCACGTTGGAAAACCTAGAAATTTCACTGTTGTCTAACCAAGCGATCGCAGAAGAGTAATCAACGAATACTATACAAGAAATACATTGGATTGTAAATTGTAATAGTTTGTTACACAAAATGACTTTCTGCGTTACTCCCGAGGAATCCCACTGAGTGGCAGTATGGAGCACCTTTTTACTGTAGTTGTATAGAAGGTGGCTTCATTTAATTGTATATGTACTCAACCATATAAAATCAAAATATGTCAACTGTAAGAGCAATTACATTGAATGCAAGAGATATATTCATCAGATTTTGAAGTTGGTTGTACAAGGAGTGATAACTGACACTGTACTGATATCACTTTGTAAAACGTAGAAATTTCACTGTTGTCTAACCAAGAGTTCACAGAAGAGTAATCAATGAATACTATACAAGAAATACATTGGATTGTAAATTGTAATAGTTTGTTACACAAAATGACTTTCTGCGTTACTCCCGAGGAATCCCACTGAGTGGCAGTATAGAGCACCTTTTTGCTATAGTTGTATAGAAGGTGGCTTCATTTCATTGTATATGTACTCAACCATATAAAAGCATGATATAGCAACTGTAAGAGCAGTTACATTGAATGCAAGAGATACATTCATCAGATTTTGAAGTTGGTTGTACAAGGAGTGATTAATGACACTGTATTGACATCACGTTGTAAAACCTAGAAATTTCACTGTTGTCTAACCAAGAGATCGCAGAAGAGTAATCAATGAATACTATACAAGAAATACATTGGATTGTAAATTGTAATAGTTTGTTACACAAAATGACTTTCTGCGTTACTCCCGAGGAATCCCACTGAGTGGCAGTATGGAGCACCTTTTTACTGTAGTTGTATAGAAGGTGGCTTCATTTCATTGTATATGTACTCAACCATATAAAAGCATGATATAGCAACAGTAAGAGCAGTTACATTGAATGCAAGAGATACATTCATCAGATTTTGAAGTTGGTTGTACAAGGAGTGAGAACTGACACTATATTGTACAAGGAGTGAGAACTGACACTAAAAACCTAGATTTTGAAAAACTTAGAAATTTCGCTGTTGTCTAACCAAGAGTTCACAGAAGAGTAATCAATGAATACTATCCAAGAAATACATTGGATTGTAAATTGTAATAGTTTCTAAGACAAAATGACTTTCTGTGTTACTCCCGAGGAATCCCACTGAGTGGCAGTATGGAGCTCCTTTTTCCTCTAGCTGTATAGAAGGTGGCTTCATATAATTGTATATGTACTCAACTATATAAAAGCAAGATATATCAAATGTAAGAGCAATTACATTGAATGCAAAACATACATTCATCAGATTTTGAAGTTGGTTGTACAAGGAGTGATAACTGACACTGTACTGATATCACTTTGTAAAACCTAGAAATTTCACTATCCTATAATCAACAGATCATTGAAAACAGTAATCAATAAATACTATACAAGAAATTGTATATTGTAGTAGTTTTTTACACAAAATGACTTTCTGCGTTACTCCCGAGGAATCCCACTGAGTGGCAGTACTGTTGCACCTTTTTACTATAGTTGTATAGAAGGTGGCTTCATTTCATTGTATATTTACTCAACCATATAAAAGGATGATATAGCAATTGTAAGAGCAGTTACATTGAATGCAAGACATTCATTCATCAGATTTTGAAGTTGGTTTTACAAGGAGTGATAACTGACACTGTATTGATATCACTTTGTAAAATATAGAAATTTCACTGTTTTCTCACCAAGAGATCACAGAAGAGTAATCAATGAATACCATACAAAAAAGGAGTGATAACTGACACTGTATTGATATCACTTTGTAAAATATAGAAATTTCACTGTTGTCTCACCAAGAGATCACAGAAGAGTAATCAATGAATACCATACAAAAAATACATTGGATTGTAAATTGTAGTAGTTTGTTACACAAAATGACTTTCTGTGTTACTCCCAAGAAATCCCACTGAGTGGCAGTATGGAGCACCTTTTTACTATAGTTGTATAGAAGATGGCTTCATTTCATTGTATATGTACTCAACCATATAAAAGCATGATATAGCAATGGTAAGAGCAGTTACATTGAATGCAAGACATACATTCATCAGATTTTGAAGTTGGTTGTACAAGAAGAGATAACTGACAATTTATTGATATAAATTTGTAAAACCTAGAAATTTTACTGTTGTCTAACGAAGAGATCGCAGAAGAGCAATCAATGAATACTATACAAGAAATCCATTGGATTGTAAATTGTAATAGTTTCTAACACAAAATGACTTTCTGTGTTACTCCCGAGGAATCCCACTGAGTGGCAGTATGGAGCACCTTTTTCCTCTAGCTGCATAGAAGGTGGCTTCATATAATTGTATATGTACTCAACTATATAAAAGCAAGATATATCAAATGTAAGAGCAATTACATTGAATGCAAAACATACATTCATCAGATTTTGAAGTTGGTTGTACAAGGAGTGATAACTGACAGTGTACTGATATCACTTTGTAAAACCTAGAAATTTCACTGTTGTATAACCAAGAGATCACAGAAGAGTAATCAATGAATACTATACAAGAAATTGTAAATTGTAATAGTTTGTTACACAAAATGACTTTCTGCGTTACTCCCGAGGAATCCCACTGAGTGGCAGTATGGAGCACCTTTTCCCTCTAGCTGTATAGAAGGTGACTTCATTTCATTGCATATTTACTCAACCATATAAAAGCATGATATAGCAAATGTAAGAGCAGTTTCATTAAATGCAAGACATACATTCATCAGATTTTGAAGTTGGTTGTACAAGGAGTGGTAACTGACACTGTACTGATATCACTTTGTAAAACCTAGAAATATCACTATCCTATAATCAACAGATCATTGAAAACAGTAATCAATAAATACTATACAAGAAATTGTATATTGTAGTAGTTTTTTACACAAAATGACTTTCTGCGTTACTCCCGAGGAATCCCACTGAGTGGCAGTATGGAGAACCTTTTTCCTCTAGCTGTATAGAAGGTGGCCTCATTTCATTGTATATGTAAACCATAAATAAGCATGATATATCAACTGTAAGAGCAGTTACATTAAATGCAAGACATACATTCATCAGATTTTGAAGTTGGTTGTACAAGGAGTGATAACTGACACTGTACTGATAACACTTTGTAAAACCTAGAAATATCACTATCCTCTAACCAACAGATCATTCAAAAGAGTAATCAATGAATACTATACAAGAAATTGTATATTCTAATAGTTTGTTACACTAAATGACTTTCTGCGTTACTTCCGAGGAATCCCACTGAGTGGCAGTATGGAGCACCTTTTTACTATAGTTGTATAGAAGGTGGCTTCATTTCATTGTATTTGTACTCAACCATATAAAAGCATGATATAGCAACTGTAAGAGCAGTTACATTGAATGCAAGACATTCATTCATCAGATTTTGAAGTTGGTTTTACAAGGAGTGATAACTGACAGTGTTTTGATATCACTTTGTAAAACCTAGAAATTTCACTGTTATCCAACCAAGAGATCGCAGAAGAGTAATCAATGAATACTATACAAGAAATACATTGGATTGTAAATTGTAATAGTTTGTTACAGAAAATGACTTTCTGCGTTACTCCCGAGGAATCCCACTGAGTGGCAGTATAGAGCACCTTTTTACTATAGTTGTATAGAAGGTGGCTTCATTTCATTGTATTTGTACTCAACCATATAAAAGCATGATATAGCAACTGTAAGAGCAGTTACATAGAATGGAAGACATACATTCATCAGATTTTGAAATTGGTTGTACAAAGAGTGATAACTGACACTGTACTGATATCACTTTGTAAAACCTAGAAATTTCACTGTTGTCTAACCAAGAGATCGCAGAAGAGTAATCAATGAATACTATACAAGAAATTATATATTGTAATAGTTTGTTACACAAAATGACTTTCTGCGTTACTCCCGAGGAATCCCACTGAGTGGCAGTATGGAGCACCTTTTTCCTCTAGCTGTATAGAAGGTGACTTCATTTCATTGTATATTTACTCAACCATATAAAAGCATGATATAGCAAACGTAAGAGCAGTTTCATTAAATGCAAGACATACATTCATCAGATTTTGAAGTTGGTTGTACAAGGAGTGGGAACTGACACTGTACTGATATCACTTGGTAAAACCTAGAAATATCACTATCCTATAATCAATAGATCATTGAAAACAGTAATCAATAAATACTATACAAGAAATTGTATATTGTAGTAGTTTTATACACAAAATGACTTTCTGCATTTCTCCCGAGGAATCCCACTGAGTGGCATTATGGAGCACCTTTTTACTATAGTTGTATAGAAGGTGGCTTCATTTCATTGTATATGTACTCAGTCATGTAAAAGCATGATATATCAACTGTAAGAGCAATTACATTGAATGCAAGACATACATTCATCAGATTTTGAAGTTGGTTGTACAAGGAGTGGTAACTGACACTGTACTGATATCACTTGGTAAAACCTAGAAATATCACTATCCTGTAATCAACAGATCACTCAAAAGAGTAATCAATGAATACTATACAAGAAATTGTATATTGTAATAGTTTGTTTCACAAAATGACTTTCTGCGTTACTCCCGAGGAATCCCACTGAGTGGCAGTATGGAGAACCTTTTTACTATAATTGTATAGAAGGTGGCTTCATTTCATTGTATATGTACTCAGTCATGTTAAAGCATGATATAGCAACTGTAAGAGCAATTACATTGAATGCAGTGCTTTCATTCATCAGATTTTGAAGTTGGTTGTGCAAGGAGTGATAACTTACACTGTATTGATAACACTTTGTAAAACCTTGAAATTTCACTTTTGTCTAACCAAGAGATCGCAGAAGAGTAATCAATGAAAACTATACATGAAATACATTGGATTGTAAATTGTAATAGTTTGTTACACAAAATGACTTTCTGCGTTACTCCCGAGGAATCCCACTGAGTGGCAGGATGGAGAACCTTTTTACTATAGTTGTATAGAAGGTGGCTTCATTTCATTGTATATGTACTCAGTCATGTAAAAGCATGATATAGCAACTGTAAGAGCAATTACATTGAATGCAATCCTTACATTCATCAGATTTTGAAGTTGGTTGTGCAAGGAGTGATAACTGACACTTTACTGATATCACTTTGTAAAACCTTGAAATTTTACTTTTGTCTAACCAAGAGATCACAGTAGAGTACTCAATGAATACTATACAAGAAATACATTGGATTGTAAATTGTAATAGTTTGTTACATAAAATGAGTTTCTGCGTTACTCCCGAGGAATCCCACTGAGTGGCAGTATGGAGAACCTTTTTCCTCTAGCTGTATAGAAGGTGGCCTCATTTCATTATATATGTAAACCATAAATAAGCATGATATATCAACTGTAAGAGCAGTTACATTAAATGCAAGACATACATTCATCAGATTTTGAAGTTGGTTGTACAAGGAGTGATAACTGACACTGTACTGATAACACTTTGTAAAACCTAGAAATATCACTATCCTCTAACCAACAGATCATTGAAAAGAGTAATCAATGAATACTATACAAGAAATTGTATATTCTAATAGTTTGTTACACTAAATGACTTTCTGCGTTACTCCCGAGGAATCCCACTGAGTGGCAGTATGGAGCACCTTTTTACTATAGTTGTATAGAAGGTGGCTTCATTTCATTGTATTTGTACTCAACCATATAAAAGCATGATATAGCAACTGTAAGAGCAGTTACATTGAATGCAAGACATTCATTCATCAGATTTTGAAGTTGGTTTTACAAGGAGTGATAACTGACAGTGTTTTGATATCACTTTGTAAAACCTAGAAATTTCACTGTTATCCAACCAAGAGATCGCAGAAGAGTAATCAATGAATACTATACAAGAAATACATTGCATTGTAAATTGTAATAGTTTGTTACAGAAAATGACTTTCTGCGTTACTCCCGAGGAATCCCACTGAGTGGCAGTATGGAGCACCTTTTTACTATAGTTGTATAGAAGGTGGCTTCATTTCATTGTATTTGTACTCAACCATATAAAAGCATGATATAGCAACTGTAAGAGCAGTTACATAGAATGGAAGACATACATTCATCAGATTTTGAAATTGGTTGTACAAAAAGTGATAACTGACACTGTACTGATATCACTTTGTAAAACCTAGAAATTTCACTGTTGTCTAACCAAGAGATCGCAGAAGAGTAATCAATGAATACTATACAAGAAATTATATATTGTAATAGTTTGTTACACTAAATGACTTTCTGCGTTACTCCCGAGGAATCCCACTGAGTGGCAGTATGGAGCACCTTTTTCCTCTAGCTGTATAGAAGGTGACTTCATTTCATTGTATATTTACTCAACCATATAAAAGCATGATATAGCAAACGTAAGAGCAGTTTCATTAAATGCAAGACATACATTCATCAGATTTTGAAGTTGGTTGTACAAGGAGTGGGAACTGACACTGTACTGATATCACTTGGTAAAACCTAGAAATATCACTATCCTATAATCAATAGATCATTGAAAACAGTAATCAATAAATACTATACAAGAAATTGTATATTGTAGTAGTTTTATACACAAAATGACTTTCTGCATTTCTCCCGAGGAATCCCACTGAGTGGCATTATGGAGCACCTTTTTACTATAGTTGTATAGAAGGTGGCTTCATTTCATTGTATATGTACTCAGTCGTGTAAAAGCATGATATATCAACTGTAAGAGCAATTACATTGAATGCAAGACATACATTCATCAGATTTTGAAGTTGGTTGTACAAGGAGTGGTAACTGACACTGTACTGATATCACTTGGTAAAACCTAGAAATATCACTATCCTGTAATCAACAGATCACTCAAAAGAGTAATCAATGAATACTATACAAGAAATTGTATATTGTAATAGTTTGTTTCACAAAATGACTTTCTGCTTTACTCCCGAGGAATCCCACTGAGTGGCAGTATGGAGAACCTTTTTACTATAATTGTATAGAAGGTGGCTTCATTTCATTGTATATGTACTCAGTCATGTTAAAGCATGATATAGCAACTGTAAGAGCAATTACATTGAATGCAGTGCTTTCATTCATCAGATTTTGAAGTTGGTTGTGCAAGGAGTGATAACTTACACTGTATTGATAACACTTTGTAAAACCTTGAAATTTCACTTTTGTCTAACCAAGAGATCGCAGAAGAGTAATCAATGAAAACTATACATGAAATACATTGGATTGTAAATTGTAATAGTTTGTTACACAAAATGACTTTCTGCGTTACTCCCGAGGAATCCCACTGAGTGGCAGGATGGAGAACCTTTTTACTATAGTTGTATAGAAGGTGGCTTCATTTCATTGTATATGTACTCAGTCATGTAAAAGCATGATATAGCAACTGTAAGAGCAATTACATTGAATGCAATCCTTACATTCATCAGATTTTGAAGTTGGTTGTGCAAGGAGTGATAACTGACACTTTACTGATATCACTTTGTAAAACCTTGAAATTTTACTTTTGTCTAACCAAGAGATCACAGTAGAGTACTCAATGAATACTATACAAGAAATACATTGGATTGTAAATTGTAATAGTTTGTTACATAAAATGAGTTTCTGCGTTACTCCCGAGGAATCCCACTGAGTGGCAGTATGGAGAACCTTTTTCCTCTAGCTGTATAGAAGGTGGCCTCATTTCATTATATATGTAAACCATAAATAAGCATGATATATCAACTGTAAGAGCAGTTACATTAAATGCAAGACATACATTCATCAGATTTTGAAGTTGGTTGTACAAGGAGTGATAACTGACACTGTACTGATAACACTTTGTAAAACCTAGAAATATCACTATCCTCTAACCAACAGATCATTGAAAAGAGTAATCAATGAATACTATACAAGAAATTGTATATTCTAATAGTTTGTTACACTAAATGACTTTCTGCGTTACTCCCGAGGAATCCCACTGAGTGGCAGTATGGAGCACCTTTTTACTATAGTTGTATAGAAGGTGGCTTCATTTCATTGTATTTGTACTCAACCATATAAAAGCATGATATAGCAACTGTAAGAGCAGTTACATTGAATGCAAGACATTCATTCATCAGATTTTGAAGTTGGTTTTACAAGGAGTGATAACTGACAGTGTTTTGATATCACTTTGTAAAACCTAGAAATTTCACTGTTATCCAACCAAGAGATCGCAGAAGAGTAATCAATGAATACTATACAAGAAATACATTGCATTGTAAATTGTAATAGTTTGTTACAGAAAATGACTTTCTGCGTTACTCCCGAGGAATCCCACTGAGTGGCAGTATGGAGCACCGTTTTACTATAGTTGTATAGAAGGTGGCTTCATTTCATTGTATTTGTACTCAACCATATAAAAGCATGATATAGCAACTGTAAGAGCAGTTACATAGAATGGAAGACATACATTCATCAGATTTTGAAATTGGTTGTACAAAAAGTGATAACTGACACTGTACTGATATCACTTTGTAAAACCTAGAAATTTCACTGTTGTCTAACCAAGAGATCGCAGAAGAGTAATCAATGAATACTATACAAGAAATTATATATTCTAATAGTTTGTTACACAAAATGACTTTCTGCGTTACTCCCGAGGAATCCCACTGAGTGGCAGTATGGAGCACCTTTTTCCTCTAGCTGTATAGAAGGTGACTTCATTTCATTGTATATTTACTCAACCATATAAAAGCATGATATAGCAAAAGTAAGAGCAGTTTCATTAAATGCAAGACATACATTCATCAGATTTTGAAGTTCGTTGTACAAGGAGTGGGAACTTACACTGTACTGATATCACTTGGTAAAACCTAGAAATATCACTATCCTATAATCCATAGATCATTGAAAACAGTAATCAATAAATACTATACAAGAAATTATATATTGTAGTAGTTTTATACACAAAATGACTTTCTGCATTACTCCCGAGGAATCCCACTGAGTGGCATTATGGAGCACCTTTTTACTATAGTTCTATAGAAGGTGGCTTCATTTCATTGTATATGTACTCAGTCATGTAAAAGCATGATATATCAACTGTAAGAGCAATTACAATGAATGCAAGACATACATTCATCAGATTTTGAAGTTGGTTGTACAAGGAGGGGTAACTGACACTGTACTGATATCACTTGGTAAAACCTAGAAATATCACTATCTTGTAATCAACAGATCACTGAAAAGAGTAATCAATGAATACTATACAAGAAATTGTATATTGTAATAGTTTGTTTCACAAAATGACTTTCTGCGTTACTCCCGAGGAATCCCACTGAGTGGCAGTATGGAGAACCTTTTTACTATAGTTGTATAGAAGGTGGCTTCATTTCATTGTATATGTACTCAGTCATGTAAAAGCATGATATAGCAACTCTAAGAGTAATTACACTGAATGCAGTGCTTACATTCATCAGATTTTGAAGTTGGTTGTGCAAGGAGTGATAACTTACACTGTATTGATATCACTTTGTAAAACCTTGAAATTTCACTTTTGTCTAACCAAGAGATCGCAGAAGAGTAATCAATGAAAACTATACAGGAAATACATTGGATTGTAAATTGTAATAGTTTGTTACACAAAATGACTTTCTGCGTTACTCCCGAGGAATCCCAGTGAGTGGCAGTATGGAGAACCTTTTTACTATAGTTGTATAGAAGGTGGCTTCATTTCATTGTATATGTACTCAGTTATGTAAAAGCATGATATAGCAACTGTAAGAGCAATTACATTGAATGCAATTCATCAGATTTTGAAGTTGGTTGTGCAAGAAGTGATAACTGACACTTTACTGATATCACTTTGTAAAACCTTGAAATTTTACTTTTGTCTAACCAAGAGATCACAGTAGAGTACTCAATGAATACTATACAAGAAATACATTGGATTGTAAATTGTAAGAGTTTGTTACATAAAATGAGTTTCTGCGTTACTCCCGAGGAATCCCACTGAGTGGCAGTATGGAGAACCTTTTTCCTCTAGCTGTATAAAAGGTGGCCTCATTTCATTGTATATGTAAACCATAAATAAGCATGATATATCAACTGTAAGAGCAGTTACATTAAATGCACGACATACGTTCATCAGATTTTGAAGTTGGTTGTACAAGGAGTGATAACTGACACTGTACTGATAACACTTTGTAAAACCTAGAAATATCACTATCCTGTAACCAACAGATCATTGAAAAGAGTAATCAATGAATACTATACAAGAAATTGTATATTCTAATACTTTGTTACACAAAATGACTTTCTGCGTTACTCCCGAGGAATCCCACTGAGTGGCAGTATGGAGCACCTTTTTACTACAGTTGTATAGAAGGTGGCTTCATTTCATTGTATATTTACTCAACCATATAAAAGCATGATATAGCAACTGTAAGAGCAGTTACATTGAATGCAAGACATTCATTCATCAGATTTTGAAGTTGGTTTTACAAGGAGTGATAACTGACAGTGTTTTGATATCACTTTGTAAAACCTAGAAATTTCACTGTTATCCAACCAAGAGATCGCAGAACAGTAATCAATGAATACTATACAAGAAATACATTGGATTGTAAATTGTAATAGTTTGTTACACAAAATTACTTTCTGCGTTACTCCCGAGGAATCCCACTGAGTGGCAGTATGGAGCACCTTTTTACTATAGTTGTATAGAAGGTGGCTTCATTTCATTGTATTTGTACTCAACCATATAAAAGCATGATATAGCAACTGTAAGAGCAGTTACATAGAATGGAAGACATAAATTCATAAGATTTTGAAATTGGTTGTACAAGGAGTGATAACTGACAGTGTTTTGATATCACTTTGTAAAACCTAGAAATTTCACTGTTATCCAACCAAGAGATCGCAGAAGAGTAATCAATGAATACTATACAAGAAATACATTGGATTGTAAATTGTAATAGTTTATTAAACAAAATGATTTTCTGTGTTACTCCCGAGGAATCCCGCTGAGTGGCAGTATGGAGCACCTTTTTCCTCCAGCTGTATAGAAGGTGGCTTCATTTAATTGTATATGTACTCAACCATATAAAAGCAAGATATATCAAATGTAAGAGCAATTACATTGAATGCAAAACATACATTCATCAGATTGTGAAGTTGCTTGTTCAAGGAGTGATAACTGAGACTGTACTGATATCACTTTGTAAAACCTAGAAATATCACTATCCTGTAACCAAGAGATCATTGAAAAGAGAAATAAATGAATACTATACAAGAAATTGTAAATTGTAATAGTTTGTTACACACAATGATTTTCTGTGTTACTCCCGAGGAATCCCGCTGAGTGGCAGTATGGAGCATTTTTTTCCTCTAGCTGTATAGAAGGTGGCTTCATTTAATTGTATATGTACTCAACCATATAAAAGCAAGATATATCAAATGTAAGAGCAATTACATTGAATGCAAAACATACATTCATCAGATTGTGAAGTTGCTTGTTCAAGGAGTGATAACTGAGACTGTACTGATATCACTTTGTAAAACCTAGAAATATCACTATCCTGTAACCAAGAGATCATTGAAAAGAGTAATCAATGAATACTATACAAGAAATTGTATATTCTAATAGTTTGTTACACAAAATGACTTTCTGCGTTACTCCCGAGGAATCCCACTGAGTGGCAGTATGGAGCACCTTTTTACTATAGTTTTATAGAAGGTGGCTTCATTTCATTGTATATTTACTCAACCATATAAAAGCATGATATAGCAACTGTAAGAGCAGTTACATTGAATGCAAGACATTCATTCATCAGATTTTGAAGTTGGTTTTACAAGGAGTGATAACTGACAGTGTTTTGATATCACTTTGTAAAACCTAGAAATTTCACTGTTATCCAACCAAGAGATCGCAGAAGAGTAATCAATGAATACTATACAAGAAATACATTGGATTGTAAATTGTAATAGTTTGTTACACAAAATTACTTTCTGCGTTACTCCCGAGGAATCCCACTGAGTGGCAGTATGGAGAACCTTTTTACTATAGTTGTATAGAAGGTGGCTTCATTTCATTGTATTTGTACTCAACCATATAAAAGCAAGATATATCAAATGTAAGAGCAATTACATTGAATGCAAAACATACATTCATCAGATTGTGAAGTTGCTTGTTCAAGGAGTGATAACTGAGACTGTACTGATATCACTTTGTAAAACCTAGAAATATCACTATCCTGTAAACAAGAGATCATTGAAAAGAGTAATCAATGAATACTATACAAGAAATTGTAAATTGTAATAGTTTGTTACAGAAAATGACTTTCTGCGTTACTCCCGAGGAATCCCACTGAGTGGCAGTATGGAGCACCTTTTTACTATAGCTGTATAGAAGGTGGCTTCATTTCATTGTATATTTACTCAACCATATAAAAGCATGATATAGCAATTGTAAGAGCAGTTACATTGAATGCAAGACATTCATTCATCAGATTTTGAAGTTGGTTTTACAAGGAGTGATAACTGACACTGTATTGATATCACTTTGTAAAATATAGAAATTTCACTGTTGTCTAACCAAGAGATCACAGAAGAGTAATCAATGAATACCATACAAGAAATACATTGGGTTGTAAATTGTAGTAGTTTTTTACACAAAATGACTTTCTGTGTTACTCCCAAGGAATCCCACTGAGTGGCAGTATGGAGCACCTTTTTACTATAGTTGTATAGAAGGTGGCTTCATTTCATTGTATATGTACTCAACCATATAAAAGCATGATATAGCAATGGTAAGAGCAGTTACATTGAATGCAAGACATACATTCATCAGATTTTGAAGTTGGTTGTACAAGAAGAGATAACTGACAATTTATTGATATAAATATGTAAAACCTAGAAATTTTACTGTTGTCTAACCAAGAGATCGCAGAAGAGTAATCAATGAATACTATACAAGAAATCCATTGGATTGTAAATTGTAATAGTTTCTAACACAAAATGACTTTCTGTGTTACTCCCGAGGAATCCCACTGAGTGGCAGTATGGAGCACCTTTTTCCTCTAGCTGTATAGAAGGTGGCTTCATATAATTGTATATGTACTCAACTATATAAAAGCAAGATATATCAAATGTAAGAGCAATTACATTGAATGCAAAACATACATTCATCAGATTTTGAAGTTGGTTTTACAAGGAGTGATAACTGACACTGTACTGATATCACTTTGTAAAACCTAGAAATTTCACTGTTGTCTAACCAAGAGATCACAGAAGAGTAATCAATGAATACTATACAAGAAATTGTATATTCTAATAGTTTGTTACACAAAATGACTTTCTGTGTTACTCCCGAGGAATCCCACTGAGTGGCAGTATGGAGCACCTTTTTACTATAGTTGTATAGAACGTGGCTTCATTTCATTGTATATTTACTCAACCATATAAAAGCATGATATAGCAACTGTAAGAGCAGTTACATTGAATGCAAGACATTCATTCATCAGATTTTGAAGTTGGTTGTGTAAGGAGTGATAACTGACACTGTACTGATATCACTTTGTAAAACCTAGAAATATCACTATCCTGTAACCAACAGATCATCCAAAAGAGTAATCAATGAATACTATACAAGAAATTTTATATTGTAATAGTTTGTTACAGAAAATGACTTTCTGCGTTACTCCCATGGAATCCCACTGAGTGGCAGTATAGAACACCTTGGTTGTACAAGGAGTGATAACTGACACTGTATTGATATCACTTTTTAAAACCTAGAAATATCACTATCCTGTAACCAACAGATCATCGAAAAGAGTAATCAATGAATACTATACAAGAAATACATTGGATTGTAAATTGTAATAGTTTGCAACACAAAATGACTTTCTCTGTTACTCCCCAAGAATCCCACTGAGTGGCAGTATGGAGCACCTTTTTACTATAGTTGTATAGAAGGTGGCTTCATTTCATTGTATATGTACTCATCCATATAAAAGCAAGATATATCAAATGTAAGAGCAATTACATTGAATGCAAAACATACTTTCATCAGATTTTGAAGTTGGTTTTACAAGGAGTGATAACTGACACTGTACTGATATCACTTTGTAAAACCTAGAAATTTCACTGTTGTCTAACCAAGAGATCACAGAAGAGTAATCAATGAATACGATACAAGAAATTGTAAATTGTAATAGTTTGTTACACAAAATGACTTTCTGCGTTACTCCCAAGGAATCCCACTGAGTGGCAGTATGGAGCACCTTTTTCCTTTAGCTGTATAGAAGGTGGCCTCATTTCATTGTATATGTAAACCATAAATAAGCATGATATATCAACTGTAAGAGCAGTTAAATTAAATGCAAGACATACATTCATCAGATTTTGAAGTTGGTTGTACAAGAAGAGATAACTGACAATTTATGGATATAAATTTGTAAAACCTAGAAATTTTACTGTTGTCTAACCAAGAGATCGCAGAAGAGTAATCAATGAATACTATACAAGAAATCCATTGGATTGTAAATTGTAATAGTTTCTAACACAAAATGACTTTCTGTGTTACTCCCGAGGAATCCCACTGAGTGGCAGTATGGAGCACATTTTTCCTCTAGCTGTATAGAAGGTGGCTTCATATAATTGTATATGTACTCAACTATATAAAAGCAAGATATATCAAATGTCAGAGCAATTACATTGAATGCAAAACATACATTCATCAGATTTTGAAGTTGGTTTTACAAGGAGTGATAACTGACACTGTACTGATATCACTTTGTAAAACCTAGAAATTTCACTGTTGTCTAACCAAGAGATCACAGAAGAGTAATCAATGAATACTATACAAGAAATTGTAAATTGTAATAGTTTGTTACACAAAATGACTTTCTGCGTTACTCCCAAGGAATCCCACTGAGTGGCAGTATGGAGCACTTTTTTCCTTTAGCTGTATAGAAGGTGGCCTCATTTCATTGTATATGTAAACCATAAATAAGCATGATATATCAACTGTAAGAGCAGTTAAATTAAATGCAAGACATACATTCATCAGATTTTGAAGTTGGTTGTACAAGGAGTGATAACTGACACTGTACTGATAACACTTTGTAAAACCTAGAAATATCACTATCCTGTAACCAACAGATCATTGAAAAGAGTAATCAATGAATATTATACAAGAAATTGTATATTCTAATAGTTTGTTACACAAAATGACTTTCTGTGTTACTCCCGAGGAATCCCACTGAGTGGCAGTATGGAGCACCTTTTTACTATAGTTGTATAGAACGTGGCTTCATTTCATTGTATATTTACTCAACCATATAAAAGCATGATATAGCAACTGTAAGAGCAGTTACATTGAATGCAAGACATTCATTCATCAGATTTTGAAGTTGGTTGTGTAAGGAGTGATAACTGACACTGTACTGATATCACTTTGTAAAACCTAGAAATATCACTATCCTGTAACCAACAGATCATCCAAAAGAGTAATCAATGAATACTATACAAGAAATTTTATATTGTAATAGTTTGTTACAGAAAATGACTTTCTGCGTTACTCCCATGGAATCCCACTGAGTGGCAGTATAGAACACCTTGGTTGTACAAGGAGTGATAACTGACACTGTATTGATATCACTTTTTAAAACCTAGAAATATCACTATCCTGTAACCAACAGATCATCGAAAAGAGTAATCAATGAATACTATACAAGAAATACATTGGATTGTAAATTGTAATAGTTTGCAACACAAAATGACTTTCTCTGTTACTCCCCAAGAATCCCACTGAGTGGCAGTATGGAGCACCTTTTTACTATAGTTGTATAGAAGGTGGCTTCATTTCATTGTATATGTACTCATCCATATAAAAGCAAGATGTATCAAATGTAAGAGCAATTACATTGAATTCAAGACATACATTCATCAGATTGTGTAGTTGGTTGTACAAGGAGTGATAACTGACAGTGTATTGATATCATTTTGTAAAACGTAGAAATTTCACTGTTGTCTAACCAAGAGATCATAGAAGAGTAATCAATGAATATTATACAAGAAATACATTGGATTGTAAATTGTAATAGTTTCTAACACAAAATGACTTTCTGTGTTACTCCCGAGGAATCCCACTGAGTGGCAGTATGGAGCACCTTTTTCCTCTAGCTGTATAGAAGGTGGCTTCATTTCATTGTACATGTACTCTATCATGTAAAAGCATGATATATCAACTGTAGGAGCAATTACTTTGAATGCCAGAGATTCATTCTCAGATTTTGAAGTTGGTTTTACAAGAAGTGATAACTGACACTGTACTGATATCACTTTGTAAAACCTAGAAATATCACTATCCTGTAACCAACAGATCATCGAAAAGAGTAATCAATGAATACTATACAAGAAATTTTATATTGTAATAGTTTGTTACAGAAAATGACTTTCTGCGTTACTCCCGAGGAATCCCACTGAGTGGCAGTATGGAGCACCTTTTTACTATAGTTGTATAGAAGGTGGCTTCATTTCATCGTATTTGTACGCAACCATATAAAAGCATGATATAGAAACTGTAAGAGCAGTTACATTGAATGCAAGACATAGATTGATCAGATTTTGAAATTGGTTGTACAAGGAGTGATAACTGACACTGTATTGATATCACTTTGTAAAACCTAGAAATATCACTATCCTGTAACCAACAGATCATCGAAAAGAGTAATCAATGAGTACTATACAAAAAATTTTATATTGTAATGGTTTGTTACAGAAAATGACTTTCTGCGTTACTCCCGAGGAATCCCACTGAGTGGCAGTATGGAGCACCTTTTTACTATAGTTGTATAGAAGGTGGCTTCATTTCATCGTATTTGTACGCAACCATATAAAAGCATGATATAGAAACTGTAAGAGCAGTTACATTTAATGCAAGACATTGATCAGATTTTGAAATTGGTTGTACAAGGAGTGATAACTCACAGTGTATTGATATCACTTTGTAAAACCAAAAATTTCATTATTGCCTAACCAAGAGATCGCAGAAGAGTAATCAGTTAATACTATACAAGAAATACATTAGATTGTAAATTGTAATAGTTTGCAACACAAAATGACTTTCTGTGTTACTCCCCAAGAATCCCACTGAGTGGCAGTATGGAGCACCTTTTTACTATAGTTGTATAGAAGGTGGCTTCATTTCATTGTATATGTACTCATCCATATAAAAGCAAGATATATCAAATGTAAGAGCAATTACATTGAATTCAAGACATACATTCATCAGATTGTGAAGTTGGTTGTACAAGGAGTGATAACTTTCCCTGTGCTGATATCACTATGTAAAACCTAGAAATATCACTATCCTGTAACCAACAGATCATTGAAAAGAGTAATCAATGAATACTATACAAGAAATACATTGGATTGTAAATTGTAATAGTTTCTAACACAAAATGACTTTCTGTGTTACTCCCGAGGAATCCCACTGAGTGGCAATATAGAACACCCTTTTCCTCTAGCTGTATAGAAGTTGGCTTCATTTCATTGTATATGTACTCAGTCATGTAATAGCATGATATAAGAGCAATTAAATTGAATGCAAGAGATTCATTCTCAGATTTTGAAGTTGGTTGTACAAGGAGTGATAACTGACACTGTACTGATATCACTTTGTAAAACCTAGAAATATCACTATCCTATAACCAACAGATCATTGAAAAGAGTAATCAATGAATACTATACAAGAAATTGTATATTGTAATAGTTTGTTACACAAAATGACTTTCTGTGTTACTCACGAGGAATCCCACTGAGTGGCAGTATGGAGCACCTTTTTACTATAGTTGTATAGAAGGTGGCTTCATTTTATTGTATATGTACTCAAACATATCAAAGCATGATATAGCAACGGTAAGAGCAGTTACATTGAATGCAAGGCATACATTCATCAGATTTGAAGTTGGTTGTACAAGGAGTGATAATTGACATTGTATTGATATCAGTTTGTAAAACGTAGAAATTTCACTGTTGTCTAACCAAGAGATCACAGAAGAGTAATCAATGAATAGTATACAAGAAATACATTGTATTGTAAATTGTAATAGTTTGTAACACAAAATGACTTTCTGTGTTACTCCCGAAGAATCCCACTGAGTGGCAGTATGGAGCACATTTTTACTATAGTTGTATAGAAGGTGGCTTCATTTCATTGTATATGTACTCAACCATATAAAAGCAAGATACATCAAATGTAAGAGCAATTACATTGAATGCAAGACATACATTCATCAGATTGTAAAGTTGGTTGTACAAGGAGTGATAACTGACACTGTAGTGATATCACTTTGTAAAACCTAGAAATATCACTATCCTGTAACCAACAGATCATTGAAAAGAGTGATCATTGAATACTATATTAGAAATTGTATATTGTAATAGTTTGTTACACAAAATGACTTTCTGCGTTACTCCCGAGGAATCCCACTGAGTGGCAGTATGGAGCACCTTTTTACTATAGTTGTATAGAAGGTGGCTTCATTTCATTGTATATGTACTGAACCGTATCAAAGCATGATATAGCAACGGTAAGAGCAGTTACATTGAATGCAAGACATACATTCATCAGATTTTGAAGTTGGTTGTACAAGGAGTGATAACTGACACTGTATTGATATCACTTTGTAAAACCTAGAAATTTCACTGTTGTCGAACCAAGAGATCATAGAAGAGTAATCAATGAATACTATACAAGAAATACATTGGATTGTAAATTGTAATAGTTTCTAACACAAAATGACTTTCTGTGTTACTCCCGAGGAATCCCACTGAGTGGCAGTATAGAACACCTTTTTCCTCTAGCTGTATAGAAGGTGGCTTCATTTCATTGTATATGTACTCAATCATGTAATAGCATGATATAAGAGCAATTAAATTGAATGCAAGAGATTCATTCTCAGATTTTGAAGTTGGTTGTACAAGGAGTGATAACTGACTGTACTGATATCACTTTTTAAAACCTAGAAATATCACTATCCTATAACCAACAGATCATTGAAAAGAGTAATCAATGAATACTATACAAGAAATTGTATATTGTAATAGTTTGTTACACAAAATGACTTTCTGTTGTACAAGAAGAGATAACTGACAATTTATTGATATAAATATGTAAAACCTAGAAATTTTACTGTTGTCTAACCAAGAGATCGCAGAAGAGTAATCAATGAATACTATACAAGAAATCCATTGGATTGTAAATTGTAATAGTTTCTAACACAAAATGACTTTCTGTGTTACTCCCGAGGAATCCCACTGAGTGGCAGTATGGAGCACCTTTTTCCTCTAGCTGTATAGAAGGTGGCTTCATATAATTGTATATGTACTCAACTATATAAAAGCAAGATATATCAAATGTAAGAGCAATTACATTGAATGCAAAACATACATTCATCAGATTTTGAAGTTGGTTGTACAAGTAGTGATAACTGACACTGTATTGATATCACTTTGTAAAACGTAGAAATTTCATTGTTGTCTAACTAAGAGATCATAGAAGAGTAATCAATGAATACTATACAAGAAATACATTGGATTGTAAATTGTAAAAGTTTGTAACACAAAATGACTTTCTGTGTTACTCCCGAGGAATCCCACTGAGTGGCAGTATGGAGCACCTTTTTCTTCTAGCTGTATAGAACCTAAAAATATCACTATCCTGTAACCAACAGATCATTGAAAAGAGTAATCAATGAATACTATACAAGCAATTGTATATTGTAATAGTTTGTTACATAAAATGACTTTCTGCGTTACTCCGAGGAATCCCACTGAGTGGCAGTATGGAGGACCTTTTTACTATAGTGGCATAGAAGGTGGCTTCATTTTATTGTATATGTACTCAACCATATAAAAGCATGATATATCAACTGTAAGAGCAATTACATTGAATGCAATCCTTACATTCATCAGATTTTTAAGTTGGTTGTACAAGGAGTGATACCTGACACTGTATTGATATCACTTTGTAAAACGTAGAAATTTCAGTTTTGTCATACCAAGAGATCACAGAAGAGTAATCAATGAATACTATACAAGAAATAGATTGGATTGTAAATTGTAATAGTTTCTAACACAAAATGACTTTCTGTGTTACTCCCGAGGAATTCCACTGAGTGGCAGAATGGAGCACCTTTTTCCTCTAGCTGTATAGAAGGTGGCTTCATTTAATTGTATATGTACTCAAAGATATAAAAGGAAGATATATCAAATGTAAGAGCAATTACATTGAATTCAACACATACATTCATCAGATTGTGAAGGTTGTACAAGGAGTGATAACTGACACTGTACTGATATCACTTTGTAAAACCTAAAAATATCACTATCCTGTAAGCAAAAGATCATTGAAAAGAGTAATCAATGAATACTATACAAGAAATTGTATATTGTAATAGTTCGTTACAGAAAATGACTTTCTGCGTTACTTTGAAGAATCCCACTGAGTGGCAGTATGGAGGACGTTTTTACTATAGTTGTATAGAAGGTGGCTTCATTTCATTGTATATGTACTCAATCATGTAAAAGCATGATATATCAATTGTAACTGACCCTGTACTGATATCACATTGTAAAACGTAGAAATTTTACTGTTGTCTAACCAAGAGATCACGGAACAGTAATCAAGAAATACTATACTGACAATACAGTGTCAGTTATCACTCCTTGTACAACCAACTTCAAAATCTGATGAATGTATCTCTGGCATTCAATGTAACTGCTCTTACAGTTGCTATATCATGCTTTTATATGGTTGAGTACATATACAATGAAATGAAGCCACCTTCTATACAACTATAGTAAAAAGGTGCTCCATACTGCCACTCAGTGGGATTCCTCGGGAGTAACGCAGAAAGTCATTTTGTATAACAAACTATTACAATATACAATTTCTTGTATAGTATTCATTGATCACTCTTTTCAATGATCTGTTGGTTACAGGATAGTGATATTTCTAGGTTTTACAAAGTGATATCAATACAGTGTCAGTTATCACTCCTTGTACAACCAACTTCAAAATCTGATGAATGTATCTCTGGCATTCAATGTAATTGCTCTTACAGTTGATATATCATGCTTCTACATTATTGAGTACATATACAATGAAATGAAGCCACCTTCTATACAGCTAGAGGAAAAAAATGCTCCATACTGCCACTCAGTGGGATTCCTCGGAGTAACTCAGAAAATCATTTTGTGTAACAAACTATTACAATTTACAATCCAATTTATTTCATTGTTTACTCTTCTGCGAAGTCTTGGTTAGACAACAGTGAAATTTCTAGGTTTTACAAAGTGATATCAATACAGTGTCAGTTATCACTCCTTGTACAACCAATTTCAAAATCTGATCAATCTATGTCTTGCATTCAATGTAACTGCTCTTACAGTTTCTATATCATGCTTTTATATGGTTGCGTACAAATACGATGAAATGAAGCCACCTTCTATACAACTATAGTAAAAAGGTGCTCCATACTGCCACTCAGTGGGATTCCTCGGGAGTAACGCTGAAAGTCATTTTCTGTAACAAACTATTACAATATAAAATTTCTTGTATAGTATTCATTGATTACTCTTTTCGATGATCTGTTGGTTACAGGATAGTGATATTTCTAGGTTTTACAAAGTGATATCAGTACAGTGTCAGTTATCACTCCTTGTAAAACCAACTTCAAAATCTGAGAATGAATCTCTGGCATTCAAAGTAATTGCTCCTACAGTTGATATATCATGCTTTTACATGATAGAGTACATGTACAATGAAATGAAGCCACCTTCTATACAGCTAGAGGAAAAAGGTGCTCCATACTGCCACTCAGTGGGATTCCTCGGGAGTAACACAGAAAGTCATTTTGTGTTAGAAACTATTACAATTTACAATCCAATGTATTTCTTGTATAGTATTCATTGATTACTCTTCTATGATCTCTTGGTTAGACAACAGTGAAATTTCTACGTTTTACAAAGTGATATCAATACACTGTCAGTTATCACTCCTTGTACAACCAACTACACAATCTGATGAATGTATGTCTTGAATTCAATGTAATTGCTCTTACATTTGATATATCTTGCTTTTATATGGATGAGTACATATATAATGAAATGAAGCCACCTTCTATACAACTATAGTAAAAAGGTGCTCCATACTGCCACTCAGTGGGATTCTTGGGGAGTAACACAGAAAGTCATTTTGTGTTAGAAACTATTACAATTTACAATCCAATGTATTTCTTTTATAGTATTCATTGATTACTCTTCTATGATCAACAGTGAAAGACAACAGTGAAATTTCTACGTTTTACAAAGTGATATCAATATAGTGTCAGTTATCACTCCTTGTACAACCAACTTCAAAATCTGATGAATGTATGTCTTGCATTCAGTGTAACTGCTCTTACCGTTGCTATATCATGCTTTTATATAGTTGAGTACATATACAATGAAATGAAGCCACCTTCTATACAACTATAGTAAAAAGGTGCTCCATACTGCCACTCAGTGGGATTCCTCGGGAGTAACGCAGAAAGTCATTTTGTGTAACCAACTATTACAATATACAATTTCTTGTTTAGTATTCATTGATCACTCTTTTCAATGATCTGTTGGTTACAGGATAGTGATATTTCTAGGTTTTAAAAAGTGATATCAATACAGTGTCAGTTATCACTCCTTGTACAACCAAGGTGTTCTATACTGCCACTCACTGGCATTCCTTGGGAGTAACGCAGAAAGTCATTTTCTGTAACAAACTATTACAATTTACAATCCAATTTATTTCATTGTCTACTCTTCTGCGAAGTCTTGGTTAGACAACAGTGAAATTTCTAGGTTTTACAAAGTGATATCAATACAGTGTCAGTTATCACTCCTTGTACAACCAACTTCAAAATCTGATGAATGTATGTCTTTCATTCAATGTAACTGCTCTTACCGTTGCTATATCATGCTTTTATACGATTCAGTACATATACAATGAAATGAAGCCACCTTCAATACAACTATAATAAAAAGGTGCTCCATACTGCCACTCACTGGGATTCCTAGGGAGTAACGCAGAAAGTCATTTTGTGTAACAAACTATTACAATATACAATTTCTTGTATAGTATTCAATGATCACTCTTTTCAATGATCTGTTGGTTACAGGATAGTGATATTTCTAGGTTTTACAAAGTGATATCACTACAGTGTCAGTTATCACTCCTTGTACAACCAACTTTACAATCTGATGAATGTATGTCTTGCATTCAATGTAATTGCTCTTACATTTGATGTATCTTGCTTTTATATGGTTGAGTACATATACAATGAAATGAAGCCACCTTCTATACAACTATAGTAAAAAGGTGCTCCATACTGCCACTCAGTGGGATTCCTCGGGAGTAACACAGAAAGTCATTTTGTGTTACAAACTATTACAATTTACAATACAATGTATTTCTTGTATAGTATTCATTGATTACTGTTCTGTGATCTCTTGGTTAGACAACAGTGAAATTTCTACGTTTTACAAACTGATATCAATACAGTGTCAATTATCACTCCTTGTAAAACCAACTTCAAATCTGATGAATGTATGTCTTGCATTCAATGTAACTGCTCTTACCGTTGCTATATCATGCTTTGATATGTTTGAGTACATATACAATAAAATGAAGCCACCTTCTATACAACTATGGTAAAAAGGTGCTCCATACTGCCACTCAGTGGGATTCCTCGTGAGTAACGGAGAAAGTCATTTTGTGTAACAAACTATTACAATATACAATTTCTTGTATAGTATTCATTGATTACTCTTTTCAATGATCTGTTGGTTATAGGATAGTGATATTTCTAGGTTTTACAAAGTGATATCAGTACAGTCAGTTATCACTCCTTGTACAACCAACTTCAAAATCTGAGAATGAATCTCTTGCATTCAATTTAATTGCTCTTATATCATGCTATTACATGATTGACTACATATACAATGAAATGAAGCCACCTTCTATACAGCTAGAGGAAAAAGGTGTTCTATACTGCCACTCAGTGGGATTCCTCGGGAGTAACACAGAAAGTCATTTTGTGTTAGAAACTATTACAATTTACAATCCAATGTTTTTCTTGTATAGTATTCATTGATTACTCTTCTATGATCTCTTGGTTCGACAACAGTGAAATTTCTAGGTTTTACAAAGTGATATCAATACAGTGTCAGTTATCACTCCTTGTACAACCAACTTCAAAATCTGATGAATGTATGTCTTGCATTCAATGTAACTGCTCTTACCGTTGCTATATCATGCTTTGATACGGTTCAGTACATATACAATGAAATGAAGCCACCTTCTATACAACTATAGTAAAAAGGTGCTCCATACTGCCACTCAGTGGGATTCCTCGGGAGTAACGCAGAAAGTCATTTTGTGTAACAAACTATTACAATATACAATTTCTTGTATAGTATTCAATGATCACTCTTTTCAATGATCTGTTGGTTACAGGATAGTGATATTTCTAGGTTTTACAAAGTGATATCACTACAGTGTCAGTTATCACTCCTTGTACAACCAACTTTACAATCTGATGAATGTATGTCTTGCATTCAATGTAATTGCTCTTACATTTGATGTATCTTGCTTTTATATGGTTGAGTACATATACAATGAAATGAAGCCACCTTCTATACAACTATAGTAAAAAGGTGCTCCATACTGCCACTCAGTGGGATTCTTCGGGAGTAACACAGAAAGTCATTTTGTGTTACAAACTATTACAATTTACAATACAATGTATTTCTTGTATACTATTCATTGATTACTGTTCTGTGATCTCTTGGTTAGACAACAGTGAAATTTCTTCGTTTTACAAACTGATATCAATACAGTGTCAATTATCACTCCTTGTAAAACCAACTTCAAATCTGATGAATGTATGTCTTGCATTCAATGTAACTGCTCTTACCGTTGCTATATCATGCTTTGATATGTTTGAGTACATATACAATTAAATGAAGCCACCTTCTATACAACTTTGGTAAAAAGGTGCTCCATACTGCCACTCAGTGGGATTCCTCGTGAGTAACGGAGAAAGTCATTTTGTGTAACTAACTATTACAATATACAATTTCTTGTATAGTATTCATTGATTACTCTTTTCAATGATCTGTTCGTTATAGGATAGTGATATTTCTAGGTTTTACAAAGTGATATCAGTACAGTCAGTTATCACTCCTTGTACAACCAACTTCAAAAAATCTGAGAATGAATCTCTTGCATTCAATTTAATTGCTCTTATATCATGCTATTATATGATTGAGTACATATACAATGAAATGAAGCCACCTTCTATACAGCTAGAGGAAAAAGGTGTTCTATATTGCCACTCAGTGGGATTCCTCGGTAGTAACACAGAAAGTTATTTTGTGTTAGAAACTATTACAATTTACAATCCAATGTTTTTCTTGTATAGTATTCATTGATTACTCTTCTATGATCTCTTGGTTCGACAACACTGAAATTTCTAGGTTTTACAAAGTGATATCAATACAGTGTCAGTTATCACTCCTTGTACAACCAACTTCAAAATCTGATGAATGTATGTCTTGCATTCAATGTAACTGCTCTTACCGTTGCTATATCATGCTTTTATACGGTTCAGTACATATACAATGAAATGAAGCCACCTTCTATACAACTATAGTAAAAAGGTGCTCCATACTGCCACTCAGTGGGATTCCTCGGGAGTAACGCAGAAAGTCATTTTGTGTAACAAACTATTACAATATACAATTTCTTGTATAGTATTCAATGATCACTCTTTTCAATGATCTGTTGGTTACAGGATAGTGATATTTCTAGGTTTTACAAAGTGATATCACTACAGTGTCAGTTATCACTCCTTGTACAACCAACTTTACAATCTGATGAATGTATGTCTTGCATTCAATGTAATTGCTCTTACATTTGATGTATCTTGCTTTTATATGGTTGAGTACCTATACAATGAAATGAAGCCACCTTCTATACAACTATAGTAAAAAGGTGCTCCATACTGCCACTCAGTGGGATTCCTCGGGAGTAACACAGAAAGTCATTTTGTGTTACAAACTATTACAATTTACAATACAATGTATTTCTTGTATACTATTCATTGATTACTCTTCTGTGATCTCTTGGTTAGACAACAGTGAAATTTCTACGTTTTACAAACTGATATCAATACAGTGTCAATTATCACTCCTTGTACAACCAACTTCAAATCTGATGAATGTATGTCTTGCATTCAATGTAACTGCTCTTACCGTTGCTATATCATGCTTTGAAGGTTGTACAACAGAAAGTAGCGCAGAAAGTCATTTTGTGTAACAAACTATTACAATATATAATTTCTTGTATAGTATTCATTGATTACTCTTTTCAATGATCTGTTGGTTACAGGATAGTGATATTTCTAGGTTCCTACGTTTTACAAAGTGATATCAGTACAGTGTCAGTTATCACTCCTTGTACAAAGAACTTCAAAATCTGATGAATGTATCTCTGGCATTCAATGTAACTGCTCTTACAGTTGCTATATCATGCTTTTATATGGTTGAGTACATATACAATGAAATGAAGCCACCTTCTATACAACTATAGTAAAAAGGAACTCCATAGTGCCACTCAGTGGGACTCCTCGGGAGTAACGCAGAAAGTAATTTTGTGTAACAAACTATTACAATATACAATTTCTTGTATAGTATTCATTGATTACTCTTTTCAATGATCTGTTGGTTACAGGATAGTAATATTTCTAGGTTTTACAAAGTGATATCAGTACAGTGTCAGTTATCACTCCTTGTACAAACAATTTCAAAATCTGATGAATGTATCTCTGGCATTCAATGTAACTGCTCTTACAGTTGCTATATCATGCTTTTATATGGTTGAGTACATATACAATGAAATGAAGCCACCTTCTATACAACTCTAGCAAAAAGGTGCTCCATACTGCCACTTAGTGGGATTCCTCGGGAGTAACGTAGAAAGTCATTTTGTGTAACAAACTATTACAATTTACAATCCAATGTATTTCTTGGATAGTATTCATTGATTACTCTTCTGTGAACTCTTGGTTAGACAACAGTGAAATTTCTACGTTTTACAAAGTGATATCAGTACAGTGTCAGTTAACACTCCTTGTACAACCAACTTCAAAATCTGATGAATGTATCTCTTGCATTCAATGTAATTGCTCTTACAGTTGATATATCTTGATTTTATATGGTTGAGTACATATACAATTAAATGAAGCCACCTTCTATACAACTACAGTAAAAAGGTGCTCCATACTGCCTCCCAGTGGGATTCCTCGGGAGTAACGCAGAAAGTCATGTTGTGTAACAAACTAATACAATTTACAATCCAATGTATTTCTTGTATAGTATTCATTGATTACTCTTCTGCGATCTCTTGGTTAGACAACAGTGAAATTTCTAGGTTTTCCAACGTGATATCAATACAGTGTCAGTAATCACTCCTTGTACAACCAACTTCAAAATCTGATGAACGTATCTCTTGCATTCAATGTAACTGCTCTTACAGTTGCTATATCATGCTTTTATATGGTTGAGTACATATACAATGAAATGAAGCCACCTTCTATACAACTATAGTAAAAAGGAGCTCCATACTGCCACTCAGTAGGATTCCTCGGGAGTAACGCAGAAAATCATTTTGTGTAACAAACTATTACAATATATAATTTCTTGTATAGTATTCATTGATTACTCTTTTCAATGATCTGTTGGTTACAGGATAGTGATATTTCTA
This sequence comes from Lepidodactylus listeri, assembly GCA_029233225.1. Taxonomy (NCBI): domain Eukaryota; kingdom Metazoa; phylum Chordata; class Lepidosauria; order Squamata; family Gekkonidae; genus Lepidodactylus; species Lepidodactylus listeri. The sequence goes on along the minus strand of JARCFY010000005.1, from coordinate 139,831,068 downwards.
GGTTTTACAAAGTGATTTTAAGTACAGTGTCAGTTATCACTCCTTGTACAAACAACTTCAAAATCTGATGAATGTATCTCTGGCATTCAATGTAACTGCTCTTACAGTTGCTATATCATGCTTTTATATGGTTGAGTACATATACAATGAAATGAAGCCACCTTCTATACAACTACAGTAAAAAGGAGCTCCATACTGCCACTCAGTGGGATTCCTCGGGAGTAACGCAGAAAGTCATTTTGTGTAACAAACTATTACAATATATAATTCCTTGTATAGTATTCATTGATTACTCTTTTCAATGATCTGTTGGTTACAGGATAGTGATATTTCTAGGTTTTACAAAGTGATTTTAAGTACAGTGTCAGTTATCACTCCTTGTACAACCAACTTCAAAATCTGATGAATGTATCTCTGGCATTCAATGTAACTGCTCTTACAGTTGCTATATCATGCTTTTATATGGTTGAGTACATATACAATGAAATGAAGCCACCTTCTATACAACTATAGGAAAAAGGTGCTCCATACTGCCACTCAGTGGGATTCCTCGGGAGTAACGCAGAAAGTCATTTTGTGTAACAAACTATTACAATTTACAATCCAATGTATTTCTTGTATAGTATTCATTGATTACTCTTCTGTGAACTCTTCGTTAGACAACAGTGAAATTTCTACGTTTTACAAAGTGATATCAGTACAGTGTCAGTTATCACTCCTTGTACAAAGATCTTCAAAATCTGATGAATGTATCTCTGGCATTCAATGTAACTGCTCTTACCGTTGCTATATCATGCTTTTATATGCTTGAGTACATATACAATTAAATGAAGCCACCTTCTATACAACTATAGCAAAAAGGTGCTCCATACTGCCACTCAGTGGGATTCCTCGGGAGTAACGCAGAAAGTCATTTTGTGTAACAAACTATTACAATATACAATTTCTTGTATAGTATTCATTGATTACTCTTTTCAATGATCTGTTGGTTACAGGATAGTAATATTTCTAGGTTTTACAAAGTGATATCAGTACAGTGTCAGTTATCACTCCTTGTACAAACAACTTCAAAATCTGATGAATGTATCTCTGCCATTCAATGTAACTGCTCTTACAGTTGCTATATCATGCTTTTATATGGTTGAGTACATATACAATGAAATGAAGCCACCTTCTATACAACTCTAGCAAAAAGGTGCTCCATACTGCCACTTAGTGGGATTCCTCGGGAGTAACGAAGAAAGTCATTTTGTGTAACAAACTATTACAATTTACAATCCAATGTATTTCTTGGATAGTATTCATTGATTACTCTTCTGTGAACTCTTGGTTAGACAACAGTGAAATTTCTACGTTTTACAAAGTGATATCAGTACAGTGTCAGTTATTACTCCTTGTACAACCAACTTCAAAATCTGATGAATGTATCTCTTGCATTCAATGTAATTGCTCTTACAGTTGATATATCTTGATTTTATATGGTTGAGTACATATACAATTAAATGAAGCCACCTTCTATACAACTACAGTAAAAAGGTGCTCCATACTGCCACCCAGTGGGATTCCTCGGGAGTAACGCAGAAAGTCATGTTGTGTAACAAACTAATACAATTTACAATCCAATGTATTTCTTCTATAGTATTCATTGATTACTCTTCTGCGATCTCTTGTTTAGACAACAGTGAAATTTCTAGGTTTTACAACGTGATATCAATACAGTGTCAGTAATCACTTCTTGTACAACCAACTTCAAAATCTGATGAATGTATCTCTTGCATTCAATGTAACTGCTCTTACAGTTGCTATATCATGCTTTTATATGGTTGAGTACATATACAATGTAATGAAGCCACCTTCTATACAACTATAGTAAAAAGGAGCTCCATACTGCCACTCAGTGGGATTCCTCGGGAGTAACGCAGAAAGTCATTTTGTGTAACAAACTATTACAATATATAATTTCTTGTATAGTATTCATTGATTACTCTTTTCAATGATCTGTTGGTTACAGGATAGTGATATTTCTAGGTTTTACAAAGTGATATCAGTACAGTGTCAGTTATCACTCCTTGTACAAACAACTTCAAAATCTGATGAATGTATCTCTGGCATTCAATGTAACTGCTCTTACAGTTGCTATATCATGCTTTTATATGGTTGAGTACATATACAATGAAATGAAGCCACCTTCTATACAACTCTAGCAAAAAGGTGCTCCATACTGCCACTCAGTGGGATTCCTCGGGAGTAACGCAGAAAGTCATTTTGTGTAACAAACTATTACAATTTACAATCCAATGTATTTCTTGTATAGTATTCATTGATTACTCTTCTGTGAACTCTTGGTTAGAGAACAGTGAAATTTCTACGTTTTACAAAGTGATATCAGTACAGTGTCAGTTATCACTCCTTGTACAACCAACTTCAAAATCTGATGAATGTATCTCTTGCATTCAATGTAACTGCTCTTACCGTTGCTATATCATGCTTTTATATGGTTGAGTACATATACAATGAAATGAAGCCACCTTCTATACAACTACAGTAAAAAGGTGCTCCATACTGCCACTCAGTGGGATTCCTCGCGAGTAACGCAGAAAGTCATTTTGTGTAACAAACTATCACAATTTACAATCCAATGTATTTCTTGTATAGTATTCATTGATTACTCTTCTGCGATCTCTTGGTTAGACAACAGTGAAATTTCTAGGTTTTACAACGAGATATCAATACAGTGTCAGTAATCACTCCTTGTACAACGAACTTCAAAATCTGATGAATGTATCTTTTGCATTCAATGTAACTGCTCTTACAGTTGCTATATCATGCTTTTATATGGTTGAGTACATATACAATGAAATGAAGCCACCTTCTATACAACTACAGTAAAAAGGTGCTCCATACTGCCACTCAGTGGGATTCCTCGGGAGTAACGCAGAAAGTCATTTTGTGTAACAAACTATTACAATTTACAATCCAATGTATTTCTTGTATAGTATTCGTTGATTACTCTTCTGCGATCGCTTGGTTAGACAACAGTGAAATTTCTAGGTTTTACAACGTGATATCAATACAGTGTCAGTAATCACTCCTTGTACAACCAACTTCAAAATCTGATGAATGTATCTCTTGCATTCAATGTAACTGCTCTTACAGTTGCTATATCATGCTTTTATATGGTTGAGTACATATACAATGAAATGAAGCCACCTTCTATACAACTATAGTAAAAAGGAGCTCCATACTGCCACTCAGTGGGATTCCTCGGGAGTAACGCAGAAAGTCATTTTGTGTAACAAACTATTACAATATATAATTTCTTGTATAGTATTCATTGATTACTCTTTTCAATGATCTGTTGGTTACAGGATAGTGATATTTCTAGGTTTTACAAAGTGATTTTAAGTACAGTGTCAGTTATCACTCCTTGTACAAACAGCTTCAAAATCTGATGAATGTATCTCTGGCATTCAATGTAACTGCTCTTACAGTTGCTATATCATGCTTTTATATGGTTGAGTACATATACAATGAAATGAAGCCACCTTCTATACAACTATAGCAAAAAGGTGCTCCATACTGCCACTCAGTGGGATTCCTCGGGAGTAACGCAGAAAGTCATTTTGTGTAACAAACTAATACAATTTACAATCCAATGTATTTCTTGTATAGTATTCATTGATTACTCTTCTGTGAACTCTTGGTTAGACAACAGTGAAATTTCTACGTTTTACAAAGTGATATCAGTACAGTGTCAGTTATCACTCCTTGTACAAAGAACTTCAAAATCTGATGAATGTATCTCTGGCATTCAATGTAACTGCTCTTTCCGTTGCTATATCATGCTTTTATATGGTTGAGTACATATACAATTAAATGAAGCCACCTTCTATACAACTACAGTAAAAAGGTGCTCCATACTGCCACTCAGTGGGATTCCTCGGGAGTAACGCAGAAAGTCATTTTGTGTAGCAAACTATTACAATTTACAATCCAATGTATTTCTTGTATAGTATTCATTGATTACTCTTCTGCCATCTCTTGGTTAGACAACAGTGAAATTTCTAGGTTTTACAACGTGATATCAATAGAGTGTCAGTAATCACTCCTTGTACAACGAACTTCAAAATCTGATGAATGTATCTCTTGCATTCAATGTAACTGCTCTTACAGTTGCTATATCATGCTTTTATATGGTTGAGTACATATACAATGAAATGAAGCCACCTTCTATACAACTACAGTAAAAAGGTGCTCCATACTGCCACCCAGTGGGATTCCTCGGGAGTAACGCAGAAAGTCATGTTGTGTAACAAACTAATACAATTTACAATCCAATGTATTTCTTCTATAGTATTCATTGATTACTCTTCTGCGATCTCTTGGTTAGACAACAGTGAAATTTCTAGGTTTATTTATTTATTTATTTATTTATTTATTTATTTTTCGTATTTATATCCCGCCCTCCCCGCGTGCGGGCTCAGGTTTTACAACGTGGTATCAATACAGTGTCAGTAATCACTTCTTGTACAACCAACTTCAAAATCTGATGAATGTATCTCTTGCATTCAATGTAACTGCTCTTACAGTTGCTATATCATGCTTTTATATGGTTGAGTACATATACAATGTAATGAAGCCACCTTCTATACAACTATAGTAAAAAGGAGCTCCATACTGCCACTCAGTGGGATTCCTCGGGAGTAACGCAGAAAGTCATTTTCTGTAACAAACTATTACAATATATAATTTCTTGTATAGTATTCATTGATTACTCTTTTCAATGATCTGTTGGTTACAGGATAGTGATATTTCTAGGTTTTACAAAGTGATATCAGTACAGTGTCAGTTATCACTCCTTGTACAAACAACTTCAAAATCTGATGAATGTATTTCTGGCATTCAATGTAACTGCTCTTACAGTTGCTATATCATGCTTTTATATGGTTGAGTACATATACAATGAAATGATGCCACCTTCTATACAACTACAGTAAAAAGGTGCTCCATACTGCCACTCAGTGGGATTCCTCGGGAGTAACGCAGAAAGTCATTTTGTGTAACAAACTATTACAATTTACAATCCAATGTATTTCTTGTATAGTATTCGTTGATTACTCTTTTCAATGATCTGTTGGTTACAGGATAGTGATATTTCTAGGTTTTACAAAGTGATATCAGTACAGTGTCAGTTATCACTCCTTATACAAACAACTTCAAAATCTGATGAATGTATCTCTGGCATTCAATGTAACTGCTCTTACAGTTGCTATATCATGCTTTTATATGGTTGAGTACATATACAATGAAATGAAGCCACCTTCTATACAACTATAGCAAAAAGGTGCTCCATACTGCCACTCAGTGGGATTCCTCGGGAGTAACGCAGAAAGTCATTTTGTGTAACAAACTATTACAATTTACAATCCAATGTATTTCTTGTATAGTATTCATTGATTACTCTTCTATGAACTCTTGGTAAGAGAACAGTGAAATTTCTACGTTTTACAAAGTGATATCAGTACAGTGTCAGTTATCACTCGTTGTACAACCAACTTCAAAATCTGATGAATGTATCTCTTGCATTCAATGTAATTGCTCTTACAGTTGATATATCTTGATTTTATATGGTTGAGTACATATACAATTAAATGAAGCCACCTTCTATACAACTACAGTAAAAAGGTGCTCCATACTGCCACCCAGTGGGATTCCTCGGGAGTAACTCAGAAAGTCATGTTGTGTAACAAACTAATACAATTTACAATCCAATGTATTTCTTGTATAGTATTCATTGATTACTCTTCTGCGATCTCTTGGTTAGACAACAGTGAAATTTCTAGGTTTTACAACGTGATATCAATACAGTGTCAGTAATCACTCCTTGTACAACCAACTTCAAAATCTGATGAATGTATCTCTTGCATTCAATGTAACTGCTCTTACAGTTGCTATATCATGCTTTTATATGGTTGAGTACATATACAATGAAATGAAGCCACCTTCTATACAACTATAGTAAAAAGGAGCTCCATACTGCCACTCAGTGGGATTCCTCGGGAGTAACGCAGAAAGTCATTTTGTGTAACAAACTATTACAATATATAATTTCTTGTATAGAATTCATTGATTACTCTTTTCAATGATCTGTTGGTTACAGGATATTGATATTTCTAGGTTTTACAAAGTGATATCAGTACAGTGTCAGTTATCACTGCTTGTACAAAGAACTTCAAAATCTGATGAATGTATCTCTGGCATTCAATGTAACTGCTCTTACAGTTGCTATATCATGCTTTTATATGGTTGAGTACATATACAATGAAATGAAGCCACCTTCTATACAACTATAGCAAAAAGGTGCTCCATACTGCCACTCAGTGGGATTCCTCGGGAGTAACGCAGAAAGTCATTTTGTGTAACAAACTATTACAATTTACAACCCAATGTATTTCTTGTATAGTATTCATTGATTACTCTTCTGTGAACTCTTGGTTAGACAACAGTGAAATTTCTACGTTTTACAAAGTGATATCAGTACAGTGTCAGTTATCACTCCTTGTACAACCAACTTCAAAATCTGATGAATGTATCTCTTGCATTCAATGTAACTGCTCTTACCGTTGCTATATCTTGCTTTTATATGGTTGAGTACATATACAATGAAATGAAGCCACCTTCTATACAACTACAGTAAAAAGGTGCTCCATACTGCCACTCAGTGGGATTCCTCGCGAGTAACGCAGAAAGTCATTTTGTGTAACAAACTATTACAATTTACAATCCAATGTATTTCTTGTATAGTATTCATTGATTACTCTTCTGCGATCGCTTGGTTAGACAACAGTGAAATTTCTAGGTTTTACAACGTGATATCAATACAGTGTCAGTAATCACTCCTTGTACAACGAACTTCAAAATCTGATAAATGTATCTCTTGCATTCAATGTAACTGCTCTTACAGTTTCTATATCATGCTTTTATATGGTTGAGTACATATACAATGAAATGAAGCCACCTTCTATACAACTACAGTAAAAAGGAGCTCCATACTGCCACTCAGTGGGATTCCTCGGGAGTAACGCAGAAAGTCATTTTGTGTAACAAACTATTACAATTTACAATCCAATTTATTTCTTGTATAGTATTCGTTGATTACTCTTCTGCGATCGCTTGGTTAGACAACAGTGAAATTTCTAGGTTTTCCAACGTGATATCAATACAGTGTCAGTCATCACTCCTTGTACAACCCACTTCAAAATCTGATGAACGTATCTCTTGCATTCAATGTAACTGCTCTTACAGTTGCTATATCATGCTTTTATATGGTTGAGTACATATACAATGAAATGAAGCCACATTCTATGCAACTATAGTAAAAAGGAGCTCCATACTGCCACTCAGTGGGATTCCTCGGGAGTAACGCAGAAAGTCATTTTGTGTAACAAACTATTACAATATATAATTTCTTGTATAGAATTCATTGATTACTCTTTTCAATGATCTGTTGGTTAAAGGATAGTGATATTTCTAGGTTTTACAAAGTGATTTTAAGTACAGTGTCAGTTATCACTCCTTGTACAAACAACTTCAAAATCTGATGAATGTATCTCTGGCATTCAATGTAACTGCTCTTACAGTTGCTATATCATGCTTTTATATGGTTGAGTACATATACAATGAAATGAAGCCACCTTCTATACAACTATAGTAAAAAGGAGCTCCATACTGCCACTCAGTGGGATTCCTCGGGAGTAACGCAGAAAGTCATTTTGTGTAACAAACTATTACAATATATAATTTCTTGTATAGTATTCATTGATTACTCTTTTCAATGATCTGTTGGTTACAGGATAGTGATATTTCTAGGTTTTACAAAGTGATTTTAAGTACAGTGTCAGTTATCACTCCTTGTACAAACAACTTCAAAATCTGATGAATGTATCTCTTGCATTCAATGTAACTGCTCTTACAGTTGCTATATCATGCTTTTATATGGTTGAGTACATATACTATGAAATGAAGACACCTTCTATACAACTATAGTAAAAAGGTGCTCCATACTGCCACTCAGTGGGATTCCTTGGGAGTAACGCAGAAAGTCATTTTGTGAAACAAACTATTACAATTTACAATCCAATGTATTTCTTGTATAGTATTCGTTGATTACTCTTCTGCGATCGCTTGGTTAGGCAACAGTGAAATTTCTAGGTTTTCCAACGTGATATCAATACAGTGTCAGTAATCACTCCTTGTACAACCCAGTTCAAAATCTGATGAACGTATCTCTTGCATTCAATGTAACTGCTCTTACAGTTGCTATATCATGCTTTTATATGGTTGAGTACATATACAATGAAATGAAGCCACCTTCTATACAACTATAGTAAAAAGGAGCTCCATACTGCCACTCAGTGGGATTCCTCGGGAGTAACGCAGAAAGTCATTTTGTGTAACAAACTATTACAATACATAATTTCTTGTATAGTATTCATTGATTACTCTTTTCAATGATCTGTTGGTTACAGGATAGTGATATTTCTAGGTTTTACAAAGTGATTTTAAGTACAGTGTCAGTTATCACTCCTTGTACAAACAACTTCAAAATCTGATTAATGTATCTCTGGCATTCAATGTAACTGCTCTTACAGTTGCTATATCATGCTTTTATATGGTTGAGTACATATACAATGAAATGAAGCCACCTTCTATACAACTATAGCTAAAAGGTGCTCCATACTGCCACTCAGTGGGATTCCTCGGGAGTAACGCAGAAAGTTATTTTGTGTAACAAACTATTACAATTTACAATCCAATGTATTTCTTGTATAGTATTCGTTGATTACTCTTCTGCGATCGCTTGGTTAGACAACAGTGAAATTTCTAGGTTTTCCAACGTGATATCAATACAGTGTCAGTAATCACTCCTTGTACAACCCACTTCAAAATCTGATGAACGTATCTCTTGCATTCAATGTAACTGCTCTTACAGTTGCTATATCATGCTTTTATATGGTTGAGTACATATACAATGAAATGAAGCCACCTTCTATACAACTATAGTAAAAAGGAGCTCCATACTGCCACTCTGTGGGATTCCTCGGGAGTAACGCAGAAAGTCATTTTGTGTAACAAACTATTACAGTACATAATTTCTTGTATAGTATTCATTGATTACTCTTTTCAATGATCTGTTGGTTACAGGATAGTGATATTTCTAGGTTTTACAAAGTGATATCAGTACAGTGTCAGTTATCACTCCTTGTACAAACAACTTCAAAATCTGATGAATGTATCTCTGGCATTCAATGTAACTGCTCTTACAGTTGCTATATCATGCTTTTATATGGTTGAGTACATATACAATGAAATGAAGCCACCTTCTATACAACTATAGCAAAAAGGTGCTCCATACTGCCACTCAGTGGGATTCCTCGGGAGTAACGCAGAAAGTCATTTTGTGTAACAAACTATTACAATTTACAATCCAATGTATTTCTTGTATAGTATTCATTGATTACTCTTCTGTGAACTCTTGGTTAGACAACAGTGAAATTTCTACGTTTTACAAAGTGATATCAGTACAGTGTCAGTTATCACTCCTTGTACAAAGAACTTCAAAATCTGATGAATGTATCTCTGGCATTCAATCTAACTGCTCTTACAGTTGCTATATCATGCTTTTATATGGTTGAGTACATATACAATGAAATGAAGCCACCTTCTATACAACTATAGCAAAAAGGTGCTCCATACTGCCACTCAGTGGGATTCCTCGGGAGTAACGCAGAAAGTCATTTTGTGTAACAAACTATTACAATTTACAATCCAATGTATTTCTTGTATAGTATTCATTGATTACTCTTCTGTGAACTCTTGGTTAGACAATAGTGAAATTTCTACGTTTTACAAAGTGATATCAGTACAGTGTCAGTTATCACTCCTTGTACAACCAACTTCAAAATCTGATGAATGTATCTCTTGCATTCAATGTAACTGCTCTTACCGTTGCTATATCATGCTTTTATATGGTTGAGTACATATACAATGAAATGAAGCCACCTTCTATACAACTACAGTAAAAAGGTGCTCCATACTGCCACTCAGTGGGATTTCTCGCGAGTAACGCAGAAAGTCATTTTGTGTAACAAACTATTACAATATACAATTTCTTGTATAGTATTCATTGATTACTCTTTTCAATGATCTGTTGGTTACAGGATTGTGATATTTCTAGGTTTTACAAAGTGATATCAGTATAGTGTCAGTTATCACTCCTTGTACAACCAACTTCAAAATCTGATGAATGTATCTCTGGCATTCAATGTAACTGCTCTTATAGTTGCTATATCATGCTTTTATATGGTTGAGTACATATACAATGAAATGAAGCCACCTTCTATACAACTATAGTAAAAAGGAGCTCCATACTGCCACTCAGTGGGATTCCTCGGGAGTAACGCAGAAAGTCATTTTGTGTAACAAACTATTACAATATATAATTTCTTGTATAGTATTCATTGATTACTCTTTTCAATGATCTGTTGGTTACAGGATAGTGAAATTTCTACGTTTTACAAAGTGATATCAGTACAGTGTCAGTTATCACTCCTTGTACAACCAACTTCAAAATCTGATGAATGTATCTCTTGCATTCAATGTAATTGCTCTTACAGTTGATATATCTTGATTTTATATGGTTGAGTACATATACAATTAAATGAAGCCACCTTCTATACAACTACAGTAAAAAGGTGCTCCATACTGCCACCCGGTGGGATTCCTCGGGAGTAACGCAGAAAGTCATGTTGTGTAACAAACTAATACAATTTACAATCCAATGTATTTCTTGTATAGTATTCATTGATTACTCTTCTGCGATCTCTTGGTTAGACAACAGTGAAATTTCTAGGCTTCACAACGTGATATCAATACAGTGTCAGTAATCACTCCTTGTACAACCAACTTCAAAATCTGATGAATGTATCTCTTGCATTCAATGTAACTGCTCTTACAGTTGCTATATCATGCTTTTATATGGTTGAGTACATATACAATGAAATGAAGCCACCTTCTATACAACTATAGTAAAAAGGAGCTCCATACTGCCACTCACTGGGATTCCTCGGGAGTAACGCAGAAAGTCATTTTGTGTAACAAACTATTACAATATATAATTTCTTGTATAGTATTCATTGATTACTCTTTTCAATGATCTGTTGGTTACAGGATAGTTATATTTCTAGGTTTTACAAAGTGATATCAGTACAGTGTCAGTTATCACTCCTTGTACAAACAACTTCAAAATCTGATGAATGTATCTCTGGCATTCAATGTAACGGCTCTTACAGTTGCTATATCATGCTTTTATATGGTTGAGTACATATACATTGAAATGAAGCCACCTTCTATACAACTATAGCAAAAAGGTGCTCCATACTGCCACTCAGTGGGATTCCTCGGGAGTAACGCAGAAAGTCATTTTGTGTAACAAACTATTACAATTTACAATCCAATGTATTTCTTGTATAGTATTCATTGATTACTCTTCTGTGAACTCTTGGTTAGACAACAGTGAAATTTCTACGTTTTACAAAGTGATATCAGTACTGTGTCAGTTATCACTCCTTGTACAAAGAACTTCAAAATCTGATGAATGTATCTCTGGCATTCAATGTAACTGCTCTTACAGTTGCTATATCATGCTTTTATATGGTTGAGTACATATACAATGAAATGAAGCCACCTTCTATACAACTATAGCAAAAAGGTGCTCCATACTGCCACTCAGTGGGATTCCTCGGGAGTAACGCAGAAAGTCATTTTGTGTAACAAACTATTACAATTTACAATCCAATGTATTTCTTGTATAGTATTCATTGATTACTCTTCTGTGAACTCTTGGTTAGACAATAGTGAAATTTCTACGTTTTACAAAGTGATATCAGTACAGTGTCAGTTATCACTCCTTGTACAACCAACTTCAAAATCTGATGAATGTATCTCTTGCATTCAATGTAACTGCTCTTACCGTTGCTATATCATGCTTTTATATGGTTGAGTACATATACAATGAAATGAAGCCACCTTCTATACAACTACAGTAAAAAGGTGCTCCATACTGCCACTCAGTGGGATTCCTCGGGAGTAACGCAGAAAGTCATTTTGTGTAACAAACTATTACAATATATAATTTCTTGTATAGTATTCATTGATTACTCTTTTCAATGATCTGTTGGTTACAGGATAGTGATATTTCTAGGTTTTACAAAGTGATTTTAAGTACAGTGTCAGTTATCACTCCTTGTACAAACAACTTCAAAATCTGATGAATGTATCTCTGGCATTCAATGTAACTGCTCTTACAGTTGCTATATCATGCTTTTATATGGTTGAGTACATATACAATGAAATGAAGCCACCTTCTATACAACTATAGTAAAAAGGAGCTCCATACTGCCACTCAGTGGGATTCCTCGGGAGTAACGCAGAAAGTCATTTTTTGTAACAAACTATTACAATATATAATTTCTTGTATAGTATTCATTGATTACTCTTTTCAATGATCTGTTGGTTACAGGATAGTGATATTTCTAGGTTTTACAAAGTGATTTTAAGTACAGTGTCAGTTATCACTCCTTGTACAAACAACTTCAAAATCTGATGAATGTATCTCTTGCATTCAATGTAACTGCTCTTACAGTTGCTATATCATGCTTTTATATGGTTGAGTACATATACAATGAAATGAAGCCACCTTCTATACAACTACAGTAAAAAGGTGCTCCATACTGCCACTCAGTGGGATTCCTCGGGAGTAACACAGAAAGTCATTTTGTGTAACAAACTATTACAATTTACAATCCAATGTATTTCTTGTATAGTATTCATTGATTACTCTTCTGTGAACTCTTGGTTAGACAACAGTGAAATTTCTACGTTTTACAAAGTGATATCAGGACAGTGTCAGTTATCACTCCTTGTACAACCAACTTTAAAAACTGATGAATGTATCTCTTGCATTCAATGTAACTGCTCTTACAGTTGCTATATCATGCTTTTATATGGTTGAGTACATATACAATGAAATGAAGCCACCTTCTATACAACTATAGCAAAAAGGTGCTCCATACTGCCACTCAGTGGGATTCCTCGGGAGTAACGCAGAAAGTCATTTTGTGTAACAAACTATTACAATATACAATTTCTTGTATAGTATTCATTGATTACTCTTTTCAATGATCTGTTGGTTACAGGATAGTGATATTTCTAGGTTTTACAAAGTGATATCAGTACAGTGTCAGTTATCACTCCTTATACAAATAACTTCAAAATCTGATGAATGTATCTCTTGCATTCAATGTAATTGCTCTTACAGTTGATATATCTTGATTTTATATGGTTGAGTACATATACAATTAAATGAAGCCACCTTCTATACAACTACAGTAAAAAGGTGCTCCATACTGCCACCCAGTGGGATTCCTCGGGAGTAACGCAGAAAGTCATGTTGTGTAACAAACTAATACAATTTACAATCCAAAGTATTTCTTGTATAGTATTCATTGATTACTCTTCTGCTATCTCTTGGTTAGACAACAGTGAAATTTCTAGGTTTTACAACGTGATATCAATACAGTGTCAGTAATCACTCCTTCTACAACCAACTTCAAAATCTGATGAATGTATCTCTTGCATTCAATGTAACTGCTCTTACAGTTGCTATATCATGCTTTTATATGGTTGAGTACATATACAATGAAAGGAAGCCACCTTCTATACAACTATAGTAAAAAGGAGCTCCATACTGCCACTCAGTGGGATTCCTCGGGAGTAACGCAGAAAGTCATTTTGTGTAACAAACTATTACAATATATAATTTCTTGTATAGTATTCATTGATTACTCTTTTCAATGATCTGTTGGTTACAGAATAGTGATATTTCTAGGTTTTACAAAGTGATATCAGTACAGTGTCAGTTATCACTCCTTGTACAAACATCTTCAAAATCTGATGAATGTATCTCTGCCATTCAATGTAACTGCTCTTACAGTTGCTATATCATGCTTTTATATGGTTGAGTACATATACAATGAAATGAAGCCACCTTCTATACAACTATAGCAAAAAGGTGCTCCATACTGCCACTCAGTGGGATTCCTCGGGAGTAACGCAGAAAGTCATTTTGTGTAACAAACTATTACAATTTACAATCCAATGTATTTCTTGTATAGTATTCATTGATTACTCTTCTGTGAACTCTTGGTTAGACAACAGTGAAATTTCTACGTTTTACAAAGCGATATCAGTACAGTGTCAGTTATCACTCCTTGTACAAAGAACTTCAAAATCTGATGAATGTATCTCTGGCATTCAATGTAACTGCTCTTATATCATGCTTTTATATGGTTGAGTACATATACAATGAAATGAAGCCACCTTCTATACAACTATAGCAAAAAGGTGCTCCATACTGCCACTCAGTGGGATTCCTCGGGAGTAACGCAGAAAGTCATTTTGTGTAACAAACTATTACAATTTACAATCCAATGTATTTCTTGTATAGTATTCATTGATTACTCTTCTGTGAACTCTTCGTTAGACAACAGTGAAATTTCTACGTTTTACAAAGTGATATCAGTACAGTGTCAGTTATCACACCTTGTACAACCAACTTCAAAATCTGATGAACGTATCTCTGGCATTCAATGTAACTGCTCTTACCGTTGCTATATCATGCTTTTATATGGTTGAGTACATATACAATGAAATGAAGCCACCTTCTATACAACTACAGTAAAAAGGTGCTCCATACTGCCACTCAGTGGGATTTCTCGCGAGTAACGCAGAAAGTCATTTTGTGTAACAAACTATTACAATTTATAATCCAATGTATTTCTTGTATAGTATTCATTGATTACTCTTCTGCGATCTCTTGGTTAGACAACAGTGAAATATCTAGGTTTTACAACGTGATATCAATACAGTGTCAGTAATCACTCCTTGTACAACGAACTTCAAAATCTGATAAATGTATCTCTTGCATTCAATGTAACTGCTCTTACAGTTGCTATATCATGCTTTTATATGGTTGAGTACATATACAATGAAATGAAGCCACCTTCTATACAACTACAGTAAAAAGGTGCTCCATACTGCCACTCAGTGGGATTCCTCGGGAGTAACGCAGAAAGTCATTTTGTGTAACAAACTATTACAATTTACAATCCAATGTATTTCTTGTATAGTATTCGTTGATTACTCTTCTGCGATCGCTTGGTTAGACAACAGTGAAATTTCTAGGTTTTCCAACGTGATATCAATCAGTGTCAGTAATCACTCCTTGTACAACCCACTTCAAAATCTGATGAACGTATCTCTTGCATTCAATGTAACTGCTCTTACAGTTGCTATATCATGCTTTTATATGGTTGAGTACATATACAATGAAACGAAGCCACCTTCTATACAACTATAGTAAAAAGGAGCTCCATACTGCCACTCAGTGGGATTCCTCGGGAGTAACGCAGAAAGTCATTTTGTGTAACAAACTATTACAATATATAATTTCTTGTATAGTATTCATTGATTACTCTTTTCAATGATCTGTTGGTTTCAGGATAGTGATATTTCTAGGTTTTAAAAAGTGATTTTAAGTACAGTGTCAGTTATCACTCCTTGTAGAAATAACTTCAAAATCTTATGAATGTATCTCTGGCATTCAATGTAACTGCTCTTACAGTTGCTATATCATGCTTTTATATGGTTGAGTACATATACAATGAAATGAAGACACCTTCTATACAACTATAGTAAAAAGGAGCTCCATACTGCCACTCAGTGGGATTCCTCGGGAGTAACGCAGAAAGTCATTTTGTGTAACAAACTATTACAATATATAATTTCTTGTATAGTATTCATTGATTACTCTTTTCAATGATCTGTTGGTTACAGAATAGTGATATTTCTAGGTTTTACAAAGTGATATCAGTACAGTGTCAGTTATCACTCCTTGTACAAACAACTTCAAAATCTGATGAATGTATCTCTGCCATTCAATGTAACTGCTCTTACAGTTGCTATATCATGCTTTTATATGGTTGAGTACATATACAATGAAATGAAGCCACCTTCTATACAACTATAGCAAAAAGGTGCTCCATACTGCCACTCAGTGGGATTCCTCGGGAGTAACGCAGAAAGTCATTTTGTGTAACAAACTATTACAATTTACAATCCAATGTATTTCTTGTATAGTATTCATTGATTACTCTTCTGTGAACTCTTGGTTAGACAACAGTGAAATTTCTACGTTTTACAAAGTGATATCAGTACAGTGTCCGTTATCACTCCTTGTACAAAGAACTTCAAAATCTGATGAATGTATCTCTGGCATTCAATGTAACTGCTCTTATATCATGCTTTTATATGGTTGAGTACATATACAATGAAATGAAGCTACCTTCTATACAACTATAGCAAAAAGGTGCTCCATACTGCCACTCAGTGGGATTCCTCGGGAGTAACGCAGAAAGTCATTTTGTGTAACAAACTATTACAATTTACAATCCAATGTATTTCTTGTATAGTATTCGTTGATTACTCTTCTGCGATCGCTTGGTTAGACAACAGTGAAATTTCTAGGTTTTCCAACGTGATATCAATACAGTGTCAGTAATCAATCCTTGTACAACCCACTTCAAAATCTGATGAACGTATCTCTTGCATTCAATGTATCTGCTCTTACAGTTGCTATATCATGCTTTTATATGGTTGAGTACATATACAATGAAACGAAGCCACCTTCTATACAACTATAGTAAAAAGGAGCTCCATACTGCCACTCATTGGGATTCCTCGGGAGTAACGCAGAAAGTCATTTTGTGTAACAAACTATTACAATATATAATTTCTTGTATAGTATTCATTGATTACTCTTTTCAATGATCTGTTGGTTACAGGATAGTGATATTTCTAGGTTTTACAAAGTGATTTTAAGTACAGTGTCAGTTATCACTCCTTGTACAAACAACTTTAAAATCTGATGAATGTATCTCTTGCATTCAATGTAACTGCTCTTACAGTTGCTATATCATGCTTTTATATGGTTGAGTACATATACAATGAAATGAAGCCACCTTCTATACAACTACAGTAAAAAGGTGCTCCATACTGCCACTCAGTGGGATTCCTCGGGAGTAATGCAGAAAGTCATTTTGTGTAACAAACTATTACAATTTACAATCCAATGTATTTCTTGTATAGTATTCGTTGATTACTCTTCTGCGATCGCTTGGTTAGACAACAGTGAAATTTCTAGGTTTTCCAACGTGATATCAATACAGTGTCAGTAATCACTCCTTGTACAACCCACTTCAAAATCTGATGAACGTATCTCTTGCATTCAATGTAACTGCTCTTACAGTTGCTATATCATGCTTTTATATGGTTGAGTACATATACAATGAAACGAAGCCACCTTCTATACAACTATAGTAAAAAGGAGCTCCATACTGCCACTCAGTGGGATTCCTCGGGAGTAACGCAGAAAGTCATTTTGTGTAACAAACTATTACAATATATAATTTCTTGTATAGTATTCATTGATTACTCTTTTCAATGATCTGTTGGTTTCAGGATAGTGATATTTCTAGGTTTTAAAAAGTGATTTTAAGAACAGTGTCAGTTATCACTCCTTGTACAAATAACTTCAAAATCTGATGAATGTATCTCTGGCATTCAATGTAACTGCTCTTACAGTTGCTATATCATGCTTTTATATGGTTGAGTACACATACAATGAAATAAAGCCACCTTCTATACAACTATAGTAAAAAGGAGCTCCATACTGCCACTCATTGGGTTCCTCGGGAGTAACGCAGAAAGTCATTTTGTGTAACAAACTATTACAATATATAATTTCTTGTATAGTATTCATTGATTACTCTTTTCAATGATCTGTTGGTTACAGGATAGTGATATTTCTAGGTTTTACAAAGTGATTTTAAGTACAGTGTCAGTTATCACTCCTTGTACAAACAACTTTAAAATCTGATGAATGTATCTCTTGCATTCAATGTAACTGCTCTTACAGTTGCTATATCATGCTTTTATATGGTTGAGTACATATACAATGAAATGAAGCCACCTTCTATACAACTACAGTAAAAAGGTGCTCCATACTGCCACTCAGTGGGATTCCTCGGGAGTAACGCAGAAAGTCATTTTGTGTAACAAACTATTACAATTTACAATCCAATGTATTTCTTGTATAGTATTCGTTGATTACTCTTCTGCGATCGCTTGGTTAGAGAACAGTGAAATTTCTAGGTTTTCCAACGTGATATCAATACAGTGTCAGTAATCACTCCTTGTACAACCAACTTCAAAATCTGATGAACGTATCTCTTGCATTCAATGTAACTGCTCTTACAGTTGCTATATCATGCCTTTATATGGTTGAGTACATATACAATGAAATGAAGCCACTTTCTATACAACTATAGTAAAAAGGAGCTCCATACTGCCACTCAGTGGGATTCCTCGGGAGTAACGTAGAAAGTCATTTTGTGTAACAAACTATTACAATATATAATTTCTTGTATAGTATTCATTGATTACTCTTTTCAATGATCTGTTGGTTACAGGATAGTGATATTTCTAGGTTTTACAAAATGATTTTAAGTACAGTGTCAGTTATCACTCCTTGTACAAACAACTTCAAAATCTGATGAATGTATCTCTGGCATTCAATGTAACTGCTCTTACAGTTGCTATATCATGCTTTTACATGGTTGAGTACATATACAATGAAATGAAGCCACGTTCTATACAACTATAGTAAAAAGGAGCTCCATACTGCCACTCAGTGGGATTCCTCGGGAGTATCGCAGAAAGTCATTTTGTGTAACAAACTATTACAATATATAATTTCTTGTATAGTATTCATTGATTACTCTTTTCAATGATCTGTTGGTTACAGGATAGTGATATTTCTAGGTTTTACAAAGTGATATCAGTACAGTGTCAGTTATCACTCCTTGTACAAAGAACTTCAAAATCTGATGAATGTATCTCTGGCATTCAATGTAACTGCTCTTACAGTTGCTATATCATGCTTTTATATGGTTGAGTACATATACAATGAAATGAAGCCACCTTCTATACAACTATAGCAAAAAGGTGCTCCATACTGCCACTCAGTGGGATTCCTCGGGAGTAACACAGAAAGTCATTTTGTGTAACAAACTATTACAATTTACAATCCAATGTATTTCTTGTATAGTATTCATTGATTACTCTTCTGTGAACTCTTGGTTAGACAACAGTGAAATTTCTACGTTTTACAAAGTGATATCAGGACAGTGTCAGTTATCACTCCTTGTACAAAGAACTTCAAAATCTGATGAATGTATCTCTGGCATTCAATGTAACTGCTCTTACAGTTGCTATATCATGCTTTTATATGGTTGAGTACATATACAATGTAATGAAGCCATCTTCTATACAACTATAGCGAAAAGGTGCTCCATACTGCCACTCAGTGGGATTCCTCGGGAGTAACACAGAAAGTCATTTTGTGTAACAAACTATTACAATTTACAATCCAATGTATTTCTTGTATAGTATTCATTGATTACTCTTCTGTGAACTCTTGGTTAGACAACAGTGAAATTTCTACGTTTTACAAAGTGATATCAGGACAGTGTCAGTTATCACTCCTTGTACAACCAACTTTAAAATCTGATGAATGAATCTCTTGCATTCAATGTAACTGCTCTTACAGTTGCTATATCATGCTTTTATATGGTTGAGTACATATACAATGAAATGAAGCCACCTTCTATACAACTATAGCCAAAAGGTGCTCCATACTGCCACTCAGTGGGATTCCTCGGGAGTAACGCAGAAAGTCATTTTGTGTAACAAACTATTACAATATACAATTTCTTCTATAGTATTCATTGATTACTCTTTTCAATGATCTGTTGGTTACAGGATAGTGATATTTCTAGGTTTTACAAAGTGATATCAGTACAGTGTCAGTTATCACACCTTGTACAAACAACTTCAAAATCTGATGAATGTATCTCTGCCATTCAATGTAACTGCTCTTACAGTTGCTATATCATGCTTTTTTATGGTTGAGTACATATACAATGAAATGAAGCCACCTTCTATACAACTATAGTAAAAAGGTGCTCCATACTGCCACTCAGTGGGATTCCTCGGGAGTAACGCAGAAAGTCATTTTGTGTAACAAACTATTACAATTTACAATCCAATGTATTTCTTGGATAGTATTCATTGATTACTCTTCTGTGAACTCTTGGTTAGACAACAGTGAAATTTCTACGTTTTACAAAGTGATATCAGTACAGTGTCAGTTATCACTCCTTGTACAACCAACTTCAAAATCTGATGAATGTATCTCTTGCATTCAATGTAATTGCTCTTACAGTTGATATATCTTGATTTTATATGGTTGAGTACATATACAATTAAATGAAGCCACCTTCTATACAACTACAGTAAAAAGGTGCTCCATACTGCCACCCAGTGGGATTCCTCGGGAGTAACGCAGAAAGTCATGTTGTGTAACAAACTAATACAATTTACAATCCAATGTATTTCTTGTATAGTATTCATTGATTACTCTTCTGCGATCTCTTGGTTAGACAACAGTGAAATTTCTAGGTTTTACAACGTGATATCAATACAGTGTCAGTAATCACTCCTTGTACAACCAACTTCAAAATCTGATGAATGTATCTCTGGCATTCAATGTAACTCTTCTTACAGTTGCTATATCATGCTTTTATATGGTTGAGTACATATACAATGAAATGAAGCCACCTTCTATACAACTATAGTAAAAAGGAGCTCCATACTGCCACTCAGTGGGATTCCTCGGGAGTAACGCAGAAAGTCATTTTGTGTAACAAATTATTACAATTTATAATTTCTTGTATAGTATTCATTGATTACTCTTTTCAATGATCTGTTGGTTACAGGATAGTGATATTTCTAGGTTTTACAAAGTGATATCAGTACAGTGTCAGTTATCACTCCTTGTACAAACAACTTCAAAATCTGATGAATGTATCTCTGGCATTCAATGTAACTGCTCTTACCGTTGCTATATCATGCTTTTATATGGTTGAGTACATATACAATGAAATGAAGCCACCTTCTATACAACTACAGTAAAAAGGTGCTCCATACTGCCACTCAGAGGGATTTCTCGCGAGTAACGCAGAAAGTGATTTTGTGTAACAAACTATTACAATTTACAATCCAATGTATTTCTTGTATAGTATTCATTGATTACTCTTCTGCGATCTCTTGGTTAGACAACAGTGAAATTTCTAGGTTTTACAACGTGATATCAATACAGTGTCAGTAATCACTCCTTGTACAACGAACTTCAAAATCTGATAAATGTATCTCTTGCATTCAATGTAACTGCTCTTACAGTTGCTATATCATGCTTTTATATGGTTGAGTACATATACAATGAAATGAAGCCACCTTCTATACAACTACAGTAAAAAGGTGCTCCATACTGCCACTCAGTGGGATTCCTCGGGAGTAACGCAGAAAGTCATTTTGTGTAAAAAACTATTACAATTTACAATCCAATGTATTTCTTGTATAGTATTCGTTGATTACTCTTCTGCGATCGCTTGGTTAGACAACAGTGAAATTTCTAGGTTTTCCAACGTGATATCAATACAGTGTCAGTAATCACTCCTTGTACAACCCACTTCAAAATCTGATGAACGTATCTCTTGCATTCAATGTAACTGCTCTTACAGTTGCTATATCATGCTTTTATATAGTTGAGTACATATACAATGAAACGAAGCCACCTTGTATACAACTATAGTAAAAAGGAGCTCCATACTGCCACTCAGTGGGATTCCTCGGGAGTAACGCAGAAAGTCATTTTGTGTAACAAACTATTACAATATATAATTTCTTGTATAGTATTCATTGATTACTCTTTTCAATGATCTGTTGGTTTCAGGATAGTGATATTTCTAGGTTTTAAAAAGTGATTTTAAGTACAGTGTCAGTTATCACTCCTTGTACAAATAACTTCAAAATCTGATGAATGTATCTCTGGCATTCAATGTAACTGCTCTTACAGTTGCTATATCATGCTTTTATATGGTTGAGTACATATACAATGAAATAAAGCCACCTTCTATACAACTATAGTAAAAAGGAGCTCCATACTGCCACTCAGTGGGATTCCTCGGGAGTAACGCAGAAAGTCATTTTGTGTAACAAACTATTACAATATATTATTTCTTGTATAGTATTCATTGATTACTCTTTTCAATGATCTGTTGGTTACAGGATAGTGATATTTCTAGGTTTTACAAAGTGATTTTAAGTACAGTGTCAGTTATCACTCCTTGTACAAACAACTTCAAAATCTGATGAATGTATCTCTTGCATTCAATGTAACTGCTCTTACAGTTGCTATATCATGCTTTTATATGGTTGAGTACATATATAATGAAATGAAGCCACCTTCTATACAACTACAGTAAAAAGGTGCTCCATACTGCCACTCAGTGGGATTCCTCGGGAGTAACGCAGAAAGTCATTTTGTGTAACAAACTATTACAATTTACAATCCAATGTATTTCTTGTATAGTATTCGTTGATTACTCTTCTGCGATCTCTTGGTTAGACAACAGTGAAATTTCTAGGTTTTCCAACGTGATATCAATACAGTGTCAGTAATCACTCCTTGTACAACCAACTTCAAAATCTGATGAACGTATCTCTTGCATTCAATGTAACTGCTCTTACAGTTGCTATATCATGCCTTTATATGGTTGAGTACATATACAATGAAATGAAGCCTCTTTCTATACAACTATAGTAAAAAGGAGCTCCATACTGCCACTCAGTGGGATTCCTCGGGAGTAACGCAGAAAGTCATTTTGTGTAACAAACTATTACAATATATAATTTTTTGTATAGTATTCATTGATTACTCTTTTCAATGATCTGTTGGTTACAGGATAGTGATATTTCTAGGTTTTACAAAATGATTTTAAGTACAGTGTCAGTTATCACTCCTTGTACAAACAACTTCAAAATCTGATGAATGTATCTCTGGCATTCAATGTAACTGCTCTTACAGTTGCTATATCATGCTTTTATATGGTTGAGTACATATACAATGAAATGAAGCCACCTTCTATACAACTATAGTAAAAAGGAGCTCCATACTGCCACTCAGTGGGATTCCTCGGGAGTAACGCAGAAAGTCATTTTGTGTAACAAACTATTACAATATATAATTTCTTGTATAGTATTCATTGATTACTCTTTTCAATGATCTGTTGGTTACAGGATAGTGATATTTCTAGGTTTTACAAAGTGATATCAGTACAGTGTCAGTTATCACTCCTTGTACAACCAACTTCAAAATCTGATGAATGTATCTCTGGCATTCAATGTAAGTCTTCTTACAGTTGCTATATCATGCTTTTATATGGTTGAGTACATATACAATGAAATGAAGCCACCTTCTATACAACTATAGCAAAAAGGTGCTCCATACTGCCACTCAGTGGGATTCCTCGGGAGTAACGCAGAAAGTTATTTTGTGTAACAAACTATTACAATTTACAATCCAATGTTTTTCTTGTTTAGTATTCATTGATTACTCTTCCGTGAACTCTTGGTTAGACAACAGTGAAATTTCTACGTTTTACAAAGTGATATCAGTACAGTGTCAGTTATCACTCCTTGTACAAAGAACTTCAAAATCTGATGAATGTATCTCTGGCATTCAATGTAACTGCTCTTACAGTTGCTATATCATGCTTTTATATGGTTGAGTACATATACAATGAAATGAAGCCACCTTCTATACAACTATAGCCAAAAGGTGCTCCATACTGCCACTCAGTGGGATTCCTCGGGAGTAACGCAGAAAGTCATTTTGTGTAACAAACTATTACAATATACAATTTCTTCTATAGTATTCATTGATTACTCTTTTCAATGATCTGTTGGTTACAGGATAGTGATATTTCTAGGTTTTACAAAGTGATATCAGTACAGTGTCAGTTATTACTCCTTGTACAAACAACTTCAAAATCTGATGAATGTATCTCTGCCATTCAATGTAACTGCACTTACAGTTGCTATATCATGCTTTTTTATGGTTGAGTACATATACAATGAAATGAAGCCACCTTCTATAGAACTATAGTAAAAAGGTGCTCCATACTGCCACTCAGTGGGATTCCTCGGGAGTAACGCAGAAAGTCATTTTGTGTAACAAACTATTACAATTTACAATCCAATGTATTTCTTGGATAGTATTCATTGATTACTCTTCTGTGAACTCTTGGTTAGACAACAGTGAAATTTCTACGTTTTACAAAGTGATATCAGTACAGTGTCAGTTATCACTCCTTGTACAACCAACTTCAAAATCTGATGAATGTATCTCTTGCATTCAATGTAATTTCTCTTACAGTTGATATATCTTGATTTTATATGGTTGAGTACATATACAATTAAATGAAGCCACCTTCTATACAACTACAGTAAAAAGGTGCTCCATACTTCCACCCAGTGGGATTCCTCGGGAGTAACGCAGAAAGTCATGTTGTGTAACAAACTAATACAATTTACAATCCAATGTATTTCTTGTATAGTATTCATTGATTACTCTTCTGCGATCTCTTGGTTAGACAACAGTGAAATTTCTAGGTTTTACAACGTGATATCAATACAGTGTCAGTAATCACTCCTTGTACAACCAACTTCAAAATCTGATGAATGTATCTCTGGCATTCAATGTAACTCTTCTTACAGTTGCTATATCATGCTTTTATATGGTTGAGTACATATACAATGAAATGAAGCCACCTTCTATACAACTATAGTAAAAAGGAGCTCCATACTGCCACTCAGTGGGATTCCTCGGGAGTAACGCAGAAAGTCATTTTGTGTAACAAACTATTACAATTTATAATTTCTTGTATAGTATTCATTGATTACTCTTTTCAATGATCTGTTGGTTGCAGGATAGTGATATTTCTAGGTTTTACAAAGTGATATCAGTACAGTGTCAGTTATCACTCCTTGTACAAACAACTTCAAAATCTGATGAATGTATCTCTGGCATTCAATGTAACTGCTCTTACAGTTGCTATATCATGCTTTTATATGGTTGATTACATATACAATGAAATGAAGCCACCTTCTATACAACTATAGCAAAAAGGAGCTCCATACTGCCACTCAGTGGGATTCCTCGGGAGTAACGCAGAAAGTCATTTTGTGTAACAAAATTACAATTTACAATCCAATGTATTTCTTGTATAGTATTCATTGATTACTCTTCTGTGAACTCTTGGTTAGACAACAGTGAAATTTCTACGTTTTACAAAGTGATATCAGTACAGTGTCAGTTATCACTCCTTGTACAAAGAACTTCAAAATCTGATGAATGTATCTCTGGCATTCAATGTAACTGCTCTTACAGTTGCTATATCATGCTTTTATATGGTTGAGTACATATACAATGAAATGAAGCCACCTTCTATACAACTATAGCAAAAAGGTGCTCCATACTGCCACTCAGTGGGATTCCTCGGGAGTAACGCAGAAAGTCATTTTGTGTAACAAACTATTACAATTTACAATCCAATGTATTTCTTGTATAGTATTCATTGATTACTCTTCTGTGAACTCTTGGTTAGACAACAGTGAAATTTCTACGTTTTACAAAGTGATATCAGTACAGTGTCAGTTATCACTCCTTGTACAACCAACTTCAAAATCTGATGAATGTATCTCTTGCATTCAATGTAACTGCTCTTACAGTTGCTATATCATGCTTTTATATGGTTGAGTACATATACAATGAAATGAAGCCACCTTCTATACAACTACAGTAAAAAGGTGCTCCATACTGCCACTCAGTGGGATTCCTCACGAGTAACGCAGAAAGTCATTTTGTGTAACAAACTATTACAATTTACAATCCAATGTATTTCTTGTATAGTATTCATTGATTACTCTTCTGCGATCTCTTGGTTAGACAACAGTGAAATTTCTAGGTTTTACAACGTGATATCAATACAGTGTCAGTAATCACTCCTTGTACAACGAACTTCAAAATCTGATGAATGTATCTCTTGCATTCAATGTAACTGCTTTTACAGTTGCTATATCATGCTTTTATATGGTTGAGTACATATACAATGAAATGAAGCCACCTTCTATACAACTACAGTAAAAAGGTGCTCCATACTGCCACTCAGTGGGATTCCTCGGGAGTAACGCAGAAAGTCATTTTGTGTAACAAACTATTATAATTTACAATCCAATGTATTTCTTGTATAGTATTCGTTGATTACTCTTCTGCGATCGCTTGGTTAGACAACAGTGAAATTTCTAGGTTTTCCAACGTGATATCAATACAGTGTCAGTAATCACTCCTTGTAGAACCAACTTCAAAATCTGATGAACGTATCTCTTGCATTCAATGTAACTGCTCTTACAGTTGCTATATCATGCTTTTTTATGGTTGAGTACATATACAATGAAATGAAGCCACCTTCTATACAACTATAGTAAAAAGGAGATCCATACTGCCACTCAGTGGGATTCCTCGGGAGTAACGCAGAAAGTCATTTTGTGTAACAAACTATTACAATATATAATTTCTTGTATAGTATTCATTGATTAATCTTTTCAATGATCTGTTGGTTACAGGATAGTGATATTTCTAGGTTTTAAAAAAGTGATTTTAAGTACAGTGTCAGTTATCACTCCTAGTACAAACAACTTCAAAATCTGATGAATGTACCTCTGGCATTCAATGTAACTGCTCTTACAATTGCTATATCATGCTTTTATATGGTTGAGTACATATACAATGAAATGAAGCCACCTTCTATACAACTATAGTAAAAAGGAGCTCCATACAGCCACTCAGTGGGATTCCTCGGGTGTAACGCAGAAAGTCATTTTGTGTAACAAACTATTACAATATATAATTTCTTGTATAGTATTCATTGATTACTCTTTTCAATGATCTGTTGGTTACAGGACAGTGATATTTCTAGGTTTTACAAAGTGATATCAGTACAGTGTCAGTTATCACTCCTTGTACAAAGAACTTCAAAATCTGATGAATGTATCTCTGGCATTCAATGTAACTGCTCTTACAGTTGCTATATCATGCTTTTATATAGTTGAGTACATATACAATGAAACGAAGCCACCTTGTATACAACTATAGTAAAAAGGAGCTCCATACTGCCACTCAGTGGGATTCCTCGGGAGTAACGCAGAAAGTCATTTTGTGTCACAAACTATTACAATATATAATTTCTTGTATAGTATTCATTGATTACTCTTTTCAATGATCTGTTGGTTTCAGGATAGTGATATTTCTAGGTTTTAAAAAGTGATTTTAAGTACAGTGTCAGTTATCACTCCTTGTACAAATAACTTCAAAATCTGATGAATGTATCTCTGGCATTCAATGTAACTGCTCTTACATTTGCTATATCATGCTTTTATATGGTTGAGTACATATACAATGAAATAAAGCCACCTTCTATACAAGTATAGTAAAAAGGAGCTCCATACTGCCACTCAGTGGGATTCCTCGGGAGTAACGCAGAAAGTCATTTTGTGTAACAAACTATTACAATATATAATTTCTTGTATAGTATTCATTGATTACTCTTTTCAATGATCTGTTGGTTACAGGATAGTGATATTTCTAGGTTTTACAAAGTGATTTTAAGTACAGTGTCAGTTATCACTCCTTGTACAAACAACTTCAAAATCTGATGAATGTATCTCTTGCATTCAATGTAACTGCTCTTACAGTTGCTATATCATGCTTTTATATGGTTGAGTACATATATAATGAAATGAAGCCACCTTCTATACAACTACAGTAAAAAGGTGCTCCATACTGCCACTCAGTGGGATTCCTCGGGAGTAACGCAGAAAGTCATTTTGTGTAACAAACTATTACAATTTACAATCCAATGTATTTCTTGTATAGTATTCGTTGATTACTCTTCTGCGATCGCTTGGTTAGACAACAGTGAAATTTCTAGGTTTTCCAACGTGATATCAATACAGTGTCAGTAATCACTCCTTGTACAACCAACTTCAAAATCTGATGAACGTATCTCTTGCATTCAATGTAACTGCTCTTACAGTTGCTATATCATGCCTTTATATGGTTGAGTACATATACAATGAAATGAAGCCTCTTTCTATACAACTATAGTAAAAAGGAGCTCCATACTGCCACTCAGTGGGATTCCTCGGGAGTAACGCAGAAAGTCATTTTGTGTAACAAACTATTACAATATATAATTTCTTGTATAGTATTCATTGATTACTCTTTTCAATGATCTGTTGGTTACAGGATAGTGATATTTCTAGGTTTTACAAAATGATTTTAAGTACAGTGTCAGTTATCACTCCTTGTACAAACAACTTCAAAATCTGATGAATGTATCTCTGGCATTCAATGTAACTGCTCTTACAGTTGCTATATCATGCTTTTATATGGTTGAGTACATATACAATGAAATGAAGCCACCTTCTATACAACTATAGTAAAAAGGAGCTCCATACTGCCACTCAGTGGGATTCCTCGGGAGTAACGCAGAAAGTCATTTTGTGTAACAAACTATTACAATATATAATTTCTTTTATAGTATTCATTGATTACTCTTTTCAATGATCTGTTGGTTACAGGATAGTGATATTTCTAGGTTTTACAAAGTGATATCAGTACAGTGTCAGTTATCACTCCTTGTACAACCAACTTCAAAATCTGATGAATGTATCTCTGGCATTCAATGTAAGTCTTCTTACAGTTGCTATATCATGCTTTTATATGGTTGAGTACATATACAATGAAATGAAGCCACCTTCTATACAACTATAGCAAAAAGGTGCTCCATACTGCCACTCAGTGGGATTCCTCGGGAGTAACGCAGAAAGTTATTTTGTGTAACAAACTATTACAATTTACAATCCAATGTTTTTCTTGTTTAGTATTCATTGATTACTCTTCCGTGAACTCTTGGTTAGACAACAGTGAAATTTCTACGTTTTACAAAGTGATATCAGTACAGTGTCAGTTATCACTCCTTGTACAAAGAACATCAAAATCTGATGAATGTATCTCTGGCATTCAATGTAACTGCTCTTACAGTTGCTATATCATGCTTTTATATGGTTGAGTACATATACAATGAAATGAAGCCACCTTCTATACAACTATAGCCAAAAGGTGCTCCATACTGCCACTCAGTGGGATTCCTCGGGAGTAACGCAGAAAGTCATTTTGTGTAACAAACTATTACAATATACAATTTCTTCTATAGTATTCATTGATTACTCTTTTCAATGATCTGTTGGTTACAGGATAGTGATATTTCTAGGTTTTACAAAGTGATATCAGTACAGTGTCAGTTATTACTCCTTGTACAAACAACTTCAAAATCTGATGAATGTATCTCTGCCATTCAATGTAACTGCTCTTACAGTTGCTATATCATGCTTTTTTATGGTTGAGTACATATACAATGAAATGAAGCCACCTTCTATACAACTATAGTAAAAAGGTGCTCCATACTGCCACTCAGTGGGATTCCTCGGGAGTAACGCAGAAAGTCATTTTGTGTAACAAACTATTACAATTTACAATCCAATGTATTTCTTGGATAGTATTCATTGATTACTCTTCTGTGAACTCTTGGTTAGACAACAGTGAAATTTCTACGTTTTACAAAGTGATATCAGTACAGTGTCAGTTTTCACTCCTTGTACAACTAACTTCAAAATCTGATGAATGTATCTCTTGCATTCAATGTAATTGCTCTTACAGTTGATATATCTTGATTTTATATGGTTGAGTACATATACAATTAAATGAAGCCACCTTCCATACAACTACAGTAAAAAGGTGCTCCATACTGCCACCCAGTGGGATTCCTCGGGAGTAACGCAGAAAGTCATGTTGTGTAACAAACTAATACAATTTACAATCCAATGTATTTCTTGTATAGTATTCATTGATTACTCTTCTGCGATCTCTTGGTTAGACAACAGTGAAATTTCTAGGTTTTACAACGTGATATCAATACAGTGTCAGTAATCACTCCTTGTACAACCAACTTCAAAATCTGATGAATGTATCTCTGGCATTCAATGTAACTCTTCTTACAGTTGCTATATCATGCTTTTATATGGTTGAGTACATATACAATGAAATGAAGCCACCTTCTATACAACTATAGTAAAAAGGAGCTCCATACTGCCACTCAGTGGGATTCCTCGGGAGTAACGCAGAAAGTCATTTTGTGTAACAAACTATTACAATTTATAATTTCTTGTATAGTATTCATTGATTACTCTTTTCAATGATCTGTTGGTTACAGGATAGTGATATTTGTAGGTTTTACAAAGTGATATCAGTACAGTGTCAGTTATCACTCCTTGTACAAACAACTTCAAAATCTGATGAATGTATCTCTGGCATTCAATGTAACTGCTCTTACAGTTGCTATATCATGCTTTTATATGGTTGATTACATATACAATGAAATGAAGCCGCCTTCTATACAACTATAGCAAAAAGGAGCTCCATACTGCCACTCAGTGGGATTCCTCGGGAGTAACGCAGAAAGTCATTTTGTGTAACAAAATTACAATTTATAATCCAATGTATTTCTTGTATAGTATTCATTGATTACTCTTCTGTGAACTCTTGGTTAGACAACAGTGAAATTTCTACGTTTTACAAAGTGATATCAGTACAGTGTCAGTTATCACTCCTTGTACAAAGAACTTCAAAATCTGATGAATGTATCTCTGGCATTCAATGTAACTGCTCTTACAGTTGCTATATCATGCTTTTATATGGTTGAGTACATATACAATGAAATGAAGCCACCTTCTATACAACTATAGCAAAAAGGTGCTCCATACTGCCACTCAGTGGGATTCCTCGGGAGTAACGCAGAAAGTCATTTTGTGTAACAAACTATTACAATTTACAATCCAATGTATTTCTTGTATAGTATTCATTGATTACTCTTCTGTGAACTCTTGGTTAGACAACAGTGAAATTTCTACGTTTTACAAAGTGATATCAGTACAGTGTCACTTATCACTCCTTGTACAACCAACTTCAAAATCTGATAAATGTATGTCTTGCATTCAATGTAACTGCTCTTACAGTTGCTATATCATGCTTTTATATGGTTGAGTACATATACAATGAAATGAAGCCACCTTCTATACAACTACAGTAAAAAGGTGCTCCATACTGCCACTCAGTGGGATTCCTCACGAGTAACGCAGAAAGTCATTTTGTGTAACAAACTATTACAATTTACAATCCAATGTATTTCTTGTATAGTATTAATTGATTACTCTTCTGCGATCTCTTGGTTAGACAACAGTGAAATTTCTAGGTTTTACAACGTGATATCAATACAGTGTCAGTAATCACTCCTTGTACAACGAACTTCAAAATCTGATGAATGTATCTCTTGCATTCAATGTAACTGCTTTTACAGTTGCTATATCATGCTTTTATATGGTTGAGTACATATACAATGAAATGAAGCCACCTTCTATACAACTACAGTAAAAAGGTGCTCCATACTGCCACTCAGTGGGTTTCCTCGGGAGTAACGCAGAAAGTCATTTTGTGTAACAAACTATTATAATTTACAATCCAATGTATTTCTTGTATAGTATTCGTTGATTACTCTTCTGCGATCGCTTGGTTAGACAACAGTGAAATTTCTAGGTTTTCCAACGTGATATCAATACAGTGTCAGTAATCACTCCTTGTAGAACCAACTTCAAAATCTGATGAACGTATCTCTTGCATTCAATGTAACTGCTCTTACAGTTGCTATATCATGCTTTTTTATGGTTGAGTACATATACAATGAAATGAAGCCACCTTCTATACAACTATAGTAAAAAGGAGATCCATACTGCCACTCAGTGGGATTCCTCGGGAGTAACGCAGAAAGTCATTTTGTGTAACAAACTATTACAATATATAATTTCTTGTATAGTATTCATTGATTAATCTTTTCAATGATCTGTTGGTTACAGGATAGTGATATTTCTAGGTTTTACAAAGTGATTTTAAGTACAGTGTCAGTTATCACTCCTTGTACAAACAACTTCAAAATCTGATGAATGTACCTCTGGCATTCAATGTAACTGCTCTTACAATTGCTATATCATGCTTTTATATGGTTGAGTACATATACAATGAAATGAAGCCACCTTCTATACAAGTATAGTAAAAAGGAGCTCCATACAGCCACTCAGTGGGATTCCTCGGGTGTAACGCAGAAAGTCATTTTGTGTAACAAACTATTACAATATATAATTTCTTGTATAGTATTCATTGATTACTCTTTTCAATGATCTGTTGGTTACAGGACAGTGATATTTCTAGGTTTTACAAAGTGATATCAGTACAGTGTCAGTTATCACTCCTTGTACAAAGAACTTCAAAATCTGATGAATGTATCTCTGGCATTCAATGTAACTGCTCTTACAGTTGCTATATCATGCTTTTATATGGTTGAGTACATATACAATGAAATGAAGCCACCTTCTATACAACTATAGCAAAAAGGTGCTCCATACTGCCACTCAGTGGGATTCCTCGGGAGTAACGCAGAAAGTCATTTTGTGTAACAAACTATTACAATTTACAATCCAATGTATTTCTTGTATAGTATTCATTGATTACTCTTCTGTGAACTCTTGGTTAGACAACAGTGAAATTTCTACGTTTTACAAAGTGATATCAGTACAGTGTCAGTTATCACTCCTTGTACAAAGAACTTCAAAATCTGATGAATGTATCTCTTGCATTCAATGTAACTGCTCTTACAGTTGCTATATCATGCTTTTATATGGTTGAGTACATATACAATGAAATGAAGCCACCTTCTATACAACTACAGTAAAAAGGTGCTCCATACTGCCACTCAGTGGGATTCCTCGCGAGGAACGCAGAAAGTCATTTTGTGTAACAAACTATTACAATTTACAATCCAATGTATTTCTTGTATAGTATTCATTGATTACTCTTCTGCGATCTCTTGGTTAGACAACAGTGAAATTTCTAGGTTTTACAACGTGATATCAATACAGTGTCAGTAATCACTCCTTGTACAACGAACTTCAAAATCTGATGAATGTATCTCTTGCATTCAATGTAACTTCTTTTACAGTTGCTATATCATGCTTTTATATGGTTGAGTACATATACAATGAAATGAAGCCACCTTCTATACAACTACAGTAAAAAGGTGCTCCATACTGCCACTCAGTGGGATTCCTCGGGAGTAACGCAGAAAGTCAGTTTGTGTAACAAACTATTACAATTTACAATCCAATGTATTTCTTGTATAGTATTCGTTGATTACTCTTCTGCGATCGCTTGGTTAGACAAAAGTGAAATTTCTAGGTTTTCCAACGTGATATCAATACAGTGTCAGTAATCACTCCTTGTACAACCAACTTCAAAATCTGATGAACGTATCTCTTGCATTCAATGTAACTGCTCTTACAGTTGCTATATCATGCTTTTATATGGTTGAGTACATATACAATGAAATGAAGCCACCTTCTATACAACTATAGTAAAAAGGAGCTCCATACTGCCACTCAGTGGGATTCCTCGGGAGTAACGCAGAAAGTCATTTTGTGTAACAAACTTTTACAATATATAATTTCTTGTATAGTATTCATTGATTAATCTTTTCAATGATCTGTTGGTTACCGGATAGTGATATTTCTAGGTTTTACAAAGTGATTTTAAGTACAGTGTCAGTTATCACTCCTTGTACAAACAACTTCAAAATCTGATGAATGTATCTCTGGCATTCAATGTAACTGCTCTTACAGTTGCTATATCATGCTTTTATATGGTTGAGTACATATACAATGAAATGAAGCCACCTTCTATACAACTATAGTAAAAAGGAGCTCCATACTGCCACTCAGTGGGATTCCTCGGGAGTAACGCAGAAAGTCATTTTGTGTAACAAACTATTACAATATATAATTTCTTGTATAGTATTCTTTGATTACTCTTTTCAATGATCTGTTGGTTACAGGATAGTGATATTTCTAGGTTTTACAAAGTCATATCAGTACAGTGTCAGTTATCACTCCTTGTACAACCAACTTCAAAATCTGATGAATGTATCTCTGGCATTCAATGTAACTCTTCTTACAGTTGCTATATCATGCTTTTATATGGTTGAGTACATATACAATGAAATGAAGCCACCTTCTATACAACTATAGCAAAAAGGAGCTCCATACTGCCACTCAGTGGGATTCCTCGGGAGTAACGCAGAAAGTTATTTTGTGTAACAAACTATTACAATTTACAATCCAATGTATTTCTTGTATAGTATTCATTGATTACTCTTCTGTGAACTCTTGGTTAGACAACAGTGAAATTTCTACGTTTTACAAAGTGATATCAGGACAGTGTCAGTTATCACTCCTTGTACAAAGAACTTCAAAATCTGATGAATGTATCTCTGCCATTCAAGGTAACTGCTCTTACAGTTGCTATATCATGCTTTTATATGGTTGAGTACATATACAATGAAATGAAGCCACCTTCTATACAACTATAGCAAAAAGGTGCTCCATACTGCCACTCAGTGGGATTCCTCGGGAGTAACACAGAAAGTCATTTTGTGTAACAAACTATTACAATTTACAATCCAATGTATTTCTTGTATAGTATTCATTGATTACTCTTCTGTGAACTCTTGGTTAGACAACAGTGAAATTTCTACGTTTAACAAAGTGATATCAGGACAGTGTCAGTTATCACTCCTTGTACAACCAACTTTAAAATCTGATGAATGAATCTCTTGCATTCAATGTAACTGCTCTTACAGTTGCTATATCATGCTTTTATATGGTTGAGTACATATACAATGAAATGAAGCCACCTTCTATACAACTATAGCAAAAAGGTGCTCCATACTGCCACTCAGTGGGATTCCTCGGGAGTAACGCAGAAAGTCATTTTGTGTAACAAACTATTACAATTTACAATCCAATATATTTCTTGGATAGTATTCATTGATTACTCTTCTGTGAACTCTTGGTTAGACAACAGTGAAATTTCTACGTTTTACAAAGTGATATCAGTACAGTGTCAGTTATCACTCCTTGTACAACCAACTTCAAAATCTGATGAATGTATCTCTTGCATTCAATGTAATTGCTCTTACAGTTGATATATCTTGATTTTATATGGTTGAGTACATATACAATTAAATGAAGCCACCTTCTATACAACTACAGTAAAAAGGTGCTCCATACTGCCACCCAGTGGGATTCCTCGGGAGTAACGCAGAAAGTCATGTTGTGTAACAAACTAATACAATTTACAATCCAATGTATTTCTTGTATAGTATTGATTGATTACTCTTCTGCGATCTCTTGGTTAGACAACAGTGAAATTTCTAGGTTTTACAACGTGATATCAATACAGTGTCAGTAATCACTCCTTGTACAACCAACTTCAAAATCTGATGATTGTATCTCTGGCATTCAATGTAACTCTTCCTATAGTTGCTATATCATGCTTTTATATGGTTGAGTACATATACAATGAAATGAAGCCACCTTCTATACAACTATAGTAAAAAGGAGCTCCATACTGCCACTCAGTGGGATTCCTCGGGAGTAACGCAGAAAGTCATTTTGTGTAACAAACTATTACAATATATAATTTCTTGTATAGTATTCATTGATTACTCTTTTCAATGATCTGTTGGTTACAGGATAGTGATATTTCTAGGTTTTACAAAGAGATATCAGTA
Organism: Lepidodactylus listeri; assembly: GCA_029233225.1. Classification (NCBI taxonomy): domain Eukaryota; kingdom Metazoa; phylum Chordata; class Lepidosauria; order Squamata; family Gekkonidae; genus Lepidodactylus; species Lepidodactylus listeri. Next base: position 139,795,138 of record JARCFY010000005.1, on the reverse strand, counting down.
CAGTGTCAGTTATCACTCCTTGTACAAACAACTTCAAAATCTGATGAATGTATCTCTGGCATTCAATGTAACTGCTCTTACATTTGCTATATCATGCTTTTATATGGTTGATTACATATACAATGAAATGAAGCCACCTTCTATACAACTATAGCAAAAAGGAGCTCCATACTGCCACTCAGTGGGATTCCTCGGGAGTAACGCAGAAAGTCATTTTGTGTAACAAAATTACAATTTACAATCCAATGTATTTCTTGTATAGTATTCATTGATTACTCTTCTGTGAACTCTTGGTTAGACAACAGTGAAATTTCTACGTTTTACAAAGTGATATCAGTACAGTGTCAGTTATCACTCCTTGTACAAAGAACTTCAAAATCTGATGAATGTATCTCTGGCATTCAATGTAACTGCTCTTACAGTTGCTATATCATGCTTTTATATGGTTGAGTACATATACAATGAAATGAAGCCACCTTCTATACAACTATAGGAAAAAGGTGCTCCATACTGCCACTCAGTGGGATTCCTCGGGAGTAACGCAGAAAGTCATTTTGTGTAACAAACTATTACAATTTACAATCCAATGTATTTCTTGTATAGTATTCATTGATTACTCTTCTGTTAACTCTTGGTTAGACAACAGTGAAATTTCTACGTTTTACAAAGTGATATCAGTACAGTGTCAGTTATCACTCCTTGTACAACCAACTTCAAAATCTGATGAATGTATCTCTTGCATTCAATGTAACTGCTCTTACAGTTGCTATATCATGCTTTTATATGGTTGAGTACATATACAATGAAATGAAGCCACCTTCTATACAACTACAGTAAAAAGGTGCTCCATACTGCCACCCAGTGGGATTCCTCGGGAGTAACGCAGAAAGTCATGTTGTGTAACAAACTAATACAATTTACAATCCAATGTATTTCTTGTATAGTATTCATTGATTACTCTTCTGCGATCTCTTGGTTAGACAACAGTGAAATTTCTAGGTTTTACAACGTGATATCAATACAGTGTCAGTAATCACTCCTTGTACAACCAACTTCAAAATCTGATGAATGTATCTCTGGCATTCAATGTAACTCTTCTTACAGTTGCTATATCATGCTTTTATATGGTTGAGTACATATACAATGAAATGAAGCCACCTTCTATACAACTATAGTAAAAAGGAGCTCCATACTGCCACTCAGTGGGATTCCTCGGGAGTAACGCAGAAAGTCATTTTGTGTAACAAACTATTACAATTTATAATTTCTTGTATAGTATTCATTGATTACTCTTTTCAATGATCTGTTGGTTACAGGATAGTGATATTTCTAGGTTTTACAAAGAGATATCCGTACAGTGTCAGTTATCACTCCTTGTACAAACAACTTCAAAATCTGATGAATGTATCTCTGGCATTCAATGTAACTGCTCTTACAGTTGCTATATCATGCTTTTATATGGTTGATTACATATACAATGAAATGAAGCCACCTTCTATACAACTATAGCAAAAAGGAGCTCCATACTGCCACTCAGTGGGATTCCTCGGGGGTAACGCAGAAAGTCATTTTGTGTAACAAAATTACAATTTACAATCCAATGTATTTCTTGTATAGTATTCATTGATTACTCTTCTGTGAACTCTTGGTTAGACAACAGTGAAATTTCTACGTTTTACAAAGTGATATCAGTACAGTGTCAGTTATCACTCCTTGTACAAAGAACTTCAAAATCTGATGAATGTATCTCTGGCATTCAATGTAACTGCTCTTACAGTTGCTATATCATGCTTTTATATGGTTGAGTACATATACAATGAAATGAAGCCACCTTCTATACAGCTGGAGGAAAAAGGTGCTCCATATTGCCACTCAGTGGGATTCTTCGGGAGAAACGCAGAAAGTCATTTTGTGTAACAAACTATTACAATATATAATTTCTTGTATAGTATTCATTGATTACTCTTTTCAATGATCTGTTCGTTACAAGATAGTGATATTTCTAGGTTTTACAAAGTGATATCAGTACAGTGTCAGTTATCACTCCTTGTACAACCAACTTCAAAATCTGATGAATGTATGTCTTGCATTTAATGTAATTGCTCTTACAGTCGATATAACATGCTATTGCAAGATTGAGTACATATACAATGAAATGAAGCCACCTTCTATACAGCTAGAGGAAAAAGGTGCTCCATACTGCCACTCAGTGGGAATCCTCGGGAGTAACACAGAAAATAATTTTGTGTAACAAAGTATTAAAATTTACAATCCAATGTAATTCTTGTATAGTATTCATTGATTACTCTTCTGCGATCTCTTGGTTAGACAACAGTGAAATTTCTAGGTTTTTCAACGTGATATCAATACAATGTCAGTAATCATTCCTTGTACAACCAACTTCAAAATCTGATGAACGTATCTCTTGCATTCAATGTAACTGCTCTTACAGTTGATATATCTTGATTTTATATGGTTGAGTACATATACAATTAAATGAAGCCACCTTCTATACAGCTGGAGGAAAAAGGTGCTCCATATTGCCACTCAGTGGGATTCTTCGGGAGAAACGCAGAAAGTCATTTTGTGTAACAAACTATTACAATATATAATTTCTTGTATAGTATTCATTGATTACTCTTTTCAATGATCTGTTCGTTACAAGATAGTGATATTTCTAGGTTTTACAAAGTGATATCAGTACAGTGTCAGTTATCACTCCTTGTAGAAACAACTTCAAAATCTGATGAATGTATCTCTGGCATTCAATGTAACTGCTCTTACCGTTGCTATATCATGCTTTTATATGGTTGAGTACATATACAATGAAATGAAGCCACCTTCTATACAACTACAGTAAAAAGGGGCTCCATACTGCCACTCAGTGGGATTCCTCGGGAGTAACACAGAAAGTCATTTTGTGTAACAAACTATTACAATTTACAATCCAATGTATTTCTTGTATAGTATTCATTGATTACTCTTCTGTGAACTCTTGGTTAGACAACAGTGAAATTTCTACGTTTTACAAAGTGATATCAGTACAGTGTCAGTTATCACTCCTTGTACAACCAACTTCAAATTCTGATGAATGTATCTCTTGCATTCAATGTAATTGCTCTTACAGTTGATATATCTTGATTTTATATGGTTGAGTACATATACAATTAAATGAAGCCACCTTCTATACAGCTGGAGGAAAAAGGTGCTCCATTCTGCCACTCAGTGGGATTCCTCGGGAGAAACGCAGAAAGTCATTTTGTGTAACAAACTATTACAATTTACAATACAATGTATTTCTTGTATAGTATTCATTGATTACTCTACTGCGATCTCTTGTTTAGACAACAGTGAAATTTCTAGGTTTTACAACGTGATATCAATACAGTGTCAGTAATCACTCGTTGTACAACCAACTTCAAAATCTGATGAATGTATCTCTTGCATTCAATGTAACTGCTCTTACAGTTGCTATATCATGCTTTTATATGGTTGAGTATATATACAATGAAAGGAAGCCACCTTCTATACAACTATAGTAAAAAGGTGCTCCATACTGCCACGCCGTGGGATTCCTCGGGAGTAACGCAGAAAGTCATTTTGTGTAAGAAACTATTACAATATACAATTTCTTGTATAGTATTCATTGATTACTCTTTTCAATGATCTGTTGGTTACAGGATAGTGATATTTCTAGGTTTTACAAAGTGATATCAGTACAGTGTCAGTTATCACTCCTTATACAACCAACTTCAAAATCTGATGAATGTATGTCTTGCATTCAATGTAATTGCTCTTACAGTTGATATAACATGCTATTGCAAGATTGAGTACATATACAATTAAATGAAGCCACCTTCTATACAGCTGGAGGAAACAGGTGCTCCATACTGCCACTCAGTGGGAATCCTCGGGAGTAACAGAGAAAATAATTTTGTGTAACAAACTATTACAATTTACAATCCAATGTAATTCTTGTATAGTATTCATTGATTACTCTTCTGCGATCTCTTGGTTACACAACAGTGAAATTTCTAGGTTTTTCAAAGTGATATCAATACAGTGTCAGTTATCACTCCTTGTACAACCAACTTCAAAATCTGATGAATGTATCTCTTGCATTCAATTTAACTGCTCTTACCTTTGCTATATCATGCTTTTATATGGTTGAGTACATATACAATGAAATGAAGCCACCTTCTATACAACTACAGTAAAAATGTGCTCCATACTGCCACTCAGTGGGATTCCTCGGGAGTAACGCAGAAAGTCATTTTGTGTAACAAACTATTACAATTTACAATCCAATGTATTTCTTGGATAGTATTCATTGATTACTCTTCTGTGAACTCTTGGTTAGACAACAGTGAAATTTCTACGTTTTACAAAGTGATATCAGTACAGTGTCAGTTTTCACTCCTTGTACAACTAACTTCAAAATCTGATGAATGTATCTCTTGCATTCAATGTAATTGCTCTTACAGTTGATATATCTTGATTTTATATGGTTGAGTACATATACAATTAAATGAAGCCACCTTCCATACAACTACAGTAAAAAGGTGCTCCATACTGCCACCCAGTGGGATTCCTCGGGAGTAACGCAGAAAGTCATGTTGTGTAACAAACTAATACAATTTACAATCCAATGTATTTCTTGTATAGTATTCATTGATTACTCTTCTGCGATCTCTTGGTTAGACAACAGTGAAATTTCTAGGTTTTACAACGTGATATCAATACAGTGTCAGTAATCACTCCTTGTACAACCAACTTCAAAATCTGATGAATGTATCTCTGGCATTCAATGTAACTCTTCTTACAGTTGCTATATCATGCTTTTATATGGTTGAGTACATATACAATGAAATGAAGCCACCTTCTATACAACTATAGTAAAAAGGAGCTCCATACTGCCACTCAGTGGGATTCCTCGGGAGTAACGCAGAAAGTCATTTTGTGTAACAAACTATTACAATTTATAATTTCTTGTATAGTATTCATTGATTACTCTTTTCAATGATCTGTTGGTTACAGGATAGTGATATTTGTAGGTTTTACAAAGTGATATCAGTACAGTGTCAGTTATCACTCCTTGTACAAACAACTTCAAAATCTGATGAATGTATCTCTGGCATTCAATGTAACTGCTCTTACAGTTGCTATATCATGCTTTTATATGGTTGATTACATATACAATGAAATGAAGCCGCCTTCTATACAACTATAGCAAAAAGGAGCTCCATACTGCCACTCAGTGGGATTCCTCGGGAGTAACGCAGAAAGTCATTTTGTGTAACAAAATTACAATTTATAATCCAATGTATTTATTGTATAGTATTCATTGATTACTCTTCTGTGAACTCTTGGTTAGACAACAGTGAAATTTCTACGTTTTACAAAGTGATATCAGTACAGTGTCAGTTATCACTCCTTGTACAAAGAACTTCAAAATCTGATGAATGTATCTCTGGCATTCAATGTAACTGCTCTTACAGTTGCTATATCATGCTTTTATATGGTTGAGTACATATACAATGAAATGAAGCCACCTTCTATACAACTATAGCAAAAAGGTGCTCCATACTGCCACTCAGTGGGATTCCTCGGGAGTAACGCAGAAAGTCATTTTGTGTAACAAACTATTACAATTTACAATCCAATGTATTTCTTGTATAGTATTCATTGATTACTCTTCTGTGAACTCTTGGTTAGACAACAGTGAAATTTCTACGTTTTACAAAGTGATATCAGTACAGTGTCACTTATCACTCCTTGTACAACCAACTTCAAAATCTGATAAATGTATGTCTTGCATTCAATGTAACTGCTCTTACAGTTGCTATATCATGCTTTTATATGGTTGAGTACATATACAATGAAATGAAGCCACCTTCTATACAACTACAGTAAAAAGGTGCTCCATACTGCCACTCAGTGGGATTCCTCACGAGTAACGCAGAAAGTCATTTTGTGTAACAAACTATTACAATTTACAATCCAATGTATTTCTTGTATAGTATTAATTGATTACTCTTCTGCGATCTCTTGGTTAGACAACAGTGAAATTTCTAGGTTTTACAACGTGATATCAATACAGTGTCAGTAATCACTCCTTGTACAACGAACTTCAAAATCTGATGAATGTATCTCTTGCATTCAATGTAACTGCTTTTACAGTTGCTATATCATGCTTTTATATGGTTGAGTACATATACAATGAAATGAAGCCACCTTCTATACAACTACAGTAAAAAGGTGCTCCATACTGCCACTCAGTGGGATTCCTCGGGAGTAACGCAGAAAGTCATTTTGTGTAACAAACTATTATAATTTACAATCCAATGTATTTCTTGTATAGTATTCGTTGATTACTCTTCTGCGATCGCTTGGTTAGACAACAGTGAAATTTCTAGGTTTTCCAACGTGATATCAATACAGTGTCAGTAATCACTCCTTGTAGAACCAACTTCAAAATCTGATGAACGTATCTCTTGCATTCAATGTAACTGCTCTTACAGTTGCTATATCATGCTTTTTTATGGTTGAGTACATATACAATGAAATGAAGCCACCTTCTATACAACTATAGTAAAAAGGAGATCCATACTGCCACTCAGTGGGATTCCTCGGGAGTAACGCAGAAAGTCATTTTGTGTAACAAACTATTACAATATATAATTTCTTGTATAGTATTCATTGATTAATCTTTTCAATGATCTGTTGGTTACAGGATAGTGATATTTCTAGGTTTTACAAAGTGATTTTAAGTACAGTGTCAGTTATCACTCCTTGTACAAACAACTTCAAAATCTGATGAATGTACCTCTGGCATTCAATGTAACTGCTCTTACAATTGCTATATCATGCTTTTATATGGTTGAGTACATATACAATGAAATGAAGCCACCTTCTATACAAGTATAGTAAAAAGGAGCTCCATACAGCCACTCAGTGGGATTCCTCGGGTGTAACGCAGAAAGTCATTTTGTGTAACAAACTATTACAATATATAATTTCTTGTATAGTATTCATTGATTACTCTTTTCAATGATCTGTTGGTTACAGGACAGTGATATTTCTAGGTTTTACAAAGTGATATCAGTACAGTGTCAGTTATCACTCCTTGTACAAAGAACTTCAAAATCTGATGAATGTATCTCTGGCATTCAATGTAACTGCTCTTACAGTTGCTATATCATGCTTTTATATGGTTGAGTACATATACAATGAAATGAAGCCACCTTCTATACAACTATAGCAAAAAGGTGCTCCATACTGCCACTCAGTGGGATTCCTCGGGAGTAACGCAGAAAGTCATTTTGTGTAACAAACTATTACAATTTACAATCCAATGTATTTCTTGTATAGTATTCATTGATTACTCTTCTGTGAACTCTTGGTTAGACAACAGTGAAATTTCTACGTTTTACAAAGTGATATCAGTACAGTGTCAGTTATCACTCCTTGTACAAAGAACTTCAAAATCTGATGAATGTATCTCTTGCATTCAATGTAACTGCTCTTACAGTTGCTATATCATGCTTTTATATGGTTGAGTACATATACAATGAAATGAAGCCACCTTCTATACAGCTGGAGTAAAAAGGTGCTCCATACTGCCACTCAGTGGGATTCCTCGCGAGTAACGCAGAAAGTCATTTTGTGTAACAAACTATTACAATTTACAATCCAATGTATTTCTTGTATAGTATTCATTGATTACTCTTCTGCGATCTCTTGGTTAGACAACAGTGAAATTTCTAGGTTTTACAACGTGATATCAATACAGTGTCAGTAATCACTCCTTGTACAACCAACTTCAAAATCTGATGAACGTATCTCTTGCATTCAATGTAACTGCTCTTACAGTTGCTATATCATGCTTTTATATGGTTGAGTACATATACAATGAAATGAAGCCACCTTCTATACAACTATAGTAAAAAGGAGCTCCATACTGCCACTCAGTGGGATTCCTCGGGAGTAACGCAGAAAGTCATTTTGTGTAACAAACTATTACAATATATAATTTCTTGTATAGTATTCATTGATTAATCTTTTCAATGATCTGTTGGTTACCGGATAGTGATATTTCTAGGTTTTACAAAGTGATTTTAAGTACAGTGTCAGTTATCACTCCTTGTACAAACAACTTCAAAATCTGATGAATGTATCTCTGGCATTCAATGTAACTGCTCTTACAGTTGCTATATCATGCTTTTATATGGTTGAGTACATATACAATGAAATGAAGCCACCTTCTATACAACTATAGTAAAAAGGAGCTCCATACTGCCACTCAGTGGGATTCCTCGGGAGTAACGCAGAAAGTCATTTTGTGTAACAAACTATTACAATATATAATTTCTTGTATAGTATTCTTTGATTACTCTTTTCAATGATCTGTTGGTTACAGGATAGTGATATTTCTAGGTTTTACAAAGTCATATCAGTACAGTGTCAGTTATCACTCCTTGTACAACCAACTTCAAAATCTGATGAATGTATCTCTGGCATTCAATGTAACTCTTCTTACAGTTGCTATATCATGCTTTTATATGGTTGAGTACATATACAATGAAATGAAGCCACCTTCTATACAACTATAGCAAAAAGGAGCTCCATACTGCCACTCAGTGGGATTCCTCGGGAGTAACGCAGAAAGTTATTTTGTGTAACAAACTATTACAATTTACAATCCAATGTATTTCTTGTATAGTATTCATTGATTACTCTTCTGTGAACTCTTGGTTAGACAACAGTGAAATTTCTACGTTTTACAAAGTGATATCAGGACAGTGTCAGTTATCACTCCTTGTACAAAGAACTTCAAAATCTGATGAATGTATCTCTGCCATTCAAGGTAACTGCTCTTACAGTTGCTATATCATGCTTTTATATGGTTGAGTACATATACAATGAAATGAAGCCACCTTCTATACAACTATAGCAAAAAGGTGCTCCATACTGCCACTCAGTGGGATTCCTCGGGAGTAACACAGAAAGTCATTTTGTGTAACAAACTATTACAATTTACAATCCAATGTATTTCTTGTATAGTATTCATTGATTACTCTTCTGTGAACTCTTGGTTAGACAACAGTGAAATTTCTACGTTTAACAAAGTGATATCAGGACAGTGTCAGTTATCACTCCTTGTACAACCAACTTTAAAATCTGATGAATGAATCTCTTGCATTCAATGTAACTGCTCTTACAGTTGCTATATCATGCTTTTATATGGTTGAGTACATATACAATGAAATGAAGCCACCTTCTATACAACTATAGCAAAAAGGTGCTCCATACTGCCACTCAGTGGGATTCCTCGGGAGTAACGCAGAAAGTCATTTTGTGTAACAAACTATTACAATTTACAATCCAATATATTTCTTGGATAGTATTCATTGATTACTCTTCTGTGAACTCTTGGTTAGACAACAGTGAAATTTCTACGTTTTACAAAGTGATATCAGTACAGTGTCAGTTATCACTCCTTGTACAACCAACTTCAAAATCTGATGAATGTATCTCTTGCATTCAATGTAATTGCTCTTACAGTTGATATATCTTGATTTTATATGGTTGAGTACATATACAATTAAATGAAGCCACCTTCTATACAACTACAGTAAAAAGGTGCTCCATACTGCCACCCAGTGGGATTCCTCAGGAGTAACGCAGAAAGTCATGTTGTGTAACAAACTAATACAATTTACAATCCAATGTATTTCTTGTATAGTATTGATTGATTACTCTTCTGCGATCTCTTGGTTAGACAACAGTGAAATTTCTAGGTTTTACAACGTGATATCAATACAGTGTCAGTAATCACTCCTTGTACAACCAACTTCAAAATCTGATGATTGTATCTCTGGCATTCAATGTAACTCTTCCTATAGTTGCTATATCATGCTTTTATATGGTTGAGTACATATACAATGAAATGAAGCCACCTTCTATACAACTATAGTAAAAAGGAGCTCCATACTGCCACTCAGTGGGATTCCTCGGGAGTAACGCAGAAAGTCATTTTGTGTAACAAACTATTACAATATATAATTTCTTGTATAGTATTCATTGATTACTCTTTTCAATGATCTGTTGGTTACAGGATAGTGATATTTCTAGGTTTTACAAAGAGATATCAGTACAGTGTCAGTTATCACTCCTTGTACAAACAACTTCAAAATCTGATGAATGTATCTCTGGCATTCAATGTAACTGCTCTTACATTTGCTATATCATGCTTTTATATGGTTGATTACATATACAATGAAATGAAGCCACCTTCTATACAACTATAGCAAAAAGGAGCTCCATACTGCCACTCAGTGGGATTCCTCGGGAGTAACGCAGAAAGTCATTTTGTGTAACAAAATTACAATTTACAATCCAATGTATTTCTTGTATAGTATTCATTGATTACTCTTCTGTGAACTCTTGGTTAGACAACAGTGAAATTTCTACGTTTTACAAAGTGATATCAGTACAGTGTCAGTTATCACTCCTTGTACAAAGAACTTCAAAATCTGATGAATGTATCTCTGGCATTTAATGTAACTGCTCTTACAGTTGCTATATCATGCTTTTATATGGTTGAGTACATATACAATGAAATGAAGCCACCTTCTATACAACTATAGGAAAAAGGTGCTCCATACTGCCACTCAGTGGGATTCCTCGGGAGTAATGCAGAAAGTCATTTTGTGTAACAAACTATTACAATTTACAATCCAATGTATTTCTTGTATAGTATTCATTGATTACTCTTCTGTTAACTCTTGGTTAGACAACAGTGAAATTTCTACGTTTTACAAAGTGATATCAGTACAGTGTCAGTTATCACTCCTTGTACAACCAACTTCAAAATCTGATGAATTTATCTCTTGCATTCAATGTAACTGCTCTTACAGTTGCTATATCATGCTTTTATATGGTTGAGTACATATACAATGAAATGAAGCCACCTTCTATACAACTACAGTAAAAAGGTGCTCCATACTGCCACCCAGTGGGATTCCTCGGGAGTAACGCAGAAAGTCATGTTGTGTAACAAACTAATACAATTTACAATCCAATGTATTTCTTGTATAGTATTCATTGATTACTCTTCTGCGATCTCTTGGTTAGACAACAGTGAAATTTCTAGGTTTTACAACGTGATATCAATACAGTGTCAGTAATCACTCCTTGTACAACGAACTTCAAAATCTGATGAATGTATCTCTTGCATTCAATGTAACTGCTTTTACAGTTGCTATATCATGCTTTTATATGGTTGAGTACATATACAATGAAATGAAGCCACCTTCTATACAACTACAGTAAAAAGGTGCTCCATACTGCCACTCAGTGGGATTCCTCGGGAGTAACGCAGAAAGTCATTTTGTGTAACAAACTATTATAATTTACAATCCAATGTTTTTCTTGTATAGTATTCGTTGATTACTCTTCTGCGATCGCTTGGTTAGACAACAGTGAAATTTCTAGGTTTTCCAACGTGATATCAATACAGTGTCAGTAATCACTCCTTGTAGAACCAACTTCAAAATCTGATGAACGTATCTCTTGCATTCAATGTAACTGCTCTTACAGTTGCTATATCATGCTTTTTTATGGTTGAGTACATATACAATGAAATGAAGCCACCTTCTATACAACTATAGTTAAAAGGAGATCCATACTGCCACTCAGTGGGATTCCTCGGGAGTAACGCAGAAAGTCATTTTGTGTAACAAACTATTACAATATATAATTTCTTGTATAGTATTCATTGATTAATCTTTTCAATGATCTGTTGGTTACAGGATAGTGATATTTCTAGGTTTTACAAAGTGATTTTAAGTACAGTGTCAGTTATCACTCCTTGTACAAACAACTTCAAAATCTGATGAATGTACCTCTGGCATTCAATGTAACTGCTCTTACAATTGCTATATCATGCTTTTATATGGTTGAGTACATATACAATGAAATGAAGCCACCTTCTATACAAGTATAGTAAAAAGGAGCTCCATACAGCCACTCAGTGGGATTCCTCGGGTGTAACGCAGAAAGTCATTTTGTGTAACAAACTATTACAATATATAATTTCTTGTATAGTATTCATTGATTACTCTTTTCAATGATCTGTTGGTTACAGGACAGTGATATTTCTAGGTTTTACAAAGTGATATCAGTACAGTGTCAGTTATCACTCCTTGTACAAAGAACTTCAAAATCTGATGAATGTATCTCTGGCATTCAATGTAACTGCTCTTACAGTTGCTATATCATGCTTTTATATGGTTGAGTACATATACAATGAAATGAAGCCACCTTCTATACAACTATAGCAAAAAGGTGCTCCATACTGCCACTCAGTGGGATTCCTCGGGAGTAACGCAGAAAGTCATTTTGTGTAACAAACTATTACAATTTACAATCCAATGTATTTCTTGTATAGTATTCATTGATTACTCTTCTGTGAACTCTTGGTTAGACAACAGTGAAATTTCTACGTTTTACAAAGTGATATCAGTACAGTGTCAGTTATCACTCCTTGTACAAAGAACTTCAAAATCTGATGAATGTATCTCTTGCATTCAATGTAACTGCTCTTACAGTTGCTATATCATGCTTTTATATGGTTGAGTACATATACAATGAAATGAAGCCACCTTCTATACAGCTGGAGTAAAAAGGTGCTCCATACTGCCACTCAGTGGGATTCCTCGCGAGTAACGCAGAAAGTCATTTTGTGTAACAAACTATTACAATTTACAATCCAATGTATTTCTTGTATAGTATTCATTGATTACTCTTCTGCGATCTCTTGGTTAGACAACAGTGAAATTTCTAGGTTTTACAACGTGATATCAATACAGTGTCAGTAATCACTCCTTGTACAACCAACTTCAAAATCTGATGAACGTATCTCTTGCATTCAATGTAACTGCTCTTACAGTTGCTATATCATGCTTTTATATGGTTGAGTACATATACAATGAAATGAAGCCACCTTCTATACAACTATAGTAAAAAGGAGCTCCATACTGCCACTCAGTGGGATTCCTCGGGAGTAACGCAGAAAGTCATTTTGTGTAACAAACTATTACAATATATAATTTCTTGTATAGTATTCATTGATTAATCTTTTCAATGATCTGTTGGTTACCGGATAGTGATATTTCTAGGTTTTACAAAGTGATTTTAAGTACAGTGTCAGTTATCACTCCTTGTACAAACAACTTCAAAATCTGATGAATGTATCTCTGGCATTCAATGTAACTGCTCTTACAGTTGCTATATCATGCTTTTATATGGTTGAGTACATATACAATGAAATGAAGCCACCTTCTATACAACTATAGTAAAAAGGAGCTCCATACTGCCACTCAGTGGGATTCCTCGGGAGTAACGCAGAAAGTCATTTTGTGTAACAAACTATTACAATATATAATTTCTTGTATAGTATTCTTTGATTACTCTTTTCAATGATCTGTTGGTTACAGGATAGTGATATTTCTAGGTTTTACAAAGTCATATCAGTACAGTGTCAGTTATCACTCCTTGTACAACCAACTTCAAAATCTGATGAATGTATCTCTGGCATTCAATGTAACTCTTCTTACAGTTGCTATATCATGCTTTTATATGGTTGAGTACATATACAATGAAATGAAGCCACCTTCTATACAACTATAGCAAAAAGGAGCTCCATACTGCCACTCAGTGGGATTCCTCGGGAGTAACGCAGAAAGTTATTTTGTGTAACAAACTATTACAATTTACAATCCAATGTATTTCTTGTATAGTATTCATTGATTACTCTTCTGTGAACTCTTGGTTAGACAACAGTGAAATTTCTACGTTTTACAAAGTGATATCAGGACAGTGTCAGTTATCACTCCTTGTACAAAGAACTTCAAAATCTGATGAATGTATCTCTGCCATTCAAGGTAACTGCTCTTACAGTTGCTATATCATGCTTTTATATGGTTGAGTACATATACAATGAAATGAAGCCACCTTCTATACAACTATAGCAAAAAGGTGCTCCATACTGCCACTCAGTGGGATTCCTCGGGAGTAACACAGAAAGTCATTTTGTGTAACAAACTATTACAATTTACAATCCAATGTATTTCTTGTATAGTATTCATTGATTACTCTTCTGTGAACTCTTGGTTAGACAACAGTGAAATTTCTACGTTTAACAAAGTGATATCAGGACAGTGTCAGTTATCACTCCTTGTACAACCAACTTTAAAATCTGATGAATGAATCTCTTGCATTCAATGTAACTGCTCTTACAGTTGCTATATCATGCTTTTATATGGTTGAGTACATATACAATGAAATGAAGCCACCTTCTATACAACTATAGCAAAAAGGTGCTCCATACTGCCACTCAGTGGGATTCCTCGGGAGTAACGCAGAAAGTCATTTTGTGTAACAAACTATTACAATTTACAATCCAATATATTTCTTGGATAGTATTCATTGATTACTCTTCTGTGAACTCTTGGTTAGACAACAGTGAAATTTCTACGTTTTACAAAGTGATATCAGTACAGTGTCAGTTATCACTCCTTGTACAACCAACTTCAAAATCTGATGAATGTATCTCTTGCATTCAATGTAATTGCTCTTACAGTTGATATATCTTGATTTTATATGGTTGAGTACATATACAATTAAATGAAGCCACCTTCTATACAACTACAGTAAAAAGGTGCTCCATACTGCCACCCAGTGGGATTCCTCAGGAGTAACGCAGAAAGTCATGTTGTGTAACAAACTAATACAATTTACAATCCAATGTATTTCTTGTATAGTATTGATTGATTACTCTTCTGCGATCTCTTGGTTAGACAACAGTGAAATTTCTAGGTTTTACAACGTGATATCAATACAGTGTCAGTAATCACTCCTTGTACAACCAACTTCAAAATCTGATGATTGTATCTCTGGCATTCAATGTAACTCTTCCTATAGTTGCTATATCATGCTTTTATATGGTTGAGTACATATACAATGAAATGAAGCCACCTTCTATACAACTATAGTAAAAAGGAGCTCCATACTGCCACTCAGTGGGATTCCTCGGGAGTAACGCAGAAAGTCATTTTGTGTAACAAACTATTACAATATATAATTTCTTGTATAGTATTCATTGATTACTCTTTTCAATGATCTGTTGGTTACAGGATAGTGATATTTCTAGGTTTTACAAAGAGATATCAGTACAGTGTCAGTTATCACTCCTTGTACAAACAACTTCAAAATCTGATGAATGTATCTCTGGCATTCAATGTAACTGCTCTTACATTTGCTATATCATGCTTTTATATGGTTGATTACATATACAATGAAATGAAGCCACCTTCTATACAACTATAGCAAAAAGGAGCTCCATACTGCCACTCAGTGGGATTCCTCGGGAGTAACGCAGAAAGTCATTTTGTGTAACAAAATTACAATTTACAATCCAATGTATTTCTTGTATAGTATTCATTGATTACTCTTCTGTGAACTCTTGGTTAGACAACAGTGAAATTTCTACGTTTTACAAAGTGATATCAGTACAGTGTCAGTTATCACTCCTTGTACAAAGAACTTCAAAATCTGATGAATGTATCTCTGGCATTTAATGTAACTGCTCTTACAGTTGCTATATCATGCTTTTATATGGTTGAGTACATATACAATGAAATGAAGCCACCTTCTATACAACTATAGGAAAAAGGTGCTCCATACTGCCACTCAGTGGGATTCCTCGGGAGTAATGCAGAAAGTCATTTTGTGTAACAAACTATTACAATTTACAATCCAATGTATTTCTTGTATAGTATTCATTGATTACTCTTCTGTTAACTCTTGGTTAGACAACAGTGAAATTTCTACGTTTTACAAAGTGATATCAGTACAGTGTCAGTTATCACTCCTTGTACAACCAACTTCAAAATCTGATGAATTTATCTCTTGCATTCAATGTAACTGCTCTTACAGTTGCTATATCATGCTTTTATATGGTTGAGTACATATACAATGAAATGAAGCCACCTTCTATACAACTACAGTAAAAAGGTGCTCCATACTGCCACCCAGTGGGATTCCTCGGGAGTAACGCAGAAAGTCATGTTGTGTAACAAACTAATACAATTTACAATCCAATGTATTTCTTGTATAGTATTCATTGATTACTCTTCTGCGATCTCTTGGTTAGACAACAGTGAAATTTCTAGGTTTTACAACGTGATATCAATACAGTGTCAGTAATCACTCCTTGTACAACCAACTTCAAAATCTGATGAATGTATCTCTGGCATTCAATGTAACTCTTCTTACAGTTGCTATATCATGCTTTTATATGGTTGAGTACATATACAATGAAATGAAGCCACCTTCTATACAACTATAGTAAAAAGGAGCTCCATACTGCCACTCAGTGGGATTCCTCGGGAGTAACGCAGAAAGTCATTTTGTGTAACAAAGTATTACAATATATAATTTCTTGTATAGTATTCATTGATTACTCTTTTCAATGATCTGTTGGTTACAGGATAGTGATATTTCTAGGTTTTACAAAGAGATATCCGTACAGTGTCAGTTATCACTCCTTGTACAAACAACTTCAAAATCTGATGAATGTATCTCTGGCATTCAATGTAACTGCTCTTACAGTTGCTATATCATGCTTTTATATGGTTGATTACATATACAATGAAATGAAGCCACCTTCTATACAACTATAGCAAAAAGGAGCTCCATACTGCCACTCAGTGGGATTCCTCGGGGGTAACGCAGAAAGTCATTTTGTGTAACAAAATTACAATTTACAATCCAATGTATTTCTTGTATAGTATTCATTGATTACTCTTCTGTGAACTCTTGGTTAGACAACAGTGAAATTTCTACGTTTTACAAAGTGATATCAGTACAGTGTCAGTTATCACTCCTTGTACAAAGAACTTCAAAATCTGATGAATGTATCTCTGGCATTCAATGTAACTGCTCTTACAGTTGCTATATCATGCTTTTATATGGTTGAGTACATATACAATGAAATGAAGCCACCTTCTATACAGCTGGAGGAAAAAGGTGCTCCATATTGCCACTCAGTGGGATTCTTCGGGAGAAACGTAGAAAGTCATTTTGTGTAACAAACTATTACAATATATAATTTCTTGTATAGTATTCATTGATTACTCTTTTCAATGATCTGTTCGTTACAAGATAGTGATATTTCTAGGTTTTACAAAGTGATATCAGTACAGTGTCAGTTATCACTCCTTGTACAACCAACTTCAAAATCTGATGAATGTATGTCTTGCATTTAATGTAATTGCTCTTACAGTCGATATAACATGCTATTGCAAGATTGAGTACATATACAATGAAATGAAGCCACCTTCTATACAGCTAGAGGAAAAAGGTGCTCCATACTGCCACTCAGTGGGAATCCTCGGGAGTAACACAGAAAATAATTTTGTGTAACAAAGTATTAAAATTTACAATCCAATGTAATTCTTGTATAGTATTCATTGATTACTCTTCTGCGATCTCTTGGTTAGACAACAGTGAAATTTCTAGGTTTTTCAACGTGATATCAATACAATGTCAGTAATCATTCCTTGTACAACCAACTTCAAAATCTGATGAACGTATCTCTTGCATTCAATGTAACTGCTCTTACAGTTGATATATCTTGATTTTATATGGTTGAGTACATATACAATTAAATGAAGCCACCTTCTATACAGCTGGAGGAAAAAGGTGCTCCATATTGCCACTCAGTGGGATTCTTCGGGAGAAACGCAGAAAGTCATTTTGTGTAACAAACTATTACAATATATAATTTCTTGTATAGTATTCATTGATTACTCTTTTCAATGATCTGTTCGTTACAAGATAGTGATATTTCTAGGTTTTACAAAGTGATATCAGTACAGTGTCAGTTATCACTCCTTGTAGAAACAACTTCAAAATCTGATGAATGTATCTCTGGCATTCAATGTAACTGCTCTTACCGTTGCTATATCATGCTTTTATATGGTTGAGTACATATACAATGAAATGAAGCCACCTTCTATACAACTACAGTAAAAAGGGGCTCCATACTGCCACTCAGTGGGATTCCTCGGGAGTAACACAGAAAGTCATTTTGTGTAACAAACTATTACAATTTACAATCCAATGTATTTCTTGTATAGTATTCATTGATTACTCTTCTGTGAACTCTTGGTTAGACAACAGTGAAATTTCTACGTTTTACAAAGTGATATCAGTACAGTGTCAGTTATCACTCCTTGTACAACCAACTTCAAAGTCTGATGAATGTATCTCTTGCATTCAATGTAATTGCTCTTACAGTTGATATATCTTGATTTTATATGGTTGAGTACATATACAATTAAATGAAGCCACCTTCTATACAGCTGGAGGAAAAAGGTGCTCCATTCTGCCACTCAGTGGGATTCCTCGGGAGAAACGCAGAAAGTCATTTTGTGTAACAAACTATTACAATTTACAATACAATGTATTTCTTGTATAGTATTCATTGATTACTCTACTGCGATCTCTTGTTTAGACAACAGTGAAATTTCTAGGTTTTACAACGTGATATCAATACAGTGTCAGTAATCACTCGTTGTACAACCAACTTCAAAATCTGATGAATGTATCTCTTGCATTCAATGTAACTGCTCTTACAGTTGCTATATCATGCTTTTATATGGTTGAGTATATATACAATGAAAGGAAGCCACCTTCTATACAACTATAGTAAAAAGGTGCTCCATACTGCCACGCCGTGGGATTCCTCGGGAGTAACGCAGAAAGTCATTTTGTGTAAGAAACTATTACAATATACAATTTCTTGTATAGTATTCATTGATTACTCTTTTCAATGATCTGTTGGTTACAGGATAGTGATATTTCTAGGTTTTACAAAGTGATATCAGTACAGTGTCAGTTATCACTCCTTATACAACCAACTTCAAAATCTGATGAATGTATGTCTTGCATTCAATGTAATTGCTCTTACAGTTGATATAACATGCTATTGCAAGATTGAGTACATATACAATTAAATGAAGCCACCTTCTATACAGCTGGAGGAAACAGGTGCTCCATACTGCCACTCAGTGGGAATCCTCGGGAGTAACAGAGAAAATAATTTTGTGTAACAAACTATTACAATTTACAATCCAATGTAATTCTTGTATAGTATTCATTGATTACTCTTCTGCGATCTCTTGGTTACACAACAGTGAAATTTCTAGGTTTTTCAAAGTGATATCAATACAGTGTCAGTTATCACTCCTTGTACAACCAACTTCAAAATCTGATGAATGTATCTCTTGCATTCAATTTAACTGCTCTTACCTTTGCTATATCATGCTTTTATATGGTTGAGTACATATACAATGAAATGAAGCCACCTTCTATACAACTACAGTAAAAATGTGCTCCATACTGCCACTCAGTGGGATTCCTCGGGAGTAACGCAGAAAGTCATTTTGTGTAATAAACTATTACAATTTACAATCCAATGTATTTCTTGTATAGTATTCATTGATTACTCTTCTGTGAACTCTTGGTTACACAACAGTGAAATTTCTACGTTTTACAAAGTGATATCAGTACAGTGTCAGTTATCACTCCTTGTACAACCAACTTCAAAATCTGATGAATATATCTCTTGCATTCAATGTAATTGCTCTTACAGTTGCTATATCATGCTTTTATATGGTTGAGTACATATACAATGAAATGAAGCCACCTTCTATACAACTACAGTAAAAAGGTGCTCCATACTGCCACTCAGTGGGATTCCTCGGGAGAAACGCAGAAAGTCATTTTGTGTAACAAACTATTTCAATTTACAATCCAATGTATTTCTTGTATAGTATTAATTGATTACTCTTCTGCGATCTCTTGGTTAGACAACAGTGAAATTTCTAGGTTTTACAACGTGATATCAATACAGTGTCAGTAATCACTCCTTGTACAACCAACTTCAAAATCTGATGAATGTATCTCTTGCATTCAATGTAACTGCTCTTACAGTTGCTATATCATGCTTTTATATGGTTGAGTACATATACAATGAAATGAAGCTACCTTCTATATAACTATAGTAAAAAGGTACTCCATACTGCCACTCAGTGGGATTCCTCGTGAGTAACACAGAAAGTCATTTTGTGTAACAAACTATTACAATATACAATTTCTTGTATAGTATTCATTGATTACTCTTTTCAATGATCTGTTGGTTACAGGATAGTGATATTTCTAGGTTTTACAAAGTGATATCAGTACAGTGTCAGTTATCACTCCTTGTACAAACAGCTTCAAAATCTGATGAATGTATCTCTGGCATTCAATGTAACTGCTCTTACAGTTGCTATATCATGCTTTTATTTGGTTGAGTACATAGACAGTGAAATGAAGCCACCTTTTATACAACTATAGCAAAAAGGTGCTCCATACTGCCACTCAGGGGGATTCCTCGGGAGTAACGCAGAAAGTCATTTTGTGTAACAAACTATTACAATTTACAATCAAATGTATTTCTTGTATAGTATTCATTGATTACTCTTCTGTGAACTCTTGGTTAGACAACAGTGAAATATCTACATTTTACAAAGTGGTATCAGTACAGTGTCAGTTATCACTCCTTGTACAACCAACTTCAAAATCTGATGAATGTATCTCTTGCATTCAATGTAATTGCTCTTACAGTTGATATATCATGCTTTTATATGGTTGAGTACATATACAATTAAATGAAGCCACCTTCTATACAGCTGGAGGAAAAAGGTGCTCCATTCTGCCACTCAGTGGGATTCCTCGGGAGTAACGCAGAAAGTCATTTTGTGTAACAAAATATTACAATTTAAAATCCAATGTATTTCTTGTATAGTATTCATTGATTACTCTTCTGTGAACTCTTGGTTAGACAACAGTGAAATTTCTAGGTTTTTCAAAGTGATATCAATACAGTGTCAGTTCTCACTCCTTCTACAACCAACTTAAAAATCTGATGAATGTATCTCTGGCATTCAATGTAACTGCTCTTACCGTTGCTATATTATGCTTTTATATGGTTGAGTACATATACAATGAAATGAAGCCACCTTCTATACAACTACAGTAAAAAGGTGCTCCATACTGTCACTCCGTGGGATTCCTCGGGAGTAACGCAGAAAGTCATTTTGTGTAACAAACTATGACAATTTACAATCCAATGTATTTCTTGTATAGTATTCATTGATTACTCTTCTGCGATCTCTTGGTTAGACAACAGTGAAATTTCTAGGTTTTACAACGTGATATCAATACAGTGTCAGTAATCACTCCTTGTACAACCAACTTCAAAATCTGATGAATGTATCTCTTGCATTCAATGTAACTGCTCTTACAGTTGCTATATCATGCTTTTATATGGTTGAGTACATATACAATGAAATGAAGCCACCTTCTATACAACTGTAGTAAAAAGGTGCTCCATACTGCCACTCAGTGGGATTCCTCGTGAGTAACGCAGAAAGTCATTTTGTGTAACAAACTATTACAATATACAATTTCTTGTATAGTATTCATTGATTACTCTTTTCAATGATCTGTTGGTTACAGGATAGTGATATTTCTAGGTTTTACAAAGTGATATCAGTACAGTGTCAGTTATCACTCCTTGTACAAACAACTTCAAAATCTGATGAATGTATCTCTGGCATTCAATGTAACTGCTCTTACAGTTGCTATATCATGCTTTTATATGGTTGAGTACATATACAATTAAATGAAGCCACCTTCTATACAACTATAGCAAAAAGGTGCTCCATACTGCCACTCAGTGGGATTCCTCGGGAGTAACGCAGAAAGTCATTTTGTGTAACAAACTATTACAATTTACAATCCAATGTATTTCTATATAGTATTCATTGATTACTCTTCTGTGAACTCTTGGTTAGACAACAGTGAAATTTCGACGTTTTACAAAGTGATATCAGTACAGTGTCAGTTATCACTCCTTGTACAAACAACTTCAAAATCTGATGAATGTATCTCTGGCATTCAATGTAACTGCTCTTACAGTTGCTATATCATGCTTTTATATGGTTGAGTACATATACAATGAAATGAAGCCACCTTCTTTACAACTATAGCAAAAAGGTGCTCCATACTGCCACTCAGTGGGATTCCTCGGGAGTAACGCAGAAAGTCATTTTGTGTAACAATTACAATTTACAATCCAATGTATTTCTTGAATAGTATTCATTGGTTACTCTGTTCAATGATCTGTTGGTTAGAGGATAGTGATATTTCTAGGTTTTACAAAGTGATATTAATACAGTGTCAGTTATCACTACTTGTGCAACCAACTACAAAATCTGATGAGTGTATGTTTTGCTTTCAATGTAACTGCTCTTACAGTTGCTATATCATGCTTTTATATGGTTGAGTAGATATGCAATGAAACGAAGCCACCTTCTATACAAGTATAGTAAAAAGGTGCTCCATACTGCCACTCAGTGGGATTCCTCAGGAGTAACGCAGAAAGTCATTTTGTGTAACAAACTATTACAATATACAATTTCTTGCATAGTATTCATTGATTACTATGTTCAATGATCTGTTGGTTACAGGATAGTGATATTTCTAGGTTTTACAAAGTGATATCAGTACAGTGTCAGTTATCACTACTTGTACAACCAACTACAAAATCTGATGAGTGTATGTTTTGCGTTCAATGTAACTGCTCTTACAGTTGCTATATCATGCTTTTATATGGTTGAGTAGATATGTAATGAAACGAAGCCACCTTCTATACAAGTATAGTAAAAAGGTGCTCCATACTGCCACTCAGTGGGATTCCTGAGGAGTAACGCAGAAAGTCATTTTGTGTAATGAACTATTACAATTTACAATCCAATATATTTCTTGTATAGTATTCATTGATTACTCTTCTGTGATCTCTTGGTTAGACAACAGTGAAATTTCTAGGTTTTAGAAAGTGGTATCAGTACAGTGTCAGTTATCATTCCTTGTACAAGCAACTTCACAATCTGATGAATGTATCTCTTGCATTCAATGTAACTGCTTTTACCGTTGCTATATCATGCTTTTTATGGTTGAGTACATATACAATGAAATGAAGCCACCCTCTCTACAGCTAGAGGAAAAAGGTGCTCCATACTGCCACTCAGTGGGATTCCTCGGGAGTAACACAGAAAATCATTTTGTGTAACAAACTATTAAAATTTACAATCCAATATATTTCTTGAATAGTATTCATTGATTACTCTTCTGTGATCTCTTGGTTAGACAAAAGTGAAATTTCTACGTTTTATAAAGTGATATCAATACAGTCTCAGTTATCACTCCTTGTACAATCAACTTCAAAATCTGATGAATGTATGTCTTGCATTCAATGTAACTGCTCTTACAGTTGTCATATAATGCTTTTACATGATTGAGTACATATACAATGAAATGAAGCCACCTTCTATAAAACTATAGTAAAATGGTGCTCCATACTGCCACTCATTGGGATTCCTCGGGAGTAACGCAGAAAGTCATTTTGTGTAACAAACTATTACAATATACATTTTCTTGTATAGTATTCATTGATTACTCTTTTCAGTGATCTGTTGGTTACAGGATAGTGATATTTCTACGTTTTACAAAGTGATATCAGTACAGTGTCGGTTATCACTCCTTGTACAACCAACTTCAAAATCTGATGAATGTATGTCTTGCATTTAATGTAACTGCTCTTACAATTGCTATATCATGCTTTTATATGGTTGAGTACATATACAATGAAACGAAGCCACCTTCTATACAAGTATAGTAAAAAGGTGCTCCATACTGCCACTCAGTGGGATTCCTCGTGAGTAACCCAGAAAGTCATTTTGTGTAACAAACTATTACAATATACATTTTCTTGTATAGTATTCATTGATTACTCTTTTCAGTGATCTGGTGGTTACAGGATAGTGATATTTCTAGGTTTTACAAAGTGATATCAGTACAGTGTCGGTTATCACTCCTTGTACAACCAACTTTAAAATCTGATGAATGTATCTCTTGCATTTAATGTAACTGCTCTTACAGTTGCTATATCATGCTTTTATATGGTTGAGTACATATACAATGAGATGAAGCCACCTTCTATACAACTATAGTAAAAAGGTGCTCCATACTGCCACTCAGTGGGATTCCTCGGGAGTAACGGAGAAAGTCATTTTGTGTAACAAACTATTACAATATACAATTCCTTGTATAGTATTCATTGATTACTCTTTTCAGTGATCTGTTGGTTACAGGATAGTGATATTTCTAGGTTTTACAAAGTGATATCAGTACAGTGTCAGTTATCACTCCTTGTATAACTAACTTCAAAATCTGATGAATGTATCCCTTGCATTCAATGTAGTTGCTCTTACAGTTGATATATCTTGCTTTTATATGGTTTAGTACATATACAATTAAATGAAGCCACCTTCTATACAGCTGGAGGAAAAAGGTGCTCCATACTGCCACTCAGTGGGATTCTTCGGGAGTAACGCAGAAAGTCATTTTGTGTAACAAACTATTACAATTTACAATCCAATGTATTTATTGTATAGTATTCTTTGATTACTCTTTTCAATGATCTGTTGGTTACAGGATAGTGATATTTCTAGGTTTTACAAAGTCATATCAGTACAGTGTCAGTTATCACTCCTTGTACAACCAACTTCAAAATCTGATGAATGTATCTCTGGCATTCAATGTAACTCTTCTTACAGTTGCTATATCATGCTTTTATATGGTTGAGTACATATACAATGAAATGAAGCCACCTTCTATACAACTATAGCAAAAAGGAGCTCCATACTGCCACTCAGTGGGATTCCTCGGGAGTAACGCAGAAAGTTATTTTGTGTAACAAACTATTACAATTTACAATCCAATGTATTTCTTGTATAGTATTCATTGATTACTCTTCTGTGAACTCTTGGTTAGACAACAGTGAAATTTCTACGTTTTACAAAGTGATATCAGGACAGTGTCAGTTATCACTCCTTGTACAAAGAACTTCAAAATCTGATGAATGTATCTCTGCCATTCAAGGTAACTGCTCTTACAGTTGCTATATCATGCTTTTATATGGTTGAGTACATATACAATGAAATGAAGCCACCTTCTATACAACTATAGCAAAAAGGTGCTCCATACTGCCACTCAGTGGGATTCCTCGGGAGTAACACAGAAAGTCATTTTGTGTAACAAACTATTACAATTTACAATCCAATGTATTTCTTGTATAGTATTCATTGATTACTCTTCTGTGAACTCTTGGTTAGACAACAGTGAAATTTCTACGTTTAACAAAGTGATATCAGGACAGTGTCAGTTATCACTCCTTGTACAACCAACTTTAAAATCTGATGAATGAATCTCTTGCATTCAATGTAACTGCTCTTACAGTTGCTATATCATGCTTTTATATGGTTGAGTACATATACAATGAAATGAAGCCACCTTCTATACAACTATAGCAAAAAGGTGCTCCATACTGCCACTCAGTGGGATTCCTCGGGAGTAACGCAGAAAGTCATTTTGTGTAACAAACTATTACAATTTACAATCCAATATATTTCTTGGATAGTATTCATTGATTACTCTTCTGTGAACTCTTGGTTAGACAACAGTGAAATTTCTACGTTTTACAAAGTGATATCAGTACAGTGTCAGTTATCACTCCTTGTACAACCAACTTCAAAATCTGATGAATGTATCTCTTGCATTCAATGTAATTGCTCTTACAGTTGATATATCTTGATTTTATATGGTTGAGTACATATACAATTAAATGAAGCCACCTTCTATACAACTACAGTAAAAAGGTGCTCCATACTGCCACCCAGTGGGATTCCTCAGGAGTAACGCAGAAAGTCATGTTGTGTAACAAACTAATACAATTTACAATCCAATGTATTTCTTGTATAGTATTGATTGATTACTCTTCTGCGATCTCTTGGTTAGACAACAGTGAAATTTCTAGGTTTTACAACGTGATATCAATACAGTGTCAGTAATCACTCCTTGTACAACCAACTTCAAAATCTGATGATTGTATCTCTGGCATTCAATGTAACTCTTCCTATAGTTGCTATATCATGCTTTTATATGGTTGAGTACATATACAATGAAATGAAGCCACCTTCTATACAACTATAGTAAAAAGGAGCTCCATACTGCCACTCAGTGGGATTCCTCGGGAGTAACGCAGAAAGTCATTTTGTGTAACAAACTATTACAATATATAATTTCTTGTATAGTATTCATTGATTACTCTTTTCAATGATCTGTTGGTTACAGGATAGTGATATTTCTAGGTTTTACAAAGAGATATCAGTACAGTGTCAGTTATCACTCCTTGTACAAACAACTTCAAAATCTGATGAATGTATCTCTGGCATTCAATGTAACTGCTCTTACATTTGCTATATCATGCTTTTATATGGTTGATTACATATACAATGAAATGAAGCCACCTTCTATACAACTATAGCAAAAAGGAGCTCCATACTGCCACTCAGTGGGATTCCTCGGGAGTAACGCAGAAAGTCATTTTGTGTAACAAAATTACAATTTACAATCCAATGTATTTCTTGTATAGTATTCATTGATTACTCTTCTGTGAACTCTTGGTTAGACAACAGTGAAATTTCTACGTTTTACAAAGTGATATCAGTACAGTGTCAGTTATCACTCCTTGTACAAAGAACTTCAAAATCTGATGAATGTATCTCTGGCATTTAATGTAACTGCTCTTACAGTTGCTATATCATGCTTTTATATGGTTGAGTACATATACAATGAAATGAAGCCACCTTCTATACAACTATAGGAAAAAGGTGCTCCATACTGCCACTCAGTGGGATTCCTCGGGAGTAATGCAGAAAGTCATTTTGTGTAACAAACTATTACAATTTACAATCCAATGTATTTCTTGTATAGTATTCATTGATTACTCTTCTGTTAACTCTTGGTTAGACAACAGTGAAATTTCTACGTTTTACAAAGTGATATCAGTACAGTGTCAGTTATCACTCCTTGTACAACCAACTTCAAAATCTGATGAATTTATCTCTTGCATTCAATGTAACTGCTCTTACAGTTGCTATATCATGCTTTTATATGGTTGAGTACATATACAATGAAATGAAGCCACCTTCTATACAACTACAGTAAAAAGGTGCTCCATACTGCCACCCAGTGGGATTCCTCGGGAGTAACGCAGAAAGTCATGTTGTGTAACAAACTAATACAATTTACAATCCAATGTATTTCTTGTATAGTATTCATTGATTACTCTTCTGCGATCTCTTGGTTAGACAACAGTGAAATTTCTAGGTTTTACAACGTGATATCAATACAGTGTCAGTAATCACTCCTTGTACAACCAACTTCAAAATCTGATGAATGTATCTCTGGCATTCAATGTAACTCTTCTTACAGTTGCTATATCATGCTTTTATATGGTTGAGTACATATACAATGAAATGAAGCCACCTTCTATACAACTATAGTAAAAAGGAGCTCCATACTGCCACTCAGTGGGATTCCTCGGGAGTAACGCAGAAAGTCATTTTGTGTAACAAAGTATTACAATATATAATTTCTTGTATAGTATTCATTGATTACTCTTTTCAATGATCTGTTGGTTACAGGATAGTGATATTTCTAGGTTTTACAAAGAGATATCCGTACAGTGTCAGTTATCACTCCTTGTACAAACAACTTCAAAATCTGATGAATGTATCTCTGGCATTCAATGTAACTGCTCTTACAGTTGCTATATCATGCTTTTATATGGTTGATTACATATACAATGAAATGAAGCCACCTTCTATACAACTATAGCAAAAAGGAGCTCCATACTGCCACTCAGTGGGATTCCTCGGGGGTAACGCAGAAAGTCATTTTGTGTAACAAAATTACAATTTACAATCCAATGTATTTCTTGTATAGTATTCATTGATTACTCTTCTGAGAACTCTTGGTTAGACAACAGTGAAATTTCTACGTTTTACAAAGTGATATCAGTACAGTGTCAGTTATCACTCCTTGTACAAAGAACTTCAAAATCTGATGAATGTATCTCTGGCATTCAATGTAACTGCTCTTACAGTTGCTATATCATGCTTTTATATGGTTGAGTACATATACAATGAAATGAAGCCACCTTCTATACAGCTGGAGGAAAAAGGTGCTCCATATTGCCACTCAGTGGGATTCTTCGGGAGAAACGTAGAAAGTCATTTTGTGTAACAAACTATTACAATATATAATTTCTTGTATAGTATTCATTGATTACTCTTTTCAATGATCTGTTCGTTACAAGATAGTGATATTTCTAGGTTTTACAAAGTGATATCAGTACAGTGTCAGTTATCACTCCTTGTACAACCAACTTCAAAATCTGATGAATGTATGTCTTGCATTTAATGTAATTGCTCTTACAGTCGATATAACATGCTATTGCAAGATTGAGTACATATACAATGAAATGAAGCCACCTTCTATACAGCTAGAGGAAAAAGGTGCTCCATACTGCCACTCAGTGGGAATCCTCGGGAGTAACACAGAAAATAATTTTGTGTAACAAAGTATTAAAATTTACAATCCAATGTAATTCTTGTATAGTATTCATTGATTACTCTTCTGCGATCTCTTGGTTAGACAACAGTGAAATTTCTAGGTTTTTCAACGTGATATCAATACAATGTCAGGAATCATTCCTTGTACAACCAACTTCAAAATCTGATGAACGTATCTCTTGCATTCAATGTAACTGCTCTTACAGTTGATATATCTTGATTTTATATGGTTGAGTACATATACAATTAAATGAAGCCACCTTCTATACAGCTGGAGGAAAAAGGTGCTCCATATTGCCACTCAGTGGGATTCTTCGGGAGAAACGCAGAAAGTCATTTTGTGTAACAAACTATTACAATATATAATTTCTTGTATAGTATTCATTGATTACTCTTTTCAATGATCTGTTCGTTACAAGATAGTGATATTTCTAGGTTTTACAAAGTGATATCAGTACAGTGTCAGTTATCACTCCTTGTAGAAACAACTTCAAAATCTGATGAATGTATCTCTGGCATTCAATGTAACTGCTCTTACCGTTGCTATATCATGCTTTTATATGGTTGAGTACATATACAATGAAATGAAGCCACCTTCTATACAACTACAGTAAAAAGGGGCTCCATACTGCCACTCAGTGGGATTCCTCGGGAGTAACACAGAAAGTCATTTTGTGTAACAAACTATTACAATTTACAATCCAATGTATTTCTTGTATAGTATTCATTGATTACTCTTCTGTGAACTCTTGGTTAGACAACAGTGAAATTTCTACGTTTTACAAAGTGATATCAGTACAGTGTCAGTTATCACTCCTTGTACAACCAACTTCAAAGTCTGATGAATGTATCTCTTGCATTCAATGTAATTGCTCTTACAGTTGATATATCTTGATTTTATATGGTTGAGTACATATACAATTAAATGAAGCCACCTTCTATACAGCTGGAGGAAAAAGGTGCTCCATTCTGCCACTCAGTGGGATTCCTCGGGAGAAACGCAGAAAGTCATTTTGTGTAACAAACTATTACAATTTACAATACAATGTATTTCTTGTATAGTATTCATTGATTACTCTACTGCGATCTCTTGTTTAGACAACAGTGAAATTTCTAGGTTTTACAACGTGATATCAATACAGTGTCAGTAATCACTCGTTGTACAACCAACTTCAAAATCTGATGAATGTATCTCTTGCATTCAATGTAACTGCTCTTACAGTTGCTATATCATGCTTTTATATGGTTGAGTATATATACAATGAAAGGAAGCCACCTTCTATACAACTATAGTAAAAAGGTGCTCCATACTGCCACGCCGTGGGATTCCTCGGGAGTAACGCAGAAAGTCATTTTGTGTAAGAAACTATTACAATATACAATTTCTTGTATAGTATTCATTGATTACTCTTTTCAATGATCTGTTGGTTACAGGATAGTGATATTTCTAGGTTTTACAAAGTGATATCAGTACAGTGTCAGTTATCACTCCTTATACAACCAACTTCAAAATCTGATGAATGTATGTCTTGCATTCAATGTAATTGCTCTTACAGTTGATATAACATGCTATTGCAAGATTGAGTACATATACAATTAAATGAAGCCACCTTCTATACAGCTGGAGGAAACAGGTGCTCCATACTGCCACTCAGTGGGAATCCTCGGGAGTAACAGAGAAAATAATTTTGTGTAACAAACTATTACAATTTACAATCCAATGTAATTCTTGTATAGTATTCATTGATTACTCTTCTGCGATCTCTTGGTTACACAACAGTGAAATTTCTAGGTTTTTCAAAGTGATATCAATACAGTGTCAGTTATCACTCCTTGTACAACCAACTTCAAAATCTGATGAATGTATCTCTTGCATTCAATTTAACTGCTCTTACCTTTGCTATATCATGCTTTTATATGGTTGAGTACATATACAATGAAATGAAGCCACCTTCTATACAACTACAGTAAAAATGTGCTCCATACTGCCACTCAGTGGGATTCCTCGGGAGTAACGCAGAAAGTCATTTTGTGTAATAAACTATTACAATTTACAATCCAATGTATTTCTTGTATAGTATTCATTGATTACTCTTCTGTGAACTCTTGGTTACACAACAGTGAAATTTCTACGTTTTACAAAGTGATATCAGTACAGTGTCAGTTATCACTCCTTGTACAACCAACTTCAAAATCTGATGAATATATCTCTTGCATTCAATGTAATTGCTCTTACAGTTGCTATATCATGCTTTTATATGGTTGAGTACATATACAATGAAATGAAGCCACCTTCTATACAACTACAGTAAAAAGGTGCTCCATACTGCCACTCAGTGGGATTCCTCGGGAGAAACGCAGAAAGTCATTTTGTGTAACAAACTATTTCAATTTACAATCCAATGTATTTCTTGTATAGTATTAATTGATTACTCTTCTGCGATCTCTTGGTTAGACAACAGTGAAATTTCTAGGTTTTACAACGTGATATCAATACAGTGTCAGTAATCACTCCTTGTACAACCAACTTCAAAATCTGATGAATGTATCTCTTGCATTCAATGTAACTGCTCTTACAGTTGCTATATCATGCTTTTATATGGTTGAGTACATATACAATGAAATGAAGCTACCTTCTATATAACTATAGTAAAAAGGTACTCCATACTGCCACTCAGTGGGATTCCTCGTGAGTAACACAGAAAGTCATTTTGTGTAACAAACTATTACAATATACAATTTCTTGTATAGTATTCATTGATTACTCTTTTCAATGATCTGTTGGTTACAGGATAGTGATATTTCTAGGTTTTACAAAGTGATATCAGTACAGTGTCAGTTATCACTCCTTGTACAAACAGCTTCAAAATCTGATGAATGTATCTCTGGCATTCAATGTAACTGCTCTTACAGTTGCTATATCATGCTTTTATTTGGTTGAGTACATAGACAGTGAAATGAAGCCACCTTTTATACAACTATAGCAAAAAGGTGCTCCATACTGCCACTCAGGGGGATTCCTCGGGAGTAACGCAGAAAGTCATTTTGTGTAACAAACTATTACAATTTACAATCAAATGTATTTCTTGTATAGTATTCATTGATTACTCTTCTGTGAACTCTTGGTTAGACAACAGTGAAATATCTACATTTTACAAAGTGGTATCAGTACAGTGTCAGTTATCACTCCTTGTACAACCAACTTCAAAATCTGATGAATGTATCTCTTGCATTCAATGTAATTGCTCTTACAGTTGATATATCATGCTTTTATATGGTTGAGTACATATACAATTAAATGAAGCCACCTTCTATACAGCTGGAGGAAAAAGGTGCTCCATTCTGCCACTCAGTGGGATTCCTCGGGAGTAACGCAGAAAGTCATTTTGTGTAACAAAATATTACAATTTAAAATCCAATGTATTTCTTGTATAGTATTCATTGATTACTCTTCTGTGAACTCTTGGTTAGACAACAGTGAAATTTCTAGGTTTTTCAAAGTGATATCAATACAGTGTCAGTTCTCACTCCTTCTACAACCAACTTAAAAATCTGATGAATGTATCTCTGGCATTCAATGTAACTGCTCTTACCGTTGCTATATTATGCTTTTATATGGTTGAGTACATATACAATGAAATGAAGCCACCTTCTATACAACTACAGTAAAAAGGTGCTCCATACTGTCACTCCGTGGGATTCCTCGGGAGTAACGCAGAAAGTCATTTTGTGTAACAAACTATGACAATTTACAATCCAATGTATTTCTTGTATAGTATTCATTGATTACTCTTCTGCGATCTCTTGGTTAGACAACAGTGAAATTTCTAGGTTTTACAACGTGATATCAATACAGTGTCAGTAATCACTCCTTGTACAACCAACTTCAAAATCTGATGAATGTATCTCTTGCATTCAATGTAACTGCTCTTACAGTTGCTATATCATGCTTTTATATGGTTGAGTACATATACAATGAAATGAAGCCACCTTCTATACAACTGTAGTAAAAAGGTGCTCCATACTGCCACTCAGTGGGATTCCTCGTGAGTAACGCAGAAAGTCATTTTGTGTAACAAACTATTACAATATACAATTTCTTGTATAGTATTCATTGATTACTCTTTTCAATGATCTGTTGGTTACAGGATAGTGATATTTCTAGGTTTTACAAAGTGATATCAGTACAGTGTCAGTTATCACTCCTTGTACAAACAACTTCAAAATCTGATGAATGTATCTCTGGCATTCAATGTAACTGCTCTTACAGTTGCTATATCATGCTTTTATATGGTTGAGTACATATACAATTAAATGAAGCCACCTTCTATACAACTGTAGCAAAAAGGTGCTCCATACTGCCACTCAGTGGGATTCCTCGGGAGTAACGCAGAAAGTCATTTTGTGTAACAAACTATTACAATTTACAATCCAATGTATTTCTATATAGTATTCATTGATTACTCTTCTGTGAACTCTTGGTTAGACAACAGTGAAATTTCGACGTTTTACAAAGTGATATCAGTACAGTGTCAGTTATCACTCCTTGTACAAACAACTTCAAAATCTGATGAATGTATCTCTGGCATTCAATGTAACTGCTCTTACAGTTGCTATATCATGCTTTTATATGGTTGAGTACATATACAATGAAATGAAGCCACCTTCTTTACAACTATAGCAAAAAGGTGCTCCATACTGCCACTCAGTGGGATTCCTCGGGAGTAACGCAGAAAGTCATTTTGTGTAACAATTACAATTTACAATCCAATGTATTTCTTGAATAGTATTCATTGGTTACTCTGTTCAATGATCTGTTGGTTAGAGGATAGTGATATTTCTAGGTTTTACAAAGTGATATTAATACAGTGTCAGTTATCACTACTTGTGCAACCAACTACAAAATCTGATGAGTGTATGTTTTGCTTTCAATGTAACTGCTCTTACAGTTGCTATATCATGCTTTTATATGGTTGAGTAGATATGCAATGAAACGAAGCCACCTTCTATACAAGTATAGTAAAAAGGTGCTCCATACTGCCACTCAGTGGGATTCCTCAGGAGTAACGCAGAAAGTCATTTTGTGTAACAAACTATTACAATATACAATTTCTTGCATAGTATTCATTGATTACTATGTTCAATGATCTGTTGGTTACAGGATAGTGATATTTCTAGGTTTTACAAAGTGATATCAGTACAGTGTCAGTTATCACTACTTGTACAACCAACTACAAAATCTGATGAGTGTATGTTTTGCGTTCAATGTAACTGCTCTTACAGTTGCTATATCATGCTTTTATATGGTTGAGTAGATATGTAATGAAACGAAGCCACCTTCTATACAAGTATAGTAAAAAGGTGCTCCATACTGCCACTCAGTGGGATTCCTGAGGAGTAACGCAGAAAGTCATTTTGTGTAATGAACTATTACAATTTACAATCCAATATATTTCTTGTATAGTATTCATTGATTACTCTTCTGTGATCTCTTGGTTAGACAACAGTGAAATTTCTAGGTTTTAGAAAGTGGTATCAGTACAGTGTCAGTTATCATTCCTTGTACAAGCAACTTCACAATCTGATGAATGTATCTCTTGCATTCAATGTAACTGCTTTTACCGTTGCTATATCATGCTTTTTATGGTTGAGTACATATACAATGAAATGAAGCCACCCTCTCTACAGCTAGAGGAAAAAGGTGCTCCATACTGCCACTCAGTGGGATTCCTCGGGAGTAACACAGAAAATCATTTTGTGTAACAAACTATTAAAATTTACAATCCAATATATTTCTTGAATAGTATTCATTGATTACTCTTCTGTGATCTCTTGGTTAGACAAAAGTGAAATTTCTACGTTTTATAAAGTGATATCAATACAGTCTCAGTTATCACTCCTTGTACAATCAACTTCAAAATCTGATGAATGTATGTCTTGCATTCAATGTAACTGCTCTTACAGTTGTCATATAATGCTTTTACATGATTGAGTACATATACAATGAAATGAAGCCACCTTCTATAAAACTATAGTAAAATGGTGCTCCATACTGCCACTCATTGGGATTCCTCGGGAGTAACGCAGAAAGTCATTTTGTGTAACAAACTATTACAATATACATTTTCTTGTATAGTATTCATTGATTACTCTTTTCAGTGATCTGTTGGTTACAGGATAGTGATATTTCTACGTTTTACAAAGTGATATCAGTACAGTGTCGGTTATCACTCCTTGTACAACCAACTTCAAAATCTGATGAATGTATGTCTTGCATTTAATGTAACTGCTCTTACAATTGCTATATCATGCTTTTATATGGTTGAGTACATATACAATGAAACGAAGCCACCTTCTATACAAGTATAGTAAAAAGGTGCTCCATACTGCCACTCAGTGGGATTCCTCGTGAGTAACCCAGAAAGTCATTTTGTGTAACAAACTATTACAATATACATTTTCTTGTATAGTATTCATTGATTACTCTTTTCAGTGATCTGGTGGTTACAGGATAGTGATATTTCTAGGTTTTACAAAGTGATATCAGTACAGTGTCGGTTATCACTCCTTGTACAACCAACTTTAAAATCTGATGAATGTATCTCTTGCATTTAATGTAACTGCTCTTACAGTTGCTATATCATGCTTTTATATGGTTGAGTACATATACAATGAGATGAAGCCACCTTCTATACAACTATAGTAAAAAGGTGCTCCATACTGCCACTCAGTGGGATTCCTCGGGAGTAACGGAGAAAGTCATTTTGTGTAACAAACTATTACAATATACAATTCCTTGTATAGTATTCATTGATTACTCTTTTCAGTGATCTGTTGGTTACAGGATAGTGATATTTCTAGGTTTTACAAAGTGATATCAGTACAGTGTCAGTTATCACTCCTTGTATAACTAACTTCAAAATCTGATGAATGTATCCCTTGCATTCAATGTAGTTGCTCTTACAGTTGATATATCTTGCTTTTATATGGTTTAGTACATATACAATTAAATGAAGCCACCTTCTATACAGCTGGAGGAAAAAGGTGCTCCATACTGCCACTCAGTGGGATTCTTCGGGAGTAACGCAGAAAGTCATTTTGTGTAACAAACTATTACAATTTACAATCCAATGTATTTATTGTATAGTATTCATTGATTACTCTTGTGTGATCTCTTGGTTAGACAACAGTGAAATTTCTACGTTTTACAAAGTGATATCAATACAGTGTCAGTTATCACTCCTTGTAGAACCAACTTCAAAATCTGATGAATGTATGTCTTGCATTCAATGTAACTTCTCTTACCGTTGCTATATGATGCTTTTATATGGTTGAGTACATATACAATGAAATGAAGCCACCTTCTATTGAACTATAGTAAAAAGGTGCTCCATACTGCCACTCAGTGGGATTCCTCGGGAGTAACGCAGAAAGTCATTTTGTGTAACAAACTATTACAATATACAATTTCTTGTATAGTATTCATTGATTACTCATTTCAATGATCTGTTGGTTACAGGATAGTGATATTTCTAGGTTTTACAAAGTGATATTAGTACAGTGCCAGTTATCACTCCTTGTACAACCAACTTCAAAATCTGATGAATGTATCTCTGGCATTCAATGTAATTGCTCTTACAGTTGATATATCATGCTTTTACATGATTGAGTACATATACAATGAAAGGAAGCCACCTTCTATAGTAAAAAGGTGCTCCATACTGCCACTCAGTGGGATTCCTCGGGAGTAACGCAGAAAGTCATTTTGTGTAACAAACTATTACAATATATACGTTTTTGTATAGTATTCATTGATTACTGTTTTCAATGATCTGTTGGTTCCAGGATAGTGATATTTCTAGGTTTTACAAAGTGATATCAGTACAGTGTCAGTTATCACTCCTTGTACAACCAACTTCGAAATCTGATGAATGTATCTCTGGCATTCAATGTAATTGCTCTTACAGTTGGTATATCATGCTTTTACATGATTGCGTACATATACAATGAAATGAAGCCACCTTCTATACAACTATAGTAAAAAGGTGCTCCATACTGCCACTCAGTGGGATTCCTCGGGAGTAACGCAGAAAGTCATTTTGTGTAACAAACTATTACAATATACAATTTCTTGTATAGTATTCATTGATTACTGTTTTCAATGATCTGTTGGTTACAGGATAGTGATATTTCTAGGTTTTACAAAGTGATATCAGTACAGTGTCAGTTATCACTCCTTGTGCAACCAACTTCAAAATCTGATGTATGTATCTCTTGCATTCAATGTAATTGCTCAGACAGTTGATATATCATGCTTTTACATGATTGAGTACATATACAATGAAATGAAGCCACCTTCTATACAAGTATAGTAAAAAGGTGCTGCATACTGCCAGTCAGTGGGATTCCTCGGGAGTAACGCAGAAAGTCATTTTGTGTAACAAACTTTTACAATATATAATTTCTTCTATAGTATTCATTGATTACTCTTCTGTGATCTCTTGGTTAGACAACAGTGAAATTTCTAGGTTTTACAAAGTGATATCAATACAGTGTCAGTTATCACTCCTTGTACAACCAACTTCAAAATCTGATGAATGTATGTCTTGCATTCAATGTAACTGCTCTTACCGTTGCTATATCATGCTTTTATATGGTTCAGTACATATAGAATGAAATGAAGCCACCTTCTATACAGCTCGAGGAAAAAGGTGCTCCATACTGCCACTCAGTGGGATTCCTCGGGAGTAACACAGAAAATTATTTTGTGTAACAAACTATTACAATTTAGAATCCAATGTATTTCTTGTATAGTATTCATTGATTACTCTTCTGCGATCTCTTGGTTAGACAACAGTGAAATTTCTAGGTTTTACAAAGTGATATCAATACAGTGTCAGTTATCACTCCTTGTACAACCAACTTCAAAATCTGATGAATGTATGTCTTGCATTCAATGTAACTGCTCTTACCGTTGCTATATCATGCTTTTATATGGTTGAGTACATATACAATGAAATGAAGCCATCTTCTATACCACTATAGTAAAAAGATGCTGCATACTGCCACTTAGTGGGATTCGTCGGGAGTAACGCAGAAAGTCATTTTGTGTAACAAACTATTACAATATATAATTTCTTGTATAGTATTCATAGATTACTCTTTTCAGTGATCTGTTGGTTACCGGATAGTGATATTTCTAGGTTTTACAAAGTGATATCAGTACAGTGTCAGTTATCACTCCTTGTACAACCCACTTCACAAGCTGATGAAAATATGTTTTGCATTCAATGTAATTGCTCTTACAGTTGATATATCTTGCTTTTATATGATTGAGTACATATACAATTAAATGAAGCCACCTTCTATACAGCTAGAGGAAAAAGGTGCTCCATACTGCCACTCAGTGGGTTTCCTCGGGAGTAATGCAGAAAGTCATTTTGTGTAACAAACTATTACAATATACAATTTCTTGTATAGTATTCATTGATTACATAGCAAAATATCAAACTTTCAACTCCAACAATTTAAAATAATGAACCGGTGGTATTTAACAGCTGAGCGCCTTTTTAAATGCAGATTTAAATCGACCCCCTTGTGCTGGAAACAATGCCAACAGGTTGGGTCTTTAGTTCACTGTTGGTGGGCTTGCCCCAAAATAAACGTATTTTGGAAATCTGTAATATTGGAAATCAAGACGGTTATTGGTGTGGAAATACCAAATACTCCAGAATCCTTGTTGTTGAATCTTTGGCCAGATTCGCTTGCCTCTAATCAAACATTGGAAATTGTTGCTCTGATGTTGTTAGCAGCAAAAAATCTTATTGCTTCCAACTGGAAAACCATAAAAATTCCTACTTTGGGTCAGTGGATATCCAAACTTTGGGATGTGATGGTATCTGATAAACTTGCACTCCAACTTACCCTGGCTGACAATCCACATCAAACAAACACTTTTGAAAAGAAATGGTTCAGCTTTATTAATTATATTGCTACCCTCCAACCACATAAATATTGTATCCCGGATAAATAAAATTCTGAGATACTAAGTTTTTTGTATGAGTCATGATGAGTTACTGTTAGATGTTTAAAAGTTTTTTATTAGGGTTAGTTAGATTGTTAAATTTTGAATTATTGTTAAATGTATTTTAATTACAGTGTTGGACTGTCATTTACCAATCTTATACTGTATTGAGATTCAAAGTTTGTAAGAGTGACAATTATCTTTATTGTACTGTTCAATGCTGTGTTGTTGTTGTGTTGCTGTTGTTTTTTTATTATAAAAAATAATTAAAATTGTTAATTGCAAAAAAAAAAAATGGCCACCTGCAAAGATCACAGTGATCACCAGGGCCTAACCCAAATGGCTGCCCACAGCCCCCTAGAATGCCAGGGAGACTATGCCCAATATCAGGGCTTTCAAAAAGATGGCCTCAAATGGCAAAATTAACTTTACAAATGGCAGCAACTGGAGGGAGGGGGAATACCGCAAACAACCACCACCCAGCCACCTAACTGGCTGCCACCTCTGCCGAAAGACCGATAGGGGGGCTGACTTAACTAAAAATTAAGATGCACACTCCCCTCAGTTGCACCCCTGGGGCTTTAATAGATGGTGGGGGAACCCGGCGGCACAAGCCGCAGCCGCCTTAACACTAATTACCGGGGGGGCAATCAAAAGATGCCAAAGAGAGACACAGCTCCCCGCTGCAGCTCGGGCCGCCGGGAACGCCGGGAACGCCGCCCAGCCCCCCAAAACGCCGCTGCCACCCACGCAAAGGAGCCGGCCGTCCCAGGCAAGCTCCTCGCCGCCGTTCCCACTGCCGCCGTAAACAAGGGAGCCACGCTCCCAGGAACCGTCGCCGCCGCTTGCCCCTCAAACACAACGCCGCCCCAAACACCAGCTTCCAAAACAAGCCCGCAGCAACAAACTACTGGGGGGGTGGAAGCTCCAGCCCACCCCTCAGAGCGTAAAGAGGCAGCCGATAGGCTGTCCCCAACACCGCCACCCAACGCCTGCCGAATTCACCCGCCGCCCCAGAAGAGCAGCAGCCACTGTTCACAAAGGGGGGGCACCACGAGAAGCCGCGCTTTTCAATGGGGGGGCGGGGCGAGAAGCCGCGTTTTGACAACAGGGGGGACCAGCCGTCGCTGCCTCTCGTCCACTGAAGCCGCTGACCCAATCCAGCCGCCACAGTCCTCGGGGCTCCAGCAGCCGGCCCAAGGACGAAGAGACGCTCCGCGTGCTCTGCTAAGCAAGAGCACGTGGAGCAACGGCCATGGTGGGAGCGGGGCGCAGGCTCTTATAGAGCAAGCCCCGCCCCCACCTGCTCTGAGACACGCGGCAGCGCGTTAGTTGCTGCCTCGCATCCATCGAGGCGGCAAAGCAGCCCCCGGGAGCCATGGCTTTGCCAGGCGCCCGGGAGCTCAGTTATTGCTCTTACAGTTGATATATCATGCTTTTATATGGTTGAGTACATAGACAATGAAATGAAGCCACCTTCTATACAGCTAGAGGAAAGAGGTGCCCCAGAATGCCGCTCAGTGGTATTCCTCGAGAGTAACGCCGAAAGTCATTTTTTGTAACAAAGTATTACAATTTACAATCCAATGTATTTCTTTTATTGTATTCATTGATTACTCTTTTCTATGATCTGTTGGTAACATGAAAGTGATATTTCTAGGTTTTACAAAGAGATATCAATACAGTGTCAGTTATCACTCCTTGTACAACCAACTTCAAAATCTGATGAATGTATGTCTTGCATTCAGTGTTATTGCTCTTACAGTTGATATATCATGCTTTTATATGGTTGAGTACATATACAATGAAATGAAGCCACCTTCTATATAGCTAGAGAAAAAAGGTGCCCCATACTGCCACTCAGTGGAATTTCTCGGGAGTAACACCAAAAGTCATTTTTTGTAACAAACTATTACAATTTACAATCCAATCTATTTCTTGTATTGTATTCATTGATTACTCTTTTCTATGACATGACAGTGATATTTCTAGGTTTTACAAAGAGGTATCAATACAATGTCATTTATTGCTCTTACAGTTGATATATCATCCTTTTATATGGTTGAGTACATATACAATGATATGAGGCCTCCTTCTATACAGCTAGAGGAAAAAGGTGCCCCATACTGCCGCTCAGTGGGATTCCTTGGGAGTAACGCCGAAATTCATTTTTTGTAACAAACTATTACAATTTATAATCCAATCTATTTCTTGTATAGTATTCATTGATTACTCTTTTGTCATCTCTTGGTTAGATGAAAGTGAAATTTCTAGGTTTTACAAAGTGATATCAATACAGTTTCTGTATTGGTTCAATGTTATTGTTCTTACAGTTGATATATCATGCTTTTAGTAATGCCGAAAGTCATTTTTTGTAACAAACTAGTGTTTGTGTATGGTATCACTAACAAGGGGTTTTTGTAGGGTTAGGGTTAGGGTTAGGGCTAGAGTTAGGGCAAGGGTTAGGATTAGGGTTACTGTTTGGGTTAGTGTTAGTTTTAGGGTTAGGGGTAGGGGTAGGGATAGGTCTCGGGCTCAGGCTAGTTTTAGGGTAAGTGTTAGGATTAGGGCTTGGGTTAGTGTTAGCATTAGGTCTAGGACTATGGCTAGGGTTAGATTTAGGGTTTTTGTTAAATTGGGTTAATTTTAGGGTTAGGCCTTGGTCTTGGGCTTGGGGTATGTGTCGGGTTAGGGTTAGGGTCAGGTTTAGGTCAAGGGTTAGGATTAGGGTTACTTTTAGGGTTAGTGTTAGGGCTCAGGCTAAGTTTAGGTCTGGGGCTTGGACTAGTGTTTGGGTTTGTTTTAGGGTTGGTTTAGTGTTAGAGCTAGGGCTAGGGCTACTGCTATAATTGGGGTTAGGATTAGGGTAGGGGTAGGGCTAAGTTTAGGGTTAGGGTTAGGTTTTGTGTAGGGTTACTGGTAGGACGAAAGTTAGGGTTAGGGTTAGGGTTAGAGTTAGGGCTAGGGTTAGGGTCAGGACTAGCTTTATGGCTAGGATTAGGGTTATTGCTAGGTCTAGTATTAGGTTTAGGGCTAGGGTTAGTGTTAGGGTTTTTGTTAGGGCTAAAGTTAGGGCTAGTGTTAAGGTAAGCATTAGGGCTAGAGTTAGGGTTAGGTTTAGGCTTAGGGTTAGGCCTAGGGCTTTGACAAGGGTTAGGGTTAGGGCAAGGGTTAGGGTTAGGGTTAGGTTTTGTGCAGGGTCAGGGTTAGAGTTAGGTCTAGGTCTAGGGTTAGGGTTAGCGCTAGGACTAGGTTTATGGCTTGGATTAGGGTTAGGGTTAGGGCTAGGGCTAGGGCTAGGGTTAGTTTTAGTTTTAGGGTTAGGGTTAGGGCTAGGGCTAAGGTTAGGTCTGGGGCTTGGGCTAGTGTTTGGGTTTGTTTTCGGTTTACTGTTAGAGCTAGGGCTGCTGCTATAATTAAGGTTAGGGTTAGGGCTAGGGCTAATTAAGGTTAGGGTTAGGATTATGTTTTGGGTAGGGTTAGTGTTAGGGCTAATGGTTGGGTTAGGGTTAAAGTTAGGGCCAGGGCCAGGGCTAGGGTTAGGGTTAGGGTAAGGGTAAGGGCTAGGACTAGATTTATGGCTAGTATTAGGTTTAGGTCAAGGGTTAGGTTTAGATCTAAGGCTAGGGTAAGGGCTAAGGCTAGGGTTACAAATTGGGCTAGGGTTAGGGTTTAGGCTAGGACTACGTTTAGTGTTAGGGTTTAGGTTAGGGTTAGGGCTAGGGTTAGGGTTAGGGTAAGAGCTAGGGCTAGGGGAGGGTTAGGTTTAGGGTTAGGGCTAAATCTTGGGTTAGGGTTAGGATTTGGGTTAGTGTTAGAGCTAGGATT
The DNA here is from genome assembly GCA_029233225.1 of Lepidodactylus listeri. Taxonomy (NCBI): domain Eukaryota; kingdom Metazoa; phylum Chordata; class Lepidosauria; order Squamata; family Gekkonidae; genus Lepidodactylus; species Lepidodactylus listeri. Next base: position 139,752,634 of record JARCFY010000005.1, on the reverse strand, counting down.
AGGGCTTGTGTTAGGGCTAAAGATAGGTCTAGGGTAAATGTAAGGTTTTGGGTTCAGGTTAGGGCTAGAGTTAGAGTTAGGGTTAGGCCTAGGGTTAGGGCTAGGGTTAGGGTTAGGTTTTTGGCTAGGGCTAGGGTTATGGCTAGGGCTAGGGTTATAGTAAGGGCTAGGGTTAGGATTAAGGTTATGGTTAGGTTTAGGGTTTAGGCTAGGGTTAGGTTTTGGGTAACGACTAGATTTATGGTTAGGGTTTGGGTTAGGGTTTTGGTAAGGGTTAGGGCTAAAATTAGTTATAGGGTTGGGTTACGGTTAGGGGTAGGGTTAGGGTTAGGGCTACAGCTTGTGTTAGGGCTAGGTCTTTTTCTAGGGTTATGGTGTGGGCTAAAGTTAGGGAGATGGTTAGGCCTAGGGTTAAAGTTAGGGTTAGGGCTATGGTTAGGGCTAGGGCTGGGTTTAGGGTTTGTGTTAGGGCTAAATTTAGGTCTATGGTAAAGGTAAGGGTTAGGACTCACGTTACAGCTAGGGTTAGGTTTAGGGTTCGGCCTACACTTAGGCCTAGGGTTAGGGTTAGGGTTAGGTTTATGACAAGGGCTAGGGTTAGATTTTGGGCTAGGGCTAGGGTTACGGTTTGGGTTAGGGTTAGGGCAAGGGCTAGGGCTGTAGTTAGGTTTAGGGTTTGGGTTAAGGTTAGGGGTAGGGTTACTGTTATTGTTAGGGCTAGGGCTAGAGCTTGTGCTAGGGTAAAAGATAGGGCTAGGGCTATGTCCAGGGTTAGGGTTAGCATTAGGGCTAGGGTTAGGGCAAGGGTTAGGATTACGTTTACTCTTAGGGTTATGGTTAGGTCTAGGGCTACATCTAGGCTTAGGGTTATGGTTTGGGGTAGGGCTAGGGCTACATCTCGTGCTGGCTTAGCGTTAGGGTTAGGATTAGGGTTTGGGTGAGAGTTAGGGCTAGGGCTAGGGTTAGGGTTAGGGGTAGGGGTAGGGGTAGGTTTAGGGCTGGGCCTAGGGCTATGTTTAGGGTTTGTGTGAGGGTTAGGGTTCATGTTAGAGCTAGGGCTAGGCCTAGGTCTAGTGTTAGGGTTAGGGTTAGGGCTAGGGCTTGTGCAAGGGATATGTATAGGGTTAGTGCAAGGGTTAGGGTTAGGGTTTCTGTGAGGGTTAGTGTTAGTGTTAAGCTTAGGGCTAGGGGTACGGTTAGGTCTCGGGCTAGTTTTAGGGTTAGTGTAAGGGTTAGGGTTAGGTCTAGGGCTATGTCTAGGGTTAGGTTTAGGGTTTGGGTTAGGTCTTGGGTTAGTGTTAGGGCTGGGGTTTGGGCTAGGGGTATGTGTAAAGTTTGGGTTAGGTCTTGGGTTAGTGTTAGGGCAAGGGTTAGGATTAGGGTTACTGATAGGGTTATTGTTAGGGTTAGGGCTAGGGCTTGGGCTAGTGTTTGGGTTTGTGTTACGGTTGGGTTAGTGTTAGAGATAGGTCTAGGGATACTGCTATAATTAGGGTTAGGATTAGGGTTAGGGTTGGTGTTGCAGTTAGGATTGCGGTTAAGGTTAGGTTTGAGTTCAGGGTAGGGTGAGGGTGGTGGTAAGGGTTAAGGTTGAAGTTCGGGTTTAGTTTCGTTTAATTTAAGTTTGGCAAGAGTAGATAATACTATATTGTAGTAGCTAACAAGTGGATAATATTGAATATAGCAAATTTTTTGCAGTTTAGAGGGTTAGGACTGACTCCTAATAGTAAGTGGATTGTGCTATTGGGAAAACTTTATATTAGCCGCAAATTAATCATTAGAAGATTGCAATAAGTTCTTTAACGTACAACTTTATATCTTGGAACTGAACAAGCAATTGTAGAGAATTACAGTGCAGATTTTAAAACACAAACCAAATATTGCTTTCTTACAAGAACCACATCTTAGGAAAGAAACAGACCCAGTGTTAGCAAACTCTTGGTACAATCAACAATTTACATCCCCAGGATCTTCTAAAACTAGGGGGACAGCTATATTGATTGCAGAAAAGGTTAACTTTGTAGCGAAGGATAGTTTGTTTAAAAGACCAACGCGGCAGGTATATTTTTTGTAAAAGGCACACTAGAAGGACAAACTATTAGATTAGGGACAATATATGCTCCAAATGCCAATCAGGTGCAATTTAGAAAGGAAACGTTAGAACTCCTAAGAATATTTCAGGAAGTTCTAGGGGGAGATTTTAATCACAGTTTAGACTTACAACTGGACAAGTCAAAACCAAAGAAGAAGAAAACATTAAATATGGATACTGAAACAGAACTTCAGAGGACACTAAGGGAATATCGACTTTTGGATAGCTGGAGGATAATGCATCCAAAAAGAATCAAACCTATTGCTCGTCCTGGTTTAATTCTTACATGCGAATCGATTTTATATTAACATCTCAAAAGTTGATTACGAAAACAATAGAGTCAGGTATAGAAATCAACGTTTTGTCGGATCATGCCAGACTCACTTCAAAGGGAAACGGACCGAGGAACGTTTCCCACGACCTGCCAGTTGTGGGCTGATCCCTGCCTGGAGGTGCCATCTGGGACAGGGAGCTATTCTGAATGACGCCTTCAAGAAATCCGAGCTGTCCCTTCTTGTCATGCGTGCCCTGCTTTTCTTCCTTACGAAATTAGCAACTGAGTCCAGAACCCAAAGTTGCCAACTCCAGGTTGGGAAATTCCTGGGGATTTTGTGGGTGGAGCCTGGAGAGGGTGGCGTTTGGAGGAGGGAGGGACCTCGGCAGGGCATAATGTGGCCGACCAGTTCCCCTGGAGGGCCAGCAACAGAGCACAGAGTCTTTCCCTGATGCTGCCTCCTGGCTCTGGGATTCAGATGGTGACTGCCTCTGAATGAGGTTCCCTTCAGTCACCGTGACTAGTGGCCACTAATAGATCTACCCTCTGTGAATCTGTCTAATCCCATGTCTATGCCTGTGGCCATCACTACATCCTCAGGCAGCGAATTCCACATTTTAATATCTTTTAATTTAATAAATAATTCATTCAATAATAAATCCCACATTTTAATAAAGAAGTATTTCCTTCTGCCTGTCCTGAAGCTACCACCCATTAGCTTAGCTGGACATTCAAATCACAAGGTTCTTCCAGCACCAAATGCCTTTCTTCCAAAAGTCAGGAGCCCCACATCCATCCCCCAAACAGCGAAAGCTGCAACTTATGGCTGAGAGAAGTGTGGAGATGGCCGACCAGCTATCTCATTGCAGAGCTCTTCAGCTCCAGATGAGGGACAACCCAACAGAACTGGGGCATAGTGGATGCAGCTGATTGATTCAACCAGAGGAGGGACTTCCTAAGAGCATCCAAACATGCTGTGTTGCAAAGGTTTTCAGACTTGCATCCTAGAACCACAGAGTTAGAAGGGACCTCCAGGATCATCTAGTCCACAATGCAGGAATTTTACAAATACCTCCTTGCACACACACACCCAGTGACCCCTGCTCTGTGCCCAGAAGATGGCCACCCGCCCCCTCCAGGATCTCTGGCAAACTGGCCTGGAGGAAAATTGCTTCCCCAAAGTGGTGATCGGCATTCCTCTGGGCGTGTAAGAAAGGGCAACAAGAACTAAGCACTGAGGCAACCCTTCCTGCCCTCCCTCTCATGATCTGCCCAAGTTTGCAGAATCAGCATTGCTGTCAGATGACCATCTAGCCTCTGTTTGAAAACCTCCAAAGAAGGAGAGCCCACCACCTCTTGAGAAAGCCTGTTCCACTAAGGAAGTTCTTCCTAATCTTTAGCTGAAAATTCTTCTGAGGTAATTGATCATTCTGGTCTGACCTTCTGGGGCAACAGAAAACAACTCTGAACCCTCCTCTATATGACAGCCCCTTGAAGCCTCTCTGGTGTCTGAATTTTGTGGTCATGCCAGGTGCCAGAAGATCAGCCTTTCTGCCCACCCCCCAGCTCTTGAGAGCTAAAGGTGCTTCGGTCCTCGGTGCTGGTGAACCAGCAGAGGTTCCTACACACTGGCAGGATGTGAGCCAAAAAATCACAGGAGACAAAAAGCTAAAAGAAATTGTCATTGCAGCTGGAATTGGGCTGGAGACTTTGCATTTCAGGAGCTGCCTGTTAAAGGGGGGGGTGCCCGGATCAGGTTGGGACAGTCACTCTTAGGACAAATTGACACCCCCCCTCCAGTCCCTCTGACAGCAAATGTTCCAAGGTGGGAACCCTCTGCCAAGTGCAAACCATACTGAGCAAGGGCCTTGCCCACCATCCTGGATCATGGGGCAGGTGCCACAATGGTCCTCAAGGGGAGCCATGGGCATTAATGCCATAGATGCAGCCAAGTCAAAGGCTACATCCTGAATTTCCAGGCTGTGATTATATAAAGAGGTATGCTGGCAAAGTTTCTCGTTTTGCCTGAAAACCTGCATTCTGATGAGATTTTTTTTTAAAAAAATGGAAGGACATTTTCCTGGGATTAGCGGGTGCATGACGTTCCCTTCCTTTGGTGAAACCATGACTTTCAAATATACAGAGCAAAGTTGAGCTCCTTTAAGACCAACAAAGTTGTATTCTGGGTATAAGAAGTGTGCGTGCACATGAAAGCTTATAGCCAGAATTAAACTTCATTAATCTTAAAGGTGCCACTGGACTCAAAGTTTGTTCTGTCGCTTCAGACCAATATGGCTATCCACTTGTTGAATCTATCTATAAGGGTGTTTTTCGGATGGGCACTGAATCCCTGTGTTGCTGGAGGTGGGGGTGGAATTGTGCCAGAATTTAGCCACTGAAGATTTACGTGCTTCGGTCTTATACCTGAGAAAGGGAGCTTGGACTCCCAAATGCTGATAACCCTGAAAATCTTTTTGTCCTCTAAGATGCTCCTGAAATTGAATCAGGCTTGTAGATTGAGTGTTTCTGACTGAGCCTCCCAAATTATTGCAACAAACTTCCAAAATAACAAACCGAAGTCCGAGAAAACAAACGTTCAAGGTTTCTTTATTGTCATGGGGCCCTCATCCCTTTTCCCCTTCAGCCCTGAGTGTCAAAGAACCTCCGGCATGTACGGTTCTTAGTCTGTCACATCTCATTTCTTGGCCTCTGCGTACTTGTTGAGCAGCATAGCGACATTGGTGCGTCCAACCCGGATCCAGCCTTCTTCCTTCATGTGACACACTGGGAGACACCACACCATCAGTGTAAAATGTGCAAAAGTAAAGCCGGCTCTCACAAAGCAGCCACATGCTTACAGGACTGAGATGGGCGACATTGAAAGAGCCAGGGCAGTTCAAGGGCAGAGGCCAGGAAAACTTACTGTTCACAACATCTCCACAGTAGGAGTCACGGTGGGTGGCTTAAGAGATGGCCTGCCTGCCCAGGTCGTAGGCCTCTTCAATGCTGAGGACGGGTTGGTATCCGCTGTCCAGCACCCCGTAAGCATAAGAGTTTCCACTTCCTGTGGAAAAGACGGGGCCTGACAGGCGTACGCCGTCGTCGTCTATGTAGTAAAGGCCTGGTCCCTGCAGACGAAGGAAAGGGAATGCTGTAACTTTAGTGCCCAGTAAACCGTGCCCCCCCAGTAGACTGTGCCCCCTTTCTTGCTTCGCCAGTCTTCTCCTCAAAAGCTAAGAAGTCATTTCATTCTCCCTCAACCCCTTAATCCAGTAATATCCCTCCTTTATATCATTCTTTCCACATTCTTGAAGAGAGACCCTGGATTCCTAGCCTTCCACGATCTCTCAGTCAATTTTAAGCATCCTAAAAACATATGTCTACAAGGGCTATGGCCTGGCAGACAAGTATATTGCAGTCCTCTCCTGTATACCAGTGAAATGTGCAGAACTAGAACAGGCCCACACCAAAAACAGCAATGTGCTCCTGGGCTTAGAGATGAACCCCAGCCGTTTCCCCAAATTTCCTTTTAGAAGCATCCCAACACCAAGTTATACTCTTGCGTCTCACCTGAGGCCAGGAAGGAATTTTCACCCTCTGTCTTATTGTTAATGACCTAGTACATTCCTTTGAAGAACAAAGTTTGGCTTGCTTGCTCAAGCAGTCTCTGGCTCCCTCCTCTGCAGCTCTTTTCTGCGCCTCACCCACGCCACCCTGCTTGTGTGACATGTTATGGGTTGGGTCACACTTTTCCAGGGGGAGCAATAGGTGGTCAGGCCCCCAAACAAGAACTGCCCTCCTCTGTGGGGACAGAGATTCTTCCCTTCAGTAGCTGCATCTCTGCTGTTGGCAGCTCCTCCTGACAAAAGGCCGCCCCTGTTGGATTTCGGCCTACCACACAGCTATTAACTGCATGAAGCTTCTGCCTACAAGGGGATGGGAATGTCCTGGGAAGAGAGGGTGCCTATGTGGGATCTGGGGTTGCCCTTATAAGGGGGAGCCCCTTGCTCATCTTAAGGCTCTAAAATGCCCAACCTAACCAGTCTCGGGGGGGAGCAAGCGAAGGGCCTCAGTCTCCCCACGGTCTCCCCCCACCAGCTGCTCACTGCAGCAGCAGAACACCCAACACCCTTTATGGTGACCCATGTTTTGAGCATCATTCTGCTCACATGCTCCCCCCTCCATGTCCAGCAGACCCCCTCCCCCCATGAGGCCGGCACCTTTTTGTCCCAGCCACAAAGCATGCTGCCCATGGAAAGGCCCATCCCCCCCAACAGCATGTTGACCAGGAGGTTGGAGGCCACCGAGACGCTGCTCCATTTCTTGTTGTACAGGTAATAGAGCCTGGAGGAGGGAGAGTGTGGCACACACACACACACACACACACACACACACAAAGCAGGGCCAGTTTCAGATTTTGGGGGGCCCTGGACAGACAGTACCCAGGGGCCCCTATCTCCCCTCCCTCCAGAGCTCCCCTTCTGCCCTCCTTTCCAGAACACAACACCACACCGGTATGTCCCCCACTTCCCCGGGCATCCTTCTCCCCCTGCAAGCCCTTCCACCCCACATGCTGAGGTACCCCACTTCCCTGCACACTCATTCCCTGGCAGCACCATCCTTTGCTGCCAGGAGCACCACCCACATGCCCTTCCTCAATGACTCTGGGCAGCTGGGGGCATGGGTACAGGCAGGTGGCAGGGGAGATGCGTGGGTGGGGATTGGGGCAGTGGGTCCCACCAGAACTCCTGGAACCTCGAAGCTGCCCCCCCAGCCCAGGTTCAAGGAGTCTCTTTTGCTTCTTTGCCCCCCTCTAGAAAGCAGACCCTCCAAGCCCAAAAATTGGCCTCCCCAGGAATGAGCCAAAAAGGTTGTGGAACCCTGCTCTAAGCTGAGCACTTAAACAGTGGGAGGAAGAGGAGGAGGAAGAAGAAGAAATCGGATTTACACCCCACCCTTCACTGCAGTTAGAAAAAAAAAAGAGTAGACATGGCCTCCGTTCTGCACTTTAAAAATAATACAAAATGGTAGTAGACCAGGCCTCCCGGGTCCCCATTGGACTTCAGATGAGATTTGCGGGTTGAGGTTTCTAGGGACAGAACTCGTTCTCTCAGGGAGAGAGTTTCATCTTGCAGAGAGTGAACGTCTTTTTTTAATGCCATGCCTAGTTCGTGGGCCCGTTCTGCTGTATGAGTGACCTTATTCATTGAGATGTTCAGTTCAGCCAGTTGTTTATTCAGAGGAGCGATGAGAGCTTCCATGCTGTCAAGGATTTTTTTCTCCATGGTGGCTAGAAGGCTTGGGAGTGGAGTTTCAGACTGCAGTGTGTTTGGCGGGAGAGAAGAGGCTGTCCCGGTCGCCATTTTGTTAGTCTCCTCCCGGTTGTTTTCAGAGGCCTCAGAGATTGATTGCGCTGGGGAAAAGGTTTGGATCCCCGGGAGGCAGATTTCGATGTAGTTTTGTTTGAGTCAGATCTGCCCATCTCAGGAATGAGTTTAGAGCTCTAATTGCGATTTTAACCGGTTCAAGGGGTGACAGGGTCAGAGCAAGGGAATCAGGCGTCCTTCTCCATCAACGCCGATGCCACGCCCCCATTCCCATGCAGGAGTAATGAAATTTGGCTTGGATAGAAAATCCATTTTGCCACTGATAGTTTCCATCACATGTAAGTCCCACAATTTGCTAAACCAAGTCTGTATAGTAGTTAGTGTCCTTCCAGTAAGAAGTAATAGATACTTTACCTACACAGAGCATGGCTTTATTTCATTGTACATCTAGTCAACAGTATAAAAGCATGATACTGTGAGATTGTCCCAATTGATGTAGTGCACAACAGGTCTCCTTAAACAGAAAGTCCTTTATTTGCAGAAAAGATCTTGTTGGTTAAACACACTTCTTCTGTTAGTATGAATACAACTACAATTATACTTGATATGAAATAAGCCCCCCTCAATATCCACCAATCAATTGGGAGAATTATTGGCGCCCAAACATACTGGCCCACTGTTCCCAAGGGAAGCGTGGTAAAGTAGGTTCCCAGGCAAAACCCTGTTGAGGTTTGTGGGGCGGATGTTCCCAAGGAAAAGCAAGCAAAGGATCACATAGCACCTGTGAATAATATAACACATAGCAGGAGGCTTTCAGCTGAAGGCCATGAGCTAGGGAGAAGTGAAAGACAGATAAGAATAAAGAAAAGTTAATGAGCAGTAAGCATGCGCAGAGCGAGCAAGAAATGCATTCCTGCGCTGGGAGTCACTCTACAGATGCCAGCTCCTGTCCGGGACCTAGAGGAGTCGGTTTGCAACTTGAAACAAAGGAAATGTTAATTAATCATCAGATTGGTTGATAGACCTCTCAGGCCTCAATGAATAACACAATTGCAATAGAGAATAATACCACTGAGAATAATAAACAGCAGGAGACATTGGCAGGGCTGACAATAGGTACCTTGGTAATACAACAGTATCATTGAGAATGACAATCACCAGGAAACCATGGCAGTGCTAACTGACATTCTGCCCTCCTGATAAAACATCCCCTCCCCTCCCAGGTTTCAAAGGGTACAGTTTATGGAAAGCCCGAATTTTTTCAGGAGCATGCACATGAGAGGCCTCAACCCATTCATTTTCTTCAGGACCAAAATGCAACCATTTGATAAGATAAAACAAATGCCCCCGCTTAATTTAGACTCCAAGATTTGATCGATCGCATAATGAGGTTCATTGCTCTTCATCAGAGGAGGAGGAGGACAGGAGGAGGAAGGTCTCCATTTGTTCGGCACAGGATCTTTCTTCTGTAGGCTGTAATGAAAAACAGGGTGAACAAATTTCAATGATTTGAGGAGTTTAAGTTCAAAAGTCACTTTGTTAATGCACCTTATAACAGGGAAAGGCCCCACATATTTCCAGCCCAATTTTGCGACTAGGTTGGAGTCCTTTAATATTTTTAGTTGACGCATAGACAGAGTCTCCACGGGAGAGATCCCATCCTGGGGCCATCCCATCCTGGGGCCCTCCCCTTATCGGTATATTTCTTATAGTCCACTTTGGCTTCTTCCAACATTTTTGCAATCAAAGGCCAAGACTCACATCGTGAATTCCACCAAGTAGCAAAATCACTAGACCCCTCCGCTGCTGGGCCTAAATTAGGCAACAGAACGACTAACATTATAACCTAACCCTAACCCTAACCATAACCCTAGACCAAAACCTAACCCTAACCCTAAGCCTAAACCTTAACCACTAACCCTAACCCCTAACCCAAACCCCGAACCTGAACCCAAAACCCTAACCCTAACATCTAACCCTAACACTAAACTTACCCAAACACTAACCCCTAACCCTAAACCCTAATTACTAACCCTAACCCCTAACCCTAATTACTAACCCTATCCCTAAATCTAACCCTAGCCCTAACCCTAGCTCTAACTCTAACCCTAGCCCTAACTGTAACCATAGCCCTAACCCTAACGCTATCCATAACCCTGGACATAGCCCTAGCCCTATCTTTTATCCTAGCAGAAGCCCTAGCCCTAGCCCTAACCCTTACCGTAATCCGAGTCCTAACCTTAACCCAAAGCCTATACCTAACTATAGCTCTAGACCTTGCCCTAACCCTAACCCAAACTTTATACCTAACCCTAACCCTTGCCCTATTGCTAAATCTAACCCTAGCCCAAAACCTAACCTTAATCTGAACCCTAACCCTAGGCCTAACCCTAGGCCTGACACTAAACCTAAGTCTAGCCGAAACCCGAGCCCTAACCCTTACCTTTACCCTAGACCTAAATTTAGCCCTAACACAAACCCTAACCCTAACCCTAGCCTTAGTCCTAACTTTAACCCGAGGCCTAACCCCAACTCAAGCCCTAACCCTTACTATTACTCTAGCCCTAACTTTAGCCCACACCCTAACCCTAGATATAGACCTAGCCCTAGCACAAGCCCTAGCCCTAACCCTACCGTAACCCTAGCCCAAACCTAAACCAAACCCTACACCTAACTCTAGCCCAAACCCTTACCCAAACCCAACCCTAACCCAAACCCTAAACCTATCCCTATCCCTAACCCTAGCCCTAGCCCTAAACCTAACTGTAACCCTAATCCTAAACCTAACCCTAGCCCTAGCCCTAACCCCAACCCTGGCCCTAACCCTTACCTTTTGTCAGGTTCTGACAACAATGTCCCTGTGTTTTCTGCATTTTACAATGATGTCTGTGCTTTTTGCAGTTTGCTTTCGATTCCTTTGTTCTAGCAGACCCTTGCCAGCACCCCTTATCTGTCTCCTTCATCCTCCCTCCTAACAGCTATAAATGTTACTTTGAAGTAGGGGGTTTACTCTGGTTAATGTTGCAATGTTTGGGCAGGAGATGGCGACCCAAATTCCTAGGTGTCATCTCTAAACAAATGGCGAGTACTTCCTTGCATTCCCTCCTCCCTTTTCCCGGGTCTGTGTATGTTATCTTGTTATTGAAACCTTGAAGCGTTGTTTATGGCCAGTGCTTAGAGAATGTTGTGCCTAGGTTCACACATGTGGGTCACTCAGATCAAGAGGGGAATTTATAACTTTCTCACCTTGCTGTGGGAACCTCAACGGTCCTTTCTACTTTTCCCGCATTCACCCTCTTGCCCTGATTGGCTTAGGTCCGGGGTTCAATTGAAAACCTGAGAGTATAATAGTACTGTCTGTATTCCATTAAGCATCTCTAACAAACATTCGAGAACCTGTCTGCAGTATTGGAACAATAAAGAACTTTGCTTCAACAACAAAGGTCTGGTTTCTTGCTGTCAATACAGAAGCCTCACACCTTTACCCTAGCCTATCTTTAGCACTAACAAAACCCAAGCCCTAACCCAAGCCCTAGCCGCAACCCTAACCCTAATCCTAACACTAACTTTAAACATAACACTAACCTGACCTATAAACTAACCCTAACCCAAGTCTTAGCCCTAACCCTAACACTAAACCTAGCCCTAGCCCTAACCCAAACCCTAATTATACCGATAGCCCTAAGCCTAGGCCTAGTTTTAACCCTAACCCCAACACAAACCCAAAGACTAGGCTGAGCCCAAGCCCCAGACCAAATCCTAGTCCTAGCCCTAACCCTAACCCTAACACTAACCCTAAACCAAACTCTAAACCTAACCTAGCCCTAGTCCTAGCTCTAACCCTAAACCTAACCATAACCCTAGCCCTAACTGTAACCCTAACACTAACCATAGACCTAGCAGGAACCCTAAACCTAATCCTGGCCCCAGCCCTAACACTAACCCAAACCTTAACACTAACCCTAGACGTAGCACTAATCCTAACCCTAACCCTCTAACCCTAACCCTAACTCAAAACCTTGCCCTAACCCCAACCCAAACCCTAACACTAAACCTAGCCCTAACCCTAACGCTTACCCTAGCCCTAACTGTAAGTCTAGCCCTAGCCCTAAACCTAACCCTCGACCTAAACCTAATCCTAGCCATAACCCTAGTGCTAGCCCTAACCCTAACTGTAACCCTAATCCTAACACCAACCCTACCCAAAACCTATCCCTAACGCTAAACCTAGCCCTAACCCTAATTAGAGCCGTAGCCCTAGCCCTAGCCCTAGCTCTAACACTAACACTAACCCTAACACAAACCCAAACACTAGCCCAAGCCCTAGACCAAATCTTTAGCCCTACCCCTAACTGTAACACTAACCCTTACAGTAACCCTAATCCTAACCCTTGCCCTAACCCTATCCCCAACCCTAACCCTAACTCTAACCCTAACCCTAACCCTACGTTTAGCCCTGACACTAATTCTACCCAGAACCTAACCCTAACCATAAACCTAGCCCTTGCCCTAACCGTAACTCTAATTAGAGCCATAGCCCTAACCCTAGAAGAGAAGAAGAAGAGATTGGATTTATACCCTGCCCTTCACTCACTTGGAGTCTCAGAGTGGCTTACAAACTCCTTTCCCTTCCCCTCCCCACAACAGACACCCTGTGAGGTAGGTGGGGCTGAGAGAGCTCCTTCCCAAGCTGTCCTTGAGAGAACAGCTGATACAGAGCTATGGCTTGCCCAAGGTCATCCAGCCAGTTGCAAGGGGAGGAGTGGGGAATCAAACCCGGTTCCCCCAGATTAGAGTCCATGCACTTAACCACTATACCAAACTAACCCTAACCGTAACCCTAAACCTAACACCGACCCTACCCAAAACCTATCCCTAACTATAAACCTAGCCCTAACCCTAATTACAGCCATAACCCTAGCCCAAGCTCTAACAGTAACCCTAACAAAAACCCCAAAACTACCTCAAGCCCCAGAGCTAACCTTAGCCCTACCCTAGCCCTAGCCCTAACCGTAACACTAACCCTAACAGAAACCCTAATCCTAACCCTTGCCCTAACCCTACCCCTAAATCTAAACCTTACCCTACACATACCCCTTGCCGAACCCCTAGCCCTAGCCCTAAAACTAACCCTAACCCTAACCGAAGACCTAACCCTAACCCTAAACCTAGCTCTAGGCCAAACCCTAATCCTAACCAAGCCCTAACCCTAACCCTAAAACTAACACTAACCCTAGACCTTAACCCTAACCCTAGCCATAGCCCTAGACCAAACCCTAACCCAAACCCTAACACTAACCCAATGTGAGACTTCTGCTCAAAGTAGTCAAGGATCAGATCTTTGTTAATGAAACACAGTTCTTTATTTCCAATCTCTACATTGGTACAGCTTCTCGGATTATTGTCAGAGATAACACAGATGACAGAAGCGGGTCTATTATACCTTTCTAAGCAGTTTGAATTACCCATAGGTAGCCAATCACTACAAGGGAAAAATGGCGGGCAAAAGGGGCTCTGGCCGTTTGCTTCCCACAGGAAAGAAAGTGAGGTGTCAAGTTGTAAATTTCCCCTTCCAAACCAGACCCTTCAGATATTACCAGTTCACATAACAATCCATGGCCTTGAGGCTTTCGCACATTGATAAGAGATGAGACTTGTCCTCCCTTGGAGTCTCAGCCGAGATGAATGGAATGCGGAGGTAGGAGTGTGAGAGGCCCATTGTTCCCATACTTTGAAGTTGACATCCTCCCGCTTTGACAGTTACACAAACCAGGCCGGTCAGGGTCATAAACCTGGGGTTACACATTCTACATACATGCTGATACATACTGGCCAGAATGAGGGTTACATGACAGGTGCTCATGAGGGCAGCTAGCATACATACAGTACTATAAGAAGCAAAGCAGCAAACACAGAAAACATATCTGAAACATGGCTGTAAGCAAGAGAAATACTCTGTCTGAATCAGCAGATTCTGACACTCTGGCACCCCAAAAATAAATCTATCCGGGCTTGTCTGGGAACCTTTTATGAAAAGCTTTAACTAGTTTAGGAGCATGCACATTTTCAGAGCGAACCCACTCGTTTTGCTCTGGGCCAAAATCAAGCCATCTAACTAAATAATATAAGTGGCCCCTACGCAGCTTAGAATCAAGAATCTCAGAAATTTCAAAATGGGGTGCCTCCCCCTTCATCAGTGGAGGAGGTGTCGGAGGAACTGGATGCCATGTATTCGGCCCAGGATTCTTCTTCAGTAAGCTGAAATGAAAAACAGGATGCACAGAACTCAGTGACTTGGGCAATTCTAATTCGAAAGACGCATCAGAGATTTTGCGCAACACTTTGTAAGGGCCCACAAATTTCCACCCCAATTTCCTGCTGGGTTGCAAGCCGTGTATGTTCTTTGTAGAAAGGTAAACAGAGTCCCCAGGGTGAAGGTCCCAGCCCTCAGCCCGACCACGATCTGCATACTTTTTGTAGTCCTCTTTGGCTTGATCTAGTGTTTTTGCTATTAGAGGCCACGACTCTTGCAGGGTCGCCCACCATCGCTTAAAGTCTGTGGGGGGAGCATCCGAGGCGTTTTCAATTGTGGGCAGAGGTTTTCCCTCAAAGCCTCCCACCGCCATAAATGGGGAAACGCCCGTAGAAGAATGCACTGCATTGTTGTAGCTATACTCAGCGAATGGCAGCAACTCCACCCAGTTGTCCTGGTGGTAGTTAGTATAACACCTTAAAAATTGCTCCAGAATTTGATTAGTTCGTTCGGACTGCCCATCGGTCTCTGGATGGTAACCAGAGCTTAGAGCAGGCTCTATGTCCATAAACTTTAGGAGCTCCCGCCAGAAGTTGGCAACGAACTGACTGCCCCTGTCGGATACCACACATTTGGGAAAAGCATGTAATTTGATCACGTGGTTGAAGAAAGCCTTGGCCATCCCCTTTGCCGTAGGCAGCTGCTTGAAAGGAGTGAAGTGGGCTTGCTTAGAGAACATATCTACCACCACCCAAATTACAGTCTTTCCCTTTGATGGTGGCAGGTTTGTAATGAAGTCCATAGCTATTGCCTCCCAAGGGCGAGAGGGAGTGGGTAGGGGGTGCAGGAGTCCCGGGACTTCCCCCCCTCCTTTTGCACATCAAGCAGGTCTGGCAGGCAGAGACGAAGTCCGAAACATCCCTGCGCATGCGTGGCCACCAGAATTGTCTCTGAATTAAATTGAGTGTCTTTAGAAATCCAAAGTGACCTGCCAATTTAGAGGAGTGACAGGCTAGTAATATGTCCTTCCTCTTGCTTCGGGGCACCACCAATTTATCTCCATGATACCAGCAGTTATTTTCCCTGGAGGAACAGTCTGCCAATGCCTCCAACTCCTCAATTTCCTCGGGCGAATAGTCCCCCCCCCCCAGTCGCACGTCTCCGATTCTACTGTTGTTCGTCTACTTTGACTCCGGGTGATCACTGCCCCTCCCAGTTGCTGGGGGGAGAACATAGAGTCAAATACCTCCTCCTTTAAACTCTCGTGCTGGGGCAATCGGGAGAGCGCATCTGCTAACGAATTGGCTTTCCCAGGGAGGTGTTTGAGCACAAAATTAAATTTTGAGAAAAAATCCGCCCAACGGAGCTGCTTCGCATTCAGGGACCTCTGGGTGCGCAGCGCTTCTAGATTTTTGTGGTCTGTCCATATTTCAAAAGGGGTTTGCACCCCCTCCAGCCAATGCCGCCACGTAGTGAGGGCTAGCCGGATAGCTGCGGCTTCTTTATCCCAGACTGACCAGTTCCTTTCCGTTTCATTAAATTTTTTCGAGATGTAAGCGAGGGGGTGCAACTTTCCGTCTGAACCCTGTTGCAAAATGGCCCCCCCCCCATAGCCACATCAGACGCATCTACATGGATCACAAATTCCTTAGTTTCGTCCGGGTGGGCTAGAATGGGTTCGGAGGTAAAGAGAGTTTTAAGAGTCTCGAACGCCTTCTGGCATTCCCTATTCCAGGCAATTCTCTCCCCGGGCTTCCCCGCTTCCGGGCCCCTCCCTTTGGTTTTTAGCAACTCAGTCAATGGGAGGGTGACAGTGGCAAAGTCTTTTATGAAGGTGCGGTAGAAGTTACAAAATCCTAATAGGCTCTGGAGTTGTTTCCTCGTTCTGGGGGCTTCCCACTGGACCACCGCCTCTACCTTGGCTGGGTCCATCTCCAGTCCCCTCTGCGAAATGCGGTACCCCAGAAAGTCTACGGAATCTCGATGGAACTCGCATTTAGACAGCTTCGCATACAACTGATTTTTTAACAAGGTGGAGAGGACTTCCCGGACCAATTTCACGTGTTCTTTCTTATCAGCGGAGTAGATCAAGATATCATCTAAGTAACATAACACCCTCTTAAATAAATGCTTGTGCAACACTTCATTTATCAAGCTCATAAAGACCCCCGGCGCGCCACTGAAACCGAACGGCATCACCAGGTATTCGAACTGTCCCAACGGTGTATTAAAGGCAGTCTTGAATTCATCCCCCTCCCTTATGCGCACCCGGAAGTAAGCGTCTCTGAGATCCAGTTTAGTGAACACTTTTCCTTTGGCCGCCTCCATCAACAAGTCTTTAATAAGGGGGAGGGGGTAAGCGTTGGAGGCAGACACCGCATTTAATCCTCTGTAGTCCGTGCACAACCGCAACCCCCCATCTTTCTTTTTCCAGAACAGAACGGGGGCTGCAAAGGGGGATTTAGCAGGACGAATGAACCCGCGCTCCAAGTTCTTGTCTAGGAACTTCCTTAGCTCCTCCCGCTCCGGGGGGCTCATCGAGTAAAGCTTTCCTTTAGGAAGTTTCTCGCCCGGAATCAACTCTATGGCACAATCCAACAGTCTGTGGGGGGGGTAATTCGTCCGCCTCGGTCTCACTGAACACTTCCAGTAGATCGTGATACTCCCGGGGGACAGTCGAGGGCACTAGGGTGAGGGCCGCCGGCTGGAGCGGCACCGGAGGTCCGCATCTGGGCACCCCCTGTTGCATGGAGGTTGATTCCGGGTCTGCCTACTCCATAGTCTCAGCGGCCACTTTTAAAGAGTGTCTTGCATAGAGTTACTTTTAGGATCGTTCCCCTGCCAAGCAGGAGTTGTGGGCCTGAGGTGGCGGGGGGGGGGGAGAGGGTGTTCAATGCAGTGAGCTCCTGCCTCTCAGACCATGAGCTCATATCCTTGAACCAGAGTCTCCATTGTGGTGCCTGTGGGCGCCATGGCACCACCAAAACCTTTCCCAGTGTCCACCAAGTGTCTTTAGAAAGTGGGCAGGGCCAGGTGAGCTTTTGCCCATCAAGGCTTCTGATTGGCCGCTGGAGATCTGATTGGCTGGGCAGATTTTCAGAAACGTTGCTTTAGCAGCGCCTGCCACAACAGCACAAGGATCTTCACTGTGTGACTGAAGGTAAGCTGCGGCAGCCATTTTGTGGCTGGGCCCATTGCGCTGTGTCAGAATTCCAAAGGTGCT
Source organism: Lepidodactylus listeri (assembly GCA_029233225.1). Taxonomy (NCBI): domain Eukaryota; kingdom Metazoa; phylum Chordata; class Lepidosauria; order Squamata; family Gekkonidae; genus Lepidodactylus; species Lepidodactylus listeri. The sequence goes on along the minus strand of JARCFY010000005.1, from coordinate 139,735,465 downwards.
CATTGGCTGACAAGGTCTGGTGCCCCCTGCTCTGGTGGCTGAAGATGCCAACCTGGAGCAGCTCAGAGCGGTATGCAGATGAGCTGCTTAGGTACCTAGGAGAGGCAGCCCACTCCCGTGGTGACAGCTTGTGTCCTGTCAAGAAGATTGGTGGTCCTCGACTAGAGGGAGAGAGGGAAGAGTCCCTCAGCAGGGCCCACCCTTCAGGCAGCAAACCAGTATCCTCGTATGTGAAGGAGACCGCTCTGGTGATGGGGAGGGTAGCTTTGGGTAGTGGGAGACTGACTCCTTAGAATGGGTCTCTGATGTCTTTGTGTGATGACTTTGGCTGGGATGAATATCGTGGACTTCACGCGTTCTCCAGGTGGGCTGGTGGCCATGTGTGCGGAGGGGGAGCAGGTGGTTGTGGGGTCTGCTGGCACCAGCAGTGTTGGGAAGTGTCACAGTGTGGTCCTGGAGGGAAGATCAGATTGCTGGCAGGAGGTTAAAATCTAGGACCTCCAAAGTAGCATGCTCAGAAATGTGACCTCTTCAGTGAGCAAGGCTAGTGGGATCGGGAGGCAGGGGGGTGGGAGGGGTGATGCTAGGAGGTTTGTTTAAATTGGTCAGGCACTGGGGAATGTGGGGGGGGGGGCAAGCTGACCCCATACCAAAGAGCCGTGGCATGGGCTTGAATTGAAACAGGATCGTTGCTATAGCTTTTGATAATATTGCAGAGCAGCTCCAGGGGGGGGGGGGGAGGCTGACAGGAGGTGGCAAACATCTGGCTCAGAATGACACACCCTGTAGAGATGGCAGGGTAATTCTGGATAATCTAGATGGAATGGGTGAGAACTTGAAAGAGCTCAGAACCAGAATCCATCTCATGGGACCGAAGGCCCGTGAGGGGCAATGGGCATGTGTGTCTGGGGGGGGGGGTGCTTGAAGGAGGAGACCAAGTACAAATGTGTCTATGTACACATTCTCAGAAGCATCAAAGACGGGGCTGGTGTGCTTTGTGTCCATTGAGTGAAGGAGACACTGGGCTTGTAAAAATCTGGCTGGGATGGGGGTGGGGGAGTGTGAAATCAGTGAGATTTCAGTGCTATCCCTTGGATATGTTATATAGGGGTGCCAAAGAAGAACCTATTGGGGTGCGGTGGGATGTACAAATGTCAAAAGGGACAGAGTCCGGTAAACAAGAGGCAGGAAAAAATTAAGCTGAGACTCACCTCACAGAATCTCTACATATTTTTGCCCTCATCATAATTGACTTATGACCCTGTGGGGTTTTCAAGGCAAGAGATGTTCAGAGGTGGTTTGCTACTGCCTGCCTCCACGTCATGACCCTGGTATTCTTTGGAGGTCTCCCATCCAAATACAAAACAGGGCCAACCTGGCTTAGCTTCTGAGATCCGATGAGATCAGGCTAGCCTGGGCCACCCAGGTCAGGGAAAATTAATATCTTGTGGGATGAATACAATTTTCTATCACAGCAGATATCTGAGGGTGATCATAAAATGGAGTCAAGTTATAGATGGGTGGTAAAAACCAAGCTGCACTGGGAACAGAAGCCACTGTGGCTTAACCTGTCTCTTCATGGCCATCTTGCCTTAGTGGGATAAACAGGGTGAAAAGGGAGATAATCACCCCCCCTCCCACACACACACACATACACACTTGTTGCTTTATGTTAGGTTTCCAGAAAGACCAAGATGGGTGGCCACATTAGTCTGTCCGTAGCAGTAGAAAACAGATTGAGTCCAAAAGCACCTTAAAGACTAACACAATTTGTGACAGGGGATGAGCTTTCGTAAGTCACTATTCACTTCTTCAGATACAGCTGGAATGAGAGTCCAGCTATCCTATATATTGGAAAGTGGGGTGATTTCAGGTGCCGGATGACATCAGCAGGCAAATGACCATAGCATGTGTGACTGGATTAGTTGTGATATGCAGAGAGGTGGCTGGTGTGGGGAAATCATCATTGGCAATGAGACAGGAAACCGAGTTCTCGAGAGACTGCTGAATTGCAACTGATAACAAAGCTCAAGACAATACATCCACCTGGACTGAGTCGAGACCTAGGTTTCCCATCTCCTTTCTGCAAAAATGATACAGGTCTATAGCAAAGGTTTGACTGGAGTGGAGCAAGTGGAAAGACTTGGTTGCAACATATAAAGTGGGCAAAAGGCAGAGGGCAAAACCTGGTCACTGTCATAAACCTCTTTAGCACTGCTGAAAAAACTATATAATTTAAAAGCGCATTGGAAGGTAAGCAGAAAACCAAAGACCCTGGCCAGGATTGGGTACAGTCCCATACCTAGGGTTGCCAGCTCTGGGCTGAGAAATACCTGGAGATTTTGGGAGTACAGCCTGAGGGGGGTGGAGTTTGAGGAGGGGAGGGACTTCAATGGGGTATGATGCCATAGAGTCCAGGCAAATGCAGAGAGACTGCTGCATTGCAACTGATGATGAAGCTCTAGACAATGTATCCACCTGGACTAAATTGAGACCTAGGTTTCCTGTCTCATTACCAATGCTGATTTCTCCACGCCTACTACCATTCTGCATATCACATGTAATTCAATCACACCTGTTCTTGTCATTTGCCTGCTAATGTAATTTGATGTCTGAAATCACTTCACTTTCCAATATATAGGACAGATGGACTCACGTTCTAGCTGTATCTGAAGAAGTTAGCAGTGTCTCACGAAAGCTCATAGCCTACCACAAATTTTGTTAATCTTTAAGGTGCTCCTGGACTCACTCTTTTTTCTGCTGTTAGGTTTCCAATGTATGAGAAAACTGCAGCACATACAATGCCAGGTATCCTTGTGACCAAAGGATCCAACTTCCAGCGCAACTGGCTGCTAACTATGTATCTGAGAATTTGCATCATTTCCCCATTGGGAAGGTTCTCCTGTGACTCTCTTCTGAAACCCACCAGAGAAGATCTGGCACACAGGAAAACAGTACCTCCTGCTCCCAGTTCTTAGTAGGCAGCCCATAAAGATACCATCAACATTAGAAGTACCAAAGGCCGCTATGGGGGGGAGGATCCTGGGAAATCAATAGGGACAGTTTCTTTCAGTCTCTCTTGGTCGAAGTCAATACCACCAGCACTGCCAAGGCAATTTCTGTCCCAAGATCAGGTCTGAAGCCAGATCAGTGGGCTGTAGATGGCACGCCCGGCCCCTCAGCAGTTCATCCCATGTTCCTTCATGTCACGTGTCACATGTTCATCCCATGAGACTACGGTAACATTCAACCACGCATCTGGGCAGGGTCAGTTACACAGGTTCATTCCATCTGATTTGGGTACATTTGCCTTGGCTGGGGACTGGAAGGGTAGCAGATGGAATGGATAGGGTGACAGTGGTTGATTGATCTGCCTTTTGGTTTTATTCGGGTTTTTTAAAATTGTTACAGTTGTCTTAAACCGCTGTGGTAAGTTGCTTTGGATCCTGCTGGGGAGAAAGGCAGATTATAAATATTCCACAGGCCTCGGGAGGGAACAGGTCTTCTTTGTTTGATGCAACATAATACCTGGAACCAGCTTTGGTTGCTGGCCAGCCCCCATTTAGTTCAAAACATGGCCTCTGTTCAGTTCGTTTGTTTGCTGAAGATTAAAGGTCATTGCCAATTAGATCTCACAATGGAATATAAAATTGGATATATTTCAGTCTCAGAGACAAAAGTATGTATCACACAATGAACAAAATGTTGGAAGTTATTCACTGTCAGGCATGATAGCCTGAAATCCTCCAGGATCTTGATCCAGGTGGCTTCCTGTTCAAGGTATTTGCTTCTCATTTTGTAAGGTCCTTGGTCCTGATCAGGCAAAGAGCCTTTTTAAAATAGATTCCTCTTCTAGTTTTGAATTTTGTGCTAAGCTGTTTTAATTTTTTTGTTACTGTGTATTTTATTATCTTGCAAGCTGCCTTGAGCATATTTCTTAAGATGGTGTAAATTAATGTCTATAAAAAACAAAACACAAAGCAAACCCTTACAGAATTCAAAATCTGATGCACCATAGCCGGGAGACTTGACAAGATGGTTCTCAGAACGTTCTGGAAACGCAAGTGTGACGGTAAACAAAATGAAGTGTTCGCTGCTGTTCTGACCCACCCACCCACACACTCATGCTGATCTACTGGAATTTTGGGATATTTGCTATCTAAATAAGCCCCTTGGAAAGTCTGTAACCAGAAGCTCATACACATCGGACATTAGCAGAACTAATCATTTGAGGACACAAGCAAACCAAATAAATGGTGTGGACCCATAGGATGGCTGGTGGTGAGAAGTGCAGTCCAGTTGCAGCCAACTTCTGGCGACCCCGGAGGGTTTTCAAGGCAAGAATTACAAACAGAGGTGGTTTGCCATTGCCTCCCTGTGTCACAACCTTTTTCCTTGGTGGTCTCTCATCCAAGTACTAACCAGGCCTGATCCCACTAAGCTTCCAAGATTTGATAGGACCAGGCTACCCTGGGACATCCAGGTGAGGGCCTTGCCTTTTCTCTAAATCTTTTCTCTAAATCTGAGCAGCAGTCTCCACATTTGGCCTCTTAACTGTGTTTTTGGTGGAGGGCTGTGATAGAGTTCCTTACTCCTCTTTAAGTCCAAATCTGGGCTGTGCCATTTCCAACTGCGGGTGAGGTCTTGCATGATGGAATGCTCTCCAGGGAGGGGGAGAGTCCTGCGCACAGAGAACTCACACGTAAGAGAAAACTAGGCTACAACCCTCCTCCACAAGGTGCAAATTCTCTGTGTCCAAGGGTGGTTTTTTTTTTGGTATGGAGGAACATTCAGCCAGGTGGCCCCCATCTGTTTTCTTAAATAGTACAGCCCAGATATAGGTTTATCACCTCTGTGAGAAGAACTGCCTGGAACCAGAAGCTTCAGAAGACGTGGGTGAGATTTGGAGCAAACAAGGAGGAAGTCATAGTGATAACCAGTGCTTTTTTTGCTTAATGAAAGTGCTGGTAATTATGTATAAGGTTGCATTGATTTCCATCAGCTCGATCCTCAGGACGTGGGAGAGCCCCCCCCCCCCCAGGTGCTGGTACTCAGTACCACTAAGTACCGACACAAACAGAGCCCTGGTGGCAACCCCCGTCTTTTGAAAGAGTTGTAAGGGCCTCTCCAGCGACCATTCAGAGAGCGAGATGTGCCATGGTGGCATGGAGGGTGGATAGGCAGGAGTAACTGATAAGTACGTATACATTCAGGTGGGGTAGCCGTGTTGGTCTGAAGCAACGGACCAAAGTTTGAGTCCAGCAGCACCTTGAAGACCAACAAAGTTTAATTCTGGGTGAAGGCTGTCGTATTTGAAGAAGGGTGCCTTGCACATGAAAGCTCATCCCCAGAATTAAACTTGGTTGGTCTTCAAGGTGCTGCTGGACTCAGACTGTGTTCTAATGAATACGTATGTATACTTTTTTCCTCACAGATGACTATGTTGTTGCCAAGACCTTCCTGTCCCTTTCTAAATGTTCTGACTTTGACCCAATCTGTGCTCCACAGCTACCCTTTGAACAACACTGAGCTTCACCCATTTAACATTGAAGAAAATGGTGGAATGCCCTTCACAGCCAAAATGCCTGGGAGACACCACCACCACCACCACCAACAACAACACACCAGTTATGGAGGACTTGCCCCACCTGACAGCAGCAAGGATGTGGTTGCTCCTGTTCCAAGCCCAAATAATAAGTCTACACTAATTTTGGCTCCCAGCAGAGGCCCACTGCTTCAACCAAAGGCCTGGCGGAACAGCTCCATTTCGCAGGCCCTGTGAAACTGTGATGGGTCCTACAGGGCCCTGGTCTCAGTTGGGAGCATGTTCCAACAGGCCAGGGCCGAAAAAGCCCTGGTCCTGGTTGAGACTAGATGGACATCTTTCGGGCCAGGAATAACCAGCAGATGGTCCTCCGAAGAGCGCAGAGCTCTCCGGGACACATATGAGGAGAGGTGGTCCCTTAGAGATGTCGGTCCCACGCCGCATGAGGCTTTATGTGACTTGATGATCAAAACTTTTGCAACAATCAGACGAATCTCATAGGCAGCAGAGACTGCGGTTAGGTTTGTAACTTGTCCAGTTACAACTTGGGTGAAGCCTGCATTGAAGACAGATGTCTCCTGGTATTTTAACTTTCGATTCATGCTCTCTGTCTTATCTCTATGCCTGCCTGCTTCTGACCTTGGTGCCTGGATGCTCCTATTCCCCAGGGAAACTATAGTCGTTATTTTAGGTGTGCTTGCTTGCTTTTTTGTGATTGGCTTTATTCCATCCCGGGGTGTATTTGAATGCTGTATAACTTTCCAACTTCCCTATTGGCTATTTTTATCTCGTCACACAATTAACTTTTTCTATGAATGTTTTTGTATAATGAACTTGGACAATTATAAGGATTTTTGTGAGGGATTCTACAAGTCCTCTTCAGACTGACCTGAGATTTTTATTTTTATTTATTTTTTATTAAAAAGTGCTTAGCCGCTTGCAAAAGTTTGAAACTGGAGTTCCAGTTACCCTTCCTGCCCTTGTCCCTGTCCCTTCCCTCTGAAATTCTCCATCTGGATGACTCAATAGAAAAGCTTCTTGAGCTCTAAGTACACCATGTAATTTACTTACTTGTGTGCCTCAGCAATTTTCAGGGCACTGCTTCATCTTCGTGGAAGTGGAAATGGGTTTTTGAAATGAAGAACTGTCAGTCCTGATTGATTTGATGGATCAGATCAGTCAAATGAATGGGCTAACAGCTAATGGGATGTTCAAGAGGATCCATCCGTCTTCGCTGGCCCAAGATCTGGATTTCTCTGGCAGCCTTTGTGCTGCCCCACCAGAACCCCTTCGGTGGAAATCCTTTGTGCCACACACACCTTGTATCAGTGGGTGCCTTTTCTGCTTCTATCTATTTTTTTAATGTTGTGACTAGAGCCATGTGCTTTCTGCATGCAGCTGTACCATGGTTTTATTGTGAGGGCACCATAATACCTTTTTTATTTTTCAATTTCTTTCCTAATAATTCCCAACTCTGAATTGGCCTTTCCCCCATTCCAAGTTGAAAAAGAGCAGAGTGACATGGTGGAAGTTCCAGGTTGCTGTGCCTGGCGGTTCCCAGGGTGTGTTTGGTGGGTGCGCTGTTCATAATTGGTGGTATTCTTGTGCAGAAATTTTACCCACAAATGTCGAGGAAACCTGGATTGTGTTCCCAGTCTTGGAAAATGGGCAGCTAAGTTTTTGAGGGCCAGAAACATAGTTTACGTTTTTAAAAACTATTTAAAGGAGCAAAAGTGTTTTGGGTCAGGAAGCACACAAGACCAGGGAATGCAAAAAGGAGGGCAGAATGATACAGCAGTTATGGTCATGAAGTCCTGACTACAGGAAAGGGCTCTGAAGAACCAAATAAGAGCAAGAAGTCTCTGCCAGCCTCCAGCTCTTGTGCTGAATGGCACTGTGGGGGGAGGAACAGCCTTGCTTCCTTGCTCCACCCCCAGAGCGAAAGTGTGGGGGAGCCGCCTGGGTGGATTTGGATCATATCCAAGCAAGATCCTACAGAGGGCACCCTCTGGTAGAGCAGTGGTAGTTCGAGTGTACACAGCCTCGTGGGTGGGGCCCACGTAGGGCTGCCAAGTCCCCCGGTAGAGCGGGGGAAACACCGATTTTTAAAGCTTTCCCCCGCTTTTCCAAAATTGGCCACCGGGGGGACAAAATGGCTGCCAGCAGGGGAACCTCGGAGCCTGCCCTGCTGGCCTCTTGAACTTCTTAAAAGGGAAATTTCCCCTTTAAGAGCTGATCGAGCAAGACAGCCCTGCCCAGAGATTAAGGAGGGACTAAGCTCTTTCTACTGAAGGGCTTCCGTGCAAGGTTGCTGCTGGAGTAAGCTGCGTAAGGTGCTGGGGTCTGCGAGCTCTTTTCCTTCTCTGTCTCTCCCCCTCCCCCTCTTTCTTTTTTCTGTCTGTCTGTCCACTGTGGTTTTGTCAAAGGAATAAACTGTCACTTCCAAAGAGGTAAACATCACAAGGAGAGGTTGCCTGTAGAAGGTCTGGGAGTGGGATTGTTTAAAATGTCTTGTCGTGGCTGTTTGGGTCCCCCCAATCCTCATTTCCCTTCTGCAAATAAAAGTTGGGATTCCTCATTTTTATGCCAATTTTCTGTTTCTTTCAACCATGCCCCCCCCCCCCCCGCAGTAAAAATCTGCATTTTTAAAAGCATTTGTACATCAAGTAACCGGTATTTTAAGTTAGGGATGGATCCAACTAGCTTTTCTGCTGGCGAAAAGGGGAGGTCAAAGGTCCTCTTTAGCCACCAAAAAGCCTATGCTGGGGGGGGGGAGAAGTTATGGGACTTACATGGACAACAGCTGGGTGAAACAAGGGCCAGAAATAAAGCCTGGGAATTGGGCAAGAGTAAGTGAAAAAGCTGTCTATCTGTCTGTCTGTCTGTCTGTCTCTCTCTCTCTCTCTCTCTCTGTCCCCATCCAGCAGAGGTCTATCAGTGGCTATTATAGCCACAAGGTCTAAATGGAACCCTTTGTCTGGGGCAGTGATGCTCTGAATTCTTGGTGCTTGGGGGGCAACAGTGGGAGGGCTTCTGGAGTTCTGGCCCCGCTGCTGGACCTCCTGAGGGCACCTGGTATTTTTGGCCACTGTTGTGACACAGAGTGTTGTACTGGATGGGCTGTACTGGATGGGCCGATCCACTGTGGCTTCTCTCCTGTTCTTATGATATGAAAATCATATTCTGCCGAGATGAGGAAGGATTCAGTAGGGCCGTTGCTCAGTGATAGAGCATCTGCTTGACATGCAGGAGGTATCAGCCTCTTCAGCTAAAAAAGGATCAGGTAATAGGTGACATTAAAGATCTCAGCCTGAGACCCTGGAGAGCCACTACCTGAGTAGTAGTCAATACTGACCTTGATGGACCAATGGCCTGATTCAGTATTAGGAAACTTCATGAGTTCATGTGTCAGCATGTGGAAGCAACATCACAGGATGTGACATCACAAAATGATGTCACTTCCTTTCTCCTGGCTCCACCCCCAAAGTCTCCTGGCTCCACCCCCAAAGTCCCCAGATATTTCCCAAGTTGGACTTGGCAGCCCTAGGCCCACGAGGACCCTGATCATAAAGCCTCTTTTAGGAACAGCCGTTTCACTGTGATTGTGCTTGCCCACTGCAGTCCCGTTCCAAAGGGTGAGCACAGAGAGCAAGCTCCCTGATGCTTCATTTCTAAAAAAGTCCGAAGCCTCTCTGTTATGCATCACAGCCAGCACCTTAGAGACCAACAAGATTGGGGGGGCGGGGGGGGGGGGCGGTATGAGCTTTCGAGAGTCCAGGCTTCGTTCCTCAGACACTGAGATATACTGGGTTCAGGTGCGTTGAGTTATCAGCTCATAGTTTACGCGTGATTACCACAAGGAGAAAAGAAGACTGGCTAACCCTGGCCGAAGCCCGGTATTTATGCCTGAAAAGGATTGCACCCCAAACACACCCCACTCCCAACGATAGGCTATTTACACTCTATTGTTTCCTGATTGGTTTCCTCTAGGATCCCTGTCTCCTTACTGGCCCATTCTAGGATCCTAGCGACCTACTGTTATGCGTCCCAAGCTAAGTCCTTTCGCAAGTAAGTTCAGGCTCAATACATAACAGACAGACTCGAAGGGGCTCTCGAAGGCTCTGCTGGACTCAAATCTGGCTGTTCGATTGCAGACCAACACAGGCACCCTCCGAAACGTGTGTCCGGCCATGGGCTACCTTCGTCTTTGCCCCCGTTTGTTTGCCAGCACACCCATATCTGTGAGGGTCAGTGCTGTAGTCTTTTAATGGCTGGGCCAAAAGGTTGTCTAAGCCAGGGATGCCATCTTCCAGGATGCCCTGGAGATCTCCCACTCCGACAACTGATCTCCTGAGACCAGTTTCCCTGGAAGAAATGGCTGCTCTGAAGGGGGACTCTATGGCATCACAGTCCTGCTGAGGCTCCTCCCCTCCCCAAACCTCCCCCTCCCAAGGCTCCACCCCCAAAATCTCCAGGTATTTCCCAGCCCAGAGCTGGCAGCCTGATGCCTAACTCTGAGGTATCTAAATCTGTAATGGGAGATATCTCCAGTAGGAGAGCTTTAACCTCATGGCCTTCTTGACTTCAGTGTGTGTGTGTGCATGTGTGTGTGAGATATTTTTTTTTACATCTTCAGTGAGGACCCTAAGTGGCATGTTCTTCTCCATTTTATCCTCATCACAACCTTCTGAGGTAGATGAGGCTGGGGGCGTGTGACTGGCCCAAGGTCACCCAGCAAGTTTCCATGGCAGAGTGGGGGATTCGAACCTGGGACTCCCAGATCCTAGTCTGTATGAGGAACAGCTACAGTTCCTTTTGCTAGGTAGGGGAAAATCCCTTTCAGTGTGAGTTGCCATCCTCCAGGCAGAATCTGGAGTTCTCCCAGAATTGCAACTTTTCTCCAGACTACAGAGATCGGCTCCCTTGGAGGAAAAGGCAGCTTCAGAAGGCAAACTCTATGGTATACCATAGATTGTAGATGAAATCCCTCCACAAATTGCCTCCTCTACAGGCACTCCCCCCTAATCTCCAGGAGTTAGTCGCCCTACGTTCAGTCCATTTTAAAACTTCGTTGTTGCAAATGTTACAAGCTGCTATTGTCAAAAGGGGATGAGTGTGATTGTGATGTCAGTTTATAACCGTGTGTAAACTTTGTCCAGTGGTTAGGTTTGCAGGGTTTTTTACTTTGCTTTCAGACTGTTTTCTTTGCTAATTCTGGGCATCCAGGAGTTCCTCGCCTTTACGACAGTGCTTCTGTCCATCTGAAGAAGGTGGAAGTGGAGACAGGGAAAGCAGTTGGGCCATGGCCAGCGCTGCACATCAACATGAACAAGGTACAGCATGGGCATCTCTATCAGGGGCTTGGATTGCCAGTCTCCAGGTGGGGCCTGGAGGTTACCCAGAATTACAACTGATTTCCAGACTGCAGAGATCAGTTCCCCTGGAGGAAATGGCTGCTATGGAGGGCAGACTCTGTGGCATCATACTCTGCTGAGGTCCCTCCTCTCCCAAAGCCCCACCCTCCCCGGGCTCCTCCCCCCAAATCTCCAGGGATCTCCCAGCCTATGCCAGCCAGGCGGATCTTTTACAGTCCCACAAAAGCTGTTCCGTTTGAGCTGCAAGTAGCTCTTGAGCTGGCTTAGTGCACCGCAGGCCCCCAGCCAAAGCAGAGAGGATGATGCCCTCTTGAACTGCTCAAGTAACCTGCAAGGACCCAGTTGCTCTTATCAACACTGCAGGGATTAGATCAGAGATGTAACTCAGCTCCAAGGTGAGGGGAAACAGCACCCTCCACCATGCGGTCAGAGCACATGGCCCGATTCTACCTGAGCTTCAGCCAGGTAGAACAATAGACAGTCGGATCCAAAACGACCACCAATAGCCAGCCTAGGTCTTCCGCGGGGGACCTATGAACTTCAACTTAAGAAGAGAACTTGAGAGTTCTGCTCAAAGTAGTCAAGGATCAGATCTTGGTTGGTTAACCACAGTTCTTTATTTCCAATCTCTACATTAGTACAGCATCTCGGATTATTGTCAGAGATGAGACAAATTATACAAGCGGGTCTATTATACCATTCCAAGGAGTTTGAATTACCCATAGGTAGCCAATCCCCTTAAGGGAAAATTGGCGGGCAAAAAGGTGTCCCGACCGTTTGGTTCTCACAGGAAAAGAGTGAGGTGTTAAGCAGTAAATTTCCTCTCCCAAACCAGACCCCTCAGATGTTACCAGTTCACATAACAATCAATGGCCTCAAGGTTTTTGCATGTGATAAGAGATGAGAGGCATCCTCCCTTGAAGTTCCTGCCGGAGCAGCTGGAATGCGGAGGCAGGGATGTGAGGCCTCCTTGTTCTCGCAATTCGCTGGTGTCACCCTCCCGGTCTGGACAAGCATTATTACATTACAGTTACATGGAGTCCCAATACATGACAGGTACATAGAAAAACTAAAGGCATACATATTGACTAACACTGGGGAGGCCTGACTAATATAATGTCTGAATTAGCAGATTCTGACACACTGGCCTCCTCATAATTAACTTCACCTAGCTTTATCAGGAAACATTTTGTGGAACAATTTCACCAGTTTGGGAGCGTGAACGTTTTCCGAGCGAATCCATTCATTGTGTTCCGGGCCGAAATCAAGCCATCTAACTAAGTAATATAATCGGCCTCTCCGCATTTTGGAATCAAGGATTTCAGTTATCTCGAAATGAGGGGCCCCCTCCTTCATCAGTGGAGGAGGAGCTGGAGGAACTGGATGCCAGGCATTCGGCCCAGGATCTTTCTTCAGTAGGCTGAAATGAAAAACAGGGTGCACAGAACTCAGTGATTTAGGCAATTCCAGTTCAAAAGACACATCCGATATTTTACGCAACACCTTGTAGGGTCCAACATATTTCCATCCCAGTTTCCTGCTGGGCTGCAAACCATGGATATTTTTCGTGGAGAGGTAGACAGAATCCCCTGGCTGGAGATCCCAGCCTGCCGCTCGTCCTCGGTCAGCATATTTTTTATAATCCTCTTTTGCCTGGTCCAGTGCTTTGGCTATCAATGGCCAGGAGTCCTGCAAGGCAGTCCACCAACTCTTAAAATCCGATGGGGAAGCATTGGGTTCATTCTCCATGGTAGGCAATGGTTTCCCTTCAAAACCCCCCACCGCCATGAAAGGAGAGACCCCCGTGGAAGAATGCACAGCGTTGTTGTAACTATATTCTGCGAATGGCAACAACTCCACCCAGTTGTCTTGATGATAATTGGTGTAGCATCTTAAAAATTGTTCCAAGATTTGATTAGTTCGCTCGGATTGGCCATCGGTTTCTGGGTGGTAACCCGAACTCAGTGCCGGCTCTATGTCCATCATTTTTAGGAGCTCCCGCCAGAAGTTGGCAACGAATTGACTGCCCCTGTCGGATACCACTCTTTTCGGAAAAGCGTGTAATTTTATCACGTGATTAAAGAAAGCTTTGGCCATTCCCTTGGCCGTGGGCAATTGCTTGAAGGGGGTGAAATGAGCTTGCTTTGAAAACGTGTCTACCACCACCCAAATAACCGTCTTCCCTCTTGAGGGGGGTAGGTTAGTGATGAAATCCATAGCTATGGCCTCCCAGGGGCGAGAAGGGGTGGGTAAAGGGTGCAATAGTCCAGGAACCTTCCCCCCCCGTTTTTTGCACATTAAGCAAGTTTGGCAAGCCGAGACGAAATCGGAAACGTCTCGGCGCATGCGCGGCCACCAAAATTGACGCTGAATTAAATTAAGCGTTTTCAGGAATCCAAAATGCCCTGCTAGTTTGGAAGAGTGGCAGGCCAACAATATATCTTTACGTTTGTTCAGTGGCACCACCAGTTTGTCTCCATGGAACCAGCACTGATTTTCTCTCTTTGAGCATTCCCCCAAAGCCTCCAATTCTTCCACTTCCTCGGGAGCATAATCCCCCCCCCCAATTACATGTCCCGATGTCCAACTGCGTTTTCTTGACTTGGCTCCGAGTGACTACTGCCCCTCCCAATTGCTGGGGGGAGAACATGGAATCAAACACCTCTTCCTTTACACTCTCATGTTGGGGCAATCTGGATAGCGCATCTGCCAAGGAGTTGACCTTCCCAGGGAAATGCTTAAGTACAAAATTAAACTTGGAGAAAAAGTCTGCCCACCGCAGTTGTTTGGCATTGAGGGATCTCTGTGTGTGCAATGCTTCCAGGTTCTTATGATCAGTCCAAATTTCGAATGGGGCTTGCGCACCCTCCGGCCAATGCCGCCACGTAGTGAGCGCCAATCTAATAGCCGCTGCTTCCTTGTCCCAAACAGACCAATTTCTCTCCGTGTCATTAAATTTTTTCGAGATGTAAGCCAGGGGGTGTAACTGCCCATCCAGCCCGCTTTGTAGTATGGCCCCCCCCATGGCTACATCAGACGCGTCTACGTGGATTATAAACTCTTTGGTCTCATCGGGGTGGGCTAAGATGGGCTCGGAAGTAAAGAGAGTTTTTAAGGTTTCGAACGCCCTTTGGCACTCCCCGTTCCAGGCAATCCTTTCCCCTGGCTTTCCCGCCTCGGGCCCCCTCCCCTTAGTTTTCAGCAAGTCTGTTAGGGGGAGAGTGACCGTCGCAAAGTCTTTTATGAAGGTTCGATAGAAGTTACAAAATCCTAACAGGCTTTGTAATTGTTTCCTCGTTCGCGGAGCCTCCCACTGCACCACCGCCTCCACTTTTGCTGGGTCCATTTCCAGTCCCCTCTGAGAGATGCGATAGCCTAGGAAGTCTACTGACTCACGATGGAACTCACACTTTGATAACTTAACATAAAGCTGGTTTTGCAGCAAGGTAGAGAGGACTTCCCGGACTAGTTTCACATGCTCTTTCTTATCAGTAGAATAGATCAAGATATCATCTATGTAACATAACACCCCCTTAAACAAGTGCTTGTGCAACACTTCATTGATCAAACTCATAAAGACCCCAGGCGCGCCACTTAAGCCGAACGGCATCACCAGATACTCAAATTGTCCCAGGGGTGTGTTAAAGGCAGTCTTGGATTCATCCCCCTCCCTTATGCGCACCCTGAAGTAGGCATCACGCAGATCCAGTTTGGTAAACACCTTCCCTTTAGCTGCTTCCGTCAATAAGTCCTTTATTAAAGGGAGGGGGTAGGCGTTAGTAGTGGAGACGGCATTCAGTCCCCTATAGTCTGTGCACAGTCTTAAGCCCCCGTCTTTCTTTTTCCGGAATAACACGGGGGCGGCAAAAGGGGACTTGGCTGGTCGGATGAAGCCGCGCGCCAAGTTTTTGTCCAGGAACTTTCGCAGCTCTTCTCGCTCTAAAGGGCTCATGGAATAAAGTTTCCCTTTAGGGAGTTTCTCCCCCGGGAGTAGCTCGATGGCACAGTCCGACAATCGGTGGGGGGGTAACTCATCCGCCTCGGTCTCGCTGAATACCTCCAGCAAGTCTCTATACTCCTTGGGCACCAGGGTGGGGGTAAGGGCAAGCGCGGTGGGTTGGGGAGGAGGGGTCGGCGGTCCTGGACCCCATTCCAAGTCCCATTTGTGCGTGAGGCATCGGTCATCTACCCAAGAGATCTTCCCTTCACTCCATTTAATGTATGGGTCGTGCGAACTGAGCCAGGGGCTTCCCAACACCATGGGGAACTGTGCATTTGGGGTAATGACGAAAGCTCGCTTCTCCCAATGTTCCCCTGTCCCCAGAATCAGTCTCTCGGTTTCCGCTATGCACTCTTCCTTCATTTCCGACCCATCCATTTGAGTAAACTTTAAAGGCTCTGCCAGCTGGGTAACCTTTGGTCCCAACCCTTCCACCACCAAAGGGCTAATTAAGTCCCGAGCACACCCAGAGTCAATTAAAGCGCGGACCCTCATGTGGGTGCCCGATCCCGGGGTCACCACAGTCACTACCATATATAATAGGGGGCCAGGGATGCTCACCGGAGATGGCGCTTCTTGGCGGGGGACCTGCAGCTCTGCGCCGCTCACTGCAGGCCGTTGGAGTTTCCCGACATCTGCGTTTCCATCAGCTCCAGCTCCCCTTGTTCGCTTGTGGCTCCCTCCAGCTGCAGCGCCCGGGGTTTGATCGGGGTCTTCCCACGGCTAGGGGTGCTCCCCGCCACCGGCGTCGAGGTCTTCGGCCCTTTCCCTCCTCCTCTTGGGCACGTTGAGGCAAAGTGGCCACTCTCCCCACATTTCATACACAGCCCTTGTCGAAACCTGGCATCTCGGATGTCTTGCACGCTGGGCCGTGGTTTCGCTCTCGGCGCTGCTTTGCTGGCCGCCGTGGCCGAGGTTCCCATCTTGATCAGGGTAAATCTCTCTTCCATGTCGGTTGCTGCCCTCATCCAGGTGGCCAACGTGCCCGGGCGGCCCCCCAGCAACACCGTCTCGTAGATCTCCGGGTTAAGGCCCTCCCAGTACTTCTCCATGAAGAGTTCCTCTGGCCAGCCGTGGATTTTAGCCGCGATGCGCCGGAACTTGTCGGTGTAATCCCTCACTGTGGATCTCCCCTGGAACAACTTCCGCAGTTGATTCCGAGCCTTTTCCTCGCCCAGAGGGTCCTCAAATTGATGACGAAGGGCCCACATGAAGTTGTTCAACGAACGCAGCTCAGGTCCGGGGGCATCGTGCAGGCTCACATACCAATCGCTGGCGGTGTCTTTCAGCTTGGACCCGATGTAGCCAATCCGTTCCCTCTCGGTGGGATAGAGATGACCCCAGCTGTCCAGGAACCGCTCTATCTCCAACATGAAAAAACGCAGCTTCTCTGGGTCCCCATCGAAGGTAGTCGTCAGAGGGTCGGATGGGGCTGGGCGGATGGCTGGGGCGACCGGTGCCGGGACCGGTGCTGGGGCGGGACCTGGCGCCGGAGGCGGGATGACCGGCGGGGCTGGCTGCACCGGTTGCGCGGGCGCCTGAGGCTGAATCGGGACCCCTCCAGGAGCTGCTGGCGGTTGCTGAACTCCTATCCCCGGGCCGGGGAGGGCTCCTTGCACGACCCTCATAGCGTCGCGGAATTGGTGCTGGAGATCGAGGGCCAATTCTCGTAGTTCTACGGTGAGTTGGAGCCGTAGCTCTCCCATCATCTGGTCCAGTTGGGGCATCTGCTCCCCCCGGTACGGATCGGGCCCATACGGACCTGTCCTCTCTCCTTCGAAGGGCGGGCGACGCGGCTCTCCTCGGTAGATCGGCTCGCAGTCGTCTCCCAGGTAGCTCGGTCTCCCTCGATAGAGCGGGTCGCCAGGGAACGAAACCCGTGCCCCTTTCCGGTCGTGCACCCACGAATCCACGGTCCCACGACCGAACTGGCTCCAAGCATACTTGGGGGTCACGCTCTGACGAGGAGGTAGGCGCGGGATGTAGTGAGCCCCCTGAATCGTAGTCACCGGCACGTCTGGGGCCCCTCCGCCGCCTCCACCACCGTTCCCCGGGTCCGTCGGGGTGGCGGGGACATCTTTGGGTGTAGGGATGGGGACCGTGTCGTCGTCTGACATGGTCAGGAACGGCTAAGTCCCAGTCACAGATCTCTGACAATCTGTGAGAGTTCTGCTCAAAGTAGTCAAGGATCAGATCTTGGTTGGTTAACCACAGTTCTTTATTTCCAATCTCTACATTAGTACAGCATCTCGGATTATTGTCAGAGATGAGACAAATTATACAAGCGGGTCTATTATACCATTCCAAGGAGTTTGAATTACCCATAGGTAGCCAATCCCCTTAAGGGAAAATTGGCGGGCAAAAAGGTGTCCCGACCGTTTGGTTCTCACAGGAAAAGAGTGAGGTGTTAAGCAGTAAATTTCCTCTCCCAAACCAGACCCCTCAGATGTTACCAGTTCACATAACAATCAATGGCCTCAAGGTTTTTGCATGTGATAAGAGATGAGAGGCATCCTCCCTTGAAGTTCCTGCCGGAGCAGCTGGAATGCGGAGGCAGGGATGTGAGGCCTCCTTGTTCTCGCAATTCGCTGGTGTCACCCTCCCGGTCTGGACAAGCATTATTACATTACAGTTACATGGAGTCCCAATACATGACAGGTACATAGAAAAACTAAAGGCATACATATTGACTAACACTGGGGAGGCCTGACTAATATAATGTCTGAATTAGCAGATTCTGACAGAAAGGCCCCATATATTTCCAGCCCAATTTTGCGACTAGGTTGGAGTCCTTTAATATTTTTAGTTGATGCATAGACAGAGTCTCCACGGGAGAGATCCCATCCTGGGGATCCCATCCTGGGGCCATCCCATCCTGGGGCCCTCCCCTTATCGGCATATTTCTTATAGTCCGCTTTGGCTTCTTCCAACATTTTTGCAATCAAAGGCCAAGACTCACATCGTGAATTCCACCAAGTAGCAAAATCACTAGACCCCTCCGCTGCTGGGCCTAAATTAGGCAACAGAACGACTAACATTATAACCTAACCCTAACCCTAACCATAACCCTAGACCAAAACCTAACCCTAACCCTAAGCCTAAACCTTAACCACTAACCCTAACCCCTAACCCAAACCCCGAACCTGAACCCAAAACCCTAACCCTAACATCTAACCCTAACACTAAACTTACCCAAACACTAATCCCTAACCCTAAACCCTAATTACTAACCCTAACCCCTAACCCTAATTACTAACCCTATCCCTAAACCTAACCCTAGCCCTAACCCTAGCTCTAACTCTAACCCTAGCCCTAACTGTAACCATAGCCCTAACCCTAACGCTATCCATAACCCTGGACATAGCCCTAGCCCTATCTTTTATCCTAGCAGAAGCCCTAGCCCTAGCCCTAACCCTTACCGTAATCCGAGTCCTAACCTTAACCCAAAGCCTATACCTAACTATAGCTCTAGACCTTGCCCTAACCCTAACCCAAACTTTATACCTAACCCTAACCCTTGCCCTATTGCTAAATCTAACCCTAGCCCAAAACCTAACCTTAATCTGAACCCTAACCCTAGGCCTAACCCTAGGCCTGACACTAAACCTAAGTCTAGCCGAAACCCGAGCCCTAACCCTTACCTTTACCCTAGACCTAAATTTAGCCCTAACACAAACCCTAACCCTAACCCTAGCCTTAGTCCTAACTTTAACCCGAGGCCTAACCCCAACTCAAGCCCTAACCCTTACTATTACTCTAGCCCTAACTTTAGCCCACACCCTAACCTAGCCCTAGCACAAGCCCTAGCCCTAACCCTACCGTAACCCTAGCCCAAACCTAAACCAAACCCTACACCTAACTCTAGCCCAAACCCTTACCCAAACCCAACCCTAACCCAAACCCTAAACCTATCCCTATCCCTAACCCTAGCCCTAGCCCTAAACCTAACTGTAACCCTAATCCTAAACCTAACCCTAGCCCTAGCCCTAACCCCAACCCTGGCCCTAACCCTTACCTTTTGTCAGGTTCTGACAACAATGTCCCTGTGTTTTCTGCATTTTACAATGATGTCTGTGCTTTTTGCAGTTTGCTTTCGATTCCTTTGTTCTAGCAGACCCTTGCCAGCACCCCTTATCTGTCTCCTTCATCCTCCCTCCTAACAGCTATAAATGTTACTTTGAAGTAGGGGGTTTACTCTGGTTAATGTTGCAATGTTTGGGCAGGAGATGGCGACCCAAATTCCTAGGTGTCATCTCTAAACAAATGGCGAGTACTTCCTTGCATTCCCTCCTCCCTTTTCCCGGGTCTGTGTATGTTATCTTGTTATTGAAACCTTGAAGCGTTGTTTATGGCCAGTGCTTAGAGAATGTTGTGCCTAGGTTCACACATGTGGGTCACTCAGATCAAGAGGGGAATTTATAACTTTCTCACCTTGCTGTGGGAACCTCAACGGTCCTTTCTACTTTTCCCGCATTCACCCTCTTGCCCTGATTGGCTTAGGTCCGGGGTTCAATTGAAAACCTGAGAGTATAATAGTACTGTCTGTATTCCATTAAGCATCTCTAACAAACATTCGAGAACCTGTCTGCAGTATTGGAACAATAAAGAACTTTGCTTCAACAACAAAGGTCTGGTTTCTTGCTGTCAATACAGAAGCCTCACACCTTTACCCTAGCCTATCTTTAGCACTAACAAAACCCAAGCCCTAACCCAAGCCCTAGCCGCAACCCTAACCCTAATCCTAACACTAACTTTAAACATAACACTAACCTGACCCATAAACTAACCCTAACCCAAGTCTTAGCCCGAACCCTAACACTAAACCTAGCCCTAGCCCTAACCCAAACCCTAATTATACCGATAGCCCTAAGCCTAGGCCTAGTTTTAACACTAACCCTAACCCCAACACAAACCCAAAGACTAGGCTGAGCCCAAGCCCCAGACCAAATCCTAGTCCTAGCCCTAACCCTAACCCTAACACTAACCCTAAACCAAACTCTAAACCTAACCTAGCCCTAGTCCTAACTCTAACCCTAAACCTAACCATAACCCTAGCCCTAACTGTAACCCTAACCCAAACCCTAACACTAACCATAGACCTAGCAGGAACCCTAAACCTAATCCTGGCCCCAGCCCTAACACTAACCCAAACCTTAACACTAACCCTAGATGTAGCACTAATCCTAACCCTAACCCTCTAACCCTAACCCTAACTCAAAACCTAGCCCTAACCCCAACCCAAACCCTAACACTTACCCTAGCCCTAACTGTAAGTCTAGCCCTAGCCCTAAACCTAACCCTCGACCTAAACCTAATCCTAGCCATAATCCTAGTGCTAGCCCTAACCCTAAGTGTAACCCTAATCCTAACACCAACCCTACCCAAAACCTATCCCTAACGCTAAACCTAGCCCTAACCCTAATTAGAGCCGTAGCCCTAGCCCTAGCCCTAGCTCTAACACTAACACTAACCCTAACACAAACCCAAACACTAGCCCAAGCCCTAGACCAAATCCTTAGCCCTACCCCTAACTGTAACACTAACCCTAACAGTAACCCTAATCCTAACCCTTGCCCTAACCCTATCCCCAACCCTAACCCTAACTCTAACCCTAACCCTAACCCTACGTTTAGCCCTGACACTAATCCTACCCAGAACCTAATCCTAACCATAAACCTAGCCCTTGCCCTAACCGTAACTCTAATTAGAGCCATAGCCCTAACCCTAGAAGAGAAGAAGAAGAGATTGGATTTATACCCTGCCCTTCACTCACTTGGAGTCTCAGAGTGGCTTACAAACTCCTTTCCCTTCCCCTCCCCACAACAGACACCCTGTGAGGTAGGTGGGGCTGAGAGAGCTCCTTCCCAAGCTGTCCTTGAGAGAACAGCTGATACAGAGCTATGGCTTGCCCAAGGTCATCCAGCCAGTTGCAAGGGGAGGAGTGGGGAATCAAACCCGGTTCCCCCAGATTAGAGTCCATGCACTTAACCACTATACCAAACTAACCCTAACCGTAACCCTAAACCTAACACCGACCCTACCCAAAACCTATCCCTAACTATAAACCTAGCCCTAACCCTAATTACAGCCATAACCCTAGCCCAAGCTCTAACAGTAACCCTAACAAAACCCCCAAAACTACCTCAAGCCCCAGAGCTAACCTTAGCCCTACCCTAGCCCTAGCCCTAACCGTAACACTAACCCTAACAGAAACCCTAATCCTAACCCTTGCCCTAACCCTACCCCTAAATCTAAACCTTACCCTACACATACCCCTTGCCGAACCCCTAGCCCTAGCCCTAAAACTAACCCTAACCCTAACCGAAGACCTAACCCTAACCCTAAACCTAGCTCTAGGCCAAACCCTAATCCTAACCCAAGCCCTAACCCTAACCCTAAAACTAACACTAACCCTAGACCTTAACCCTAACCCTAGCCATAGCCCTAGACCAAACCCTAACACTAACCCAAGCCCTAGCCATAGCCCTAGCACTAACCCTAACCGTAACTGTAACCCTAGCCCTAACCCTAACTCGAGCCCTAGCCCTACCCTAATCCAAGCCATAAACCTAGTCCTAGCCCTACCCTAACCCTAGCACTAACTCTAACCCTAACAATAATCCTAACTTTAGCCCTAACTCTAACCCTAACAATAATCCTAACTTTAGCCCTAACGCTAACCCTGTAGGAAACCTAACCGTAACCCTAGCCCTAGCCCTAACCCTAAGCATTGCCTTAGCCCTAGTCCTAAAACTAGTCCTAACCCTAACCCTAACTTTAGCCCTAACACTTACCTATACCCTAGCCCTAACTTTAGCCCTGACACAAAACCTAACCCTAGCCCTAACCCTATCCCAAAATCTAACCCTAGCCCTAAACCTAACCCTAATCCTAACCCTAAACCTAGGCCTAACCCTAACCATAGGCCTAACCCTAAACCTAACCATAGCCGTAACCTGAGTCCAAACCCTTACCTTTACCCTAGACCTAAATTTAGACCTAGCACAAACCCTAACCCTAGCCCTAACTTTAACCCTAGGTATAACCCTAAGCCTTACCATTACCCTAGCCCTAACTTTAGCCCACATCTGAACCCTAGACATAGCCCTAGCCCTAGCCCTAGGACAAGCCCTAGCCCTGGCTCTAACCGTAACCCTAGCCCTAACCTTAACCCAACCCTACACCTAACTCTAGCCCTAAGCCTTACGCTAACCCTAACCCAAACAATAACCATATCCCTAGCCCTAACCAAAAACCTAATCCTAGCCCTAAACCTAATCCTAACCATAGCCCTAACCCTAGCCCTAGGCCTAACTCTAACTCTAGCCCTACCCCAAGACCAAACCCTTACCTTTACCCTAGCCCTATCTTTAGCCCTAGCCCTAACCCTAACTTTAGCCCAAACACTAACTCTACCCAAAAACCAACCCTAACCCCAACCCTAGCCTTATCCCTAACCCAAAGCCTAATTAAATCCATAGCCCTAAGCCTAGGCCTAGCATTAACACTAACCCTAACCCCAACACAAACCCAAAGACAAGGCTGAACCCGAGCCCCAGACCAAACCGTAGCACTAGCCCTAGCCCTAACCCTAACACTAACCCTAACTGTAAACCTAATCCTAACCCTTGACCTAATCCTTTTTTTCCCCATCATTGTTATCATCCTTTTTTTTTTAGTATTTTTATTTGCTAAGTTAGATACACAGTAACATCATTTCATTGTTGCATTTTAAATATTTTAACATTTTCTCCCCAATCCCTCCCCCTTCAGTCTAATCTTCGTCTTTCAGCCAGGAACACAGAGTTTGTAGCTTCCACTGAACGTCTTCTTTCTGTTCCTCTTTTATCCAGTTCAACTAGATAGACCATTTCTCCTTGATCTGCAATGTTCTATCCTCCCATGGCAGGTCCTTATTGATTGTAGCCATTATATCTGACTGAATAAATTCAAAGAGATACTTATGCCAAGTTCTTTCTGTCCATTTACTTTTATCTTTCCACCCTACTGCTATCACTGCTTTACCAGCTAATATCATCGCTTTCAATAAATCTTGATTCTTTTTCTCTATTGTCCCATTACCTAAACTACTCATCATCATCAGTTCAAAATCTATATTCAACTCTACCTGGAACAACTCATTTATTACTTTTAATATATTTTTCCAAAATTCTTTAACTTCCAGGCATTCCCACCACATGTGGGAATACCATCCTTTCGCATTCTTACAATGCCAGCAGTTTGGGCTTAGTCCTGAGAACATATTAGCTAAGGTGGCTGGAGTTCTATACCATTTAGTAAAAATTTTTAATTCTATTTCCCTAAACTTATGTATTTTTATTCCCTTAATTCCATCCATTAATTTTTTTACCTTTTGTTCTGTTAATTTAGTTTTTGCACCCCACTTCCCTTGAAGATGACCTGTTAATCCTTCTTTATCTGAGGTCATTTTTTATATATTATTCCTGCTATTCCTCTTTTAGTTTTATTCATTAATCTATATATTTCTTCCATCGGTTCTTCTATATCCATATTGTTATTTTCAATTATCTTTTTAATTTTTGTATATAAGCCTGCAACTTTTAACCAATATTTTATGCCTACTTCCTCTTCTAGAACTTCAAGTGGTTTTAAAGTGTTCACAGACAGTAAGTCCTGTATTCTACTATATCCTTTTTGTTTAAGTAGTTCCCACCATCTGTGGTCTATATCTTCCTCTTCCAGCGTTTCTAGTGGGGCCCATTTTGATGTTCGTTATAACCATTTTGACTGCCATTTCCTCCAGACTACTAATGTACTTTCCCTAGGTCCTGTATCTAATTTAAGATCTTTAACCTGTTTTATTTGTAAAAATACCAAATCTACCCGTTCCTTTATTTACTTCATTTTCAAACCTAACCCATTTTTGGTTTCCTTCTTGTTCTATTTCTAATAATGCTTTTAGCTGAAAGGCTTCATAGTAAGCTATTATGTCCGGAACTCCCCAACCTAGTTCTGAATTATGATTATAAACTAACTTTCTTGCAACTCTGAAGTTCTTGGTACCGAAAATCCATTTTCTTATTTTTGTGTTCCAATTGCCCATTTCTTGTTTGTTAATTGTTAATGGTATAGTTTGAAATAAGTATAGTAATCTTGGTATCCAAAACATTTTAACACTTTTAATTCTAGCTGTAATACTCAGGGTTTTCCTCTTCCACCCCTTCATCTCTCTTGTTATCTTGCCCCATACCTTTTTATAATTTTTTCCCACTATTCTATTAATGTTTTTATAAATTTCTATTCCTAAATATTTAAATTTCTTAACTCCCATTCCTATTTTAGTTAATTTATTAATTTCCTTCCTTTCCTCCAAATTCACATTGTGATACATTATCTCTGATTTTCCTATATTAATTCTCAATCCTGATAACGCTTCAAAATCTTCAAGTATAATTTTCATTTCTTTAACTCCTTCTTTAGGGTTGGTCATAATTATGATTATATCATCTGCGAATAGGTTAATTTTCATCTCTTCTTTACCTATCCTGCATCCTTCTATTCTGCCTGAATTCCTAATTCTTTCTGCCAATTGTTCCATTGCCATTATAATAATCCTAGCCCTAACCCTAACCCTAAAAATACTCCTTGCCCAAGCCCTAACTCTAACACGAACCCTAGACCTAACCCTAAACGTAAACCTAACCCTAGCCCTAGTCCTAGCCCTAACCCAAAACCTTACAATAACCCTAGCCCTAACTGTAACCCTAACCCAAATCCTAACACTAACCATACACTTAGCTCTAACCCTAAACCTAACCCTAGCCCAAGCCCTAACACTAACTGAAAACCTAACACAAACCCTAGACCTAGCTCTAACCCTAACCCTAGCCCTAACCCTAAGTCAAAACCTAACCCTAGCCCTAGCCCAAACCCTAACCCAAATCCTAACACTAAACCTAGCCCTAGCCCTAACCCTAAACCTAGCCCTAACTGTAAGCCTAGCCCTAGTCCTAACCCTACACCTAAATCTATCCCTCAACCTAAACCTAATCCTAGCCATAAACCTAGTCCTAGCCCTAGTCCTAACCCTAACCCTACCTTTAGCCCTAACACTAACCCTACCCAAAACCTAACCGTAACCCTAAACCTAGCCCTAACCGTAACCCTAAATATAGCCATAGCCCTAGCTCTAACCCTAATAATAAAACAAACCCAAAAACTTGCCCACGCCTGAGAACTAACCTTAGTCCTTAGCCCTAACTGTAAAACTA
The DNA here is from genome assembly GCA_029233225.1 of Lepidodactylus listeri. Lineage (NCBI taxonomy): Eukaryota > Metazoa > Chordata > Lepidosauria > Squamata > Gekkonidae > Lepidodactylus > Lepidodactylus listeri. Next base: position 139,710,292 of record JARCFY010000005.1, on the reverse strand, counting down.
ACGCTGTCAGAAACCCTAATCCTAACCCTAGCCCTAAACCTAACCCTACACATACCCCTTGCCAAAGACCTAGCCCTAACCCTAACACTAAAAATAACCAAAAGACCTAACCGTAACCCTAGCTCTAGCTCAAAACCTAACGCTAACCCAAGCCATAACCCTAACCCTAATATTAAAACAAACACTAACCCTAGACCTAGCCTTAACCCTAACCCTAACCCTAAACCTAACCCTAGCACTAGCCCTAGGCCTAACACTAACACTAACCCAAACCCTAACACTAACCCTAGCCCTACCCTAACCATAAACCTAGCCCTAACCCTAACCCTAGCCCTAACCCTAGCCCTAACCCTAACTCTTCTGTGATCTCGTGGTTAGACAACAGTGAAATTTCTAGGTTTTACAAAGTGATATCAATACAGTGTCAATTATCACTGCTTGTACAACCAACTTCAAAATCTGATGAATGTATGTCTTGCATTTAATGTAACCCTAACCCTAACCCTAACTTTAACCCTAAGACTAGCACTAGCCCTAACACTAATCCAAAGCCTTACCCTTACCCTAACCCTAGACAACCCTAACCCTAATGGTAAACTTAACGCTAACCCTAACCATAACCCTAACCCTAGCCCTAGACATAACCCAAACCCTAGTCCAAACCATAACTATAAAATGAACCCTAAAACAAGCGCTAGTCTATCCCTAACCCTAACTCTAACCCTAACCCTGGACATAGCCCTAGCCCTATATTTTACCCTAGCACAAGCCCTAGCCATAGCCCTAACCGTAACCCTAGCCCTAACCTTAACCCAAACCCTACATCTAACAGTAGACCTAGCCCTTGCCCTAAACATAACCCTAATCACAACCCTAAACCTAGGCCTAACACTAACCCTAGGCCTAACCCTAAACCCAACAATAGCTGTAACCCAAACCCTTACCTTTACCCTAGACCTAAAATTAGCCCTAGTACAAACCCTTACCCTAACCCTAGCCCTAACTTTAACCCTAGGCCTAACTTAGAGTCATGAATAAGGAACGAATAAGGAACTGGGAACTAACTTCAGCCTCGTCTCACAGCTGAGCCTTTATGCTGGCCTGTCTTTTATTTTCAAATGCTTATTATTTGCTTATTTTATTTACTTCATGGATAGCTCACTTGTCTCTCCCCGAGGGGAGCCCAAAGCAGCTTACATCATTCTCTCCTCCATTTTATCCTCACAACAACCCTGCAGAGCATGTGCCAGCCAGCCAGCTTCCATAACAGAGCAAGGATTGTGAAGCTGGGACCTCCAGATCCTCGTCTGATACCCTTCGCACTACACCACACTGGCTTATTAAGGAGTACTTCTGTGCAAATATTAGGGTCTTTGTGATAAAAGGGGAAATTCAAAGATGTCAGAGTCTCTACAAGAGATCAGAACCCCCACCCCCACCCCACGTTACAGCAGAACGTCATTTCCAAAGCTGTCTTTGTATCGGTATGCCCAGACTAACTCAGGTGAGTAGCCCACGCGTGTTGGTCTGAAGCAGCAGAGCAGAGCTTGAGTCCAGTGGCACCTTTAAGACCAACGTTTTATTCTGGGCATAAACTTTCATGTGCGGGCACACTTCTGTGTTGGTCTTAAAGGTGCCACCGGACTCAAGCTCTGCTCTCTGCCCAGGTTGTAAGCCTTTATCTGAGTTTCTCCACAAGGCCACAGCTGGGGGCTCTCAACACTGAATACTCTGGAAAACAAAAAATTCCTTCCAAGAGATTTGGGGGGACGAGATAAGCTCAAAAGCCTCCCTTTCCCAAGTATCTTCACCCACCTAGACCCATATCATTTATTCTGTGGGACCTTGCAGTGGTTTGTCGGGTTCCCCACATTATGTAACTTCTACATGAAAGTGCAGTGGTAAATCACCCCGGGGTTTTGAAATCTCCCGTCACCAATATGCAGATGACACCTAGCTCCATTTCTCCTGACCAGCTGGAGCCGGGTGGGTCTGTGGAAGTCCTGACCAGGTGCCTGGAGAAGGTGATGAGAGGAGTGACGGTCACTGAACTAAAGCTTAATCCAGACACAACTGCTGGTCAGTGAGAAAGCCACTCAAGGATGGAGACGTCCACCTGTTCTAGAGGGTGGGCCGCACACTGCCCAAAGAACGGGTTTGCAGCCTGGCACGCAGCTGGATGCTGGCCTGTGGTTAAGGCACCGGTCCACTCCGTGGCACGTGGCACCTTTCAGCAGCTTTAGCTGACACGGCAGCTATAACCATTCCTCAAAAGTATGACCTGGCCATGGTGATCCACACCCTGTTCACATGCAAGTTAGGTTACTGTCATGTGCTCTATGTGCAGCTGGCTTTGAAGACTGCCCAGAAACATCAACTGGCCCAGAATATAGCAGCCAGGCTATTGAGGGGAGGCTGAATACAGGGACTGCCCTGATGTTGACAGACAGGCACTGGGGACAAATCAAAGTATTAGTTATTATCTACAGATCCCTAAATCAGGGGTCCCCAAGGGGGTGCCCATGACCGTGGGTGCCGTGGTGCCCACTCCCAACTTTCCTGCTGCCTGCCAAGTGCTCCTAGAAAGTGGGCAGGGACAGGTGAGGGCTTCTGATTGACCACTGGAGATTTGGCTGGCTGTGCAGATTTTTAAAAACATGGCTTGAGCAGCAGCTGCCACCACAGCACAAAGATCTTCACTGTGTGACTGAAGGTCAGCCACTGCAGCCATCTCATGGCTGGCTCCACCTCCGGCAGCAGCCATTTTGTGGCAGCCATTTTGCCTACCACAGTGTGTCAGAATTCCCAAGGTGCCCACTGGCTCAAAAAGGCTGGGGACTCTGCCCTAAATAGTTTGGGGCCTGGGTAAATGCCAGTTCAACTGCTCCTGTATTATCCAGACAGCCCAGTAAGAACCTCCACCCACACCTGCAGAGGTGGGGTGGGGTGGCAACCAGGCAGGGCTTTTTCAGTGGTGGTGCCTCACCTCTAGAATGTAGCATATATGTTCTCTAAATAAATAGCTACTCTGAACAAAATAAAACTTGCAGCAGACGCAATGAAGGCTCTCCTGTTTGGTTCTGAGAACCAGGCCGTCATAAATGATCCATAACTATGAAAAGGGAAATTGGACGTACATTTCTGAAGAGCCAAAATAAGTCAACCGAAACAGTATGCTTCAAATTAGTCACTAGGAACATGTCAGACATCACAGAACATCAAGTTCAAAAGGGGACTGAAACATACAAACATCTTACTTCAGGACAGCACATTCTAGATTTTCCACGAAACTTTAAATGTATAATTAGCAGTAAAAATACCATCAACACCCATAACCTTTAAGAAGCTCAGCCAGGGCATCACACAAACCAGTGAGAGGGAACAAACTGAGAGCTCACATAGTCTGCAGCCCCACAAGAATCCACTGCTAGGAGCGTGGATGCACACCCACTTCCCAGTGGGTTCTCATGGCAGCTTGCAAAAACAAGTGCCAAGGAGAAGGTATCTGCAGTAGTTATTAACTGGACCTCTTGCAATAGGGGAAGTTGTCTTCTCCCAGTGGAAACTGCCTCCATGGATGGAATGCGTATGCAGAATCCAACCCACAGGACTTATCCAAGTGCTCTGAATGCTCAAAGCACTTTGCAGATAACATTCTTAGTTCTCCTCCCAGCAGTAAGAAGGGAGTGCCAGAGTAGCATAATGGTTAGAGGGCTGGCTTAGGATCTGGGAGGCTCGGGTTCAAATCCTCCACTCTGCCCTGGATGCTTGCTGGGTGACCTTGGGTCAGTCACACCAATCTCAGCCTCACCTACCTCACAGGGTTGTTGCGAGGATAAAATGGAGGAAAAGAGAAGGGTGTCAGCCAGGTTGGACCTCCGGGGGGGACGACAGGTGGGGTATAAAGCAAATCACAAATGAGAGAGGCCGGTAGTGATACCCCAGGGTAAACTTGTGCTGGTGTGGTGGTAAGATTCAAACTGGGCCTTGTCTACTCACCCACTCTTAGGCATTATGCTATACCAGTTTCATCAGTCCTGTTGGGCTGAAAAGATGGGATACTAGCAAGTTCTGACATGTAGAGGGCAGAAGCATTATTTTCAAAGGGTTGCCAACTCCAGGTTGGGAAATTCCTGGTGGTTTTGGGGTGAAGCCTGGGGAGGGTGGGATTTGGGGAGGGGAGTGGCCTCAGTGGAGTATAATGCCATAAAGTCCATCCTCCAACGCCAACATTTTCCCCAGGGGAATTGATCTCTGTCATTTAGAGATCAGCTGTAATTCCAAGAGCTCTCTGGCCCCCACCTGGAGGTTGGCAGCCTCATTTGCTACCCACATGCTTGGATCTGGAGCGGTGTTTCCAAGGATGTGATGACTTCTGCCCTTAGAATGTGGACTTTGTCTCCTTTCCCCTCTCACTTTATCCTCAAACGAAGTCAGGAGGAGGAGTGAGGGGAGCATTTGGGGTTGCAGAGGGAAGGGGGAGGTGGGAAAGTCACGCTTGGGGGCAGGGGCATTCCTTGTGCCCACGGGAACACTTCTTTCCACCCAGGCCACATGGTGCTTTGAGGAGAAGGGGGAGGAGCTCTGGTAGGGTTGCCAAGTCTTCAAAACTCACCGGCGGGGGGGGAGTCCTCCGTGCCCAACGACGTCAGCGGAAGTGACGTCAGCACGTTGGGGGCGTTGCCAGGGCGACGCTCTGGCAACGCCCCCAACGTGCTGACGTCACTTCCGGTGATGTCATTACGTCGTCCTTGCTGGACGACGTTGGGGGTGGGGTTCCCCCCGCCGGCCAAATGCTGGCCGGTGGATCGGGAACCCCTTTAGCAGGGGATCCCCCGCCCCCTGGGCTGACTTGGCAGCCCTAAGCTCTGGGAGTGTAGGGGCGGCAGAGAAACCATCTTCCCACCCCTGATGCAGTCATGTTGGTCTGTCAGTCTAGTCAGCCGTTTGACAAGACGCTTGATGGAGAGGCCCATAAGGCAGGTTAGGCTGAGTGTGTGGGTGACTGGCCCAAAGGCGCCCAGCAAGCTCTCTCAGCAGAGCTTGGGTACAAATCCAGCCTCTCCCAGATTCCAGTCCAGGGGGTTCTCAACCTTTTCCAGCCTGCAGGCCTCTCTTGAATTACCACACAGCATGGTGAGCACAAGGACCAAAGGGCTGCCACAAAAGGGCTGCCTCAGGAGGTGGAGCTAGTGGTAGGGATACTTATAAGTTGCTTACACTTTTCAGTCATGATAGAGTTAACTGTTGTTGTCAGTTAACAGGAAACTACCTAACTGATCTGTAACCAATTAGAGTTTAGTTAGCCTGGGAAAATTTGTGGGCGGTGTTGGTACAATGAAGTGATCTATAGACTTGTAATTGGCTGATCAACATGTTGGATGTTTTGCCAGTCTGGTGTAGTGGTTAGGAGCATAGACTCTAATCTGGGAGAACTGGGTTTGATTCCCCACCCCTCCACATGCAGCTGCTGGCATGACCTTGGGTCAGTCGCAAGTTCTCTCAGAGCTGTTCTGGAAAGAGCAGTACTCGAAAGAGTTCTCTCAGCCCTGCCTACCTCACTGGGTGTCTGTTGTGGGGAGGGGAAGGGAAAGGAATTTGTAAGCCGCTCTGAGACTCTCTTGGGTAGTGAAGGGCAGGGTATAAATCCAATCTCTTCTTTTTCTTCTTCATACCTGTTTCCCTTATTCATTTGCAAGGAAGGAGCAGCAGCCAGCTTATAGTTTTTAGACATGCAATAGTCAAGATGTAGCTCTAGAAACTGTTTGCATTTTCTGTATCGTTTTTATGTTCTCCAAAGTTCCCTTCCCCAAACTAGATAAAGTTAGTTTTACTTTTAAACTTAAACACGGTGTTGGGCTCTTGCTTATTACTCTGGGTTAAAGAATCATACCCAATAGCCAGCCACCAAATGACTGCTGCTGGTTGACTTCAGTCACCCAGTGAAGACCTTTGTGATGTGTTGGTAGCTGCTGCCAAAGCAGCGTTTAAAAATACTGTCCAGCCAGTCAACTCCCCAGTAGCCCGTCAGAAGCCTTGCTGGGCAAAAGCCCTCCCTGGCTCCACCAGCCATGGCTCCCACCGGCACTGTGCTGGGGACCTCTGCTCTCATCCAGCCCCATAACCAGCTCCCAGTTTGTACCCCAACCCTGTGCAAAACAAACAGGTCTGTCCAGTCTCTGTTTGAGGGCTCCGGGCACCCCCTCAGCAAAAGCCCACCCTGCAGGAGCAAAGAATGCTTCTGCCCTCTACATGTCAGAACTTGCTAGTATCCCATCTTTTCAGCCCAACAGGACTGATGAAACTGGTATAGCATAATGCCTAAGAGTGGGTGAGTAGACAAGGCCCAGTTTGAATCTTACCACCACACCAGCACAAGTTTACCCTGGGGTATCACTACCGGCCTCTCTCATTTGTGATTTGCTTTATACCCCACCTGTCGTCCCCCCCGGAGGTCCAACCTGGCTGACACCCTTCTCTTTTCCTCCATTTTATCCTCGCAACAACCCTGTGAGGTAGGTGAGGCTGAGATTGGTGTGACTGACCCAAGGTCACCCAGCAAGCATCCAGGGCAGAGTGGAGGATTTGAACCCGAGCCTCCCAGATCCTAAGCCAGCCCTCTAACCATTATGCTACTCTGGCACTCCCTTCTTACTGCTGGGAGGAGAACTAAGAATGTTATCTGCAAAGTGCTTTGAGCATTCAGAGCACTTGGATAAGTCCTGTGGGTTGGATTCTGCATACGCATTCCATCCATGGAGGCAGTTTCCACTGGGAGAAGACAACTTCCCCTATTGCAAGAGGTCCAGTTAATAACTACTGCAGATACCTTCTCCTTGGCACTTGTTTTTGCAAGCTGCCATGAGAACCCACTGGGAAGTGGGCGTGCATCCACGCTCCTAGCAGTGGATTCTTGTGGGGCTGCAGACTATGTGAGCTCTCAGTTTGTTCCCTCTCACTGGTTTGTGTGATGCCCTGGCTGAGCTTCTTAAAGGTTATGGGTGTTGATGGTATTTTTACTGCTAATTATACATTTAAAGTTTCGTGGAAAATCTAGAATGTGCTGTCCTGAAGTAAGATGTTTGTATGTTTCAGTCCCCTTTTGAACTTGATGTTCTGTGATGTCTGACATGTTCCTAGTGACTAATTTGAAGCATACTGTTTCGGTTGACTTATTTTGGCTCTTCAGAAATGTACGTCCAATTTCCCTTTTCATAGTTATGGATCATTTATGACGGCCTGGTTCTCAGAACCAAACAGGAGAGCCTTCATTGCGTCTGCTGCAAGTTTTATTTTGTTCAGAGTAGCTATTTATTTAGAGAACATATATGCTACATTCTAGAGGTGAGGCACCACCACTGAAAAAGCCCTGCCTGGTTGCCACCCCACCCCACCTCTGCAGGTGTGGGTGGAGGTTCTTACTAGGCTGTCTGGATAATACAGGAGCAGTTGAACTGGCATTTACCCAGGCCCCAAACTATTTAGGGCAGAGTCCCCAGCCTTTTTGAGCCAGTGGGCACCTTGGGAATTCTGACACACTGTGGTAGGCAAAATGGCTGCCACAAAATGGCTGCTGCCGGAGGTGAAGCCAGCCATGAGATGGCTGCAGTGGCTGACCTTCAGTCACACAGTGAAGATCTTTGTGCTGTGGTGGCAGCTGCTGCTCAAGCCATGTTTTTAAAAATCTGCACAGCCAGCCAAATCTCCAGTGGTCAATCAGAAGCCCTCACCTGTCCCTGCCCACTTTCTAGGAGCACTTGGCAGGCAGCAGGAAAGTTGGGAGTGGGCACCACGGCACCCACGGTCATGGGCACCCCCTTGGGGACCCCTGATTTAGGGATCTGTAGATAATAACTAATACTTTGATTTGTCCCCAGTGCCTGTCTGTCAACATCAGGGCAGTCCCTGTATTCAGCCTCCCCTCAATAGCCTGGCTGCTATATTCTGGGCCAGTTGATGTTTCTGGGCAGTCTTCAAAGCCAGCTGCACATAGAGCACATGACAGTAACCTAACTTGCATGTGAACAGGGTGTGGATCACCATGGCCAGGTCATACTTTTGAGGAATGGTTATAGCTGCCGTGTCAGCTAAAGCTGCTGAAAGGTGCCACGTGCCACAGAGTGGACTGGTGCCTTAACCACAGGCCAGCATCCAGCTGCGTGCCAGGCTGCAAACCCGTTCTTTGGGCAGTGTGCGGCCCACCCTCTAGAACAGGTGGACGTCTCCATCCTTGAGTGGCTTTCTCACTGACCAGCAGTTGTGTCTGGATTAAGCTTTAGTTCAGTGACCGTCACTCCTCTCATCACCTTCTCCAGGCACCTGGTCAGGACTTCCACAGACCCACCCGGCTCCAGCTGGTCAGGAGAAATGGAGCTAGGTGTCATCTGCATATTGGTGACGGGAGATTTCAAAACCCCGGGGTGATTTACCACTGCACTTTCATGTAGAAGTTACATAATGTGGGGAACCCGACAAACCACTGCAAGGTCCCACAGAATAAATGATATGGGTCTAGGTGGGTGAAGATACTTGGGAAAGGGAGGCTTTTGAGCTTATCTCGTCCCCCCAAATCTCTTGGAAGGAATTTTTTGTTTTCCAGAGTATTCAGTGTTGAGAGCCCCCAGTTGTGGCCTTGTGGAGAAACTCAGATAAAGGCTTACAACCTGGGCAGAGAGCAGAGCTTGAGTCCGGTGGCACCTTTAAGACCAACACAGAAGTGTGCCCGCACATGAAAGTTTATGCCCAGAATAAAACGTTGGTCTTAAAGGTGCCACTGGACTCAAGCTCTGCTCTGCTGCTTCAGACCAACACGCGTGGGCTACTCACCTGAGTTAGTCTGGGCATACCGATACAAAGACAGCTTTGGAAATGACGTTCTGCTGTAACGTGGGGTGGGGGTGGGGGTTCTGATCTCTTGTAGAGACTCTGACATCTTTGAATTTCCCCTTTTATCACAAAGACCCTAATATTTGCACAGAAGTACTCCTTAATAAGCCAGTGTGGTGTAGTGCGAAGGGTATCAGACGAGGATCTGGAGGTCCCAGCTTCACAATCCTTGCTCTGTTATGGAAGCTGGCTGGCTGGCACATGCTCTGCAGGGTTGTTGTGAGGATAAAATGGAGGAGAGAATGATGTAAGCTGCTTTGGGCTCCCCTCGGGGAGAGACAAGTGAGCTATCCATGAAGTAAATAAAATAAGCAAATAATAAGCATTTGAAAATAAAAGACAGGCCGGCATAAAGGCTCAGCTGTGAGACGAGGCTGAAGTTAGTTCCCAGTTCCTTATTCGTTCCTTATTCATGACTCTAAGTTAGGCCTAGGGTTAAAGTTAGGGCTAGGGTTAGGGTAAGGGTTTGTACTAGGGCTAATTTTAGGTCTAGGGTAAAGGTAAGGGTTTGGGTTACAGCTATTGTTGGGTTTAGGGTTAGGCCTAGGGTTAGTGTTAGGCCTAGGTTTAGGGTTGTGATTAGGGTTATGTTTAGGGCAAGGGCTAGGTCTACTGTTAGATGTAGGGTTTGGGTTAAGGTTAGGGCTAGGGTTACGGTTAGGGCTATGGCTAGGGCTTGTGCTAGGGTAAAATATAGGGCTAGGGCTATGTCCAGGGTTAGGGTTAGAGTTAGGGTTAGGGATAGACTAGCGCTTGTTTTAGGGTTCATTTTATAGTTATGGTTTGGACTAGGGTTTGGGTTATGTCTAGGGCTAGGGTTAGGGTTATGGTTAGGGTTAGCGTTAAGTTTACCATTAGGGTTAGGGTTGTCTAGGGTTAGGGTAAGGGTAAGGCTTTGGATTAGTGTTAGGGCTAGTGCTAGTCTTAGGGTTAAAGTTAGGGTTAGGGTTAGGGTTACATTAAATGCAAGACATACATTCATCAGATTTTGAAGTTGGTTGTACAAGTAGTGATAATTGACACTGTATTGATATCACTTTGTAAAACCTAGAAATTTCACTGTTGTCTAACCACGAGATCACAGAAGAGTTAGGGTTAGGGCTAGGGTTAGGGCTAGGGTTAGGGTTAGGGCTAGGTTTATGGTTAGGGTAGGGCTAGGGTTAGTGTTAGGGTTTGGGTTAGTGTTAGTGTTAGGCCTAGGGCTAGTGCTAGGGTTAGGTTTAGGGTTAGGGTTAAGGCTAGGTCTAGGGTTAGTGTTTGTTTTAATATTAGGGTTAGGGTTATGGCTTGGGTTAGCGTTAGGTTTTGAGCTAGAGCTAGGGTTACGGTTAGGTCTTTTGGTTATTTTTAGTGTTAGGGTTAGGGCTAGGTCTTTGGCAAGGGGTATGTGTAGGGTTAGGTTTAGGGCTAGGGTTAGGATTAGGGTTTCTGACAGCATTAGTTTTACAGTTAGGGCTAAGGACTAAGGTTAGTTCTCAGGCGTGGGCAAGTTTTTGGGTTTGTTTTATTATTAGGGTTAGAGCTAGGGCTAGGGCTATATTTAGGGTTACGGTTAGGGCTAGGTTTAGGGTTACGGTTAGGTTTTGGGTAGGGTTAGTGTTAGGGCTAAAGGTAGGGTTAGGGTTAGGACTAGGGCTAGGACTAGGTTTATGGCTAGGATTAGGTTTAGGTTGAGGGATAGATTTAGGTGTAGGGTTAGGACTAGGGCTAGGCTTACAGTTAGGGCTAGGTTTAGGGTTAGGGCTAGGGCTAGGTTTAGTGTTAGGATTTGGGTTAGGGTTTGGGCTAGGGCTAGGGTTAGGTTTTGACTTAGGGTTAGGGCTAGGGTTAGGGTTAGAGCTAGGTCTAGGGTTTGTGTTAGGTTTTCAGTTAGTGTTAGGGCTTGGGCTAGGGTTAGGTTTAGGGTTAGAGCTAAGTGTATGGTTAGTGTTAGGATTTGGGTTAGGTTTACAGTTAGGGCTAGGGTTATTGTAAGGTTTTGGGTTAGGGCTAGGACTAGGGCTAGGGTTAGGTTTACGTTTAGGGTTAGGTCTAGGGTTCGTGTTAGAGTTAGGGCTTGGGCAAGGGGTATTTTTAGGGTTAGGGTTAGGGCTAGGATTATTATAATGGCAATGGAACAATTGGCAGAAAGAATTAGGAATTCAGGCAGAATAGAAGGATGCAGGATAGGTAAAGAAGAGATGAAAATTAACCTATTCGCAGATGATATAATCATAATTATGACCAACCCTAAAGAAGGAGTTAAAGAAATGAAAATTATACTTGAAGATTTTGAAGCGTTATCAGGATTGAGAATTAATATAGGAAAATCAGAGATAATGTATCACAATGTGAATTTGGAGGAAAGGAAGGAAATTAATAAATTAACTAAAATAGGAATGGGAGTTAAGAAATTTAAATATTTAGGAATAGAAATTTATAAAAACATTAATAGAATAGTGGGAAAAAATTATAAAAAGGTATGGGGCAAGATAACAAGAGAGATGAAGGGGTGGAAGAGGAAAACCCTGAGTATTACAGCTAGAATTAAAAGTGTTAAAATGTTTTGGATACCAAGATTACTATACTTATTTCAAACTATACCATTAACAATTAACAAACAAGAAATGGGCAATTGGAACACAAAAATAAGAAAATGGATTTTCGGTACCAAGAACTTCAGAGTTGCAAGAAAGTTAGTTTATAATCATAATTCAGAACTAGGTTGGGGAGTTCCGGACATAATAGCTTACTATGAAGCCTTTCAGCTAAAAGCATTATTAGAAATAGAACAAGAAGGAAACCAAAAATGGGTTAGGTTTGAAAATGAAGTAAATAAAGGAACGGGTAGATTTGGTATTTTTACAAATAAACAGGTTAAAGATCTTAAATTAGATACAGGACCTAGGGAAAGTACATTAGTAGTCTGGAGGAAATGGCAGTCAAAATGGTTATAACGAACATCAAAATGGGCCCCACTAGAAACGCTGGAAGAGGAAGATATAGACCACAGATGGTGGGAACTACTTAAACAAAAAGGATATAGTAGAATACAGGACTTACTGTCTGTGAACACTTTAAAACCACTTGAAGTTCTAGAAGAGGAAGTAGGCATAAAATATTGGTTAAAAGTTGCAGGCTTATATACAAAAATTAAAAAGATAATTGAAAATAACAATATGGATATAGAAGAACCGATGGAAGAAATATATAGATTAATGAATAAAACTAAAAGAGGAATAGCAGGAATAATATATAAAAAATGACCTCAGATAAAGAAGGATTAACAGGTCATCTTCAAGGGAAGTGGGGTGCAAAAACTAAATTAACAGAACAAAAGGTAAAAAAATTAATGGATGGAATTAAGGGAATAAAAATACATAAGTTTAGGGAAATAGAATTAAAAAATTTTACTAAATGGTATAGAACTCCAGCCACCTTAGCTAATATGTTCTCAGGACTAAGCCCAAACTGCTGGCATTGTAAGAATGCGAAAGGATGGTATTCCCACATGTGGTGGGAATGCCTGGAAGTTAAAGAATTTTGGAAAAATATATTAAAAGTAATAAATGAGTTGTTCCAGGTAGAGTTGAATATAGATTTTGAACTGATGATGATGAGTAGTTTAGGTAATGGGACAATAGAGAAAAAGAATCAAGATTTATTGAAAGCGATGATATTAGCTGGTAAAGCAGTGATAGCAGTAGGGTGGAAAGATAAAAGTAAATGGACAGAAAGAACTTGGCATAAGTATCTCTTTGAATTTATTCAGTCAGATATAATGGCTACAATCAATAAGGACCTGCCATGGGAGGATAGAACATTGCAGATCGAGGAGAAATGGTCTATCTAGTTGAACTGGATAAAAGAGGAACAGAAAGAAGACGTTCAGTGGAAGCTACAAACTCTGTGTTCCTGGCTGAAAGACGAAGATTAGACTGAAGGGGGAGGGATTGGGGAGAAAATGTTAAAATATTTAAAATGCAACAATGAAATGATGTTACTGTGTATCTAACTTAGCAAATAAAAATACTAAAAAAAAAAGGATGATAACAATGATGGGGAAAAAAAGGATTAGGTCAAGGGTTAGGATTAGGTTTACAGTTAGGGTTAGTGTTAGGGTTAGGGCTAGGGCTAGTGCTACGGTTTGGTCTGGGGCTCGGGTTCAGTCTTGTCTTTGGGTTTGTGTTGGGGTTAGGGTTAGTGTTAATGCTAGGCCTAGGCTTAGGGCTATGGATTTAATTAGGCTTTGGGTTAGGGATAAGGCTAGGGTTGGGGTTAGGGTTGGTTTTTGGGTAGAGTTAGTGTTTGGGCTAAAGTTAGGGTTAGGGCTAGGGCTAAAGATAGGGCTAGGGTAAAGGTAAGGGTTTGGTCTTGGGGTAGGGCTAGAGTTAGAGTTAGGCCTAGGGCTAGGGTTAGGGCTATGGTTAGGATTAGGTTTAGGGCTAGGATTAGGTTTTTGGTTAGGGCTAGGGATATGGTTATTGTTTGGGTTAGGGTTAGCGTAAGGCTTAGGGCTAGAGTTAGGTGTAGGGTTGGGTTAAGGTTAGGGCTAGGGTTACGGTTAGAGCCAGGGCTAGGGCTTGTCCTAGGGCTAGGGCTAGGGCTATGTCTAGGGTTCAGATGTGGGCTAAAGTTAGGGCTAGGGTAATGGTAAGGCTTAGGGTTATACCTAGGGTTAAAGTTAGGGCTAGGGTTAGGGTTTGTGCTAGGTCTAAATTTAGGTCTAGGGTAAAGGTAAGGGTTTGGACTCAGGTTACGGCTATGGTTAGGTTTAGGGTTAGGCCTATGGTTAGGGTTAGGCCTAGGTTTAGGGTTAGGATTAGGGTTAGGTTTAGGGCTAGGGTTAGATTTTGGGATAGGGTTAGGGCTAGGGTTAGGTTTTGTGTCAGGGCTAAAGTTAGGGCTAGGGTATAGGTAAGTGTTAGGGCTAAAGTTAGGGTTAGGGTTAGGACTAGTTTTAGGACTAGGGCTAAGGCAATGCTTAGGGTTAGGGCTAGGGCTAGGGTTACGGTTAGGTTTCCTACAGGGTTAGCGTTAGGGCTAAAGTTAGGATTATTGTTAGGGTTAGAGTTAGGGCTAAAGTTAGGATTATTGTTAGGGTTAGAGTTAGTGCTAGGGTTAGGGTAGGGCTAGGACTAGGTTTATGGCTTGGATTAGGGTAGGGCTAGGGCTCGAGTTAGGGTTAGGGCTAGGGTTACAGTTACGGTTAGGGTTAGTGCTAGGGCTATGGCTAGGGCTTGGGTTAGTGTTAGGGTTTGGTCTAGGGCTATGGCTAGGGTTAGGGTTAAGGTCTAGGGTTAGTGTTAGTTTTAGGGTTAGGGTTAGGGCTTGGGTTAGGATTAGGGTTTGGCCTAGAGCTAGGTTTAGGGTTAGGGTTAGGTCTTCGGTTAGGGTTAGGGTTAGTTTTAGGGCTAGGGCTAGGGGTTCGGCAAGGGGTATGTGTAGGGTAAGGTTTAGATTTAGGGGTAGGGTTAGGGCAAGGGTTAGGATTAGGGTTTCTGTTAGGGTTAGTGTTACGGTTAGGGCTAGGGCTAGGGTAGGGCTAAGGTTAGCTCTGGGGCTTGAGGTAGTTTTGGGGGTTTTGTTAGGGTTACTGTTAGAGCTTGGGCTAGGGTTATGGCTGTAATTAGGGTTAGGGCTAGGTTTATAGTTAGGGATAGGTTTTGGGTAGGGTCGGTGTTAGGTTTAGGGTTACGGTTAGGGTTAGTTTGGTATAGTGGTTAAGTGCATGGACTCTAATCTGGGGGAACCGGGTTTGATTCCCCACTCCTCCCCTTGCAACTGGCTGGATGACCTTGGGCAAGCCATAGCTCTGTATCAGCTGTTCTCTCAAGGACAGCTTGGGAAGGAGCTCTCTCAGCCCCACCTACCTCACAGGGTGTCTGTTGTGGGGAGGGGAAGGGAAAGGAGTTTGTAAGCCACTCTGAGACTCCAAGTGAGTGAAGGGCAGGGTATAAATCCAATCTCTTCTTCTTCTCTTCTAGGGTTAGGGCTATGGCTCTAATTAGAGTTACGGTTAGGGCAAGGGCTAGGTTTATGGTTAGGATTAGGTTCTGGGTAGGATTAGTGTCAGGGCTAAACGTAGGGTTAGGGTTAGGGTTAGAGTTAGGGTTAGGGTTGGGGATAGGGTTAGGGCAAGGGTTAGGATTAGGGTTACTGTTAGGGTTAGTGTTACAGTTAGGGGTAGGGCTAAGGATTTGGTCTAGGGCTTGGGCTAGTGTTTGGGTTTGTGTTAGGGTTAGTGTTAGTGTTAGAGCTAGGGCTAGGGCTAGGGCTACGGCTCTAATTAGGGTTAGGGCTAGGTTTAGCGTTAGGGATAGGTTTTGGGTAGGGTTGGTGTTAGGATTAGGGTTACACTTAGGGTTAGGGCTAGCACTAGGATTATGGCTAGGATTAGGTTTAGGTCGAGGGTTAGGTTTAGGGCTAGGGCTAGACTTACAGTTAGGGCTAGGGTATGTGTTAGGGTTTGGGTTGGGGTTAGGGCTAGGTTTTGAGTTAGGGTTAGGGTTAGAGGGTTAGGGTTAGGATTAGTGCTACATCTAGGGTTAGTGTTAAGGTTTGGGTTAGTGTTAGGGCTGGGGCCAGGATTAGGTTTAGGGTTCCTGCTAGGTCTATGGTTAGTGTTAGGGTTTGGGTTAGGGTTACAGTTAGGGCTAGGGTTATGGTTAGGTTTAGGGTTAGAGCTAGGACTAGGGCTAGGTTAGGTTTAGAGTTTGGTTTAGGGTTAGTGTTAGTGTTAGGGTTAGGGCTAGGACTAGGATTTGGTCTGGGGCTTGGGCTCAGCCTAGTCTTTGGGTTTGTGTTGGGGTTAGGGTTAGTGTTAAAACTAGGCCTAGGCTTAGGGCTATCGGTATAATTAGGGTTTGGGTTAGGGCTAGGGCTAGGTTTAGTGTTAGGGTTCGGGCTAAGACTTGGGTTAGGGTTAGTTTATGGGTCAGGTTAGTGTTATGTTTAAAGTTAGTGTTAGGATTAGGGTTAGGGTTGCGGCTAGGGCTTGGGTTAGGGCTTGGGTTTTGTTAGTGCTAAAGATAGGCTAGGGTAAAGGTGTGAGGCTTCTGTATTGACAGCAAGAAACCAGACCTTTGTTGTTGAAGCAAAGTTCTTTATTGTTCCAATACTGCAGACAGGTTCTCGAATGTTTGTTAGAGATGCTTAATGGAATACAGACAGTACTATTATACTCTCAGGTTTTCAATTGAACCCCGGACCTAAGCCAATCAGGGCAAGAGGGTGAATGCGGGAAAAGTAGAAAGGACCGTTGAGGTTCCCACAGCAAGGTGAGAAAGTTATAAATTCCCCTCTTGATCTGAGTGACCCACATGTGTGAACCTAGGCACAACATTCTCTAAGCACTGGCCATAAACAACGCTTCAAGGTTTCAATAACAAGATAACATACACAGACCCGGGAAAAGGGAGGAGGGAATGCAAGGAAGTACTCGCCATTTGTTTAGAGATGACACCTAGGAATTTGGGTCGCCATCTCCTGCCCAAACATTGCAACATTAACCAGAGTAAACCCCCTACTTCAAAGTAACATTTATAGCTGTTAGGAGGGAGGATGAAGGAGACAGATAAGGGGTGCTGGCAAGGGTCTGCTAGAACAAAGGAATCGAAAGCAAACTGCAAAAAGCACAGACATCATTGTAAAATGCAGAAAACACAGGGACATTGTTGTCAGAACCTGACAAAAGGTAAGGGTTAGGGCCAGGGTTGGGGTTAGGGCTAGGGCTAGGGTTAGGTTTAGGATTAGGGTTACAGTTAGGTTTAGGGCTAGGGCTAGGGTTAGGGATAGGGATAGGTTTAGGGTTTGGGTTAGGGTTGGGTTTGGGTAAGGGTTTGGGCTAGAGTTAGGTGTAGGGTTTGGTTTAGGTTTGGGCTAGGGTTACGGTAGGGTTAGGGCTAGGGCTTGTGCTAGGGCTAGGTCTATATCTAGGGTTAGGGTGTGGGCTAAAGTTAGGGCTAGAGTAATAGTAAGGGTTAGGGCTTGAGTTGGGGTTAGGCCTCGGGTTAAAGTTAGGACTAAGGCTAGGGTTAGGGTTAGGGTTTGTGTTAGGGCTAAATTTAGGTCTAGGGTAAAGGTAAGGGTTAGGGCTCGGGTTTCGGCTAGACTTAGGTTTAGTGTCAGGCCTAGGGTTAGGCCTAGGGTTAGGGTTCAGATTAAGGTTAGGTTTTGGGCTAGGGTTAGATTTAGCAATAGGGCAAGGGTTAGGGTTAGGTATAAAGTTTGGGTTAGGGTTAGGGCAAGGTCTAGAGCTATAGTTAGGTATAGGCTTTGGGTTAAGGTTAGGACTCGGATTACGGTAAGGGTTAGGGCTAGGGCTAGGGCTTCTGCTAGGATAAAAGATAGGGCTAGGGCTATGTCCAGGGTTATGGATAGCGTTAGGGTTAGGGCTATGGTTACAGTTAGGGCTAGGGTTAGAGTTAGAGCTAGGGTTAGGGCTAGGGTTAGGTTTAGGGATAGGGTTAGTAATTAGGGTTAGGGGTTAGGGTTAGTAATTAGGGTTTAGGGTTAGGGATTAGTGTTTGGGTAAGTTTAGTGTTAGGGTTAGATGTTAGGGTTAGGGTTTTGGGTTCAGGTTCGGGGTTTGGGTTAGGGGTTAGGGTTAGTGGTTAAGGTTTAGGCTTAGGGTTAGGGTTAGGTTTTGGTCTAGGGTTATGGTTAGGGTTAGGGTTAGGTTATAATGTTAGTCGTTCTGTTGCCTAATTTAGGCCCAGCAGCGGAGGGGTCTAGTGATTTTGCTACTTGGTGGAATTCACGATGTGAGTCTTGGCCTTTGATTGCAAAAATGTTGGAAGAAGCCAAAGCGGACTATAAGAAATATGCCGATAAGGGGAGGGCCCCAGGATGGGATGGCCCCAGGATGGGATCCCCAGGATGGGATCTCTCCCGTGGAGACTCTGTCTATGCATCAACTAAAAATATTAAAGGACTCCAACCTAGTCGCAAAATTGGGCTGGAAATATATGGGGCCTTTCTGTCAGAATCTGCTAATTCAGACATTATATTAGTCAGGCCTCCCCAGTGTTAGTCAATATGTATGCCTTTAGTTTTTCTATGTACCTGTCATGTATTGGGACTCCATGTAACTGTAATGTAATAATGCTTGTCCAGACCGGGAGGGTGACACCAGCGAATTGCGAGAACAAGGAGGCCTCACATCCCTGCCTCCGCATTCCAGCTGCTCCGGCAGGAACTTCAAGGGAGGATGCCTCTCATCTCTTATCACATGCAAAAACCTTGAGGCCATTGATTGTTATGTGAACTGGTAACATCTGAGGGGTCTGGTTTGGGAGAGGAAATTTACTGCTTAACACCTCACTCTTTTCCTGTGAGAACCAAACGGTCGGGACACCTTTTTGCCCGCCAATTTTCCCTTAAGGGGATTGGCTACCTATGGGTAATTCAAACTCCTTGGAATGGTATAATAGACCCGCTTGTATAATTTGTCTCATCTCTGACAATAATCCGAGATGCTGTACTAATGTAGAGATTGGAAATAAAGAACTGTGGTTAACCAACCAAGATCTGATCCTTGACTACTTTGAGCAGAACTCTCACAGATTGTCAGAGATCTGTGACTGGGACTTAGCCGTTCCTGACCATGTCAGACGACGACACGGTCCCCATCCCTACACCCGAAGATGTCCCCGCCACCCCGACGGACCCGGGGAACGGTGGTGGAGGCGGCGGAGGGGCCCCAGATGTGCCGGTGACTACGATTCAGGGGGCTCACTACATCCCGCGCCTACCTCCTCGTCAGAGCGTGACCCCCAAGTATGCTTGGAGCCAGTTCGGTCGTGGGACCGTGGATTCGTGGGTGCACGACCGGAAAGGGGCACGGGTTTCGTTCCCTGGCGACCCGCTCGATCGAGGGAGACCGAGCTACCTGGGAGACGACTGCGGGCCGATCTACCGAGGAGAGCCGCGTCGCCCGCCCTTCGAAGGAGAGAGGACAGGTCCGTATGGGCCCGATCCGTACCGGGGGGAGCAGATGCCCCAACTGGACCAGATGATGGGAGAGCTACGGCTCCAACTCACCGCAGAACTACGAGAATTGGCCCTCGATCTCCAGCACCAATTCCGCGACGCTATGAGGGTCGTGCAAGGAGCCCTCCCCGGCCCGGGGATAGGAGTTCAGCAACCGCCAGCAGCTCCTGGAGGGGTCCCGATTCAGCCTCAGGCGCCCGCGCAACCGGTGCAGCCAGCCCCGCCGGTCGTCCCGCCTCCAGCGCCAGGTCCCGCCCCAGCACCGGTCCCGGCACCGGTCGCCCCAGCCATCCGCCCAGCCCCATCCGACCCTCTGACGACTACCTTCGATGGGGACCCAGAGAAGCTGCGTTTTTTCATGTTGGAGATAGAGCGGTTCCTGGACAGCTGGGGTCATCTCTATCCCACCGAGCGGGAATGGATTGGCTACATCGGGTCCAAGCTGAAAGACACCACCAGCGATTGGTATGTGAGCCTGCACGATGCCCCCGGACCTGAGCTGCGTTCGTTGAACAACTTCATGTGGGCCCTTCGTCATCAATTTGAGGACCCTCTGGGCGAGGAAAAGGCTCAGAATCAACTGCGGAAGTTGTTCCAGGGGAGATCCACAGTGAGGGATTACACCGACAAGTTCCGGCGCATCGCGGCTAAAATCCACGGCTGGCCAGAGGAACTCTTCATGGAGAAGTACTGGGAGGGCCTTAACCCGGAGATCTACGAGACGGTGTTGCTGGGGGGCCGCCCGGGCACGTTGGCCACCTGGATGAGGGCAGCAACCGACATGGAAGAGAGATTTACCCTGATCAAGATGGGAACCTCGGCCACGGCGGCCAGCAAAGCAGCGCCGAGAGCGAAACCACGGCCCAGCGTGCAAGACATCCGAGATGCCAGGTTTCGACAAGGGCTGTGTATGAAATGTGGGGAGAGTGGCCACTTTGCCTCAACGTGCCCAAGAGGAGGAGGGAAAGGGCCGAAGACCTCGACGCCGGTGGCGGGGAGCACCCCTAGCCGTGGGAAGACCCCGATCAAACCCCGGGCGCTGCAGCTGGAGGGAGCCACAAGCGAACAAGGGGAGCTGGAGCTGATGGAAACGCAGATGTCGGGAAACTCCAACGGCCTGCAGTGAGCGGCGCAGAGCTGCAGGTCCCCCGCCAAGAAGCGCCATCTCCGGTGAGCATCCCTGGCCCCCTATTATATATGGTAGTGACTGTGGTGACCCCGGGATCGGGCACCCACATGAGGGTCCGCGCTTTAATTGACTCTGGGTGTGCTCGGGACTTAATTAGCCCTTTGGTGGTGGAAGGGTTGGGACCAAAGGTTACCCAGCTGGCAGAGCCTTTAAAGTTTATTCAAATGGATGGGTCGGAAATGAAGGAAGAGTGCATAGCGGAAACCGAGAGCCTGATTCTGGGGACAGGGGAACATTGGGAGAAGCGAGCTTTCGTCATTACCCCAAATGCACAGTTCCCCATGGTGTTGGGAAGCCCCTGGCTCAGTTCGCACGACCCATACATTAAATGGAGTGAAGGGAAGATCTCTTGGGTAGATGACCGATGCCTCACGCACAAATGGGACTTGGAATGGGGTCCAGGACCGCCGACCCCTCCTCCCCAACCCACCGCGCTTGCCCTTACCCCCACCCTGGTGCCCAAGGAGTATAGAGACTTGCTGGAGGTATTCAGCGAGACCGAGGCGGATGAGTTACCCCCCCACCGATTGTCGGACTGTGCCATCGAGCTACTCCCGGGGGAGAAACTCCCTAAAGGGAAACTTTATTCCATGAGCCCTTTAGAGCGAGAAGAGCTGCGAAAGTTCCTGGACAAAAACTTGGCGCGCGGCTTCATCCGACCAGCCAAGTCCCCTTTTGCCGCCCCCGTGTTATTCCGGAAAAAGAAAGACGGGGGCTTAAGACTGTGCACAGACTATAGGGGACTGAATGCCGTCTCCACTACTAACGCCTACCCCCTCCCTTTAATAAAGGACTTATTGACGGAAGCAGCTAAAGGGAAGGTGTTTACCAAACTGGATCTGCGTGATGCCTACTTCAGGGTGCGCATAAGGGAGGGGGATGAATCCAAGACTGCCTTTAACACACCCCTGGGACAATTTGAGTATCTGGTGATGCCGTTCGGCTTAAGTGGCGCGCCTGGGGTCTTTATGAGTTTGATCAATGAAGTGTTGCACAAGCACTTGTTTAAGGGGGTGTTATGTTACATAGATGATATCTTGATCTATTCTACTGATAAGAAAGAGCATGTGAAACTAGTCCGGGAAGTCCTCTCTACCTTGCTGCAAAACCAGCTTTATGTTAAGTTATCAAAGTGTGAGTTCCATCGTGAGTCAGTAGACTTCCTAGGCTATCGCATCTCTCAGAGGGGACTGGAAATGGACCCAGCAAAAGTGGAGGCGGTGGTGCAGTGGGAGGCTCCGCGAACGAGGAAACAATTACAAAGCCTGTTAGGATTTTGTAACTTCTATCGAACCTTCATAAAAGACTTTGCGACGGTCACTCTCCCCCTAACAGACTTGCTGAAAACTAAGGGGAGGGGGCCCGAGGCGGGAAAGCCAGGGGAAAGGATTGCCTGGAACGGGGAGTGCCAAAGGGCGTTCGAAACCTTAAAAACTCTCTTTACTTCCGAGCCCATCTTAGCCCACCCCGATGAGACCAAAGAGTTTATAATCCACGTAGACGCGTCTGATGTAGCCATGGGGGGGGCCATACTACAAAGCGGGCTGGATGGGCAGTTACACCCCCTGGCTTACATCTCGAAAAAATTTAATGACACGGAGAGAAATTGGTCTGTTTGGGACAAGGAAGCAGCGGCTATTAGATTGGCGCTCACTACGTGGCGGCATTGGCCGGAGGGTGCGCAAGCCCCATTCGAAATTTGGACTGATCATAAGAACCTGGAAGCATTGCACACACAGAGATCCCTCAATGCCAAACAACTGCGGTGGGCAGACTTTTTCTCCAAGTTTAATTTTGTACTTAAGCATTTCCCTGGGAAGGTCAACTCCTTGGCAGATGCGCTATCCAGATTGCCCCAACATGAGAGTGTAAAGGAAGAGGTGTTTGATTCCATGTTCTCCCCCCAGCAATTGGGAGGGGCAGTAGTCACTCGGAGCCAAGTCAAGAAAACGCAGTTGGACATCGGGACATGTAATTGGGGGGGGGGATTATGCTCCCGAGGAAGTGGAAGAATTGGAGGCTTTGGGGGAATGCTCAAAGAGAGAAAATCAGTGCTGGTTCCATGGAGACAAACTGGTGGTGCCACTGAACAAACGTAAAGATATATTGTTGGCCTGCCACTCTTCCAAACTAGCAGGGCATTTTGGATTCCTGAAAACGCTTAATTTAATTCAGCGTCAATTTTGGTGGCCGCGCATGCGCCGAGACGTTTCCGATTTCGTCTCGGCTTGCCAAACTTGCTTAATGTGCAAAAAACGGGGGGGGAAGGTTCCTGGACTATTGCACCCTTTACCCACCCCTTCTCGCCCCTGGGAGGCCATAGCTATGGATTTCATCACTAACCTACCCCCCTCAAGAGGGAAGACGGTTATTTGGGTGGTGGTAGACACGTTTTCAAAGCAAGCTCATTTCACCCCCTTCAAGCAATTGCCCACGGCCAAGGGAATGGCCAAAGCTTTCTTTAATCACGTGATAAAATTACACGCTTTTCCGAAAAGAGTGGTATCCGACAGGGGCAGTCAATTCGTTGCCAACTTCTGGCGGGAGCTCCTAAAAATGATGGACATAGAGCCGGCACTGAGTTCGGGTTACCACCCAGAAACCGATGGCCAATCCGAGCGAACTAATCAAATCTTGGAACAATTTTTAAGATGCTACACCAATTATCATCAAGACAACTGGGTGGAGTTGTTGCCATTCGCAGAATATAGTTACAACAACGCTGTGCATTCTTCCACGGGGGTCTCTCCTTTCATGGCGGTGGGGGGTTTTGAAGGGAAACCATTGCCTACCATGGAGAATGAACCCAATGCTTCCCCATCGGATTTTAAGAGTTGGTGGACTGCCTTGCAGGACTCCTGGCCATTGATAGCCAAAGCACTGGACCAGGCAAAAGAGGATTATAAAAAATATGCTGACCGAGGACGAGCGGCAGGCTGGGATCTCCAGCCAGGGGATTCTGTCTACCTCTCCACGAAAAATATCCATGGTTTGCAGCCCAGCAGGAAACTGGGATGGAAATATGTTGGACCCTACAAGGTGTTGCGTAAAATATCGGATGTGTCTTTTGAACTGGAATTGCCTAAATCACTGAGTTCTGTGCACCCTGTTTTTCATTTCAGCCTACTGAAGAAAGATCCTGGGCCGAATGCCTGGCATCCAGTTCCTCCAGCTCCTCCTCCACTGATGAAGGAGGGGGCCCCTCATTTCGAGATAACTGAAATCCTTGATTCCAAAATGCGGAGAGGCCGATTATATTACTTAGTTAGATGGCTTGATTTCGGCCCGGAACACAATGAATGGATTCGCTCGGAAAACGTTCACGCTCCCAAACTGGTGAAATTGTTCCACAAAATGTTTCCTGATAAAGCTAGGTGAAGTTAATTATGAGGAGGCCAGTGTGTCAGAATCTGCTAATTCAGACATTATATTAGTCAGGCCTCCCCAGTGTTAGTCAATATGTATGCCTTTAGTTTTTCTATGTACCTGTCATGTATTGGGACTCCATGTAACTGTAATGTAATAATGCTTGTCCAGACCGGGAGGGTGACACCAGCGAATTGCGAGAACAAGGAGGCCTCACATCCCTGCCTCCGCATTCCAGCTGCTCCGGCAGGAACTTCAAGGGAGGATGCCTCTCATCTCTTATCACATGCAAAAACCTTGAGGCCATTGATTGTTATGTGAACTGGTAACATCTGAGGGGTCTGGTTTGGGAGAGGAAATTTACTGCTTAACACCTCACTCTTTTCCTGTGAGAACCAAACGGTCGGGACACCTTTTTGCCCGCCAATTTTCCCTTAAGGGGATTGGCTACCTATGGGTAATTCAAACTCCTTGGAATGGTATAATAGACCCGCTTGTATAATTTGTCTCATCTCTGACAATAATCCGAGATGCTGTACTAATGTAGAGATTGGAAATAAAGAACTGTGGTTAACCAACCAAGATCTGATCCTTGACTACTTTGAGGAGAACTCTCACACTTTCCCTGTTATAAGGTGCATTAACAAAGTGACTTTTGAACTTAAACTCCTCAAATCATTGAAATTTGTGCACCCTGTTTTTCATTACAGCCTACAGAAGAAAGATCCTGCGCCGAACAAATGGAGACCTTCCTCCTCCTGTCCTCCTCCTCCTCTGATGAAGAGCAATGAACCTCATTATGCGATCGATCAAATCTTGGAGTCTAAACTAAAGCGGGGGCATTTGTTTTATCTTATCAAATGGTTGCATTTTGGTCCTGAAGAAAATGAATGGGTTGAGGCCTCTCATGTGCATGCTCCTGAAAAAATTCAGGCTTTCCATAAACTGTACCCTTTGAAACCTGGGAGGGGAGGGGATGTTTTATCAGGAGGGCAGAATGTCAGTTAGCACTGCCATGGTTTCCTGGTGATTGTCATTCTCAATGATACTGTTGTATTACCAAGGTACCTATTGTCAGCCCTGCCAATGTCTCCTGCTGTTTATTATTCTCAGTGGTATTATTCTCTATTGCAATTGTGTTATTCATTGAGGCCTGAGAGGTCTATCAACCAATCTGATGATTAATTAACATTTCCTTTGTTTCAAGTTGCAAACCGACTCCTCTAGGTCCCAGACAGGAGCTGGCATCTGTAGAGTGACTCCCAGCGCAGGAATGCATTTCTTGCTCGCTCTGCGCATGCTTACTGCTCATTAACTTTTCTTTATTCTTATCTGTCTTTCGCTTCTCCCTAGCTCATGGCCTTCAGCTGAAAGCCTCCTGCTATGTGTTATATTATTCACAGGTGCTATGTGATCCTTTGCTTGCTTTTCCTTGGGAACATCCGCCCCACAAACCTCAACAGGGTTTTGCCTGGGAACCTACTTTACCTACTTCCCTTGGGAACAGTGGGCCAGTATGTTTGGGCGCCAATAATTCTCCCAATTGATTGGTGGATATTGAGGGGGCTTATTTCATATCAAGTATAATTGTAGTTGTATTCATACTAACAGAAGAAGTGTGTTTAACCAACAAGATCTTTTCTGCAAATAAAGGACTTTCTGTTTAAGGAGACCTGTTGTGCACTACATCAATTGGGACAATCTCACAGTATCATGCTTTTATATTGTTGACTAGATGTACAATGAAATAAAGCCATGGGACTTACATGTGATGGAAACTATCAGTGGCAAAATGGATTTTCTATCCAAGCCAAATTTCATTACTCCTGCATGGGAATGGGGGCGTGGCATCGGCGTTGATGGAGAAGGACGCCTGATTCCCTTGCTCTGACCCTGTCACCCCTTGAACCGGTTAAAATAGCAATTAGAGCTCTAAACTCATTCCTGAGATGGGCAGATCTGACTCAAACAAAACTACATCGAAATCTGCCTCCCGGGGATCCAAACCTTTTCCCCAGCGCAATCAATCTCTGAGGCCTCTGAAAACAACCGGGAGGAGACTAACAAAATGGCGACCGGGACAGCCTCTTCTCTCCCGCCAAACACACTGCAGTCTGAAACTCCACTCCCAAGCCTTCTAGCCACCATGGAGAAAAAAATCCTTGACAGCATGGAAGCTCTCATCGCTCCTCTGAATAAACAACTGGCTGAACTGAACATCTCAATGAATAAGGTCACTCATACAGCAGAACGGGCCCACGAACTAGGCATGGCATTAAAAAAAGACGTTCACTCTCTGCAAGATGAAACTCTCTCCCTGAGAGAACGAGTTCTGTCCCTAGAAACCTCAACCCGCAAATCTCATCTGAAGTCCAATGAGGACCCGGGAGGCCTGGTCTACTACCATTTTGTATTATTTTTAAAGCGCAGAACGGAGGCCATGTCTACTCTTTTTTTTTTCTAACTGCAGTGAAGGGTGGGGTGTAAATCTGATTTCTTCTTCTTCTTCCTCCTCTTCCTCCCACTGTTTAAGTGCTCAGCTTAGAGCAGGGTTCCACAACCTTTTTGGCTCATTCCTGGGGAGGCCAATTTTTGGGCTTGGAGGGTCTGCTTTCTAGAGGGGGGCAAAGAAGCAAAAGAGACTCCTTGAACCTGGGCTGGGGGGGCAGCTTCGAGGTTCCAGGAGTTCTGGTGGGACCCACTGCCCCAATCCCCACCCACGCATCTCCCCTGCCACCTGCCTGTACCCATGCCCCCAGCTGCCCAGAGTCATTGAGGAAGGGCATGTGGGTGGTGCTCCTGGCAGCAAAGGATGGTGCTGCCAGGGAATGAGTGTGCAGGGAAGTGGGGTACCTCAGCATGTGGGGTGGAAGGGCTTGCAGGGGGAGAAGGATGCCCGGGGAAGTGGGGGATATGTGGTGTTGTGTTGTGGAAAGGAGGGCAGAAGGGGAGCTCTGGAGGGAGGGGAGACAGGGGCCCTTGGGTACTGTCTGTCCAGGGCCCCCCAAAATCTGAAACTGGCCCTGCTTTGACTCCTCTGTGTGTGTGTGTGTGTGTGTGTGTGTGCCGCACTCTCCCTCCTCCATGCTCTATTACCTGTACAACAAGAAATGGAGCAGCGTCTCGGTGGCCTCCAAGCTCCTGGTCAACATGCTGTTGGGGGGGGATGGGCCTTTCCATGGGCAGCATGCTTTGCGGCTGGGACAAAAAGGTGCCGGCCTCATGGGGGGAGGGGGTCTGCTGGACATGGAGGGAGGAGCATGTGAGCGAAATGATGCTCAAAACATGGGTCACCATAAAGGGTGTTGGGTGTTCTGCTGCTGCAGTGAGCAGCTGGTGGGGGGAGACCGTGGGGAGACTGAGGCCCTTCGCTTGCTCCCCCCCGAGACTGGTTAGATTGGGCATTTTAGGGCCTTAAGATGAGCAAGGGGCTCCCCCTTATAAGGGCAACCCCAGATCCCACATAGGCACCCTCTCTTCCCAGGACATTCCCATCCCCTTGTAGGCAGAAGCTTCATGCAGTTAATAGCTGTGTGGTAGGCCGAAATCCAACAGGGGCGGCCTTTTGTCAGGAGGAGCTGCCGACAGCAGAGATGCAGCTACTGAAGGGAAGAATCTCTGTCCCCACAGAGGAGGGCAGTTCTTGTTTGGGGCCTGACCACCTATTGCTCCCCCCGGAAAAGTGTGACCCAACCCATAACATGTCACACAAGCAGGGTGGCGTGGGTGAGGCGCAGGGACCACATGAAGTTGTCCACCGACTGCAGCTCAGGCCCCGGGGGGTTGTGCAGACTCACATACCAGTCGCTCGCGGTGTCCCTCAGCTTGGACCCGATGTAGCCGACCCGGTCCCTCTCCGTTGGGTAGAGATGCCCCCAGGATGCCATAAACCTCTCGATTTCAATGATGAAAAACCGGAGCTTCTCTGGATCACCGTCAAAAGTTGCCATCATGGGATCATTGGGTAGTTGCCTCACGTAGCCGCCCATCGGGATGGCGAGTCCCAGTGCCGGCGGTGCAACCGGGGCCCCGGCTGGAGGCACCCCCGCCCCGGCCTGCTGCGCTGGAGCCGCTCCTGCCCCTCCAGCCGGAGGGCCAGGGACCACTATGGCCGGAGCTCCCCCAGCTGGCGCCTGTGCTGGGGGCTGCGCCACCCCGGCTGCTAAAGCGCCCATCAGGTGCTGCTGCATCTCCAGCATGGCCTCTCACATGTCCGCCACCAGACGGTCGTGCATGTCCACAAACCTGCGATCCAGGACCTGGTCCAGGTCCCCACTCGTGGGATCAGGGCCTCGGGGCATCGCGCGCTCTTCTTCCTGAAAGCTGAGGCCCCAGGCTCCTGATCCCCGCCGAGAGTAGCGATCCTCGTCCACCACGCTCAGGCGGCCGAACTCCGAGCGGTCGCCACTGAAGCGCACTCTGGCTCCCTTCTGATCATGGATCCATGTCTCGGAAGTGCCTCCCCCAAACGTAGCCCAAGAGCAAGAGAGGGAAGCCGGAGCACCTAGGAGCCAAGACCCTGGACGTATGGGCAAACTCAGCTCCTGGGTGGTGGTCACCGGTACCGGTTGCTCCACGGCCGCTGCCGCAGCCGTGGTGACCGGGACCCCCAAAGGAGTTTGATGGTTGCTCCCATCATCCAACATAGCCAGGCACGGGAGAGCCAAAAACAGATCACTAACAATCTGTGAGGCTTCTGCACTATCAGCAAATGATCAGGTCCGTGTTGGTTAAAACATAGTCCTTTATTGTCAAGTACTGGATACAGGGACTGCACAGAAGCCTCGAAGATGAAAACGGGGGTTGCACTTACCTGTAACCTTTGTTCATCAAGAGAGGCTTCTGTGCAGGCACACATCCCTCCCTCCTTCCCCACTGTGGGAGTCTCATGCTCCGAGGTGGCAGCAGAAGGAGAACAGAGGGCAGGCTCTGCCCAGGTCAGGTGATTTTGGGGCAGGAAATCCCCCCCTGAGAGGAACCTGGCTCTCTTGAGAAGAAATTTCTAGCAAAAGCTTGCTAGTTCCTCCCGGTGGCTGGCCTGCAGTACTGCAGTCCCCATGTGTGCCTCATAGAAGACTCTCTCGATGAAAAAAGGTTACAGGTAAGTGCAACCCCTGTTTTTCTGAGCCTGAAACATATTAGACTTCTGTAATAAGTCAGGCGGGCTCCATGGCTCAGTGGCAGAGTATCTGCTTGGCATGCAGAAGGACCCATGTTTAATCCCTGGTATCTCCAGTTGAAAATATCAGGTTCTAGGTGATATGCTGGTTCTAGGAATAGAACTGCTGGATACAGACCATGATGGGACCACCAGCTACAAAGACCTCCACCTGAGGTTCCGGAGAGCCATTGGGTGATTCTGCATTGGCTTTTCCCTCCATTGTTTGACCAACAGTGCAGCTCAAAACCACATTCAGAGACCCCGGGGCAATGCCATACTGACTGCAAAGTCACCCCTGAATGGCCATAAATCTATGCAGAAGGTACCATAAAATCCGATGATCAAAGAAAGTGAAAGCGGCATGCAATGCGAAGGGGAATTTCTGTTTCAGCACAACTGAGGGAAAAGCCAGTACAGAATTGCCCATTATCAGTCTGAGTAGACCATACTGACCTCGATGGACCAAGGGTCTGTCTCAGAATAAGGCAGCAGTACCAAGTGCTCATGTGTACATGGCAGCAATTGTACGAAACACACTCACAAGCTGTACTGCCTTGTCAGTTTCCTCACACGAGATACTTTAACTTCCTGCTTGTCCGGCACGCTGTTTGTCTGCGTCGTCTCCGGCCGTAAAGGAGCTGGACTTCTAAGAACAACACCAAGGACAGACATCAGGACTGTCAACAGACTAAAGAATGTATTGTCTATTAATCATGACTTTATTAAACAATTAATCAATTAATTCATTTACTGCATTTACATCTGTCTTTCTCCCAGATGGGGACCCAAAGTGGCTAACATAATTCTCCTCTCTTTCATTTGATCCTTGCATATTATGCTCCCTCTAAGCTGTGGAGTCTTGTGAGCAAAAATTCTACTTGGTGATCTGCTGGCATTAAAGTTGTGAGTGATTTGTCTGCTGCATAAATTAGTTTGCTCTGGAGCCATCCTTCCTGAGCTAAGACAAAAATGTGTGAGCCGGAGGCTAAAAAATGGTGAGCTAACTCACACTAACTCAGCTTAGAGGGAACACTGGCAATGACTTTGTGAGGTAGGCTAGGCTGAGGGAATGTGACTGGCCCAAAGTCACCCAACAAGCTTCCATAGCAGCGCTGGGTTCAAACCTGGGTTTTCCAGTTCTCGCCCCAACACTCTGAACCACTTCAGCATGTTAATTCAGGACATCTGTGGCCTTGAACTGACCCAGTTACAGCCTCCATCAAATAGATTTTGAACCCAGACTCTCTGTTGTTTGCCATTAAAAATTGTGACTTTTGCTGAGGTTTCAGCAATACAGCCCTGAGTGTATGTTATGGATCCCAGGAGGAACATCTAATCCCAAGCAGCTGTAAATGTTAGGAAAGCACTTCTTAATACTGGATGAAAACTTTTGTTCGAGTTGGGGGTTCAACTTGTGTAAAGGTTGTCCAAATGGATTTTTTACAACAGATGACACCTCCCACCAGACAACCTCAACTGTGTTAGGCTGAACATGATATTATGGAGAGAGGAGAACCGTGGATTGCTGATGAAATTGCCACCCAACGACCAGTATAACTAGAGACTGCTGGCACTGCCCCCTGATGAGGTGGCAACCACTTATGGCTGAAAGCCGCTGGGTAATTCATGGGGGCTGCATGCTCGGTGGTAGGACTAGGTCCCCGATGTGTGGAAGAAACTGCCAAAGGATGGCCCCCATGGGCCAAAGCACAGCTATCTCATGGGGTGTGTGTGCAAATATGACAGCACCACTGGCCGCCAGCAGTCCTCAGCATCGGATCATCTGAACCCCCATGTGCAAACACTGATCCCTGTGGCCATCTGGGACAGCATCCCTGGAGCTGCAGGCCGAGCGGAGAAGCACCTGACCTCACCTTGGAACCTTGAGCCGACACAAATGCGGCTGCGGTGGCTCCTGGCTTACCAGTGAGGCTGCCACTGAAGCGAGGGGGTTGTGCTTGCCTGCTGCAGACGAGGCTGTTCTGCCATGCTGAAGCCACAATTGGAGTGGCTCCGCCCCCTCGCCCCCTCCCAAGCAGCCTCCTATTCCCTCCCTCACACCAGTTGTCTGCAGGCCAGATGAGAGCCCCAGACGGGCCGATTCCAGCCCCTGGACCTTAAGTTTGTCACCCCTGCCCTAGCTGGCCCCACCCACTTCCTGAAAACACTTGGCAGGCACCAGAAAAGGTGTTGGCAGGCACCAGGGCACCTCTGGGCACCCAGCTGGGGGTCTCCTGATTTAGTGTGTCCTGTGCTAGAGACTAGTTTAGAACTATGCTGTAGGCTCATGTTTTATCTATTCATGTTTATGATGTATCCCATATTATTTGCTGTAGCCATATACATTTTCCTGGTAGTTTTGTATCCATGTCTCCTCTCCTGCATTCATGGATCATGCACCTGATTCCGTTTACAGTTTGCTTTTGCAGTGTATGCCATAGTGTATCCCATACACTGCTTAATTCATGTCAGTAAGAGTTTGGAGTCTGTGTCTTGCTGTCGACAACTGTGTACCCCCTGGGATGACAGGAACCCACAGGAACAGAGGCCTCCTGCTTCAGGGGACTGAATTAACATCCCACATAGTGGTCTAATGTAATTATTTGTGTGTGCAGCAAATTTCCATCAAGTTTGCAGCCAAGTTTCACCAAGGATCCCAGTTTCACATAGTGAAGTAGAGTGGAGGATGGAAGCCAACTTCCCTTCCCTTCTCTGCATGGCCCTGAGACAAACTGAGTGTCCTGAGATCTCTTTGACGTTTTCCATAGGGACCTGTTCTCCCCACGCCTGCACTTGTATTCCGCTGCTGCTTTCCTTCATTTCCACAGATGTTTTTGCAGTGCCTGGAGGAGCAAAAACACTATTTGTCCCTTCTTGCTCCACAGCATCAGACTTTCCTGTTCTGGGGAATTCCCATGCTATGCCACAAGGGGCCAAACTGCATTTTTGTTCCTGGGACTGCAAAAACAGCTGCAGAAAACGTCCTTGTTTGGTGTAGTGGTTAAGTAGAGAGCCAGATTGGTGTAGTGGTTAAGTGCGCAGACTCTAATCTGGGAGAACCGGGTTTGATCCCCCACTCCTCCACTTGCACCTGGCTGGGTGACCTTGGGCAAGCCACAGCTCTGTACCAGCTGTTCTCTCAAGGGCAAGTGTCTCAGAGCTCTCTCAGCCCCACCTGCCTCACAGGATGTCTGTTGGGGGGAGGGGAAGGGAAAGGAGTTTGTAAGCCGCTCTGAGACTCCCTTGGGGAGTGAAGGGCGGGATATAAATCCAATCTCTTCTTCTTCTCTTGTCTGTTTACGCTTTGAGAAAAGGTGGGTTGCCTCAGGCCATTTACAGTGCAATCCTAAACCCACTGACTTCAGTGGAGGTAGAAAGCTATAACTGTTTAGGATTGCGTTAGAAAAGAGCAAGAGTCCAGTAGCACTTTAAAGACTAACAAAATTTGTGGCAGGGGAGGAGCTTTTGTGAGTCAGTGCTCACTTCTTCAGATGCTCCCCAGATGTTACTGTCTGGACGTGCCCTTTAAATCCACCAGGCACTTGTGCCTGGCGCGGCTCAAAAGAGCCATCTGAACACAACCTTAGGCTGATTTTACATGTGCATTTTTGTAACAGCTTCATTCCAGCACTCCCTGCACCGGTAACACATTGGTGTCAAAGCTGTTGTAGGGGAATGCCCACATCTGATTGAACTGGAGTGAAAGGGGTCATTCTTTTGAAGTGCTGTTAAGAACAGGATTTGTTTACAGAGGTGTGAAGCCAGCTTGAGACCTAGAGGGCAATTAGCAGATATGGACAGTTGAGAAGGAATGCAGATTCAAACTTGAAAGAGATGTGGGCGAGTTTTTTTGAAAGTAGAATGATTCCAGCAGGAAAGGCAGATGTAAAATCAGCCTTAGTCTCAGCCAGAGCATTGCAATTGCTCTCACAGATATGTGAGTTGGCAATCCCATCAGGCATACATGCGTTAATCTCTGCTCAGCTTTTAACCTTTGTGTGTGTGTGGTTGCATTTTTAAAAGAATCTGAAATATTAGTGCTTCTTCACAATCTTCAGAAATAATTGTGATGGATTCCCCCCCCCCCCCCCCCGGAAAGATCCATAAAGCAGCCTTTACTTCCATTGTTTCCTCATGAAATAGAAAGAACTTGTCATTACTTGTGGCTGTTTGTGACAAACAGCCACAAGTAATTACAAGTTATCTCTTTGAAAATTCTATCTTCATTTTCTTCCTCATCTGAAGATGAGGAGTTCTATCTGAATTCTATCTTCATTTTCTTCCTCAACTGAAACATGGTGTTCAACATATTGTGAAGCATCTAGCCCATCCATTCAACTCTAAAAAACAAAAACAAAACCCCTTGCAGTCACAGAATATTACTCTGGCAAAATTAAGAATTCACAGGGAATCTATTTCTGGCAAATCCCCCCCCCCTTGCAGCATAAGAGTAGAGGTAGCCGGGCTCTGTGGATTGTGTGGAAATGTATTATATTTCCCATCTTAGTGGGACTGACAATATTCAGTGTGTGAGCTTGTTTCTGCCCTCTTATATGCTAACCACAGAAGTTTAAAATTACAGATAACACAACGTTTGCCAAAAATCAAAAGTCCAGAGTAACATATTGTAATTTCTAGGAAACTGCAAACACTTGTGACCCTCGCTCATATTTGCTTTGAGGCCAAAACCCAGAAATGGATATGGGACAACTGCAGAACATCTGTGTTGATTCTACGGTGTACTTTTAAAAAAGGCCCTCAGCCAGTTTCCTACCCCATTTCTAGTCATGTGACTTTAATCTTTCCTAGTGGCTTTCTGGAAATTGCCCTTTACATTTATTCTCATTTTTTGCCGGCAAGCTGCAGCCAACTTATGGCGACCCCCTCAAGGGGTTTCCAAGGCAAGAGACCCCTCAGAGGTGGTTGGCCATCACCTGCCTCTGCATAGAGACCCTGGTCTTCCTTGGAGGTCTCCCACCAGGCTGGATCTGCTCAGCTTATGAGGTCTGGTGAGATCAGGCCAGCCTGGGCTTGGGCTTCCTGGTCCCTCCTGGGCACCCGGTGGGAGCAGGAGGGAGGCTCTGCCTAGGGGCAGTGACATGCCTACATCACTGCCCATGTGACCTTCTGGGACATTGGAGGTGACATTCTGGTGCTTAGGCAAGAACTCTATGGTAGAAACCAAATTTATCATAGACTTTTTGCCCAAATAACAGAATGTCACCCTGACATCCTGGAAGTCATGATGTTACTTCTGGGTTATGTGGGCAGTGATGTAGGCACATCACTGCACCTAGACAGAGCCTGCCTCTTTTCCAGGGTCAGCAAGGGACCCCCACCTGTACTGGGGGGCTTGGGAACCCTAGCCACAGCTGTCTAAGCCATTGCAGTCCCCTAATTCTAGGTGTACTGTACTGTCCCCTGAGCTGTCTACGATGAGTGCTCAAGAGGGACCCAGTTCACCCACTGCTCAGGCATGTTAGCTACGTGTGCAACACACCATCCAACAGTTCAGCAACATGAACAGGGGGACAACTGTGTATTGCCCAGGGAGGACTCCTCCCTACAGGATTTCACACTGCTGGAAGCTGTTCTCCAACTGATGTTAGTGGTTCAGGAGCTGGAGCCTGGGGGGGGGGGCGGTATTTAGGGAGGGGAAGAGCCTCAAGCTGGGCACAGAGCCATGGAGTTCACCACCCAAAGAAGCCATTTTCTTCAGGAGAACTGGTCTCTGTCTTCTGGAGATTAGTTGTAATTCTGGGAAGTCACCAGGCACCACCTGGAGATTGGCACCCCTACTTTACACTTCAGTTCTGTGTTTCTTGAGATATTCGTTGAATGTTTGATACAGCAGAGCCCTGTTCACCTTTGCTTATTTAAGTTTTGTGTCCCAGAACCATTCACTACCCACCCCCAATATCGCCATGCACAGAACCTGTAGTAAGGTGCCTACACCCATCAGCAGCTGCACACGTAAACACCATTTGTGCTGCCATGCACTGTCGTTGGTTCAGATGATGAAGCTCTGTGTGTGATTCTCCTTCCTTCTGGGCTCCACTGCTGGGATGCCTGGTATACCTAGGCTATGGTTGCCAGCTCCATGTTGGGAAAGTCAGGGGGGTTGGGGGTGGAGCCTTAGGAGGGCGGGGCTTAGGGAGGGGAGGGACCTCAGCAGGGTACAATGCCATAGAGCCCACCCTCCAAAGCAGCCACTTTATCCAGGGGAAGCGACCCCTGCCATCTGGGGAGGGATCAGTTTTAATGCTGGGAGATTGCCAGGTGCCACCTAAAGGATGGCAACCCTGCCGGACTGGAGCAGCTGCAAAGCACAGCTGCATACCAGATGCCACATCTCCCTCAGGGGCTTTAGGGAGGTCAGCAGCCCTCAGCCTCAGCACATGTGTGCCCGCCTGCACAGATCCTGTTTGTCATTTGGGATGGCTGTGAGGATTTCTGAGATGCTGCACGTGAAGGTCCTTGGACACTCCTGCGCAGGGGTCCCCGACCCGGGTGGGCCTGGGTGGGCACCTCGGGGATTCTGACATGGCACGGTGGGCGCAGGGTCAAAATGGCTGCCACAAAGTGGATTAGAGGTGCCAGTCACCAGGCGGGGGAACCCCCGATTTAGTGGGCCTCTATTTGCCACCAGCCAGCTGGCCAGCAGGGGGAAGCCCCACCCCCAAGAGCGGCCACCAGAGGCCACCCCTCTCCCTCCCCTCGCCAGGTGTTCTGAAGACCCCATGAGAGGAGTGGGTGGTAGCCGCAGGCCATGTGGCCTCCTCTTTAAACTTCAAACCCCTTTCTGCTCAGTGGGCAGGCAGGGTAAGAGAGGGGTGGCACAGATGTAGAGGCAGGAACCATGCAGTTGTCTGCATGGCCAGCCTCTCTTCTCCTCCCTTCACTGGCACCGCCCCACCCTCTCTCTCTCTCTCTCTCTCCCTCTCCTTGCCAGGCCTTATCAAGAACACCCAGCAAAGAGGGGTGGGAGGGAGGTCTGCAGCCTCCGCAGCCGGCTTCTCAAACTTTGAGAACCTGGCTGCAGAAGCAGAAGACAGCCGGCAGCGAGGAATGTGGGAAGAAGTGGCCTCACCGCAGGGTCCCTTCTGCTTCTGCAGCCAGCTTCTCAAAGTTTGGGAAGCCGGCCGAGGAAGCAGGGGGGAGAAGGGGAGGGAGAGAGACTTCCCTTCTTCCCAGCTGCCTCCCCCCTAAAAAACTGCACCCCCACGCCAGATTTTCTGGCTATGGGGCTGCATGCCCCTGCTTGTAAAAAACATTTAACATCATTGGCTATGATACTGCCATGGCTCATGTACTTCTCTCTTGTAGATTTTGCCAGGATCTATGTGCTTATCACCTCCTTCCTATACTGCGGTCCTTGGAGGGCAAATCTGAGGAAACTAAAAGACAACGAATGGCTGGTGCCGTTGAAGTGGGTGGCAGACCTCCCTTCACAGGGCCGCAGGGGAGGAGAAGGAATGGTCAGGTTGGTGAGTCCACTGGCGGTTTTGTCCTCCTTCCCTTTTCTGTGTCTCTGAGCCAAGGCTGTTGTTGTTATGCCAATAAAGGTTTGTGATTTGTAAAAAACATTTAAAGGGACCCTTTAAATGTTTTTTACAAGTGGGGGGCCACCAGGGCCTGCAGTTCAGGCTGCCTCCCTAACACGATGGCGTCATGTCCAGTGTTCCCTCTAAGCTGAGTCCTGAGTTTTTAGCCTCTGGCCCACACATTTTTGTCTTAGCTCAGGAAGGGTAGCTCCCAAGCAAACTAGTTTATGCAGCAGCCATATCACTTGCTCACAACTTTAATGCCAGCAGCTCACAAAGTAGAATTTTTGCTCACAAGGCTCCTCAGCTTAGAGGGAGCATTGTTGTCTACATGACGTCATCACATTGGGGACATCCCCCACTGGCGAGTTGTCAGGACCTGGCAGTCCTAAAACGGATGCTGCAGGAGGTGGGGCCAGCCCCCAAATGGCTGCCACAGGTTACCTTCAGTCATCCAGTGCAAATCCTTGTGCTTTTATGAAGAAGAAGGCCACATTTCAGTTGCAAAAACACCTCCATGTCATTTTGATCAGGTTTCACTGCTGTTCCCTCTCGCATTTAAAATTGCTGATCAGATGGCCGCATCCACCTCCCGCACCAAAGCGGGCTCACTTGCACAATCCTCCCGGTTCCATAGCGAGTTTTCTGACACCAGGAAAATCAAGAACTTTCCAGGTGTTTGCGCTTTAAATTCGCGATTTCGCCAATATGGACAGCCATCTCTTGCACAGATTGTGCCGGGTGGGCTGGCAGACGAGTGGGCAGCGGAGCCCACTCCAGGAGTCCCCAAAGCTGCAGCGTTAGGAGGGAGGGTGGGAGCCCCTGGCGGTCAGGCAAGTGGGCGGCAGAGAGAGACACAGGGGCTGGCTGCATCTAGATGTTGCCCAGAGCCTTGTGGCGTAATGCTTGCAGTTTGGGGAGGAATGTGTGATCATCCCAAATTGAAAAAAAAAATCCAGATCAAATTTATAGTGGGAACTAATCACAATTAGCTTGCTGTTGTGACCACAGCCTGAATGTGAAGGAGCCAGTGGTGGAGACACTGTTGAGGCTCCATTGCATACCGTGGGGGAAGGATCCAGAAGGTGGATTTTGCTGTCCTTCCTCCCCTTGCGTGAACTCTTTTTTTAAAAAAGGGAACACCAGACATACAAAGTGCTCCTTTCAGAACAGCAGCTCTCCCATTCACCAGAAAACAGACAACTCGTCCAGCATACCAAAAGGTGTGCATTGAATGGGTCTGACTGCCACAAAAAGCCAGCATTCTTGTTCCAAATGTTGAAAGGCAGACGACAGATGGGAAACAGGAGCCACTCATTCAATTTAAAATTCCAGCAGAATTCCAGCAGAAGCACAACACCAGGGGGAATAAATGACAAAACGCTCAAAGGTGATTATCGAGTGTTCTGCACATTTGGGTTTTTCAAGCTGACTCAAAACTAACCCAGAATACTTCTGCAGTCTTTTTGATGTATTTCTCAGTTGAAACATAGATTACGGAGGACGCCCAGCCACACACCTGGTTTATCCAGTGTAGACGGCATTGCCAGCTCTGGGTCGGGGAAACTGGGGTGCAGTCCAGGGAGGGCAGGGACGTCAGGAGGGCAGGGTGCCACAGAGCCCACCCTCCAAAGCAGCCCTTTCCTCCGGGGGAACTGACCTCTGTGCTCTGGAGATCAGCCGTAATCCCAGGGGATTTCCACGTCCTCCCTGGAGGCTGGTCACTCTCCCCTCCTCTGAGGAAGACTCCAGCTTCTGTGCAAGGTTGCCAACTCCCCGTTGGGAAATCCCTGGAGACTTTGGAGCAGAGCAGGCTCAGGAGAAAGGGGATGCCACAGAGTCCACCCCCAAAGGGAAACGGGGACCTGCAGTTTGGAGATCAGCTGTGGTTCTGGGAGAACACCAGGCTCCCTCCTGACTTCTGCAAGGTGCCCAGGAAAGTCCTGGAGACCTCCTGGAATCACAGCTCATCTCCAGGCTACAGAGGTCTGTTCCCCTGGGGAAAACGGCTGCTCTGGAGGGTGGGCTCTAGGACATTATACCCCACTGAGGGGTCCCTCCCCTCCCCAAGCCCTTCCTTTCTCAGGCTCCCCCTCAAAATAAAAAGTTTCCAGTGATTTCCCAACCCGGAGTTGGCAACTCCACCTTCCACACAGCCTAGTGCGTAGATAGGACCCTTCCCTGACTTGCCTGCGCATGGCAGAGGACTCTGGAAGGGGTGGCCCTCTTGTCTCCCAGGGCTACGGAGAAGTCAACGGTAGTGCCAGTTTCTCTTAATGATGATGCCTGTCTTCTCCAATGGACCAGCGTGGACCAGCCACACCTCCTATGCACACTGATGTAGCATTGGGTTGTCAGCCTCCAGGTGAGGCCTGGAGATCTCCCAGAATCACAACTGATCTCCAGGCTGCAGAGATCAGTTCCCCTGGAGGAAATGGCTACTCCAAAGAATAGGGTCTCTGGCACTAAACCCTTCTGAGGGCCCTCCCCTCCCCAAACTCTGCCTCCAAGTCTCTTGGAATTTCCCAACCCAAAGTTGGTAACCCTAGTACCCTGGATGGTCCGTTTCCCTCTGAGGTCCCTGTAATTTGTGGGGCAAACAGGAAGGGGATTTCTGTGGTGGGTGTTCAGGGTTAGTTATTGCCACATCTTCTGGTTACTCAGTGGCTGCTATAGTCAACAAGGGGACTGGGAGATGATAAAAATACTAAAGGATTTCCATATCATTTGTTTACAAGAGATTTAGATGGCTCTGAAGTTTTCAGCCTACAAGCCGCCAGTAATGGGGTTAATCAAGGATGTCCAAAGAGTGGTCTAGCGACTTGGGTGAGAAAGGATTTAAACTTTAGCATCATACAAAAATAATCATTTTATGATAGTGTCATACCTTTCACAGTGAAGACATTAGGTGAAACTTCTTTAATAATTAATGTGTGTGCTCCTTGTTTAAAAGTTTTAACTCTTATTAAAAACTTCTGGACAGCATTTGCTAAATATGTTGATAACTTGATTGTCAGACATCCAAATGCACAGTTAATCCTGATGGGTGATATGAATCCAGGATGTGAAGCACTTTCACACACTGAAGAATGCACTTTCAATCCACTCTCAACACACTTTAGCGATCATTTGCAAGTGGATCCTGCTGTTTTCACACAGTAAAATCCAGCTGTAAAGTGCATGGAAAGTGGACTGGGAGTCCATTATTCTGTGTGTGTGTGGGGGAGGTGTTAGCAATGCTGAGTTCTTGAAATCTGGGTCTGGAGAAAGCCTGGCCTCCTTTAAATTGGGTAATGGCAGAATATCGTTAGACAGGGGCATTAACGTTGCTGGCACCTACCTGCTGAAACTAACAGCAAAGCTTAATTTGGAGATTTTAAATGGTCATCAGGAATTGAGATTATTTGACCAGACAGCTAATTTAACTTCTATCTCTACCCAACAAGCTAGTGTCTTGGAATTATATCCTTGTGGCTGGTGAACTACTCCCAAATTAAGCTAAAGTCACCGTGAGGGAATTCTTTTGCAGTGATAATTTCCCTGCATTATTTATTTATTTGATTGATTTATACCCCACCCTCGCTGCTGAAGCAGGCTCAATTTGAATTGGAAGTGTGTTACATTTTTTATCAAAAAAGCAGGCCATTATGTCCCAAGTCTAACAAGTGGAACCCTCACATTGCTGAAAAAGCTAGGAGACTAATGAACCAGGAAAGCATAAATGACATCAAAAGAGACAGTCTCTCTCAGAGTAGAAGACAGAGCCAGGATACAGGATGATCTTGACAGGCTGGAAAACTGGTCTACAACAAATAAAATGAATTTAAATGTAAAGTTCTGCCAGTCTGGTGTAGTGGTTAGGAACGAAGACTCTAATCTGGGAGTACCAGGTTTGATTCTCCATTCCTTCACATGCAGCTGCTGGAGTGATCTTGGGTCAGTCACAGTTCTCTCAGATCTGTTCTCTCAAGAGTAGTCCTCGAAAGATCTCTCTCAGCCCCACCTA
Source organism: Lepidodactylus listeri (assembly GCA_029233225.1). Lineage (NCBI taxonomy): Eukaryota > Metazoa > Chordata > Lepidosauria > Squamata > Gekkonidae > Lepidodactylus > Lepidodactylus listeri. The sequence continues at coordinate 139,670,168 of JARCFY010000005.1, read as the reverse complement.
CCTCACATGATGTCTGTTGTGGGGAGAGGAAGGGAAGGAGATTGTAAACCGCTCTGAGACTCTGGGTGAAGGGCGGGGTATAAATCCAATCTCTTCTTCTTCTCTGCATTTAGGTAGGAAAAAAATCAAATACATAATTATAAGATGGGGGAGACTTGTCTTGGCAGTAGTATGTGTGAAATGGATCTAGGGGTCTTAGTGGACCATACACTGAACATGAGTCAGCAGTGTGATGCTGTAGCTAAAAAGGAAAATGCGATTTTGGGCTGTATCAACAGAAGTATAGTGTCCAGATCATGTGAAGTGATAGTATCGCTTTACTCTGCTCTGGTTAGACCTCATCTAGAGTACTGTGTTCAGTTTTGGGTACCACAATTTAAGAAGAATATAGACAAGCTGGAATGTGTCCAGAGGAGGGCAATAAAGATGGTGAGGGGTCTGGAGACCAAGTCTTATGAGGAAAGTTTGACGGAGCTGGGTATGTTTAGCCTGGAGAGGAGAGGACTGAGAGGTGATATGATCACCATCTTCAAGTACTTGAAGGGCTGTCATACAGAGGATGGTGTAGAGTTGTTTTCTGTTGCCCCAGAAGGTCGGACCAGAACCAGTGGTTGAAATTAAATCAAAAGAGATTTCAACTAAACATCATGAAGAACTTCCTGACAGTTAGAGCGGTTCCTCAGTGGAACAGGCTTCCTCCTTGGGAGGTGGTGGGCTCTCCTTCTTTGGAGGTTTTCAAACAGAAGCTAGATGGCCATCTGACAACAATGCTGATTCTGTGGACTTAGGCCAAATCTACACCTCCCCTTTGACTGCTGTCTTTTCCTACACTCATTTCACACTGGTTTCAAATTTCACTTTGGTTTTTTCCCCTGGGTCTGAAGAGCACTAAGCAACAGGATCTGTTTAAAGCAGTGTAATGCTAGCTTGACTACAAGAGGGCAATTAACGAATGTAGACGGTGATTTTTAAACTAGAACAAGTATAGTTTGAAACTAGAAACAGGTATAGATGGGTTTTTTGAAACTAGAATGATTCCAGCAAGAAAGTCAGATGTAGATTTTACCTTAGGCAGATCATGAAAGGGAGGGCGGGAAGCGTTGTATCAGTGCCTAGTTCTCATGGCCCTTTCTTACACGCCCAGGGAAATGCCGATCACCACTTTGGGGTCAGGAAGCAATTTTTCTCCAGGACAGTTTGGCCGGGGATCCTGGTTTTTTGCCCTCTTCTGGGCGTGGAGCAGGTGTCACCGGGGGGGGGGGGAGGTATTTGTAAATTTCCTGCATTGTGCAGGGGGTTGGACTAGATGGCCCTGGAGGTCCCTTCCAACTCTGTGATTTTATGATTATTAACCATACAACAGGGCAAACTCAGGTCAGTTATTGGCCGGATTACTGAGTGCTTTTCAGGCCTTATTTTTGAAGGACAAAGTAACTAAGAAGGGTGGGAAAGATGGCACGGCATAACAAAGACTGTCAAAAGGCTAAATCAAAGCTGAAGAGCCTGATGCTCTCCTCGCCATTCTCCTGGCCGCCTTGACCAGAAAGGAGCCCTCAGGAGGGCTGCTGCAGGCGGGGAAACAAAGACGCATAAGACGGACGTGGCTAAAATCGGGTAAAGATGCCCAGTCAAAAAATCCACAATCATTTGGGAGAACCTTTAATGATCTAGATCAGAGAAGTTCCGAAAGTGAAGAGAAAATCTCTCCAGAAATCTAGGCGGACTACTTCTCTCATGAGAGTTTAAGTATTGAGACCGATGATAACATCGCTTACACACATGCTAAATAATGCAGTTTCAATCCATTTCAGCGACTGTTTGCAAGCGGGTTTTGCCATTTCGCACAGTAAAATCCAGTTGCAAAGTGGATTGAAAGTACATTATTTAGCATATGTGAAAGCACCCATAGTTTAGCATTAGTTATATAAGTATGGGAGAAGGCTGGACCTGAAGAGGTGCTTAGGTTGATTTATCATCCGAAATCTGGCAAGGCTGCAGGCCCCAACAGCATTCCGCCCGAGCTGTTTCTTTTACATCCTCCTGGCTTCTTTGTTCACTATGTTGGATCAAGCAGGTGAAATTCCTGCAGGCTGACAATCACCAGGTGTGGCCCCTCTGCCAATTACAGACCCATCCACCTGCTTTCTGTTCTGGGCAGATTATATGCCCTGCACTTGGCCTTTAAACTCAAAGCTTGGGTCGACAGTTGCAATACTTTAGAAGCAGAACTATTTGGTTTTTGGGAAGGGCTTTTCTGTAATGTATCATGGGATGCTTTTGTCAGACTTGGCTGAAAAATATCCAAAGATGAATAGACAGTATGCTGTCTTCTTTGGTTTGAAGTCAGCATTTGATACAAGAAGCAGAGAAAGGCTATGGGCTTTGCAACCTCCAGACGATTACTGTATCTTATTTAATTATTGTGTACAAATACAACCTTATAGGTTCAAGGGTCAAAGCAGGGTTTTCTAACAGAAAGAACCCCAGTGGTTAAAGGAGTGTGGCATTTTGGCTCCAACACTCTTTGCACTCTGTATCAAGATGGGCAGCTGTGTTTGTCTGTAGCAGCAGAAAAGAGAAAGAGTCCAGGAGCGCCTGAAAAACTCACAAAATTTGTGGCAGGGGAGGAGCTTTTGTGATACAAAGAATCTGAAGAAGTGAGCAGTGACTCAGGAAAGTTCCTCCCCTGCCACAGATTTTGTGAGTCTTTAAGAAGAAGAGAAGAGATTGGATTTATATACCCTGCCCTTCACTTAGAGTCTCGGTTTACAATCTCCTTTCCCTTCCCTTCCTCCCCACAACAGACACCCTCTGAGGTAGGTGGGGCTGAGAAAGCTCTGAGAGAACTGTCCATGAGAGAACAGTTCTGACAGAACTGTGGCTTGCCCAAGGTCATCCAGCAGCTGTAAGTGGAAGAATGGGGACTCAAACCGGATTCTCCCAGATTAGAGTCCACGCATTTAACCACTGCTCCTGGACTCTTGCTCTTTTCTATTGCTACAGACTGACACAGCAACCCATCCTGATCTATCTCCATGGAAATATCCAATCAAGATGTAGTTAAAGATATTTTTGCAAGGACCCCCCACTCAATTAGTATGCTTTATGAGACAAGACTCATTTTTATCATCAAAATGCTTTTTTGGGCAAATTGTGTGAGTTGGGGTTTTCAGCAGATGATAATTGCAATATTCTGATCGCTTACGGAATACAATAAGTGAAGTTATTTTCTTGTACTTCTGGCGCAACAGAAACGGTCCCACCTGTGTGACATTGTTGCTTGTTTGTGAAAGCCAGGTAGGATATATTGGAAGCTTTTATTAATCCTGATGTTCAGTGTTCTAGTAATGATATTATCATGAAATTGTTGTTTTCACATGATATGGACTGATTGCAAGCTGTTGCTAAATTTCTTGCACGTTTTTAAATAGTTGTGATATTTAATGATTTATTGATTTGTCCGCCTCCCTTTTCCAGATCCTACCAGCCTGTGGTTGAAGGGATAAGAAATAATAACATTTTTATTTTATGAATGGGTTGGTGAGCTTTCCTTGAATATGTGAATACTTTATGTTAAGAATTTCGAACCTACAAACAAGAAGCAACAGACCTTACATTAGGGTCCTTGGCAGTCTTGGCAGGGTTTACTAGAGAGGTCTCCTCTTTTCCAACCTGTTGAAACAACAGCTGCAATTTAGAATTCTGCACAGTTAAGCCGCCCCCCCCCCCCAAGACACCACTGCACATTTTAAAGGGGCATGCCTTTTTGAGATAAGTTGAACGTTGCTACAGTTGAACAAAATTCAAGTCCAGTCACGCCTTAAAAACCGACAAAACTGCCCAAGGCCTAAGTTTTTGCGAGCCAAAGCTCACTTCATCAGATACAAATGAGAATGAAGATCTATCAGCCCTTATATCCAGATCAGAATCTGGGAGGCACGTTACAGTTGCAGTTCGAGTCAGGATGCAGGGGTGCAATGCCAAACCTAACCCACTTGATTAAGGCAAGGAGATGTGCTTAGAAGAGGGAAATGCAAGAAATTATCATCTGGCACTTCTTTGTAACACACCCTCCCACCTCTCAGGTGGGGTCTGTTGGTGCCACCTCCAAGATTTGTCCAGTCCAGGGGCCCAAAAAGAGGGTCTTTGGGGGGCAGTCTTGCACAAGAATCACCCTTTACACAATTGCTTTGCTTCTGCTGCCTTCTGCTGGAACAGGCCTTACACTACCGGACTGCATTGCGAGGAAGACAGAAGCGATGTGTGCCTGCCATTGCCCTCAAAGATGCCCCTGCACCATGGATCTGGTGGTGGAAAATGCCATCAAGTTGCAGCTGACTTAAGGCGGCCCCGTAGGGTTTTCAAGGCAGGAGATGATGAGAGGTGGTTTGCCATTGATCGACTGCCTCTGTGTGGAGCAACCCTGGACTTCCTTGGTGGTCTCCCATCCAAGTACTGACCAGGGCTGACCCTACTTGGCTTCTGAGATCTGATGAGGTAGAGCTAACCTAGGCTATCCAGGTCAGGCCACCATAGAGCTACCCTTCTGTTTAGCAATGTCAGTTCAAGAAGTTCAGCCCGTTCCTAGCTTGCCCCACAGCTAGGCTTCCCTTAATAAGCTTTTAACCTTTTCAGATCTCAACAAACTGAATTAAATCCGACTGTTCCACACAAAGAAAGGTTGCTGATATACTGACAGCGGTGGTGGGAGTGGAGGGCATTGTGAAGGCATAACGGCATTGTTCTCTTTAGTCGAGACAAGTATGCACTCTGCCGATTTGTTGCTCATCCCAGTGGGTGACTAACAGCAAAGGCAACAAAGAGCAACCCCCCCCCCCAAACAAAACAGGGCCGGTGGGAGGGAGGGAGACTTCACTCCACTCCAACTTCACCACTGTGTCATCCCTCTTGTTGCATTACTCACGAGTCTCCTACGGCGAGATGAGCAGATTCACGGGGGTGTTTTTACAAGACACACAAGAGATTGCTAAGAAATAGTCAAACATACAATCCTCACATGGGCTGCCCATGAATGATCACTTCTGATGGCGTGTCGGTCATAACACATTTGAAATGGTTATACATATCTATATATATATATGAATATTGTTTCACTAAAGAATGTATACCCCACCTTCCACCCCCCCCCCCCAAAGGTTCAATGGTCTAGTAGGGAGGAGGAGGAGAAGGAGGAGATTGGATTCATACCCGGTCCTTCACTCAGAGTCTCAGAGCAGCTCCTTTCCCTTCCCCTCCCCACAACAGACACCCTGTGTGGTAGGTGGGTGGGGCTGAGAGAGCTCTCCCCAGGTCACACCAGCAGCTGCATGTGGAGGAGAGGGGACTCAAACCCAGTTCTCCCAGATTAGAGTCCACGCACTTAACCACCACACCGTGCTCCTTACCACTCCAAGAACATCTGCTTGGCCTGCAGAAGGTCCCAGGTTCAACTCTGACAGAGGCAGAGGGTTTTGCTCCTGCATCAGCAATCGGCTCCCAAAAGAATAGATGAAGCTGCCTTCTACTGAATCAGACTCTTGTCCATCGAGGTCAGTCTTGTTGGCTCAGACTGGCAGCCGCTCCCCAGGGTCTCTGGCAGAAAGAGGTCTTTCACATCTCCCACTGCCTGGTCCTTTTAACTGGAGATGCTGCCGGGGACTGAACCTGGGACCTTCTGCATGCCAAGCAGAGGCTCTGCCACCGAGCCACTGACACATGAAGCTGCCTTATACTGAGTCAGACCCTTGGTCTGTATTGTCTACTCAACTGGAGATGCCAGGGATTGAGCCTGGGACCTTCTGCATGCAAAAGCAGATGCTCTGCTGCTGAGCCACAGTCCCTTCCCTGATGTTAAGAATCCTGCCTTGTGTTGCTTCCTTGCCTGAACCAATGCAGAGCTTGCCACCATGTCCAAAACATGGTCTGCCAGGCAGATCTTGCTGTATTTCCTGCAGAGTCTCTGTGAGATCTGACTGACCTGAGCATGGGAAGCAGGTATTTCCCCATCAGTGACGTAAGAAGCCAGCAACCTACGATCCACTTCGTGTCTGTCAGCAAGAATTCTGCACACACGCCTCCCCATAAGATCCAGGCCAGGCCTACATCAATCCCTGGGCACAGATTCAGCAGCTCTGGCTTGGGAGATTCCTGGGGATTTGGGGGTGGAGCCTGGGCAGGGCAGACCGTGGGGCGGGGAGGGATAGGATGCCAGAGTCCATCCTTCAAAGCTGCCCCATTTCCTCCAGGGCATCAGACTTCTGTAGTCTGGCGATCGGTTGTAATTAGGTTTGCCAACTCCAGGTCTCCAGTTTGGGAGTGGAGCCTGGGAAGGATTAGGGGAGGGACCTCACCAGGACATAATTCCAGAGAGACCACCCTCCAAAGTCACCAGACTCTCCCAGGGAACTGATCTCTGAAGTCTGGAGGTGTCAGTTGTCCTTCTGGGAGATGATGACGATGACGACAACGACGACAATGATAATTACTATTACTATTTTAGCCAGAGCCCACTTAAAAACAGATAAAATACAGTCAACATAAAATAAAATTATCCCAAAGCACTAATAACAGTCAATCCAGATGGCCGTATCATCCCCTTTTGCCGGCTGCAGTGCTGTCCGCGCAGCAGACGGGGAAGGGGACATGGGGACCATAAGGAGAGAGAGAAGGGTGCCAGTCTTAACCATTGCTGCCCTCAACTGAAAGCCTGGCTGAACATCTCTGCCTTACAGGCCCTGTGGAGTTGTACAAGGTCCCAAAGGGAACACCGGAGGCTGTTTGGCAGAGAGTTCCACCAGGTCAGGGCAGCTGGTCGTCTTTGGGGCCAGGGATCACCAGCAAGTTGTCATCAGTTGATCTCAGTGTTCTTCTCAGTGTTCGGAGGAGGCAGTCCGGGAGGTACAGGGGTCCCTGACCACTCAAGGCCTTAGAAGTCAGCACCAACACCTTGAACCTGACTTGACATTCCACTGGTGGCCAGGATAGCTGGTGCAGCCCAAGTTGTGCAGGTGCTGTCCGTGGGGCGTTCCCACCAGGACTCATGCCGCCACATCCTAGACCAACTGGAGCGTTTGTTACATAGGCCCGTCAATTCTAAATAGTTGTTTGCATGATTTTTTTTTTTGCCATTGAATCAAGAGATCAAATAGCAGTGGTTAAATGAGGAGTTTGTACATTACTAATTTTTCAGTGCCGCAGATATTTTGTCCGCATCATGCTGAGTGTTACGGCGCTGCTGACTGTATGGGCTGTTGATGCTGCCATTTACTTTCTCCACATGAGTAAACAGGCAGCCATTCCTCATACGGAGATGGAAAAACAAAAACAGTCCACAAGCAGACTCCAGCTGGGGAAGACAGGGCTTGTCTCCTGTGCAACGTCACAAGCCCACCTCAGTAACGGATCGCAGCATCTTTTTGCAACCCCAGAGACTGTCGTGTGCTCTACTGGCACAGACCTGCCCCTCTTCCACATCAATACAGTCAGCAATCTGATCCTCTAGCACAGGGTTTGTTATGATGGGGGGAGAGAAAAAGCTTTCTTCTAAAAGTTAAAAAAATGATCTGCTCTCACATGAAATGGGTAGGATAAATCCCATCAAAGTGCCCCATTGCTCCGCACCAACCTTGTGCACTGATTGGCTAAATATTTTAGAAGGGGGTTGGAGTTAGTAGAAATGTCCAGGCATTGATGTATGCAAAAAGTGGAAAAAGGGGGGGAGCAGAAAAAAGGGGGGGGGGACTCAACCCAAAAGATAGCTGCGAACCGAGAGGGTCAAGCTAACAAAAGAATTATTACAAAAAATATAGACATTTAATAGTGTGTACACATAAATAAAACATAATAAAATTAAAAGAGACAGTGCAAATATCAGACAATTAAAACTTAGTTCATAAGGAACTGATTGCATTTCAATCTGATGGAAAAAACTTGATCTAAGGACCATACACGTTTCGGCCCCTATGGGCCTTCCTCAGTGGTCAATATTCCTTATTATACAATGACACACAACCAAAAATATATGCATTCAGAATTTTGTATATACATATATAAATGAGGCCAGGTGTTGCTTTCTTAAATGCAATGTATTTGCTACGACTGGTAAAATGAGCCTGTGATAGCTGTGCAAATTCTCCAAATTAATCTGGTATCAAATGTCAGTCAGTCAGTCAGGCTGTGTCACTTCCATCAAGTGTAAAAGTCAAGCACCCCTGCAGAGGCTTCCTATGACGAGATCATGGAATCCACCCTGCACTCGACAAGGGGAAAGCCATCTCGGACACTCTGGCTCCTACGTGCAAGGCCGAGCTTCAGTCATCTTTGGGACTATTAAATTTCTACCATAATTTCCTTCCCCAAAAGGCAGCGGTGGCAGAGCCTCTGCACAGAGTCTTGGACAAAAATGCTAGATGGGAATGGGGTCCCCGCCACGCGGCTGCGTTTGAGACCATGAAAAAACTGTTAACTTCTAATGCTGTACTAGCCCATTTTGACGAATCCCTTCCTGTGGTGTTAGCCTGCGACGCCTCTCCATACGGGGTGGGGGCCGTGTTGGGGCACCATCTGCCTGACGGCCGGGAGGTCCCAGTCGCCTACTACTACTACTACTACTACTACCTTGTCTTCTGTGGAACGGAACTATGCACAGATTGACAAAGAGGCACTAGCTATTGTGGCAGGGGTTAAAAAGTTCCATGACTATCTCTATGGACAGGACTTCATGGTTGCCACTGACCACAAACTTCTGCTGGGACTCCTCGCCCCGGACCACCAACCCCCCCAGATGCTGTCTCCTTGGTTCCTGCGGTGGTCCATCTTTATCACTGGCTACCAATACTCCCTGGTCTACCGCCCGGGGAAATCCATGGGGCATTCTGACACTGAGCCACCTTCCGCTGCCTGCCTGTGAACTGGACCCTGCTTCTGCCTACCATGTCACGCTCCTGGAGGAGCTTCCAGATCGGCCTGTCCAGGTAATGGACGTCTCCCAGCACACAGCCCAGGATCGCACACTCTCTCGTGTTCTTAACTGGGTGGGGAGGGGGTGGCCCTTGTCTCTGGGGCCAGAATTTGCAGCATTCACAGCCCGGCGCAACAAGCTGTCCACCCACAAGGGGTGCCTGCTATGGGGATCCAGGGTAGTGATTCCAGAACCCCTCCGCATTTGGGTGCTCTGCGTTCTCCATGAGCACCACCCTGGGATCGTGCCGATGAAGGTCTTGGCCCACAGCTACGTGTGGTGGCCAGGGCTAGATAAGACATTGAGGATCGAGTCTGCTATTGTGCGAAATGTCAGGAGTCTCGTCTTGATCCTCCCCATGCACCAGTCCGCCCCTGGGAATCAGTTCAAGGGCCATAGTCCCGGGTCCACATAGATTTCGCAGGACTTGTCCAGGGGCAGTTGTTCTTCCTACTTGTAGATAGTTAGAGCAAATGGCTGGAGGTCGTTCCTGTGAAGGTTACATCATCTGAAGCTGCCATCCGTGCAATGTGGCGCATCTTCAGCATGCACGTGCTGACACGCTGGTCTCTGACAATGCACAGCCTTCACTTCCTCCGAGTTCCTACGATTCACGAAGCTGCATGGCATCCAACATGTAAGATCTGCTCCCTTTCATCCAGCTACCAATGGCCAAGGCAAGAGGATGATTCACACAACCAAGGAGGCACTGCAGAGGATGGACCATGGGGACTGGGAGTACAAGCTGACAGCCTTCCTGTCAGCACACAACACCTCACACCGCCACTGGTCGCAGCCCAGTGGAACTCCTCATGGGACACTGGCTGACGTCCCAGCTTGACCGCCTGCACCCCGACCGAGCAGCAAGCAGCACAAAGGAGCCCAATACACCCCAAGCTCTGAGAGGTTTCTTCCCTGAAGACCCCTTGTATGCAAGGAACTATGCATGGGGTCCCCTGTGGGTGCCGGCCTGAGTCACCCACGTTAATGGACCTCTCTCGTACGATGTTGCCACCGAGGACGGGCAAGTATGGCAGCGCCACGTAGACCAGCTCCGACGCCATGCAGACTCTCCCCCTTCTACAGGTTGGTCCAGGCCTGATATTCCGGACCCAAGCATGGATGATGAGGATGACTGAGGTCCGGACTCTACTCCAGCTGCCATCCCCCGGGGTCCCCGCCGGACTCACCAGCCCCAGCGGCCGGCCAGCCGGAGGTGAGTCCCGATACCCCGGCTCCGGCCACCCCAGCTCCCGTGTGTCATGACAGGGCCAGGAGGCTGAGATAATCAAAGCAAGTCCAAACACAGTTCGAGGTCAGCTGAGAGTTCCGTCAGAGAGAGAGAGAGAGAGATGCTAATAGGTCCTTATTTATGAGCAAAGCCAGAGTCAAAGCGTGCCAGAGTTCGGAGCCGTAAATCACCTGAGTTCAAAGGAGCAGAGCACGAGGGCAGTTGGCCAGCGCAGCCGGGGGCTCCGCTGCGGAAACAGTTTTTTAAAGTGTGCGGAATTCCCAGCCATCTTTGACGGCACCCTCGGTTCCTACCGGGGTCCTCCAGTCTCCCTGGACCTGGATCCGGCCGTACGCCCGATCTGGGTGCCAGCCCGGTGGCCGGCTTTAGGAATGCGGCCCAAGGTGGAGGCGGAACTAGACAAACTCGTGGCTCAAGGCGTGCTGGAGCCAGTTCCCCATGCAAAATGGGAAACCCCTATAGTGCCCCCGATCCGCAGGTTAACCTGGATTGCTGCGGGGAGGGGCTCTCGTAGTTGGAATACCTGGGTGGCCGAAGAGGTGCTGTCAACTGCCTCATAGTGGGCGGTGGAGGCCGTGGAGGACTGTCGCGCGTTCCAGGAGCGGCAGGCCCTGGCGATGTGCCCCGTCTTCCTGCACATTCTGCAGACGGCATCCCGGAAACGGCAGGAGCGTCTCTCGTGGGGGTCCCTGCAGCTAGCGCACGTTGGGGGCAGCCTGCTGGGGTTGGAAGAAGCGGAGGCGGCGGCGGCCGTGGTGTGCCGGGCGCGGCCTCGAGACTCACCCTTCTGCGCGCGCCGGCGTAGCTGGTGGACGTCTTCGTCCTCATCTGTCTCAGACCCGGAGGAGGTGATGCGGTGGACCTTGGACGCCTGCTTGTCCTTGTAGGTCGCCTCGAACGCAATGGCAGCCTGCAGTACCTTCTCGAGGGTTGGCTCGGGGGTGGTGATAAGCTGGCGGCGGAGCTTGGCTTCTCTTACCCCTGCCATGAAGCTGCCTAGCAGGTTGTCCTCCACGTTCTTAAACTCACACCCGACTGCCAGGTGGCGGAGGTCGGCCAGGAACGTGGCGGCATTCTCTCCCGGTTGCTGCTTCCGTTCGAGGAACTGGACCCGGAACGCCAACATGGATGGTTTTGGCGCGAAGTAGTTCCCGAGCAGCTTCTTGAGGTCATCGTAGGAGACGTCCAGCAGGTCTCGGGGTGCTATGATATTCTGCGCGATGTGCATTGTCTCGATGCCGCAGTGGCCCATTAGCCAGGCCCTCTTCAGGGTGGCCTCGGTGACTCCGTGCACCGTCAGGAGGAACTCGAGCTGCCTGACCCATGCGTCCCAGTGCTCGGGCTTGGAGGTGTCGAATGGAGGGATGTTTCCCGCTGCGGCAGCCATGTTTGCCGAGGCAGGAGCGAGGTTGCGAACGATGGGGCTTGTTGAGCCGGCGGCTCGGTGCTCGGAGCTCCACTGCTCGGCATGGCTGATGAGTCGCTCATCGGGATCCCACCTTCGTCGCCAGTGGAACGTACTGGAGTCGGGAGGCGAGTTGTATGATGATCATAGCAAAGACTTTATTAGTGAATCAGCATGTTCAGGAGATGGTCAGATCAAGCATGCAGCCAGGGCTCCAGGGCCCTGTTTATATGCCGGCTGGAGCCACACCTCTGGCCGCACCCAAAATACCTGATAGGGCTTAGCATATGTGCATAGTTCTGATAGGGCCTTAGTGTCAGAATCTGCTAATTCAGACATTATATTAGTCAGGCCTCCCCAGTGTTAGTCAATATGTATGCCTTTAGTTTTTCTATGTACCTGTCATGTATTGGGACTCCATGTAACTGTAATGTAATAATGCTTGTCCAGACCGGGAGGGTGACACCAGTGAATTGCGAGAACAAGGAGGCCTCACATCCCTGCCTCCGCATTCCAGCTGCTCCGGCAGGAACTTCAAGGGAGGATGCCTCTCATCTCTTATCACATGCAAAAACCTTGAGGCCATTGATTGTTATGTGAACTGGTAACATCTGAGGGGTCTGGTTTGGGAGAGGAAATTTACTGCTTAACACCTCACTCTTTTCCTGTGAGAACCAAACGGTCGGGACACCTTTTTGCCCGCCAATTTTCCCTTAAGGGGATTGGCTACCTATGGGTAATTCAAACTCCTTGGAATGGTATAATAGACCCGCTTGTATAATTTGTCTCATCTCTGACAATAATCCGAGATGCTGTACTAATGTAGAGATTGGAAATAAAGAACTGTGGTTAACCAACCAAGATCTGATCCTTGACTACTTTGAGCAGAACTCTCACAGATTGTCAGAGATCTGTGACTGGGACTTAGCCGTTCCTGACCATGTCAGACGACGACACGGTCCCCATCCCTACACCCGAAGATGTCCCCGCCACCCCGACGGACCCGGGGAACGGTGGTGGAGGCGGCGGAGGGGCCCCAGACGTGCCGGTGACTACGATTCAGGGGGCTCACTACATCCCGCGCCTACCTCCTCGTCAGAGCGTGACCCCCAAGTATGCTTGGAGCCAGTTCGGTCGTGGGACCGTGGATTCGTGGGTGCACGACCGGAAAGGGGCACGGGTTTCGTTCCCTGGCGACCCGCTCGATCGAGGGAGACCGAGCTACCTGGGAGACGACTGCGGGCCGATCTACCGAGGAGAGCCGCGTCGCCCGCCCTTCGAAGGAGAGAGGACAGGTCCGTATGGGCCCGATCCGTACCGGGGGGAGCAGATGCCCCAACTGGACCAGATGATGGGAGAGCTACGGCTCCAACTCACCGCAGAACTACGAGAATTGGCCCTCGATCTCCAGCACCAATTCCGCGACGCTATGAGGGTCGTGCAAGGAGCCCTCCCCGGCCCGGGGATAGGAGTTCAGCAACCGCCAGCAGCTCCTGGAGGGGTCCCGATTCAGCCTCAGGCGCCCGCGCAACCGGTGCAGCCAGCCCCGCCGGTCGTCCCGCCTCCAGCGCCAGGTCCCGCCCCAGCACCAGTCCCGGCACCGGTCGCCCCAGCCATCCGCCCAGCCCCATCCGACCCTCTGACGACTACCTTCGATGGGGACCCAGAGAAGCTGCGTTTTTTCATGTTGGAGATAGAGCGGTTCCTGGACAGCTGGGGTCATCTCTATCCCACCGAGCGGGAATGGATTGGCTACATCGGGTCCAAGCTGAAAGACACCACCAGCGATTGGTATGTGAGCCTGCACGATGCCCCCGGACCTGAGCTGCGTTCGTTGAACAACTTCATGTGGGCCCTTCGTCATCAATTTGAGGACCCTCTGGGCGAGGAAAAGGCTCAGAATCAACTGCGGAAGTTGTTCCAGGGGAGATCCACAGTGAGGGATTACACCGACAAGTTCCGGCGCATCGCGGCTAAAATCCACGGCTGGCCAGAGGAACTCTTCATGGAGAAGTACTGGGAGGGCCTTAACCCGGAGATCTACGAGACGGTGTTGCTGGGGGGCCGCCCGGGCACGTTGGCCACCTGGATGAGGGCAGCAACCGACATGGAAGAGAGATTTACCCTGATCAAGATGGGAACCTCGGCCACGGCGGCCAGCAAAGCAGCGCCGAGAGCGAAACCACGGCCCAGCGTGCAAGACATCCGAGATGCCAGGTTTCGACAAGGGCTGTGTATGAAATGTGGGGAGAGTGGCCACTTTGCCTCAACGTGCCCAAGAGGAGGAGGGAAAGGGCCGAAGACCTCGACGCCGGTGGCGGGGAGCACCCCTAGCCGTGGGAAGACCCCGATCAAACCCCGGGCGCTGCAGCTGGAGGGAGCCACAAGCGAACAAGGGGAGCTGGAGCTGATGGAAACGCAGATGTCGGGAAACTCCAACGGCCTGCAGTGAGCGGCGCAGAGCTGCAGGTCCCCCGCCAAGAAGCGCCATCTCCGGTGAGCATCCCTGGCCCCCTATTATATATGGTAGTGACTGTGGTGACCCCGGGATCGGGCACCCACATGAGGGTCCGCGCTTTAATTGACTCTGGGTGTGCTCGGGACTTAATTAGCCCTTTGGTGGTGGAAGGGTTGGGACCAAAGGTTACCCAGCTGGCAGAGCCTTTAAAGTTTATTCAAATGGATGGGTCGGAAATGAAGGAAGAGTGCATAGCGGAAACCGAGAGCCTGATTCTGGGGACAGGGGAACATTGGGAGAAGCGAGCTTTCGTCATTACCCCAAATGCACAGTTCCCCATGGTGTTGGGAAGCCCCTGGCTCAGTTCGCACGACCCATACATTAAATGGAGTGAAGGGAAGATCTCTTGGGTAGATGACCGATGCCTCACGCACAAATGGGACTTGGAATGGGGTCCAGGACCGCCGACCCCTCCTCCCCAACCCACCGCGCTTGCCCTTACCCCCACCCTGGTGCCCAAGGAGTATAGAGACTTGCTGGAGGTATTCAGCGAGACCGAGGCGGATGAGTTACCCCCCCACCGATTGTCGGACTGTGCCATCGAGCTACTCCCGGGGGAGAAACTCCCTAAAGGGAAACTTTATTCCATGAGCCCTTTAGAGCGAGAAGAGCTGCGAAAGTTCCTGGACAAAAACTTGGCGCGCGGCTTCATCCGACCAGCCAAGTCCCCTTTTGCCGCCCCCGTGTTATTCCGGAAAAAGAAAGACGGGGGCTTAAGACTGTGCACAGACTATAGGGGACTGAATGCCGTCTCCACTACTAACGCCTACCCCCTCCCTTTAATAAAGGACTTATTGACGGAAGCAGCTAAAGGGAAGGTGTTTACCAAACTGGATCTGCGTGATGCCTACTTCAGGGTGCGCATAAGGGAGGGGGATGAATCCAAGACTGCCTTTAACACACCCCTGGGACAATTTGAGTATCTGGTGATGCCGTTCGGCTTAAGTGGCGCGCCTGGGGTCTTTATGAGTTTGATCAATGAAGTGTTGCACAAGCACTTGTTTAAGGGGGTGTTATGTTACATAGATGATATCTTGATCTATTCTACTGATAAGAAAGAGCATGTGAAACTAGTCCGGGAAGTCCTCTCTACCTTGCTGCAAAACCAGCTTTATGTTAAGTTATCAAAGTGTGAGTTCCATCGTGAGTCAGTAGACTTCCTAGGCTATCGCATCTCTCAGAGGGGACTGGAAATGGACCCAGCAAAAGTGGAGGCGGTGGTGCAGTGGGAGGCTCCGCGAACGAGGAAACAATTACAAAGCCTGTTAGGATTTTGTAACTTCTATCGAACCTTCATAAAAGACTTTGCGACGGTCACTCTCCCCCTAACAGACTTGCTGAAAACTAAGGGGAGGGGGCCCGAGGCGGGAAAGCCAGGGGAAAGGATTGCCTGGAACGGGGAGTGCCAAAGGGCGTTCGAAACCTTAAAAACTCTCTTTACTTCCGAGCCCATCTTAGCCCACCCCGATGAGACCAAAGAGTTTATAATCCACGTAGACGCGTCTGATGTAGCCATGGGGGGGGCCATACTACAAAGCGGGCTGGATGGGCAGTTACACCCCCTGGCTTACATCTCGAAAAAATTTAATGACACGGAGAGAAATTGGTCTGTTTGGGACAAGGAAGCAGCGGCTATTAGATTGGCGCTCACTACGTGGCGGCATTGGCTGGAGGGCACGCAAGCCCCATTCGAAATTTGGACTGATCATAAGAACCTGGAAGCGTTGCGCACATAGAGATCCCTCAATGCCAAACAACTGCGGTGGGCAGACTTTTTCTCCAAGTTTAATTTTGTACTTAAGCATTTCCCTGGGAAGGTCAACTCCTTGGCAGACGCGCTATCCAGATTGCCCCAACATGAGAGTGTAAAGGAAGAGGTGTTTGATTCCATGTTCTCCCCCCAGCAATTGGGAGGGGCAGTAGTCACTCGGAGCCAAGTCAAGAAAACGCAGTTGGACATCGGGACATGTAATTGGGGGGGGGGATTATGCTCCCGAGGAAGTGGAAGAATTGGAGGCTTTGGGGGAATGCTCAAAGAGAGAAAATCAGTGCTGGTTCCATGGAGACAAACTGGTGGTGCCACTGAACAAACGTAAAGATATATTGTTGGCCTGCCACTCTTCCAAACTAGCAGGGCATTTTGGATTCCTGAAAACGCTTAATTTAATTCAGCGTCAATTTTGGTGGCCGCGCATGCGCTGAGACGTTTCCGATTTCGTCTCGGCTTGCCAAACTTGCTTAATGTGCAAAAAACGGGGGGGGAAGGTTCCTGGACTATTGCACCCTTTACCCACCCCTTCTCGCCCCTGGGAGGCCATAGCTATGGATTTCATCACTAACCTACCCCCCTCAAGAGGGAAGACGGTTATTTGGGTGGTGGTAGACACGTTTTCAAAGCAAGCTCATTTCACCCCCTTCAAGCAATTGCCCACGGCCAAGGGAATGGCCAAAGCTTTCTTTAATCACGTGATAAAATTACACGCTTTTCCGAAAAGAGTGGTATCCGACAGGGGCAGTCAATTCGTTGCCAACTTCTGGCGGGAGCTCCTAAAAATGATGGACATAGAGCCGGCACTGAGTTCGGGTTACCACCCAGAAACCGATGGCCAATCCGAGCGAACTAATCAAATCTTGGAACAATTTTTAAGATGCTACACCAATTATCATCAAGACAACTGGGTGGAGTTGTTGCCATTCGCAGAATATAGTTACAACAACGCTGTGCATTCTTCCACGGGGGTCTCTCCTTTCATGGCGGTGGGGGGTTTTGAAGGGAAACCATTGCCTACCATGGAGAATGAACCCAATGCTTCCCCATCGGATTTTAAGAGTTGGTGGACTGCCTTGCAGGACTCCTGGCCATTGATAGCCAAAGCACTGGACCAGGCAAAAGAGGATTATAAAAAATATGCTGACCGAGGACGAGCGGCAGGCTGGGATCTCCAGCCAGGGGATTCTGTCTACCTCTCCACGAAAAATATCCATGGTTTGCAGCCCAGCAGGAAACTGGGATGGAAATATGTTGGACCCTACAAGGTGTTGCGTAAAATATCGGATGTGTCTTTTGAACTGGAATTGCCTAAATCACTGAGTTCTGTGCACCCTGTTTTTCATTTCAGCCTACTGAAGAAAGATCCTGGGCCGAATGCCTGGCATCCAGTTCCTCCAGCTCCTCCTCCACTGATGAAGGAGGGGGCCCCTCATTTCGAGATAACTGAAATCCTTGATTCCAAAATGCGGAGAGGCCGATTATATTACTTAGTTAGATGGCTTGATTTCGGCCCGGAACACAATGAATGGATTCGCTCGGAAAACGTTCACGCTCCCAAACTGGTGAAATTGTTCCACAAAATGTTTCCTGATAAAGCTAGGTGAAGTTAATTATGAGGAGGCCAGTGTGTCAGAATCTGCTAATTCAGACATTATATTAGTCAGGCCTCCCCAGTGTTAGTCAATATGTATGCCTTTAGTTTTTCTATGTACCTGTCATGTATTGGGACTCCATGTAACTGTAATGTAATAATGCTTGTCCAGACCGGGAGGGTGACACCAGCGAATTGCGAGAACAAGGAGGCCTCACATCCCTGCCTCCGCATTCCAGCTGCTTCGGCAGGAACTTCAAGGGAGGATGCCTCTCATCTCTTATCACATGCAAAAACCTTGAGGCCATTGATTGTTATGTGAACTGGTAACATCTGAGGGGTCTGGTTTGGGAGAGGAAATTTACTGCTTAACACCTCACTCTTTTCCTGTGAGAACCAAACGGTCGGGACACCTTTTTGCCCGCCAATTTTCCCTTAAGGGGATTGGCTACCTATGGGTAATTCAAACTCCTTGGAATGGTATAATAGACCCGCTTGTATAATTTGTCTCATCTCTGACAATAATCCGAGATGCTGTACTAATGTAGAGATTGGAAATAAAGAACTGTGGTTAACCAACCAAGATCTGATCCTTGACTACTTTGAGCAGAACTCTCAAGTTCTCTTCTTAAGTTGAAGTTCATAGGTCCCCCGCGGAAGACCTAGGCTGGCTATTGGTGGTCGTTTTGGATCCGACTGTCTATTGTTCTACCTGGCTGAAGCTCAGGTAGAATCGGGCCATGTGCTCTGACCGCATGGCGGTCGCCATTTCGTGACTAGTACACAACAATTCCCCACTCCTCCACTTGCACGTGGCTGGATGACCTTGGGCAAGCCATAGCTCTGTACCAGCTGTTCTCTCAAGGACAGCTTGGGAAAGAGCTCTCTCAGCCCCACCTACCTCACAGGGTATCTGTTGTGGGGAGGGGAAGGGAAAGGAGTTTGTAAGCTGCTCTGAGACTCCAAGTGAGTGAAGGGCAGGGTATAAATCCTATCTCTTCTTCTTCTTCTATGTACTCCAAATATAGGGCAAAATGCTCTCTGAGGGTAGGCTGATGTGCTTGCCCCAAAACAATACCTTGATGGGCTTTTGGAGGATGGATAAATGTTTGGGTGAAACCTCGATGAGATTGCTTAATATGAAATAAAGTGATACTGTTCCTTGATAATCCTTGATTACAGGATGGGAGAAACTACTGGGTTGTATGAATAGTTGTTAAGTGTTACTAAACTGGGGTAAGGGAGACCATGACTGGTTGCGGACTAGGTTAATCTAAGGTGAGGTAATGTTTTCTTGGGAGACCCATCGTTGTCAATTATGCATCACTTTAGTGTGGGGAGGAGGTTCGTTAGTGAGCCAGCCATTCTGGTTCACCTTCCAAAATATTTTCCCCAGCTCTTACCCGGCCAGCATTTATTTAGTTTGTACCAGCTCCACTTTAGTTTCAGTCTTAGGCACTGCGCATACAATTTCGGGATGATATTAAAGAAGGGTGTTTATCTCTAAGCGCAAGCTGCACCCCCAGCAGGAGGAGGGTCTGACTGCTAACAAGACCGGGGGAACTGTGCCAGAGTGGCCCCATGAGTATGTAACACATGTCCATTCCATGCTAAATGCCACAGGAGGCCTGCAACTGAAATACTGTTCTATACCTCTGCACATGTTCCCAATCAAATTGAAGGATGGAGTCTAGCAAATCAGAGGGTACAACAGTACGGGTAAGTTTGCCAACCTCCAGGTGGTGGCTGAAGATCTCCTGGGATTATAACTGACCTCCAGGCAACAGAGATCAGTCCCCCTGGAGAAAACGGCCACTTTGGAAGGTGGACTTTGCGGCATCGTACCCCCATTCAGCAGTGCCAAAGAGGTTTATGACAGTGCCCAAATTTTGCCCTCTGCCTTGCGCCCACTTTATATGGTGCAACAAAGTCTTCCCACTTGCGCTGCTCAAAGCTTTGCCATAGACCCGTATCGTTTTTGTGGATGAGTTTGAGCCAACTGTTTGAGGCAACTGCTTGAGTTCACTCTGTTCTCCCAGACGGTGTCAGAGAGAATCATAGCCTTATGCTCTCCGATTCACCTCTGGGGACCTTTGATGTCTCATTTGTATTAATTAAAATGGCCCAGTAGCACTCAGAAGAGTAAAGTACGTTCCATTAATGTACACGGTTTTATTTGGCTTTTTCTCATCTTGTTATCTAATTAAATATATGAATACAAAGACAAGGACAGACATTTGGATCCCACAGATTATTTGGCAGGAGGGTTGCCATGGCACCCTGGGGAAGATGTCTCTGCCACCCTTCCCAGCACAGACTTGAGTTCAGTCACCTTTGAACACAAACAACAAGACACCACTTCTGAGAAAGAGAGAGAGAGAGAGATATTTCATGAAAATGTATTGGGTCCAATGCTCCCTCTAAGCTGTGGAGTTTTGTGAGCAAAAATTCTACTTGGTGAGCTGCTGGCATTAAAGTTGTGAGCGAGCAATTTGGCTACTGCATGAATTAGTTTGCTCTGGAGCCATCCTTCCTGAGCCATGACAAAAATGTGTGAGCCAGAGGCTAAAAAAACTGTGAGCTAGCTCACACTAACTCAGCTTAGAGGGAACACTGACTGGGTCCCAACCACCTCAACCCAAGCTTACCCTTTGGAAGTAAAGAGACTTAAAACAGACGCCCACCTAAGTGTGTGGAGGACTGCAGTGTGTGTGTGTGTGGGGGGGCAAACAGCAGAAGCAAGTGAGGGGAAAATAAGGGGCAGAGGGGAACCTTTGATTTTAAAACTACATTCAAAAAGAAGAAATTGGCTCCCAGTGTTTCATGAGACAGGCCCAAGGGGATTACACTCGACTGGAAGCTAGGGTTGCCATCTCTGGGTGGGGGAGTTTCAGGAGATGAAAGCAACGGAGCCTGGGGAAGGCAGGGTTTCAAGAGGGGAGGGCCCTCAGCAGGCTAGGATACCATAGAGCCCCCAGTTCCTCCAGGGGAACTGAACTTTGGCTACAGGGTGTAGGCTGCCAGATCCTCCCTAGCCACCAGTAGGTTATTTGGGGGGGGGGGGGTTTACCAGATCCTGGTTGGGAAACTCCTGGAGATTTGGGGACAGAGGACTGGGACCTCAGTGGGTTATAATGCCAGAGAGTCCACCCTCCAAAGCATCTGTTTTCTCCAGGGGAACTCATATTTGTAGTCTGGAGATCAGCTGGGATTCCAGAGGATCCCCAGGTCCCACCTGGAGGCTGGCATCCCTAGGAGGGGAGGGACCTCAGCAGAGTTCAAGGCCACAGAGCTCCCCCGCCAAAGCATCTCTTTTCTCCAGGGGACCTGCTCTCTGTAGTCTGGAGAGGAACTGTAATTCTGGAGGATCCCCAGGTCCCATACCTGGAGGCTGGCATCTCTAACAGGGCGGTGTTTGTGAAGATAAATTGGAGGAGAGAAGGCCTGTGTAAGCTGCCTTGGGTCACGATCAGGGAGACAGGCAGGGTTTAGATGAAGGAAGTAAATGTTTGTGAAGAGACATGGGATGGGAAATTGAAGGGAAATACCCTCCCTGCTTGTGCTGTTTCCCCTCACCTTGGAGCTGAGTTACATCTCTGATCTAATCCCTGCAGTGTTGATAAGAGCAACTGGCTCCTTGCAGGTTACTTGAGCAGTTCAAGAGGGCATCATCCTCTCTGCTTTGGCTGGGGGCCTGCGGTGCACTAAGCCAGCTCAAGAGCTACTTGCAGCTCAAACGGAACAGCTTTTGTGGGACTGTAAAAGATCCGCCTGGCTGGCATAGGCTGGGAGATCCCTGGAGATTTGGGGGGAGGAGCCCGGGGAGGGTGGGGCTTTGGGAGAGGAGGGACCTCAGCAGAGTATGATGCCACAGAGTCTGCCCTCCATAGCAGCCATTTCCTCCAGGGGAACTGATCTCTGCAGTCTGGAAATCAGTTGTAATTCTGGGTAACCTCCAGGCCCCACCTGGAGACTGGCAATCCAAGCCCCTGATAGAGATGCCCATGCTGTACCTTGTTCATGTTGATGTGCAGCGCTGGCCATGGCCCAACCGCTTTCCCTGTCTCCACTTCCACCTTCTTCAGATGGACAGAAGCACTGTCGTAAAGGCGAGGAACTCCTGGATGCCCAGAATTAGCAAAGAAAACAGTCTGAAAGCAAAGTAAAAAACCCTGCAAACCTAACCACTGGACAAAGTTTACACACGGTTATAAACTGACATCACAATCACACTCATCCCCTTTTGACAATAGCAGCTTGTAACATTTGCAACAACGAAGTTTTAAAATGGACTGAACGTAGGGCGACTAACTCCTGGAGATTAGGGGGGAGTGCCTGTAGAGGAGGCAATTTGTGGAGGGATTTCATCTACAATCTATGGTATACCATAGAGTTTGCCTTCTGAAGCTGCCTTTTCCTCCAAGGGAGCCGATCTCTGTAGTCTGGAGAAAAGTTGCAATTCTGGGAGAACTCCAGATTCTGCCTGGAGGATGGCAACTCACACTGAAAGGGATTTTCCCCTACCTAGCAAAAGGAACTGTAGCTGTTCCTCATACAGACTAGGATCTGGGAGTCCCAGGTTCGAATCCCCCACTCTGCCATGGAAACTTGCTGGGTGACCTTGGGCCAGTCACACGCCCCCAGCCTCATCTACCTCAGAAGGTTGTGATGAGGATAAAATGGAGAAGAACATGCCACTTAGGGTCCTCACTGAAGATGTAAAAAAAAATATCTCACACACACATGCACACACACACACTGAAGTCAAGAAGGCCATGAGGTTAAAGCTCTCCTACTGGAGATATCTCCCATTACAGATTTAGATACCTCAGAGTTAGGCATCAGGCTGCCAGCTCTGGGCTGGGAAATACCTGGAGATTTTGGGGGTGGAGCCTTGGGAGGGGGAGGTTTGGGGAGGGGAGGAGCCTCAGCAGGACTGTGATGCCATAGAGTCCCCCTTCAGAGCAGCCATTTCTTCCAGGGGAACTGGTCTCAGGAGATCAGTTGTCGGAGTGGGAGATCTCCAGGGCATCCCTGGAAGATGGCATCCCTGGCTTAGACAACCTTTTGGCCCAGCCATTAAAAGACTACAGCACTGACCCTCACAGATATGGGTGTGCTGGCAAACAAACGGGGGCAAAGACGAAGGTAGCCCATGGCCGGACACACGTTTCGGAGGGTGCCTGTGTTGGTCTGCAATCGAACAGCCAGATTTGAGTCCAGCAGAGCCTTCGAGAGCCCCTTCGAGTCTGTCTGTTATGTATTGAGCCTGAACTTACTTGCGAAAGGACTTAGCTTGGGACGCATAACAGTAGATCGCTAGGATCCTAGAATGGGCCAGTAAGGAGACAGGGATCCTAGAGGAAACCAATCAGGAAACAGTGTCAGAATCAGTTAATTCTGTCAATGTAATCTTGCTTGCACACTATGTATTCTGTTATTCCTTGTGTATTGGACCTGTATTTTCTCCTGTCTGGGTCGGGAGGGTGACAATCCCTGGAGTGAGAACAAGGAGGCCTCTCATCCCTGCCTCCGCATTCCAGCTGCTCCGGCAGTAACTTCAAGGGGAGGAAGGCTCTCATCTCTTATCTATGCTAAAGAACCTTGGAGCCATGAATTGTTATGTGAACGGAGGGGTCTGGTTGGGAAAGGGAAATTTACTGCTTAACACCTCACTTTTTTCCTGTGTGAACCAAACGGTCAAGACACCTTTTAGCCCGCCAATTTTCCCTCCTGGGGATTGGCTACCTATGGGTAATTCAAACTCCTTGGAATGGTATAATAGACCCGCTTGTATTATTTGTCTCATCTCTGACAATATCCCGAGACGCTGTACTAATGTAGGAATAGGCAATAAAGAACTGTGGTTAACCAACCGAGATCTGATCCGTGACTACTTTGAACAGGACTCTCACAGGACTTTGAACAGGACTCTTTGAACAGGACTCTCACAACCCTGGCCCTGAGTTGCGTTCCTTGAATAACTTCATGTGGGCCCTTCGGCACCAGTTCGAGGACCCGCTGGGTGAGGAAAAAGCCAGAAATCAACTGAGGAAGCTGTTCCAAGGAAGATCGTCAGTGAGAGAATACACTGAAAAGTTCCGGCGCATCGCTGCCAAAATCCACGGATGGCCGGAGGAACTCTTCATGGAGAAGTATTGGGAGGGTCTGAACCCGGAAATCTACGAGACCGTGCTGCTGGGAGGCCGCCCGGGCACTCTGACCAGCTGGATGAGGGCGGCCACCGACATGGAAGAGCGCTTCGCCCTGATTAAGATGGGAGCGTCCGCGACCGCCGCTATCAGAGCAGGCCCACGAGCGAAGCCCCGATCCAATGTGCAAGATGTCCGTGATGCGAGGTTCCGACAAGGGTTGTGTATGAAGTGCGGGGAGAGTGGCCACTTCGCCTCAGCGTGTCCAAGAGGAGGGGGGAAGGGCCCGAAGACCTCAACCCCAGGACCCGCGAGCACCCCGACTCGGGGGAAGACCCCCATGAAACCCCGGGCTCTGCAGCTGGAAGGGGCGACAAGTGAGCAGGGAGAGCTGGAACTGATGGAAGCCCAGATGTCGGGAAACTCCAACGGCCTGCAGTGAGCGGCGCAGAGCTGCAGGTCCCCCACAACGACACACCATCTCCGGTGAGCATCCCTGGCCCCTTGTTATATATGGTAGTAACTGTGGTGACCCCAGGATCAGGCACCCACATGAGGGTCCGCGCTTTAATTGACTCTGGGTGCGCGCGGGACCTAATCAGCCCCCTAGTAGTGGAGGGGCTGGGACCTAAAGTCACCCCGTTAGCGGAGCCCCTGAAGTTTACCCAGATGGATGGGTCCGAAATGAAGGAGGAGTGCATAGCAGAGACTGAGAGCTTAATTTTGGGAACGGGGGACCACTGGGAGAAGAGAGCTTTCGTCATAACCCCTAATGCCCAATTCCCTATGGTGTTGGGTAGCCCTTGGCTCGGGGCGCACGACCCCTACATAAAATGGAGCGAGGGGAAGATTTCGTGGGTAGACGAACGCTGCCAGAGCCACCGCTGGGACCCAGGATGGGGTCCCGGGCCCCCCAGCCCGCCGTCTCCCGCGGCCGCCCTCGCCCTCGTCCCTGCCATGGTGCCTAAGGAATATAGAGACTTGCTGGACGTGTTCAGTGAGACCGAGGCGGACGAGTTGCCCCCCCATCGGCTGTCGGACTGTGCCATAGAGCTCCTCCCAGGCGAGAAACTCCCAAAGGGCAAATTGTATTCCATGAGCCCGGCGGAACGGGAAGAGCTGCGGAAGTTCTTGGACAAAAATCTGGCTAGGGGGTTTATCCGCCCCGCCAAGTCCCCTTTTGCGGCGCCCGTGCTGTTCCGAAAGAAAAAGGATGGCGGCTTACGATTGTGCACGGATTATCGGGGGCTAAACGCAGTCTCCACCTCTAATGCTTACCCCCTCCCGTTAATAAAAGACCTTTTGGCGGAGGCGGCCAAGGCGAAGATTTTCACCAAGTTGGATCTGCGAGACGCCTACTTCAGGGTGCGCATAAGGGAGGGGGATGAACCCAAGACTGCTTTTAACACCCCCTTGGGACAGTTTGAATACCTCGTGATGCCATTCGGCTTAAGTGGCGCGCCCGGGGTCTTTATGAGTTTAATCAATGAAGTGTTGCACAAGCACCTATTTAAGGGCGTGTTATGTTACATAGATGATATCTTGATCTATTCCACTGATAAGAACGAACATGTGACTTTGGTCAGAGACGTACTGTCAACATTACTGAAAAACCAGCTGTTTGTGAAACTGTCTAAGTGTGAGTTTCACCGCGAGTCTGTGGACTTCCTGGGCTACCGCATTTCTCAGAAGGGGTTGGAAATGGACCCGGGGAAGGTGGAAGCGGTGGTGCAATGGGAGGCTCCGCGAACGAGAAAGCAGCTGCAGAGCCTGTTAGGATTTTGTAACTTCTATCGGACTTTCATCAAGGACTTTGCCAAAGTCACCCTTCCCTTAACGGACTTGTTGAAAACCAAGGGGAGGGGTCCCGAGGCGGGAAAGCCGGGAGAGAAACTGGCGTGGAATGGGGAGTGTCAGAAGGCATTTGAGGCTTTAAAAACTCTTTTTACCTCGGAGCCCATTTTGGCGCACCCGGATGAGACTAAAGATTTTATAATCCATGTTGATGCCTCGGATGTAGCAATGGGGGGGGCCATCCTACAAAGGGACTCGGAAGGGAAACTGCACCCCTTAGCGTACATCTCAAAGAAGTTTAATGAAACAGAGAGGAATTGGTCAGTGTGGGACAAGGAAGCTGCGGCCATTAGATTGGCGCTCACCACCTGGCGCCACTGGTTGGAAGGGGCGCAGACTCCGTTCGAAATATGGACGGATCATAAGAACCTGGAAGCTTTGCGCACACAGCGGTCCCTCAACGCCAAACAACTGCGCTGGGCTGATTTCTTCTCAAAATTTAACTTTGTGTTAAAGCATTTTCCTGGGAAGGCTAACTCCCTGGCAGACGCGTTGTCCAGATTGCCCCAACACGAGAGTCTGAAAGAGGAGGTATTCGATTCCATGTTCTCCCCCCAGCAGCTGGGAGGAGCAGTTGTCACCAGGAGCAAAGCAAAGAAAGCCGAGCTAACCACTGGGAACTGTCAATGGGGGGAGGAATATGCTCCTGAGGAAATAGAGGAATTGGAAGCGGTGGGAGAGTGCGAAAAAAGAGAGGACAATTGTTGGCTCCATGGGGACAAATTAGTGGTGCCTAAAACCAAACGCAAAGAAATCCTGCTAAATTGTCACTCTTCCAAGCTCGCCGGGCACTTTGGATTCCTAAAAACTCTTAACCTAATCCAACGTCAATTCTGGTGGCCGCGCATGCGTCGAGACGTCTCGGATTTCGTCTCGGCATGTCAAACCTGCTTAATGTGTAAAAAACGGGGGGGCAAAGTCCCGGGATTGTTACACCCCCTACCCACGGCTTCCAGGCCCTGGGAAGACATAGCCATGGATTTCATTACCAATTTGCCCCCATCAAAGGGAAAAACAGTGATCTGGGTAGTAGTAGACACTTTCTCTAAACAAGCCCATTTCACTCCCTTCAAACAATTACCCACCGCCAAAGGGATGGCTAAAGCCTTCTTTAACCAGGTGATAAAATTACATGCTTTTCCGAGAAGGGTGGTATCCGATCGCGGAAGTCAGTTCGTTGCCACCTTCTGGCGGGAGCTTTTGAAGCTAATGGACATAGAGCCTGCCTTAAGCTCAGGTTACCATCCAGAAACCGATGGCCAATCCGAGCGAACTAATCAAATTCTGGAGCAGTTCTTAAGATGTTATACCAACTACCACCAAGATAATTGGGTGGAATTACTACCCTTTGCAGAATATAGTTACAACAATGCAGTACATTCCTCCACTGGGGTCTCACCTTTCATGGCAGTGGGGGGCTTTGAAGGTAAGCCGCTCCCCACCCTCAAGGAAGACCCCCAGGCTCCTCCCTCAGAATTTAAAAATTGGTGGTCCAGTCTCCAGGACTCCTGGCCGTTGATTGGTAAAGCCTTGGACCATGCCAAGGAGGACTATAAGAAATATGCTGATCGTGGCCGAGCACCGGGATGGGACCTTCAACCCGGGGACTCAGTTTATCTCTCTACCAAAAATATCCACGGGTTACAGCCCAGTAGAAAATTGGGATGGAAATATGTTGGACCTTATAAAGTGCTACGAAAAATCTCTGATGTCTCCTTTGAACTAGAACTGCCTAAATCACTAAGTTCTATACATCCTGTGTTTCATTTCAGCTTGCTGAAGAAAGATCCTGGGCCGAATGCATGGCATCCAGTTCCTCCAGTTCCTCCTCCACTGATGAAGGAGGGGAGTCCACACTACGAGATAACTGAAATCCTGGATTCCAAGACAAAAAGGGGCCACTTGTATTACTTAGTTAGATGGTTAGATTTTGGGCCGGAACACAATGAATGGATTCGTTCTGAACATGTTCATGCCCCCAAGTTAACCAAACTGTTCCATAAAATGTTCCCTGAAAAAGCTCGGTGAAGAGGATTATGGGGAGGGCAGGGTGTCAGAATCAGTTAATTCTGTCAATGTAATCTTGCTTGCACACTATGTATTCTGTTATTCCTTGTGTATTGGACCTGTATTTTCTCCTGTCTGGGTCGGGAGGGTGACAATCCCTGGAGTGAGAACAAGGAGGCCTCTCATCCCTGCCTCCGCATTCCAGCTGCTCCGGCAGTAACTTCAAGGGGAGGAAGGCTCTCATCTCTTATCTATGCTAAAGAACCTTGGAGCCATGAATTGTTATGTGAACGGAGGGGTCTGGTTGGGAAAGGGAAATTTACTGCTTAACACCTCACTTTTTTCCTGTGTGAACCAAACGGTCAAGACACCTTTTAGCCCGCCAATTTTCCCTCCTGGGGATTGGCTACCTATGGGTAATTCAAACTCCTTGGAATGGTATAATAGACCCGCTTGTATTATTTGTCTCATCTCTGACAATATCCCGAGACGCTGTACTAATGTAGGAATAGGCAATAAAGAACTGTGGTTAACCAACCGAGATCTGATCCTTGACTACTTTGAACAGGACTCTCACAAACAATAGAGTGTAAATAGCCTATCGTTGGGAGTGGGGTGTGTTTGGGGTGCAATCCTTTTCAGGCATAAATACCGGGCTTCGGCCAGGGTTAGCCAGTCTTCTTTTCTCCTTGTGGTAATCACGCGTAAACTATGAGCTGATAACTCAACGCGCCTGAACCCAGTATATCTCAGTGTCTGAGGAACGAAGCCTGGACTCTCGAAAGCTCATACCGCCCCCCCCCGCCACCCCAATCTTGTTGGTCTCTAAGGTGCTGGCTGTGATGCATAACAGAGAGGCTTCGGACTTTTTTAGAAATGAAGCATCAGGGAGCTTGCTCTCTGTGCTCGCCCTTTGGAACGGGACTGCAGTGGGCAAGCACAATCACAGTGAAACGGCTGTTCCTAAAAGAGGCTTTATGATCAGGGTCCTCGTGGGCCTAGGGCTGCCAAGTCCAACTTGGGAAATATCTGGGGACTTTGGGGGTGGAGCCAGGAGACTTTGGGGGTGGAGCCAGGAGAAAGGAAGTGACATCATTTTGTGATGTCACATCCTGTGATGTTGCTTCCACATGCTGACACATGAACTCATGAAGTTTCCTAATACTGAATCAGGCCATTGGTCCATCAAGGTCAGTATTGACTACTACTCAGGTAGTGGCTCTCCAGGGTCTCAGGCTGAGATCTTTAATGTCACCTATTACCTGATCCTTTTTTAGCTGAAGAGGCTGATACCTCCTGCATGTCAAGCAGATGCTCTATCACTGAGCAACGGCCCTACTGAATCCTTCCTCATCTCGGCAGAATATGATTTTCATATCATAAGAACAGGAGAGAAGCCACAGTGGATCGGCCCATCCAGTACAGCCCATCCAGTACAACACTCTGTGTCACAACAGTGGCCAAAAATACCAGGTGCCCTCAGGAGGTCCAGCAGCGGGGCCAGAACTCCAGAAGCCCTCCCACTGTTGCCCCCCAAGCACCAAGAATTCAGAGCATCACTGCCCCAGACAAAGGGTTCCATTTAGACCTTGTGGCTATAATAGCCACTGATAGACCTCTGCTGGATGGGGACAGAGAGAGAGAGAGAGAGAGAGAGACAGACAGACAGACAGACAGACAGATAGACAGCTTTTTCACTTACTCTTGCCCAATTCCCAGGCTTTATTTCTGGCCCTTGTTTCACCCAGCTGTTGTCCATGTAAGTCCCATAACTTCTCCCCCCCCCAGCATAGGCTTTTTGGTGGCTAAAGAGGACCTTTGACCTCCCCTTTTCGCCAGCAGAAAAGCTAGTTGGATCCATCCCTAACTTAAAATACCGGTTACTTGATGTACAAATGCTTTTAAAAATGCAGATTTTTACTGCGGGGGGGGGGGGACATGGTTGAAAGAAACAGAAAATTGGCATAAAAATGAGGAATCCCAACTTTTATTTGCAGAAGGGAAATGAGGATTGGGGGGACCCAAACAGCCACGACAAGACATTTTAAACAATCCCACTCCCAGACCTTCTACAGGCAACCTCTCCTTGTGATGTTTACCTCTTTGGAAGTGACAGTTTATTCCTTTGACAAAACCACAGTGGACAGACAGACAGAAAAAAGAAAGAGGGGGAGGGGGAGAGACAGAGAAGGAAAAGAGCTCGCAGACCCCAGCACCTTACGCAGCTTACTCCAGCAGCAACCTTGCACGGAAGCCCTTCAGTAGAAAGAGCTTAGTCCCTCCTTAATCTCTGGGCAGGGCTGTCTTGCTCGATCAGCTCTTAAAGGGGAAATTTCCCTTTTAAGAAGTTCAAGAGGCCAGCAGGGCAGGCTCCGAGGTTCCCCTGCTGGCAGCCATTTTGTCCCCCCGGTGGCCAATTTTGGAAAAGCGGGGGAAAGCTTTAAAAATCGGTGTTTCCCCCGCTCTACCGGGGGACTTGGCAGCCCTACGTGGGCCCCACCCACGAGGCTGTGTACACTCGAACTACCACTGCTCTACCAGAGGGTGCCCTCTGTAGGATCTTGCTTGGATATGATCCAAATCCACCCAGGCGGCTCCCCCACACTTTCGCTCTGGGGGTGGAGCAAGGAAGCAAGGCTGTTCCTCCCCCCACAGTGCCATTCAGCACAAGAGCTGGAGGCTGGCAGAGACTTCTTGCTCTTATTTGGTTCTTCAGAGCCCTTTCCTGTAGTCAGGACTTCATGACCATAACTGCTGTATCATTCTGCCCTCCTTTTTGCATTCCCTGGTCTTGTGTGCTTCCTGACCCAAAACACTTTTGCTCCTTTAAATAGTTTTTAAAAACGTAAACTATGTTTCTGGCCCTCAAAAACTTAGCTGCCCATTTTCCAAGACTGGGAACACAATCCAGGTTTCCTCGACATTTGTGGGTAAAATTTCTGCACAAGAATACCACCAATTATGAACAGCGCACCCACCAAACACACCCTGGGAACCGCCAGGCACAGCAACCTGGAACTTCCACCGTGTCACTCTGCTCTTTTTCAACTTGGAATGGGGGAAAGGCCAATTCAGAGTTGGGAATTATTAGGAAAGAAATTGAAAAATAAAAAAGGTATTATGGTGCCCTCACAATAAAACCATGGTACAGCTGCATGCAGAAAGCACATGGCTCTAGTCACAACATTAAAAAAATAGATAGAAGCAGAAAAGGCACCCACTGATACAAGGTGTGTGTGGCACAAAGGATTTCCACCGAAGGGGTTCTGGTGGGGCAGCACAAAGGCTGCCAGAGAAATCCAGATCTTGGGCCAGCGAAGACGGATGGATCCTCTTGAACATCCCATTAGCTGTTAGCCCATTCATTTGACTGATCTGATCCATCAAATCAATCAGGACTGACAGTTCTTCATTTCAAAAACCCATTTCCACTTCCACGAAGATGAAGCAGTGCCCTGAAAATTGCTGAGGCACACAAGTAAGTAAATTACATGGTGTACTTAGAGCTCAAGAAGCTTTTCTATTGAGTCATCCAGATGGAGAATTTCAGAGGGAAGGGACAGGGACAAGGGCAGGAAGGGTAACTGGAACTCCAGTTTCAAACTTTTGCAAGCGGCTAAGCACTTTTTAATAAAAAATAAATAAAAATAAAAATCTCAGGTCAGTCTGAAGAGGACTTGTAGAATCCCTCACAAAAATCCTTATAATTGTCCAAGTTCATTATACAAAAACATTCATAGAAAAAGTTAATTGTGTGACGAGATAAAAATAGCCAATAGGGAAGTTGGAAAGTTATACAGCATTCAAATACACCCCGGGATGGAATAAAGCCAATCACAAAAAAGCAAGCAAGCACACCTAAAATAACGACTATAGTTTCCCTGGGGAATAGGAGCATCCAGGCACCAAGGTCAGAAGCAGGCAGGCATAGAGATAAGACAGAGAGCATGAATCGAAAGTTAAAATACCAGGAGACATCTGTCTTCAATGCAGGCTTCACCCAAGTTGTAACTGGACAAGTTACAAACCTAACCGCAGTCTCTGCTGCCTATGAGATTCGTCTGATTGTTGCAAAAGTTTTGATCATCAAGTCACATAAAGCCTCATGCGGCGTGGGACCGACATCTCTAAGGGACCACCTCTCCTCATATGTGTCCCGGAGAGCTCTGCGCTCTTCGGAGGACCATCTGCTGGTTATTCCTGGCCCGAAAGATGTCCATCTAGTCTCAACCAGGACCAGGGCTTTTTCGGCCCTGGCCTGTTGGAACATGCTCCCAACTGAGACCAGGGCCCTGTAGGACCCATCACAGTTTCACAGGGCCTGCGAAATGGAGCTGTTCCGCCAGGCCTTTGGTTGAAGCAGTGGGCCTCTGCTGGGAGCCAAAATTAGTGTAGACTTATTATTTGGGCTTGGAACAGGAGCAACCACATCCTTGCTGCTGTCAGGTGGGGCAAGTCCTCCATAACTGGTGTGTTGTTGGTGGTGGTGGTGGTGGTGGTGTCTCCCAGGCATTTTGGCTGTGAAGGGCATTCCACCATTTTCTTCAATGTTAAATGGGTGAAGCTCAGTGTTGTTCAAAGGGTAGCTGTGGAGCACAGATTGGGTCAAAGTCAGAACATTTAGAAAGGGACAGGAAGGTCTTGGCAACAACATAGTCATCTGTGAGGAAAAAAGTATACATACGTATTCATTAGAACACAGTCTGAGTCCAGCAGCACCTTGAAGACCAACCAAGTTTAATTCTGGGGATGAGCTTTCATGTGCAAGGCACCCTTCTTCAAATACGACAGCCTTCACCCAGAATTAAACTTTGTTGGTCTTCAAGGTGCTGCTGGACTCAAACTTTGGTCCGTTGCTTCAGACCAACACGGCTACCCCACCTGAATGTATACGTACTTATCAGTTACTCCTGCCTATCCACCCTCCATGCCACCATGGCACATCTCGCTCTCTGAATGGTCGCTGGAGAGGCCCTTACAACTCTTTCAAAAGACGGGGGTTGCCACCAGGGCTCTGTTTGTGTCGGTACTTAGTGGTACTGAGTACCAGCACCTGGGGGGGGGGGGCTCTCCCACGTCCTGAGGATCGAGCTGATGGAAATCAATGCAACCTTATACATAATTACCAGCACTTTCATTAAGCAAAAAAAGCACTGGTTATCACTATGACTTCCTCCTTGTTTGCTCCAAATCTCACCCACGTCTTCTGAAGCTTCTGGTTCCAGGCAGTTCTTCTCACAGAGGTGATAAACCTATATCTGGGCTGTACTATTTAAGAAAACAGATGGGGGCCACCTGGCTGAATGTTCCTCCATACCAAAAAAAAAACCACCCTTGGACACAGAGAATTTGCACCTTGTGGAGGAGGGTTGTAGCCTAGTTTTCTCTTACGTGTGAGTTCTCTGTGCGCAGGACTCTCCCCCTCCCTGGAGAGCATTCCATCATGCAAGACCTCACCCGCAGTTGGAAATGGCACAGCCCAGATTTGGACTTAAAGAGGAGTAAGGAACTCTATCACAGCCCTCCACCAAAAACACAGTTAAGAGGCCAAATGTGGAGACTGCTGCTCAGATTTAGAGAAAAGATTTAGAGAAAAGGCAAGGCCCTCACCTGGATGTCCCAGGGTAGCCTGGTCCTATCAAATCTTGGAAGCTTAGTGGGATCAGGCCTGGTTAGTACTTGGATGAGAGACCACCAAGGAAAAAGGTTGTGACACAGGGAGGCAATGGCAAACCACCTCTGTTTGTAATTCTTGCCTTGAAAACCCTCCGGGGTCGCCAGAAGTTGGCTGCAACTGGACTGCACTTCTCACCACCAGCCATCCTATGGGTCCACACCATTTATTTGGTTTGCTTGTGTCCTCAAATGATTAGTTCTGCTAATGTCCGATGTGTATGAGCTTCTGGTTACAGACTTTCCAAGGGGCTTATTTAGATAGCAAATATCCCAAAATTCCAGTAGATCAGCATGAGTGTGTGGGTGGGTGGGTCAGAACAGCAGCGAACACTTCATTTTGTTTACCGTCACACTTGCGTTTCCAGAACGTTCTGAGAACCATCTTGTCAAGTCTCCCGGCTATGGTGCATCAGATTTTGAATTCTGTAAGGGTTTGCTTTGTGTTTTGTTTTTTATAGACATTAATTTACACCATCTTAAGAAATATGCTCAAGGCAGCTTGCAAGATAATAAAATACACAGTAACAAAAAAATTAAAACAGCTTAGCACAAAATTCAAAACTAGAAGAGGAATCTATTTTTAAAAGGCTCTTTGCCTGATCAGGACCAAGGACCTTACAAAATGAGAAGCAAATACCTTGAACAGGAAGCCACCTGGATCAAGATCCTGGAGGATTTCAGGCTATCATGCCTGACAGTGAATAACTTCCAACATTTTGTTCATTGTGTGATACATACTTTTGTCTCTGAGACTGAAATATATCCAATTTTATATTCCATTGTGAGATCTAATTGGCAATGACCTTTAATCTTCAGCAAACAAACGAACTGAACAGAGGCCATGTTTTGAACTAAATGGGGGCTGGCCAGCAACCAAAGCTGGTTCCAGGTATTTTGTTGCATCAAACAAAGAAGACCTGTTCCCTCCCGAGGCCTGTGGAATATTTATAATCTGCCTTTCTCCCCAGCAGGATCCAAAGCAACTTACCACAGCGGTTTAAGACAACTGTAACAATTTTAAAAAACCCGAATAAAACCAAAAGGCAGATCAATCAACCACTGTCACCCTATCCATTCCATCTGCTACCCTTCCAGTCCCCAGCCAAGGCAAATGTACCCAAATCAGATGGAATGAACCTGTGTAACTGACCCTGCCCGGATGCGTGGTTGAATGTTACCGTAGTCTCATGGGATGAACATGTGACACGTGACATGAAGGAACATGGGATGAACTGCTGAGGGGCTGGGCGTGCCATCTACAGCCCACTGATCTGGCTTCAGACCTGATCTTGGGACAGAAATTGCCTTGGCAGTGCTGGTGGTATTGACTTCGACCAAGAGAGACTGAAAGAAACTGTCCCTATTGATTTCCCAGGATCCTCCCCCCCATAGCGGCCTTTGGTACTTCTAATGTTGATGGTATCTTTATGGGCTGCCTACTAAGAACTGGGAGCAGGAGGTACTGTTTTCCTGTGTGCCAGATCTTCTCTGGTGGGTTTCAGAAGAGAGTCACAGGAGAACCTTCCCAATGGGGAAATGATGCAAATTCTCAGATACATAGTTAGCAGCCAGTTGCGCTGGAAGTTGGATCCTTTGGTCACAAGGATACCTGGCATTGTATGTGCTGCAGTTTTCTCATACATTGGAAACCTAACAGCAGAAAAGAGAGTGAGTCCAGGAGCACCTTAAAGATTAACAAAATTTGTGGTAGGCTATGAGCTTTCGTGAGACACTGCTAACTTCTTCAGATACAGCTAGAACGTGAGTCCATCTGTCCTATATATTGGAAAGTGAAGTGATTTCAGACATCAAATTACATTAGCAGGCAAATGACAAGAACAGGTGTGATTGAATTACATGTGATATGCAGAATGGTAGTAGGCGTGGAGAAATCAGCATTGGTAATGAGACAGGAAACCTAGGTCTCAATTTAGTCCAGGTGGATACATTGTCTAGAGCTTCATCATCAGTTGCAATACAGCAGTCTCTCTGCATTTGCCTGGACTCTATGGCATCATACCCCATTGAAGTCCCTCCCCTCCTCAAACTCCACCCCCCTCAGGCTGTACTCCCAAAATCTCCAGGTATTTCTCAGCCCAGAGCTGGCAACCCTAGGTATGGGACTGTACCCAATCCTGGCCAGGGTCTTTGGTTTTCTGCTTACCTTCCAATGCGCTTTTAAATTATATAGTTTTTTCAGCAGTGCTAAAGAGGTTTATGACAGTGACCAGGTTTTGCCCTCTGCCTTTTGCCCACTTTATATGTTGCAACCAAGTCTTTCCACTTGCTCCACTCCAGTCAAACCTTTGCTATAGACCTGTATCATTTTTGCAGAAAGGAGATGGGAAACCTAGGTCTCGACTCAGTCCAGGTGGATGTATTGTCTTGAGCTTTGTTATCAGTTGCAATTCAGCAGTCTCTCGAGAACTCGGTTTCCTGTCTCATTGCCAATGATGATTTCCCCACACCAGCCACCTCTCTGCATATCACAACTAATCCAGTCACACATGCTATGGTCATTTGCCTGCTGATGTCATCCGGCACCTGAAATCACCCCACTTTCCAATATATAGGATAGCTGGACTCTCATTCCAGCTGTATCTGAAGAAGTGAATAGTGACTTACGAAAGCTCATCCCCTGTCACAAATTGTGTTAGTCTTTAAGGTGCTTTTGGACTCAATCTGTTTTCTACTGCTACGGACAGACTAATGTGGCCACCCATCTTGGTCTTTCTGGAAACCTAACATAAAGCAACAAGTGTGTATGTGTGTGTGTGTGGGAGGGGGGGTGATTATCTCCCTTTTCACCCTGTTTATCCCACTAAGGCAAGATGGCCATGAAGAGACAGGTTAAGCCACAGTGGCTTCTGTTCCCAGTGCAGCTTGGTTTTTACCACCCATCTATAACTTGACTCCATTTTATGATCACCCTCAGATATCTGCTGTGATAGAAAATTGTATTCATCCCACAAGATATTAATTTTCCCTGACCTGGGTGGCCCAGGCTAGCCTGATCTCATCGGATCTCAGAAGCTAAGCCAGGTTGGCCCTGTTTTGTATTTGGATGGGAGACCTCCAAAGAATACCAGGGTCATGACGTGGAGGCAGGCAGTAGCAAACCACCTCTGAACATCTCTTGCCTTGAAAACCCCACAGGGTCATAAGTCAATTATGATGAGGGCAAAAATATGTAGAGATTCTGTGAGGTGAGTCTCAGCTTAATTTTTTCCTGCCTCTTGTTTACCGGACTCTGTCCCTTTTGACATTTGTACATCCCACCGCACCCCAATAGGTTCTTCTTTGGCACCCCTATATAACATATCCAAGGGATAGCACTGAAATCTCACTGATTTCACCCCCCCACCCCCATCCCAGCCAGATTTTTACAAGCCCAGTGTCTCCTTCACTCAATGGACACAAAGCACACCAGCCCCGTCTTTGATGCTTCTGAGAATGTGTACATAGACACATTTGTACTTGGTCTCCTCCTTCAAGCACCCCCCCCCCCAGACACACATGCCCATTGCCCCTCACGGACCTTCGGTCCCATGAGATGGATTCTGGTTCTGAGCTCTTTCAAGTTCTCACCCATTCCATCTAGATTATCCAGAATTACCCTGCCATCTCTACAGGGTGTGTCATTCTGAGCCAGATGTTTGCCACCTCCTGTCAGCCTCCCCCCCCCCCCGGAGCTGCTCTGCAATATTATCAAAAGCTATAGCAACGATCCTGTTTCAGTTCAAGCCCATGCCACGGCTCTTTGGTATGGGGTCAGCTTGCCCCCCCCCACATTCCCCAGTGCCTGACCAATTTAAACAAACCTCCTAGCATCACCCCTCCCACCCCCCTGCCTCCCGATCCCACTAGCCTTGCTCACTGAAGAGGTCACATTTCTGAGCATGCTACTTTGGAGGTCCTAGATTTTAACCTCCTGCCAGCAATCTGATCTTCCCTCCAGGACCACACTGTGACACTTCCCAACACTGCTGGTGCCAGCAGACCCCACAACCACCTGCTCCCCCTCTGCACACATGGCCACCAGCCCACCTGGAGAATGCGTGAAGTCCACGATATTCATCCCAGCCAAAGTCATCACACAAAGACATCAGAGACCCATTCTAAGGAGTCAGTCTCCCACTACCCAAAGCTACCCTCCCCATCACCAGAGCGGTCTCCTTCGCATACGAGGATACTGGTTTGCTGCCTGAAGGGTGGGCCCTGCTGAGGGACTCTTCCCTCTCTCCCTCTAGTCGAGGACCACCAATCTTCTTGACAGGACACAAGCTGTCACCACGGGAGTGGGCTGCCTCTCCTAGGTACCTAAGCAGCTCATCTGCATACCGCTCTGAGCTGCTCCAGGTTGGCATCTTCAGCCACCAGAGCAGGGGGCACCAGACCTTGTCAGCCAATGAGCACCTTTGGAATTCTGACACAGCGCAATGGGCCCAGCCACAAAATGGCTGCCGCAGCTTACCTTCAGTCACACAGTGAAGATCCTTGTGCTGTTGTGGCAGGCGCTGCTAAAGCAACGTTTCTGAAAATCTGCCCAGCCAATCAGATCTCCAGCGGCCAATCAGAAGCCTTGATGGGCAAAAGCTCACCTGGCCCTGCCCACTTTCTAAAGACACTTGGTGGACACTGGGAAAGGTTTTGGTGGTGCCATGGCGCCCACAGGCACCACAATGGAGACTCTGGTTCAAGGATATGAGCTCATGGTCTGAGAGGCAGGAGCTCACTGCATTGAACACCCTCTCCCCCCCCCCCCCCGCCACCTCAGGCCCACAACTCCTGCTTGGCAGGGGAACGATCCTAAAAGTAACTCTATGCAAGACACTCTTTAAAAGTGGCCGCTGAGACTATGGAGTAGGCAGACCCGGAATCAACCTCCATGCAACAGGGGGTGCCCAGATGCGGACCTCCGGTGCCGCTCCAGCCGGCGGCCCTCACCCTAGTGCCCTCGACTGTCCCCCGGGAGTATCGCGATCTACTGGAAGTGTTCAGTGAGACCGAGGCGGACGAATTACCCCCCCCACAGACTGTTGGATTGTGCCATAGAGTTGATTCCGGGCGAGAAACTTCCTAAAGGAAAGCTTTACTCGATGAGCCCCCCGGAGCGGGAGGAGCTAAGGAAGTTCCTAGACAAGAACTTGGAGCGCGGGTTCATTCGTCCTGCTAAATCCCCCTTTGCAGCCCCCGTTCTGTTCTGGAAAAAGTAAGATGGGGGGTTGCGGTTGTGCACGGACTACAGAGGATTAAATGCGGTGTCTGCCTCCAACGCTTACCCCCTCCCCCTTATTAAAGACTTGTTGATGGAGGCGGCCAAAGGAAAAGTGTTCACTAAACTGGATCTCAGAGACGCTTACTTCCGGGTGCGCATAAGGGAGGGGGATGAATTCAAGACTGCCTTTAATACACCGTTGGGACAGTTCGAATACCTGGTGATGCCGTTCGGTTTCAGTGGCGCGCCGGGGGTCTTTATGAGCTTGATAAATGAAGTGTTGCACAAGCATTTATTTAAGAGGGTGTTATGTTACTTAGATGATATCTTGATCTACTCCGCTGATAAGAAAGAACACGTGAAATTGGTCCGGGAAGTCCTCTCCACCTTGTTAAAAAATCAGTTGTATGCGAAGCTGTCTAAATGCGAGTTCCATCGAGATTCCGTAGACTTTCTGGGGTACCGCATTTCGCAGAGGGGACTGGAGATGGACCCAGCCAAGGTAGAGGCGGTGGTCCAGTGGGAAGCCCCCAGAACGAGGAAACAACTCCAGAGCCTATTAGGATTTTGTAACTTCTACCGCACCTTCATAAAAAACTTTGCCACTGTCACCCTCCCATTGACTGAGTTGCTAAAAACCAAAGGGAGGGGCCCGGAAGCGGGGAAGCCCGGGGAGAGAATTGCCTGGAATAGGGAATGCCAGAAGGCGTTCGAGACTCTTAAAACTCTCTTTACCTCCGAACCCATTCTAGCCCACCCGGACGAAACTAAGGAATTTGTGATCCATGTAGATGCGTCTGATGTGGCTATGGGGGGGGGCCATTTTGCAACAGGGTTCAGACGGAAAGTTGCACCCCCTCGCTTACATCTCGAAAAAATTTAATGAAACGGAAAGGAACTGGTCAGTCTGGGATAAAGAAGCCGCAGCTATCCGGCTAGCCCTCACTACGTGGCGGCATTGGCTGGAGGGGGTGCAAACCCCTTTTGAAATATGGACAGACCACAAAAATCTAGAAGCGCTGCGCACCCAGAGGTCCCTGAATGCGAAGCAGCTCCGTTGGGCGGATTTTTTCTCAAAATTTAATTTTGTGCTCAAACACCTCCCTGGGAAAGCCAATTCGTTAGCAGATGCGCTCTCCCGATTGCCCCAGCACGAGAGTTTAAAGGAGGAGGTATTTGACTCTATGTTCTCCCCCCAGCAACTGGGAGGGGCAGTGATCACCCGGAGTCAAAGTAGACGAACAACAGTAGAATCGGAGACGTGCGACTGGGGGGGGGGGGACTATTCGCCCGAGGAAATTGAGGAGTTGGAGGCATTGGCAGACTGTTCCTCCAGGGAAAATAACTGCTGGTATCATGGAGATAAATTGGTGGTGCCCCGAAGCAAGAGGAAGGACATATTACTAGCCTGTCACTCCTCTAAATTGGCAGGTCACTTTGGATTTCTAAAGACACTCAATTTAATTCAGAGACAATTCTGGTGGCCACGCATGCGCAGGGATGTTTCGGACTTCGTCTCTGCCTGCCAGACCTGCTTGATGTGCAAAAGGAGGGGGGGAAGTCCCGGGACTCCTGCACCCCCTACCCACTCCCTCTCGCCCTTGGGAGGCAATAGCTATGGACTTCATTACAAACCTGCCACCATCAAAGGGAAAGACTGTAATTTGGGTGGTGGTAGATATGTTCTCTAAGCAAGCCCACTTCACTCCTTTCAAGCAGCTGCCTACGGCAAAGGGGATGGCCAAGGCTTTCTTCAACCACGTGATCAAATTACATGCTTTTCCCAAATGTGTGGTATCCGACAGGGGCAGTCAGTTCGTTGCCAACTTCTGGCGGGAGCTCCTAAAGTTTATGGACATAGAGCCTGCTCTAAGCTCTGGTTACCATCCAGAGACCGATGGGCAGTCCGAACGAACTAATCAAATTCTGGAGCAATTTTTAAGGTGTTATACTAACTACCACCAGGACAACTGGGTGGAGTTGCTGCCATTCGCTGAGTATAGCTACAACAATGCAGTGCATTCTTCTACGGGCGTTTCCCCATTTATGGCGGTGGGAGGCTTTGAGGGAAAACCTCTGCCCACAATTGAAAACGCCTCGGATGCTCCCCCCACAGACTTTAAGCGATGGTGGGCGACCCTGCAAGAGTCGTGGCCTCTAATAGCAAAAACACTAGATCAAGCCAAAGAGGACTACAAAAAGTATGCAGATCGTGGTCGGGCTGAGGGCTGGGACCTTCAGCCTGGGGACTCTGTTTACCTTTCTACAAAGAACATACACGGCTTGCAACCCAGCAGGAAATTGGGGTGGAAATTTGTGGGCCCTTACAAAGTGTTGCGCAAAATCTCTGATGTGTCTTTCGAATTAGAATTGCCCAAGTCACTGAGTTCTGTGCATCCTGTTTTTCATTTCAGCTTACTGAAGAAGAATCCTGGGCCGAATACATGGCATCCAGTTCCTCCGACACCTCCTCCACTGATGAAGGGGGAGGCACCCCATTTTGAAATTTCTGAGATTCTTGATTCTAAGCTGCGTAGGGGCCACTTATATTATTTAGTTAGATGGCTTGATTTTGGCCCAGAGCAAAACGAGTGGGTTCGCTCTGAAAATGTGCATGCTCCTAAACTAGTTAAAGCTTTTCATAAAAGGTTCCCAGACAAGCCCGGATAGATTTATTTTTGGGGTGCCAGAGTGTCAAAATCTGCTGATTCAGACAGAGTATTTCTCTTGCTTACAGCCATGTTTCAGATATGTTTTCTGTGTTTGCTGCTTTGCTTCTTATACTACTGTATGTATGCTAGCTGCCCTCATGAGCACCTGTCATGTAACCCTCATTCTGGCCAGTATGTATCAGCATGTATGTAGAATGTGTAACCCCAGGTTTATGACCCTGACCGGCCTGGTTTGTGTAACTGTCAAAGCGGGAGGATGTCAACTTCAAAGTATGGGAACAATGGGCCTCTCACACTCCTACCTCCGCATTCCATTCATCTCGGCTGAGACTCCAAGGGAGGACAAGTCTCATCTCTTATCAATGTGCGAAAGCCTCAAGGCCATGGATTGTTATGTGAACTGGTAATATCTGAAGGGTCTGGTTTGGAAGGGGAAATTTACAACTTGACACCTCACTTTCTTTCCTGTGGGAAGCAAACGGCCAGAGCCCCTTTTGCCCGCCATTTTTCCCTTGTAGTGATTGGCTACCTATGGGTAATTCAAACTGCTTAGAAAGGTATAATAGACCCGCTTCTGTCATCTGTGTTATCTCTGACAATAATCCGAGAAGCTGTACCAATGTAGAGATTGGAAATAAAGAACTGTGTTTCATTAACAAAGATCTTCTCCTTGACTACTTTGAGCAGAAGTCTCACATTGGGTTAGTGTTAGGGTTTGGGTTAGGGTTTGGTCTAGGGCTATGGCTAGGGTTAGGGTTAAGGTCTAGGGTTAGTGTTAGTTTTAGGGTTAGGGTTAGGGCTTGGTTAGGATTAGGGTTTGGCCTAGAGCTAGGTTTAGGGTTAGGGTTAGGTCTTCGGTTAGGGTTAGGGTTAGTTTTAGGGCTAGGGCTAGGGGTTCGGCAAGGGGTATGTGTAGGGTAAGGTTTAGATTTAGGGGTAGGGTTAGGGCAAGGGTTAGGATTAGGGTTTCTGTTAGGGTTAGTGTTACGGTTAGGGCTAGGGCTAGGGTAGGGCTAAGGTTAGCTCTGGGGCTTGAGGTAGTTTTGGGGGTTTTGTTAGGGTTACTGTTAGAGCTTGGGCTAGGGTTATGGCTGTAATTAGGGTTAGGGCTAGGTTTATAGTTAGGGATAGGTTTTGGGTAGGGTCGGTGTTAGGTTTAGGGTTACGGTTAGGGTTAGTTTGGTATAGTGGTTAAGTGCATGGATTCTAATCTGGGGGAACCGGGTTTGATTCCCCACTCCTCCCCTTGCAACTGGCTGGATGACCTTGGGCAAGCCATAGCTCTGTATCAGCTGTTCTCTCAAGGACAGCTTGGGAAGGAGCTCTCTCAGCCCCACCTACCTCACAGGGTGTCTGTTGTGGGGAGGGGAAGGGAAAGGAGTTTGTAAGCCACTCTGAGACTCCAAGTGAGTGAAGGGCAGGGTATAAATCCAATCTCTTCTTCTTCTCTTCTAGGGTTAGGGCTATGGCTCTAATTAGAGTTACGGTTAGGGCAAGGGCTAGGTTTATGGTTAGGGTTAGGTTCTGGGTAGAATTAGTGTCAGGGCTAAACGTAGGGTTAGGGTTAGGGTTAGAGTTAGGGTTAGGGTTGGGGATAGGGTTAGGGCAAGGGTTAGGATTAGGATTAGGGTTACTGTTAGGGTTAGTGTTACAGTTAGGGGTAGGGCTAAAGATTTGGTCTAGGGCTTGGGCAAGTGTTTGGGTTTGTGTTAGGGTTAGTGTTAGTGTTAGAGCTAGGGCTAGGGCTAGGGCTACGGCTCTAATTAGGGTTAGGGCTAGGTTTAGCGTTAGGGATAGGTTTTGGGTAGGGTTGGTGTTAGGATTAGGGTTACAGTTAGGGTTAGGGCTAGCACTAGGGTTATGGCTAGGATTAGGTTTAGGTCGAGGGTTAGGTTTAGGGCTAGGGCTAGACTTACAGTTAGGGCTAGGGTAAGCGTTAGGGTTAGGGCTAGGTTTAGTGTTAGGGTTTGGGTTGGGGTTAGGGCAAGGTTTTGAGTTAGGGTTAGGGTTAGAGGGTTAGGGTTAGGAT
The DNA here is from genome assembly GCA_029233225.1 of Lepidodactylus listeri. Classification (NCBI taxonomy): domain Eukaryota; kingdom Metazoa; phylum Chordata; class Lepidosauria; order Squamata; family Gekkonidae; genus Lepidodactylus; species Lepidodactylus listeri. The sequence goes on along the minus strand of JARCFY010000005.1, from coordinate 139,627,064 downwards.
TAGTGCTACGTCTAGGGTTAGTGTTAAGGTTTGGGTTAGTGTTAGGGCTGGGGCCAGGATTAGGTTTAGGGTTCCTGCTAGGTCTATGGTTAGTGTTAGGGTTTGGGTTAGGGTTACAGTTAGGGCTAGGGTTATGGTTAGGTTTAGGGTTAGAGCTAGGACTAGGGCTAGGTTAGGTTTAGAGTTTGGTTTAGGGTTAGTGTTAGGGTTAGGGTTAGGGCTAGGACTAGGATTTGGTCTGGGGCTTGGGCTCAGCCTAGTCTTTGGGTTTGTGTTGGGGTTAGGGTTAGTGTTAAAACTAGGCCTAGGCTTAGGGCTATCGGTATAATTAGGGTTTGGGTTAGGGCTAGGGCTAGGTTTAGTGTTAGGGTTAGGGCTAAGACTTGGGTTAGGGTTAGTTTATGGGTCAGGTTAGTGTTATGTTTAAAGTTAGTGTTAGGATTAGGGTTAGGGTTGCGGCTAGGGCTTGGGTTAGGGCTTGGGTTTTGTTAGTGCTAAAGATAGGCTAGGGTAAAGGTGTGAGGCTTCTGTATTGACAGCAAGAAACCAGACCTTTGTTGTTGAAGCAAAGTTCTTTATTGTTCCAATACTGCAGACAGGTTCTCGAATGTTTGTTAGAGATGCTTAATGGAATACAGACAGTACTATTATACTCTCAGGTTTTCAATTGAACCCCAGACCTAAGCCAATCAGGGCAAGAGGGTGAATGCGGGAAAAGTAGAAAGGACCGTTGAGGTTCCCACAGCAAGGTGAGAAAGTTATAAATTCCCCTCTTGATCTGAGTGACCCACATGTGTGAACCTAGGCACAACATTCTCTAAGCACTGGCCATAAACAACGCTTCAAGGTTTCAATAACAAGATAACATACACAGACCCGGAAAAAGGGAGGAGGGAATGCAAGGAAGTACTCGCCATTTGTTTAGAGATGACACCTAGGAATTTGGGTCGCCATCTCCTGCCCAAACATTGCAACATTAACCAGAGTAAACCCCCTACTTCAAAGTAACATTTATAGCTGTTAGGAGGGAGGATGAAGGAGACAGATAAGGGGTGCTGGCAAGGGTCTGCTAGAACAAAGGAATCGAAAGCAAACTGCAAAAAGCACAGACATCATTGTAAAATGCAGAAAACACAGGGACATTGTTGTCAGAACCTGACAAAAGGTAAGGGTTAGGGCCAGGGTTGGGGTTAGGGCTAGGGCTAGGGTTAGGTTTAGGATTAGGGTTACAGTTAGGTTTAGGGCTAGGGCTAGGGTTAGGGATAGGGATAGGTTTAGGGTTTGGGTTAGGGTTGGGTTTGGGTAAGGGTTTGGGCTAGAGTTAGGTGTAGGGTTTGGTTTAGGTTTGGGCTAGGGTTACGGTAGGGTTAGGGCTAGGGCTTGTGCTAGGGCTAGGTCTATATCTAGGGTTAGGGTGTGGGCTAAAGTTAGGGCTAGAGTAATAGTAAGGGTTAGGGCTTGAGTTGGGGTTAGGCCTCGGGTTAAAGTTAGGACTAAGGCTTGGGTTAGGGTTAGGGTTTGTGTTAGGGCTAAATTTAGGTCTAGGGTAAAGGTAAGGGTTAGGGCTCGGGTTTCGGCTAGACTTAGGTTTAGTGTCAGGCCTAGGGTTAGGCCTAGGGTTAGGGTTCAGATTAAGGTTAGGTTTTGGGCTAGGGTTAGATTTAGCAATAGGGCAAGGGTTAGGGTTAGGTATAAAGTTTGGGTTAGGGTTAGGGCAAGGTCTAGAGCTATAGTTAGGTATAGGCTTTGGGTTAAGGTTAGGACTCGGATTACGGTAAGGGTTAGGGCTAGGGCTAGGGCTTCTGCTAGGATAAAAGATAGGGCTAGGGCTATGTCCAGGGTTATGGATAGCGTTAGGGTTAGGGCTATGGTTACAGTTAGGGCTAGGGTTAGAGTTAGAGCTAGGGTTAGGGCTAGGGTTAGATTTAGGGATAGGGTTAGTAATTAGGGTTAGGGGTTAGGGTTAGTAATTAGGGTTTAGGGTTAGGGGTTAGTGTTTGGGTAAGTTTAGTGTTAGGGTTAGATGTTAGGGTTAGGGTTTTGGGTTCAGGTTCGGGGTTTGGGTTAGGGGTTAGGGTTAGTGGTTAAGGTTTAGGCTTAGGGTTAGGGTTAGGTTTTGGTCTAGGGTTATGGTTAGGGTTAGGGTTAGGTTATAATGTTAGTCGTTCTGTTGCCTAATTTAGGCCCAGCAGCGGAGGGGTCTAGTGATTTTGCTACTTGGTGGAATTCACTATGTGAGTCTTGGCCTTTGATTGCAAAAATGTTGGAAGAAGCCAAAGTGGACTATAAGAAATATACCGATAAGGGGAGGGCCCCAGGATGGGATGGCCCCAGGATGGGATCTCTCCCGTGGAGACTCTGTCTATGCGTCAACTAAAAATATTAAAGGACTCCAACCTAGTCGCAAAATTGGGCTGGAAATATGTGGGGCCTTTCCCTGTTATAAGGTGCATTAACAAAGTGACTTTTGAACTTAAACTCCTCAAATCATTGAAATTTGTTCACCCTGTTTTTCATTACAGCCTACAGAAGAAAGATCCTGTGCCGAACAAATGGAGACCTTCCTCCTCCTGTCCTCCTCCTCCTCTGATGAAGAGCAATGAACCTCATTATGCGATCGATCAAATCTTGGAGTCTAAATTAAGCGGGGGCATTTGTTTTATCTTATCAAATGGTTGCATTTTGGTCCTGAAGAAAATGAATGGGTTGAGGCCTCTCATGTGCATGCTCCTGAAAAAATTCGGGCTTTCCATAAACTGTACCCTTTGAAACCTGGGAGGGGAGGGGATGTTTTATCAGGAGGGCAGAATGTCAGTTAGCACTGCCATGGTTTCCTGGTGATTGTCATTCTCAATGATACTGTTGTATTACCAAGGTACCTATTGTCAGCCCTGCCAATGTCTCCTGCTGTTTATTATTCTCAGTGGTATTATTCTCTATTGCAATTGTGTTATTCATTGAGGCCTGAGAGGTCTATCAACCAATCTGATGATTAATTAACATTTCCTTTGTTTCAAGTTGCAAACCGACTCCTCTAGGTCCCGGACAGGAGCTGGCATCTGTAGAGTGACTCCCAGCGCAGGAATGCATTTCTTGCTCGCTCTGCGCATGCTTACTGCTCATTAACTTTTCTTTATTCTTATCTGTCTTTCGCTTCTCCCTAGCTCATGGCCTTCAGCTGAAAGCCTCCTGCTATGTGTTATATTATTCACAGGTGCTATGTGATCCTTTGCTTGCTTTTCCTTGGGAACATCCACCCCACAAACCTCAACAGGGTTTTGCCTGGGAACCTACTTTACCACGCTTCCCTTGGGAACAGTGGGCCAGTATATTTGGGCGCCAATAATTCTCCCAATTGATTGGTGGAAATTGAGGGGGGCTTATTTCATATCAAGTATAATTGTAGTTGTATTCATACTAACAGAAGAAGTGTGTTTAACCAACAAGATCTTTTCTGCAAATAAAGGACTTTCTGTTTAAGGAGACCTGTTGTGCACTACATCAATTGGGACAATCTCACAGTATCATGCTTTTATACTGTTGACTAGATGTACAATGAAATAAAGCCATGCTCTGTGTAGGTAAAGTATCTATTACTTCTTACTGGAAGGACACTAACTACTATACAGACTTGGTTTAGCAAATTGTGGGACTTACATGTGATGGAAACTATCAGTGGCAAAATGGATTTTCTATCCAAGCCAAATTTCATTACTCCTGCATGGGAATGGGGGCGTGGCATCGGCGTTGATGGAGAAGGACGCCTGATTCCCTTGCTCTGACCCTGTCACCCCTTGAACCGGTTAAAATCGCAATTAGAGCTCTAAACTCATTCCTGAGATGGGCAGATCTGACTCAAACAAAACTACATCGAAATCTGCCTCCCGGGGATCCAAACCTTTTCCCCAGCGCAATCAATCTCTGAGGCCTCTGAAAACAACCGGGAGGAGACTAACAAAATGGCGACCGGGACAGCCTCTTCTCTCCCGCCAAACACACTGCAGTCTGAAACTCCACTCCCAAGCCTTCTAGCCACCATGGAGAAAAAAATCCTTGACAGCATGGAAGCTCTCATCGCTCCTCTGAATAAACAACTGGCTGAACTGAACATCTCAATGAATAAGGTCACTCATACAGCAGAACGGGCCCACGAACTAGGCATGGCATTAAAAAAAGACGTTCACTCTCTGCAAGATGAAACTCTCTCCCTGAGAGAACGAGTTCTGTCCCTAGAAACCTCAACCCGCAAATCTCATCTGAAGTCCAATGGGGACCCGGGAGGCCTGGTCTACTACCATTTTGTATTATTTTTAAAGTGCAGAACGGAGGCCATGTCTACTCTTTTTTTTTTCTAACTGCAGTGAAGGGTGGGGTGTAAATCCGATTTCTTCTTCTTCCTCCTCCTCTTCCTCCCACTGTTTAAGTGCTCAGCTTAGAGCAGGGTTCCACAACCTTTTTGGCTCATTCCTGGGGAGGCCAATTTTTGGGCTTGGAGGGTCTGCTTTCTAGAGGGGGGCAAAGAAGCAAAAGAGACTCCTTGAACCTGGGCTGGGGGGGCAGCTTCGAGGTTCCAGGAGTTCTGGTGGGACCCACTGCCCCAATCCCCACCCACGCATCTCCCCTGCCACCTGCCTGTACCCATGCCCCCAGCTGCCCAGAGTCATTGAGGAAGGGCATGTGGGTGGTGCTCCTGGCAGCAAAGGATGGTGCTGCCAGGGAATGAGTGTGCAGGGAAGTGGGGTACCTCAGCATGTGGGGTGGAAGGGCTTGCAGGGGGAGAAGGATGCCCGGGGAAGTGGGGGACATACCGGTGTGGTGTTGTGTTCTGGAAAGGAGGGCAGAAGGGGAGCTCTGGAGGGAGGGGAGATAGGGGCCCCTGGGTACTGTCTGTCCAGGGCCCCCCAAAATCTGAAACTGGCCCTGCTTTGTGTGTGTGTGTGTGTGTGTGTGTGTGCCACACTCTCCCTCCTCCAGGCTCTATTACCTGTACAACAAGAAATGGAGCAGCGTCTCGGTGGCCTCCAACCTCCTGGTCAACATGCTTTTGGGGGGGATGGGCCTTTCCATGGGCAGCATGCTTTGTGGCTGGGACAAAAAGGTGCCGGCCTCATGGGGGGAGGGGGTCTGCTGGACATGGAGGGGGGAGCATGTGAGCGGAATGATGCTCAAAACATGGGTCACCATAAAGGGTGTTGGGTGTTCTGCTGCTGCAGTGAGCAGCTGGTGGGGGGAGACCGTGGGGAGACTGAGGCCCTTCGCTTGCTCCCCCCCGAGACTGGTTAGGTTGGGCATTTTAGAGCCTTAAGATGAGCAAGGGGCTCCCCCTTATAAGGGCAACCCCAGATCCCACATAGGCACCCTCTCTTCCCAGGACATTCCCATCCCCTTGTAGGCAGAAGCTTCATGCAGTTAATAGCTGTGTGGTAGGCCGAAATCCAACAGGGGCGGCCTTTTGTCAGGAGGAGCTGCCAACAGCAGAGATGCAGCTACTGAAGGGAAGAATCTCTGTCCCCACAGAGGAGGGCAGTTCTTGTTTGGGGGCCTGACCACCTATTGCTCCCCCTGGAAAAGTGTGACCCAACCCATAACATGTCACACAAGCAGGGTGGCGTGGGTGAGGCGCAGAAAAGAGCTGCAGAGGAGGGAGCCAGAGACTGCTTGAGCAAGCAAGCCAAACTTTGTTCTTCAAAGGAATGTACTAGGTCATTAACAATAAGACAGAGGGTGAAAATTCCTTCCTGGCCTCAGGTGAGACGCAAGAGTATAACTTGGTGTTGGGATGCTTCTAAAAGGAAATTTGGGGAAACGGCTGGGGTTCATCTCTAAGCCCAGGAGCACATTGCTGTTTTTGGTGTGGGCCTGTTCTAGTTCTGCACATTTCACTGGTATACAGGAGAGGACTGCAATATACTTGTCTGCCAGGCCATAGCCCTTGTAGACATATGTTTTTAGGATGCTTAAAATTGACTGAGAGATCGTGGAAGGCTAGGAATCCAGGGTCTCTCTTCAAGAATGTGGAAAGAATGATATAAAGGAGGGATATTACTGGATTAAGGGGTTGAGGGAGAATGAAATGACTTCTTAGCTTTTGAGGAGAAGACTGGCGAAGCAAGAAAGGGGGCACAGTCTACTGGGGGGGCACGGTTTACTGGGCACTAAAGTTACAGCATTCCCTTTCCTTCGTCTGCAGGGACCAGGCCTTTACTACATAGACGACGACGGCGTACGCCTGTCAGGCCCCGTCTTTTCCACAGGAAGTGGAAACTCTTATGCTTACGGGGTGCTGGACAGCGGATACCAACCCGTCCTCAGCATTGAAGAGGCCTACGACCTGGGCAGGCAGGCCATCTCTTAAGCCACCCACCGTGACTCCTACTGTGGAGATGTTGTGAACAGTAAGTTTTCCTGGCCTCTGCCCTTGAACTGCCCTGGCTCTTTCAATGTCGCCCATCTCAGTCCTGTAAGCATGTGGCTGCTTTGTGAGAGCCGGCTTTACTTTTCCACATTTTACACTGATGGTGTGGTGTCTCCCAGTGTGTCACATGAAGGAAGAAGGCTGGATCCGGGTTGGACGCACCAATGTCGCTATGCTGCTCAACAAGTACGCAGAGGCCAAGAAATGAGATGTGACAGACTAAGAACCGTACATGCCGGAGGTTCTTTGACACTCAGGGCTGAAGGGGAAAAGGGATGAGGGCCCCATGACAATAAAGAAACCTTGAACGTTTGTTTTCTCGGACTTCGGTTTGTTATTTTGGAAGTTTGTTGCAATAATTTGGGAGGCTCAGTCAGAAACACTCAATCTACAAGCCTGATTCAATTTCAGGAGCATCTTAGAGGACAAAAAGATTTTCAGGGTTATCAGCATTTGGGAGTCCAAGCTCCCTTTCTCAGGTATAAGACCGAAGCACGTAAATCTTCAGTGGCTAAATTCTGGCACAATTCCACCCCCACCTCCAGCAACACAGGGATTCAGTGCCCATCCGAAAAACACCCTTATAGATAGATTCAACAAGTGGATAGCCATATTGGTCTGAAGCGACAGAACAAACTTTGAGTCCAGTGGCACCTTTAAGATTAATGAAGTTTAATTCTGGCTATAAGCTTTCATGTGCACGCACACTTCTTATACCCAGAATACAACTTTGTTGGTCTTAAAGGAGCTCAACTTTGCTCTGCATATTTGAAAGTCATGGTTTCACCAAAGGAAGGGAACGTCATGCACCCGCTAATCCCAGGAAAATGTCCTTCCATTTTTAAAAAAAAAAATCTCATCAGAATGCAGGTTTTCAGGCAAAACGAGAAACTTTGCCAGCATACCTCTTTATATAATCACAGCCTGGAAATTCAGGATGTAGCCTTTGACTTGGCTGCATCTATGGCATTAATGCCCATGGCTCCCCTTGAGGACCATTGTGGCACCTGCCCCATGATCCAGGATGGTGGGCAAGGCCCTTGCTCACTATGGTTTGCACTTGGCAGAGGGTTCCCACCTTGGAACATTTGCTGTCAGAGGGACTGGAGGGGGGGTGTCAATTTGTCCTAAGAGTGACTGTCCCAACCTGATCCGGGCACCCCCCCCCCTTTAACAGGCAGCTCCTGAAATGCAAAGTCTCCAGCCCAATTCCAGCTGCAATGACAATTTCTTTTAGCTTTTTGTCTCCTGTGATTTTTTGGCTCACATCCTGCCAGTGTGTAGGAACCTCTGCTGGTTCACCAGCACCGAGGACCGAAGCACCTTCAGCTCTCAAGAGCTGGGGGGGTGGGCAGAAAGGCTGATCTTCTGGCACCTGGCATGACCACAAAATTCAGACACCAGAGAGGCTTCAAGGGGCTGTCATATAGAGGAGGGTTCAGAGTTGTTTTCTGTTGCCCCAGAAGGTCAGACCAGAATGATCAATTACCTCAGAAGAATTTTCAGCTAAAGATTAGGAAGAACTTCCTCAGTGGAACAGGCTTTCTCAAGAGGTGGTGGGCTCTCCTTCTTTGGAGGTTTTCAAACAGAGGCTAGATGGTCATCTGACAGCAATGCTGATTCTGCAAACTTGGGCAGATCATGAGAGGGAGGGCAGGAAGGGTTGCCTCAGTGCTTAGTTCTTGTTGCCCTTTCTTACACGCCCAGGGGAATGCCGATCACCACTTTGGGGAAGCAATTTTCCTCCAGGCCAGTTTGCCAGAGATCCTGGAGGGGGCGGGTGGCCATCTTCTGGGCACAGAGCAGGGGTCACTGGGTGTGTGTGTGCAAGGAGGTATTTGTAAAATTCCTGCATTGTGGACTAGATGATCCTGGAGGTCCCTTCTAACTCTGTGGTTCTAGGATGCAAGTCTGAAAACCTTTGCAACACAGCATGTTTGGATGCTCTTAGGAAGTCCCTCCTCTGGTTGAATCAATCAGCTGCATCCACTATGCCCCAGTTCTGTTGGGTTGTCCCTCATCTGGAGCTGAAGAGCTCTGCAATGAGATAGCTGGTCGGCCATCTCCACACTTCTCTCAGCCATAAGTTGCAGCTTTCGCTGTTTGGGGGATGGATGTGGGGCTCCTGACTTTTGGAAGAAAGGCATTTGGTGCTGGAAGAACCTTGTGATTTGAATGTCCAGCTAAGCTAATGGGTGGTAGCTTCAGGACAGGCAGAAGGAAATACTTCTTTATTAAAATGTGGGATTTATTATTGAATGAATTATTTATTAAATTAAAAGATATTAAAATGTGGAATTCGCTGCCTGAGGATGTAGTGATGGCCACAGGCATAGACACGGGATTAGACAGATTCACAGAGGGTAGATCTATTAGTGGCCACTAGTCACGGTGACTGAAGGGAACCTCATTCAGAGGCAGTCACCATCTGAATCCCAGAGCCAGGAGGCAGCATCAGGGAAAGACTCTGTGCTCTGTTGCTGGCCCTCCAGGGGAACTGGTCGGCCACATTATGCCCTGCCGAGGTCCCTCCCTCCTCCAAACGCCACCCTCTCCAGGCTCCACCCACAAAATCCCCAGGAATTTCCCAACCTGGAGTTGGCAACTTTGGGTTCTGGACTCAGTTGCTAATTTCGTAAGGAAGAAAAGCAGGGCACGCATGACAAGAAGGGACAGCTCGGATTTCTTGAAGGCGTCATTCAGAATAGCTCCCTGTCCCAGATGGCACCTCCAGGCAGGGATCAGCCCACAACTGGCAGGTCGTGGGAAACGTTCCTCGGTCCGTTTCCCTTTGAAGTGAGTCTGGCATGATCCGACAAAACGTTGATTTCTATACCTGACTCTATTGTTTTCGTAATCAACTTTTGAGATGTTAATATAAAATCGATTCGCATGTAAGAATTAAACCAGGACGAGCAATAGGTTTGATTCTTTTTGGATGCATTATCCTCCAGCTATCCAAAAGTCGATATTCCCTTAGTGTCCTCTGAAGTTCTGTTTCAGTATCCATATTTAATGTTTTCTTCTTCTTTGGTTTTGACTTGTCCAGTTGTAAGTCTAAACTGTGATTAAAATCTCCCCCTAGAACTTCCTGAAATATTCTTAGGAGTTCTAACGTTTCCTTTCTAAATTGCACCTGATTGGCATTTGGAGCATATATTGTCCCTAATCTAATAGTTTGTCCTTCTAGTGTGCCTTTTACAAAAAATATACCTGCCGCGTTGGTCTTTTAAACAAACTATCCTTCGCTACAAAGTTAACCTTTTCTGCAATCAATATAGCTGTCCCCCTAGTTTTAGAAGATCCTGGGGATGTAAATTGTTGATTGTACCAAGAGTTTGCTAACACTGGGTCTGTTTCTTTCCTAAGATGTGGTTCTTGTAAGAAAGCAATATTTGGTTTGTGTTTTAAAATCTGCACTGTAATTCTCTACAATTGCTTGTTCAGTTCCAAGATATAAAGTTGTACGTTAAAGAACTTATTGCAATCTTCTAATGATTAATTTGCGGCTAATATAAAGTTTTCCCAATAGCACAATCCACTTACTATTAGGAGTCAGTCCTAACCCTCTAAACTGCAAAAAATTTGCTATATTCAATATTATCCACTTGTTAGCTACTACAATATAGTATTATCTACTCTTGCCAAACTTAAATTAAACGAAACTAAACCCGAACTTCAACCTTAACCCTTACCACCACCCTCACCCTACCCTGAACTCAAACCTAACCTTAACCGCAATCCTAACTGCAACACCAACCCTAACCCTAATCCTAACCCTAATTATAGCAGTATCCCTAGACCTATCTCTAACACTAACCCAACCGTAACACAAACCCAAACACTAGCCCAAGCCCTAGCCCTAACCCTAACAATAACCCTATCAGTAACCCTAATCCTAACCCTTGCCCTAACACTAACCCAAGACCTAACCCAAACTTTACACATACCCCTAGCCCAAACCCCAGCCCTAACACTAACCCAAGACCTAACCCAAACCCTAAACCTAACCCTAGACATAGCCCTAGACCTAACCCTAACCCTTACACTAACCCTAAAACTAGCCCGAGACCTAACCGTACCCCTAGCCCTAAGCTTAACACTAACACTAACCCTCACAGAAACCCTAATCCTAACCCTTGCACTAACTCTAGCCCTAACCCTATACATATCCCTTGCACAAGCCCTAGCCCTAACCCTAACCCTAACACTAGACCTAGGCCTAGCCCTAGCTCTAACATGAACCCTAACCCTCACACAAACCCTAAACATAGCCCTAGGCCCAGCCCTAAACCTACCCCTACCCCTACCCCTACCCCTAACCCTAGCCCTAGCCCTAACTCTCACCCAAACCCTAATCCTAACCCTAACGCTAAGCCAGCACGAGATGTAGCCCTAGCCCTACCCCAAACCATAACCCTAAGCCTAGATGTAGCCCTAGACCTAACCATAACCCTAAGAGTAAACGTAATCCTAACCCTTGCCCTAACCCTAGCCCTAATGCTAACCCTAACCCTGGACATAGCCCTAGCCCTATCTTTTACCCTAGCACAAGCTCTAGCCCTAGCCCTAACAATAACAGTAACCCTACCCCTAACCTTAACCCAAACCCTAAACCTAACTACAGCCCTAGCCCTTGCCCTAACCCTAACCCAAACCGTAACCCTAGCCCTAGCCCAAAATCTAACCCTAGCCCTTGTCATAAACCTAACCCTAACCCTAACCCTAGGCCTAAGTGTAGGCCGAACCCTAAACCTAACCCTAGCTGTAACGTGAGTCCTAACCCTTACCTTTACCATAGACCTAAATTTAGCCCTAACACAAACCCTAAACCCAGCCCTAGCCCTAACCATAGCCCTAACCCTAACTTTAACCCTAGGCCTAACCATCTCCCTAACTTTAGCCCACACCATAACCCTAGAAAAAGACCTAGCCCTAACACAAGCTGTAGCCCTAACCCTAACCCTACCCCTAACCGTAACCCAACCCTATAACTAATTTTAGCCCTAACCCTTACCAAAACCCTAACCCAAACCCTAACCATAAATCTAGTCGTTACCCAAAACCTAACCCTAGCCTAAACCCTAAACCTAACCATAACCTTAATCCTAACCCTAGCCCTTACTATAACCCTAGCCCTAGCCATAACCCTAGCCCTAGCCAAAAACCTAACCCTAACCCTAGCCCTAACCCTAGGCCTAACCCTAACTCTAACTCTAGCCCTAACCTGAACCCAAAACCTTACATTTACCCTAGACCTATCTTTAGCCCTAACACAAGCCCTAATCCTAGCTCTAACACTAACCCAAATCCTAACCCTAACCCAAGATTTAGCCCTAACCCTAAACCTAACCCTCCCCTAGCCCTAGCTCTTACCCTAACCCTAACCCTAGCCCTAACCCTAACCTAAACCCTAACACTAAACGTAGTCCTAGCCTAAACCCTAACCCTAGCCCAATTTGTAACCCTAGCCTTAGCCCTTACCCTAGCCTTAGATCTAAACCTAACCCTTGACCTAAACCTAATACTAGCCATAAATCTAGTCCTAGCCCTTACCCTTACCCTAACCCTAACCCTAGCCCTGGCCCTGGCCCTAACTTTAACCCTAACCCAACCATTAGCCCTAACACTAACCCTACCCAAAACATAATCCTAACCCTAACCTTAATTAGCCCTAGCCCTAACCCTAACCTTAATTATAGCAGTAGCCCTAGCTCTAACAGTAAACCGAAAACAAACCCAAACACTAGCCCAAGCCCCAGACCTAACCTTAGCCCTAGCCCTAACCCTAACCCTAAAACTAAAACTAACCCTAGCCCTAGCCCTAGCCCTAACCCTAACCCTAATCCAAGCCATAAACCTAGTCCTAGCGCTAACCCTAACCCTAGACCTAGACCTAACTCTAACCCTGACCCTGCACAAAACCTAACCCTAACCCTAACCCTTGCCCTAACCCTAACCCTTGTCAAAGCCCTAGGCCTAACCCTAAGCCTAAACCTAACCCTAACTCTAGCCCTAATGCTTACCTTAACACTAGCCCTAACTTTAGCCCTAACAAAAACCCTAACACTAACCCTAGCCCTAAACCTAATACTAGACCTAGCAATAACCCTAATCCTAGCCATAAAGCTAGTCCTGACCCTAACCCTAGCCCTAACTTTCGTCCTACCAGTAACCCTACACAAAACCTAACCCTAACCCTAAACTTAGCCCTACCCCTACCCTAATCCTAACCCCAATTATAGCAGTAGCCCTAGCCCTAGCTCTAACACTAAACCAACCCTAAAACAAACCCAAACACTAGTCCAAGCCCCAGACCTAAACTTAGCCTGAGCCCTAACACTAACCCTAAAAGTAACCCTAATCCTAACCCTTGACCTAAACCTGACCCTAACCCTAACCCGACACATACCCCAAGCCCAAGACCAAGGCCTAACCCTAAAATTAACCCAATTTAACAAAAACCCTAAATCTAACCCTAGCCATAGTCCTAGACCTAATGCTAACACTAACCCAAGCCCTAATCCTAACACTTACCCTAAAACTAGCCTGAGCCTGAGACCTATCCCTACCCCTACCCCTAACCCTAAAACTAACACTAACCCAAACAGTAACCCTAATCCTAACCCTTGCCCTAACTCTAGCCCTAACCCTAACCCTAACCCTACAAAAACCCCTTGTTAGTGATACCATACACAAACACTAGTTTGTTACAAAAAATGACTTTCGGCATTACTAAAAGCATGATATATCAACTGTAAGAACAATAACATTGAACCAATACAGAAACTGTATTGATATCACTTTGTAAAACCTAGAAATTTCACTTTCATCTAACCAAGAGATGACAGAAGAGTAATCAATGAATACTATACAAGAAATAGATTGGATTATAAATTGTAATAGTTTGTTACAAAAAATGAATTTCGGCGTTACTCCCAAGGAATCCCACTGAGCGGCAGTATGGGGCACCTTTTTCCTCTAGCTGTATAGAAGGAGGCCTCATATCATTGTATATGTACTCAACCATATAAAAGGATGATATATCAACTGTAAGAGCAATAAATGACATTGTATTGATACCTCTTTGTAAAACCTAGAAATATCACTGTCATGTCATAGAAAGAGTAATCAATGAATACAATACAAGAAATAGATTGGATTGTAAATTGTAATAGTTTGTTACAAAAAATGACTTTTGGTGTTACTCCCGAGAAATTCCACTGAGTGGCAGTATGGGGCACCTTTTTTCTCTAGCTATATAGAAGGTGGCTTCATTTCATTGTATATGTACTCAACCATATAAAAGCATGATATATCAACTGTAAGAGCAATAACATTGAATGCAAGACATACATTCATCAGATTTTGAAGTTGGTTGTACAAGGAGTGATAACTGACACTGTATTGATATCTCTTTGTAAAACCTAGAAATATCACTTTCATGTTACCAACAGATCATAGAAAAGAGTAATCAATGAATACAATAAAAGAAATACATTGGATTGTAAATTGTAATACTTTGTTACAAAAAATGACTTTCGGCGTTACTCTCGAGGAATACCACTGAGCGGCATTCTGGGGCACCTCTTTCCTCTAGCTGTATAGAAGGTGGCTTCATTTCATTGTCTATGTACTCAACCATATAAAAGCATGATATATCAACTGTAAGAGCAATAACTGAGCTCCCGGGCGCCTGGCAAAGCCATGGCTCCCGGGGGCTGCTTTGCCGCCTCGATGGATGCGAGGCAGCAACTAACGCGCTGCCGCGTGTCTCAGAGCAGGTGGGGGCGGGGCTTGCTCTATAAGAGCCTGTGCCCCGCTCCCGCCATGGCCGTTGCTCCACGTGCTCTTGCTTAGCAGAGCACGCGGAGCGTCTCTTCGTCCTTGGGCCGGCTGCTGGAGCCCGGAGGACTGTGGCGGCTGGATTGGGTCAGCGGCTTCAGTGGACGAGAGGCGGCGTCGGCTGGTCCCCCCTGTTGTCAAAATGCGGCTTCTCGCCCCGCACCCCCGTTGAAAAGCGCGGCTTCTCGTGGTGCCCCCCCCTTTGTGAACAGCGGCTGCTGCTCTTCTGGGGCGGCGGGTGAATTCGGCAGGCGTTGGGTGGCGGTGTTGGGGACAGCCTATCGGCTGCCTCTTTACGCTCTGAGGGGTGGGCTGGAGCTTCCACCCCCCCAGTAGTTTGTTGCTGCGGGCTTGTTTTGGAAGCTGGTGTTTGGGGCGGCGTTGTGTTTGAGGGGCAAGCGGCGGCGACGGTTCCTGGGAGCGTGGCTCCCTTGTTTACAGCGGCAGTGGGAACGGCGGCGAGGAGCTTGCCTGGGACGGCCAGCTCCTTTGCGTGGGTGGCAGTGGCGTTTTGGGGGGCTGGGCGGCGTTCCCGGCGTTCCCGGCGGCCCGAGCTGCAGCGGGGAGCTGTGTCTCTCTTTGGCATCTTTTGATTGCCCCCCCGGTAATTAGTGTTAAGGCGGCTGCGGCTTGTGCCGCCGGGTTCCCCCACCATCTATTAAAGCCCCAGGGGTGCAACTGAGGGGAGTGTGCATCTTAATTTTTAGTTAAGTCAGCCCCCCTATCGGTCTTTCGGCAGAGGTGGCAGCCAGTTAGGTGGCTGGGTGGTGGTTGTTTGCGGTATTCCCCCTCCCTCCAGTTGCTGCCATTTGTAAAGTTAATTTTGCCATTTGAGGCCATCTTTTTGAAAGCCCTGATATTGGGCATAGTCTCCCTGACATTCTAGGGGGCTGTGGGCAGCCATTTGGGTTAGGCCCTGGTGATCACTGTGATCTTTGCAGGTGGCCATTTTTTTTTTTTGCAATTAACAATTTTAATTATTTTTTATAATAAAAAAACAACAGCAACACAACAACAACACAGCATTGAACAGTACAATAAAGATAATTGTCACTCTTACAAACTTTGAATCTCAATACAGTATAAGATTGGTAAATGACAGTCCAACACTGTAATTAAAATACATTTAACAATAATTCAAAATTTAACAATCTAACTAACCCTAATAAAAAACTTTTAAACATCTAACAGTAACTCATCATGACTCATACAAAAAACTTAGTATCTCAGAATTTTATTTATCCGGGATACAATATTTATGCGGTTGGTGGGTAGCAATATAATTAATAAAGCTGAACCATTTCTTTTCAAAAGTGTTTGTTTGATGTGGATTGTCAGCCAGGGTAAGTTGGAGTGCAAGTTTATCAGATACCATCACATCCCAAAGTTTGGATATCCACTGACCCAAAGTAGGAATTTTTATGGTTTTCCAGTTGGAAGCAATAAGATTTTTTGCTGCTAACAACATCAGAGCAACAATTTCCAATGTTTGATTAGAGGCAAGCGAATCTGGCCAAAGATTCAACAACAAGGATTCTGGAGTATTTGGTATTTCCACACCAATAACCGTCTTGATTTCCAATATTACAGATTTCCAAAATACGTTTATTTTGGGGCAAGCCCACCAACAGTGAACTAAAGACCCAACCTGTTGGCATTGTTTCCAGCACAAGGGGGTCGATTTAAATCTGCATTTAAAAAGGCGCTCAGCTGTTAAATACCACCGGTTCATTATTTTAAATTGTTGGAGTTGAAAGTTTGATATTTTGCTATGTAATCAATGAATACTATACAAGAAATTGTATATTGTAATAGTTTGTTACACAAAATGACTTTCTGCATTACTCCCGAGGAAACCCACTGAGTGGCAGTATGGAGCACCTTTTTCCTCTAGCTGTATAGAAGGTGGCTTCATTTAATTGTATATGTACTCAATCATATAAAAGCAAGATATATCAACTGTAAGAGCAATTACATTGAATGCAAAACATACTTTCATCAGCTTGTGAAGTGGGTTGTACAAGGAGTGATAACTGACACTGTACTGATATCACTTTGTAAAACCTAGAAATATCACTATCCGGTAACCAACAGATCACTGAAAAGAGTAATCTATGAATACTATACAAGAAATTATATATTGTAATAGTTTGTTACACAAAATGACTTTCTGCGTTACTCCCGACGAATCCCACTGAGTGGCAGTATGCAGCATCTTTTTACTATAGTGGTATAGAAGATGGCTTCATTTCATTGTATATGTACTCAACCATATAAAAGCATGATATAGCAACGGTAAGAGCAGTTACATTGAATGCAAGACATACATTCATCAGATTTTGAAGTTGGTTGTACAAGGAGTGATAACTGACACTGTATTGATATCACTTTGTAAAACCTAGAAATTTCACTGTTGTCTAACCAAGAGATCGCAGAAGAGTAATCAATGAATACTATACAAGAAATACATTGGATTCTAAATTGTAATAGTTTGTTACACAAAAAAATTTTCTGTGTTACTCCCGAGGAATCCCACTGAGTGGCAGTATGGAGCACCTTTTTCCTCGAGCTGTATAGAAGGTGGCTTCATTTCATTCTATATGTACTGAACCATATAAAAGCATGATATAGCAACGGTAAGAGCAGTTACATTGAATGCAAGACATACATTCATCAGATTTTGAAGTTGGTTGTACAAGGAGTGATAACTGACACTGTATTGATATCACTTTGTAAAACCTAGAAATTTCACTGTTGTCTAACCAAGAGATCACAGAAGAGTAATCAATGAATACTATAGAAGAAATTATATATTGTAAAAGTTTGTTACACAAAATGACTTTCTGCGTTACTCCTGAGGAATCCCACTGACTGGCAGTATGCAGCACCTTTTTACTATAGTTGTATAGAAGGTGGCTTCATTTCATTGTATATGTACTCAATCATGTAAAAGCATGATATATCAACTGTCTGAGCAATTACATTGAATGCAAGAGATACATACATCAGATTTTGAAGTTGGTTGCACAAGGAGTGATAACTGACACTGTACTAATATCACTTTGTAAAACCTAGAAATATCACTATCCTGTAACCAACAGATCATTGAAATGAGTAATCAATGAATACTATACAAGAAATTGTATATTGTAATAGTTTGTTACACAAAATGACTTTCTGAGTTACTCCCGAGGAATCCCACTGAGTGGCAGTATGGAGCACCTTTTTACTATAGTTGTATAGAAGGTGGCTTCATTTCATTGTATATGTACTCAACCATATAAAAGCATCATATAGCAACGGTAAGAGAAGTTACATTGAATGCAAGACATACATTCATCAGATTTTGAAGTTGGTTCTACAAGGAGTGATAACTGACACTGTATTGATATCACTTTGTAAAACGTAGAAATTTCACTGTTGTCTAACCAAGAGATCACACAAGAGTAATCAATGAATACTATACAATAAATACATTGGATTGTAAATTGTAATAGTTTGTTACACAAAATGACTTTCTGCGTTACTCCCGAAGAATCCCACTGAGTGGCAGTATGGAGCACCTTTTTCCTCCAGCTGTATAGAAGGTGGCTTCATTTAATTGTATATGTACTAAACCATATAAAAGCAAGATATATCAACTGTAAGAGCAATTACATTGAATGCAAGGGATACATTCATCAGATTTTGAAGTTAGTTATACAAGGAGTGATGACACTGTACTGATATCACTTTGTAAAACCTAGAAATATCACTATCCTGTAACCAACAGATCACTGAAAAGAGTAATCAATGAATACTATACAAGGAATTGTATATTGTAATAGTTTGTTACACAAAATGACTTTCTGCGTTACTCCCGAGGAATCCCACTGAGTGGCAGTATGGAGCACCTTTTTACTGTAGTTGTATAGAAGGTGGCTTCATTTCATTGTATATGTACACAACCATATAAAAGCATGATATAGCAACGGTAAGAGCAGTTACATTGAATGCCAGAGATACATTCATCAGATTTTGAAGTTGGTTGTACAAGGAGTGAGAACTGACACTGTATTGATATCACTTTGAAAAACCTAGAAATTTCACTGTTGTCTAACCAAGAGTTCACAGAAGAGTAATCAATGAATACTATACAAGAAATACATTGGATTGTAAATTGTAATATTTTGTTACACAAAATGACTTTCTGCGTTACTCCCGAGGAATCCCACTAAGTGGCAGTATGGAGCACCTTTTTGCTATAGTTGTATAGAAGGTGGCTTCATTTCATTGTATATGTACTCAACCATATAAAAGCATGATATAGCAACTGTAAGAGCAGTTACATTGAATGGCAGAGATACATTCATCAGATTTTGAAGTTGTTTGTACAAGGAGTGATAACTGACACTGTACTGATATCACTTTGTAAAACCTAGAAATATCACTATCCTGTAACCAACAGATCATTGAAAAGAGTAATCAATGAATACTATACAAGAAATTGTATATTGTAATAGTTTGTTACACAAAATGACTTTCTGCGTTACTCCCGAGGAATCCCACTGAGTGGCAGTATGGAGCACCTTTTTGCTATAGTTGTATAGAAGGTGGCTTCATTTCATTGTATATGTACTCAACCATATAAAAGCATGATATAGCAACTGTAAGAGCAGTTACATTGAATGCAAGAGATACATTCATCAGATTTTAAAGTTGGTTGTACAAGGAGTGATAACTGACACTGTCCTGATATCTCTTTGTAAAACGTAGAAATTTCACTGTTGTCTAACCAAGAGTTCACAGAAGAGTAATCAATGAATACTATCCAAGAAATACATTGGATTGTAAATTGTAATAGTTTGTTACACAAAATGACTTTCTGCGTTACTCCCGAGGAATCCCACTGAGTGGCAGTATGGAGCACCTTTTTGCTATAGTTGTATAGAAGGTGGCTTCATTTCATTGTATATGTACTCAACCATATAAAAGCATGATATAGCAACTGTAAGAGCAGTTACATTGAATGGCAGAGATACATTCATCAGATTTTGAAGTTCTTTGTACAAGGAGTGATAACTGACACTGTACTGATATCACTTTGTAAAACGTAGAAATTTCACTGTTGTCTAACGAAGAGTTCACAGAAGAGTAATCAATGAATACTATACAAGAAATACATTGGATTGTAAATTGTAATAGTTTGTTACACAAAATAACTTTCTGCGTTACTCCCGAGGAATCCCACTGAGTGGCAGTATGGAGCACCTTTTTGCTATAGTTGTATAGAAGGTGGCTTCATTTCATTGTATATGTACTCAACCATATAAAAGCATGATATAGCAACTGTAAGAAGAGTTACATTGAATGCCAGAGATACATTCATCAGATTTTGAAGTTGGTTGTACAAGGAGTGATAACTGACACTGTACTGATATCACTTTGTAAAACTTAGAAATATCACTATCCTGTAACCAACTGATCATTGAAAAGAGTAATCAATGAATACTATACAAGAAATTATATATTGTAATAGTTTGTTACACAAAATGACTTTCTGCGTTACTCCCGAGGAATCCCACTGAGTGGCAGTATGGAGCTCCTTTTTACTATAGTTGTATAGAAGGTGGCTTCATTTCATTGTATATGTACTCAACCATATAAAAGCATGATATAGCAACTGTAAGAGCAGTTACATTCAATGCCAGAGATACATTCATCAGATTTTGAAGTTGTTTGTACAAGGAGTGATAACTGACACTGTACTTAAAATCACTTTGTAAAACCTAGAAATATCACTATCCTGTAACCAACCGATCATTGAAAAGAGTAATCAATGAATACTATACAAGAAATTATATATTGTAATAGTTCGTTACACAAAATGACTTTCTGCGTTACTCACGAGGAATCCCACTGAGTGGCAGTATGGAGCACCTTTTTGCTATAGTTGTATAGAAGGTGGCTTCATTTCATTGTATATGTACTCAACCATATAAAAGCATGATATAGCAACTGTAAGAGCAGTTACATTGAATGCAAGAGATACATTCATCAGATTTTAAAGTTGGTTGTACAAGGAGTGATAACTGACACTGTCCTGATATCTCTTTGTAAAACGTAGAAATTTCACTGTTGTCTAACCAAGAGTTCACAGAAGAGTAATCAATGAATACTATCCAAGAAATACATTGGATTGTAAATTGTAATAGTTTGTTACACAAAATGACTTTCTGCGTTACTCCCGAGGAATCCCACTGAGTGGCAGGATGGAGCACCTTTTTGCTATAGTTGTATAGAAGGTGGCTTCATTTCATTGTATATGTACTCAACCATATAAAAGCATGATATAGCAACTGTAAGAGCAGTTACATTGAATGGCAGAGATACATTCATCAGATTTTGAAGTTCTTTGTACAAGGAGTGATAACTGACACTGTACTGATATCACTTTGTAAAACGTAGAAATTTCACTGTTGTCTAACGAAGAGTTCACAGAAGAGTAATCAATGAATACTATACAAGAAATACATTGGATTGTAAATTGTAATAGTTTGTTACACAAAATAACTTTCTGCGTTACTCCCGAGGAATCCCACTGAGTGGCAGTATGGAGCACCTTTTTGCTATAGTTGTATAGAAGGTGGCTTCATTTCATTGTATATGTACTCAACCATATAAAAGCATGATATAGCAACTGTAAGAAGAGTTACATTGAATGCCAGAGATACATTCATCAGATTTTGAAGTTGGTTGTACAAGGAGTGATAACTGACACTGTACTGATATCACTTTGTAAAACTTAGAAATATCACTATCCTGTAACCAACTGATCATTGAAAAGAGTAATCAATGAATACTATACAAGAAATTATATATTGTAATAGTTTGTTACACAAAATGACTTTCTGCGTTACTCCCGAGGAATCCCACTGAGTGGCAGTATGGAGCTCCTTTTTACTATAGTTGTATAGAAGGTGGCTTCATTTCATTGTATATGTACTCAACCATATAAAAGCATGATATAGCAACTGTAAGAGCAGTTACATTCAATGCCAGAGATACATTCATCAGATTTTGAAGTTGTTTGTACAAGGAGTGATAACTGACACTGTACTTAAAATCACTTTGTAAAACCTAGAAATATCACTATCCTGTAACCAACCGATCATTGAAAAGAGTAATCAATGAATACTATACAAGAAATTATATATTGTAATAGTTCGTTACACAAAATGACTTTCTGCGTTACTCACGAGGAATCCCACTGAGTGGCAGTATGGAGCACCTTTTTGCTATAGTTGTATAGAAGGTGGCTTCATTTCATTGTATATGTACTCAACCATATAAAAGCATGATATAGCAACTGTAAGAGCAGTTACATTGAATGCAAGAGATACATTCATCAGATTTTAAAGTTGGTTGTACAAGGAGTGATAACTGACACTGTCCTGATATCTCTTTGTAAAACGTAGAAATTTCACTGTTGTCTAACCAAGAGTTCACAGAAGAGTAATCAATGAATACTATACAAGAAATACATTGGATTGTAAATTGTAATAGTTTGTTACACAAAATGACTTTCTGCGTTACTCCCGAGGAATCCCACTGAGTGGCAGTATGGAGCTCCTTTTTACTATAGTTGTATAGAAGGTGGCTTCATTTCATTGTATATGTACTCAACCATATAAAAGCATGATATAGCAACTGTAAGAGCAGTTACATTGAATGCCAGAGATACGTTCATCAGATTTTGAAGTGGGTTGTACAAGGAGTGATTACTGACACTGTATTGATATCACGTTGGAAAACCTAGAAATTTCACTGTTGTCTAACCAAGCGATCGCAGAGGAGTAATCAACGAATACTATACAAGAAATACATTGGATTGTAAATTGTAATAGTTTGTTACACAAAATGACTTTCTGCGTTACTCCCGAGGAATCCCACTGAGTGGCAGTATGGAGCACCTTTTTACTATAGTTGTATAGAAGGTGGCTTCATTTCATTGTATATGTACTCAACCATATAAAAGCATGATATAGCAACTGTAAGAGCAGTTACATTAAATGCAAGAGATACATTCATCAGATTTTGAAGTTGTTTGTACAAGGAGTGATAACTGACACTGTACTTAAAATCACTTTGTAAAACCTAGAAATATCACTATCCTGTAACCGACAGATCATTGAAAAGAGTAATCAATGAATACTATACAAGAAATTATATATTGTAATAGTTTGTTACACAAAATGACTTTCTGCGTTACTCCCGAGGAATCCCACTGAGTGGCAGTATGGAGCTCCTTTTTACTATAGTTGTATAGAAGGTGGCTTCATTTCATTGTATATGTACTCAACCATATAAAAGCATGATATAGCAACTGTAAGAGCAGTTACATTGAATGCCAGAGATACATTCATCAGATTTTGAAGTTGTTTGTACAAGGAGTGATAACTGACACTGTACTTAAAATCACTGTGTAAAACCTAGAAAAATCACTATCCTGTAACCCACAGATCATTGAAAAGAGTAATCAATAAATACTATACAAGAAATTATATATTGTAATAGTTTGTTACACAAAATGACTTTCTGCGTTACTCCCGAGGAATCCCACTGAGTGGCAGTATGGAGCTCCTTTTTACTATAGTTGTATAGAAGGTGGCTTCATTTCACTGTATATGTACTCAACCATATAAAAGCATGATATAGCAACTGTAAGAGCAGTTACATTGAATGCAAGAGATACATTCATCAGATTTTGAAGTTCGTTGTACAAGGAGTGATTACTGACACTGTATTGATATCACGTTATAAAACCTCGAAATTTCACTGTTGTCTAACCAAGAGATCGCAGAAGAGTAATCAATGAATACTATACAAGAAATACATTGGATTGTAAATTGTAATAGTTTGTTACACAAAACGACTTTCTGCGTTACTCGCGAGGAATCCCACTGAGTGGCAGTATGGAGCACCTTTTTACTGTAGTTGTATAGAAGGTGGCTTCATTTCATTGTATATGTACTCAACCATATAAAAGCATGATATAGCAACGGTAAGAGCAGTTACATTGAATGCAAGAGATACATTCATCAGATTTTGAAGTTGGTTGTACAAGGAGTGATAACTGACACTGTACTGATATCACTTTGTAAAACGTAGAAATTTCACTGTTGTCTAACCAAGAGTTCACAGAAGAGTAATCAATGAATACTATACAAGAAATACATTGGATTTTAAATTGTAATAGTTTGTTACACAAAATGACTTTCTGCGTTACTCCCGAGGAATCCCACTGAGTGGCAGTATGGAGCACCTTTTTGCTATAGTTGTATAGAAGGTGGCTTCATTTCATTGTATATGTACTCAACCATATAAAAGCATGATATAGCAACTGTAAGAGCAGTTACATTGAATGCCAGAGATACATTCATCAGATTTTGAAGTTCTTTGTACAAGGAGTGATTACTGACACTGTATTGATATCAAGTTGTAAAACCTAGAAATTTCACTGTTGTCTAACCAAGAGATCGCAGAAGAGTAATCAATGAATACTATACAAGAAATACATTGGATTGTAAATTGTATTAGTTTGTTACACAACATGACTTTCTGCGTTACTCCCGAGGAATCCCACTGGGTGGTAGTATGGAGCACCTTTTTACTGTAGTTGTATAGAAGGTGGCTTCATTTAATTGTATATGTACTCAACCATATAAAATCAAGATATATCAACTGTAAGAGCAATTACATTGAATGCCAGAGATACATTCATCCGATTTTGAAGTTGTTTGTACAAGGAGTGATAACTGACACTGTACTGATATCACTTTGTAAAACCTAGAAATATCACTATCCTGTAACCGACAGATCATTGAAAAGAGTAATCAATGAATACTATACAAGAAATTATATATTGTAATAGTTTGTTACACAAAATGACTTTCTGCGTTACTCCCGAGGAATCCCACTGAGTGGCAGTATGGAGCTCCTTTTTACTATAGTTGTATAGAAGGTGGCTTCATTTCATTGTATATGTACTCAACCATATAAAAGCATGATATAGCAACTGAAAGAGCAGTTACATTGAATGCCAGAGATACATTCATCAGATTTTGAAGTTGGTTGTACAAGGAGTGATAACTGACACTGTACTTAAAATCACTTTGTAAAACCTAGAAATATCACTATCCTGTAACCAACAGATCATTGAAAAGAGTAATCAATGAATACTATACAAGAAATTATATATTGTAATAGTTTGTTACACAAAATGACTTTCTGCGTTACTCCCGAGGAATCCCACTGAGTGGCAGTATGGAGCTCCTTTTTACTATAGTTGTATAGAAGGTGGCTTCATTTCATTGTATATGTACTCAACCATATAAAAGCATGATATAGCAACTGTAAGAGCAGTTACATTGAATTCAAGAGATACGTTCATCAGATTTTGAAGTTGGTTGTACAAGGAGTGATTACTGACACTGTATTGATATCACGTTGGAAAACCTAGAAATTTCACTGTTGTCTAACCAAGAGATCGCAGAAGAGTAATCAATGAATACTATACAAGAAATACATTGGATTGTAAATTGTATTAGTTTGTTACACAACATGACTTTCTGCGTTACTCCCGAGGAATCCCACTGGGTGGTAGTATGGAGCACCTTTTTACTGTAGTTGTATAGAAGGTGGCTTCATTTAATTGTATATGTACTCAACCATATAAAATCAAGATATATCAACTGTAAGAGCAATTACATTGAATGCCAGAGATACATTCATCCGATTTTGAAGTTGTTTGTACAAGGAGTGATAACTGACACTGTACTGATATCACTTTGTAAAACCTAGAAATATCACTATCCTGTAACCGACAGATCATTGAAAAGAGTAATCAATGAATACTATACAAGAAATTATATATTGTAATAGTTTGTTACACAAAATGACTTTCTGCGTTACTCCCGAGGAATCCCACTGAGTGGCAGTATGGAGCTCCTTTTTACTATAGTTGTATAGAAGGTGGCTTCATTTCATTGTATATGTACTCAACCATATAAAAGCATGATATAGCAACTGAAAGAGTAGTTACATTGAATGCCAGAGATACATTCATCAGATTTTGAAGTTGGTTGTACAAGGAGTGATAACTGACACTGTACTTAAAATCACTTTGTAAAACCTAGAAATATCACTATCCTGTAACCAACAGATCATTGAAAAGAGTAATCAATGAATACTATACAAGAAATTATATATTGTAATAGTTTGTTACACAAAATGACTTTCTGCGTTACTCCCGAGGAATCCCACTGAGTGGCAGTATGGAGCTCCTTTTTACTATAGTTGTATAGAAGGTGGCTTCATTTCATTGTATATGTACTCAACCATATAAAAGCATGATATAGCAACTGTAAGAGCAGTTACATTGAATTCAAGAGATACGTTCATCAGATTTTGAAGTTGGTTGTACAAGGAGTGATTACTGACACTGTATTGATATCACGTTGGAAAACCTAGAAATTTCACTGTTGTCTAACCAAGCGATCGCAGAAGAGTAATCAACGAATACTATACAAGAAATACATTGGATTGTAAATTGTAATAGTTTGTTACACAAAATGACTTTCTGCGCTACTCCCGAGGAATCCCACTGAGTGGCAGTATGGAGCACCTTTTTACTGTAGTTGTATAGAAGGTCGCTTCATTTCATTGTATATGTACTCAACCATATAAAAGCATGATATAGCAACTGTAAGAGCAGTTACATTGAATGCCAGAGATACATTCATCAGATTTTGAAGTTGTTTGTACAAGGAGTGATAACTGACACTGTACTGATATCACTTTGTAAAACGTAGAAATTTCACTGTTGTCTAACCAAGAGTTCACAGAAGAGTAATCAATGAATACTATACAAGAAATACATTGGATTGTAAATTGTAATAGTTTGTTACACAAAATGACTTTCTGCGTTACTCCCGAGGAATCCCACTGAGTGGCAGTATGGAGCACCTTTTTGCTATAGTTGTATAGAAGGTGGCTTCATTTCATTGTATATGTACTCAACCATATAAAAGCATGATATAGCAACTGTAAGAGCAGTTACATTGAATGCCAGAGATACATTCATCAGATTTTGAAGTTCTTTGTACAAGGAGTGATAACTGACACTGTACTGATATCACTTTGTAAAACCTAGAAATATCACTATCCTGTAACCAACAGATCATTGAAAAGAGTAATCAATGAATACTATACAAGAAATTATATATTGTAATAGTTTGTTACACAAAATGACTTTCTGCGTTACTCCCGAGGAATCCCACTGAGTGGCATTATGGAGCTCCTTTTTACTATAGTTGTATAGAAGGTGGCTTCATTTCATTGTATATGTACTCAACCATATAAAAGCATGATATAGCAACTGTAAGAGCAGTTACATTGAATGCAAGAGATACATTCATCAGATCTTGAAGTTGGTTGTACATGGAGTGATTACTGACACTGTATTGATATCACGTTGTAAAACCTAGAAATTTCACTGTTGTCTAACCAAGAGATCGCAGAAGAGTAATCAATGAATACTATACAAGAAATACATTGGATTGTAAATTGTATTAGTTTGTTACACAACATGACTTTCTGCGTTACTCCCGAGGAATCCCACTGGGTGGCAGTATGGAGCACCTTTTTACTTTAGTTGTATAGAAGGTGGCTTCATTTAATTGTATATGTACTCAACCATATAAAATCAAGATATATCAACTGTAAGAGCAATTACATTGAATGCAAGAGATACATTCATCAGATTTTGAAGTTGGTTGTACAAGGAGTGATAACTGACACTGTACTGATATCACTTTGTAAAACGTAGAAATTTCACTGTTGTCTAACCAAGAGTTCACAGAAGAGTAATCAATGAATACTATACAAGAAATACATTGGATTTTAAATTGTAATAGTTTGTTACACAAAATGACTTTCTGCGTTACTCCCGAGGAATCCCACTGAGTGGCAGTATGGAGCACCTTTTTGCTATAGTTGTATAGAAGGTGGCTTCATTTCATTGTATATGTACTCAACCATATAAAAGCATGATATAGCAACTGTAAGAGCAGTTACATTGAATGCCAGAGATACATTCATCAGATTTTGAAGTTCTTTGTACAAGGAGTGATTACTGACACTGTATTGATATCAAGTTGTAAAACCTAGAAATTTCACTGTTGTCTAACCAAGAGATCGCAGAAGAGTAATCAATGAATACTATACAAGAAATACATTGGATTGTAAATTGTATTAGTTTGTTACACAACATGACTTTCTGCGTTACTCCCGAGGAATCCCACTGGGTGGTAGTATGGAGCACCTTTTTACTGTAGTTGTATAGAAGGTGGCTTCATTTAATTGTATATGTACTCAACCATATAAAATCAAGATATATCAACTGTAAGAGCAATTACATTGAATGCCAGAGATACATTCATCCGATTTTGAAGTTGTTTGTACAAGGAGTGATAACTGACACTGTACTGATATCACTTTGTAAAACCTAGAAATATCACTATCCTGTAACCGACAGATCATTGAAAAGAGTAATCAATGAATACTATACAAGAAATTATATATTGTAATAGTTTGTTACACAAAATGACTTTCTGCGTTACTCCCGAGGAATCCCACTGAGTGGCAGTATGGAGCTCCTTTTTACTATAGTTGTATAGAAGGTGGCTTCATTTCATTGTATATGTACTCAACCATATAAAAGCATGATATAGCAACTGAAAGAGCAGTTACATTGAATGCCAGAGATACATTCATCAGATTTTGAAGTTGGTTGTACAAGGAGTGATAACTGACACTGTACTTAAAATCACTTTGTAAAACCTAGAAATATCACTATCCTGTAACCAACAGATCATTGAAAAGAGTAATCAATGAATACTATACAAGAAATTATATATTGTAATAGTTTGTTACACAAAATGACTTTCTGCGTTACTCCCGAGGAATCCCACTGAGTGGCAGTATGGAGCTCCTTTTTACTATAGTTGTATAGAAGGTGGCTTCATTTCATTGTATATGTACTCAACCATATAAAAGCATGATATAGCAACTGTAAGAGCAGTTACATTGAATTCAAGAGATACGTTCATCAGATTTTGAAGTTGGTTGTACAAGGAGTGATTACTGACACTGTATTGATATCACGTTGGAAAACCTAGAAATTTCACTGTTGTCTAACCAAGAGATCGCAGAAGAGTAATCAATGAATACTATACAAGAAATACATTGGATTGTAAATTGTATTAGTTTGTTACACAACATGACTTTCTGCGTTACTCCCGAGGAATCCCACTGGGTGGTAGTATGGAGCACCTTTTTACTGTAGTTGTATAGAAGGTGGCTTCATTTAATTGTATATGTACTCAACCATATAAAATCAAGATATATCAACTGTAAGAGCAATTACATTGAATGCCAGAGATACATTCATCCGATTTTGAAGTTGTTTGTACAAGGAGTGATAACTGACACTGTACTGATATCACTTTGTAAAACCTAGAAATATCACTATCCTGTAACCGACAGATCATTGAAAAGAGTAATCAATGAATACTATACAAGAAATTATATATTGTAATAGTTTGTTACACAAAATGACTTTCTGCGTTACTCCCGAGGAATCCCACTGAGTGGCAGTATGGAGCTCCTTTTTACTATAGTTGTATAGAAGGTGGCTTCATTTCATTGTATATGTACTCAACCATATAAAAGCATGATATAGCAACTGAAAGAGTAGTTACATTGAATGCCAGAGATACATTCATCAGATTTTGAAGTTGGTTGTACAAGGAGTGATAACTGACACTGTACTTAAAATCACTTTGTAAAACCTAGAAATATCACTATCCTGTAACCAACAGATCATTGAAAAGAGTAATCAATGAATACTATACAAGAAATTATATATTGTAATAGTTTGTTACACAAAATGACTTTCTGCGTTACTCCCGAGGAATCCCACTGAGTGGCAGTATGGAGCTCCTTTTTACTATAGTTGTATAGAAGGTGGCTTCATTTCATTGTATATGTACTCAACCATATAAAAGCATGATATAGCAACTGTAAGAGCAGTTACATTGAATTCAAGAGATACGTTCATCAGATTTTGAAGTTGGTTGTACAAGGAGTGATTACTGACACTGTATTGATATCACGTTGGAAAACCTAGAAATTTCACTGTTGTCTAACCAAGCGATCGCAGAAGAGTAATCAACGAATACTATACAAGAAATACATTGGATTGTAAATTGTAATAGTTTGTTACACAAAATGACTTTCTGCGCTACTCCCGAGGAATCCCACTGAGTGGCAGTATGGAGCACCTTTTTACTGTAGTTGTATAGAAGGTCGCTTCATTTCATTGTATATGTACTCAACCATATAAAAGCATGATATAGCAACTGTAAGAGCAGTTACATTGAATGCCAGAGATACATTCATCAGATTTTGAAGTTGTTTGTACAAGGAGTGATAACTGACACTGTACTGATATCACTTTGTAAAACGTAGAAATTTCACTGTTGTCTAACCAAGAGTTCACAGAAGAGTAATCAATGAATACTATACAAGAAATACATTGGATTGTAAATTGTAATAGTTTGTTACACAAAATGACTTTCTGCGTTACTCCCGAGGAATCCCACTGAGTGGCAGTATGGAGCACCTTTTTGCTATAGTTGTATAGAAGGTGGCTTCATTTCATTGTATATGTACTCAACCATATAAAAGCATGATATAGCAACTGTAAGAGCAGTTACATTGAATGCCAGAGATACATTCATCAGATTTTGAAGTTCTTTGTACAAGGAGTGATAACTGACACTGTACTGATATCACTTTGTAAAACCTAGAAATATCACTATCCTGTAACCAACAGATCATTGAAAAGAGTAATCAATGAATACTATACAAGAAATTATATATTGTAATAGTTTGTTACACAAAATGACTTTCTGCGTTACTCCCGAGGAATCCCACTGAGTGGCATTATGGAGCTCCTTTTTACTATAGTTGTATAGAAGGTGGCTTCATTTCATTGTATATGTACTCAACCATATAAAAGCATGATATAGCAACTGTAAGAGCAGTTACATTGAATGCAAGAGATACATTCATCAGATCTTGAAGTTGGTTGTACATGGAGTGATTACTGACACTGTATTGATATCACGTTGTAAAACCTAGAAATTTCACTGTTGTCTAACCAAGAGATCGCAGAAGAGTAATCAATGAATACTATACAAGAAATACATTGGATTGTAAATTGTATTAGTTTGTTACACAACATGACTTTCTGCGTTACTCCCGAGGAATCCCACTGGGTGGCAGTATGGAGCACCTTTTTACTTTAGTTGTATAGAAGGTGGCTTCATTTAATTGTATATGTACTCAACCATATAAAATCAAGATATATCAACTGTAAGAGCAATTACATTGAATGCAAGAGATACATTCATCAGATTTTGAAGTTGGTTGTACAAGGAGTGATAACTGACACTGTACTGATATCACTTTGTAAAACGTAGAAATTTCACTGTTGTCTAACCAAGAGTTCACAGAAGAGTAATCAATGAATACTATCCAAGAAATACATTGGATTGTAAATTGTAATAGTTTGTTACACAAAATGACTTTCTGCGTTACTCCCGAGGAATCCCACTAAGTGGCAGTATGGAGCACCTTTTTGCTATAGTTGTATAGAAGGTGGCTTCATTTCATTGTATATGTACTCAACCATATAAAAGCATGATATAGCAACTGTAAGAGCAGTTACATTGAATGGTAGAGATACATTCATCAGATTTTGAAGTTGTTTGTACAAGGAGTGATAACTGACACTGTACTGATATCACTTTGTAAAACCTAGAAATATCACTATCCTGTAACCAACAGATCATTGAAAAGAGTAATCAATGAATACTATACAAGAAATTGTATATTGTAATAGTTTGTTACACAAAATGACTTTCTGCGTTACTCCCGAGGAATCCCACTGAATGGCAGTATGGAGCACCTTTTTGCTATAGTTGTATAGAAGGTGGCTTCATTTCATTGTATATGTACTCAACCATATAAAAGCATGATATAGCAACTGTAAGAGCAGTTACATTGAATGCAAGAGATATATTCATCAGATTTTAAAGTTGGTTGTACAAGGAGTGATAACTGACACTGTCCTGATATCACTTTGTAAAACGTAGAAATTTCACTGTTGTCTAACCAAGAGTTCACAGAAGAGTAATCAATGAATACTATACAAGAAATACATTGGATTGTAAATTGTAATAGTTTGTTACACAAAATGACTTTCTGCGTTACTCCCGAGGAATCCCACTGAGTGGCAGTATGGAGCACCTTTTTGCTATAGTTGTATAGAAGGTGGCTTCATTTCATTGTATATGTACTCAACCATATAAAAGCATGATATAGCAACTGTAAGAGCAGTTACATTGAATGCCAGAGATACATTCATCAGATTTTGAAGTTCTTTGTACAAGGAGTGATAACTGACACTGTACTGATATCACTTTGTAAAACGTAGAAATTTCACTGTTGTCTAACCAAGAGTTCACAGAAGAGTAATCAATGAATACTATATAAGAAATACATTGGATTGTAAATTGTAATAGTTTGTTACACAAAATAACTTTCTGCGTTACTCCCGAGGAATCCCACTGAGTGGCAGTATGGAGCAACTTTTTGCTATAGTTGTATAGAAGGTGGCTTCATTTCATTGTATATGTACTCAACCATATAAAAGCATGATATAGCAACTGTAAGAAGAGTTACATTGAATGCCAGAGATACATTCATCAGATTTTGAAGTTGGTTGTACAAGGAGTGATAACTGACACTGTACTGATATCACTTTGTAAAACCTAGAAATATCACTATCCTGTAACCAACAGATCATTGAAAAGAGTAATCAATGAATACTATACAAGAAATTATATATTGTAATAGTTTGTTACACAAAATGACTTTCTGCGTTACTCCCGAGGAATCCCACTGAGTGGCAGTATGGAGCTCCTTTTTACTATAGTTGTATAGAAGGTGGCTTCATTTCATTGTATATGTACTCAACCATATAAAAGCATGATATAGCAACTGTAAGAGCAGTTACATTGAATGCCAGAGATACATTCATCAGATTTTGAAGTTGTTTGTACAAGGAGTGATAACTGACACTGTACTGATATCACTTTGTAAAACCTAGAAATATCACTATCCTGTAACCAACAGATCATTGAAAAGAGTAATCAATGAATACTATACAAGAAATTATATATTGTAATAGTTTGTTACACAAAATGACTTTCTGCGTTACTCCCGAGGAATCCCACTGAGTGGCAGTATGGAGCTCCTTTTTACTATAGTTGTATAGAAGGTGGCTTCATTTCATTGTATATGTACTCAACCATATAAAAGCATGATATAGCAACTGTAAGAGCAGTTACATTGAATGCAAGAGATACATTCATCAGATCTTGAAGTTGGTTGTACAAGGAGTTATTACTGACACTGTATTGATATCACGTTGTAAAACCTAGAAATTTCACTGTTGTCTAACCAAGAGATCGCAGAAGAGTAATCAATGAATACTATACAAGAAATACATTGGATTGTAAATTGTATTAGTTTGTTACACAACATGACTTTCTGCGTTACTCCCGAGGAATCCCACTGGGTGGCAGTATGGAGCACCTTTTTACTGTAGTTGTATAGAAGGTGGCTTCATTTAATTGTATATGTACTCAACCATATAAAATCAAGATATATCAACTGTAAGAGCAATTACATTGAATGCAAGAGATACATTCATCAGATTTTGAAGTTGGTTGTACAAGGAGTGATAACTGACACTGTACTGATATCACTTTGTAAAACGTAGAAATTTCACTGTTGTCTAACCAAGAGTTCACAGAAGAGTAATCAATGAATACTATCCAAGAAATACATTGGATTGTAAATTGTAATAGTTTGTTACACAAAATGACTTTCTGCGTTACTCCCGAGGAATCCCACTAAGTGGCAGTATGGAGCACCTTTTTGCTATAGTTGTATAGAAGGTGGCTTCATTTCATTGTATATGTACTCAACCATATAAAAGCATGATATAGCAACTGTAAGAGCAGTTACATTGAATGGCAGAGATACATTCATCAGATTTTGAAGTTGTTTGTACAAGGAGTGATAACTGATACTGTACTGATATCACTTTGTAAAACCTAGAAATATCACTATCCTGTAACCAACAGACCATTGAAAAGAGTAATCAATGAATACTATACAAGAAATTGTATATTGTAATAGTTTGTTACACAAAATGACTTTCTGCGTTACTCACGAGGAATCCCACTGAGTGGCAGTATGGAGCACCTTTTTACTATACTTGTATAGAAGGTGGCTTCATTTCATTGTATATGTACTCAACCATATAAAAGCATGATATAGCAACTGTAAGAGCAGTTACATTGAATGCAAGAGATACATTCATCAGATTTTAAAGTTGGTTGTACAAGGAGTGATAACTGACACTGTCCTGATATCACTTTGTAAAACGTAGAAATTTCACTGTTGTCTAACCAAGAGTTCACAGAAGAGTAATCAATGAATACTATATAAGAAATACATTGGATTGTAAATTGTAATAGTTTGTTACACAAAATAACTTTCTGCGTTACTCCCGAGGAATCCCACTGAGTGGCAGTATGGAGCAACTTTTTGCTATAGTTGTATAGAAGGTGGCTTCATTTCATTGTATATGTACTCAACCATATAAAAGCATGATATAGCAACTGTAAGAAGAGTTACATTGAATGCCAGAGATACATTCATCAGATTTTGAAGTTGGTTGTACAAGGAGTGATAACTGACACTGTACTGATATCACTTTGTAAAACCTAGAAATATCACTATCCTGTAACCAACAGATCATTGAAAAGAGTAATCAATGAATACTATACAAGAAATTATATATTGTAATAGTTTGTTACACAAAATGACTTTCTGCGTTACTCCCGAGGAATCCCACTGAGTGGCAGTATGGAGCTCCTTTTTACTATAGTTGTATAGAAGGTGGCTTCATTTCATTGTATATGTACTCAACCATATAAAAGCATGATATAGCAACTGTAAGAGCAGTTACATTGAATGCCAGAGATACATTCATCAGATTTTGAAGTTGGTTGTACAAGGAGTGATAACTGACACTGTACTTAAAATCACTTTGTAAAACCTAGAAATATCACTATCCTGTAACCAACAGATCATTGAAAAGAGTAATCAATGAATACTATACAAGAAATTATATATTGTAATAGTTTGTTACACAAAATGACTTTCAGCGTTACTCCCGAGGAATCCCACTAAGTGGCAGTATGGAGCACCTTTTTGCTATAGTTGTATAGAAGGTGGCTTCATTTCATTGTATATGTACTCAACCATATAAAAGCATGATATAGCAACTGTAAGAGCAGTTACATTGAATGGTAGAGATACATTCATCAGATTTTGAAGTTGTTTGTACAAGGAGTGATAACTGACACTGTACTGATATCACTTTGTAAAACCTAGAAATATCACTATCCTGTAACCAACAGATCATTGAAAAGAGTAATCAATGAATACTATACAAGAAATTGTATATTGTAATAGTTTGTTACACAAAATGACTTTCTGCGTTACTCCCGAGGAATCCCACTGAATGGCAGTATGGAGCACCTTTTTGCTATAGTTGTATAGAAGGTGGCTTCATTTCATTGTATATGTACTCAACCATATAAAAGCATGATATAGCAACTGTAAGAGCAGTTACATTGAATGCAAGAGATATATTCATCAGATTTTAAAGTTGGTTGTACAAGGAGTGATAACTGACACTGTCCTGATATCACTTTGTAAAACGTAGAAATTTCACTGTTGTCTAACCAAGAGTTCACAGAAGAGTAATCAATGAATACTATACAAGAAATACATTGGATTGTAAATTGTAATAGTTTGTTACACAAAATGACTTTCTGCGTTACTCCCGAGGAATCCCACTGAGTGGCAGTATGGAGCACCTTTTTGCTATAGTTGTATAGAAGGTGGCTTCATTTCATTGTATATGTACTCAACCATATAAAAGCATGATATAGCAACTGTAAGAGCAGTTACATTGAATGCCAGAGATACATTCATCAGATTTTGAAGTTCTTTGTACAAGGAGTGATAACTGACACTGTACTGATATCACTTTGTAAAACGTAGAAATTTCACTGTTGTCTAACCAAGAGTTCACAGAAGAGTAATCAATGAATACTATATAAGAAATACATTGGATTGTAAATTGTAATAGTTTGTTACACAAAATAACTTTCTGCGTTACTCCCGAGGAATCCCACTGAGTGGCAGTATGGAGCAACTTTTTGCTATAGTTGTATAGAAGGTGGCTTCATTTCATTGTATATGTACTCAACCATATAAAAGCATGATATAGCAACTGTAAGAAGAGTTACATTGAATGCCAGAGATACATTCATCAGATTTTGAAGTTGGTTGTACAAGGAGTGATAACTGACACTGTACTGATATCACTTTGTAAAACCTAGAAATATCACTATCCTGTAACCAACAGATCATTGAAAAGAGTAATCAATGAATACTATACAAGAAATTATATATTGTAATAGTTTGTTACACAAAATGACTTTCTGCGTTACTCCCGAGGAATCCCACTGAGTGGCAGTATGGAGCTCCTTTTTACTATAGTTGTATAGAAGGTGGCTTCATTTCATTGTATATGTACTCAACCATATAAAAGCATGATATAGCAACTGTAAGAGCAGTAACATTGAATGCCAGAGATACATTCATCAGATTTTGAAGTTGTTTGTACAAGGAGTGATAACTGACACTGTACTGATATCACTTTGTAAAACCTAGAAATATCACTATCCTGTAACCAACAGATCATTGAAAAGAGTAATCAATGAATACTATACAAGAAATTATATATTGTAATAGTTTGTTACACAAAATGACTTTCTGCGTTACTCCCGAGGAATCCCACTGAGTGGCAGTATGGAGCTCCTTTTTACTATAGTTGTATAGAAGGTGGCTTCATTTCATTGTATATGTACTCAACCATATAAAAGCATGATATAGCAACTGTAAGAGCAGTTACATTGAATGCAAGAGATACATTCATCAGATCTTGAAGTTGGTTGTACAAGGAGTGATTACTGACACTGTATTGATATCACGTTGTAAAACCTAGAAATTTCACTGTTGTCTAACCAAGAGATCGCAGAAGAGTAATCAATGAATACTATACAAGAAATACATTGGATTGTAAATTGTATTAGTTTGTTACACAACATGACTTTCTGCGTTACTCCCGAGGAATCCCACTGGGTGGCAGTATGGAGCACCTTTTTACTGTAGTTGTATAGAAGGTGGCTTCATTTAATTGTATATGTACTCAACCATATAAAATCAAGATATATCAACTGTAAGAGCAATTACATTGAATGCAAGAGATACATTCATCAGATTTTGAAGTTGGTTGTACAAGGAGTGATAACTGACACTGTACTGATATCACTTTGTAAAACGTAGAAATTTCACTGTTGTCTAACCAAGAGTTCACAGAAGAGTAATCAATGAATACTATCCAAGAAATACATTGGATTGTAAATTGTAATAGTTTGTTACACAAAATGACTTTCTGCGTTACTCCCGAGGAATCCCACTAAGTGGCAGTATGGAGCACCTTTTTGCTATAGTTGTATAGAAGGTGGCTTCATTTCATTGTATATGTACTCAACCATATAAAAGCATGATATAGCAACTGTAAGAGCAGTTACATTGAATGGCAGAGATACATTCATCAGATTTTGAAGTTGTTTGTACAAGGAGTGATAACTGATACTGTACTGATATCACTTTGTAAAACCTAGAAATATCACTATCCTGTAACCAACAGACCATTGAAAAGAGTAATCAATGAATACTATACAAGAAATTGTATATTGTAATAGTTTGTTACACAAAATGACTTTCTGCGTTACTCACGAGGAATCCCACTGAGTGGCAGTATGGAGCACCTTTTTACTATACTTGTATAGAAGGTGGCTTCATTTCATTGTATATGTACTCAACCATATAAAAGCATGATATAGCAACTGTAAGAGCAGTTACATTGAATGCAAGAGATACATTCATCAGATTTTAAAGTTGGTTGTACAAGGAGTGATAACTGACACTGTCCTGATATCACTTTGTAAAACGTAGAAATTTCACTGTTGTCTAACCAAGAGTTCACAGAAGAGTAATCAATGAATACTATATAAGAAATACATTGGATTGTAAATTGTAATAGTTTGTTACACAAAATAACTTTCTGCGTTACTCCCGAGGAATCCCACTGAGTGGCAGTATGGAGCAACTTTTTGCTATAGTTGTATAGAAGGTGGCTTCATTTCATTGTATATGTACTCAACCATATAAAAGCATGATATAGCAACTGTAAGAAGAGTTACATTGAATGCCAGAGATACATTCATCAGATTTTGAAGTTGGTTGTACAAGGAGTGATAACTGACACTGTACTGATATCACTTTGTAAAACCTAGAAATATCACTATCCTGTAACCAACAGATCATTGAAAAGAGTAATCAATGAATACTATACAAGAAATTATATATTGTAATAGTTTGTTACACAAAATGACTTTCTGCGTTACTCCCGAGGAATCCCACTGAGTGGCAGTATGGAGCTCCTTTTTACTATAGTTGTATAGAAGGTGGCTTCATTTCATTGTATATGTACTCAACCATATAAAAGCATGATATAGCAACTGTAAGAGCAGTTACATTGAATGCCAGAGATACATTCATCAGATTTTGAAGTTGGTTGTACAAGGAGTGATAACTGACACTGTACTTAAAATCACTTTGTAAAACCTAGAAATATCACTATCCTGTAACCAACAGATCATTGAAAAGAGTAATCAATGAATACTATACAAGAAATTATATATTGTAATAGTTTGTTACACAAAATGACTTTCAGCGTTACTCCCGAGGAATCCCACTAAGTGGCAGTATGGAGCACCTTTTTGCTATAGTTGTATAGAAGGTGGCTTCATTTCATTGTATATGTACTCAACCATATAAAAGCATGATATAGCAACTGTAAGAGCAGTTACATTGAATGGTAGAGATACATTCATCAGATTTTGAAGTTGTTTGTACAAGGAGTGATAACTGACACTGTACTGATATCACTTTGTAAAACCTAGAAATATCACTATCCTGTAACCAACAGATCATTGAAAAGAGTAATCAATGAATACTATACAAGAAATTGTATATTGTAATAGTTTGTTACACAAAATGACTTTCTGCGTTACTCCCGAGGAATCCCACTGAATGGCAGTATGGAGCACCTTTTTGCTATAGTTGTATAGAAGGTGGCTTCATTTCATTGTATATGTACTCAACCATATAAAAGCATGATATAGCAACTGTAAGAGCAGTTACATTGAATGCAAGAGATATATTCATCAGATTTTAAAGTTGGTTGTACAAGGAGTGATAACTGACACTGTCCTGATATCACTTTGTAAAACGTAGAAATTTCACTGTTGTCTAACCAAGAGTTCACAGAAGAGTAATCAATGAATACTATACAAGAAATACATTGGATTGTAAATTGTAATAGTTTGTTACACAAAATGACTTTCTGCGTTACTCACGAGGAATCCCACTGAGTGGCAGTATGGAGCACCTTTTTGCTATAGTTGTATAGAAGGTGGCTTCATTTCATTGTATATGTACTCAACCATATAAAAGCATGATATAGCAACTGTAAGAGCAGTTACATTGAATGCCAGAGATACATTCATCAGATTTTGAAGTTCTTTGTACAAGGAGTGATAACTGACACTGTACTGATATCACTTTGTAAAACGTAGAAATTTCACTGTTGTCTAACCAAGAGTTCACAGAAGAGTAATCAATGAATACTATATAAGAAATACATTGGATTGTAAATTGTAATAGTTTGTTACACAAAATAACTTTCTGCGTTACTCCCGAGGAATCCCACTGAGTGGCAGTATGGAGCAACTTTTTGCTATAGTTGTATAGAAGGTGGCTTCATTTCATTGTATATGTACTCAACCATATAAAAGCATGATATAGCAACTGTAAGAAGAGTTACATTGAATGCCAGAGATACATTCATCAGATTTTGAAGTTGGTTGTACAAGGAGTGATAACTGACACTGTACTGATATCACTTTGTAAAACCTAGAAATATCACTATCCTGTAACCAACAGATCATTGAAAAGAGTAATCAATGAATACTATACAAGAAATTATATATTGTAATAGTTTGTTACACAAAATGACTTTCTGCGTTACTCCCGAGGAATCCCACTGAGTGGCAGTATGGAGCTCCTTTTTACTATAGTTGTATAGAAGGTGGCTTCATTTCATTGTATATGTACTCAACCATATAAAAGCATGATATAGCAACTGTAAGAGCAGTAACATTGAATGCCAGAGATACATTCATCAGATTTTGAAGTTGTTTGTACAAGGAGTGATAACTGACACTGTACTGATATCACTTTGTAAAACCTAGAAATATCACTATCCTGTAACCAACAGATCATTGAAAAGAGTAATCAATGAATACTATACAAGAAATTATATATTGTAATAGTTTGTTACACAAAATGACTTTCTGCGTTACTCCCGAGGAATCCCACTGAGTGGCAGTATGGAGCTCCTTTTTACTATAGTTGTATAGAAGGTGGCTTCATTTCATTGTATATGTACTCAACCATATAAAAGCATGATATAGCAACTGTAAGAGCAGTTACATTGAATGCAAGAGATACATTCATCAGATCTTGAAGTTGGTTGTACAAGGAGTGATTACTGACACTGTATTGATATCACGTTGTAAAACCTAGAAATTTCACTGTTGTCTAACCAAGAGATCGCAGAAGAGTAATCAATGAATACTATACAAGAAATACATTGGATTGTAAATTGTATTAGTTTGTTACACAACATGACTTTCTGCGTTACTCCCGAGGAATCCCACTGGGTGGCAGTATGGAGCACCTTTTTACTGTAGTTGTATAGAAGGTGGCTTCATTTAATTGTATATGTACTCAACCATATAAAATCAAGATATATCAACTGTAAGAGCAATTACATTGAATGCAAGAGATACATTCATCAGATTTTGAAGTTGGTTGTACAAGGAGTGATAACTGACACTGTACTGATATCACTTTGTAAAACGTAGAAATTTCACTGTTGTCTAACCAAGAGTTCACAGAAGAGTAATCAATGAATACTATCCAAGAAATACATTGGATTGTAAATTGTAATAGTTTGTTACACAAAATGACTTTCTGCGTTACTCCCGAGGAATCCCACTAAGTGGCAGTATGGAGCACCTTTTTGCTATAGTTGTATAGAAGGTGGCTTCATTTCATTGTATATGTACTCAACCATATAAAAGCATGATATAGCAACTGTAAGAGCAGTTACATTGAATGGCAGAGATACATTCATCAGATTTTGAAGTTGTTTGTACAAGGAGTGATAACTGATACTGTACTGATATCACTTTGTAAAACCTAGAAATATCACTATCCTGTAACCAACAGACCATTGAAAAGAGTAATCAATGAATACTATACAAGAAATTGTATATTGTAATAGTTTGTTACACAAAATGACTTTCTGCGTTACTCACGAGGAATCCCACTGAGTGGCAG
Organism: Lepidodactylus listeri; assembly: GCA_029233225.1. Taxonomy (NCBI): domain Eukaryota; kingdom Metazoa; phylum Chordata; class Lepidosauria; order Squamata; family Gekkonidae; genus Lepidodactylus; species Lepidodactylus listeri. The sequence goes on along the minus strand of JARCFY010000005.1, from coordinate 139,585,954 downwards.
TATGGAGCACCTTTTTACTATACTTGTATAGAAGGTGGCTTCATTTCATTGTATATGTACTCAACCATATAAAAGCATGATATAGCAACTGTAAGAGCAGTTACATTGAATGCAAGAGATACATTCATCAGATTTTAAAGTTGGTTGTACAAGGAGTGATAACTGACACTGTCCTGATATCACTTTGTAAAACCTAGAAATATCACTATCCTTTAACCAACAGATCATTGAAAAGAGTAATCAATGAATACTATACAAGAAATTGTATATTGTAATAGTTTGTTACACAAAATGACTTTCTGCGTTACTCCCGAGGAATCCCACTGAATGGCAGTATGGAGCACCTTTTTGCTATAGTTGTATAGAAGGTGGCTTCATTTCATTGTATATGTACTCAACCATATAAAAGCATGATATAGCAACTGTAAGAGCAGTTACATTGAATGCAAGAGATACATTCATCAGATTTTAAAGTTGGTTGTACAAGGACTGATAACTGACACTGTCCTGATATCACTTTGTAAAACGTAGAAATTTCACTGTTGTCTAACCAAGAGTTCACAGAAGAGTAATCAATGAATACTATACAAGAAATACATTGGATTGTAAATTGTAATAGTTTGTTACACAAAATGACTTTCTGCGTTACTCCCGAGGAATCCCACTGAGTGGCAGTATGGAGCACCTTTTTGCTATAGTTGTATAGAAGGTGGCTTCATTTCATTGTATATGTACTCAACCATATAAAAGCATGATATAGCAACTGTAAGAGCAGTTACATTGAATGCCAGAGATACATTCATCAGATTTTGAAGTTCTTTGTACATGGAGTGATAACTGACACTGTACTGATATCACTTTGTAAAACGTAGAAATTTCACTGTTGTCTAACCAAGAGTTCACAGAAGAGTAATCAATGAATACTATATAAGAAATACATTGGATTGTAAATTGTAATAGTTTGTTACACAAAATAACTTTCTGCGTTACTCCCGAGGAATCCCACTGAGTGGCAGTATGGAGCAACTTTTTGCTATAGTTGTATAGAAGGTGGCTTCATTTCATTGTATATGTACTCAACCATATAAAAGCATGATATAGCAACTGTAAGAAGAGTTACATTGAATGCCAGAGATACATTCATCAGATTTTGAAGTTGGTTGTACAAGGAGTGATAACTGACACTGTACTGATATCACTTTGTAAAACCTAGAAATATCACTATCCTGTAACCAACAGATCATTGAAAAGAGTAATCAATGAATACTATACAAGAAATTATATATTGTAATAGTTTGTTACACAAAATGACTTTCTGCGTTACTCCCGAGGAATCCCACTGAGTGGCAGTATGGAGCTCCTTTTTACTATAGTTGTATAGAAGGTGGCTTCATTTCATTGTATATGTACTCAACCATATAAAAGCATGATATAGCAACTGTAAGAGCAGTTACATTGAATGCCAGAGATACATTCATCAGATTTTGAAGTTGTTTGTACAAGGAGTGATAACTGACACTGTACTTAAAATCACTTTGTAAAACCTAGAAATATCACTATCCTGTAACCAACAGATCATTGAAAAGAGTAATCAATGAATACTATACAAGAAATTATATATTGTAATAGTTTGTTACACAAAATGACTTTCTGCGTTACTCCCGAGGAATCCCACTGAGTGGCAGTATGGAGCACCTTTTTACTGTAGTTGTATAGAAGGTGGCTTCATTTTATTGTATATGTACTCAACCATATAAAATCAAGATATATCAACTGTAAGAGCAATTACATTGAATGCGAGAGATACATTCATCAGATTTTGAAGTTGGTTGTACAAGGAGTGATTACTGACACTGTACTGATATCACTTTGTAAAACGTAGAAATTTCACTGTTGTCTAACCAAGAGTTCACAGAAGAGTAATCAATGAATACTATACAAGAAATACATTGGATTGTAAATTGTAATAGTTTGTTACACAAAATGACTTTCTGCGTTACTCCCGAGGAATCCCACTTGGTGACAGTATGGAGCACCTTTTTACTGTAGTTGTATAGAAGGTGTCTTCATTTCATTGTATATGTACTCAACCATATAAAAGCATGATATAGCAACGGTAAGAGCAGTTACATTGAATGCAAGAGATACATTCATCAGATTTTAAAGTTGGTTGTACAAGGAGTGATAACTGACACTGTACTGATATCACTTTGTAAAACGTAGAAATTTCACTGTTGTCTAACCAAGAGTTCACAGAAGAGTAATCAATGAATACTATACAAGAAATACATTGGATTGTAAATTGTAATAGTTTGTTACACAAAATGACTTTCTGCGTTACTCCCGAGGAATCCCACTGAGTGGCAGTATGGAGCTCCTTTTTACTATAGTTGTATAGAAGGTGGCTTCATTTCATTGTATATGTACTCAACCATATAAAAGCATGATATAGCAACTGTAAGAGCAGTTACATTGAATGCCAGAGATACATTCATCAGATTTTGAAGTTGGTTGTACAAGGAGTGATAACTGACACTGTACTGATATCACTTTGTAAAACCTAGAAATATCACTATCCTGTAACCAACAGATCATTGAAAAGAGTAATCAATGAATACTATACAAGAAATTATATATTGTAATAGTTTGTTACACAAAATGACTTTCTGCGTTACTCCTGAGGAATCCCACTGAGTTACAGTATGGAGCTCCTTTTTACTATAGTTGTATAGAAGGTGGCTTCATTTCATTGTATACGTACTCAACCATATAAAAGCATGATATAGCAACTGTAAGAGCAGTTACATTGAATGCAAGAGATACGTTCATCAGATTTTGAAGTTGGTTGTACAAGGAGTGATTACTGACACTGTATTGATATCACGTTGGAAAACCTAGAAATTTCACTGTTGTCTAACCAAGCGATCGCAGAAGAGTAATCAACGAATACTATACAAGAAATACATTGGATTGTAAATTGTAATAGTTTGTTACACAAAATGACTTTCTGCGTTACTCCCGAGGAATCCCACTGAGTGGCAGTATGAGCGCTCCTTTTTACTATAGTTGTATAGAAGGTGGCTTCATTTCATTGTATATGTACTCAACCATATAAAAGCATGATATAGCAACTGTAAGAGCAGTTACATTGAATGCAAAAGATACGTTCATCAGATTTTGAAGTTGGTTGTACAAGGAGTGATTACTGACACTGTATTGATATCACGTTGGAAAACCTAGAAATTTCACTGTTGTCTAACCAAGCGATCGCAGAAGAGTAATCAACGAAAACTATACAAGAAATACATTGGATTGTAAATTGTAATAGTTTGTTACACAAAATGACTTTCTGCGTTACTCCCGAGGAATCCCACTGAGTGGCAGTATGGAGCACCTTTTTACTGTAGTTGTATAGAAGGTGGCTTCATTTCATTGTATATGTACTCAACCATATAAAAGCATGATATAGCAACTGTAAGAGCAGTTACATTGAATGCAAGAGATACATTCATCAGATTTTGAAGTTGGTTGTACAAGGAGTGATTACTGACACTGTATTGATATAACGTTGTAAAACCTAGATATTTCACTCTTGTCTAACCAAGAGATCGCAGAAGAGTAATCAATGAATACTATACAAGAAATACATTGGATTGTAAATTGTAATAGTTTGTTACACAAAATGACTTTCTGCGTTACTCCCGAGGAATCCCACTGAGTGGCAGTATGGAGCACCTTTTTACTGTAGTTGTATAGAAGGTGGCTTCATTTAATTGTATATGTACTCAACCATATAAAAGCATGATATAGCAACGGTAAGAGCAGTTACATTGAATGCCAGAGATACATTCATCAGATTTTGAAGTTCTTTGTACAAGGAGTGATAACTGACACTGTACTGATATCACTTTGTAAAACGTAGAAATTTCACTGTTGTCTAACCAAGAGTTCACAGAAGAGTAATCAATGAGTACTATACAAGAAATACATTGGATTGTAAATTGTAATAGTTTGTTACACAAAATGACTTTCTGCGTTACTCCCGAGGAATCCCACTGAGTGGCAGTATGGAGCACCTTTTTTCTATAGTTGTATAGAAGGTGGCTTCATTTCATTGTATATGTACTCAACCATATAAAAGCATGATATAGCAACTGTAAGAGCAGTTACATTGAATGCCAGAGATACATTCATCAGATTTTGAAGTTGTTTGTACAAGGAGTGATAACTGACACTGTACTGATATCACTTTGTAAAACCTGGAAATATCACTATCCTGTAACCAACAGATCATTGAAAAGAGTAATCAATGAATACTATACAAGAAATTATATATTGTAATAGTTTGTTACACAAAATGACTTTCTGTGTTACTCCCGAGGAATCCCACTGAGTGGCAGTATGGAGCTCCTTTTTACTATAGTTGTATAGAAGGTGGCTTCATTTCATTGTATATGTACTCAACCATATAAAAGCATGATATAGCAACTGTAAGAGCAGTTACATTGAATGCAAGAGATACATTCATCAGATTTTGAAGTTGGTTGTACAAGGAGTGATTACTGACACTGTATTGATATCACGTTGTAAAACCTAGAAATTTCACTGTTGTCTAACCAAGAGATCACAGAAGCGAAATCAATGAATACTATACAAGAAATACATTGGATTTTAAATTGTATTAGTTTGTTACACAACATGACTTTCTGCGTTACTCTCGAGGAATCCCACTGGGTGGCAGTATGGAGCACCTTCTTACTGTAGTTGTATAGAAGGTGGCTTCATTTAATTGTATATGTACTCAACCATATAAAATCAAGATATATCAACTGTAAGAGCAATTACATTGAATGCAAGAGATACATTCATCAGATTTTCAAGTTGGTTGTACAAGGACTGATAACTGACACTGTCCTGATATCACTTTGTAAAACGTAGAAATTTCACTGTTGTCTAACCAAGAGTTCACAGAAGAGTAATCAATGAATACTATCCAAGAAATACATTGGATTGTAAATTGTAATAGTTTGTTACACAAAATAACTTTTGCGTTACTCCCGAGGAATCCCACTGAGTGGCAGTATGGAGCACCTTTTTGCTATAGTTGTATAGAAGGTGGCTTCATTTCATTGTATATGTACTCAACCATATAAAAGCATGATATAGCAACTGTAAGAAGAGTTACATTGAATGCCAGAGATACATTCATCAGATTTTGAAGTTGGTTGTACAAGGAGTGATAACTGACACTGTACTGATATCACTTTGTAAAACCTAGAAATATCACTATCCTGTAACCAACAGATCATTGAAAAGAGTAATCAATGAATACTATACAAGAAATTATATATTGTAATAGTTTGTTACACAAAATGATTTTCTGCGTTACTCCCGAGGAATCCCACTGAGTGGCAGTATGGAGCTCCTTTTTACTATAGTTGTATAGAAGGTGGCTTCATTTCATTGTATATGTACTCAACCATATAAAAGCATGATATAGCAACTGTAAGAGCAGTTACATTGAATGCCAGAGATACATTCATCAGATTTTGAAGTTGGTTGTACAAGGAGTGATAACTGACACTGTACTGATATCACTTTGTAAAACCTAGAAATATCACTATCCTGTAACCAACAGATCATTGAAAAGAGTAATCAATGAACACTATACAAGAAATTATATATTGTAATAGTTTGTTACACAAAATGACTTTCTGCGTTACTCCCGAGGAATCCCACTGAGTGGCAGTATGGAGCTCCTTTTTACTATAGTTGTATAGAAGGTGGCTTCATTTCATTGTATATGTACTCAACCATATAAAAGCATGATATAGCAACTGTAAGAGCAGTTACATTGAATGCAAGAGATACGTTCATCAGATTTTGAAGTTGGTTGTACAAGGAGTGATTACTGACACTGTATTGATATCACGTTGGAAAACGTAGAAATTTCACTGTTGTCTAACCAAGAGATCGCAGAAGAGTAATCAATGAATACTATACAAGAAATACATTGGATTGTAAATTGTAATAGTTTGTTACACAAAATGACTTTCTGCGTTACTCCCGAGGAATCCCACTGAGTGGCAGTATAGAGCACCGTTTTACTGTAGTTGTATAGAAGGTGGCTTCATTTCATTGTATATGTACTCAACCATATAAAAGCATGATATAGCAACGGTAAGAGCAATTACATTGAATGCAAGAGATACATTCATCAGATTTTGAAGTTGGTTGTACAAGGAGTGATAACTGACACTGTATTGATATCACTTTGAAAAACGTAGAAATTTCACTGTTGTCTAACCAAGAGTTCACAGCAGAGTAATCAATGAATACTATCCAAGAAATACATTGGATTGTAAATTGTAATAGTTGGTTACACAAAATGACTTTCTGCGTTACTCCCGAGGAATCCCACTGAGTGGCAGTATGGAGCACCTTTTTGCTATAGTTGTATAGAAGGTGGCTTCATTTCATTGTATATGTACTCAACCATATAAAAGCATGATATAGCAACGGTAAGAGCAGTTACATTGAATGGCAGAGATACATTCATCAGATTTTGAAGTTGTTTGTACAAGGAGTGATAACTGACACTGTACTGATATCACTTTGTAAAACCTAGAAATATCACTATCCTGTAACCAACAGATCATTGAAAAGAGTAATCAATGAATACTATACGGGAAATTATATATTGTAATAGTTTGTTACACAAAATGACTTTCTGCGTTACTCCCGAGGAATCCCACTGAGTGGCAGTATGGAGCTCCTTTTTACTATAGTTGTATAGAAGGTGGCTTCATTTCATTGTATATGTACTCAACCATATAAAAGCATGATATAGCAACGGTAAGAGCAGTTACATTGAATGCAAGAGATACATTCATCAGATTTTGAAGTTGTTTGTACAAGGAGTGATAACTGACACTGTACTGATATCACGTTGTAAAACGTAGAAATTTCACTGTTGTCTAACGAAGAGTTCACAGAAGAGTAATCAACGAATACTGTACAAGAAATACATTGGATTGTAAATTGTAATAGTTTGTTATACAAAATGACTTTCTGCGTTACTCCCGAGGAAACCCACTGAGTGGCAGTATGGAGTTCCTTTTTACTATAGTTGTATAGAAGGTGGCTTCATTTCATTGTATATGTACTCAACCATATAAAAGCATGATATAGCAACTGTAAGAGCAGTTAAATTGAATGCAACAGATACGTTCATCAGATTTTGAAGTTGGTTGTACAAGGAGTGATTACTGACACTGTATTGATATCACGTTGGAAAACCTAGAAATTTCACTGTTGTCTAACCAAGCGATCGCAGAAGAGTAATCAACGAATACTATACAAGAAATACATTGCATTGTAAATTGTAATAGTTTGTTACACAAAATGACTTTCTGAGTTACTCCCGAGGAATCCCACTGAGTGGCAGTATGGAGCACCTTTTTGCTATAGTTGTATAGAAGGTGGCTTCATTTCATTGTATATGTACTCAATTATATAAAAGCATGATATAGCAACTGTAAGAAGAGTTACATTGAATGCCAGAGATACATTCATCAGATTTTGAAGTTGTTTGTACAAGGAGTGATAACTGACACTGTACTGATATCACTTTGTAAAACCTAGAAATATCACTATCCTGTAACCAACAGATCATTGAAAAGAGTAATCAATGAATACTATACAAGAAATTATATATTGTAATAGTTTGTTACACAAAATGACTTTCTGCGTTACTCCCGAGGAATCCCACTGAGTGGCAGTATGGAGCTCCTTTTTCCTATAGTTGTATAGAAGGTGGCTTCATTTCATTGTATATGTACTCAACCATATAAAAGCATGATATAGCAACTGTAAGAGCAGTTACATTGAATGCCAGAGATACATTCATCAGATTTTGAAGTTGGTTGTACAAGGAGTGATAACTGACACTGTACTGATATCACTTTGTAAAACCTAGAAATATCACTATCATGTAACCAACAGATCATTGAAAAGAGTAATCAATGAATACTATACAAGAAATTATATATTGTAATAGTTTGTTACACAAAATGACTTTCTGCGTTACTCCCGAGGAATCCCACTGAGTGGCAGTATGGAGCTCCTCTTTACTATAGTTGTATAGAAGGTGGCTTCATTTCATTGTATATGTACTCAACCATATAAAAGCATGATATAGCAACTGTAAGAGCAGTTACATTGAATGCAAGAGATACGTTCATCAGATTTTGAAGTTGGTTGTACAAGGAGTGATTACTGACACTGTATTGATATCACGTTGGAAAACGTAGAAATTTCACTGTTGTCTAACCAAGAGATCGCAGAAGAGTAATCAATGAATACTATACAAGAAATACATTGGATTGTAAATTGTAATAGTTTGTTACACAAAATGACTTTCTGCGTTACTCCCGAGGAATCCCACTGAGTGGCAGTATAGAGCACCGTTTTACTGTAGTTGTATAGAAGGTGGCTTCATTTCATTGTATATGTACTCAACCATATAAAAGCATGATATAGCAACGGTAAGAGCAATTACATTGAATGCAAGAGATACATTCATCAGATTTTGAAGTTGGTTGTACAAGGAGTGATAACTGACACTGTATTGATATCACTTTGAAAAACGTAGAAATTTCACTGTTGTCTAACCAAGAGTTCACAGCAGAGTAATCAATGAATACTATCCAAGAAATACATTGGATTGTAAATTGTAATAGTTGGTTACACAAAATGACTTTCTGCGTTACTCCCGAGGAATCCCACTGAGTGGCAGTATGGAGCACCTTTTTGCTATAGTTGTATAGAAGGTGGCTTCATTTCATTGTATATGTACTCAACCATATAAAAGGATGATATAGCAACTGTAAGAGCAGTTACATTGAATGCCAGAGATACATTCATCAGATTTTGAAGTTGTTTGTACAAGGAGTGATAACTGACACTGTACTTAAAATCACTTTGTAAAACATAGAAATATCACTATCCTGTAACCAACAGATCATTGAAAAGAGTAATCAATGAATACTATACAAGAAATTATATATTGTAATAGTTTGTTACACAAAATGACTTTCTGCGTTACTCCCGAGGAATCCCACTGAGTGGCAGTATGGAGCTCCTTTTTACTATAGTTGTATAGAAGGTGGCTTCATTTCATTGTATATGTACTCAACTATATAAAAGCATGATATAGCAACTGTAAGAGCAGTTACATTGAATGCAAGAGATACGTTCATCAGATTTTGAAGTTAGTTGTACAAGGAGTGATTACTGACACTGTATTGATATCATGTTGGAAAACCAAGATATTTCACTGTTGTCTAACCAAGCGATCGCAGAAGAGTAATCAACGAATACTATACAAGAAATACATTGGATTGTAAATTGTAATAGTTTGTTACACAAAATGACTTTCTGCGTTACTCCCGAGGAATCCCACTGAGTGGCAGTATGGAGCACCTTTTTACTGTAGTTGTATAGAAGGTGGCTTCATTTAATTGTATATGTACTCAACCATATAAAATCAAGATATATCAACTGTAAGAGCAATTACATTGAATGCAAGAGATACATTCATCAGATTTTAAAGTTGGTTGTACAAGGAGTGATAACTGACACTGTCCTGATATCACTTTGTAAAACGTAGAAATTTCACTGTTGTCTAACCAAGAGTTCACAGAAGAGTAATCAATGAATACTATACAAGAAATACATTGGATTGTAAATTGTAATAGTTTGTTACACAAAATGACTTTCTGCGTTACTCCCGAGGAATCCCACTGAGTGGCAGTATGGAGCACCTTTTTGCTATAGTTGTATAGAAGGTGGCTTCATTTCATTGTATATGTACTCAACCATATAAAAGCATGATATAGCAACTGTAAGAGCAGTTACATTGAATGCCAGAGATACATTCATCAGATTTTGAAGTTGGTTGGACAAGGAGTGATAACTGACACTGTATTGATATCACTTTGAAAAACCTAGAAATTTCACTGTTGTCTAACCAAGAGTTCACAGAAGAGTAATCAATGAATACTATACAAGAAATACATTGGATTGTAAATTGTAATATTTTGTTACACAAAATGACTTTCTGCGTTACTACCGAGGAATCCCACTGAGTGGCAGAATGGAGCACCTTTTTCCTCCAGCTGTATAGAAGGTGGCTTCATTTAATTGTATATGTACTCAACCATATAAAAGCATGATATATCAACTGTAAGAGCAATTACATTGAATGCAAGAGATACATTCATCAGATTTTGAAGTTGGTTGTACAAGGAGTGATAACTGACACTGTACTGATATCACTTTGTAAAACGTAGAAATTTCACTGTTGTCTAACCAAGAGTTCACAGAAGAGTAATCAATCAATACTATACAAGAAATACATCGGATTGTAAATTGTAATAGTTTGTTACACAAAATGATTTTCTGTGTTACTCCCGAGGAATCCCGCTGAGTGGCAGTATGGAGCACCTTTTTGCTATAGTTGTATAGAAGGTGGCTTCATTTCATTGTATATGTACTCAACCATATAAAAGCATGATATAGCAACTGTAAGAGCGGTTACATTGAATGCCAGAGATACATTCATCAGATTTTGAAGTTCTTTGTACAAGGAGTGATAACTGAGACTGTACTGATATCACCTTGTAAAACGTAGAAATTTCACTGTTGTCTAACCAAGAGTTCACAGAAGAGTAATCAACGAATACTATACAAGAAATACATTGGATTGTAAATTGTAATAGTTTGTTACACAAAATGACTTTCTGCGTTACTCCCGAGGAATCCCACTGAGTAGCAGTATGGAGCACCTTTTTACTGTAGTTGTATAGAACGTGGCTTCATTTCATTTCAGTGATAACTTCATTTCATTTCAGTGATAACTGACACTGTACTGATAACACTTTGTAAAACCTAGAAATATCACTATCCTGTAACCCACAGATCATTGAAAAGAGTAATCAATGAATACTATACAAGAAATTGTATATTCTAATAGTTTGTTACACAAAATGACGTTCTGCGTTACTCCCGAGGAATCCCACTGAGTGGCAGTATGGAGCACCTTTTTACTATAGTTTTATAGAAGGTGGCCTCATTTCATTGTATATTTACTCAACCATATAAAAGCATGATATAGCAACTGTAAGAGCAGTTACATGGAATGCAAGACATTCATTCATCAGATTTTGAAGTTGGTTTTACAAGGAGTGAGAACTGACAGTGTTTTGGTATCACTTTGTAAAACCTAGAAATTTCACTGTTATCCAACCAAGAGATCGCAGAAGAGTAATCAATGAATACTATACAAGAAATACATTGGATTGTAAATTGTAATAGTTTGTTACAGAAAATGACTTTCTGCATTACTCCCGAGGAATTCCACTGAGTGGCAGTATGGAGCACCTTTTTACTATAGTTGTATAGAAGGTGGCTTCATTTCATTGTATATGTACTCAACCATATAAAAGCATGATATAGCAATTGTAAGAGCAGTTACATTGAATGCAAGACATTCATTCATCAGATTTTGAAGTTGGTTTTACAAGGAGTGATAACTGACACTGTATTGATTTCACTTTGTAAAATATAGAAATTTCACTGTTGTCTAACCAAGAGATCACAGAAGAGTAATCAATGAATACCATACAAGAAATACATTGGATTGTAAATTGTAGTAGTTTGTTACACAAAATGACTTTCTGTGTTACTCCCAAGGAATCCCACTGAGTGGCAGCATGGAGCATCTTTTTACTATAGTTGTATAGAAGGTGGCTTCATTTCATTGTATATGTACTCAAACATATAAAAGCATGATATAGCAATTGTAAGAGCAGTTACATTGAATGCAAGACATACATTCATCAGATTTTGAAGTTGGTTGTACAAGAAGAGATAACTGACAATTTATGGATATAAATTTGTAAAACCTAGAAATTTCACTGTTGTCTAACCAAGAGATCGCAGAAGAGTAATCAATGAATACTATACAAGAAATCCATTGGATTGTAAATTGTAATAGTTTGTTACACAAAATGATTTTCTGTGTTACTACCGAGGAATCCCACTGAGTGGCAGTATGGAGCACCTTTTTGCTATAGTTGTATAGAAGGTGGCTTCATTTCATTGTATATGTACTCAACCATATAAAAGCATGATATAGCAATTGTAAGAGCAGTTACATTGAATGCAAGATATACATTCATCAGATTTTAAAGGTGGTTGTACAAGGAGTGATAACTGACACTGTACTGATATCACTTTGTAAAACCTAGAAATATCACTATCCTGTAACGAACAGATCATTGAATAGAGTAATCAATGAATACTATACAAGAAATTATATATTGTCATAGTTTGTTACACAAAATGACTTTCTGCGTTTCTCCCGAGGAATCCCACTGAGTGGCAGTATGGAGCACCTTTTTCCTCCAGCTGTATAGAAGGTGGCTTCATTTAATTGTATATGTACTCAACCATATAAAATCAAGATATATCAACTGCAAGAGCAATTACATTGAATGCAAGAGATACATTCATCAGATTTTGAAGTTGGTTGTACAAGGAGTGATAACTGACACTGTACTGATATCACTTTGTAAAACGTAGAAATTTCACTGTTGTCTAACCAAGAGTTCACAGAAGAGTAATCAATGAATACTATACAAGAAATTATATATTGTAATAGTTTGTTACACAAAATGACTTTCTGCGTTACTCCCAAGGAATCCCACTGAGTGGCAGTATGGAGCACCTTTTAACTGTAGTTGCATAGAAGGTGGCTTCATTTAATTGTATATGTACTCAACCATATAAAAGCATGATATATCAACTGTAAGAGCAATTACATTGAATGCAAGAGATACATTCATCAGATTTTGAAGTTGGTTGTACAAGGAGTGATAACTGACACTGTACTGATATCACTTTGTAAAACGTAGAAATTTCACTGTTGTCTAACCAAGAGTTCACAGAAGAGTAATCAATGAATACTATACAAGAAATACATTGGATTGTAAATTGTAATAGTTTGTTACACAAAATGACTTTCTGCGTTACTCCCGAGGAATCCCACTGAGTGGCAGTATGGAGCACCTTTTTGCTATAGTTGTATAGAAGGTGGCTTCATTTCATTGTATATGTACTCAACCATATAAAAGCATGATATAGCAACTGTAAGAGCAGTTACATTGAATGCCAGAGATACATTCATCAGATTTTGAAGTTGGTTGTACAAGGAGTGATAACTGACACTGTACTGATATCACTTTGTAAAACCTAGAAATATCACTATCCTGTAACCAACAGATCATTGAAAAGAGTAATCAATGAATACTATACAAGAAATTATATATTGTAATAGTTTGTTACACAAAATGACTTTCAGCGTTACTCCCAAGGAATCCCACTGAGTGGCAGTATGGAGCTCCTTCTTACTATAGTTGTACAGAAGGTGGCTTCATTTCATTGTATATGTACTCAACCATATAAAAGCATGATATAGCAACTGTAAGAGCAGTTACATTGAATGCAAGAGATACATTCATCAGATTTTGAAGTTGGTTGTACAAGGAGTGATTACTGACACTGTATTGATATCACGTTGTAAAACCTAGAAATTTCACTGTTGTCTAACCAAGAGATCGCAGAAGAGTAATCAAGGAATACTATACAAGAAATAGATTGGATTGTAAATTGTAATAGTTTGTTACACAAAATGACTTTCTGCGTTACTCCCGAGGAATCCCACTGAGTGGCAGTATGGAGCACCTTTTTACTGTAGTTGTATAGAAGGTGGCTTCATTTCATTGTATATGTACTCAACCATATAAAAGCATGATATAGCAACAGTAAGAGCAGTTACATTGAATGCAAGAGATACATTCATCAGATTTTGAAGTTGGTTGTACAAGGAGTGAGAACTGACACTGTATTGATATCACTTTGAAAAACTTAGAAATTTCACTGTTGTCTAACCAAGAGTTCACAGAAGAGTAATCAATGAATACTATACAAGAAATACATTGGATTGTAAATTGTAATAGTTTCTAACACAAAATGACTTTCTGTGTTACTCCCGAGGAATCCCACTGAGTGGCAGTATGGAGTACCTTTTTCCTCTAGCTGTATAGAAGGTGGCTTCATATAATTGTATATGTACTCAACTATATAAAAGCAAGATATATCAAATGTAAGAGCAATTACATTGAATGCAAAACATACATTCATCAGATTTTGAATTTGGTTGTACAAGGAGTGATAACTGACACTGTACTGATATCACTTTGTAAAACCTAGAAATATTACTATCCTGTAACCAACAGATCATTGAAAAGAGTAATCAATGAATACTATACAAGAAATTATATATTGTAATAGTTTGTTACACAAAATGACTTTCTGCGTTACTCCCGAGGAATCCCACTGAGTGGCAGTATGGAGCTCCTTTTTACTATAGTTGTATACAAAGTGGCTTCATTTCATTGTATATGTACTCAACCATATAAAAGCATGATATAGCAACTGTAAGAGCAGTTACATTGAATGCCAGAGATACATTCATCAGATTTTGAAGTTGTTTGTACAAGGAGTGATAACTGACACTGTAATTAAAATCACTTTGTAAAACCTAGAAATATCACTATCCTGTAACCAACAGATCATTGAAAAGAGTAATCAATGAATACTATACAAGAAATTATATATTGTAATAGTTTGTTACATAAAATGACTTTCTGCGTTACTCCCGAGGAATCCCACTGAGTGGCAGTATGGAGCTCCTTTTTACTATAGTTGTATAGAAGGTGGCTTCATTTCATTGTATATGTACTCAACCATATAAAAGCATGATATAGCAACTGTAATAGCAGTTACATTGAATGCAAGAGATACGTTCATCAGATTTTGAAGTTGGTTGTACAAGGAGTGATTACTGACACTGTATTGATATCACGTTGTAAAACGTAGAAATTTCACTGTTGTCTAACCAAGAGATCGCAAAAGAGTAATCAATGAATACTATACAAGAAATACATTGGATTGTAAATTGTAATAGTTTGTTACACAAAATGACTTTCTGCGTTACTCCCGAGGAAACCCACTGAGTGGCAGTATGGAGCACCTTTTTACTGTAGTTGTATAGAAGGTGGCTTCATTTCATTGTATATGTACTCAACCATATAAAAGCATGATATAGCAACGGTAAGAGCAGTTACATTGAATGCCAGAGATACATTCATCAGATTTTGAAGTTGGTTGTACAAGGAGTGAGAACTGACACTGTATTGATATCACTTTGAAAAACCTAGAAATTTCACTGTTGTCTAACCAAAAGTTCATAGAAGAGTAATCAATGAATACTATACAAGAAATACATTGGATTGTAAATTGTAATATTTTGTTACACAAAATGACTTTCTGCGTTACTCCCGAGGAATTCCACTGAGTGGCAGAATAGAGCACCTATTTCTTCCAGCTGTATAGAAGGTGGCTTCATTTAATTGTATATGTACTCAACCATATAAAAGCATGATATATCAACTGTAAGAGCAATTACATTGAATGCAAGAGATACATTCATCAGATTTTGAAGTTGGTTGTACAAGGAGTGATAACTGACACTGTACTGATATCACTTTGTAAAACGTAGAAATTTCACTGTTGTCTAACCAAGAGTTCACAGAAGGTTAATCAATGAATACTATACAAGAAATACATTGGATTGTAAATTGTAATAGTTTGTTACACAAAATGATTTTCTGTGTTACTCCCGAGGAATCCCACTGAGTGGCAGTATGGAGCTCCTTTTTACTATAGTTCTATAGAAGGTGGCTTCATTTCATTGTATATGTACTCAACCATATAAAAGCATGATATAGCAACTGTAAGAGCAGTTACATTGAATGCCTGAGATACATTCATCAGATTTTGAAGATGTTTGTACAAGGAGTAATAACTGACACTGTACTTAAAATTACTTTGTAAAACCTAGAAATATCACTATCCTGTAACCAACAGATCATTGAAAAGAGTAATCAATGAATACTATACAAGAAATACATTGGATTGTAAATTGTAATAGTTTGTTACACAAAATGACTTTCTGCGTTACTCCCGAGGAATCCCACTGAGTGGCAGTATGGAGCACCTTTTTACTGTAGTTGTATAGAAGGTGGCTTCATTTCATTGTATATGTACTCAACCATATAAAATCAAGATATATCAACAGTAAGAGCAGTTACATTGAATGCAAGAGATACATTCATCAGATTTTGAAGTTGGTTGTACAAGGAGTGATAACTGACACTGTACTGATATCACTTTGTAAAACGTAGAAATTTCACTGTTGTCTAACCAAGAGTTCACAGAAGATTAATCAATGAATACTATACAAGAAATACATTGGATTGTAAATTGTAATAGTTTGTTACACAAAATGACTTTCTGCGTTACTCCCGAGGAATCCCACTGAGTGGCAGTATGGAGCACCTTTTTGCTATAGTTGTATAGAAGGTGGCTTCATTTCATTGTATATGTACTCAACCATATAAAAGCATGATATAGCAACTGTAAGAGCAGTTACATTGAATGCCAGAGATACATTCATCAGATTTTGAAGTTGGTTGTACAAGGAGTGATAACTGACACTGTATTGATATCACTTTGAAAAACCTAGAAATTTCACTGTTGTCTAACCAAGAGTTCACAGAAGAGTAATCAATGAATACTATACAAGAAATACATTGGATTGTAAATTGTAATAGTTTGTTACACAAAATGACTTTCTGCGTTACTCCCGAGGAATCCCACTGAGTGGCAGTATGGAGCTCCTTTTTCCTCCAGCTGTATAGAAGGTGGCTTCATTTAATTGTCTATGTACTCAACCATATAAAAGCATGATATATCAACTGTAAGAGCAATTACATTGAATGCAAGAGATACATTCATCAGATTTTGAAGTTGGTTGTACAAGGAGTGATAACTGACACTGTACTGATATCACTTTGTAAAACGTAGAAATTTCACTGTTGTCTAACCAAGAGTTCACAGAAGAGTAATCAATCAATACTATACAAGAAATACATTGGATTGTAAATTGTAATAGTTTGTTACACAAAATGACTTTCTGCGTTACTCCCGAGGAATCCCACTGAGTAGCAGTATGGAGCACCTTTTTACTGTAGTTGTATAGAAGGTGGCTTCATTTCATTTCAGTGATAACTTCATTTCATTTCAGTGATAACTGACACTGTACTGATAACACTTTGTAAAACCTAGAAATATCACTATCCTGTAACCAACAGATCATTGAAAAGAGTAATCAATGAATACTATACAAGAAATTGTATATTCTAATAGTTTGTTACACAAAATGACGTTCTGCGTTACTCCCGAGGAATCCCACTGAGTGGCAGTATGGAGCACCTTTTTACTATAGTTTTATAGAGGGTGGCTTCATTTCATTGTATATTTACTCAACCATATAAAAGCATGATATAGCAACTGAAAGAGCAGTTACATGGAATGCAAGACATTAATTCATCAGATTTTGAAGTTGGTTTTACAAGGAGTGAGAACTGACAGTGTTTTGATATCACTTTGTAAAACCAAGAAATTTCACTGTTATCCAACCAAGAGATCGCAGAAGAGTAATCAATGAATACTATACAAGAAATACATTGGATTGTAAATTGTAATAGTTTGTTACAGAAAATGACTTTCTGCGTTACTCCGGAGGAATCCCACTGAGTGGCAGTATGGAGCACCTTTTTACTATAGTTGTATAGAAGGTGGCTTCATTTCATTGTATATGTACTCAACCATATAAAAGCATGATATAGCAATTGTAAGAGTAGTTACATTGAATGCAAGACATTCATTCATCAGATTTTGAAGTTGGTTTTACAAGGAGTGATAACTGACACTGTATTGATTTCACTTTGTAAAATATAGAAATTTCACTGTTGTCTAACCAAGAGATCACAGAAGAGTAATCAATCAATACCATACAAGAAATACATTGGATTGTAAATTGTAGTAGTTTGTTACACAAAATGACTTTCTGCGTTACTCCCGAGGAAACCCACTGAGTGGCAGTATGGAGCACCTTTTTACTGTAGTTGTATAGAAGGTGGCTTCATTTCATTGTATATGTACTCAACCATATAAAAGCATGATATAGCAACGGTAAGAGCAGTTACATTTAATGCCAGAGATACATTCATCAGATTTTGAAGTTGGTTGTACAAGGAGTGAGAACTGACACTGTATTGATATCACTTTGAAAAACCTAGAAATTTCACTGTTGTCTAACCAAAAGTTCATAGAAGAGTAATCAATGAATACTATACAAGAAATACATTGGATTGTAAATTGTAATATTTTGTTACACAAAATGACTTTCTGCGTTACTCCCGAGGAATTCCACTGAGTGGCAGAATAGAGCACCTATTTCTTCCAGCTGTATAGAAGGTGGCTTCATTTAATTGTATATGTACTCAACCATATAAAAGCATGATATATCAACTGTAAGAGCAATTACATTGAATGCAAGAGATACATTCATCAGATTTTGAAGTTGGTTGTACAAGGAGTGATAACTGACACTGTACTGATATCACTTTGTAAAACGTAGAAATTTCACTGTTGTCTAACCAAGAGTTCACAGAAGAGTAATCAATGAATACTATACAAGAAATACATTGGATTGTAAATTGTAATAGTTTGTTACACAAAATGACTTTCTGCGTTACTCCCGAGGAATCCCACTGAGTGGCAGTATGGAGCACCTTTTTGCTATAGTTGTATAGAAGGTGGCTTCATTTCATTGTATATGTACTCAACCATATAAAAGCATGATATAGCAACTGTAAGAGCAGTTACATTGAATGCCAGAGATACATTCATCAGATTTTGAAGTTGGTTGTACAAGGAGTGATAACTGACACTGTACTGATATCACTTTGTAAAACCTAGAAATATCACTATCCTGTAACCAACAGATCATTGAAAAGAGTAATCAATGAATACTATACAAGAAATTATATATTGTAATAGTTTGTTACACAAAATGACTTTCAGCGTTACTCCCAAGGAATCCCACTGAGTGGCAGTATGGAGCTCCTTCTTACTATAGTTGTACAGAAGGTGGCTTCATTTCATTGTATATGTACTCAACCATATAAAAGCATGATATAGCAACTGTAAGAGCAGTTACATTGAATGCAAGAGATACATTCATCAGATTTTGAAGTTGGTTGTACAAGGAGTGATTACTGACACTGTATTGATATCACGTTGTAAAACCTAGAAATTTCACTGTTGTCTAACCAAGAGATCGCAGAAGAGTAATCAAGGAATACTATACAAGAAATAGATTGGATTGTAAATTGTAATAGTTTGTTACACAAAATGACTTTCTGCGTTACTCCCGAGGAATCCCACTGAGTGGCAGTATGGAGCACCTTTTTACTGTAGTTGTATAGAAGGTGGCTTCATTTCATTGTATATGTACTCAACCATATAAAAGCATGATATAGCAACAGTAAGAGCAGTTACATTGAATGCAAGAGATACATTCATCAGATTTTGAAGTTGGTTGTACAAGGAGTGAGAACTGACACTGTATTGATATCACTTTGAAAAACTTAGAAATTTCACTGTTGTCTAACCAAGAGTTCACAGAAGAGTAATCAATGAATACTATACAAGAAATACATTGGATTGTAAATTGTAATAGTTTCTAACACAAAATGACTTTCTGTGTTACTCCCGAGGAATCCCACTGAGTGGCAGTATGGAGTACCTTTTTCCTCTAGCTGTATAGAAGGTGGCTTCATATAATTGTATATGTACTCAACTATATAAAAGCAAGATATATCAAATGTAAGAGCAATTACATTGAATGCAAAACATACATTCATCAGATTTTGAATTTGGTTGTACAAGGAGTGATAACTGACACTGTACTGATATCACTTTGTAAAACCTAGAAATATTACTATCCTGTAACCAACAGATCATTGAAAAGAGTAATCAATGAATACTATACAAGAAATTATATATTGTAATAGTTTGTTACACAAAATGACTTTCTGCGTTACTCCCGAGGAATCCCACTGAGTGGCAGTATGGAGCTCCTTTTTACTATAGTTGTATACAAAGTGGCTTCATTTCATTGTATATGTACTCAACCATATAAAAGCATGATATAGCAACTGTAAGAGCAGTTACATTGAATGCCAGAGATACATTCATCAGATTTTGAAGTTGTTTGTACAAGGAGTGATAACTGACACTGTAATTAAAATCACTTTGTAAAACCTAGAAATATCACTATCCTGTAACCAACAGATCATTGAAAAGAGTAATCAATGAATACTATACAAGAAATTATATATTGTAATAGTTTGTTACATAAAATGACTTTCTGCGTTACTCCCGAGGAATCCCACTGAGTGGCAGTATGGAGCTCCTTTTTACTATAGTTGTATAGAAGGTGGCTTCATTTCATTGTATATGTACTCAACCATATAAAAGCATGATATAGCAACTGTAATAGCAGTTACATTGAATGCAAGAGATACGTTCATCAGATTTTGAAGTTGGTTGTACAAGGAGTGATTACTGACACTGTATTGATATCACGTTGTAAAACGTAGAAATTTCACTGTTGTCTAACCAAGAGATCGCAAAAGAGTAATCAATGAATACTATACAAGAAATACATTGGATTGTAAATTGTAATAGTTTGTTACACAAAATGACTTTCTGCGTTACTCCCGAGGAAACCCACTGAGTGGCAGTATGGAGCACCTTTTTACTGTAGTTGTATAGAAGGTGGCTTCATTTCATTGTATATGTACTCAACCATATAAAAGCATGATATAGCAACGGTAAGAGCAGTTACATTGAATGCCAGAGATACATTCATCAGATTTTGAAGTTGGTTGTACAAGGAGTGAGAACTGACACTGTATTGATATCACTTTGAAAAACCTAGAAATTTCACTGTTGTCTAACCAAAAGTTCATAGAAGAGTAATCAATGAATACTATACAAGAAATACATTGGATTGTAAATTGTAATATTTTGTTACACAAAATGACTTTCTGCGTTACTCCCGAGGAATTCCACTGAGTGGCAGAATAGAGCACCTATTTCTTCCAGCTGTATAGAAGGTGGCTTCATTTAATTGTATATGTACTCAACCATATAAAAGCATGATATATCAACTGTAAGAGCAATTACATTGAATGCAAGAGATACATTCATCAGATTTTGAAGTTGGTTGTACAAGGAGTGATAACTGACACTGTACTGATATCACTTTGTAAAACGTAGAAATTTCACTGTTGTCTAACCAAGAGTTCACAGAAGGTTAATCAATGAATACTATACAAGAAATACATTGGATTGTAAATTGTAATAGTTTGTTACACAAAATGATTTTCTGTGTTACTCCCGAGGAATCCCACTGAGTGGCAGTATGGAGCTCCTTTTTACTATAGTTCTATAGAAGGTGGCTTCATTTCATTGTATATGTACTCAACCATATAAAAGCATGATATAGCAACTGTAAGAGCAGTTACATTGAATGCCTGAGATACATTCATCAGATTTTGAAGATGTTTGTACAAGGAGTAATAACTGACACTGTACTTAAAATTACTTTGTAAAACCTAGAAATATCACTATCCTGTAACCAACAGATCATTGAAAAGAGTAATCAATGAATACTATACAAGAAATACATTGGATTGTAAATTGTAATAGTTTGTTACACAAAATGACTTTCTGCGTTACTCCCGAGGAATCCCACTGAGTGGCAGTATGGAGCACCTTTTTACTGTAGTTGTATAGAAGGTGGCTTCATTTCATTGTATATGTACTCAACCATATAAAATCAAGATATATCAACAGTAAGAGCAGTTACATTGAATGCAAGAGATACATTCATCAGATTTTGAAGTTGGTTGTACAAGGAGTGATAACTGACACTGTACTGATATCACTTTGTAAAACGTAGAAATTTCACTGTTGTCTAACCAAGAGTTCACAGAAGATTAATCAATGAATACTATACAAGAAATACATTGGATTGTAAATTGTAATAGTTTGTTACACAAAATGACTTTCTGCGTTACTCCCGAGGAATCCCACTGAGTGGCAGTATGGAGCACCTTTTTGCTATAGTTGTATAGAAGGTGGCTTCATTTCATTGTATATGTACTCAACCATATAAAAGCATGATATAGCAACTGTAAGAGCAGTTACATTGAATGCCAGAGATACATTCATCAGATTTTGAAGTTGGTTGTACAAGGAGTGATAACTGACACTGTATTGATATCACTTTGAAAAACCTAGAAATTTCACTGTTGTCTAACCAAGAGTTCACAGAAGAGTAATCAATGAATACTATACAAGAAATACATTGGATTGTAAATTGTAATAGTTTGTTACACAAAATGACTTTCTGCGTTACTCCCGAGGAATCCCACTGAGTGGCAGTATGGAGCTCCTTTTTCCTCCAGCTGTATAGAAGGTGGCTTCATTTAATTGTCTATGTACTCAACCATATAAAAGCATGATATATCAACTGTAAGAGCAATTACATTGAATGCAAGAGATACATTCATCAGATTTTGAAGTTGGTTGTACAAGGAGTGATAACTGACACTGTACTGATATCACTTTGTAAAACGTAGAAATTTCACTGTTGTCTAACCAAGAGTTCACAGAAGAGTAATCAATCAATACTATACAAGAAATACATTGGATTGTAAATTGTAATAGTTTGTTACACAAAATGACTTTCTGCGTTACTCCCGAGGAATCCCACTGAGTAGCAGTATGGAGCACCTTTTTACTGTAGTTGTATAGAAGGTGGCTTCATTTCATTTCAGTGATAACTTCATTTCATTTCAGTGATAACTGACACTGTACTGATAACACTTTGTAAAACCTAGAAATATCACTATCCTGTAACCAACAGATCATTGAAAAGAGTAATCAATGAATACTATACAAGAAATTGTATATTCTAATAGTTTGTTACACAAAATGACGTTCTGCGTTACTCCCGAGGAATCCCACTGAGTGGCAGTATGGAGCACCTTTTTACTATAGTTTTATAGAGGGTGGCTTCATTTCATTGTATATTTACTCAACCATATAAAAGCATGATATAGCAACTGAAAGAGCAGTTACATGGAATGCAAGACATTAATTCATCAGATTTTGAAGTTGGTTTTACAAGGAGTGAGAACTGACAGTGTTTTGATATCACTTTGTAAAACCAAGAAATTTCACTGTTATCCAACCAAGAGATCGCAGAAGAGTAATCAATGAATACTATACAAGAAATACATTGGATTGTAAATTGTAATAGTTTGTTACAGAAAATGACTTTCTGCGTTACTCCGGAGGAATCCCACTGAGTGGCAGTATGGAGCACCTTTTTACTATAGTTGTATAGAAGGTGGCTTCATTTCATTGTATATGTACTCAACCATATAAAAGCATGATATAGCAATTGTAAGAGTAGTTACATTGAATGCAAGACATTCATTCATCAGATTTTGAAGTTGGTTTTACAAGGAGTGATAACTGACACTGTATTGATTTCACTTTGTAAAATATAGAAATTTCACTGTTGTCTAACCAAGAGATCACAGAAGAGTAATCAATCAATACCATACAAGAAATACATTGGATTGTAAATTGTAGTAGTTTGTTACACAAAATGACTTTCTGCGTTACTCCCGAGGAAACCCACTGAGTGGCAGTATGGAGCACCTTTTTACTGTAGTTGTATAGAAGGTGGCTTCATTTCATTGTATATGTACTCAACCATATAAAAGCATGATATAGCAACGGTAAGAGCAGTTACATTTAATGCCAGAGATACATTCATCAGATTTTGAAGTTGGTTGTACAAGGAGTGAGAACTGACACTGTATTGATATCACTTTGAAAAACCTAGAAATTTCACTGTTGTCTAACCAAAAGTTCATAGAAGAGTAATCAATGAATACTATACAAGAAATACATTGGATTGTAAATTGTAATATTTTGTTACACAAAATGACTTTCTGCGTTACTCCCGAGGAATTCCACTGAGTGGCAGAATAGAGCACCTATTTCTTCCAGCTGTATAGAAGGTGGCTTCATTTAATTGTATATGTACTCAACCATATAAAAGCATGATATATCAACTGTAAGAGCAATTACATTGAATGCAAGAGATACATTCATCAGATTTTGAAGTTGGTTGTACAAGGAGTGATAACTGACACTGTACTGATATCACTTTGTAAAACGTAGAAATTTCACTGTTGTCTAACCAAGAGTTCACAGAAGGTTAATCAATGAATACTATACAAGAAATACATTGGATTGTAAATTGTAATAGTTTGTTTCACAAAATGATTTTCTGTGTTACTCCCGAGGAATCCCACTGAGTGGCAGTATGGAGCTCCTTTTTACTATAGTTCTATAGAAGGTGGCTTCATTTCATTGTATATGTACTCAACCATATAAAAGCATGATATAGCAACTGTAAGAGCAGTTACATTGAATGCCTGAGATACATTCATCAGATTTTGAAGGTGTTTGTACAAGGAGTGATAACTGACACTGTACTTAAAATTACTTTGTAAAACCTAGAAATATCACTATCCTGTAACCAACAGATCATTGAAAAGAGTAATCAATGAATACTATACAAGAAATACATTGGATTGTAAATTGTAATAGTTTGTTACACAAAATGACTTTCTGCGTTACTCCCGAGGAATCCCACTGAGTGGCAGTATGGAGCACCTTTTTACTGTAGTTGTATAGAAGGTGGCTTCATTTCATTGTATATGTACTCAACCATATAAAATCAAGATATATCAACAGTAAGAGCAGTTACATTGAATGCAAGAGATACATTCATCAGATTTTGAAGTTGGTTGTACAAGGAGTGATAACTGACACTGTACTGATATCACTTTGTAAAACGTAGAAATTTCACTGTTGTCTAACCAAGAGTTCACAGAAGATTAATCAATGAATACTATACAAGAAATACATTGGATTGTAAATTGTAATAGTTTGTTACACAAAATGACTTTCTGCGTTACTCCCGAGGAATCCCACTGAGTGGCAGTATGGAGCACCTTTTTGCTATAGTTGTATAGAAGGTGGCTTCATTTCATTGTATATGTACTCAACCATATAAAAGCATGATATAGCAACTGTAAGAGCAGTTACATTGAATGCCAGAGATACATTCATCAGATTTTGAAGTTGGTTGTACAAGGAGTGATAACTGACACTGTATTGATATCACTTTGAAAAACCTAGAAATTTCACTGTTGTCTAACCAAGAGTTCACAGAAGAGTAATCAATGAATACTATACAAGAAATACATTGGATTGTAAATTGTAATAGTTTGTTACACAAAATGACTTTCTGCGTTACTCCCGAGGAATCCCACTGAGTGGCAGTATGGAGCTCCTTTTTCCTCCAGCTGTATAGAAGGTGGCTTCATTTAATTGTCTATGTACTCAACCATATAAAAGCATGATATATCAACTGTAAGAGCAATTACATTGAATGCAAGAGATACATTCATCAGATTTTGAAGTTGGTTGTACAAGGAGTGATAACTGACACTGTACTGATATCACTTTGTAAAACGTAGAAATTTCACTGTTGTCTAACCAAGAGTTCACAGAAGAGTAATCAATCAATACTATACAAGAAATACATTGGATTGTAAATTGTAATAGTTTGTTACACAAAATGACTTTCTGCGTTACTCCCGAGGAATCCCACTGAGTAGCAGTATGGAGCACCTTTTTACTGTAGTTGTATAGAAGGTGGCTTCATTTCATTTCAGTGATAACTTCATTTCATTTCAGTGATAACTGACACTGTACTGATAACACTTTGTAAAACCTAGAAATATCACTATCCTGTAACCAACAGATCATTGAAAAGAGTAATCAATGAATACTATACAAGAAATTGTATATTCTAATAGTTTGTTACACAAAATGACGTTCTGCGTTACTCCCGAGGAATCCCACTGAGTGGCAGTATGGAGCACCTTTTTACTATAGTTTTATAGAGGGTGGCTTCATTTCATTGTATATTTACTCAACCATATAAAAGCATGATATAGCAACTGAAAGAGCAGTTACATGGAATGCAAGACATTAATTCATCAGATTTTGAAGTTGGTTTTACAAGGAGTGAGAACTGACAGTGTTTTGATATCACTTTGTAAAACCAAGAAATTTCACTGTTATCCAACCAAGAGATCGCAGAAGAGTAATCAATGAATACTATACAAGAAATACATTGGATTGTAAATTGTAATAGTTTGTTACAGAAAATGACTTTCTGCGTTACTCCGGAGGAATCCCACTGAGTGGCAGTATGGAGCACCTTTTTACTATAGTTGTATAGAAGGTGGCTTCATTTCATTGTATATGTACTCAACCATATAAAAGCATGATATAGCAATTGTAAGAGCAGTTACATTGAATGCAAGACATTCATTCATCAGATTTTGAAGTTGGTTTTACAAGGAGTGATAACTGACACTGTATTGATTTCACTTTGTAAAATATAGAAATTTCACTGTTGTCTAACCAAGAGATCACAGAAGAGTAATCAATCAATACCATACAAGAAATACATTGGATTGTAAATTGTAGTAGTTTGTTACACAAAATGACTTTCTGTGTTACTCCCAAGGAATCCCACTGAGTGGCAGCATGGAGCACCTTTTTACTATAGTTGTATAGAAGGTGGCTTCATTTCATTGAATATGTACTCAACCATATAAAAGCATGATATAGCAATTGTAAGAGCAGTTACATTGAATGCAAGACATACATTCATCAGATTTTGAAGTTGGTTGTACAAGAAGAGATAACTGACAATTTATTGATATAAATTTGTAAAACCTAGAAATTTCACTGTTGTCTAACCAAGAGATCGCAGAAGAGTAATCAATGAATATTATACAAGAAATCCATTGGATTGTAAATTGTAATAGTTTGTTACACAAAATGATTTTCTGTGTTACTACCGAGGAATCCCACTGAGTGGCAGTATGGAGCAACTTTTTTACCTAGTTGTATAGAAGGTGGATTAATTTCATTGCATATTTACTCAATCATGTAAAAGCATGATATATCAATTGTAAGAGCAATTACATTGACTGCAAGACATACATTCATCAGATTTTGAAGTTGGTTGTACAAGGAGTGAAAACTGACACTGTACTGATATCACTTTGTAAAACCTAGAAATATCACTATCCTGTAACCAACTGATCATTGAGAAGAGTAATCAATGAATACTATACAAGAAATTGTATATTCTTATAGTTTGTTACACAAAATGACTTTTTGCGTTACTCCCGAGGAATCCCACTGAGTGGCAGTATGGAGCACCTTTTTACTATAGTTGTATAGAAGGTGGCTTCATTTCATTGTATATTTACTCAACCATATAAAAGCATGATATAGCAACGGTAAGAGCAGTTACATTGAATGCAAGACATTCGTTCATCAGATTTTGAAGTTGGTTTTACAAGGAGTGATAACTGACACTGTATTGATATCACTTTGAAAAACGTAGAAATTTCACTGTTGTCTAACCAAGAGTTCACAGAAGAGTAATCAATGAATACTATCCAAGAAATACATTGGATTGTAAATTGTAATAGTTTGTTACACAAAATGACTTTCTGCGTTACTCCCGAGGAATCCCACTGAGTGGCAGTATGGAGCACCTTTTTGCTATAGTTGTTTAGAAGGTGGCTTCATTTCATTGTATATGTACTCAACCATATAAAAGCATGATATAGCAACTGTAAGAGCAGTTACATTGAATGCCAGAGATACAATCATCAGATTTTGAAGTTTTTTGTACAAGGTGTGATAACTGACACTGTACTGATATCACTTTGTAAAACCTAGAAATATCACTATCCTGTAACAAACAGATCATTGAAAAGAGTAATCAATGAATACTATACAAGAAATTATATATTGTAATAGTTTGTTACAGAAAATGACTTTCTGCGTTACTCCCGAGGAATCCCACTAAGTGGCAGTATGGAGCTCCTTTTTACTATAGTTGTATAGAAGGTGGCTTCATTTCATTGTATATGTACTCAACCATATAAAAGCATGATATAGCAACTGTAAGAGCAGTTACATTGAATGCAGGAGATACATTCATCAGATTTTGAAGTTGGTTGTACAAGGAGTGATTACTGACACTCTATTGATATCACGTTGAAAAACCTAGAAATTTCACTGTTGTCTAACCAAGAGATCGCAGAAGAGTAAGCAATGAATACTATACAAGAATTACATTGGATTGTAAATTGTAATAGTTTGTTACACAAAATTATTTTCTGTGTTACTCCCAAGGATTCCCACTGAGTGGCAGTATGGAGCACCTTTTTCCTCTAGCTGTATAGAAGGTGTCTTCATTTCATTGTATATGTACTCAATCTTGCAATAGCATGTTATATCAACTGTAAGAGCAATTACATTGAATGCAAGACATACATTCATCAGATTTTGAAGGTGGTTGTACAAGGAGTGATAACTGACACTGTACTGATATCACTTTGTAAAACCTAGAAATATCACTATCCTGTAACGAACAGATCATTGAAAAGAGTAATCAGTGAATACTATACAAGAAATTATATATTGTAATAGTTTGTTACACAAAATGACTTTCTGCGTTTCTCCCGAGGAATCCCACTGAGTGGCAGTATGGAGCACCTTTTTCCTCCAGCTGTATAGAAGGTGGCTTCATTTAATTGTATATGTACTCAACCATATAAAATCAAGATATATCAACTGTAAGAGCAATTACATTGAATGCAAGAGATACATTCATCAGATTTTGAAGTTGGTTGTACAAGGAGTGATAACTGACACTGTACTGATATCACTTTATAAAACGTAGAAATTTCACTGTAGTCTAACCAAGAGTTCACAGAAGAGTAATCAATGAATACTATACAAGAAATTGTATATTCTAATAGTTTGTTACACAAAATGACTTTTTGCGTTACTCCCGAGGAATCCCACTGAGTGGCAGTATGGAGCACCTTTTTACTATAGTTGTATAGAAGGTGGCTTCATTTCATTGAATATGTACTCAACCATATAAAAGCATGATATAGTAATTGTAAGAGCAGTTACATTGAATGCAAGACATACATTCATCAGATTTTGAAGTTGGTTGTACAAGAAGAGATAACTGACAATTTATTGATATAAATTTGTAAAACCTAGAAATTTCATTGTTGTCTAACCAAGAGATCGCAGAAGAGTAATCAATGAATATTATACAAGAAATCCATTGGATTGTAAATTGTAATAGTTTGTTACACAAAATGATTTTCTGTGTTACTACCGAGGAATCCCACTGAGTGGCAGTATGGAGCAACTTTCTTACCTAGTTGTATAGAAGGTGGCTTAATTTCATTGCATATTTACTCAATCATGTAAAAGCATGATATATCAATTGTAAGAGCAATTACATTGAATGCAAGACATACATTCATCAGATTTTGAAGTTGGTTGTACAAGGAGTGATAACTGACACTGTACTGATATCACTTTGTAAAACCTAGAAATATCACTATCCTGTAACCAACAGATCATTGAGAAGAGTAATCAATGAATACTATACAAGAAATTGTATATTCTAATAGTTTGTTACACAAAATGACTTTTTGCGTTACTCCCGAGGAATCCCACTGAGTGGCAGTATGGAGCACCTTTTTACTATAGTTGTATAGAAGGTGGCTTCATTTCATTGTATATTTACTCAACCATATAAAAGCATGATATAGCAACGGTAAGAGCAGTTACATTGAATGCAAGACATTCGTTCATCAGATTTTGAAGTTGGTTTTACAAGGAGTGATAACTGACACTGTATTGATATCACTTTGAAAAACGTAGAAATTTCACTGTTGTCTAACCAAGAGTTCACAGAAGAGTAATCAATGAATACTATCCAAGAAATACATTGGATTGTAAATTGTAATAGTTTGTTACACAAAATGACTTTCTGCGTTACTCCCGAGGAATCCCACTGAGTGGCAGTATGGAGCACCTTTTTGCTATAGTTGTATAGAAGGTGGCTTCATTTCATTGTATATGTACTCAACCATATAAAAGCATGATATAGCAACTGTAAGAGCAGTTACATTGAATGCCAGAGATACAATCATCAGATTTTGAAGTTTTTTGTACAAGGTGTGATAACTGACACTGTACTGATATCACTTTGTAAAACCTAGAAATATCACTATCCTGTAACCAACAGATCATTGAAAAGAGTAATCAATGAATACTATACAAGAAATTATATATTGTAATAGTTTGTTACAGAAAATGACTTTCTGCGTTACTCCCGAGGAATCCCACTAAGTGGCAGTATGGAGCTCCTTTTTACTATAGTTGTATAGAAGGTGGCTTCATTTCATTGTATATGTACCCAACCATATAAAAGCATGATATAGCAACTGTAAGAGCAGTTACATTGAATGCAGGAGATACATTCATCAGATTTTGAAGTTGGTTGTACAAGGAGTGATTACTGACACTCTATTGATATCACGTTGAAAAACCTAGAAATTTCACTGTTGTCTAACCAAGAGATCGCAGAAGAGTAAGCAATGAATACTATACAAGAATTACATTGGATTGTAAATTGTAATAGTTTGTTACACAAAATTATTTTCTGTGTTACTCCCAAGGATTCCCACTGAGTGGCAGTATGGAGCACCTTTTTCCTCTAGCTGTATAGAAGGTGGCTTCATTTCATTGTATATGTACTCAATCTTGCAATAGCATGTTATATCAACTGAAAGAGCAATTACATTGAATGCAAGACATACATTCATCAGATTTTGAAGGTGGTTGTACAAGGAGTGATAACTGAAACTGTACTGATATCACTTTGTAAAACCTAGAAATATCACTATCCTGTAACGAACAGATCATTGAAAAGAGTAATCAGTGAATACTATACAAGAAATTATATATTGTAATAGTTTGTTACACAAAATGACTTTCTGCGTTTCTCCCGAGGAATCCCACTGAGTGGCAGTATGGAGCACCTTTTTGCTCCAGGTGTATAGAAGGTGGCTTCATTTAATTGTATATGTACTCAACCATATAAAATCAAGATATATCAACTGTAAGAGCAATTACATTGAATGCGAGAGATACATTCATCAGATTTTGAAGTTGGTTGTACAAGGAGTGATTACTGACACTGTACTGATATCACTTTGTAAAACGTAGAAATTTCACTGTTGTCTAACCAAGAGTTCACAGAAGAGTAATCAATGAATACTATACAAGAAATACATTGGATTGTAAATTGTAATAGTTTGTTACACAAAATGACTTTCTGCGTTACTCCCGAGGAATCCCACTTGGTGACAGTATGGAGCACCTTTTTACTGTAGTTGTATAGAAGGTGTCTTCATTTCATTGTATATGTACTCAACCATATAAAAGCATGATATAGCAACGGTAAGAGCAGTTACATTGAATGCAAGAGATACATTCATCAGATTTTGAAGTTGGTTGTACAAGGAGTGATAACTGATACTGTACTGATATCACTTTATAAAACGTAGAAATTTCACTGTTGTCTAACCAAGAGTTCACAGAAGAGTAATCAATGAATACTATACAAGAAATTGTATATTCTAATAGTTTGTTACACAAAATGACTTTTTGCGTTACTCCCGAGGAATCCCACTGAGTGGCAGTATGGAGCACCTTTTTACTATAGTTGTATAGAAGGTGGCTTCATTTCATTGTATATGTACTCAACCATATAAAAGCATGATATAGCAACTGAAAGAGCAGTTACATTGAATGCAAGAGATACATTCATCAGATTTTGAAGTTGGTTGTACAAGGAGTGATTACTGACACTGTATTGATATCACGTTGTAAAACCTAGAAATTTCACTGTTGTCTAACCAAGAGATCGCAGAAGAGTAATCAATGAATACTATCCAAGAAATACATTGGATTGTAAATTGTAATAGTTTGTTACACAAAATGACTTTCTGCGTTACTCCCGAGGAATCCCACCAAGTGGCAGTATGGAGCACCTTTTTGCTATAGTTGTATAGAAGGTGGCTTCATTTCATTGTATATGTACTCAACCATATAAAAGCATGATATAGCAACTGTAAGAGCAGTTACATTGAATGCCAGAGATACATTCATCAGATTTTGAAGTTGGTTGTACAAGGAGTGATAACTGACACTGTACTGATATCACTTTGTAAAACCTAGAAATATCACTATCCTGTAACCAACAGATCATTGAAAAGAGTAATCAATGAATACTATACAAGAAATTATATATTGTAATAGTTTGTTACACAAAATGACTTTCAGCGTTACTCCCAAGGAATCCCACTGAGTGGCAGTATGGAGCTCCTTCTTACTATAGTTGTATAGAAGGTGGCTTCATTTCATTGTATATGTACTCAACCATATAAAAGCATGATATAGTTACTGTAAGAGCAGTTACATTGAATGCAAGAGATACATTCATCAGATTTTGAAGTTGGTTGTACAAGGAGTGATTACTGACACTGTATTGATATCACGTTGTAAAACCTAGAAATTTCACTGTTGTCTAACCAAGAGATCGCAGAAGAGTAATCAAGGAATACTATACAAGAAATACATTGGATTGTAAATTGTAATAGTTTGTTACACAAAATGACTTTCTGCGTTACTCCCGAGGAATCCCACTGAGTGGCAGTATGCAGCACCTTTTTACTGTAGTTGTATAGAAGGTGGCTTCATTTCATTGTATATGTACTCAACCATATAAAAGCATGATATAGCAACAGTAATAGCAGTTACATTGAATGCAAGAGATACATTCATCAGATTTTGAAGTTAGTTGTACAAGGAGTGAGAACTGACACTGTATTGATATCAATTTGAAAAACTTAGAAATTTCACTGTTGTCTAACCAAGAGTTCGCAGAAGAGTAATCAATGAATACTATACAAGAAATACATTGGATTGTAAATTGTAATAGTTTCTAACACAAAATGACTTTCTGTGTTACTCCCGAGGAATCCAACTGAGTGGCAGTATGGAGCACCTTTTTCCTCTAGCTGTATAGAAGGTGGCTTCATATAATTGTATATGTACTCAACTATATAAAAGCAAGATATATCAAATGTAAGAGCAATTACATTGAATGCAAAACATACATTCATCAGATTTTGAATTTGGTTGTACAAGGAGTGATAACTGACACTGTACTGATATCACTTTGTAAAACCTAGAAATATCACTATCCTGTAACCAACAGATCATTGAAAAGAGTAATCAATGAATACTATACAAGAAATTATATATTGTAATAGTTTGTTACACAAAATGACTTTCTGCGTTACTCCCGAGGAATCCCACTGAGTGGCAGTATGGAGCTCCTTTTTACTATAGTTGTATACAAACTGGCTTCATTTCATTGTATATGTACTCAACCATATAAAAGCATGATATAGCAACTGTAAGAGCAGTTACATTGAATGCCAGAGATACATTCATCAGATTTTGAAGTTGTTTGTACAAGGAGTGATAACTGACACTGTACTTAAAATCACTTTGTAAAACCTAGAAATATCACTATCCTGTAACCAACAGATCATTGAAAAGAGTAATCAATGAATACTATACAAGAAATTATATATTGTAATAGTTTGTTACACAAAATGACTTTCTGCGTTACTCCCGAGGAATCCCACTGAGTGGCAGTATGGAGCTCCTTTTTACTATAGTTGTATAGAAGGTGGCTTCATTTCATTGTATATGTACTCAACCATATAAAAGCATGATATAGCAACTGTAAAAGCGGTTACATTGAATGCAAGAGATACGTTCATCAGATTTTCAAGTTGGTTGTACAAGGAGTGATTACTGACACTGTATTGATATCACGTTGTAAAACGTAGAAATTTCACTGTTGTCTAACCAAGAGATCGCAGAAGAGTAATCAATGAATACTATACAAGAAATACATTGGATTGTAAATTGTAATAGTTTGTTACACAAAATGACTTTCTGCGTTACTCCCGAGGAATCCCACTGAGTGGCAGTATGGAGCACCTTTTTACTGTAGTTGTATAGAAGGTGGCTTCATTTCATTGTATATGTACTCAACCATATAAAAGCATGATATAGCAACGGTAAGAGCAGTTACATTGAATGCCAGAGATACATTCATCAGATTTTGAAGTTGGTTGTACAAGGAGTGAGAACTGACACTGTATTGATATCACTTTGAAAAACCTAGAAATTTCACTGTTGTCTAACCAAGAATTCACAGAAGAGTAATCAATGAATACTATACAAGAAATACATTGGATTGTAAATTGTAATATTTTGTTACACAAAATGACTTTCTGCGTTACTCCCGAGGAATTCCACTGAGTGGCAGTATGGAGCACCTTTTTACTGTAGTTGTATAGAAGGTGGCTTCATTTCATTGTATATGTACTCAACCATATAAAAGCATGATATAGCAACGGTAAGAGCAGTTACATTGAATGCAAGAGATACATTCATCAGATTTTGAAGTTGGTTGTACAAGGAGTGATAACTGACAATGTATTGATATCACTTTGAAAACCTAGAAATTTCACTGTTGTCTAACCAAGAGTTCACAGAAGAGTAATCAATGAATACTATACAAGAAATACATTGGAATGTAAATTATAATAGTTTGTTACACAAAATGACTTTCTGCGTTACTCTCGAGGAATCCCACTGAGTGGCTGTATAGAGCACCTTTTTACTGTAGTTGTATAGAAGGTGGCTTCATTTCGTTGTATATGTACTCAACCATAAAAAAGCATGATATAGCAACGGTAAGAGCAATTACATTGAATGCAAGAGATACATTCATCAGATTTTGAAGTTGGTTGTACAAGGAGTGATTACTGACACTGTATTGATATCACTTTGAAAAACGTAGAAATTTCACTGTTGTCTAACCAAGAGTTCACAGAAGAGTAATCAATGAATACTATCCAAGAAATACATTGGATTGTAAATTGTAATAGTTTGTTACACAAAATGACTTTCTGCGTTACTCCCGAGGAATCCCACTGAGTGGCAGTATGGAGCACCTTTTTGCTATAGTTGTATAGAAGGTGGCTTCATTTCATTGTATATGTACTCAACCATATAAAAGCATGATATAGCAACTGTAAGAGCAGTTACATTGAATGCCAGAGATACATTCATCAGATTTTGAAGTTTTTTGTACAAGGTGTGATAACTGACACTGTACTGATATCACTTTGTAAAACCTAGAAATATCACTATCCTGTAACCAACAGATCATTGAAAAGAGTAATCAATGAATACTATACAAGAAATTATATATTGTAATAGTTTGTTACAGAAAATGACTTTCTGCGTTACTCCCGAGGAATCCCACTAAGTGGCAGTATGGAGCTCCTTTTTACTATAGTTGTATAGAAGGTGGCTTCATTTCATTGTATATGTACTCAACCATATAAAAGCATGATATAGCAACTGTAAGAGCAGTTACATTGAATGCAGGAGATACATTCATCAGATTTTGAAGTTGTTTGTACAAGGAGTGATTACTGACACTGTATTGATATCACGTTGAAAAACCTAGAAATTTCACTGTTGTCTAACCAAGAGATCGCAGAAGAGTAATCAATGAATACTATACAAGAATTACATTGGATTGTAAATTGTAATAGTTTGTTACACAAAATTATTTTCTGTGTTACTCCCAAGGATTCCCTCTGAGTGGCAGTATGGAGCACCTTTTTCCTCTAGCTGTATAGAAGGTGGATTCATTTCATTGTATATGTACTCAATCTTGCAATAGCATGTTATATCAACTGTAAGAGCAATTACATTGAATGCAAGACATACATTCATCAGATTTTGAAGGTGGTTGTACAAGGAGTGATAACTGACACTGTACTGATATCACTTTGTAAAACCTTGAAATATCACTATCCTGTAACGAACAGATCATTGAAAAGAGTAATCAATGAATACTATACAAGAAATTATATATTGTAATAGTTTGTTACACAAAATGACTTTCTGTGTTACTCCCGAGGAATCCCACTGAGTGGCAGTATGGAGCACCTTTTTCCTCCAGCTGTATAGAAGGTGGCTTCATTTAATTGTATATGTACTCAACCATATAAAAGCAAGATATATCAACTGCAAGAGCAATTACATTAAATGCAAGAGATACATTCATCAGATTTTGAAGTTGGTTGTACAAGGAGTGATAACTGACACTGTACTGATATCACTTTGTAAAACCTAGAAATATCAGTATCCTGTAACCAACAGATCATTGAAAAGAGTAATCAATGAATACTATACAAGAAATTGTATATTGTAATAGTTTGTTACACAAAATGACTTTCTGCGTTACTCACGAGGAATCCCACTGAGTGGCAGTATGGAGCACCTTTTTACTATACTTGTATAGAAGGTGGCTTCATTTCATTGTATATGTACTCAACCATATAAAAGCATGATATAGCAACTGTAAGAGCAGTTACATTGAATGCAAGAGATACATTCATCAGATTTTAAAGTTGGTTGTACAAGGAGTGATAACTGACACTGTCCTGATATCACTTTGTAAAACGTAGAAATTTCACTGTTGTCTAACCAAGAGTTCACAGAAGAGTAATCAATGAATACTATACAAGAAATACATTGGATTGTAAATTGTAATAGTTTGTTACACAAAATGACTTTCTGCGTTACTCCCGAGGAATCCCACTGAGTGGCAGTATGGAGCACCTTTTTACTGTAGTTGTATAGAAGGTGGCTTCATTTCATTGTATATGTACTCAACCATATAAAAGCATGATATAGCAACGGTAAGAGCAGTTACATTGAATGCCAGAGATACATTCATCAGATTTTGAAGTTGGTTGTACAAGGAGTGAGAACTGACATTGTATTGATATCACTTTGAAAAACCTAGAAATTTCTCTGTTGTCTAACCAAGAGTTCACAGAAGAGTAATCAATGAATACTATACAAGAAATACATTGGATTGTAAATTGTAATATTTTGTTACACAAAATGACTTTCTGCGTTACTCCCGAGGAATCCCACTGAGTAGCAGTATGGAGCACCTTTTTACTGTAGTTGTATAGAAGGTGGCTTCATTTCATTGTATATGTACTCAACCATATAAAAGCATGATATAGTAACGGTAAGAGCAGTTACATTGAATGCAAGAGATACATTCATCAGATTTTGAAGTTGGTTGTACAAGGAGTGATAACTGACACTGTATTGATATCACTTTGAAAAACCTAGAAATTTCACTGTTGTCTAACCAAGAGTTCACAGAAGAGTAATCAATGAATACTATCCAAGAAATACATTGGATTGTAAATTGTAATAGTTTGTTACACAAAATGACTTTCTGCGTTACACCCGAGGAATCCCACTGAGTGGCTGTATAGAGCACCGTTTTACTGTAGTTGTATAGAAGGTGGCTTCATTTCGTTGTATATGTACTCAACCATATAAAAGCATGATATAGCAACGGTAAGAACAATTACATTGAATGCAAGTGATACATTCATCAGATTTTGATGTTGGTTGTACAAGGAGTTATAACTGACACTGTATTGATATCACTTTGAAAAACGTAGAAATTTCACTGTTGTCTAACCAAGAGTTCACAGAAGAGTAATCAATGAATACTATACAAGAAATACATTGGATTGTAAATTGTACTAGTTTGTTACACAAAATGACTTTCTGCGTTACTCCCGAGGAATCCCACTGAGTGGCAGTATGGAGCACCTTTTTGCTATAGTTGTATAGAAGGTGGCTTCATTTCATTGTTTATGTACTCAACCATATAAAAGCATGATATAGCAACTGTAAGAGCAGTTACATTGAATGCCAGAGATACATTCATCAGGTTTTGAAGTTGTTTGTACAAGGAGTGATAACTGACACTGTACTGATATCACTTTGTAAAACCTAGAAATATCACTATCCTGTAACCAACAGATCATTGAAAAGAGTAATCAATGAATACTATACAAGAAATTATATATTGTAATAGTTTGTTACACAAAATGACTTTCTGCGTTACTCCCGAGGAATCCCACTGAGTGGCAGTATGGAGCTCCTTTTTACTATAGTATTATAGAAGGTGGCTTCATTTCATTGTATATGTACTCAACCATATAAAAGCATGATATAGCCACTGTAAGAGCAGTTACATTGAATGCAAGAGATACATTCATCAGATTTTAAAGTTGGTTGTACAAGGAGTGATTACTGACACTGTATTGATATCACGTTGTAAAACCTAGAAATTTCACTGTTGTCTAACAAAGAGATCGCAGAAGAGTAATCAATGAATACTATACAAGAAATACATTGGATTGTAAATTGTATTAGTTTGTTACACAATATGACTTTCTGCGTTACTCCCGAGGAATCCCACTGGGTGGCAGTATGGAGCACTTTTTTACTGTAGTTGTATAGAAGGTGGCTTCATTTAATTGTATATGTACTCAACCATATAAAATCAAGATATATCAACTGTAAGAGCAATTACATTGAATGCAAGAGATACATTCATCAGATTTTCAAGCTGGTTGTACAAGGAGTGATAACTGACACTGTACTGATATCACTTTGTAAAACGTAGAAATTTCACTGTTGTCCAACCAAGAGTTCACAGAAGAGTAATCAATGAATACTATCCAAGAAATACATTGGATTGTAAATTGTAATAGTTTCTAACACAAAATGACTTTCTGCGTTACTCCCGAGGAATCCCACTGAGTGGCAGTATGGAGCACCTTTTTCCTCTAGCTGTATAGAAGGTGGCTTCATTTAATTGTATTTATACTCAACCATATAAAAGCATGATATATCAAATGTAAGAGCAATTACATTGAATGCAAAACATACATTCATCATATTGTGAAGTTGCTTGTTCAAGGAGTGATATCTGACACTGTACTGATATCGCCTTGTAAAACCTAGAAATATCACTATCCTGTAACCAAGAGATCATTGAAAAGAGTAATCAATGAATACTATACAAGAAATTGTAAATTGTAATAGTTTGTTACAGAAAATGACTTTCTGCGTTACTCCCGAGGAATCCCACTGAGTGGCAGTATGGAGCACCTTTTTACTATAGTTGTATAGAAGGTGGCTTCATTTCATTGTATATTTACTCAACCATATAAAAGCATGATATAGCAAATGTAAGAGCAGTTACATTGAATGCAAGACATTCATTCATCAGATTTTGAAGTTGGTTTTACAAGGAGTGATAACTGATACTCTATTGATATCACTTTGTAAAATATAGAAATTTCACTGTTGTCTAACCAAGAGATCACAGAAGAGTAATCAATGAATACCATACAAGAAATACATTGGATTGTAAATTGTAATAGTTTGTAACACAAAATGACTTTCTGTGTTACTCCCAAGGAATCCCACTGAGTGGCAGTATGGAGCACCTTTTTACTATAGTTGTATAGAAGTTGGCTTCATTTCATTGTATTTGTACTCAACCATATAAAAGCATGATATAGCAACTGTATGAGCAGTTACATTGAATGGAAGACATACATTCATCAGATTTTGAAATTGGTTGTACAAGGAGTGATAACTGACTGTGTTTTGATATCACTTTGTAAAACCTAGAAATTTCACTGTTATCCAACCAAGAGATCGCAGAAGAGTAATCAATGAATACTATACAAGAAATACTTGGATTGTAAATTGTAATAGTTTATTACACAAAATGATTTTCTGTGTTACTCCCGAGGAATCCCGCTGAGTGGCAGTATGGAGCACCTTTTTCCTCTAGCTGTATAGAAGGTGGCTTCTTTTAATTGTATATGTACTCAACCATATAAAAGCAAGATATATCAAATGTAAGAGCAATTACATTGAATGCAAAACATACATTCATCAGATTGTGAAGTTGCTTGTTCAAGGAGTGATAACTGAGACTGTACTGCTATCACTTTGTAAAACCTAGAAATATCACTATCCTTAACCAAGAGATCATTGAAAAGAATAATCAATGAATACTATACAAGAAATTGTAAATTGTAATAGTTTGTTACAGAGAATGACTTTCTGCGTTACTCCCGAGGAATCCCACTGAGTGGCAGTATGGAGCACCTTTTTCCTCTAGCTGTATAGAGGGTGGCTTCATATAATTGTATAAGTACTCAACTATATAAAAGCAAGATATATCAAATGTAAGAGTAATTACATTGAATGCAAAACATACATTCATCAGATTTTGAAGTTGGTTGTACAAGGAGTGATAACTGACACTGTACTGATATCACTTTGTAAAACCTAGAAATTTCACTGTTGTCTAACCAAGAGATCGCAGAAGAGTAATCAATGAATACTATACAAGAAATACATTGGATTGTCAATTGTAATAGTTTGTTACACAAAATGACTTTCTGCGTTACTCCTGAGGACCTTTTTACTATAGTTGTATAGAAGGTGGCTTCATTTCATTGTATATGTACTCAGTCATGTAAAAGCATGATATAGCAACTGTAAGAGCAATTACATTGAATGCAATTCATCAGATTTTGAAGTTGGTTGTGGAAGGAGTGATAACTGACACTTTACTAATATCACTTTGTAAAACCTTGAAATTTTACTTTTGGCTAACCAAGAGTTCACAGAAGAGTAATCAATGATTACTATACAAGAAATTGTAAATTGTAATAGTTTGTTACAGAAAATGACTTTCTGCGTTACTCCCGAGGAATACCACTGAGTGGCAGTATGGAGCACCTTTTTCCTCTAGCTGTATTGAAGGTGGCTTCATATAATTGTATATTTACTCAACCATATAAAAGCATGATTTGGCAAAGGTAAGAGCAGTTTCATTAAATGCAAGACATACATTCATCAGATTTTGAAGTTGGTTGTACAAGGAGTGGTAACTGACACTGTACTGATATCACTTGGTAAAACCTAGAGATATCACTATCCTATAATCAACAGATCATTGAAAACAGTAATCAATAAATACTATACAAGAAATTGTATATTGTAGTAGTTTTATACACAAAATGACTTTCTGCATTACTCCCGAGGAATCCCACTGAGTGGCAGTATGGAGCACCTTTTTACTATAGTTGTATAGAAGGTGGCTTCATTTCATTGTATATGTACTCAGTCATGTAAAAGCATGATATATCAACTGTAAGAGCAATTACATTGAATGCAAGACATACATTCATCAGATTTTGAAGTTGGTTGTACAAGGAGTGGTAACTGACACTTTACTGATATCACTTGGTAAAACCTAGAAATATCACTATCCTGTAATCAACTGATCACTGAAAAGAGTAATCAATGAATACTATACAAGAAAATGTATATCGTAATAGTTTGTTTCACAAAATGACTTTCTGCGTTACTCCCGAGGAATCCCACTGAGTGGCAGTATGGAGAACCTTTTTACTATAGTTGTATAGAAGGTGGCTTCATTTCATTGTA
The DNA here is from genome assembly GCA_029233225.1 of Lepidodactylus listeri. NCBI lineage: Eukaryota > Metazoa > Chordata > Lepidosauria > Squamata > Gekkonidae > Lepidodactylus > Lepidodactylus listeri. The sequence goes on along the minus strand of JARCFY010000005.1, from coordinate 139,544,269 downwards.
TATGTACTCAGTCATGTAAAAGCATGATATAGCAACTGTAAGAGCAATTACATTGAATGCAGTGCTTACATTCATCAGATTTTGAAGTTGGTTGTGCAAGGAGTGATAACTTACACTGTATTGATAACACTTTGTAAAACCTTGAAATTTCACTTTTGTCTAACCAAGAGATCGCAGAAGAGTAATCAATGAAAACTATACAGGAAATACATTGGATTGTAAATTGTAATAGTTTGTTACACAAAATGACTTTCTGCGTTACTCCCGAGGAATCCCACTGAGTGGCAGTATGGAGAACCTTTTTACTATAGTTGTATAGAAGGTGGCTTCATTTCATTGTGTATGTACTCAGTCATGTAAAAGCATGATATAGCAACTGTAAGAGCAATTACATTGAATGCAATCCTTACATTCATCAGATTTTGAAGTTGGTTGTGCAAGGAGTGAGAACTGACACTGTACTGATAACACTTTGTAAAACCTAGAAATATCACTATCCTGTAACCAACAGATCATTGAAAAGAGTAATCAATGAATACTATACAAGAAATTGTATATTCTAATAGTTTGTTACACAAAATGACTTTCTGCGTTACTCCCGAGGAATCCCACTGAGTGGCAGTATGGAGCACCTTTTTACTATAGTTGTATAGAAGGTGGCTTCATTTAATTGTATATATACTCAACCATATAAAAGCAAGATATATGTAATGTAAGAGCAATTACATTGAATGCAAAACATACATTCATAAGATTGTGAAGTTGCTTGTTCAAGGAGTGATAACTGAGACTGTACTGATATCACTTTGTAAAACCTAGAAATATCACTATCCTGTACCCAAGAGATCATTGAAAAGAGTAATCAATGAATACTATACAAGAAATTGTAAATTGTAATAGTTTGTTACAAAAAATGACTTTCTGCGTTACTCCCGAGGAATCCCACTGAGTGGCAGTATGGAGCACCTTTTTCCTCTAGCTGTATAGAAGGTGGCTTCATATAATTGTATATGTACTCAACTATATAAAAGCAAGATATATCAAATGTAAGAGCAGTTTCATTAAATGCAAGACATACATTCATCAGATTTTGAAGTTGGTTGTACAAGGAGTGGTAACTGACACTGTACTGATATCACTTGGCAAAACCTAGAAATATCACTGTTGTCTAACCAAGAGATCACAGAAGAGTAATCAATGAATACTATACAAGAAATTGTAAATTGTAATAGTTGGTTACACAAAATGACTTTCTGCGTTACTCCCGAGGAATCCCACTGAGTGGCAGTATGGAGCACCTTTTTCCTCTAGCTGTATAGAAGGTGACTTCATTTCATTGTATATTTACTCAACCATATAAAAGCATGATATAGCAAAGGTAAGAGCAGTTTCATTAAATGCAAGACATACATTCATCAGATTTTGAAGTTGGTTGTACAAGGAGTGGTAACTGACACTGTACAGATATCACTTGGTAAAACCTAGAAATATCACTATCCTGTAATCAACAGATCACTGAAAAGAGTAATCAATGAATACTATACAAGAAATACATTGGATTGTAAATTGTAATAGTTTGTTACATAAAATGAGTTTCTGCGTTACTCCCGAGGAATCCCACTGAGTGGCAGTATGGAGAACCTTTTTCCGCTAGGTGTATAAAAGGTGGCCTCATTTCATTGTATATGTAAACCATAAATAAGTATGATATATCAACTGTAAGAGCAGTTACATTAAATGCAAGACATACATTCATCAGATTTTGAAGTTGGTTGTACAAGGAGTGATAACTGACACTGTACTGATAAGACTTTGTAAAACCTAGAAATATCACTATCCTGTAACCAACAGATCATTGAAAAGAGTAATCAATGAATACTATACAAGAAATTGTATATTCTAATAGTTTGTTACACAAAATGACTTTCTGCGTTACTCCCGAGGAATCCCACTGAGTGGCAGTATGGAGCTCCTCTTTACTATAGTTGTATAGAAGGTGGCTTCATTTCATTGTATATTTACTCAACCATATAAAAGCATGATATAGCAACTGTAAGAGCAGTTACATTGAATGCAAGACATTCATTCATCAGATTTTGAAGTTGGTTTTACAAGGAGTGATAACTGACAGTGTTTTGATATCACTTTGTAAAACCTAGAAATTTCACTGTTATCCAACCAAGAGATCGCAGAAGAGTAATCAATGAATACTATACAAGAAATACATTGGATTGTAAATTGTAATAGTTTGTTACAGAAAATGACTTTCTGCGTTACTCCCGAGGAATCCCACTGAGTGGCAGTATGGAGCACCTTTTTACTATAGTTGTATAGAAGGTGGCTTCATTTCATTGTATTTGTACTCAACCATATAAAAGCATGATATAGCAACTGTAAGAGCAGTTACATAGAATGGAAGACATACATTCATCAGATTTTGAAATTGGTTGTACAAGGAGTGATAACTGACACTGTACTGATATCACTTTGTAAAACCTAGAAATTTCACTGTTATCCAACCAAGAGATCGCAGAAGAGTAATCAATGAATACTATACAAGAAATACATTGGATTGTAAATTGTAATAGTTTATTAAACAAAATGATTTTCTGTGTTACTCCCGAGGAATCCCGCTGAGTGGCAGTATGGAGCACCTTTTTCCTCCAGCTGTATAGAAGGTGGCTTCATTTAATTGTATATGTACTCAACCATATAAAAGCAAGATATATCAAATGTAAGAGCAATTACATTGAATGCAAAACATACATTCATCAGATTGTGAAGTTGCTTGTTCAAGGAGTGATAACTGAGACTGTACTGATATCACTTTGTAAAACCTAGAAATATCACCATCCTGTAAACAAGAGATCATTGAAAAGAATAATAAATGAATACTATACAAGAAATTGTAAATAGTTTGTTACAGAAAATGACTTTCTGCGTTACTCCCGAGGAATCCCACTGAGTGGCAGTATGGAGCACCTTTTTACTATAGTTGTATAGAAGGTGGCTTCATTTCATTGTATATGTACTCAACCATATAAAAGCATGATATAGCAATGGTAAGAGCAGTTACATTGAATGCAAGACATTCATTCATCAGATTTTGAAGTTGGTTTTACAAGGAGTGATAACTGACACTGTATTGATATCACTTTGTAAAATATAGAAATTTCACTGCTGTCTAACCAAGAGATCACAGAAGAGTAATCAATGAATACCATACAAAAAATAAATTGGATTGTAAATTGTAGTAGTTTGTTACACAAAATGACTTTCTGTGTTACTCCCAAGGAATCCCACTGAGTGGAAGTATGGAGCACCTTTTTCCTCTAGCTGTATAGAAGGTGACTTCATTTCATTGTATATTTACTCAACCATATAAAAGCATAATATAGCAAAGGTAAGAGCAGTTTCATTAAATGCAAGACATACATTCATCAGATTTTGAAGTTGGTTGTACAAGGAGTGGGAACTGACACTGTACTGATATCACTTGGTAAAACCTAGAAATATCACTATCCTATAATCAATAAATCCTTGAAAACAGTAATCAATAAATACTATACAAGAAATTGTATATTGTAGTAGTTTTATACACAAAATGACTTTCTGCATTACTCCCGAGGAATCCCACTGAGTGGCATTATGGAGCACCTTTTTACTATAGTTGTATAGAAGGTGGCTTCATTTCATTGTATATGTACTCAGTCATGTAAAAGCATGATATATCAACTGTAAGAGCAATTACATTGAATGCAAGAAATATATTCATCAGATTTTGAAGTTGGTTGTACAAGGAGTGGTAACTGACACTGTACTGATATCACTTGGTAAAACCTAGAAATATCACTATCCTGTAATCAACAGATCACTGAAAAGAGTAATCAATGAATACTATACAAGAAATTGTATATTGTAATAGTTTGTTTCACAATATGACTTTCTGCGTTACTCCCGAGGAATCCCACTGAGTGGCAGTATGGAGAACCTTTTTACTATAGTTGTATAGAAGGTGGCTTCATTTCATTGTATATGTACTCAGTCATGTAAAAGCATGATATAGCAACTGTAAGAGCAATTACATTGAATGCAGTGCTTACATTCATCAGATTTTGAAGTTGGTTGTGCAAGGAGTGATAACTTATACTGTATTGATAACACTTTGTAAAACCTTGAAATTTCACTTTTGTCTAACCAAGAGATCGCAGAAGAGTAATCAATGAAAACTATACAGGAAATACATTGGATTGTAAATTGTAATAGTTTGTTACACAAAATGACTTTCTGCGTTACTCCCGAGGAATCCCACTGAGTGGCAGTATGGAGAACCTTTTTACTATAGTTGTATAGAAGGTGGCTTCATTTCATTGTGTATGTACTCAGTCATGTAAAAGCATGATATAGCAACTGTAAGAGCAATTACATTGAATGCAATCCTTACATTCATCAGATTTTGAAGTTGGTTGTGCAAGGAGTGATATCTGACACTTTACTGATATCACTTTGTAAAACCTTGAAATTTTACTTTTGTCTAACCAAGAGATCACAGTAGAGTACTCAATGAATACTATACAAGAAATACATTGGATTGTAAATTGTAATAGTTTGTTACATAAAATGAGTTTCTGCGTTACTCCCGAGGAATCCCACTGAGTGGCAGTATGGAGAACCTTTTTCCTCTAGCTGTATAGAAGGTGGCCTCATTTCATTATATATGTAAACCATAAAAAAGCATGATATATCAACTGTAAGAGCAGTTACATTAAATGCAAGACATACATTCATCAGATTTTGAAGTTGGCTGTACAAGGAGTGATAACTGACACTGTACTGATAACACTTTGTAAAACCTAGAAATATCACTATCCTGTAACCAACAGATCATTGAAAAGAGTAATCAATGAATACTATACAAGAAATTGTATATTCTAATAGTTTGTTACACAAAATGACTTTCTGCGTTACTCCCGAGGAATCCCACTGAGTGGCAGTATGGAGCACCTTTTTACTATAGTTGTATAGAAGGTGGCTTTTTTTCATTGTATATGTACTCAACCATATAAAAGCATGATATAGCAATGGTAAGAGCAGTTACATTGAATGCAAGACATTCATTCATCAGATTTTGAAGTTGGTTTTACAAGGAGTGATAACTGACACTGTATTGATATCACTTTGTAAAATATAGAAATTTCACTGCTGTCTAACCAAGAGATCACAGAAGAGTAATCAATGAATACCATACAACAAATAAATTGGATTGTAAATTGTAGTAGTTTGTTACACAAAATGACTTTCTGTGTTACTCCCAAGGAATCCCACTGAGTGGCAGTATGGAGCACCTTTTTACTATAGTTGTATTGAAGGTGGCTTCATTTCATTGTATATGTACTCAACCATATAAAAGCATGATATAGCAATGGTAAGAGCAGTTACATTGAATGCAAGACATACATTCATCAGATTTTGAAGTTGGTTGTACAAGATGAGATAACTGACAATTTATTGATATAAATTTGTAAAACCTAGAAATTTCACTGTTGTCTAACCAAGAGATCGCAGAAGAGTAATCAATGAATACTATACAAGAAATCCATTGGATTGTAAATTGTAATACTTTCTAACACAAAATGACTTTCTGTGTTAATCCCGAGGAATCCCACTGAGTGGCAGTATGGAGCACCTTTTTCCTCTAGCTGTATGGAAGGTGGCTTCATATAATTGTATATGTACTCAACTATATAAAAGCAAGATATATCAAATGTAAGAGCAATTACATTGAATGCAAAACATACATTCATCAGATTTTGAAGTTGGTTGTACAAGGAGTGATAACTGCCACTGTACTGATATCACTTTGTAAAACCTAGAAATTTCACTGTTGTCTAACCAAGAGATCACAGAAGAGTAATCAATGAATACTATACAAGAAATTGTAAATTGTAATAGTTTGTTACACAAAATGACTTTCTGCGTTACTCCCGAGGAATCCCACTGAGTGGCAGTATGGAGCACCTTTTCCCTCTAACTGTATAGAAGGTGACTTCATTTCATTGTATATTTACTCATCCATATAAAAGCATGATATAGCAAAGGTAAGAGCAGTTTCATTAAATGCAAGACATACATTCATCAGATTTTGAAGTTGGTTGTACAAGGAGTGGTAACTGACACTGTACTGATATGACTTGGTAAAACCTAGAAAGATCACTATCCTATAATCAACAAATCATTGAAAACAGTAATCAATAAATACTATAGAAGAAATTGTATATTGTAGTTGTTTACACAAAATGACATTCTGCGTTACTCCCGAGGAATCCCACTGAGTGGCAGTATGGAGAACCTTTTTCCTCTAGCTATATAGAAGGTGGCCTTATTTCATTCTACATGTAAACCATAAATAAGCATGATATATCAACTGTAAGAGCAGTTACATTAAATGCAAGACATACATTCATCAGATTTTGAAGTTGGTTGTACAAGGAGTGATAACTGACACTGTACTGATAACACTTTGTAAAACCTATTCATATCACTATCCTGTAACCAACAGATCATTGAAAAGAGTAATCAATGAATACTATACAAGAAATTGTATATTGTAATAGTTTGTTACACAAAATGACTTTCTGCGTTACTCCTGAGGAATCCCACTGAATGGCAGTATGGAGCACCTTTTTACTATAGTTGTATAGAAGGTGGCTTCATTTCATTGTATTTGTACTCAACCATATAAAAGCATGATACAGCAACTGTAAGAGCAGTTACATTGAATGCAAGACATTCATTCATCAGATTTTGAAGTTGGATTTACAAGGAGTGATAACTGACAGTGTTTTGATATCACTTTGTAAAACCTAGAAATTTCACTGTTATCCAACCAAGAGATCGCAGAAGAGTAATCAATGAATACTATACAAGAAATACATTGGATTGTAAATTGTAATAGTTTGTTACACAAAATGACTTTCTGCGTTACTCCCGAGGAATCCCACTGAGTGGCAGTATGGAGCACCTTTTTCCTCTAGCTGTATAGAAGGTGACTTCATTTCATTGTATATTTACTCAACCATATAAAAGCATGATATAGCAAAGGTAAGAGCAGTTTCATTAAATGCAAGACATACATTCATCAGATTTTGAAGTTGGTTGTACAAGGAGTGGTAACTGACACTTTCCTGATATCACTTGGTAAAACCTAGAAATATCACTATCCTGTAATCAACAGATCACTGAAAAGAGTAATCAATGAATACTATACAAGAAATTGTATATTGTAATAGTTTGTTTCACAAAATGACTTTCTGCGTTACTCCCGAGGAATCCCACTGAGTGGCAGTATGGAGAACCTTTTTACTATAGTTGTATAGAAGGTGGCTTCATTTCATTGTATATGTACTCAATCATGTAAAAGCATGATATATCAACTGTAAGAGCAATTACATTGAATGCAAGACATACATTCATCAGATTTTGAAGTTGGTTGTACAAGGAGTGGTAACTGACACTGTACTGATATCACTTGGTAAAACCTAGAAATATCACTATCCTGTAATCAACAGATCACTGAAAAGAGTAATCAATGAATACTATACAAGAAATTGTATATTGTAATAGTTTGTTTCACAAAATGACTTTCTGCGTTACTCCCGAGGAATCCCACTGAGTGGCAGTATGGAGAACCTTTTTACTATAGTTGTATAGAAGGTGGCTTCATTTCATTGTATATGTACTCAGTCATGTAAAAGCATGATATAGCAACTGTAAGAGCAATTACATTGAATGCAATTCGTCAGATTTTGAAGTTGGTTGTGCAAGGAGCGATAACTGAAACTTTACTGATATCACTTTGTAAAACCTTGAAATTTTACTTTTGTCTAACCAAGAGATCACAGTAGAGTACTCAATGAATACTATACAAGAAATACATTGGATTGTAAATTGTAATAGTTTGTTACATAAAATGAGTTTCTGCGTTACTCCCGAGGAATCCCACTGAGTGGCAGTATGGAGAACCTTTTTCCTCTAGCTGTATAAAAGGTGGCCTCATTTCATTGTATATGTAAACCATAAATAAGCATGATATATCAACTGTAAGAGCAGTTACATTAAATGCAAGACATACATTCATCAGATTTTGAAGTTGGTTGTACAAGGAGTGTTAACTGACACTGTACTGATAACACTTTGTAAAACCTAGAAATATCACTATCCTGTAACCAACAGATCATTGAAAAGAGTAATCAATGAATACTATACAAGAAATTGTATATTCTAATAGTTTGTTACACAAAATGACTTTCTGCGTTACTCCCGAGGAATCCCACTGAGTGGCAGTATGGAGCACCTTTTTACTATAGTTGTATAGAAGGTGGCTTCATTTCATTGTATATTTACTCAACCATATAAAAGCATGATATAGCAACTGTAAGAGCAGTTACATTGAATGCAAGACATTCATTCATCAGATTTTGAAGTTGGTTTTACAAGGAGTGATAACTGACAGTGTTTTGATATCACTTTGTAAAACCTAGAAATTTCACTGTTATCCAACCAAGAGATCGCAGAAGAGTAATCAACGAATACTATACAAGAAACACATTGGATTGTAAATTGTAATAGTTTGTTACACAAAATGACTTTCTGCGTTACTCCCGAGAAATCCCACTGAGTGGCAGTATGGAGCACCTTTTTACTATAGTTGTATAGAAGGTGGCTTCATTTCATTGTATTTGTACTCAACCATATAAAAGCATGATATAGCAACAGTAAGAGCAGTTACATAGAATGGAAGACATACATTCATCAGATTTTGAAATTGGTTGTACAAGGAGTGATAACTGACAGTGTTTTGATATCACTTTGTAAAACCTAGAAATTTCACTGTTATCCAACCAAGAGATCACAGAAGAGTAATCAATGAATACTATACAAGAAATACATTGGATTGTAAATTGTAATAGTTTATTAAACAAAATGATTTTCTGTGTTAATCCCGAGGAATCCCGCTGAGTGGCAGTATGGAGCACCTTTTTCCTCCAGCTGTATAGAAGGTGGCTTCATTTCATTGTATATGTACTCAATCATGTAATAGCATGATATATCAACTGTAAGAGCAATTACATTAAATGCAAGACATACATTCATCAGATTTTGAAGTTGGTTGTACAAGGAGTGGTAACTGACACTGTATCACTTGGTAAAACCTAGAAATATCACTATCCTGTAATCAACTGATCACTGAAAAGAGTAATCAATGAATACTATACAAGAAAATGTATATCGTAATAGTTTGTTTCACAAAATGACTTTCTGCGTTACTCCCGAGGAATCCCACTGAGTGGCAGTATGGAGAACCTTTTTACTATAGTTGTATAGAAGGTGGCTTCATTTCATTGTATATGTACTCAGTCATGTAAAAGCATGATATAGCAACTGTAAGAGCAATTACATTGAATGCAGTGCTTACATTCATCAGATTTTGAAGTTGGTTGTGCAAGGAGTGATAACTTACACTGTATTGATAACACTTTGTAAAACCTTGAAATTTCACTTTTGTCTAACCAAGAGATCGCAGAAGAGTAATCAATGAAAACTATACAGGAAATACATTGGATTGTAAATTGTAATAGTTTGTTACACAAAATGACTTTTTGCGTTACTCCCGAGGAATACCACTGAGTGGCAGTATGGAGAACCTTTTTACTATAGTTGTATAGAAGGTGGCTTCATTTCATTGTGTATGTACTCAGTCATGTAAAAGCATGATATAGCAACTGTAAGAGCAATTACATTGAATGCAATCCTTACATTCATCAGATTTTGAAGTTGGTTGTGCAAGGAGTGATAACTGACACTTTACTGATATCACTTTCTAAAACCTTGAAATTTTACTTTTGTCTAACCAAGAGATCACAGTAGAGTACTCAATGAATACTATACAAGAAATACATTGGATTGTAAATTGTAATAGTTTGTTACATAAAATGAGTTTCTGCGTTACTCCCGAGGAATCCCACTGAGTGGCAGTATGGAGAACCTTTTTCCTCTAGCTGTATAGAAGGTGGCCTCATTTCATTATATATGTAAACCATAAATAAGCATGATATATCAACTGTAAGAGCAGTTACATTAAATGCAAGACATACATTCATCAGATTTTGAAGTTGGTTGTACAAGGAGTGATAACTGACACTGTACTGATAACACTTTGTAAAACCTAGAAATATCACTATCCTGTAACCAACAGATCATTGAAAAGAGTAATCAATGAATACTATACAAGAAATTGTATATTCTAATAGTTTGTTACACAAAATGACTTTCTGCGTTACTCCCGAGGAATCCCACTGAGTGGCAGTATTGAGCACCTTTTTACTATAGTTGTATAGAAGGTGGCTTCATTTCATTGTATAATTACTCAACCATATAAAAGCATGACATAGCAACTGTAAGAGCAGTTACATTGAATGCAAGAAATTCATTCATCAGATTTTGAAGTTGGTTTTACAAGGAGTGATAACTGACAGTGTTTTGATATCACTTTTTACTATAGATTGTGAAGGTTGTACAAGGAGTGGTAACTGACACTGTACTGATATCACTTGGTAAAACCAAGCGATCGCAGAAGAGTAATCAATGAATACTATACAAGAAATACATTGGATTGTAAATTGTAAAAGTTTGTAACACAAAATGACTTTCTGTGTTACTCCCGAGGAATCCCACTGAGTGGCAGTATAGAGAACCTTTTTCTTCTAGCTGTATAGAACCTAAAAATATCACTATCCTGTAACCAACAGATCATTGAAAAGAGTAATCAATGAATACTATACAAGAAATTGTATATTGTAATAGTAATCATTGAAAAGAGTAATCAATGAATACTATACAAGAAATTGTATATTGTAATAGTTTTGTCATACCAAGAGATCACAGAAGAGTAATCAATGAATACTATACAAGAAATAGATTGGATTGTAAATTGTAAATGACTTTCTGTGTTACTCCCGAGGAATTCCACTGAGTGGCAGAATGGAGCACCTTTTTCCTCTAGCTGTATAGAAGGTGGCTTCATTTAATTTTATATGTACTCAAACATATAAAAGGAAGATATATCAAGTGTAAGAGCAATTACATTGAATTCAACACATACATTCATCAGATTGTGAAGGTTGTACAAGGAGTGATAACTGACACTGTACTGATATCACTTTGTAAAACCTAAAAATATCACTATCCTGTAAGCAACAGATCATTGAAAAGAGTAATCAATGAATACTATACAAGAAATTGTATATTGTAATAGTTCGTTACAGAAAATGACTTTCTGCGTTACTCCGAGGAATCCCACTGAGTGGCAGTATGGAGGACGTTTTTACTATAGTTGTATAGAACGTGGCTTCATTTCATTGTATATGTACTCAATCATGTAAAAGCATGATATATCAATTGTAAGAGCAATTACATTGAATGCAAGAGATACATTCATCAGATTTTGAAGTTGGTTGTACAAGGAGTGGTAACTGAACCTGTACTGATATCACTTTGTAAAACGTAGAAATTTTACTGTTGTCTAACCAAGAGATCACGGAACAGTAATCAAGGAATACTATACAAGAAATACATTGGATTGTAAATTGTAATAGTTTGTTACACAAAATGCCTTTCTGCGTTACTCCCGAGGAATCCCACTGAGTGGCAGTATGGAGCACCTTTTTACTATAGTTGTATAGAAGGTGGCTTCATTTCATTGTATATGTACTCAATCATGTAAAAGCATGATATATCAACTGTAAGAGCAGTTACATTGAATGCAAGACATACATTCATCAGATTTTGAAGTTGGTTGTACAAGGAGTGATAACTGAGACTGTATTGATATCACTTTGTAAAACGTAGAAATTTCACTTTTTTCTAACCAAGAGATCACAGAAGAGTAATCAATGAATACTATACAAGAAATACATTGGACAGAAAATCATTTTGTGTAACAAACTATTACAATTTACAATCCAATTTATTTCATTGTTTACTCTTCTGCGATGTCTTGGTTAGACAACAGTGAAATTTCTAGGTTTTACAAAGTGATATCAATACAGTGTCAGTTATCACTCCTTGTACAACCAACTTCAAAATCTGATGAATGTATGTCTTGCATTCAGTGTAACTGCTCTTACCGTTGCTATATCATTCTTTTATATAGTTGAGTACATATACAATGTAATGAAGCCACCTTCTATACAACTATAGTAAAAAGGTGCTCCATACTGCCACTCAGTGGGATTCCTCGGGAGTAACGCAGAAAATCATTTTGTATAACAAACTATTACAATATACAATTTCTTGTATAGTATTCATTGATCACTCTTTTCAATGATCTGTTGGTTACAGGATAGTGATATTTCTAGGTTTTACAAAGTGATATCAATACAATGTCAGTTATCACTCCTTGTACAACCAACTTCAAAATCTGATGAATGTATTTCTGGCATTCAATGTAATTGCTCTTACACTTGATATATCATGCTTCTACATGATTGAGTACATATACAATGAAATGAAGCCACCTTCTATACAGCTAGAGGAAAAAAATGCTCCATACTGCCACTCAGTGGGATTCCTCGGAGTAACACAGAAAATCATTTTGTGTAACAAACTATTACAATTTACAATCCAATTTATTTCACTGTTTACTCTTCTGCGATGTCTTGGTTAGACAACAGTGAAATTTCTAGGTTTTACAAAGTGATATCAATACAGTGTCAGTTATCACTCCTTGTACAACCAACTTCAAAATCTGATGAATGTATGTCTTACATTCAATGTAACTGCTCTTACCGTTGCTATATCATGCTTTTATACGGTTCAGTACATATACAATGAAATGAAGCCACCTTCTATATAACTATAGTAAAAAGGTGCTCCATACTGCCACTCAGTGGGATTCCTCGGGAGTAACGCAGAAAGTCATTTCGTGTAACAAACTATTACAATATACAATTTCTTGTATAGTATTCAGTGATCACTCTTTTCAATGATCTGTTGGTTACAGGATAGTGATATTTCTAGGTTTTACAAAGTGATATCACTACAGTGTCAGTTATCACTCCTTGTACAACCAACTTTACAATCTGATGAATGTATGTCTTGCATTCAATGTAATTGCTCTTACATTTGATGTATCTTGCTTTTATATGGTTGAGTACATATACAATGAAATGAAGCCACCTTCTATACAACTATAGTAAAAAGGTGCTCCATACTGCCACTCAGTGGGATTCCTCAGGAGTAACACAGAAAGTCATTTTGTGTTACAAACTATTACAATTTACAATACAATGTATTTCTTGTATAGTATTCATTGATTACTCTTCGGTGATCTCTTGGTTAGACAACAGTGAAATTTCTACGTTTTACAAAGTGATATCAATACAGTGTCAATTATCACTCCTTGTAAAACCAACTTCAAATCTGATGAATGTATGTCTTGCATTCAATGTAACTGCTCTTACCGTTGCTATATCATGCTTTGATATGTTTGAGTACATATACAATTAAATGAAGCCACCTTCTATACAACTATAGTAAAAAGGTGCTCCATACTTCCACTCAGTGGGATTCCTCGTGAGTAACGCAGAAAGTCATTTTGTGTAACAAACTATTACAATATACAATTTCTTGTATAGTATTCATTGATTATTCTTTTCAATGATCTGTTGGTTATAGGATAGTGATATTTCTAGGTTTTACAAAGTGATATCAGTACAGTCAGTTATCACTCCTTGTACAACCAACTTCAAAATCTGAGAATGAATCTCTTGCATTCAATGTAATTGCTCTTACATTTGATGTATCTTGCTTTTATATGGTTGAGTACATATACAATAAAATGAAGCCACCTTCTATACAGCTAGAGGAAAAAGGTGTTCTATATTGCCACTCAGTGGGATTCCTCGGGAGTAACACTGAAAGTCATTTTGTGTTAGAAACTATTAGAATCTACAATCCAATGTTTTTCTTGTATAGTATTCATTGATTACTCTTCTATGATCTCTTGGTTCGACAACACTGAAATTTCTAGGTTTTACAAAGTGATATCAATACAGTGTCAGTTATCACTCCTTGTACAACCAACTTCAAAATCTGATGAATGTATGTCTTGCATTCAATGTAACTGCTCTTACCGTTGCTACATCATGCTTTGATACGGTTCAGTACATGTACAATGAAATGAAGCCACCTTCTATACAACTATAGTAAAAAGGTGCTCCATACTGCCACTCAGTGGGATTCCTCGGGAGTAACGCAGAAAGTCATTTTGTGTAACAAACTATTACAATATACAATCCAATGTATTTCTTGTATAGTATTAACTGATTACTCTTCTGCGATCTCTTGGTTAGGCAATAATGAAATTTTTGGTTTTACAAAGTGATATCAATACACTGTGAGTTATCACTCCTTGTACAACCAATTTCAAAATCTGATCAATCTATGTCTTGCATTCAATGTAACTGCTCTTACAGTTTCTATATCATGCTTTTATATGGTTGCGTACAAATACGATGAAATGAAGCCACCTTCTATACAACTATAGTAAAAAGGTGCTCCATACTGCCACTCAGTGGGATTCCTCGGGAGTAACGCAGAAAGTCATTTTCTGTAACAAACTATTACAATATAAAATTTCTTGTATAGTATTCATTGATTACTCTTTTCGATGATCTGTTGGTTACAGGATAGTGATATTTCTAGGTTTTACAAAGTGATATCAATACAGTGTCAGTTATCACTCCTTGTACAACCAATTTCAAAATCTGATCAATCTATGTCTTCCATTCAATGTAACTGTTCTTACAGTTTCTATATCATGCTTTTATATGGTTGCGTACAAATACGATGAAATGAAGCCACCTTCTATACAACTATAGTAAAAAGGTGCTCCATACTGCCACTCAGTGGGATTCCTCGGGAGTAACGCAGAAAGTCATTTTCTGTAACAAACCATTACAATATAAAATTTCTTGTATAGTATTCATTGATTACTCTTTTCGATGATCTGTTGGTTACAGGATAGTGATATTTCTAGGTTTTACAAAGTGATATCAGTACAGTGTCAGTTATCACTCCTTGTAAAACCAACTTCAAAATCTGAGAATGAATCTCTGGCATTCAAAGTAATTGCTCCTACAGTTGATATATCATGCTTTTACATGATAGAGTACATGTACAATGAAATGAAGCCACCTGCTATACAGCTAGAGGAAAAAGGTGCTCCATACTGCCACTCAGTGGGATTCCTCGGGAGTAACACAGAAAGTCATTTTGTGTTAGAAACTATTACAATTTACAATCCAATGTATTTCTTGTATAGTATTCATTGATTACTCTTCTATGATCTCTTGGTTAGACAACAGTGAAATTTCTACGTTTTACAAAGTGATATCAATACACTGTCAGTTATCACTCCTTGTACAACCAACTTCACAATCTGATGAATGTATGTCTTGAATTCAATGTAATTGCTCTTACATTTGATATATCTTGCTTTTATATGGATGAGTACATATACAATGAAATGAAGCCACCTTCTATACAACTATAGTAAAAAGGTGCTCCATACTGCCACTCAGTGGGATTCCTCGGGAGTAACGCAGGAAGTCATTTTGTGTAACCAACTATTACAATATACAATTTCTTTTATAGTATTCATTGATTACTCTTTTCAATGATCTGTTAGTTATAGGATAGTGATATTTCTAGGTTTTACAAAGTGATATCAGTACAGTCAGTTATCACTCCTTGTACAACCAACTTCAAAATGTGAGAATGAATCTCTTGCATTCAATTTAATTGCTCTTATATCATGCTATTACATGATTGAGTACATATACAATGAAATGAAGCCACCTTCTATACAGCTAGAGGGAAAAGGTGTTCTATACTGCCACTCAGTGGGATTCCTCGGGAGTAACACAGAAAGTCATTTTGTGTTAGAAACTATTACAATTTAAAATCCAATGTATTTCTTGTATAGTATTCATTGATTACTCTTCTATGATCTCTTGGTTCGACAACAGTGAAATTTCTAGGTTTTACAAAGTGATATCAATACAGTGTCAGTTATCACTCCTTGTACAACCAACTTCAATATCTGATGAATGTATGTCTTGCATTCAATGTAACTGCTCTTACCGTTGCTATATCATGCTTTTATACGGTTCAGTACATATACAATGAAATGAAGCCACCTTCTATACAACTATAGTAAAAAGGTGCTCCATACTGCCACTCAGTGGGATTCCTCGGGAGTAACGCAGAAAGTCATTTTGTGTTGCAAACTATTACAATTTACAATACAATGTATTTCTTGTATAGTATTAACTGATTACTCTTCTGCGATCTCTTGGTTAGGCAATAATGAAATTTTTGGTTTTACAAAGTGATATCAATACACTGTGAGTTATCACTCCTTGTACAACCAATTTCAAAATCTGATCAATCTATGTCTTGCATTCAATGTAACTGCTCTTACAGTTTCTATATCATGCTTTTATATGGTTGCGTACAAATACGATGAAATGAAGCCACCTTCTATACAACTATAGTAAAAAGGTGCTCCATACTGCCACTCAGTGGGATTCCTCGGGAGTAACGCAGAAAGTCATTTTCTGTAACAAACTATTACAATATAAAATTTCTTGTATAGTATTCATTGATTACTCTTTTCGATGATCTGTTGGTTACAGGATAGTGATATTTCTAGGTTTTACAAAGTGATATCAATACAGTGTCAGTTATCACTCCTTGTACAACCAATTTCAAAATCTGATCAATCTATGTCTTGCATTCAATGTAACTGCTCTTACAGTTTCTATATCATGCTTTTATATGGTTGCGTACAAATACGATGAAATGAAGCCACCTTCTATACAACTATAGTAAAAAGGTGCTCCATACTGCCACTCAGTGGGATTCCTCGGGAGTAACGCAGAAAGTCATTTTCTGTAACAAACTATTACAATATAAAATTTCTTGTATAGTATTCATTGATTACTCTTTTCGATGATCTGTTGGTTACAGGATAGTGATATTTCTAGGTTTTACAAAGTGATATCAGTACAGTGTCAGTTATCACTCCTTGTAAAACCAACTTCAAAATCTGAGAATGAATCTCTGGCATTCAAAGTAATTGCTCCTACAGTTGATATATCATGCTTTTACATGATAGAGTACATGTACAATGAAATGAAGCCACCTGATATACAGCTAGAGGAAAAAGGTGCTCCATACTGCCACTCAGTGGGATTCCTCGGGAGTAACACAGAAAGTCATTTTGTGTTAGAAACTATTACAATTTACAATCAAATGTATTTCTTGTATAGTATTCATTGATTACTCTTCTATGATCTCTTGGTTAGACAACAGTGAAATTTCTACGTTTTACAAAGTGATATCAATACACTGTCAGTTATCACTCCTTGTACAACCAACTTCACAATCTGATGAATGTATGTCTTGAATTCAATGTAATTGCTCTTACATTTGATATATCTTGCTTTTATATGGATGAGTACATATACAATGAAATGAAGCCACCTTCTATACAACTATAGTAAAAAGGTGCTCCATACTGCCACTCAGTGGGATTCTTGGGGAGTAACACAGAAAGTCATTTTGTGTTAGAAACTATTACAATTTACAATCAAATGTATTTCTTTTATAGTATTCATTGATTACTCTTCTATGATCAACAGTGAAAGACAACAGTGAAATTTCTACGTTTTACAAAGTGATATCAATACACTGTCAGTTATCACTCCTTGTACAACCAACTTCAAAATCTGATGAATGTATGTCTTGCATTCAGTGTAACTGCTCTTACCGTTGCTATATCATGCTTTTATATAGTTGAGTACATATACAATGAAATGAAGCCACCTTCTATACAACTATAGTAAAAAGGTGCTCCATACTGCCACTCAGTGGGATTCCTCGGGAGTAACGCAGAAAGTCATTTTGTGTAACCAACTATTACAATATACAATTTCTTTTATAGTATTCATTGATTACTCTTTTCAATGATCTGTTAGTTATAGGATAGTGATATTTCTAGGTTTTACAAAGTGATATCAGTACAGTCAGTTATCACTCCTTGTACAACCAACTTCAAAATGTAAGAATGAATCTCTTGCATTCAATTTAATTGCTCTTATATCATGCTATTACATGATTGAGTACATATACAATGAAATGAAGCCACCTTCTATACAGCTAGAGGGAAAAGGTGTTCTATACTGCCACTCAGTGGGATTCCTCGGGAGTAACACAGAAAGTCATTTTGTGTTAGAAACTATTACAATTTACAATCCAATGTATTTCTTGTATAGTATTCATTGATTACTCTTCTATGATCAACAGTGAAAGACAACAGTGAAATTTCTACGTTTTACAAAGTGATATCAATACACTGTCAGTTATCACTCCTTGTACAACCAACTTCAAAATCTGATGAATGTATGTCTTGCATTCAGTGTAACTGCTCTTACCGTTGCTATATCATGCTTTTATATAGTTGAGTACATATACAATGAAATGAAGCCACCTTCTATACAACTATAGTAAAAAGGTGCTCCATACTGCCACTCAGTGGGATTCCTCGGGAGTAACGCAGAAAGTCATTTTGTGTAACCAACTATTACAATATACAATTTCTTTTATAGTATTCATTGATCACTCTTTTCAATGATCTGTTGGTTACAGGATAGTGATATTTCTAGGTTTTAAAAAGTGATATCAATACAGTGTCAGTTATCACTCCTTGTACAACCAAGGTGTTCTATACTGCCACTCAGTGGCATTCCTTGGGAGTAACGCAGAAAGTCATTTTCTGTAACAAACTATTACAATATAAAATTTCTTGTATAGTATTCATTGATTACTCTTTTCGATGATCTGTTGGTTACAGGATAGTGATATTTCTAGGTTTTACAAAGTGATATCAGTACAGTGTCAGTTATCACTCCTTGTACAACCAACTTCAAAATCTGATGAATGTATGTCTTGCATTCAATGTAACTGCTCTTACCGTTGCTATATCATGCTTTTATACGGTTCAGTACATATACAATGAAATGAAGCCACCTTCTATACAACTATAGTAAAAAGGTGCTCCATACTGCCACTCAGTGGGATTCCTCGGGAGTAACGCAGATAGTCATTTTGTGTAACCAACAATTACAATATACAATTTCTTGTGTTGGTTACAGGATAGTGATATTTCTAGGTTTTACAAAGTGATATCACTACAGTGTCAGTTATCACTCCTTGTACAACCAACTTTACAATCTGATGAATGTATGTCTTGCATTCAATGTAATTGCTCTTACATTTGATGTATCTGGCTTTTATATGGTTGAGTACATATACAATGAAATGAAGCCACCTTCTATACAACTATAGTAAAAAGCTGCTCCATACTGCCACTCAGTGGGATTCCTCGGGAGTAACACAGAAAGTCATTTTGTGTTACAAACTATTACAATTTACAATACAATGTATTTCCTGTATACTATTCATTGATTACTCTTCTGTGATCTCTTGGTTAGACAACAGTGAAATTTCTACGTTTTACAAACTGATATCAATACAGTGTCAATTATCACTCGTTGTACAACCAACTTCAAATCTGATGAATGTATGTCTTGCATTCAATGTAACTGCTCTTACCGTTGCTATATCATGCTTTGATAAGTTTGAGTACATATACAATAAAATGAAGCCACCTTCTATACAACTATAGTAAGAAGGTGCTCCATACTGCCACTCAGTGGGATTCCTCGGGAGTAACGCAGAAAGTCATTTTGTGTAACAAACTATTACAATATATAATTTCTTGTATAGTATTCATTGATTACTCTTTTCAATGATCTGTTGGTTACAGGATAGTGATATTTCTAGGTTTTACAAAGTGATATCAGTACAGTGTCAGTTATCACTCCTTGTACAAAGAACTTCAAAATCTGATGAATGTATCTCTGGCATTCAATGTAACTGCTCTTACAGTTGCTATATCATACTTTTATATGGTTGAGTACATATACAATGAAATGAAGCCACCTTCTATACAACTACAGTAAAAAGGTGCTCCATACTGCCACTCAGTGGGATTCCTCGGGAGTAACGCAGAAAGTCATTTTGTGTAACAAACTATTACAATTTACAATCCAATGTATTTCTTGTATAGTATTCATTGATTACTCTTCTGCGATCTCTTGGTTAGACAACAGTGAAATTTCTAGGTTTTACAACGTGATACCAATACAGTGTCAGTAATCACTCCTTGTACAACCAACTTCAAAATCTGATGAATGTATCTCTTGCATTCAATGTAACTGCTCTTACAGTTGCTATATCATGCTTTTATATGGTTGAGTACATATACAATGAAATGAAGCCACCTTCTATACAACTATAGTAAGAAGGTGCTCCATACTGCCACTCAGTGGGATTCCTCGGGAGTAACGCAGAAAGTCATTTTGTGTAACAAACTATTACAATATATAATTTCTTGTATAGTATTCATTGATTACTCTTTTCAATGATCTTTTGGTTACAGGATAGTGATATTTCTAGGTTTTACAAAGTGATATCAGTACAGTGTCAGTTATCACTCCTTGTACAAAGAACTTCAAAATCTGATGAATGTATCTCTGGCATTCAATGTAACTGCTCTTACAGTTGCTATATCATGCTTTTATATGGTTGAGTACATATACAATGAAATGAAGCCACCTTCTATACAACTATAGCAAAAAGGTGCTCCATACTGCCACTCAGTGGGATTCCTCGGGAGTAACGCAGAAAGTCATTTTGTGTAACAAACTATTACAATTTACAATCCAATGTATTTCTTGGATAGTATTCATTGATTACTCTTCTGTGAACTCTTGGTTAGACAACAGTGAAATTTCTACGTTTTATAAAGTGATATCAGTACAGTGTCAGTTATCACTCCTTGTACAACCAACTTCAAAATCTGATGAATGTATCTCTTGCATTCAATGTAATTGCTCTTACAGTTGATATATCTTGATTTTATATGGTTGAGTACATATACAATTAAATGAAGCCACCTTCTATGCAACTACAGTAAAAAGGTGCTCCATACTGCCACTCAGTGGGATTCCTCGGGAGTAACGCAGAAAGTCATTTTCTGTAACAAACTATTACAATTTACAATCCAATGTATTTCTTGTATACTATTCATTGATTACTCTTCTGCGATCTCTTGGTTAGACAACAGTGAAATTTCTAGGTTTTACAACGTGATATCAATACAGTGTCAGTAATCACTCCTTGTACAACCAACTTCAAAATCTGATGAATGTATCTCTTGCATTCAATGTAACTGCTCTTACAGTTGCTATATCATGCTTTTATATGGTTGAGTACATATAAAATGAAATGAAGCCACCTTCTATACAACTATAGTAAAAAGGAGCTCCATACTGCCACTCAGTGGGATTCCTCGGGAGTAACGCAGAAAGTCATTTTGTGTAACAAACTATTACAATATATAATTTCTTGTATAGTATTCATTGATTACTCTTTTCAATGATCTGTTGGTTACAGGATACTGATATTTCTAGGTTTTACAAAGTGATATCAGTACAGTGTCAGTTATCACTCCTTGTACAACCAACTTCAAAATCTGATGAATGTATCTCTTGCATTCAATGTAATTGCTCTTGCAGTTGATATATCTTGATTTTATATTGTTGAGTACATATACAATTAAATGAAGCCACCTTCTATACAGCTGGAGGAAAAAGGTGCTCCATACTGCCACTCAGTGGGATTCCTCGGGAGAAACGCAGAAAGTCATTTTGTGTAACAAACTATTACAATATATAATTTCTTGTATAGTATTCATTGATTACTCTTTTCAATGATCTGTTCGTTACAGGATAGTGATATTTCTAGGTTTTACAAAGTGATATCAGTACAGTGTCAGTTATCACTCCTTGTACAACCACCTTCAAAATCTGATGAATGTATGTCTTGCATTCAATGAAATTGCTCTTACAGTTGATATAACATGCTATTGCAAGATTGAGTACATATACAATGAAATGAAGCCACCTTCTATACAGCTAGAGGAAAAAGGTGCTCCATACTGCCACTCAGTGGGAATCCTTAGGAGTAACACAGAAAATAATTTTGTGTAACAAATTATTACAATTTACAATCCAATGTAATTCTTGTATAGATTACAATTACAATTTACAATCCAATGTAATTCATTGATTACTCTTCTGCGATCTCTTGGTTAGACAACAGTGAAATTTCTAGGTTTTTCAACGTGATATCAATACAGTGTCAGTAATCACTCCTTGTACAACCAACTTCAAAATCTGATGAATGTATCTCCTGCATTCAATGTAACTGCTCTTACAGTTGCTATATCATGCTTTTATATGGTTGAGTACATATACAATGAAATGAAGCCACCTTCTATACAACTATAGCAAAAAGGTGCTCCATACTGCCACTCAGTGGGATTCCTCGGGAGTAACGCAGAAAGTCATTTTGTGTAACAAACTATTACAATTTACAATCCAATGTATTTCTTGGATAGTATTCATTGATTACTCTTCTGTGAACTCTTGGTTAGACAACAGTGAAATTTCTACGTTTTATAAAGTGATATCAGTACAGTGTCAGTTATCACTCCTTGTACAACCAACTTCAAAATCTGATGAATATATCTCTTGCATTCAATGTAATTGCTCTTACAGTTGATATATCTTGATTTTATATGGTTGAGTACATATACAATTAAATGAAGCCACCTTCTATACAACTACAGTAAAAAGGTGCTCCATACTGCCACTCAGTGGGATTCCTCGGGAGTAACGCAGAAAGTCATTTTGTGTAACAAACTATTACAATTTACAATCCAATGTATTTCTTGTATAGTATTCGTTGATTACTCTTCTGCGATCGCTTGGTTAGACAACAGTGAAATTTCTAGGTTTTCCAACGTGATATCAATACAGTGTCAGTAATCACTCCTTGTACAACCAACTTCAAAATCTGATGAACGTATCTCTTGCATTCAATGTAACTGCTCTTACAGTTGCTATATCATGCTTTTATATGGTTGAGTACATATACAATGAAATGAAGCCACCTTCTATACAACTATAGTAAAAAGGAGCTCCATACTGCCACTCAGTGGGATTCCTCGGGAGTAACGCAGAAAGTCATTTTGTGTAACAAACTATTACAATATATAATTTCTTGTATAGTATTCATTGATTACTCTTTTCAATGATCTGTTGGTTACAGGATAGTGATATTTCTAGGTTTTACAAAGTGATATCAGTACAGTGTCAGTTATCACTCCTTGTACAAAGAACTTCAAAATCTGATGAATGTATCTCTGGCATTCAATGTAACTGCTCTTACCGTTGCTATATCATGCTTTTATTTGGTTGAGTACATATACAATGAAATGAAGCCACCTTCTATACAACTATAGCAAAAAGGTGCTCCATACTGCCACACAGTGGGATTCCTCGGGAGTAACGCAGAAAGTCATTTTGTGTAACAAACTATTACAATTTACAATCCAATGTATTTCTTGTATAGTATTCATTGATTACTTTTCTGTGAACTCTTGGTTAGACAACAGTGAAATTTCTACGTTTTACAAAGTGATATCAGTACAGTGTCAGTTATCACTTCTTGTACAAAGAACTTCAAAATCTGATGAATGTATCTCTGGCATTCAATGTAACTGCTCTTACTGTGGCTATATCATGCTTTTATATGGTTGAGTACATATACAATTAAATGAAGCCACCTTCTATACAGCTGTAGGAAAAAGGTGCTCCATACTGCCACTCAGTGGGATTCCTCGGGAGTAACGCAGAAAGTCATTTTGTGTAACAAACTATTACAATTTACAATCCAATGTATTTCTTGTATAGTATTCATTGATTACTCTTCTGTGAACTCTTGGTTAGACAACAGTGAAATTTCTACGTTTTTCAAAGTGATATCAATACAGTGTCAGTTATCACTCCTTGTACAACCAACTTCTAAATCTGATGAATGTATCTCTTGCATTCAATGTAATTGCTCTCACCGTTGCTATATCATGCTTTTATATGGTTGAGTACATATACAACGAAATGAAGCCACCTTCTATACAACTACAGTAAAACGGTGCTCCATAAAGCCACTCAGTGGGATTCCTCGGGAGTAACGCAGAAAGTCATTTTGTGTAACAAACTATTACAATTTACAATCCAATGTATTTCTTGTATAGTATTCATTGATTACTCTTCTGTGAACTCTTGGTTAGACTACAGTGAAATTTCTAGGTTTTTCGAAGTGATATCAATACAGTGTCAGTTATCACTCCTTGTACAACCAACTTCAAAATCTGATGAATGTATCTCTTGCATTCAATGTAACTGCTCTTACCGTTGCTATATCATGCTTTTATATGGTTGAGTACATATACAATGAAATGAATCCACCTTCTATACAACTACAGTAAAAAGGTGCTCCATACTGCCACTCAGTGGGATTCCTCGGGAGTAACGCAGAAAGTCATTTTGTGTAACAAACTATTACAATTTACAATCCAATGTATTTCTTGTATAGTATTCGTTGATTACTCTTCTGAGATTGCTTGGTTAGACAACAGTGAAATTTCTAGGTTTTCCAACGTGATACCAATACAGTGTCAGTAATCACTCCTTGTACAACCAACTTCAAAATCTGATGAATGTATCTCTTGCATTCAATGTAACTGCTCTTACAGTTGCTATATCATGCTTTTATATGGTTGAGTACATATACAATGAAATGAAGCCACCTTCTATACAACTATAGCAAAAAGGTGCTCCATACTGCCACTCAGTGGGATTCCTCGGGAGTAACGCAGAAAGTCATTTTGTGTAAGAAAGTATTACAATTTACAATCCAATGTATTTCTTGTATAGTATTCA
Organism: Lepidodactylus listeri; assembly: GCA_029233225.1. Lineage (NCBI taxonomy): Eukaryota > Metazoa > Chordata > Lepidosauria > Squamata > Gekkonidae > Lepidodactylus > Lepidodactylus listeri. Next base: position 139,519,235 of record JARCFY010000005.1, on the reverse strand, counting down.
TTGATTACTCTTCTGTGAACTCTTGGTTAGACAACAGTGAAATTTCTACGTTTTACAAAGTGATATCAGTACAGTGTCAGTTATCACTCCTTGTACAAACAACTTCAAAATCTGATGAATGTATCTCTGGCATTCAATGTAACTGCTCTTACCGTTGCTATATCATGCTTTTATATGGTTGAGTACATATACAATGAAATGAAGCCACCTTCTATACAACTATAGCAAAAAGGTGCTCCATACTGCCACTCAGTGGGATTCCTCGGGAGTAACGCAGAAAGTCATTTTGTGTAATAAAGTATTACAATTTACAATCCAATGTATTTCTTGGATAGTATTCATTGATTACTCTTCTGTGAACTCTTGGTTAGACAACAGTGAAATTTCTAGGTTTTTCAAAGTGATATCAATACAGTGTCAGTTATCACTCCTTGTACAACCAACTTCAAAATCTGATGAATGTATCTCTTGCATTCAATGTAACTGCTCGTACCGTTGCTATATCATGCTTTTATATGGTTGAGTACATATACAATGAAATGAAGCCACCTTCTATACAACTATAGCAAAATGGTGCTCCGTACTGCCACTCAGTGGGATTCCTCGGGAGTAACGCAGAAAGTCATTTTGTGTAACAAACTATTACAATATATAATTTCTTTTATAGTATTCGTTGATTACTCTTTTCAATGATCTGTTGGTTACAGGATAGTGATATTTCTAGGTTTTACAAAGTGATATCAGTACAGTGTCAGTTATCACTCCTTGTACAAACAACTTCAAAATCTGATGAATGTATCTCTGGCATTCAATGTAACTGGTCTTACAGTTGCTATATCATGCTTTTATATGGTTGAGTACATATACAATGAAATGAAGCCACCTTCTATACAACTATAGCAAAAAGGTGCTCCATACTGCCACTCAGTGGGATTCCTCGGGAGTAACGCAGAAAGTCATTTTGTGTAACAAACTATTACAATTTACAATCCAATGTATTTCTTGTATAGTATTCATTGATTACTCTTCTGCGATCTCTTGGTTAGACAACAGTGACATTTCTAGGTTTTACAACGTGATATCAATACAGTGTCAGTAATCACTCCTTGTACAACCAACTTCAAAATCTGATGAATGTATCTCTTGCATTCAATGTAACTGCTCTTACAGTTGCTATATCATGCTTTTATATGGTTGAGTACATATACAATGAAATGAAGCCACCTTCTATACAACTATAGTAAAAAGGAGCTCCATACTGCCACTCACTGGGATTCCTCGGGAGTAACGCAGAAAGTCATTTTGTGTAACAAACTATTACAATATATAATTTCTTGTATAGTATTCATTGATTACTCTTTTCAATGATCTGTTGGTTACAGGATAGTGATATTTCTAGGTTTTACAAAGTGATATCAGTACAGTGTCAGTTATCACTCCTTGTACAAAGAACTTCAAAATCTGATGAATGTATCTCTGGCATTCAATGTAACTGCTCTTACAGTTGCTATATCATGCTTTTATATGGTTGAGTACATATACAATGAAATGAAGCCACCTTCTATACAACTATAGTAAAAAGGAGCTCCATACTGCCACTCAGTGGGATTCCTCGGGAGTAACGCAGAAAGTCATTTTGTGTAACAAACTATTACAATATATAATTTCTTGTATAGTATTCATTGATTACTCTTTTCAATGATCTGTTGGTTACAGGATAGTGATATTTCTAGGTTTTACAAAGTGATATCAGTACAGTGTCAGTTATCACTCCTTGTACAAACAACTTCAAAATCTGATGAATGTATCTCTGGCATTCAATGTAACTGCTCTTACAGTTTCTATATCATGCTTTTATATGGTTGAGTACATATACAATGAAATGAAGCCACCTTCTATACAACTATAGCAAAAAGGTGCTCCATACTGCCACTCAGTGGGATTCCTCGGGAGTAACGCAGAAAGTCATTTTGTGTAACAAACTATTACAATTTACAATCCAATGTATTTCTTGTATAGTATTCATTGATTACTCTTCTGTGAACTCTTGGTTAGACAACAGTGAAATTTCTACGTTTTACAAAGTGATATCAGTACAGTGTCAGTTATCACTCCTTGTACAACCAACTTCAAAATCTGATGAATGTATCTCTTGCATTCAATGTAACTGCTCTTACCGTTGCTATATCATGCTTTTATATGGTTGAGTACATATACAATGAAATGAAGCCACCTTCTATACAACCATAGTAAAAAGGAGCTCCATACTGCCACTCAGTGGGATTCCTCGGGAGTAACGCAGAAAGTCATTTTGTGTAACAAACTATTACAATATATAATTTCTTGTATAGTATTCATTGATTACTCTTTTCAATGATCTGTTGGTTACAGGATAGTGATATTTCTAGGTTTTACAAAGTGATATCAGTACAGTGTCAGTTATCACTCCTTGTACAAACAACTTCAAAATCTGATGAATGTATCTCTGGCATTCAATGTAACTGCTCTTACAGTTGCTATATCATGCTTTTGTATGGTTGAGTACATATACAATGAAATGAAGCCACCTTCTATACAACTATAGCAAAAAGGTGCTCCATACTGCCACTCAGTGGGATTCCTCGGGAGTAACGCAGAAAGTCATTTTGTGTAACAAACTATTACAATTTACAATCCAATGTATTTCTTGTATAGTATTCATTGATTACTCTTCTGTGAACTCTTGGTTAGACAACAGTGAAATTTCTACGTTTTACAAAGTGATATCAGTACAGTGTCAGTTATCACTCCTTGTACAAAGAACTTCAAAATCTGATGAATGTATCTCTGGCATTCAATGTAACTGCTCTTACAGTTGCTATATCATGCTTTTAAATGGTTGAGTACATATACAATGAAATGAAGCCACCTTCTATACAACTATAGTAAAAAGGAGTTCCATACTGCCACTCAGTGGGATTCCTCGGGAGTAACGCAGAAAGTCATTTTGTGTAACAAACTATTACAATATATAATTTCTTGTATAGTATTCATTGATTACTCTTTTCAATGATCTGTTGGTTACAGGATAGTGATATTTCTAGGTTTTACAAAGTGATATCAGTACAGTGTCAGTTATCACTCCTTGTACAAACAACTTCAAAATCTGATGAATGTATCTCTGCCATTCAATGTAACTGCTCTTACAGTTGCTATATCATGCTTTTATATGGTTGAGTACATATACAATCAAATGAAGCCACCTTCTATACAACTATAGCAAAAAGGTGCTCCATACTGCCACTCAGTGGGATTCCTCGGGAGTAACGCACAAAGTCATTTTATGTAACAAACTATTACAATTTACAATCCAATGTATTTCTTGTATAGTATTCATTGATTACTCTTCTGTGAACTCTTGGTTAGACAACAGTGAAATTTCTACGTTTTACAAAGTGATATCAGTACAGTGTCAGTTATCACTCCTTGTACAAACAACTTCAAAATCTGATCAATGTATCTCTGGCATTCAATGTAACTGCTCTTACAGTTGCTATATCATGCTTTTATACGGTTGAGTACATATACAATGAAATGAAGCCACCTTCTATACAACTATAGTAAAAAGGAGCTCCATACTGCCACTCAGTGGGATTCCTCGGGAGTAACGCAGAAAGTCATTTTGTGTAACAAACTATTACAATATATAATTTCTTGTATAGTATTCATTGATTACTCTTTTCAATGATCTGTTGGTTACAGGATAGTGATATTTCTAGGTTTTACAAAGTGATATCAGTACAGTGTCAGTTATCACTCCTTGTACAAAGAACTTCAAAATCTGATGAATGTATCTCTGGCATTCAATGTAACTGCTCTTACAGTTGCTATATCATGCTTTTATATGGTTGAGTACATATACAATGAAATGAAGCCACCTTCTATACAACTATAGCAAAAAGGTGCTCCATACTGCCACTCAGTGGGATTCCTCGGGAGTAACGCAGAAAGTCATTTTCTGTAACAAACTATTACAATATATAATTTCTTGTATAGTATTCATTGATTACTCTTTTCAATGATCTGTTGGTTACAGGATAGTGATATTTCTAGGTTTTACAAAGTGATATCAGTACAGTGTCAGTTATCACTCCTTGTACAAACAACTTCAAAATCTGATGAATGTATCTCTGGCATTCAATGTAACTGCTCTTACAGTTGCTATATCATGCTTTTATATGGTTGAGTACATATACAATGAAATGAAGCCACCTTCTATACAACTATAGCAAAAAGGTGCTCCATACTGCCACTCAGTGGGATTCCTCGGGAGTAACGCAGAAAGTCATTTTGTGTAACGAACTATTACAATTTACAATCCAATGTATTTCTTGGATAGTATTCATTGATTACTCTTCTGTGAACTCTTGGTTAGACAACAGTGAAATTTCTACGTTTTACAAAGTGATATCAGTACAGTGTCAGTTATCACTCCTTGTACAAACAACTTCAAAATCTGATGAATGTATCTCTGCCATTCAATGTAACTGCTCTTACAGTTGCTATATCATGCTTTTATATGGTTGAGTACATATACAATGAAATGAAGCCACCTTCTATACAACTACAGCAAAAAGGTGCTCCATACTGCCACTCAGTGGGATTCCTCGGGAGTAACGCAGAAAGTCATTTTGTGTAACAAACTATTACAATTTACAATCCAATGTATTTCTTGTATAGTATTCATTGATTACTCTTCTGTGAACTCTTGGTTAGACAACAGTGAAATTTCTACGTTTTACAAAGTGATATCAGTACAGTGTCAGTTATCACTCCTTGTACAAACAACTTCAAAATCTGATGAATGTATCTCTTGCATTCAATCTACCTGCTCTTACCGTTGCTATATCATGCTTTTATATGGTTGAGTACATATACAATGAAATGAAGCCACCTTCTATACAACTATAGCAAAATGGTGCTCCATACTGCCACTCAGTGGGATTCCTCGGGAGTAACGCAGAAAGTCATTTTGTGTAACAAACTATTACAATTTACAATCCAATGTATTTCTTGGATAGTATTCATTGATTACTCTGCTGTGAACTCTTGGTTAGACAACAGTGAAATTTCTACGTTTTTGAAAGTGATATCAATACAGTGTAAGTTATCACTCCTTGTACAACCAACTTCAAAATCTGATGAATGTATCTCTTGCATTCAATGTAATTGCTCTTACCGTTGCTATATCATGCTTTTATATGGTTGAGTACATATACAACGAAATGAAGCCACCTTCTATACAACTACAGTAAAACGGTGCTCTATACAGCCACTCAGTGGGAATCCTCGGGAGTAACGCAGAAAGTCATTTTGTGTAACAAATTATTACAATTTACAATCCAATGTATTTCTTGTATAGTATTCATTGATCACTCTTCTGTGAACTCTTGGTTAGAACCAGGGAAATTTCTAGGTTTTTCAAAGTGATATCAATACAGTGTCAGTTATCACTCCTTGTACAACACACTTCAAAATCTGATGAATGTATCTCTTGCATTCAATGTAACTGCTCTTACCGTTGCTATATCATGCTTTTATATGGTTGAGTACATATACAATGAAATGAAGCCACCTTCTATACAATTACAGTAAAAAGGTGCTCCATACTGCTACTCAGTGGGATTCCTCGGGAGTAACGCAGAAAGTCATTTTGTGTAACAAAATATTACAATTTACAATCCAATGTGTTTCTTGTATAGTATTCATTGATTACTCTTCTGTGAACTCTTGGTTAGAAAACAGTGAAATTTCTAGGTTTTTCAAAGTGATATCAATACAGTGTCAGTTCTCACTCCTTGTACAACCAACTTCAAAATCTGATGAATGTATCTCTGGCATTCAATGTAACTGCACTTACCGTTGCTATATCATGCTTTTATATGGTTGAGTACATATACAATGAAATGAAGCCATCTTCTATACAACTACAGTAAAAAGGTGCTCCATACTGCCACTCAGTGGGATTCCTCGGGAGTAACGCAGAAAGTCATTTTGTGTAACAAACTATTACAATATACAATTTCTTGTATAGTATTCATTGATTACTCTTTTCAATGATCTGTTGGTTACAGGATAGTGAAATTTCTACGTTTTACAAAGTGATATCAGTACAGTGTCAGTTATCACTCCTTGTATAACCAACTTCAAAATCTGATGAATGTATCTCTTGCATTCAATGTAATTGCTCTTACAGTTGATATATCATGCTTTTATATGGTTGAGTACATATACAATTAAATGTAGCCACCTTCTATACAGCTGGAGGAAAAAGGTGCTCCATTCTGCAACTCAGTGGGATTCCTCGGGAGTAACGCAGAAAGTCATTTTGTGTAACAAAATATTACAATTTACAATCCAATGTATTTCTTGTATAGTATTCATTGATTACTCTTCTGTGAACTCTTGGTTAGACAACAGTGAAATTTCTAGGTTTTTCAAAGTGATATCAATACAGTGTCAGTTCTCACTCCTTGTACAACCAACTTCAAAATCTGATGAATGTATCTCTGGCATTTAATGTAACTGCTCTTACCGTTGCTATATCATGCTTTTATATGGTTGTGTACATATACAATGAAATGAAGCCACCTTCTATACAACTACAGTAAAAAGGTGCTCCATACTGCTACTCAGTGGGATTCCTCGGGAGTAACGCAGAAAGTCATTTTGTGTAACAAACTTTTACAATTTACAATCCAATGTATTTCTTGTATAGTATTCATTGATTACTCTTCTGTGAACTCTTGGTTAGACAACAGTGAAATTTCTACGTTTTACAAAGTGATATCAGGACAGTGTCAGTTATCACTCCTTGTACAACCAACTTTAAAAACTGATGAATGTATCTCTTGCATTCAATGTAACTGCTCTTACAGTTGCTATATCATGCTTTTATATGGTTGAGTACATATACAATGAAATGAAGCCACCTTCTATACAAGTATAGTAAAAAGGTGCTCCATACTGCCACTCAGTGGGATTCCTCGTGAGTAACGCAGAAAGTCATTTTGTGTAACAAACTATTACAATATACAATTTCTTGTATAGTATTCATTGATTACTCTTTTCAATGATCTGTTGGTTACAAGATAGTGATATTTCTAGGTTTTACAAAGTGATATCAGTACAGTGTCAGTTATCACTCCTTGTACAAACAACTTCAAAATCTGATGAATGTATCTCTGCCATTCAATGTAACTGCTCTTACAGTTGCTATATCATGCTTTTATATGGTTGAGTACATATACAATGAAATGAAGCCACCTTCTATACAGCTATAGCAAAAAGGTGCTCCATACTGCCACTCAGTGGGATTCCTCGGGAGAAACGCAGAAAGTCATTTTGTGTAACAAACTATTACACTTTACAATCCAATGTATTTCTTGGATAGTATTCATTGATTACTGTTCTGTGAACTCTTGGTTAGACAACAGTGAAATTTCTACGTTTTACAAAGTGATATCAGTACAGTGTCAGTTATCACTCCTTGTACAAAGAACTTCAAAATCTGATGAATGTATCTCTGGCATTCAATGTAACTGCTCTTACAGTTGCTATATCATGCTTTTATATGGTTGAGTACATATACAATGAAATGAAGCCACCTTCTATACAACTATAGTAAAAAGGAGCTCCATACTGCCACTCAGTGGGATTCCTCGGGAGTAACGCAGAAAGTCATTTTGTGTAACAAACTATTACAATATATAATTTCTTGTATAGTATTCATTGATTACTCTTTTCAATGATCTGTTGGTTACAGGATAGTGATATTTCTAGGTTTTACAAAGTGATATCAGTACAGTGTCAGTTATCACTCCTTGTACAAACAACTTCAAAATCTGATCAATGTATCTCTGCCATTCAATGCAACTGCTCTTACAGTTGCTATATCATGCTTTTATATGGTTGAGTACATATACAATGAAATGAAGCCACCTTCTATACAACTATAGTAAAAAGGAGCTCCATACTGCCACTCAGTGGGATTCCTCGGGAGTAACGCAGAAAGTCATTTTGTGTAACAAACTATTACAATATATAATTTCTTGTATAGTATTCATTGATTACTCTTTTCAATGATCTGTTGAATACAGGATAGTGATATTTCTAGGTTTTACAAAGTGATATCAGTACAGTGTCAGTTATCACTCCTTGTACAAAGAACTTCAAAATCTGATGAATGTATCTCTGGCATTCAATGTAACTGCTCTTACAGTTGCTATATCATGCTTTTATATGGTTGAGTACATATACAATGAAATGAAGCCACCTTCTATACAACTATAGCAAAAAGGTGCTCCATACTGCCACTCAGTGGGATTCCTCGGGAGTAACGCAGAAAGTCATTTTGTGTAACAAACTATTACAATTTACAATCCAATGTATTTCTTGTATAGTATTCATTGATTACTCTTCTGTGAACTCTTGGTTAGACAACAGTGAAATTTCTACGTTTTACAAAGTGATATCAGTACAGTGTCAGTTATCACTCCTTGTACAAAGAACTTCAAAATCTGATGAATGTATCTCTGGCATTCAATGTAACTGCTCTTACAGTTGCTATATCATGCTTTTATATGGTTGAGTACATATACAATGAAATAAAGCCACCTTCTATACAACTATAGGAAAAAGGTGCTCCATACTGCCACTCAGTGGGATTCCTCGGGAGTAACGCAGAAAGTCATTGTGTGTAACAAACTATTACAATTTACAATCCAATGTATTTCTTGGATAGTATTCATTGATTACTCTTCTGTGAACTCTTGGTTAGACAACAGTGAAATTTCTACGTTTTTCAAAGTTATATCAATACAGTGTCAGTTATCACTCCTTGTACAACCAACTTCAAAATCTGATGAATGTATCTCTTGCATTCAATGTAACTGCTCTTACCGTTGCTATATCATGCTTTTATATGGTTGAGTACATATACAATGAAATGAAGCCACCTTCTATACAACTACAGTAAAAAGGTGCTCCATACTGCTACTCAGTGGGATTCCTCGGGAGTAACGCAGAAAGTCATTTTGTGTAACAAACTATTACAATTTACAATCCAATGTATTTCTTGGATAGTATTCATTGATTACTCTTCTGTGAACTCTTGGTTAGACAACAGTGAAATTTCTACGTTTTACAAAGTGATATCAGTACAGTGTCAGTTATCACTCCTTGTATAACCAACTTCAAAATCTGATGAATGTATCTCTTGCATTCAATGTAATTGCTCTTACAGTTGATATATCATGCTTTTATATGGTTGAGTACATATACAATTAAATGTAGCCACCTTCTATACAGCTGGAGGAAAAAGGTGCTCCATTCTGCAACTCAGTGGGATTCCTCGGGAGTAACGCAGAAAGTCATTTTGTGTAACAAAATATTACAATTTACAATCCAATGTATTTCTTGTATAGTATTCATTGATTACTCTTCTGTGAACTCTTGGTTAGACAACAGTGAAATTTCTAGGTTTTTCAAAGTGATATCAATACAGTGTCAGTTCTCACTCCTTGTACAACCAACTTCAAAATCTGATGAATGTATCTCTGGCATTCAATGTAACTGCTCTTACCGTTGCTATATCATGCTTTTATATGGTTGTGTACATATACAATGAAATGAAGCCACCTTCTATACAACTACAGTAAAAAGGTGCTCCATACTGCTACTCAGTGGGATTCCTCGGGAGTAACGCAGAAAGTCATTTTGTGTAACAAACTATTACAATTTACAATCCAATGTATTTCTTGTATAGTATTCATTGATTACTCTTCTGTGAACTCTTGGTTAGACAACAGTGAAAGTTCTACGTTTTACAAAGTGATATCAGGACAGTGTCAGTTATCACTCCTTGTACAACCAACTTTAAAAACTGATGAATGTATCTCTTGCATTCAATGTAACTGCTCTTACAGTTGCTATATCATGCTTTTATATGGTTGAGTACATATACAATGAAATGAAGCCACCTTCTATACAAGTATAGTAAAAAGGTGCTCCATACTGCCACTCAGTGGGATTCCTCGTGAGTAACGCAGAAAGTCATTTTGTGTAACAAACTATTACAATATACAATTTCTTGTATAGTTTTCATTGATTACTCTTTTCAATGATCTGTTGGTTACAGGATAGTGATATTTCTAGGTTTTACAAAGTGATATCAGTACAGTGTCAGTTATCACTCCTTGTACAAACAACTTCAAAATCTGATGAATGTATCTCTGCCATTCAATGTAACTGCTCTTACAGTTGCTATATCATGCTTTTATATGGTTGAGTACATATACAATGAAATAAAGCCACCTTCTATACAGCTATAGCAAAAAGGTGCTCCATACTGCCACTCAGTGGGATTCCTCGGGAGTAACGCAGAAAGTCATTTTGTGTAACAAACTATTACAATTTACAATCTAATGTATTTCTTGGATAGTATTCATTGATTACTGTTCTGTGAACTCTTGGTTAGACAACAGTGAAATTTCTACGTTTTACAAAGTGATATCAGTACAGTGTCAGTTATCACTCCTTGTACAAAGAACTTCAAAATCTGATGAATGTATCTCTGGCATTCAATGTAACTGCTCTTACAGTTGCTATATCATGCTTTTATATGGTTGAGTACATATACAATGAAATGAAGCCACCTTCTATACAACTATAGTAAAAAGGAGCTCCATACTGCCACTCAGTGGGATTCCTCGGGAGTAACGCAGAAAGTCATTTTGTGTAACAAACTATTACAATATATAATTTCTTGTATAGTATTCATTGATTACTCTTTTCAATGATCTGTTGGTTACAGGATAGTGATATTTCTAGGTTTTACAAAGTGATATCAGTACAGTGTCAGTTATCACTCCTTGTACAAACAACTTCAAAATCTGATCAATGTATCTCTGCCATTCAATGCAACTGCTCTTACAGTTGCTATATCATGCTTTTATATGGTTGAGTACATATACAATGAAATGAAGCCACCTTCTATACAACTATAGTAAAAAGGAGCTCCATACTGCCACTCAGTGGGATTCCTCGGGAGTAACGCAGAAAGTCATTTTGTGTAACAAACTATTACAATATATAATTTCTTGTATAGTATTCATTGATTACTCTTTTCAATGATCTGTTGGTTACAGGATAGTGATATTTCTAGGTTTTACAAAGTGATATCAGTACAGTGTCAGTTATCACTCCTTGTACAAACAACTTCAAAATCTGATCAATGTATCTCTGCCATTCAATGCAACTGCTCTTACAGTTGCTATATCATGCTTTTATATGGTTGAGTACATATACAATGAAATGAAGCCACCTTCTATACAACTATAGTAAAAAGGAGCTCCATACTGCCACTCAGTGGGATTCCTCGGGAGTAACGCAGAAAGTCATTTTGTGTAACAAACTATTACAATATATAATTTCTTGTATAGTATTCATTGATTACTCTTTTCAATGATCTGTTGAATACAGGATAGTGATATTTCTAGGTTTTACAAAGTGATATCACTACAGTGTCAGTTATCACTCCTTGTACAAAGAACTTCAAAATCTGATGAATGTATCTCTGGCATTCAATGTAACTGCTCTTACAGTTGCTATATCATGCTTTTATATGGTTGAGTACATATACAATGAAATGAAGCCACCTTCTATACAACTATAGCAAAAAGGTGCTCCATACTGCCACTCAGTGGGATTCCTCGGGAGTAACGCAGAAAGTCATTGTGTGTAACAAACTATTACAATTTACAATCCAATGTATTTCTTGTATAGTATTCATTGATTACTCTTCTGTGAACTCTTGGTTAGACAACAGTGAAATTTCTACGTTTTACAAAGTGATATCAGTACAGTGTCAGTTATCACTCCTTGTACAACCAACTTCAAAATCTGATGAATGTATCTCTTGCATTCAATGTAACTGCTCTTACCGTTGCTATATCATGCTTTTATATGGTTGAGTACATATACAATGAAATGAAGCCACCTTCTATACAACTATAGCAAAAAGGTACTGCATACTGCCACTCAGTGGGATTCCTCGGGAGTAACGCAGAAAGTCATTTTGTGTAACAAACTATTACAATTTACAATCCAATGTATTTCTTGGATAGTATTCATTGATTACTCTGCTGTGAACTCTTGGTTAGACAACAGTGAAATTTCTACGTTTTACAAAGTGATATCAGTACAGTGTCAGTTATCACTCCTTGTATAACCAACTTCAAAATCTGATGAATGTATCTCTTGCATTCAATGTAATTGCTCTTACAGTTGATATATCATGCTTTTATATGGTTGAATACATATACAATTAAATGTAGCCACCTTCTATACAGCTGGAGGAAAAAGGTGCTCCATTCTGCCACTCAGTGGGATTCCTCGGGAGTAACGCAGAAAGTCATTGTGTGTAACAAAATATTACAATTTACAATCCAATGTATTTCTTGTATAGTATTCATTGATTACTCTTCTGTGAACTCTTGGTTAGACAACTGTGAAATTTCTAGGTTTTTCAAAGTGATATCAATTCAGTGTCAGTTCTCACTCCTTGTACAACCAACTTCTAAATCTGATGAATGTATCTCTGGCATTCAATGTAACTGCTCTTACCGTTGCTATATCATGCTTTTATATGGTTGTGTACATATACAATGAAATGAAGCCACCTTCTATACAACTACAGTAAAAAGGTGCTCCATACTGCCACTCAGTGGGATTCCTCGGGAGTAACGCAGAAAGTCATTTTGTGTAACAAACTATTACAATTTACAATCCAATGTATTTCTTGTATAGTATTCATTGATTACTCTTCTGTGAACTCTTGGTTAGACAACAGTGAAATTTCTACGTTTTACAAAGTGATATCAGGACAGTGTCAGTTATCACTCCTTGTACAACCAACTTTAAAAACTGATGAATGTATCTCTTGCATTCAATGTAACTGCTCTTACAGTTGCTATATCATGCTTTTATATGGTTGAGTACATATACAATGAAATGAAGCCACCTTCTATACAAGTATAGTAAAAAGGTGCTCCATACTGCCACTCAGTGGGATTCCTCGTGAGTAACGCAGAAAGTCATTTTGTGTAACAAACTATTACAATATACAATTTCTTCTATAGTATTCATTGATTACTCTTTTCAATGATCTGTTGGTTACAGGATAGTGATATTTCTAGGTTTTACAAAGTGATATCAGTACAGTGTCAGTTATCACTCCTTGTACAAACAACTTCAAAATCTGATGAATGTATCTCTGCCATTCAATGTAACTGCTCTTACAGTTGCTATATCATGCTTTTATATGGTTGAGTACATATACAATGAAATGAAGCCACCTTCTATACAACTATAGCAAAAAGGTGCTCCATACTGCCACTCAGTGGGATTCCTCGGGAGTAACGCAGAAAGTCATTTTGTGTAACAAACTATTACAATTTACAATCCAATGTATTTCTTGGATAGTATTCATTGATTACTGTTCTGTGAACTCTTGGTTAGACAACAGTGAAATTTCTACGTTTTACAAAGTGATATCAGTACAGTGTCAGTTATCACTCCTTGTACAAACAACTTCAAAATCTGATGAATGTATCTCTGGCATTCAATGTAACTGCTCTTACAGTTGCTATATCATGCTTTTATATGGTTGCGTACATATACAATGAAATGAAGCCACCTTCTATACAACTATAGTAAAAAGGAGCTCCATACTGCCACTCAGTGGGATTCCTCGGGAGTAACGCAGAAAGTCATTTTGTGTAACAAACTATTACAATATATAATTTCTTGTATAGTATTCATTGATTACTCTTTTCAATGATCTGTTGGTTACAGGATAGTGATATTTCTAGGTTTTACAAAGTGATATCAGTACAGTGTCAGTTATCACTCCTTGTACAAAGAACTTCAAAATCTGATGAATGTATCTCTGGCATTCAATGTAACTGCTCTTACAGTTGCTATATCATGCTTTTATATGGTTGAGTACATATACAATGAAATGAAGCCACCTTCTATACAACTATAGTAAAAAGGAGCTCCATACTGCCACTCAGTGGGATTCCTCGGGAGTAACGCAGAAAGTCATTTTGTGTAACAAACTATTACAATATATAATTTCTTGTATAGTATTCATTGATTACTCTTTTCAATGATCTGTTGGTTACAGGATAGTGATATTTCTAGGTTTTACAAAGTGATATCAGTACAGTGTCAGTTATCACTCCTTGTACAAACAACTTCAAAATCTGATCAATGTATCTCTGCCATTCAATGCAACTGCTCTTACAGTTGCTATATCATGCTTTTATGTGGTTGAGTACATATACAATGAAATGAAGCCACCTTCTATACAACTATAGTAAAAAGGAGCTCCATACTGCCACTCAGTGGGATTCCTCGGGAGTAACGCAGAAAGTCATTTTGTGTAACAAACTATTACAATATATAATTTCTTGTATAGTATTCATTGATTACTCTTTTCAATGATCTGTTGGTTACAGGATAGTGATATTTCTAGGTTTTACAAAGTGATATCAGTACAGTGTCAGTTATCACTCCTTGTACAAAGAACTTCAAAATCTGATGAATGTATCTCTGGCATTCAATGTAACTGCTCTTACAGTTGCTATATCATGCTTTTATATGGTTGAGTACATATACAATGAAATGAAGCCACCTTCTATACAACTATAGCAAAAAGGTGCTCCATACTGCCACTCAGTGGGATTCCTCGGGAGTAACGCAGAAAGTCATTTTGTGTAACAAACTATTACAATTTACAATCCAATGTATTTCTTGTATAGTATTCATTGATTACTCTTCTGTGAACTCTTGGTTAGACAACAGTGAAATTTCTACGTTTTACAAAGTGATATCAGTACAGTGTCAGTTATCACTCCTTGTACAACCAACTTCAAAATCTGATGAATGTATCTCTTGCATTCAATGTAACTGCTCTTACCGTTGCTATATCATGCTTTTATATGGTTGAGTACATATACAATGAAATGAAGCCACCTTCTATACAACTATAGCAAAAAGGTGCTCTATACTGCCACTCAGTGGGATTCCTCGGGAGTAACGCAGAAAGTCATTTTGTGTAACAAACTATTACAATTTACAATCCAATGTATTTCTTGGATAGTATTCATTGATTACTCTGCTGTGAACTCTTGGTTAGACAACAGTGAAATTTCTACGTTTTTCAAAGTTATATCAATACAGTGTCAGTTATAACTCCTTGTACAACCAACTTCAAAATCTGATGAATGTATCTCTTGCATTCAATGTAATTGCTCTTACCGTTGCTATATCATGCTTTTATATGGTTGAGTACATATACAACGAAATGAAGCCACCTTCTATACAACTACAGTAAAACGGTGCTCTATACAGCCACTCAGTGGGATTCCTCGGGAGTAACGCAGAAAGTCATTTTGTGTAACAAACTATTACAATTTACAATCCAATGTATTAACTGTATAGTATTCATTGATTACTCTTCTGTGAACTCTTGGTTAGACAACAGTGAAATTTCTAGGTTTTTCAAAGTGATATCAATACAGTGTCAGTTATCACTCCTTGTACAACCAACTTCAAAATCTGATGAATGTATCTCTTGCATTCAATGTAACTGCTCTTACCGTTGCTATATCATGCTTTTATATGGTTGAGTACATATACAATGAAATGAAGCCACCTTCTATACAACTACAGTAAAAAGGTGCTCCATACTGCTACTCAGTGGGATTCCTCGGGAGTAACGCAGAAAGTCATTTTGTGTAACAAACTATTACAATTTACAATCCAATGTATTTCTTGTATAGTATTCATTGATTACTCTTCTGTGAACTCTTGGTTAGACAACAGTGAAATTTCTAGGTTTTTCAAAGTGATATCAATACAGTGTCAGTTCTCACTCCTTGTACAACCAACTTCAAAATCTGATGAATGTATCTCTGGCATTCAATGTAACTGCTCTTACCGTTGCTATATCATGCTTTTATATGGTTGTGTACATATACAATGAAATGAAGCCACCTTCTATACAACTACAGTAAAAAGGTGCTCCATACTGCCACTCAGTGGGATTCCTCGGGAGTAACGCAGAAAGTCATTTTGTGTAACAAACTATTACAATTTACAATCCAATGTATTTCTTGTATAGTATTCATTGATTACTCTTCTGTGAACTCTTGGTTAGACAACAGTGAAATTTCTACGTTTTACAAAGTGATATCAGGACAGTGTCAGTTATCACTCCTTGTACAACCAACTTTAAAAACTGATGAATGTATCTCTTGCATTCAATGTAACTGCTCTTACAGTTGCTATATCATGCTTTTATATGGTTGAGTACATATACAATGAAATGAAGCCACCTTCTATACAAGTATAGTAAAAAGGTGCTCCATACTGCCACTCAGTGGGATTCCTCGTGAGTAACGCAGAAAGTCATTTTGTGTAACAAACTATTACAATATACAATTTCTTCTATACTATTCATTGATTACTCTTTTCAATGATCTGTTGGTTACAGGATAGTGATATTTCTAGGTTTTACAAAGTGATATCAGTACAGTGTCAATTATCACTCCTTGTACAAACAACTTCAAAATCTGATGAATGTATCTCTGCCATTCAATGTAACTGCTCTTACAGTTGCTATATCATGCTTTTATATGGTTGAGTACATATACAATGAAATGAAGCCACCTTCTATACAACTATAGCAAAAAGGTGCTCCATACTGCCACTCAGTGGGATTCCTCGGGAGTAACGCAGAAAGTCATTTTGTGTAACAAACTATTACAATTTACAATCCAATGTATTTCTTGGATAGTATTCATTGATTACTCTTCTGTGAACTCTTGGTTAGACAACAGTGAAATTTCTACGTTTTACAAAGTGATATCAGTACAGTGTCAGTTATCACTCCTTGTACAAAGAACTTCAAAATCTGATGAATGTATCTCTGGCATTCAATGTAATTGCTCTTACAGTTGCTATATCATGCTTTTATATGGTTGAGTACATATACAATGAAATGAAGCCACCTTCTATACAACTATAGTAAAAAGGAGCTCCATACTGCCACTCAGTGGGATTCCTCGGGAGTAACGCAGAAAGTCATTTTGTGTAACAAACTATTACAATATATAATTTCTTGTATAGTATTCATTGATTACTCTTTTCAATGATCTGTTGGTTACAGGATAGTGATATTTCTAGGTTTTACAAAGTGATATCAGTACAGTGTCAGTTATCACTCCTTGTACAAAGAACTTCAAAATCTGATGAATGTATCTCTGGCATTCAATGTAACTGCTCTTAAAGTTGCTATATCATGCTTTTATATGGTTGAGTACATATACAATGAAATGAAGCCACCTTCTATACAACTATAGCAAAAAGGTGCTCCATACTGCCACTCAGTGGGATTCCTCGGGAGTAACGCAGAAAGTCATTTTGTGTAACAAACTATTACAATTTACAATCCAATGTATTTCTTGTATAGTATTCATTGATTACTCTTCTGTGAACTCTTGGTTAGACAACAGTGAAATTTCTACGTTTTACAAAGTGATATCAGGACAGTGTCAGTTATCACTCCTTGTACAACCAACTTCAAAATCTGATGAATGTATCTCTTGCATTCAATGTAACTGCTCTTACCGTTGCTATATCATGCTTTTATATGGTTGAGTACATATACAATGAAATGAAGCCACCTTCTATACAACTACAGTAAAAAGGTGCTCCATACTGCTACTCAGTGGGATTCCTCGGGAGTAACGCAGAAAGTCATTTTGTGTAACAAACTATTACAATTTACAATCCAATGTATTTCTTGGATAGTATTCATTGATTACTCTTCTGTGAACTCTTGGTTAGACAACAGTGAAATTTCTACGTTTTACAAAGTGATATCAGTACAGTGTCAGTTATCACTCCTTGTATAACCAACTTCAAAATCTGATGAATGTATCTCTTGCATTCAATGTAATTGCTCTTACAGTTGATATATCATGCTTTTATATGGTTGAGTACATATACAATTAAATGTAGCCACCTTCTATACAGCTGGAGGAAAAAGGTGCTCCATTCTGCCACTCAGTGGGATTCCTCGGGAGTAACGCAGAAAGTCATTTTGTGTAACAAAATATTACAATTTACAATCCAATGTATTTCTTGTATAGTATTCATTGATTACTCTTCTGTGAACTCTTGGTTAGACAACAGTGAAATTTCTAGGTTTTTCAAAGTGATATCAATACAGTGTCAGTTCTCACTCCTTGTACAACCAACTTCAAAATCTGATGAATGTATCTCTGGCATTCAATGTAACTGCTCTTACCGTTGCTATATCATGCTTTTATATGGTTGTGTACATATACAATGAAATGAAGCCACCTTCTATACAACTACAGTAAAAAGGTGCTCCATACTGCCACTCAGTGGGATTCCTCGGGAGTAACGCAGAAAGTCATTTTGTGTAACAAACTATTACAATTTACAATCCAATGTATTTCTTGTATAGTATTCATTGATTACTCTTCTGTGAACTCTTGGTTAGACAACAGTGAAATTTCTACGTTTTACAAAGTGATATCAGGACAGTGTCAGTTATCACTCCTTGTACAACCAACTTTAAAAACTGATGAATGTATCTCTTGCATTCAATGTAACTGCTCTTACAGTTGCTATATCATGCTTTTATATGGTTGAGTACATATACAATGAAATGAAGCCACCTTCTATACAAGTATAGTAAAAAGGTGCTCCATACTGCCACTCAGTGGGATTCCTCGTGAGTAACGCAGAAAGTCATTTTGTGTAACAAACTATTACAATATACAATTTCTTCTATACTATTCATTGATTACTCTTTTCAATGATCTGTTGGTTACAGGATAGTGATATTTCTAGGTTTTACAAAGTGATATCAGTACAGTGTCAGTTATCACTCCTTGTACAAACAACTTCAAAATCTGATGAATGTATCTCTGCCATTCAATGTAACTGCTCTTACAGTTGCTATATCATGCTTTTATATGGTTGAGTACATATACAATGAAATGAAGCCACCTTCTATACAACTATAGCAAAAAGGTGCTCCATACTGCCACTCAGTGGGATTCCTCGGGAGTAACGCAGAAAGTCATTTTGTGTAACAAACTATTACAATTTACAATCCAATGTATTTCTTGGATAGTATTCATTGATTACTGTTCTGTGAACTCTTGGTTAGACAACAGTGAAATTTCTACGTTTTACAAAGTGATATCAGTACAGTGTCAGTTATCACTCCTTGTACAAAGAACTTCAAAATCTGATGAATGTATCTCTGGCATTCAATGTAACTGCTCTTACAGTTGCTATATCATGCTTTTATATGGTTGAGTACATATACAATGAAATGAAGCCACCTTCTATACAACTATAGTAAAAAGGAGCTCCATACTGCCACTCAGTGGGATTCCTCGGGAGTAACGCAGAAAGTCATTTTGTGTAACAAACTATTACAATATATAATTTCTTGTATAGTATTCATTGATTACTCTTTTCAATGATCTGTTGGTTACAGGATAGTGATAATTCTAGGTTTTACAAAGTGATATCAGTACAGTGTCAGTTATCACTCCTTGTACAAAGAACTTCAAAATCTGATGAATGTATCTCTGGCATTCAATGTAACTGCTCTTACAGTTGCTATATCATGCTTTTATATGGTTGAGTACATATACAATGAAATGAAGCCACCTTCTATACAACTATAGCAAAAAGGTGCTCCATACTGCCACTCAGTGGGATTCCTCGGGAGTAACGCAGAAAGTCATTTTGTGTAACAAACTATTACAATTTACAATCCAATGTATTTCTTGTATAGTATTCATTGATTACTCTTCTGTGAACTCTTGGTTAGACAACAGTGAAATTTCTACGTTTTACAAAGTGATATCAGTACAGTGTCAGTTATCTCTCCTTGTACAAAGAACTTCAAAATCTGATGAATGTATCTGTGGCATTCAATGTAACTGCTCTTACAGTTGCTATATCATGCTTTTATATGGTTGAGTACATATACAATGAAATGAAGCCACCTTCTATACAACTATAGCAAAAAGGTGCTCCATACTGCCACTCAGTGGGATTCCTCGGGAGTAACGCAGAAAGTCATTTTGTGTAACAAACTATTACAATTTACAATCCAATGTATTTCTTGTATAGTATTCATTGATTACTCTTCTGTGAACTCTTGGTTAGACAACAGTGAAATTTCTACGTTTTACAAAGTGATATCAGGACAGTGTCAGTTATCACTCCTTGTACAACCAACTTCAAAATCTGATGAATGTATCTCTTGCATTCAATGTAACTGCTCTTACCGTTGCTATATCATGCTTTTATATGGTTGAGTACATATACAATGAAATGAAGCCACCTTCTATACAACTACAGTAAAAAGGTGCTCCATACTGCTACTCAGTGGGATTCCTCGGGAGTAACGCAGAAAGTCATTTTGTGTAACAAACTATTACAATTTACAATCCAACGTATTTCTTGGATAGTATTCATTGATTACTCTTCTGTGAACTCTTGGTTAGACAACAGTGAAATTTCTACGTTTTACAAAGTGATATCAGTACAGTGTCAGTTATCACTCCTTGTATAACCAACTTCAAAATCTGATGAATGTATCTCTTGCATTCAATGTAATTGCTCTTACAGTTGATATATCATGCTTTTATATGGTTGAGTACATATACAATTAAATGTAGCCACCTTCTATACAGCTGGAGGAAAAAGGTGCTCCATTCTGCCACTCAGTGGGATTCCTCGGGAGTAACGCAGAAAGTCATTTTGTGTAACAAAATATTACAATTTACAATCCAATGTATTTCTTGTATAGTATTCATTGATTACTCTTCTGTGAACTCTTGGTTAGACAACAGTGAAATTTCTAGGTTTTTCAAAGTGATATCAATACAGTGTCAGTTCTCACTCCTTGTACAACCAACTTCAAAATCTGATGAATGTATCTCTGGCATTCAATGTAACTGCTCTTACCGTTGCTATATCATGCTTTTATATGGTTGTGTACATATACAATGAAATGAAGCCACCTTCTATACAACTACAGTAAAAAGGTGCTCCATACTGCCACTCAGTGGGATTCCTCGGGAGTAACGCAGAAAGTCATTTTGTGTAACAAACTATTACAATATATAATTTCTTGTATAGTATTCATTGATTACTCTTTTCAATGATCTGTTGGTTACACGATAGTGATATTTCTAGGTTTTACAAAGTGATATCAGTACAGTGTCAGTTATCACTCCTTGTACAAACAACTTCAAAATCTGCCACTCAGTGGGATTCCTCGGGAGTAACGCAGAAAGTCATTTTGTGTAACAAACTATTACAATATATAATTTCTTGTATAGTATTCATTGATTACTCTTTTCAATGATCTGTTGGTTACAGGATAGTGATATTTCTAGGTTTTACAAAGTGATATCAGTACAGTGTCAGTTATCACTCCTTGTACAAAGAACTTCAAAATCTGATGAATGTATCTCTGGCATTCAATGTAACTGCTCTTACAGTTGCTATATCATGCTTTTATATGGTTGAGTACATATACAATGAAATGAAACCACCTTCTATACAACTATAGCAAAAAGGTGCTCCATACTGCCACTCAGTGGGATTCCTCGGGAGTAACGCAGAAAGTCATTTTGTGTAACAAACTATTACAATATATAATTTCTTGTATAGTATTCATTGATTACTCTTTTCAATGATCTGTTGGTTACAGGATAGTGATATTTCTAGGTTTTACAAAGTGATATCAATACAGTGTCAGTTATCACTCCTTGTACAACCAACTTCAAAATCTGATGAATGTATCTCTTGCATTTAATGTAATTGCTCTTACCGTTGCTATATCATGCTTTTATATGGTTGAGTACATATACAACGAAATGAAGCCACCTTCTATACAACTACAGTAAAACGGTGCTCTATACAGCCACTCAGTGGGATTCCTCGGGAGTAACGCAGAAAGTCATTTCGTGTAACAAACTATTACAATTTACAATCCAATGTATTTCTTGTATAGTATTCATTGATTACTCTTCTGTGAACTCTTGGTTAGAACCAGGGAAATTTCTAGGTTTTTCAAAGTGATATCAATACAGTGTCAGTTATCACTCCTTGTACAACACACTTCAAAATCTGATTAATGTATCTCTTGCATTCAATGTAACTGCTCTTACCGTTGCTATATCATGCTTTTATATGGTTGAGTACATATACAACGAAATGAAGCCACCTTCTATACAACTACAGTAAAACAGTGCTCTATACAGCCACTCAGTGGGATTCCTCGGGAGTAACGCAGAAAGTCATTTTGTGTAACAAACTATTACAATTTACAATCCAATGTATTTCTTGTATAGTATTCATTGATTACTCTTCTGTGAACTCTTGGTTAGACAACAGTGAAATTTCTAGGTTTTTCAAAGTGATATCAATACAGTGTCAGTTATCACTCCTTGTACAACCAACTTCAAAATCTGATGAATGTATCTCTGGCATTCAATGTAACTGCTCTTACCGTTGCTATATCATGCTTTTATATGGTTGAGTACATATACAATGAAATGAAGCCACCTTCTATACAACTACAGTAAAACAGTGCTCTATACAGCCACTCAGTGGGATTCCTCGGGAGTAACGCAGAAAGTCATTTTGTGTAACAAACTATTACAATTTACAATCCAATGTATTTCTTGTATAGTATTCATTGATTACTCTTTTGTGAACTCTTGGTTAGACAACAGTGAAATTTCTACGTTTTACAAAGTGATATCAGTACAGTGTCAGTTATCACTCCTTGTACAAACAACTTCAAAATCTGATGAATGTATCTCTGGCATTCAATATAACTGCTCTTGCAGTTGCTATATCATGCTTTTATATGGTTGAGTACATATACAATGAAATGAAGCCACCTTCTATACAACTATAGCAAAAAGGTGCTCCATACTGCCACTCAGTGGGATTCCTCGGGAGTAACGCAGAAAGTCATTGTGTGTAACAAACTATTACAATTTACAATCCAATGTATTTCTTGTATAGTATTCATTGATTACTCTTCTGTGAACTCTTGGTTAGACAACAGTGAAATTTCTACGTTTTACAAAGTGATATCAGTACAGTGTCAGTTATCACTCCTTGTACAAACAACTTCAAAATCTGATCAATGTATCTCTTGCATTCAATGTAACTGCTCTTACAGTTGCTATATCATGCTTTTATATGGTTGAGTACATATACAATGAAATGAAGCCACCTTCTATACAACTATAGTAAAAAGGAGCTCCATACTGCCACTCAGTGGGATTCCTCGGGAGTAATGCAGAAAGTCATTTTGTGTAACAAACTATTACAATATATAATTTCTTGTATAGTATTCATTGATTACTCTTTTCAATGATCTGTTGGTTACAGGATAGTGATATTTCTAGGTTTTACAAAGTGATATCAGTACAGTGCCAGTTATCACTCCTTGTACAAAGAACTTCAAAATCTGATGAATGTATCTCTGGCATTCAATGTAACTGCTCTTACAGTTGCTATATCATGCTTTTATATGGTTGAGTACATATACAATGAAATGAAACCACCTTCTATACAACTATAGCAAAAAGGTGCTCCATACTGCCACTCAGTGGGATTCCTCGGGAGTAACGCAGAAAGTCATTTTGTGTAACAAACTATTACAATATATAATTTCTTGTATAGTATTCATTGATTACTCTTTTCAATGATCTGTTGGTTACAGGATAGTGATATTTCTAGGTTTTACAAAGTGATATCAATACAGTGTCAGTTATCACTCCTTGTACAAACAACTTCAAAATCTGATGAATGTATCTCTGCCATTCAATGTAACTGCTCTTACAGTTGCTATATCATGCTTTTATATGGTTGAGTACATATACAATGAAATGAAGCCACCTTCTATACAACTACAGTAAAAAGGTGCTCCATACTGCTACTCAGTGGGATTCCTCGGGAGTAACGCAGAAAGTCATTTTGTGTAACAAACTATTACAATTTACAATCCAATGTATTTCTTGGATAGTATTCATTGATTACTCTTCTGTGAACTCTTGGTTAGACAACAGTGAAATTTCTACGTTTTACAAAGTGATATCAGTACAGTGTCAGTTATCACTCCTTGTACAACCAACTTCAAAATCTGATGAATGTATCTCTTGCATTAAATGTAATTGCTCTTACAGTTGATATATCATGCTTTTATATGGTTGAGTACATATACAATTAAATGTAGCCACCTTCTATACAGCTGGAGGAAAAAGGTGCTCCATTCTGCCACTCAGTGGGATTCCTCGGGAGTAACGCAGAAAGTCATTTTGTGTAACAAAATATTACAATTTACAATCCAATGTATTTCTTGTATAGTATTCATTGATTACTCTTCTGTGAACTCTTGGTTAGACAACAGTGAAATTTCTAGGTTTTTCAAAGTGATATCAATACAGTGTCAGTTCTCACTCCTTGTACAACCAACTTCAAAATCTGATGAATGTATCTCTGGCATTCAATGTAACTGCTCTTACCGTTGCTATATCATGCTTTTATATGGTTGTGTACATATACAATGAAATGAAGCCACCTTCTATACAACTACAGTAAAAAGGTGCTCCATACTGCCACTCAGTGGGATTCCTCGGGAGTAACGCAGAAAGTCATTTTGTGTAACAAACTATTACAATTTACAATCCAATGTATTTCTTGGATAGTATTCATTGATTACTCTGCTGTGAACTCTTGGTTAGACAACAGTGAAATTTCTACGTTTTTCAAAGTTATATCAATACAGTGTCAGTTATCACTCCTTGTACAACCAACTTCAAAATCTGATGAATGTATCTCTTGCATTTAATGTAATTGCTCTTACCGTTGCTATATCATGCTTTTATATGGTTGAGTACATATACAACGAAATGAAGCCACCTTCTATACAACTACAGTAAAACGGTGCTCTATACAGCCACTCAGTGGGATTCCTCGGGAGTAACGCAGAAAGTCATTTCGTGTAACAAACTATTACAATTTACAATCCAATGTATTTCTTGTATAGTATTCATTGATTACTCTTCTGTGAACTCTTGGTTAGAACCAGGGAAATTTCTAGGTTTTTCAAAGTGATATCAATACAGTGTCAGTTATCACTCCTTGTACAACACACTTCAAAATCTGATGAATGTATCTCTTGCATTCAATGTAACTGCTCTTACCGTTGCTATATCATGCTTTTATATGGTTGAGTACATATACAACGAAATGAAGCCACCTTCTATACAACTACAGTAAAACGGTGCTCTATACAGCCACTCAGTGGGATTCCTCGGGAGTAACGCAGAAAGTCATTTTGTGTAACAAACTATTACAATTTACAATCCAATGTATTTCTTGTATAGTATTCATTGATTACTCTTCTGTGAACTCTTGGTTAGAGAACAGTGAAATTTCTAGGTTTTTCAAAGTGATATCAATACAGTGTCAGTTATCACTCCTTGTACAACCAACTTCAAAATCTGATGAATGTATCTCTGGCATTCAATGTAACTGCTCTTACCGTTGCTATATCATGCTTTTATATGGTTGAGTACATATACAATGAAATGAAGCCACCTTCTATACAACTACAGTAAAAAGGTGCTCCATACTGCTACTCAGTGGGATTCCTCGGGAGTAACGCAGAAAGTCATTTTGTGTAACAAACTATTACAATTTACAATCCAATGTATTTCTTGTATAGTATTCATTGATTACTCTTCTGTGAACTCTTGGTTAGACAACAGTGAAATTTCTACGTTTTACAAAGTGATATCAGTACAGTGTCAGTTATCACTCCTTGTACAAAGAACTTCAAAATCTGATGAATGTATCTCTGGCATTCAATATAACTGCTCTTACAGTTGCTATATCATGCTTTTATATGGTTGAGTACATATACAATGAAATGAAGCCACCTTCTATACAACTATAGCAAAAAGGTGCTCCATACTGCCACTCAGTGGGATTCCTCGGGAGCAACACAGAAAATCATTTTGTGTAACAAACTATTACAATTTACAATCCAATGTATTTCTTGGATAGTATTCATTGATTACTCTTCTGTGAACTCTTGGTTAGACAACACTGAAATTTCTACGTTTTACAAAGTGATATCAGTACAGTGTCAGTTATCACTCCTTGTACAACCAACTTCAAAATCTGATGAATGTATCTCCTGCATTCCATGTAATTGCTCTTACAGTTGATATATCATGCTTTTATATGGTTGAGTACATATACAATGAAATGATGCCACCTTCTATACAGCTGGAGGAAAAAGGTGCTCCATTCTGCCACTCAGTGGGATTCCTCGGGAGTAACGCAGAAAGTCATTTTGTGTAACAAAATATTACAATTTACAATCCAATGTATTTCTTGTATAGTATTCATTGATTACTCTTCTGTGAACTCTTGGTTAGACAACAGTGAAATTTCTACGTTTTTCAAAGTGATATCAGTACAGTGTCAGTTCTCACTCCTTGTACAACCAACTTCAAAATCTGATGAATGTATCTCTGGCATTCAATGTAACTGCTCTTACCGTTGCTATATCATGCTTTTATATGGTTGTGTACATATGCAATGAAATGAAGCCACCATCTATAGAACAACAGTAAAAAGGTGCTCCATACTGCCACTCAGTGGGATTCCTCGGGAGTAACGCAGAAAGTCATTTTGTGTAACAAACTATTACAATTTACAATCCAATGTATTTCTTGTATAGTATTCATTGATTACTCTTCTGTGAACACTTGGTTAGACAACAGTGAAATTTCTACGTTTTACAAAGTGATATTAGGACAGTGTCAGTTATCACTCCTTGTACAACCAACTTTAAAATCTGATGAATGTATCTCTTGCATTCAATGTAACTGCTCTTACAGTTGCTATATCATGCTTTTATATGGTTGAGTACATATACAATGAAATGAAGCCACCTTCTATACAAGTATAGTAAAAAGGTGCTCCATACTGCCACTCAGTGGGATTCCTCGTGAGTAACGCAGAAAGTCATTTTGTGTAACAAACTATTACAATATACAATTTCTTGTATAGTATTCATTGATTACTCTTTTCAATGATCTGTTGGTTACAGGATAGTGATATTTCTAGGTTTTACAAAGTGATATCAGTACAGTGTCAGTTATCACTCCTTGTAGAACCAACTTCAAAATCTTATGAATGTATCTCTTGCATTCAATGTAACTGCTCTTACAGTTGCTATATCATGCTTTTATATGGTTGAGTACATATACAATGAAATGAAGCCACCTTCTATACAACTATAGCAAAAAGGTGCTCCATACTGCCACTTACTGGGATTCCTCGGGAGTAACGCAGAAAATCATTTTGTGTAACAAACTACTACAATATATAATTTCTTGTATAGTATTCATTGATTACTCTTTTCAATGATCTGTTGGTTACAGGATAGTGATATTTCTAGGTTTTACAAAGTGATTTCAGTACAGTGTCAGTTATCACTCCTTGTACAAAAAACTTCAAAATCGGATGAATGTATCTCTGGCATTCAATGTAACTGCTCTTACAGTTGCTATATCATACTTTTATATGGTTGAGTACATATACAATGAAATGAAGCCACCTTCTATACAACTATAGCAAAAAGGTGCTCCATACTGCCACTCAGTGGGATTCCTCGGGAGTAACGCAGAAAGTCATTTTGTGTAACAAACTATTACAATATACAATTTCTTGTATAGTATTCATTGATTACTCTTTTCAATGATCTGTTGGTTACAGGATAGTGATATTTCTAGGTTTTACAAAGTCATATCAGTACAGTGTCAGTTATCACTCCTTGTACAAACAACTTCAAAATCTGATGAATGTATCTCTGCCATTCAATGTAACTGCTCTTACAGTTGCTATATCATGCTTTTATATGGTTGAGTACATATACAATGAAATGAAGCCACCTTCTATACAACTATAGCAAAAAGGTGCTCCATACTGCCACTCAGTGGGATTCCTCGGGAGTAACGCAGAAAGTCATTTTGTGTAACAAACTATTACAATTTACAATCCAATGTATTTCTTGGATAGTATTCATTGATTACTCTTCTGTGAACTCTTGGTTAGACAACAGTGAAATTTCTACGTTTTACAAAGTGATATCAGTACAGTGTCAGTTATCACTCCTTGTACAACCAACTTCAAAATCTGATGAATGTATCTCTTGCATTCAATGTAATTGCTCTTACAGTTGATATATCTTGATTTTATATGGTTGAGTACATATACAATTAAATGAAGCCACCTTCTATACAACTACAGTAAAAAGGTGCTCCATACTTCCACCCAGTGCGATTCTTCAGGAGTAACGCAGAAAGTCATGTTGTGTAACAAACTAATACAATTTACAATCCAATGTATTTCTTGTATAGTATTCATTGATTACTCTTCTGCGATCTCTTGGTTAGACAACAGTGAAATTTCTAGGTTTTACAACGTGATATCAATACAGTGTCAGTAATCACTCCTTGTACAACCAACTTCAAAATCTGATGAATGTATCTCTTGCATTCAATGTAACTGCTCTTACAGTTGCTATATCATGCTTTTATATGGTTGAGTACATATACAATGAAATGAAGCCACCTTCTATACAACTATAGTAAAAAAGAGCTCCATACTGCCACTCAGTGGGATTCCTCGGGAGTAACGCAGAAAGTCATTTTGTGTAACAAACTACTACAATATATAATTTCTTGTATAGTATTCATTGATTACTCTTTTCAATGATCTGTTGGTTACAGGATAGTGATATTTCTAGGTTTTACAAAGTGATATCAGTATAGTGTCAGTTATCACCCCTTGTACAAAAAACTTCAAAATCGGATGAATGTATCTCTGGCATTCAATGTAACTGCTCTTACAGTTGCTATATCATACTTTTATATGGTTGAGTACATATACAATGAAATGAAGCCACCTTCTATACAACTATAGCAAAAAGGTGCTCCATACTGCCACTAAGTGGGATTCCTCGGGAGTAACGCAGAAAGTCATTTTGTGTAACAAACTATTACAATTTACAATCCAATGTATTTCTTGGATAGTATTCATTGATTACTCTTCTGTGAACTCTTGGTTAGACAACAGTGAAATTTCTACGTTTTACAAAGTGATATCAGTACAGTGTCAGTTATCACTCCTTGTACAAAGAACTTCAAAATCTGATGAATGTATCTCTGGCATTCAATGTAACTGCTCTTACAGTTGCTATATCATGCTTTTATATGGTTGAGTACATATACAATGAAATGAAGCCACCTTCTATACAACTATAGCAAAAAGGTGCTCCATACTGCCACTCAGTGGGATTCCTCGGGAGTAACGCAGAAAGTCATTTTGTGTAACAAACTATTACAATTTACAATCCAATGTATTTCTTGTATAGTATTCATTGATTACTCTTCTGTGAACTCTTGGTTAGACAACAGTGAAATTTCTACGTTTTACAAAGTGATATCAGTACAGTGTCAGTTATCACTCCTTGTACAACCAACTTCAAAATCTGATGAATGTATCTCTTGCATTCAATGTAACTGCTCTTACCGTTGCTATATCATGCTTTTATATGGTTGAGTACATATACAATGAAATGAAGCCACCTTCTATACAACTACAGTAAAAAGGTGCTCCATACTGCCACTCAGTGGGATTCCTCGCGAGTAACGCAGAAAGTCATTTTGTGTAACAAACTATTACAATTTACAATCCAATGTATTTCTTGTATAGTATTCATTGATTACTCTTCTGCGATCTCTTGGTTAGACAACAGTGAAATTTCTAGATTTTACAACGTGATATCAATACAGTGTCAGTAATCACTCCTTGTACAACGAACTTCAAAATCTGATGAATGTATCTCTTGCATTCGATGTAACTGCTCTTACAGTTGCTATATCATGCTTTTATATGGTTGAGTACATATACAATGAAATGACGCCACCTTCTATACAACTACAGTAAAAAGGAGCTCCATACTGCCACTCAGTGGGATTCCTCGGGAGTAACGCAGAAAGTCATTTTGTGTAACAAACTATTACAATATATAATTTCTTGTATAGTATTCATTGATTAATCTTTTCAATGATCTGTTGGTTACAGGATACTGATATTTCTAGGTTTTACAAAGTGATTTTAAATACAGTGTCAGTTATCACTCCTTGTACAAACAACTTCAAAATCTGATGAATGTATCTCTGGCATTCAATGTAAGTGCTCTTACAGTTGCTATATCATGCTTTTATATGGTTGAGTACATATACAATGAAATGAAGCCACCTTCTATACAACTATAGTAAAAAGGAGCTCTATACTGCCACTCAGTGGGATTCCTCGGGAGTAACGCAGAAAGTCATTTTTTGTAACAAAGTATTACAATTTACAATCCAATGAATTTCTTGTATAGTATTCATTGATTACTCTTCTGTGAACTCTTGGTTAGACAACAGTGAAATTTCTACATTTTACAAAGTGATATCAGTACAGTGTCAGTTATCACTCCTTGTACAACCAACTTCAAAATCTGATGAATGTATCTCTTGCATTCAATGTAATTGCTCTTACAGTTGATATATCTTGATTTTATATGGTTGAGTACATATACAATTAAATGAAGCCACCTTCTATACAACTACAGTAAAAAGGTGCTCCATACTGCCACTCAGTGGGATTCCTCGGGAGTAACGCAGAAAGTCATTTTGTGTAACAAACTATTACAATTTACAATCCAATGTATTTCTTGTATAGTATTCGTTGATTACTCTTCTGCGATCGCTTCGTTAGACAACAGTGAAATTTCTAGGTTTTCCAACGTGATATCAATACAGTGTCAGTAAACACTCCTTGTACAACCAACTTCAAAATCTGATGAACGTATCTCTTGCATTCAATGTAACTGCTCTTACAGTTGCTATATCATGTTTTTATATGGTTGAGTACATATACAATGAAATGAAGCCACCTTCTATACAACTATAGCAAAAAGGTGCTCCATACTGCCACTCAGTGGGATTCCACGGGAGTAACGCAGAAAGTCATTTTGTGTAACAAACTATTACAATTTACAATCCAATGTATTTCTTGTATAGTATTCATTGATTACTCTTCTGTGAACTCTTGGTTAGACAACAGTGAAATTTCTACGTTTTACAAAGTGATATCAGGACAGTGTCAGTTATCACTCCTTGTATAACCAACTTTAAAATCTGATGAATGTATCTCTTGCATTCAATGTAACTGCTCTTACAGTTGCTATATCATGCTTTTATATGGTTGTGTACATATACAATGAAATGAAGCCACCTTCTATACAAGTATAGTAAAAAGGTGCTCCATACTGCCACTCAGTGGGATTCCTCGTGAGTAACGCAGAAAGTCATTTTGTGTAACAAACTATTACAATATACAATTTCTTGTATAGTATTCATTGATTACTCTTTTCAATGATCTGTTGGTTACAGGATAGTGATATTTCTAGGTTTTACAAAGTGATATCAGTACAGTGTCAGTTATCACTCCTTGTAGAACCAACTTCAAAATCTGATGAATGTATCTCTGGCATTCAATGTAACTGCTCTTACAGTTGCTATATCATGCTTTTATATGGTTGAGTACATATACAATGAAATGAAGCCACCTTCTATACAACTATAGCAAAAATGTGCTCCATACTGCCACTCAGTGGGATTCCTCGGGAGTAACGCAGAAATTCATTTTTTGTAACAAACTATTACAATTTACAATCCAATGTATTTCTTTTATAGTATTCATTGATTACTCTTCTGTGAACTCTTGGTTAGACAACAGTGAAATTTCTACGTTTTACAAAGTGATATCAGTACAGTGTCAGTTATCACTCCTTGTACAACCAACTTCAAAATCTGATGAATGTATCTCTTGCATTCAATTTAATTGCTCTTACAGTTGATATATCTTGATTTTATATGGTTGAGTAAATATACAATTAAATGAAGCCACCTTCTATACAACTACACTAAAAAGGTGCTCCATACTGCCACTCAGTGGGATTCCTCGGGAGTAACGCAGAAAGTCATTTTGTGTAACAAACTATTACAATTTACAATCCAATGTATTTCTTGTATAGTATTCATTGATTACTCTTCTGCGATCTCTTGGTTAGACAACAGTGAAATTTCTAGGTTTTACAACGTGATATCAATACAGTGTCAGTAATCACTCCTTGTACAACCAACTTCAAAATCTGATGAATGTATCTCTTGCATTCAATGTAACTGCTCTTACAGTTGCTATATCATGCTTTTATATGGTTGAGTACATATACAATGAAATGAAGCCACCTTCTATACAACTATAGTAAAAAGGAGCTCCATACTGCCACTCAGTGGGATTCCTCGGGAGTAACGCAGAAAGTCATTTTGTGTAACAAACTATTACAATATATAATTTCTTGTATAGTATTCATTGATTACTCTTTTCAATGATCTGTTGGTTACAGGATAGTGATATTTCTAGGTTTTACAAAGTGATATCAGTACAGTGTCAGTTATCACTCCTTGTACAAACAACTTCAAATTCTGATGAATGTATCTCTGGCATTCAATGTAACTGCTCTTACCGTTGCTATATCATGCTTTTATTTGGTTGAGTACATATACTATGAAATGAAGCCACCTTCTATACAACTATAGCAAAAAGGTGCTCCATACTGCCACTCAGTGGGATTCCTCAGGAGTAACGCAGAAAGTCATTTTGTGTAACAAACTATTACAATTTACAATCCAATGTATTTCTTGTATAGTATTCATTGATTACTTTTCTGTGAACTCTTGGTTAGACAACAGTGAAATTTCTACGTTTTACAAAGTGATATCAGTACAGTGTCAGTTATCACTCCTTGTACAAAGAACTTCAAAATCTGATGAATGTATCTCTGGCATTCAATGTAACTGCTCTTACTGTGGCTATATCATGCTTTTATATGGTTGAGTACATATACAATTAAATGAAGCCACCTTCTATACAGCTGGAGGAAAAAGGTGCTCCATACTGCCACTCAGTGGGATTCCTCGGGAGTAACGCAGAAAGTCATTTTGTGTAACAAACTATTACAATATACAATTTCTTGTATAGTATTCATTGATTACTCTTTTCAATGATCTGTTGGTTACAGGACAGTGATATTTCTAGGTTTTACAAAGTGATATCATTACAGGGTCAGTTATCTCTCCTTGTACAACCAACTTCAAAATCTGATGAATGTATCTCTTGCATTCAATGTAACTGCTCTTACAGTTGCTATGTCATGCTTTTATATGGTTGAGTACATATACAATGAAATGAAGCCACCTTCTATACAACTATGGTAAAAAGGAGCTCCATACTGCCACTCAGTGGGAATCCTCGGGAGTAACGCAGAAAGACATTTTGTGTAACAAACTATTACAATATATAATTTCTTGTATAGTATTCATTGAGTACTCTTTTGAATGAAATGTTGGTTACAGGATAGTGATATTTCTAGGTTTTACAAAGTGATATCAGTACAGTGTCAGTTATCACTCCTTGTACAAACAACTTCAAAATCTGATGAATGTATCTCTGGCATTCAATGTAACTGCTCTTTCCGTTGCTATATCATGCTTTTATATGGTTGAGTACATATACAATGAAATGAAGCTACCTTCTATATAACTATAGTAAAAAGGTACTCCATACTGCCACTCAGTGGGATTCCTCGTGAGTAACACAGAAAGTCATTTTGTGTAACAAACTATTACAATATACAATTTCTTGTATAGTATTCATTGATTACTCTTTTCAATGATCTGTTGGTTACAGGATAGTGATATTTCTAGGTTTTACAAAGTGATATCAGTACAGTGTCAGTTATCACTCCTTGTACAACCAACTTCAAAATCTGATGAATGTATCTCTGGCATTCAATGTAACTGCTCTTACAGTTGCTATATCATGCTTTTATATGGTTGAGTACATATACAATGAAATGAAGCCACCTTCTATACAACTATAGCAAAAAGGTGCTCCATACTGCCACTCAGTGGGATTCCTCGGGAGTAACGCAGAAATTCATTTTGTGTAACAAACTATTACAATTTACAATCCAATGCATTTCTTGTATAGTATTCATTGATTACTTTTCTGTGAACTCCTGGTTAGACAACAGTGAAATTTCTACGTTTTACAAAGTGATATCAGTACAGTGTCAGTTATCACTCCTTGTACAAACAACTTCAAAATCTGATGAATGTATGTCTGGCATTCAATGTAACTGCTCTTACAGTGGCTATATCATGCTTTTATATGGTTGAGTACATATACAATTAAATGAAGCCACCTTTATACAGCTGGAGGAAAAAGATGCTCCATTCTGCCACTCAGTGGGATTCCTCGGGAGTAACGCAGAAAATCATTTTGTGTAACAAAATATTACAATTTACAATCCAATGTATTTCTTGTATAGTATTCATTGATTACTCTTCTGTGAACTCTTGGTTAGACAACAGTGAAATTTCTACGTTTTTCAAAGTGATATCAATACAGTGTCAGTTCTCACTCCTTGTACAATCAACTTCAAAATCTGATGAATGTATCTCTTGCATTCAATGTTACTGCTCTTACCGTTGCTATATCATGCTTTTATATAGTTGAGTACATATACAATGAAATAAAGCCACCTTCTATACAACTACAGTAAAAAGGTGCTCCATACTGCCACTCAGTGGGATTCCTCGGGAGTAACGCAGAAAGTCATTTTGTGTAACAAACTATTACAATTTACAATCCAATGTATTTCTTGTATAGTATTCATTGATTACTCTTCTGCGATCTCTTGGTTAGACAACAGTGAAATTTCTAGGTTTTACAACGTGATATCAATATAGTGTCAGTAATCACTCCTTGTAGAACCAACTTCAAAATCTGATGAATGTATCTCTTGCATTCAATGTAACTGCTCTTACAGTTGCTATATCATGCTTTTATATGGTTGAGTACATATACAATGAAATGAAGCCACCTTCTATACAACTAAATTAAAAAGTGCTCCATACTGCCACTCAGTGGGATTCCTCGGGAGTAACGCAGAAAGTTATTTTGTGTAACAAACTATTACAATATACAATTTCTTGTATAGTATTCATTGATTACTCTTTTCAATGAATTACTCTTTTCAATGAATAATATGTGAAGGTGGCTTCACATATTATGTGAAGTAAATTGTAAATTGTAATATTGTAAATTGTAATAGTTTGTTACACAAAATAACTTTCTGCGTTACTCCCGAGGAATCCCACTGAGTCGCAGTATGGAGCACCTTTTTGCTATAGTTGTATAGAAGGTGGCTTCATTTCATTGTATATGTACTCAACCATATAAAAGCATGATATAGCAACTGTAAGAAGAGTTACATTGAATGCTAGAGATACATTCATCAGATTTTGAAGTTGGTTGTACAAGGAGTGATAACTGACACTGTACTGATATCACTTTGTAAAACCTAGAAATATCACTATCCTGTAACCAACAGATCATTGAAAAGAGTAATCAATGAATACTATACAAGAAATTATATATTGTAATAGTTTGTTACACAAAATGACTTTCTGCGTTACTCCCGAGGAATCCCACTGAGTGGCAGTATAGAGCTCCTTTTTACTATAGTTGTATAGAAGGTGGCTTCATTTCATTGTATATGTACTCAACCATATAAAAGCATGATATAGCAACTGTAAGAGCAGTTACATTGAATGCCAGAGATACATTCATCAGATTTTGAAGTTGTTTGTACAAGGAGTGATAACTGACACTGTACTTAAAATCACTTTGTAAAACCTAGAAATATCAGTATCCTGTAACCAACAGATCATTGAAAAGATTAATCAATGAATACTATACAAGAAATTATATATTGTAATAGTTTGTTACACAAAATGACTTTC
Organism: Lepidodactylus listeri; assembly: GCA_029233225.1. NCBI lineage: Eukaryota > Metazoa > Chordata > Lepidosauria > Squamata > Gekkonidae > Lepidodactylus > Lepidodactylus listeri. The sequence goes on along the minus strand of JARCFY010000005.1, from coordinate 139,483,041 downwards.
TGCGTTACTCCCGAGGAATCCCACTGAGTGGCAGTATGGAGCTCCTTTTTACTGTAGTTGTATAGAAGGTGGCGTCATTTCATTGTATATGTACTCAACCATATAAAAGCATGATATAGCAACTGTAAGAGCAGTTACATCGAATGCAAGAGATACATTCATCAGATTTTGAAGTTCGTTGTACAAGGAGTGATTACTGACACTGTATTGATATCACGTTGTAAAACCTAGAAATTTCACTGTTGTCTAACCAAGAGATCGCAGAAGAGTAATCAATGAATACTATACAAGAAATACACTGGATTGTAAATTGTAATTTTGTTACACAAAATGAATTTCTGCGTTACTCCTGAGGAATCCCACTGAGTGGCAGTATGGAGCACCTTTTTGTTATAGTTGTATAGAAGGTGGCTTCATTTCATTGTATATGTACTCAACCATATAAAAGCATGATATAGCAACTGTAAGAGCAGTTGCATTGAATGCCAGAGATACATTCATCAGATTTTGAAGTTGTTTGTGCAAGGAGTGATAACTGACACTGTACTGATATCACTTTGTAAAACCTAAAAATATCACTATCCTGTAACCAACAGATCATTGAAAAGAGTAATCAATGAATACTATACAAGAAATTATATATTGTAATAGTTTGTTACACAAAATGACTTTCTGCGTTACTCCCGAGGAATCACACTGAGTGGCAGTATGGAGCTCCTTTTTACTATAGTTGTATAGAAGGTGGCTTCATTTCATTGTATATGTACTCAACCATATAAAAGGATGATATAGCAACTGTAAGAGCAGTTACATTGAATGCCAGAGATACATTCATCAGATTTTGAAGTTGTTTGTAGAAGGAGTGATAACTGACACTGTACTTAAAATCACTTTGTAAAACCAAGAAATATCACTATCCTGTAAACAACAGATCATTGAAAAGAGTAATGAATGAATACTATACAAGAAATTATATATTGTAATAGTTTGTTACACAAAATGACTTTCTGCGTTACTCCCGAGGAATCCCACTGAGTGGCAGTATGGAGCTGCTTTTTACTATAGTTGTATAGAAGGTGGCTTCATTTCATTGTATATGTACTCAACCATATAAAAGCATGATATAGCAACTGTAAGAGCAGTTACATTGAATGCAAGAGATACGTTCATCAGATTTTGAAGTTGGTTGTACAAGGAGTGATTACTGACACTGTATTGATATCAGGTTGGAAAACCTAGAAATTTCACTGTTGTCTAACCAAGCGATCGCAGAAGAGTAATCAACGAATACTATACAAGAAATACATTGGATTGTAAATTGTAATAGTTTGTTACACAAAATGAGTTTCTGCGTTACTCCCGAGGAATCCCACTGAGTGGCAGTATGGAGCACCTTTTTACTGTAGTTGTATAGAAGGTGGCTTCATTTCATTGTATATGTACTCAACCATATAAAAGCATGATATAGCAACTGTAAGAGCAGTTACATTGAATGCAAGAGATACATTCATCAGATTTTGAAGTTCGTTGTACAAGGAGTGATTACTGACACTGTATTGATATCACGTTGTAAAACCTAGAAATTTCACTGTTGTCTAACCAAGAGATCGCAGAAGAGTAATCAATGAATACTATACAAGAAATACATTGGATTGTAAATTGTAATAGTTTGTTACACAAAATGACTTTCTGCGTTACTCCCGAGGAATCCCACTGAGTGGCAGTATGGAGCACCTTTTTGCAATAGTTGTATAGAAGGTGGCTTCTTTTCATTGTATATGTACTCAACCATATAAAAGCATGATATAGCAACTGTAAGAGCAGTTACATTGAATGCCAGAGATACATTCATCAGATTTTGAAGTTGTTTGTACAAGGAGTGATAACTGACACTGTACTGATATCACTTTGTAAAACCTAGAAATATCACTATCCTGTAACCAACAGATCATTGAAAAGAGTAATCAATGAATACTATACAAGAAATTATATATTGTAATAGTTTGTTACACAAAATGACTTTTTGCGTTGCTCCCGAGGAATCCCACTGAGTGGCAGTATGGAGCTCCTTTTTACTATAGTTGTATAGAAGGTGGCTTCATTTAATTGTATATGTACTCAACCATATAAAAGCATGATATAGCAACTGTAAGAGCAGTTACATTGAATGGCAGAGATACATTCATCAGATTTTGAAGTTGTTTGTACAAGGAGTGATAACTGACACTGTACTGATATCACTTTGTAAAACATAGAAATATCACTATCCTGTAACCAACAGATCATTTAAAAGAGTAATCAATGAATACTATACAAGAAATTGTATATTGTAATACTTTGTTACACAAAATGACTTTCTGCGTTACTCCCGAGGAATCCCACTAAGTGGCAGTATGGAGCACCTTTTTGCTATAGTTGTATAGAAGGTGGCTTCATTTCATTGAATATGTACTCAACCATATAAAAGCATGATATAGCAACTGTAAGAGCAGTTACATTGAATGCAAGAGATACATTCATCAGATTTTAAATTTGGTTGTACAAGGAGTGATAACTGACACTGTCCTGATATCTCTTTGTAAAACGTAGAAATTTCACTGTTGTCTAACCAAGAGTTCACAGAAGAGTAATCAATGAATACTATACAAGAAATACATTGGATTGTAAATTGTAATAGTTTGTTACACAAAATGACTTTCTGCGTTACTCCCGAGGAATCCCACTGACTGGCAGTATGGAGCACCTTTTTGCTATAGTTGTATAGAAGGTGGCTTCATTTCATTGTATATGTACTCAACCATATAAAAGCATGATATAGCAACTGTAAGAGCAGTTACATTGAATGCCAGAGATACATTCATCAGATGTTGAAGTTCTTTGTACAAGGAGTGATAACTGACACTGTATTGATATCACTTTGTAAAACGTAGAAATTTCACTGTTGTCTAACCAAGAGTTCACAAAAGAGTAATCAATGAATACTATACAAGAAATACATTGGATTGTAAATTGTAATAGTTTGTTACACAAAATAACTTTCTGCGTTACTCCCGAGGAATCCCACTGAGTGGCAGTATGGAGCACCTTTTTGCTATAGTTGTATAGAAGGTGGCTTCATTTCATTGTATATGTACTCAACCATATAAAAGCATGATATAGCAACTGTAAGAAGAGTTACATTGAATGCCAGAGATACATTCATCAGATTTTGAAGTTGGTTGTACAAGGAGTGATAACTGACACTGTACTGATATCACTTTGTAAAACCTAGAAATATCACTATCCTGTAACCAACAGATCATTGAAAAGAGTAATCAATGAATACTATACAAGAAATTATATATGGTAATAGTTTGTTACACAAAATGACTTTCTGCGTTACTCCCGAGGAATCCCACTGAGTGGCAGTATGGAGCTCCTTTTTACTATAGTTGTATAGAAGGTGGCTTCATTTCATTGTATATGTACTCAACCATATAAAAGCATGATATAGCAACTGTAAGAGCAGTTACATTGAATGCCAGAGATACATTCATCAGATTTTGAAGTTGTTTGTACAAGGAGTGATAACTGACACTGTACTTAAAATCACTTTCTAAAACCTAGAAATATCACTATCCTGTAACCAACAGATCTTTGAAAAGATTAATCAATGAATACTATACAAGAAATTATATATTGTAATAGTTTGTTACACAAAATGACTTTCTGCGTTACTCCCGAGGAATCCCACTGAGTGGCAGTATGGAGCTCCTTTTTACTATAGTTGTATAGAAGGTGGCTCCATTTCATTGTATATGTACTCAACCATATAAAAGCATGATATAGCAACTGTAAGAGCAGTTACATTGAATGCAAGAGATACATTCATCAGATTTTGAAGTTGTTTGTACAAGGAGTGATTACTGACACTGTATTGATATCATGTTGTAAAACCTAGAAATTTCACTGTTGTCTAACCAAGAGATCGCAGAAGAGTAATCAATGAATACTATACAAGAAATACATTGGATTGTAAATTGTAATAGTTTGTTACACAAAATGACTTTCTGCGTTACTCGCGAGGAATCCCACTGAGTGGCAGTATGGAGCACCTTTTTACTGTAGTTGTATAGAAGGTGGCTTCATTTCATTGTATATGTACTCAACCATATAAAAGCATTATATAGCAACGGTAAGAGCAGTTACATTGAATGCAAGAGATACATTCATCAGATTTTGAAGTTGGTTGTACAAGGAGTGATAACTGACACTGTACTGATATCACTTTGTAAAACGTAGAAATTTCACTGTTGTCTAACCAAGAGTTCACAGAAGAGTAATCAATGAATACTATACAAGAAATACATTGGATTGTAAATTGTAATAGTTTGTTACACAAAATAACTTTCTGCGTTACTCCCGAGGAATCCCACTGAGTGGCAGTATGGAGCACCTTTTTACTGTAGTTGTATAGAAGGTGGCTTCATTTAATTGTATATGTACTCAACCATATAAAATCATGATATATCAACTGTAAGAGCAATTACATTGAATGCAAGAGATACATTCATCAGATTTTGAAGTTCGTTGTACAAGGAGTGATTACTGACACTGTATTGATATCACGTTGTAAAACCTAGAAATTTCACTGTTGTCTAACCAAGAGATCGCAGAAGAGTAATCAATGAATACTATACAAGAAATACATTGGATTGTAAATTGTAATAGTTTGTTACACAAAATGACTTTCTGCGTTACTCCCGAGGAATCCCACTGAGTGGCAGTATGGAGCACCTTTTTGCAATAGTTGTATAGAAGGTGGCTTCTTTTCATTGTATATGTACTCAACCATATAAAAGCATGATATAGCAACTGTAAGAGCAGTTACATTGAATGCCAGAGATACATTCATCAGATTTTGAAGTTGTTTGTACAAGGAGTGATAACTGACACTGTACTGATATCACTTTGTAAAACCTAGAAATATCACTATCCTGTAACCAACAGATCATTGAAAAGAGTAATCAATGAATACTATACAAGAAATTATATATTGTAATAGTTTGTTACACAAAATGACTTTTTGCGTTGCTCCCGAGGAATCCCACTGAGTGGCAGTATGGAGCTCCTTTTTACTATAGTTGTATAGAAGGTGGCTTCATTTAATTGTATATGTACTCAACCATATAAAAGCATGATATAGCAACTGTAAGAGCAGTTACATTGAATGGCAGAGATACATTCATCAGATTTTGAAGTTGTTTGTACAAGGAGTGATAACTGACACTGTACTGATATCACTTTGTAAAACATAGAAATATCACTATCCTGTAACCAACAGATCATTTAAAAGAGTAATCAATGAATACTATACAAGAAATTGTATATTGTAATACTTTGTTACACAAAATGACTTTCTGCGTTACTCCCGAGGAATCCCACTAAGTGGCAGTATGGAGCACCTTTTTGCTATAGTTGTATAGAAGGTGGCTTCATTTCATTGAATATGTACTCAACCATATAAAAGCATGATATAGCAACTGTAAGAGCAGTTACATTGAATGCAAGAGATACATTCATCAGATTTTAAATTTGGTTGTACAAGGAGTGATAACTGACACTGTCCTGATATCTCTTTGTAAAACGTAGAAATTTCACTGTTGTCTAACCAAGAGTTCACAGAAGAGTAATCAATGAATACTATACAAGAAATACATTGGATTGTAAATTGTAATAGTTTGTTACACAAAATGACTTTCTGCGTTACTCCCGAGGAATCCCACTGACTGGCAGTATGGAGCACCTTTTTGCTATAGTTGTATAGAAGGTGGCTTCATTTCATTGTATATGTACTCAACCATATAAAAGCATGATATAGCAACTGTAAGAGCAGTTACATTGAATGCCAGAGATACATTCATCAGATGTTGAAGTTCTTTGTACAAGGAGTGATAACTGACACTGTATTGATATCACTTTGTAAAACGTAGAAATTTCACTGTTGTCTAACCAAGAGTTCACAAAAGAGTAATCAATGAATACTATACAAGAAATACATTGGATTGTAAATTGTAATAGTTTGTTACACAAAATAACTTTCTGCGTTACTCCCGAGGAATCCCACTGAGTGGCAGTATGGAGCACCTTTTTGCTATAGTTGTATAGAAGGTGGCTTCATTTCATTGTATATGTACTCAACCATATAAAAGCATGATATAGCAACTGTAAGAAGAGTTACATTGAATGCCAGAGATACATTCATCAGATTTTGAAGTTGGTTGTACAAGGAGTGATAACTGACACTGTACTGATATCACTTTGTAAAACCTAGAAATATCACTATCCTGTAACCAACAGATCATTGAAAAGAGTAATCAATGAATACTATACAAGAAATTATATATGGTAATAGTTTGTTACACAAAATGACTTTCTGCGTTACTCCCGAGGAATCCCACTGAGTGGCAGTATGGAGCTCCTTTTTACTATAGTTGTATAGAAGGTGGCTTCATTTCATTGTATATGTACTCAACCATATAAAAGCATGATATAGCAACTGTAAGAGCAGTTACATTGAATGCCAGAGATACATTCATCAGATTTTGAAGTTGTTTGTACAAGGAGTGATAACTGACACTGTACTTAAAATCACTTTCTAAAACCTAGAAATATCACTATCCTGTAACCAACAGATCTTTGAAAAGATTAATCAATGAATACTATACAAGAAATTATATATTGTAATAGTTTGTTACACAAAATGACTTTCTGCGTTACTCCCGAGGAATCCCACTGAGTGGCAGTATGGAGCTCCTTTTTACTATAGTTGTATAGAAGGTGGCTCCATTTCATTGTATATGTACTCAACCATATAAAAGCATGATATAGCAACTGTAAGAGCAGTTACATTGAATGCAAGAGATACATTCATCAGATTTTGAAGTTGTTTGTACAAGGAGTGATTACTGACACTGTATTGATATCATGTTGTAAAACCTAGAAATTTCACTGTTGTCTAACCAAGAGATCGCAGAAGAGTAATCAATGAATACTATACAAGAAATACATTGGATTGTAAATTGTAATAGTTTGTTACACAAAATGACTTTCTGCGTTACTCGCGAGGAATCCCACTGAGTGGCAGTATGGAGCACCTTTTTACTGTAGTTGTATAGAAGGTGGCTTCATTTCATTGTATATGTACTCAACCATATAAAAGCATTATATAGCAACGGTAAGAGCAGTTACATTGAATGCAAGAGATACATTCATCAGATTTTGAAGTTGGTTGTACAAGGAGTGATAACTGACACTGTACTGATATCACTTTGTAAAACGTAGAAATTTCACTGTTGTCTAACCAAGAGTTCACAGAAGAGTAATCAATGAATACTATACAAGAAATACATTGGATTGTAAATTGTAATAGTTTGTTACACAAAATAACTTTCTGCGTTACTCCCGAGGAATCCCACTGAGTGGCAGTATGGAGCACCTTTTTACTGTAGTTGTATAGAAGGTGGCTTCATTTAATTGTATATGTACTCAACCATATAAAATCATGATATATCAACTGTAAGAGCAATTACATTGAATGCAAGAGATACATTCATCAGATTTTGAAGTTGGTTGTACAAGGAGTGATAACTGACACTGTACTGATATCACTTTGTAAAACGTAGAAATTTCACTGTTGTCTAACCAAGAGTTCACAGAAGAGTAATCAATGAATACTATACAAGAAATACATTGGATTATAAATTGTAATAGTTTGTTACACAAAATGACTTTCTGCGTTACTCCCGAGGAATCCCACTGAGTGGCAGTAAGGAGCACCTTTTTGCTATAGTTGTATAGAAGGTGGCTTCATTTCATTGTATATGTACTCAACCATATAAAAGCATGATATAGCAACTGTAAGAAGAGTTACATTGAATGCCAGAGATACATTCATCAGATTTTGAAGTTGGTTGTACAAGGAGTGATAACTGACACTGTACTGATATCACTTTGTAAAACCTAGAAATATCACTATCCTGTAACCAACAGATCATTGAAAAGAGTAATCAATGAATACTATACAAGAAATTATATATTGTAATAGTTTGTTACACAAAATGACTTTCTGCGTTACTCCCGAGGAATCCCACTGAGTGGCAGTATGGAGCTCCTTTTTACTATAGTTGTATAGAAGGTGGCTTCATTTCATTGTATATGTACTCAACCATATAAAAGCATGATATAGCAACTTTAAGAGCAGTTACATTGAATGCCAGAGATATATTCATCAGATTTTGAAGTTCTTTGTACAAGGAGTGATAACTGACACTGTACTGATATCACTTTGTAAAACGTAGAAATTTCACTGTTGTCTAACCAAGAGTTCACAAAAGAGTAATCAATGAATACTATACAAGAAATACATTGGATTGTAAATTGTAATAGTTTGTTACACAAAATAACTTTCTGCGTTACTCCCGAGGAATCCCACTGAGTGGCAGTATGGAGAACCTTTTTGCTATAGTTGTATAGAAGGTGGCTTCATTTCATTGTATATGTACTCAACCATATAAAAGCATGATATAGCAACTGTAAGAGCAGTTACATTGAATGGCAGAGATAAATTCATCAGATTTTGAAGTTGTTTGTACAAGGAGTGATAACTGACACTGTACTGATATCACTTTGTAAAACCTAGAAATATCACTATCCTGTAACCAACAGATCATTGAAAAGAGTAATCAATGAATACTATACAAGAAATTGTATATTGTAATAGTTTGTTACACAAAATGACATTCTGCGTTACTCCCGAGGAATCCCACTAAGTGGCAGTATGGAGCACCTTTTTGCTATAGTTGTATAGAAGGTTGCTTCATTTCATTGTATATGTACTCAACCATATAAAAGCATGATATAGCAACTGTAAGAGCAGTTACATTGAATGCAAGAGATACATTCATCAGATTTTAAAGTTGGTTGTACAAGAAGTGATAACTGACACTGTCCTGATATCTCTTTGTAAAACGTAGAAATTTCACTGTTGTCTAACCAAGAGTTGACAGAAGAGTAATCAATGAATACTATACAAGAAATACATTGGATTGTAAATTGTAATAGTTTGTTACACAAAATGACTTTCTGCGTTACTCCCGAGGAATCCCACTGAGTGGCAGTATGGAGCACCTTTTTGCTATAGTTGTATAGAAGGTGGCTTCATTTCATTGTATATGTACTCAACCATATAAAAGCATGATATAGCAACTGTAAGAGCAGTTACATTGAATGCCAGAGATACATTCATCAGATTTTGAAGTTCTTTGTACAAGGAGTGATAACTGACACTGTACTGATATCACTTTGTAAAACGTAGAAATTTCACTGTTGTCTAACCAAGAGTTCACAAAAGAGTAATCAATGAATACTATACAAGAAATACATTGGATTGTAAATTGTAATAGTTTGTTACACAAAATAACTTTCTGCGTTACTCCCGAGGAATCCCACTGAGTGGCAGTATGGAGCACCTTTTTGCTATAGTTGTATAGAAGGTGGCTTCATTTCATTGTATATGTACTCAACCATATAAAAGCATGATATAGCAACTGTAAGAGCAGTTACATTGAATGGCAGAGATACATTCATCAGATTTTGAAGTTGTTTGTACAAGGAGTGATAACTGACACTGTACTGATATCACTTTGTAAAACCTAGAAATATCACTATCCTGTAACCAACAGATCATTGAAAAGAGTAATCAATGAATACTATACAAGAAATTATATATTGTTATAGTTTGTTACACAAAATGACTTTCTGCGTTACTCCCGAGGAATCCCACTGAGTGGCAGTATGGAGCTCCTTTTTACTATAGTTGTATAGAAGGTGGCTTCATTTCATTGTATATGTACTCAACCATATAAAAGCATGATATAGCAACTGTAAGAGCAGTTACATTGAATGCCAGAGATACATTCATCAGATTTTGAAGTTTTGTACAAGGAGTGATAACTGACAGTGTACTTAAAATCACTTTCTAAAACCTAGAAATATCACTATCCTGCAACCAAGAGATCATTGAAAAGAGTAATCAATGAATACTATACAAGAAATTATATAGTAATGGTTTGTTACACAAAATGACTTTCTGCGTTACTCCCGAGGAATCCCACTGAGTGGCAGTATGGAGGTCCTTTTTACTATAGTTGTATAGAAGGTGGCTTCATTTCATTGTATATGTACTCAACCATATAAAAGCATGATATAGCAACTGTAAGAGCAGTTTCATTGAATGCAAGAGATACGTTCATCAGATTTTGAAGTTGGTTGTACAAGGAGTGATTACTGACACTGTATTGATATCACGTTGGAAAACCTAGAAATTTCACTGTTGTCTAACCAAGCGATCGCAGAAGAGTAATCAACGAATACTATACAAGAAATACATTGGATTGTAAATTGTAATAGTTTGTTACACAAAATGACTTTCTGCGTTACTCCCGAGGAATCCCACTGAGTGGCAGTATGGAGCACCTTTTTACTGTAGTTGTATAGAAGGTGGCTTCATTTCTTTGTATATGTACTCAACCATATAAAAGCATGATATAGCAACTGTAAGAGCAGTTACATTGAATGCAAGAGATACATTCATCAGATTTTGAAGTTCGTTGTACAAGGAGTGATTACTGACACTGTATTGATATCACGTTGTAAAACCTAGAAATTTCACTGTTGTCTAACCAAGAGATCGCAGAAGAGTAATCAATGAATTCTATACAAGAAATACATTGGATTGTAAATTGTAATAGTTTGTTACACAAAATGACTTTCTGCGTTACTCCCGAGGAATCCCACTGAGTGGCAGTATGGAGCACCTTTTTACTGTAGTTGTATAGAAGGTGGCTTCATTTCATTGTATATGTACTCAACCATATAAAAGCATGATATAGCAAATGTAAGAGTAGTTACATTGAATGCAAGAGATACATTCATCAGATTTTGAAGTTGGTTGTACAAGGAGTGATAACTGACACTGTACTGATATCACTTTGTAAAACGTAGAAATTTCACTGTTGTCTAACCAAGAGTTCACAGAAGAGTAATCAATGAATACTATACAAGAAATACATTGGATTGTAAATTGTTATAGTTTGTTACACAAAATAACTTTCTGCGTTACTCCCGAGGAATCCCACTGAGTGGCAGTATGGAGCACCTTTTTACTGTAGTTGTATAGAAGGTGGCTTCATTTAATTGTATATGTACTCAACCATATAAAATCAAGATATATCAACTGTAAGAGCAATTACATTGAATGCAAGAGATACATTCATCAGATTTTGAAGTTGGTTGTACAAGGAGTGATAACTGACACTGTACTGATATCACTTTGTAAAACGTAGAAATTTCACTGTTGTCTAACCAAGAGTTCACAGAAGAGTAATCAATGAATACTATACAAGAAATACATTGGATTGTAAATTGTAATAGTTTGTTACACAACATAACTTTCTGCGTTACTCCCGAGGAATCCCACTGAGTGGCAGTATGGAGCACCTTTTTGCTATAGTTGTATAGAAGGTTGCTTCATTTCATTGTATATGTACTCAACCATATAAAAGCATGATATAGAAACTGTAAGAAGAGTTACATTGAATGCCAGAGATACATTCATCAGATTTTGAAGTTGGTTGTACAAGGAGTGATAACTGACACTGTACTGATATCACTTTGTAAAACCTAGAAATATCACTATCCTGTAACCAACAGATCATTGAAAAGAGTAATCAATGAATACTATACAAGAAATTATATATTGTAATAGTTTGTTACACAAAATGACTTTCTGCGTTACTCCCGAGGAATCCCACTGAGTGGCAGTATGGAGCTCCTTTTTACTATAGTTGTATAGAAGGTGGCTTCATTTCATTGTATATGTACTCAACCATATAAAAGCATGATATAGCAACTGTAAGAGCAGTTACATGGAATGCCAGAGATACATTCATCAGATTTTGAAGTTCTTTGTACAAGGAGTGATAACTGACACTGTACTGATATCACTTTGTAAAACGTAGAAATTTCACTGTTGTCTAACCAAGAGTTCACAAAAGAGTAATCAATGAATACTATACAAGAAATACATTGGATTGTAAATTGTAATAGTTTGTTACACAAAATAACTTTCTGCGTTACTCCCGAGGAATCCCACTGAGTGGCAGTATGGAGCACCTTTTTGCTATAGTTGTATAGAAGGTGGCTTCATTTCATTGTATATGTACTCAACCATATAAAAGCATGATATAGCAACTGTAAGAAGAGTTACATTGAATGCCAGAGATACATTCATCAGATTTTGAAGTTGGTTGTACAAGGAGTGATAACTGACACTGTACTGATATCACTTTGTAAAACCTAGAAATATCACTATCCTGTAACCAACAGATCATTGAAAAGAGTAATCAATGAATACTATACAAGAAATTATATATTGTAATAGTTTGTTACACAAAATGACTTTCTGCGTTACTCCCGAGGAATCCCACTGAGTGGCAGTATGGAGCTCCTTTTTACTATAGTTGTATAGAAGGTGGCTTCATTTCATTGTATATGTACTCAACCATATAAAAGCATGATATAGCAACTGTAAGAGCAGTTACATTGAATGCCAGAGATACATTCATCAGATTTTGAAGTTGTTTGTAGAAGGAGTGATAACTGACACTGTACTTAAGATCACTTTGTAAAAACTAGAAATATCACTATCCTGTAACCAACAGATCATTGAAAAGATTAATCAATGAATACTATACAAGAAATTATATATTGTAATAGTTTGTTACACAAAATGACTTTCTGCGTTACTCGCGAGCAATCCCACTGAGTGGCAGTATGGAGCACCTTTTTACTGTAGTTGTATAGAAGGTGGCTTCACTTCATTGTATATGTACTCAACCATATAAAAGCATGATATAGCAACGGTAAGAGCAGTTACATTGAAAGCAAGAGATACATTCATCAGATTTTGAAGTTGGTTGTACAAGGAGTGATAACTGACACTGTACTGATATCACTTTGTAAAACGTAGAAATTTCACTGTTGTCTAACCAAGAGTTCACAGAAGAGTAATCAATGAATACTATACCAGAAATACATTGGATTGTAAATTGTAATAGTTTGTTACACAAAATAACTTTCCGCGTTACTCCCGAGGAATCCCTCTGAGTGGCAGTATGGAGCACATTTTTGCTATAGTTGTATAGAAGGTGGCTTCATTTCATTGTATATGTACTCAACCATATAAAAGCATGATATAGCAACTGTAAGAAGAGTTACATTGAATGCCAGAGATACATTCATCAGATTTTGAAGTTGGTTGTACAAGGAGTGATAACTGACACTGTACTGATATCACTTTGTAAAACCTAGAAATATCACTATCCTGTAACCAACAGATCATTGAAAAGAGTAATCAATGAATACTATACAAGAAATTATATATTGTAATAGTTTGTTACACAAAATGACTTTCTGCGTTACTCCCGAGGAATCCCACTGAGTGGCAGTATGGAGCTCCTTTTTACTATAGTTGTATAGAAGGTGGCTTCATTTCATTGTATATGTACTCAACCATATAAAAGCATGATATAGCAACTGTAAGAGCAGTTACATTGAATGCCAGAGATACATTAATCAGATTTTGAAGTTCTTTCTACAAGGAGTGATAACTGACACTGTACTGATATCACTTTGTAAAACGTAGAAATTGCACTGTTGTCTAACCAAGAGTTCACAGAAGAGTAATCAATGAATACTATACAAGAAATACATTGGATTGTAAATTGTAATAGTTTGTTACACAAAATAACTTTCTGCGTTACTCCCGAGGAATCCCACTGAGTGGCAGTATGGAGCACCTTTTTGCTATAGTTGTATAGAAGGTGGCTTCATTTCATTGTATATGTACTCAACCATATAAAAGCATGATATAGCAACTGTAAGAAGAGTTACATTGAATGCCAGAGATACATTCATCAGATTTTGAAGTTGGTTGTACAAGGAGTGATAACTGACAGTGTACTGATATCACTTTGTAAAATCTAGAAATATCACTATCCTGTAACCAACAGATCATTGAAAAGAGTAATCAATGAATACTATACAAGAAATTATATATTGTAATAGTTTGTTACACAAAATGACTTTCTGCGTTACTCCCGAGGAATCCCACTGAGTGCCAGTATGGAGCTCCTTTTTACTATAGTTGTATAGAAGGTGGCTTCATTTCATTGTATATGTACTCAACCATATAAAAGCATGATATAGCAACTGTAAGAGCAGTTACATTGAATGCAAGAGATACGTTCATCAGATTTTGAAGTTGGTTGTACAAGGAGTGATTACTGACACTGTATTGATATCACGTTGGAAAACCTAGAAATTTCACTGTTGTCTAACCAAGCGATCGCAGAAGAGTAATCAACGAATACTATACAAGAAATACATTGGATTGTAAATTGTAATAGTTTGTTACACAAAATGACTTTCTGCGTTACTCCCGAGGAATCCCACTGAGTGGCACTATGGAACAGCTTTTTACTGTAGTTGTATAGAAGGTGGCTTCATTTCATTGTATATGTACTCAACCATATAAAAGCATGATATAGCAACTGTAAGAGCAGTTACATTGAATGCAAGAGATACATTCATCAGATTTTGAAGTTCGTTGTACAAGGAGTGATTACTGACACTGTATTGATATCACGTTGGAAAACCTAGAAATTTCACTGTTGTCTAACCAAGCGATCGCAGAAGAGTAATCAACGAATACTATATAAGAAATACATTGGATTGTAAATTGTAATAGTTTGTTACACAAAATGACTTTCTGCGTTACTCCCGAGGAATCCCACTGAGTGGCAGTATGGAGCACCTTTTTACTGTAGTTGTATAGAAGGTGGCTTCATTTCATTGTATATGTACTCAACCATATAAAAGCATGATATAGCAACTGTAAGAGCAGTTACATTGAATGCAAGAGATACATTCATCAGATTTTGAAGTTCGTTGTACAAGGAGTGATTACTGACACTGTATTGATATCACGTTGTAAAACCTAGAAATTTCACTGTTGTCTAACCAAGAGATCGCAGAAGAGTAATCAATGAATAGTATACAAGAAATACATTGGATTGTAAATTGTAATAGTTTGTTACACAAAATAACTTTCTGCGTTACTCCCGAGGAATCCCACTGAGTGGCAGTATGGAGCTCCTTTTTACTATCGTTGTATAGAAGGTGGCTTCATTTCATTGTATATGTACTCAACCATATAAAAGCATGATATAGCAACTGTAAGAGCAGTTACATTGAATGCCAGAGATACATTCATCAGATTTTGAAGTTTTGTACAAGGAGTGATAACTGACACTGTACTTAAAATCACTTTCTAAAACCTAGAAATATCACTATCCTGCAACCAAGAGATCATTGAAAAGAGTAATCAATGAATACTATACAAGAAATTATATATTGTAATAGTTTGTTACACAAAATGACTTTCTGCGTTACTCCCGAGGAATCCCACTGAGTGGCAGTATGGAAGTCCTTTTTACTATAGTTGTATAGAAGGTGGCTTCATTTCATTGTATATGTACTCAACCATATAAAAGCATGATATAGCAACTGTAAGAGCAGTTTCATTGAATGCAAGAGATACGTTCATCAGATTTTGAAGTGGGTTGTACAAGGAGTGATTACTGACACTGTATTGATATCACGTTGGAAAACCTAGAAATTTCACTGTTGTCTAACCAAGCGATCGCAGAAGAGTAATCAACGAATACTATACAAGAAATACATTGGATTGTAAATTGTAATAGTTTGTTACACAAAATGACTTTCTGCGTTACTCCCGAGGAATCCCACTGAGTGGCAGTATGGAGCACCTTTTTACTGTAGTTGTATAGAAGGTGGCTTCATTTCTTTGTATATGTACTCAACCATATAAAAGCATGATATAGCAACTGTAAGAGCAGTTACATTGAATGCAAGAGATACATTCATCAGATTTTGAAGTTCGTTGTACAAGGAGTGATTACTGACACTGTATTGATATCACGTTGTAAAACCTAGAAATTTCACTGTTGTCTAACCAAGAGATCGCAGAAGAGTAATCAATCAATTCTATACAAGAAATACATTGGATTGTAAATTGTAATAGTTTGTTACACAAAATGACTTTCTGCGTTACTCCCGAGGAATCCCACTGAGTGGCAGTATGGAGCACCTTTTTACTGTAGTTGTATAGAAGGTGGCTTCATTTCATTGTATATGTACTCAACCATATAAAAGCATGATATAGCAACTGTAAGAGCAGTTACATTGAATGCAAGAGATACATTCATCAGATTTTGAAGTTGGTTGTACAAGGAGTGATAACTGACACTGTACTGATATCACTTTGTAAAACGTAGAAATTTCACTGTTGTCTAACCAAGAGTTCACAGAAGAGTAATCAATGAATACTATACAAGAAATACATTGGATTGTAAATTGTAATAGTTTGTTACACAAAATAACTTTCTGCGTTACTCCCGAGGAATCCCACTGAGTGGCAGTATGGAGCACCTTTTTACTGTAGTTGTATAGAAGGTGGCTTCATTTAATTGTATATGTACTCAACCATATAAAATCAAGATATATCAACTGTAAGAGCAATTACATTGAATGCAAGAGATACATTCATCAGATTTTGAAGTTGGTTGTACAAGGAGTGATAACTGACACTGTACTGATATCACTTTGTAAAACGTAGAAATTTCACTGTTGTCTAACCAAGAGTTCACAGAAGAGTAATCAATGAATACTATACAAGAAATACATTGGATTGTAAATTGTAATAGTTTGTTACACAACATAACTTTCTGCGTTACTCCCGAGGAATCCCACTGAGTGGCAGTATGGAGCACCTTTTTGCTATAGTTGTATAGAAGGTGGCTTCATTTCATTGTATATGTACTCAACCATATAAAAGCATGATATAGCAACTGTAAGAAGAGCTACATTGAATGCCAGAGATACATTCATCAGAGTTTGAAGTTGGTTGTACAAGGAGTGATAACTGACACTGTACTGATATCACTTTGTAAAACCTAGAAATATCACTATCCTGTAACCAACAGATCATTGAAAAGAGTAATCAATGAATACTATACAAGAAATTATATATTGTAATAGTTTGTTACACAAAATGACTTTCTGCGTTACTCCCGAGGAATCCCACTGAGTGGCAGTATGGAGCTCCTTTTTACTATAGTTGTATAGACGGTGGCTTCATTTCATTGTATATGTACTCAACCATATAAAAGCATGATATAGCAACTGTAAGAGCAGTTACATTGAATGCCAGAGATACATTCATCAGATTTTGAAGTTGTTTGTAGAAGGAGTGATAACTGACACTGTACTTAAAATCACTTTGTAAAAACTAGAAATATCACTATCCTGTAACCAACAGATCATTGAAAAGATTAATCAATGAATACTATACAAGAAATTATACATTGTAATAGTTTGTTACACAAAATGACTTTCTGCGTTACTCGCGAGCAATCCCACTGAGTGGCAGTATGGAGCACCTTTTTACTGTAGTTGTATAGAAGGTGGCTTCACTTCATTGTATATGTACTCAACCATATAAAAGCATGATATAGCAACGGTAAGAGCAGTTACATTGAAAGCAAGAGATACATTCATCAGATTTTGAAGTTGGTTGTACAAGGAGTGATAACTGACACTGTACTGATATCACGTTGTAAAACATAGAAATTTCACTGTTGTCTAACCAAGAGTTCACAGAAGAGTAATCAATGAATACTATACCAGAAATACATTGGATTGTAAATTGTAATAGTTTGTTACACAAAATAACTTTCTGCGTTACTCCCGAGGAATCCCACTGAGTGGCAGTATGGAGCACCTTTTTTGCTATAGTTGTATAGAAGGTGGCTTCATTTCATTGTATATGTACTCAACCATATAAAAGCATGATATAGCAACTGTAAGAAGAGTTACATTGAATGCCAGAGATACA
Organism: Lepidodactylus listeri; assembly: GCA_029233225.1. Taxonomy (NCBI): domain Eukaryota; kingdom Metazoa; phylum Chordata; class Lepidosauria; order Squamata; family Gekkonidae; genus Lepidodactylus; species Lepidodactylus listeri. The sequence continues at coordinate 139,464,965 of JARCFY010000005.1, read as the reverse complement.
TTCATCAGATTTTGAAGTTGGTTGTACAAGGAGTGATAACTGACACTGTACTGATATCACTTTGTAAAACCTAGAAATATCACTATCCTGTAACCAACAGATCATTGAAAAGAGTAATCAATGAATACTATACAAGAAATTATATATTGTAATAGTTTGTTACACAAAATGACTTTCTGCGTTACTCCCGAGGAATCCCACTGAGTGGCAGTATGGAGCTCCTTTTTACTATAGTTGTATAGAAGGTGGCTTCATTTCATTGTATATGTACTCAACCATATAAAAGCATGATATAGCAACTGTAAGAGCAGTTACATTGAATGCCAGAGATACATTAATTAGATTTTGAAGTTCTTTCTACAAGGAGTGATAACTGACACTGTACTGATATCACTTTGTAAAACGTAGAAATTGCACTGTTGTCTAACCAAGAGTTTACAAAAGAGTAATCAATGAATACTATACAAGAAATACATTGGATTGTAAATTGTAATAGTTTGTTACACAAAATAACTTTCTGCGTTACTCCCGAGGAATCCCACTGAGTGGCAGTATGGAGCACCTTTTTGCTATAGTTGTATAGAAGGTGGCTTCATTTCATTGTATATGTACTCAACCATATAAAAGCATGATATAGCAACTGTAAGAAGAGTTACATTGAATGCCAGAGATACATTCATCAGATTTTGAAGTTGGTTGTACAAGGAGTGATAACTGACACTGTACTGATATCACTTTGTAAAACCTAGAAATATCACTATCCTGTAACCAACAGATCATTGAAAAGAGTAATCAATGAATACTATACAAGAAATTATATATTGTAATAGTTTGTTACACAAAATGACTTTCTGCGTTACTCCCGAGGAATCCCACTGAGTGGCAGTATGGAGCTCCTTTTTACTATAGTTGTATAGAAGGTGGCTTCATTTCATTGTATATGTACTCAACCATATAAAAGCATGATATAGCAACTGTAAGAGCAGTTACATTGAATGCCAGAGATACATTCATCAGATTTTGAAGTTGTTTGTACAAGGAGTGATAACTGACACTGTACTTAAAATCACTTTGTAAAACCTAGAAATATCACTATCCTGTAACCAACAGATCATTGAAAAGATTAATCAATGAATACTATACAAGAAATTATATATTGTAATAGTTTGTTACACAAAATGACTTTCTGCGTTACTCCCGAGGAATCCCACTGAGTGCCAGTATGGAGCTCCTTTTTACTATAGTTGTATAGAAGGTGGCTTCATTTCATTGTATATGTACTCAACCATATAAAAGCATGATATAGCAACTGTAAGAGCAGTTACATTGAATGCAAGAGATACGTTCATCAGATTTTGAAGTTGGTTGTACAAGGAGTGATTACTGACACTGTATTGATATCACGTTGGAAAACCTAGAAATTTCACTGTTGTCTAACCAAGCGATCGCAGAAGAGTAATCAACGAATACTATACAAGAAATACATTGGATTGTAAATTGTAATAGTTTGTTACACAAAATGACTTTCTGCGTTACTCCCGAGGAATCCCACTGAGTGGCACTATGGAACACCTTTTTACTGTAGTTGTATAGAAGGTGGCTTCATTTCATTGTATATGTACTCAACCATATAAAAGCATGATATAGCAACTGTAAGAGCAGCTACATTGAATGCAAGTGATACATTCATCAGATTTTGAAGTTCGTTGTACAAGGAGTGATTACTGACACTGTATTGATATCACTTTGTAAAACCTAGAAATTTCACTGTTGTCTAACCAAGAGATCGCAGAAGAGTAATCAATGTATACTATACAAGAAATACATTGGATTGCAAATTGTAATAGTTTGTTACACAAAATGACTTTCTGCGTTACTTGCGAGGAATCCCACTGAGTGGCAGTATGGAGCACCTTTTTACTGTAGTTGTATAGAAGGTGGCTTCATTTCATTGTATATGTACTCAACCATATAAAAGCATGATATAGCAACGGTAAGAGCAGTTACATTGAAAGCAAGAGATACATTCATCAGATTTTGAAGTTGGTTGTACAAGGAGTGATAACTGACACTGTACTGATATCACTTTGTAAAACGAAGAAATTTCACTGTTGTCTAACCAAGAGTTCACAGAAGAGTAATCAATGAATACTATCCAAGAAATACATTGGATTGTAAATTGTAATAGTTTGTTATACAAAATAACTTTCTGCGTTACTCCCGAGGAATCCCACTGAGTGGCAGTATGGAGCACCTTTTTGCTATAGTTGTATAGAAGGTGGCTTCATTTCATTGTATATGTACTCAACCATATAAAAGCATGATATAGCAACTGTAAGAAGAGTTACATTGAATGCCAGAGAAACATTCATCAGATTTTGAAGTTGGTTGTACAAGGAGTGATAACTGACACTGTACTGATATCACTTTGTAAAACGTAGAAATATCACTATCCTGTAACCAACAGATCATTGAAAAGAGTAATCAATGAATACTATACAAGAAATTATATATTGTAATAGTTTGTTACACAAAATGACTTTCTGCATTACTCCCGAGGAATCCCACTGAGTGGCAGTATGGAGCTCCTTTTTACTATAGTTGTATCGAAGGTGGCTTCATTTCATTGTATATGTACTCAACCATATAAAAGCATGATATAGCAACTGTAAGAGCAGTTACATTGAATGCCAGAGATACATTCATCAGATTTTGAAGTTGGTTGTACAAGGAGTGATAACTGACACTGTACTTAAAATCACATTGTAAAACCTAGAAATATCACTATCCTGTAACCAACAGATCATTGAAAAGATTAATCAATGAATACTATACAAGAAATTATATATTGTAATAGTTTGTTACACAAAGTGACTTTCTGCGTTACTCCCGAGGAATCCCACTGAGTGGCAGTATGGAGCTCCTTTTTACTATAGTTGTATAGAAGGTGGCTTCATTTCATTGTATATGTACTCAACCATATAAAAGCATGATATAGCAACTGTAAGAGCAGTTACATTGAATGCAAGAGATACGTTAATCAGATTTTGAAGTTGGTTGTACAAGGAGTGATTACTGACACTGTATTGATATCACGTTGGAAAACCTAGAAATTTCACTGTTGTCTAACCAAGCGATCGCAGAAGAGTAATCAACGAATACTATATAAGAAATACATTGGATTGTAAATTGTAATAGTTTGTTACACAAAATGACTTTCTGCGTTACTCCCGAGGAATCCCACTGAGTGGCAGTATGGAGCACTTTTTTACTATAGTTGTATAGAAGGTGGCTTCATTTCATTGTATATGTACTCAACCATATAAAAGCATGATATAGCAACTGTAAGAGCAGTTACATTGAATGCAAGAGATACATTCATCAGATTTTGAAGTTCGTTGTACAAGGAGTGATTACTGACACTGTATTGATATCACGTTGTAAAACCTAGAAATTTCACTGTTGTCTAACCAAGAGATCGCAGAAGAGTAATCAATGAATACTATACAAGAAATACATTGGATTGTAAATTGTAATAGTTTGTTACACAAAATAACTTTCTGCGTTACTCCCGAGGAATCCCACTGAGTGGCAGTATGGAGCACCTTTTTGCTATAGTTGTATAGAAGGTGGCTTCATTTCATTGTATATGTACTCAACGACATAAAAGCATGATATAGCAACGGTAAGAGCAGTTACATTGAATGCCAGAGATACATTCATCAGATTTTGAAGTTGTTTGTACAAGGAGTGATAACTGACACTGTACTGATATCACTTTGTAAAACCTAGAAATATCACTATCCTGTAACCAACAGGTCATTGAAAAGAGTAATCAATGAATACTATACAAGAAATTGTATATTGTAATAGTTTGTTACACAAAATGACTTTCTGCGTTACTCCCGAGGAATCCCACTGAGTGGCAGTATGGAGCTCCTTTTTACTATAGTTGTATAGAAGGTGGCTTCATTTCCTTGTATATGTACTCAACCATATAAAAGCATGATATAGCAACTGTAAGAGCAGTTACATTGAATGCAAGAGATAAATTCATCAGATTTTAAAGTTGGTTGTACAAGGAGTGATAACTGACACTGTCCTGATATAACTTTGTAAAACGTAGAAATTTCACTGTTGTCTAACCAAGAGTTCACAGAAGAGTAATCAATGAATACTATACAAGAAATACATTGGATTGTAAATTATAATAGTTTGTTACACAAAATGACTTTCTGCGTTACTCCCGAGGAATCCCACTGAGTGTCAGTATGGAGCACCTTTTTGCTATAGTTGTATAGAAGGTGGCTTCATTTCATTGTATATGTACTCAACCATATAAAAGCATGATATAGCAACTGTAAGAGCAGTTACATTGAATGCCAGAGATACATTCATCAGATTTTGAAGTTCTTTGTACAAGGAGTGATAACTGACACTGTACTGATATCACTTTGTAAAACGTAGAAATTTCACTGTTGTCTAACCAAGAGTTCACAGAAGAGTAATCAATGAATACTATACAAGAAATACATTGGATTGTAAATTGTAATAGTTTGTTACACAAAATAACTTTCTGCGTTACTCCCGAGGAATCCCACTGAGTGGCAGTATGGAGCACCTTTTTGCTATAGTTGTATAGAAGGTGGCTTCATTTCATTGTATATGTACTCAACCATATAAAAGCATGATATAGCAACTGTAAGAGCAGTTACATTGAATGCCAGAGATACATTCATCAGATTTTGAAGTTGGTTGTACAAGGAGTGATAACTGACACTGTACTGATATCACTTTGTAAAACGTAGAAATATCACTATCCTGTAACCAACAGATCATTGAAAAGAGTAATCAATGAATACTATACAAGAAATTGTATATTGTAATAGTTTGTTACACAAAATGACTTTCTGCGTTACTCCCGAGGAATCCCACTGAGTGGCAGTATGGAGCACCTTTTTGCTATAGTTGTATAGAAGGTGGCTTCATTTCATTGTATATGTACTCAACCATATAAAAGCATGATATAGCAACTGTAAGAGCAGTTACATTGAATGCCAGAGATACATTCATCAGATTTTGAAGTTCTTTGTACAAGGAGTGATAACTGACACTGTACTGATATCACTTTGTAAAACGTAGAAATTTCACTGTTGTCTAACCAAGAGTTCACAGAAGAGTAATCAATGAATACTATACAAGAAATACATTGGATTGTAAATTGTAATAGTTTGTTACACAAAATAACTTTCTGCGTTACTCCCGAGGAATCCCACTGAGTGGCAGTATGGAGCACCTTTTTACTGTAGTTGTATAGAAGGTGGCTTCATTTCATTGTATATGTACTCAACCATATAAAAGCATGATATAGCAACTGTAAGAGCAGTTACATTGAATGCAAGAGATACGTTCATCAGATTTTGAAGTTGGTTGTACAAGGAGTGATTACTGACACTGTATTGATATCACGTTGGAAAACCTAGAAATTTCACTGTTGTCTAACCAAGCGATCGCAGAACAGTAATCAACGAATACTATACAAGAAATACATTGGATTTTAAATTGTAATTCTTTGTTACACAAAATGACTTTCTGCGTTACTCCCGAGGAATCCCACTTAGTGGCAGTATGGAGCACCTTTTTACTGTAGTTGTATAGGAGGTGGCTTCATTTCATTGTATATGTACTCAACCATATAAAAGCATGATATAGCAACTGTAAGAGCAGTTACATTGAATGCCAGAGATACATTCATCAGATTTTGAAGTTGTTTGTACAAGGAGTGATAACTGACACTGTACTTAAAATCACTTTGTAAAACCTAGAAATATCACTATCCTGTAACCAACAGATCATTGAAAAGAGTAATCAATGAATAGTATACAAGAAATTATATATTGTAATAGTTTGTTAACAAAATGACTTTCTGCGTTACTCCCGAGGAATCCCACTGAGTGGCAGTATGGAGCTCCTTTTTACTATAGTTGTATAGAAGGTGGCTTCATTTCATTGTATATGTACTCAACCATATAAAAGCATGATATAGCAACGGCAAGAGCAGTTACATTGAATGCCAGAGATACATTCATCAGATTTTGAAGTTGTTTGTACAAGGAGTGATAACTGACACTGTACTTAAAATCACTTTGTAAAACCTGGAAATATCACTATCCTGTAACCAACAGATCATTGAAAAGAGTAATCAATGAATACTATACAAGAGATTATATATTGTAATAGTTTGTTACACAAAATGACTTTCTGCGTTACTCCCGAGGAATCCCACTGAGTGGCAGTATGGAGCTCCTTTTTACTATAGTTGTATAGAAGATGGCTTCATTTCATTGTATATGTACTCAACCATATAAAAGCATGATATAGCAACTGTAAGAGCAGTTACATTGAATGCAAGAGATACGTTCATCAGATTTTGAAGTGGGTTGTACAAGGAGTGATTACTGACACTGTATTGATATCACGTTGGAAAACCTAGAAATTTCACTGTTGTCTAACCAAGCGATCGCAGAAGAGTAATCAACGAATACTATACAAGAAATACATTGGATTGTAAATTGTAATAGTTTGTTACACAAAATGACTTTCTGCGTTACTCCCGAGGAATCCCACTGAGTGGCAGTATGGAGCACCTTTTTACTGTAGTTGTATAGAAGGTGGCTTCATTTCATTGTATATGTACTCAACCATATAAAAGCATGATATAGCAACTGTAAGAGCAGTTACATTGAATGCAAGAGATACATTCATCAGATTTTGAAGTTCGTTGTACAAGGAGTGATTACTGACACTGTATTGATATCACGTTGTAAAACCTAGAAATTTCACTGTTGTCTAACCAAGAGATCGCAGAAGAGTAATCAATGAATACTATACAAGAAATACATTGGATTATAAATTGTAATAGTTTGTTACACAAAATGACTTTCTGCGTTACTCGCGAGGAATCCCACTGAGTGGCAGTATGGAGCACCTTTTTACTGTAGTTGTATAGAAGGTGGCTTCATTTCATTGTATATGTACTCAACCATATAAAAGCATGATATAGCAACGGAAAGAGCAGTTACATTGAATGCAAGAGATACATTCATCAGATTTTGAAGTTGGTTGTACAAGGAGTGATAACTGACACTGTACTGATATCACTTTGTAAAACGTAGAAATTTCACTGTTGTCTAACCAAGAGTTCACAGAAGAGTAATCAATGAATACTATACAAGAAATACATTGGATTGTAAATTGTAATAGTTTGTTACACAAAATGACTTTCTGCGTTACTCCCGAGGAATCCCACTGAGTGGCAGTATGGAGCACCTTTTTGCTATAGTTGTATAGAAGGTGGCTTCATTTCATTGTATATGTACTCAACCATATAAAAGCATGATATAGCAACTGTAAGAGCAGTTACATTGAATGCCAGAGATACATTCATCAGATTTTGAAGTTGTTTGTACAAGGAGTGATAACTGACACTGTACTGATATCACTTTGTAAAACCTAGAAATATCACTATCCTGTAACCAACAGATCATTGAAAAGAGTAATCAATGAATACTATACAAGAAATTGTATATTGTAATAGTTTGTTACACAAAATGACTTTCTGCGTTACTCCCGAGGAATCCCACTGAGTGGCAGTATGGAGCACCTTTTTGCTATAGTTGTATAGAAGGTGGCTTCATTTCATTGTATATGTACTCAACCATATAAAAGCATGATATAGCAACTGTAAGAGCAGTTACATTGAATGCCAGAGATACATTCATCAGATTTTGATGTTCTTTGAACAAGGAGTGATAACTGACACTGTACTGATATCACTTTGTAAAACGTAGAAATTTCACTGTTGTCTAACCAAGAGTTCACAGAAGAGTAATCAATGAATACTATACTAGAAATACATTGTATTGTAAATTGTAATAGTTTGTTACACAAAATAACTTTCTGCATTACTCCCGAGGAATCCCACTGAGTGGCAGTATGGAGCACCTTTTTACTGTAGTTGTATAGAAGGTGGCTTCATTTCATTGTATATGTACTCAACCATATAAAAGCATGATATAGCAACTGTACGAGCAGTTACATTGAATGCAAGAGATACGTTCATCAGATTTTGAAGTTGGTTGTACAAGGAGTGATTACTGACACTGTATTGATATCACGTTGGAAAACCTAGAAATTTCACTGTTGTCTAACCAAGCGATCGCAGAACAGTAATCAACGAATACTATACAAGAAATACATTGGATTGTAAATTGTAATAGTTTGTTACACAAAATGACTTTCTGCGTTACTCCCGAGGAATCCCACTGAGTGGCAGTATGGACCTCCTTTTTACTATAGTTGTATAGAAGGTGGCTTCATTTCATTGTATATGTACTCAACCATGTAAAAGCATGATATAGCAACGGTAAGAGCAGTTACATTGAATGCCAGAGATACATTCATCAGATTTTGAAGTTGTTTGTACAAGGAGTGATAACTGAGACTGTACTTAAAATCACTTTGTAAAACCTAGAAATATCACTATCCTGTAACCAACAGATCATTGAAAAGAGTAATCAATGAATACTATACAAGAAATTATATATTGTAATAGTTTGTTACACAAAATGACTTTCTGCGTTACTCCCGAGGAATCCCACTGAGTGGCAGTATGGAGCACCTTTTTGCTATAGTTGTATAGAAGGTGGCTTCATTTCATTGTATATGTACTCAACCATATAAAAGCATGATATAGCAACTGTAAGAGCAGTTACATTGAATGCCAGAGATATATTCATCAGATTTTGAAGTGGGTTGTACAAGGAGTGATTACTGACACTGTATTGATATCACGTTGGAAAACCTAGAAATTTCACTGTTGTCTAACCAAGCGATCGCAGAAGAGGAATCAACGAATACTATACAAGAAATACATTGGATTGTAAATTGTAATAGTTTGTTACACAAAATGACTTTATGCGTTACTCCCGAGGAATCCCACTGAGTGGCAGTATGGAGCACCTTTTTACTGTAGTTGTATAGAAGGTGGCTTCATTTCATTGTATATGTACTCAACCATATAAAAGCATGATATAGCAACTGTAAAAGCAGTTACATTGAATGCAAGAGATAAATTCATCAGATTTTGAAGTTCGTTGTACAAGGAGTGATTACTGACAATGTATTGATATCATGTTGTAAAACCTAGAAATTTCACTGTTGTCTAACCAAGAGATCGCAGAAGAGTAGTCAAAGAATACTATACAAGAAATACATTGGATTGTAAATTGTAATAGTTTGTTACACAAAATGACTTTCTGCGTTACTCGCGAGGAATCCCACTGAGTGGCAGTATGGAGCACCTTTTTACTGTAGTTGTATAGAAGGTGGCTTCATTTCATTGTATATGTACTCAACCATATAAAAGCATTATATAGCAACGGAAAGAGCAGTTACATTGAATGCAAGAGATACATTCATCAGATTTTGAAGTTGGTTGTACAAGGAGTGATAACTGACACTGTACTGATATCACTTTGTAAAACGTAGAAATTTCACTGTTGTCTAACCAAGAGTTCACAGAAGAGTAATCAATGAATACTATACAAGAAATACATTGGATTGTAAATTGTAATAGTTTGTTACACAAAATGACTTTCTGCGTTACTCGCGAGGAATCCCACTGAGTGGCAGTATGGAGCACCTTTTTGCTATAGTTGTATAGAAGGTGGCTTCATTTCATTGTATATGTACTCAACCATATAAAAGCATGATATAGCAACTGTAAGAGCAGTTACATTGAATGCCAGAGATACATTCATCAGATTTTGAAGTTGTTTGTACAAGGAGTGATAACTGACACTGTACTGATATCACTATGTAAAACCTAGAAATATCACTATCCTTTAACCAACAGATCATTGAAAAGAGTAATCATTGAATACTATACAAGAAATTATATATAGTAATAGTTTGTTACACAAAATGACTTTCTGCGTTACTCCCGAGGAATCCCACTGAGTGGCAGTATGGAGCTCCTTTTTACTATAGTTGTATAGAAGGTGGCTTCATTTCATTGTATATGTACTCAAACATATAAAAGCATGATATAGCAACTGTAAGAGCAGTTACATTGAATGCAAGAGATACATTCATCAGATTTTGAAGTTGGTTGTACAAGGAGTGATTACTGACACTGTATTGATATCACGTTGTAAAACCTAGAAATTTCACTGTTGTCTAACCAAGAGATCGCAGAAGAGTAATCAATGAATACTATACAAGAAATACATTGGATTGTAAATTGTATTAGTTTGTTACACAACATGACTTTCTGCGTTACTCCCGAGGAATCCCACTGGGTGGCAGTATGGAGCACCTTTTTACTGTAGTTGTATAGAAGGTGGCTTCATTTCATTGTATATGTACTCAACCATATAAAAGCATGATATAGCAACTGTAAGAGCAGTTACATTGAATGGCAGAGATACATTCATCAGATTTTGAAGTTGTTTGTACAAGGAGTGATAACTGACACTGTACTGATATCACTTTGTAAAACCTAGAAATATCACTATCCTGTAACCAACAGATCATTGAAAGGAGTAATCAATGAATACTATACAAGAAATTGTATATTGTAATAGTTTGTTACACAAAATGACTTTCTGCGTTACTCACGAGGAGTCCCACTGAGTGGCAGTATGGAGCACCTTTTTACTATACTTGTATAGAAGGTGGCTTCATTTCATTGTATATGTACTCAACCATATAAAAGCATGATATAGCAACCGTAAGAGCAGTTACATTGAATGCAAGAGATACATTCATCAGATTTTAAAGTTGGTTGTACAAGGAGTGATAACTGACACTGTCCTGATATCACTTTGTAAAACGTAGAAATTTCACTGTTGTCTAACCAAGAGTTCACAGAAGAGTAATCAATGAATACTATACAAGAAATACATTGGATTGTAAATTGTAATAGTTTGTTACACAAAATAATTTTCTGCGTTACTCCCGAGGAATCCCACTGAGTGGCAGTATGGAGCACCTTTTTGCTATAGTTGTATAGAAGGTGGCTTCATTTCATTGTATATGTACTCAACCATATAAAAGCATGATATAGCAACTTTAAGAAGAGTTACATTGAATGCCAGAGATACATTCATCAGATTTTGAAGTTGGTTGTACAAGGAGTGATAACTGACACTGTACTGATATCACTTTGTAAAACCTAGAAATATCACTATCCTGTAACCAACAGATCATTGAAAAGAATAATCAATGAATACTATACAAGAAATTATATATTGTAATAGTTTGTTACACAAAATGACTTTCTGCGTTACTCCCGAGGAATCCCACTGAGTGGCAGTATGGAGCTCCTTTTTACTATAGTTGTATAGAAGGTGGCTTCATTTCATTGTATATGTACTCAACCATATAAAAGCATGATATAGCAACTGTAAGAGCAGTTACATTGAATGCCAGAGATACATTCATCAGATTTTGAAGTTGGTTGTACAAGGAGTGATAACTGACACTGTACTTAAAATCACTTTGTAAAACCTAGAAATATCACTATCCTGTAACCAACAGATCATTGAAAAGAGTAATCAATGAATACTATATAAGAAATTATATATTGTAATAGTTTGTTACACAAAATGACTTTCTGCGTTACTCCCGAGGAATCCCACTGAGTGGCAGTATGGAGATCCTTTTTACTATAGTTGTACAGAAGGTGGCTTTATTTCATTGTATATGTACTCAACCATATAAAATCATGATATAGCAACTGTAAGAGCAGTTACATTGAATGCAAGAGATACGTTCATCAGATTTTGAAGTTGTTTGTACAAGGAGTGATTACTGACACTGTATTGATATCACGTTGGAAAACCTAGAAATTTCACTGTTGTCTAACCAAGCGATCGCAGAAGAGTAATCAACGAATACTATACAAGAAATACATTGGATTCTAAATTGTAATAGTTTGTTACACAAAATGACTTTCTGCGTTACTCTCGAGGAATCCCACTGAGTGGCAGTATGGAGCACCTTTTTACTGTAGTTGTATAGAAGGTGGCTTCATTTCATTGTATATGTACTCAACCATATAAAATCAAGATATATCAACTGTAAGAGCAATTAGATTGAATGCAAGAGATACATTCATCAGATTTTGAAGTTGGTTGTATAAGGAGTGATAACTGACACTGTACTGATATCACTTTGTAAAACATAGAAATTTCACTGTTGTCTAACCAAGAGTTCACAGAAGAGTAATCAATGAATACTATACAAGAAATACATTGGATTGTAAATTGTAATAGTTTGTTACACAAAATGACTTTCTGCGTTACTCCCGAGGAATCCCACTGAGTGGCAGTATGGAGCACCTTTTTGCTATAGTTGTATAGAAGGTGGCTTCATTTCATTGTATATGTACTCAACCATATAAAAGCATGATATAGCAACTGAAAGAGCACTTACATTGAATGCCAGAGATACATTCATCAGATTTTGAAGTTGTTTGTACAAGGAGTGATAACTGACACTGTACTGATATCACTTTGTAAAACCTAGAAATATCACTATCCTGTAACCAACAGATCATTGAAAAGAGTAATCAATGAATACTATACAAGAAATTGTATATTGTAATAGTTTGTTACACAAAATAACTTTCTGCGTTACTCCCGAGGAATCCCACTGAGTGGCAGTATGGAGCACCTTTTTACTATAGTTGTATAGAAGGTGGCTTCATTTCATTGTATATGTACTCAACCATATAAAAGCATGATATAGCAACTGTAAGAGCAGTTACATTGAATGCAAGAGATACATTCATCAGATTTTGAAGTTGGTTGTACAAGGAGTGATTACTGACACTGTATTGATATCACGTTGTGAAACCTAGAAATTTCACTGTTGTCTAACCAAGCGATCGCAGAAGAGTAATCAACGAATACTATACAAGAAATACATTGGATTGTAAATTGTAATAGTTTGTTACACAAAATGACTTTCTGCGTTACTCCCGAGGAATCCCACTGAGTGGCAGTATGGAGCACCTTTTTACTGTAGTTGTATAGAAGGTGGCTTCATTTCATTGTATATGTACTCAACCATATAAAAGCATGATATAGCAACGGTAAGAGCAGTTACATTGAATGCAAGAGATACATTCATCAGATTTTGAAGTTGGTTCTACAAGGAGTGGTAACTGACACTGTGCTGATATCACTTTGTAAAACGTAGAAATTTCACTGTTGTCTAACCAAGAGTTCACAGAAGAGTAATCAATAAATACTATCCAAGAAATACATTGGATTGTAAATTGTAATAGTTTGTTACACAAAATGACTTTCTGCGTTACTCCCGAGGAATCCCACTAAGTGGCAGTATGGAGCACCTTTTTGCTATAGTTGTATAGAAGGTGGCTTCATTTCATTGTATATGTACTCAACCATATAAAAGCATGAAATAGCAACTGTAAGAGCAGTTACATTGAATGCCAGAGATACATTCATCAGATTTTGAAGTTGTTTGTACAAGGAGTGATAACTGACACTGTACTGATATCACTTTGTAAAACCTAGAAATATCACTATCGTGTAACCAACAGATCATTGAAAAGAGTAATCAATGAATACTATACAAGAAATTGTATATTGTAATAGTTTGTTACACAAAATGACTTTCTGCGTTACTCACGAGGAATCCCACTGAGTGGCAGTATGGAGCACCTTTTTACTATACTTGTATAGAAGGTGGCTTCATTTCATTGTATATGTACTCAACCATATAAAAGCATGATATAGCAACTGTAAGAGCAGTTACATTGAATGCAAGAGATACATTCATCAGATTTTAAAGTTGGTTGTACAAGGAGTGATAACTGACACTGTCCTGATATCACTTTGTAAAACGTAGAAATTTCACTGTTGTCTAACCAAGAGTTCACAGAAGAGTAATCAATGAATACTATACAAGAAATACATTGGATTGTAAATTGTAATAGTTTGTTACACAAAATGACTTTCTGCGTTACTCCCGAGGAATCCCACTGAGTGGCAGTTTGGAGCACCTTTTTGCTATAGTTGTATAGAAGGTGGCTTCATTTCATTGTATATGTACTCAACCATATAAAAGCATGATATAGCAACTGTAAGAGCAGTTACATTGAATGCCAGAGATACATTCATCAGATTTTGAAGTTCTTTGTACAAGGAGTGATAACTGACACTGTACTGATATCACTTTGTAAAACGTTGAAATTTCACTGTTGTCTAACCAAGAGTTCACAGAAGAGTAATCAATGAATACTATAAAAGAAATACATTGGATTGTAAATTGTAATAGTTTGTTACACAAAATGACTTTCTGCGTTACTCGCGAGGAATCCCACTGAGTGGCAGTATGGAGCACCTTTTTGCTATAGTTGTATAGAAGGTGGCTTCATTTCATTGTATATGTACTCAACCATATAAAAGCATGATATAGCAACTGTAAGAGCAGTTACATTGAACGCCAGAGATACATTCATCAGATTTTGAAGTTCTTTGTACAAGGAGTGATAACTGACACTGTACTGATATCACTTTGTAAAACGTAGAAATTTCACTGTTGTCTAACCAAGAGTTCACAGAAGAGTAATCAATGAATACTATACAAGAAATACATTGGATTGTAAATTGTAATAGTTTGTTACACAAAATAACTTTCTGCGTTACTCCCGAGGAATCCCACTGAGTGGCAGTATGGAGCACCTTTTTGCTATAGTTGTATAGAAGGTGGCTTCATTTCATTGTATATGTACTCAACCATATAAAAGCATGATATAGCAACTGTAAGAAGAGTTACATTGAATGCCAGAGATACATTCATCAGATTTTGAAGTTGGTTGTACAAGGAGTGATAACTGACACTGTACTGATATCACTTTGTAAAACCTAGAAATATCACTATCCTGTAACCAACAGATCATTGAAAAGAGTAATCAATGAATACTATACAAGAAATTATATATTGTAATAGTTTGTTACACAAAATGACTTTCTGCGTTACTCCCGAGGAATCCCACTGAGTGGCAGTATGGAGCTCCTTTTTACTATAGTTGTATAGAAGGTGGCTTCATTTCATTGTATATGTACTCAACCATATAAAAGCATGATATAGCAACTGTAAGAGCAGTTACATTGAATGCAAGAGATACGTTCATCAGATTTTGAAGATGTTTGTACAAGGAGTGATTACTGACACTGTATTGATATTACGTTGGAATACCTAGAAATTTCACTGTTGTCTAACCAAGCGATCGCAGAAGAGTAATCAACGAATACTATACAAGAAATACATTGGATTGTAAATTGTAATAGTTTGTTACACAAAATGACTTTCTGCGTTACTCCCGAGGAATCCCACTGAGTGGCAGTATGGAGCACCTTTTTCTTCTAGCTGTATAGAACCTAAAAATATCACTATCCTGTAACCAACAGATCATTGAAAAGAGTAATCAATGAATACTATACAAGAAATTGTATATTGTAATAGTTTGTTACATAAAATGACTTTCTGCGTTACTCCGAGGAATCCCACTGAGTGGCAGTATGGAGGACCTTTTTACTATAGTTGCATAGAAGGTGGCTTCATTTCATTGTATATGTACTCAACCATATAAAAGCATGATATAGCAACTGTAAGAGCAGTTACATTGAATGCCAGAGATACATTCATCAGATTTTGAAGTTGTTTGTACAAGGAGTGATAACTGACACTGTACTGATATCACTATGTAAAACCTAGAAATATCACTATCCTTTAACCAACAGATCATTGAAAAGAGTAATCAATGAATACTATACAAGAAATTATATATTGTAATAGTTTGTTACACAAAATGACTTTCTGCGTTACTCCCGAGGAATCCCACTGAGTGGCAGTATGGAGCTCCTTTTTACTATAGTTGTATAGAAGGTGGCTTCATTTCATTGTATATGTACTCAAACATATAAAAGCATGATATAGCAACTGTAAGAGCAGTTACATTGAATGCAAGAGATACATTCATCAGATTTTGAAGTTGGTTGTACAAGGAGTGATTACTGACACTGTATTGATATCACGTTGTAAAACCTAGAAATTTCACTGTTGTCTAACCAAGAGATCGCAGAAGAGTAATCAATGAATACTATACAAGAAATACATTGGATTGTAAATTGTATTAGTTTGTTACACAACATGACTTTCTGCGTTACTCCCGAGGAATCCCACTGGGTGGCAGTATGGAGCACCTTTTTACTGTAGTTGTATAGAAGGTGGCTTCATTTAATTGTATATGTACTCAACCATATAAAATCAAGATATATCAACTGTAAGAGCAATTACATTGAATGCAAGAGATACATTCATCAGATTTTGAAGTTGGTTGTACAAGGAGTGATAACTGACACTGTACTGATATCACTTTGTAAAACGTACAAATTTCACTGTTGTCTAACCAAGAGTTCACAGAAGAGTAATCAATGAATACTATCCAAGAAATACATTGGATTGTAAATTGTAATAGTTTGTTACACAAAATGACTTTCTGCGTTACTCGCGAGGAATCCCACTGAGTGGCAGTATGGAGCACCTTTTTGCTATAGTTGTATAGAAGGTGGCTTCATTTCATTGTATATGTACTCAACCATATAAAAGCATGATATAGCAACTGTAAGAGCAGTTACATTGAACGCCAGAGATACATTCATCAGATTTTGAAGTTCTTTGTACAAGGAGTGATAACTGACACTGTACTGATATCACTTTGTAAAACGTAGAAATTTCACTGTTGTCTAACCAAGAGTTCACAGAAGAGTAATCAATGAATACTATACAAGAAATACATTGGATTGTAAATTGTAATAGTTTGTTACACAAAATAACTTTCTGCGTTACTCCCGAGGAATCCCACTGAGTGGCAGTATGGAGCACCTTTTTGCTATAGTTGTATAGAAGGTGGCTTCATTTCATTGTATATGTACTCAACCATATAAAAGCATGATATAGCAACTGTAAGAAGAGTTACATTGAATGCCAGAGATACATTCATCAGATTTTGAAGTTGGTTGTACAAGGAGTGATAACTGACACTGTACTGATATCACTTTGTAAAACCTAGAAATATCACTATCCTGTAACCAACAGATCATTGAAAAGAGTAATCAATGAATACTATACAAGAAATTATATATTGTAATAGTTTGTTACACAAAATGACTTTCTGCGTTACTCCCGAGGAATCCCACTGAGTGGCAGTATGGAGCTCCTTTTTACTATAGTTGTATAGAAGGTGGCTTCATTTCATTGTATATGTACTCAACCATATAAAAGCATGATATAGCAACTGTAAGAGCAGTTACATTGAATGCAAGAGATACGTTCATCAGATTTTGAAGTTGTTTGTACAAGGAGTGATTACTGACACTGTATTGATATTACGTTGGAATACCTAGAAATTTCACTGTTGTCTAACCAAGCGATCGCAGAAGAGTAATCAACGAATACTATACAAGAAATACATTGGATTGTAAATTGTAATAGTTTGTTACACAAAATGACTTTCTGCGTTACTCCCGAGGAATCCCACTGAGTGGCAGTATGGAGCACCTTTTTCTTCTAGCTGTATAGAACCTAAAAATATCACTATCCTGTAACCAACAGATCATTGAAAAGAGTAATCAATGAATACTATACAAGAAATTGTATATTGTAATAGTTTGTTACATAAAATGACTTTCTGCGTTACTCCGAGGAATCCCACTGAGTGGCAGTATGGAGGACCTTTTTACTATAGTTGCATAGAAGGTGGCTTCATTTCATTGTATATGTACTCAACCATATAAAAGCATGATATAGCAACTGTAAGAGCAGTTACATTGAATGCCAGAGATACATTCATCAGATTTTGAAGTTGTTTGTACAAGGAGTGATAACTGACACTGTACTGATATCACTATGTAAAACCTAGAAATATCACTATCCTTTAACCAACAGATCATTGAAAAGAGTAATCAATGAATACTATACAAGAAATTATATATTGTAATAGTTTGTTACACAAAATGACTTTCTGCGTTACTCCCGAGGAATCCCACTGAGTGGCAGTATGGAGCTCCTTTTTACTATAGTTGTATAGAAGGTGGCTTCATTTCATTGTATATGTACTCAAACATATAAAAGCATGATATAGCAACTGTAAGAGCAGTTACATTGAATGCAAGAGATACATTCATCAGATTTTGAAGTTGGTTGTACAAGGAGTGATTACTGACACTGTATTGATATCACGTTGTAAAACCTAGAAATTTCACTGTTGTCTAACCAAGAGATCGCAGAAGAGTAATCAATGAATACTATACAAGAAATACATTGGATTGTAAATTGTATTAGTTTGTTACACAACATGACTTTCTGCGTTACTCCCGAGGAATCCCACTGGGTGGCAGTATGGAGCACCTTTTTACTGTAGTTGTATAGAAGGTGGCTTCATTTAATTGTATATGTACTCAACCATATAAAATCAAGATATATCAACTGTAAGAGCAATTACATTGAATGCAAGAGATACATTCATCAGATTTTGAAGTTGGTTGTACAAGGAGTGATAACTGACACTGTACTGATATCACTTTGTAAAACGTACAAATTTCACTGTTGTCTAACCAAGAGTTCACAGAAGAGTAATCAATGAATACTATCCAAGAAATACATTGGATTGTAAATTGTAATAGTTTGTTACACAAAATGACTTTCTGCGTTACTCCTTAGGAATCCCACTAAGTGGCAGTATGGAGCACCTTTTTGCTATAGTTGTATAGAAGGTGGCTTCATTTCATTGTATATGTACTCAACCATATAAAAGCATGATATAGCAACTGTAAGAGCAGTTAAATTGAATGGCAGAGATACATTCATCAGATTTTGAAGTTGTTTGTACAAGGAGTGATAACTGACACTGTACTGATATCACTTTGTAAAACCTAGAAATATCACTATCCTGTAACCAACAGATCATTGAAAAGAGTAATCAATGAATACTATACAAGAAATTGTATATCGTAATAGTTTGTTACACAAAATGACTTTCTGCGTTACTCCCGAGGAATCCCACTGAGTTGCAGTATGGAGCACCTTTTTGCTATAGTTGTATAGAAGGTGGCTTCATTTCATTGTATATGTACTCAACCATATAAAAGCATGATATAGCAACTGTAAGAGCAGTTACATTGAATGCCAGAGATACATTCATCAGATTTTGAAGTTGGTTGTACAAGGAGTGATAACTGACACTGTACTGATATCACTTTGTAAAACCTAGAAATATCACTATCCTGTAACCAACAGATCATTGAAAAGAGTAATCAATGAATACTATACAAGAAATTATATATTGTAATAGTTTGTTACACAAAATGACTTTCTGCGTTACTCCCGAGGAATCCCACTGAGTGGCAGTATGGAGCTCCTTTTTACTATAGTTGTATAGAAGGTGGCTTCATTTCATTGTATATGTACTCAACCATATAAAAGCATGATATAGCAACTGTAAGAGCAGTTACATTGAATGCCAGAGATACATTCATCAGATTTTGAAGTTGTTTGTACAAGGAGTGATAACTGACACTGTACTTAAAATCACTTTGTAAAACCTAGAAATATCACTATCCTGTAACCAACAGATCATTGAAAAGAGTAATCAATGAATACTATACAAGAAATTATATATTGTAATAGTTTGTTACACAAAATGACTTTCTGCGTTACTCCCGAGGAATCCCACTGAGTGGCAGTATGGAGCTCCTTTTTAATATAGTTGTATAGAAGGTGGCTTCATTTCATTGTATATGTACTCAACCATATAAAAGCATGATATAGCAACTGTAAGAGCAGTTACATTGAATGCAAGAGATACGTTCATCAGATTTTGAAGTTGGTTGTACAAGCAGTGATTACTGACACTGTATTGATATCACGTTGGAAAACCTAGAAATTTCACTGTTGTCTAACCAAGCGATCGCAGAAGAGTAATCAACGAATACTATACAAGAAATACATTGGATTGTAAATTGTAATAGTTTGTTACACAAAATGACTTTCTGCGTTACTCCCGAGGAATCCCACTGAGTGGCAGTATGGAGCACCTTTTTACTGTAGTTGTATAGAAGGTGGCTTCATTTCATTGTATATGTACTCAACCATATAAAAGCATGATATAGCAACTGTAAGAGCAGTTACATTGAATGCCAGAGATACATTCATCAGATTTTGAAGTTCTTTGTACAAGGAGTGATAACTGACACTGTACTTAAAATCACTTTGTAAATACCTAGAAATATCACTATCCTGTAACCAACAGATCATTGAAAAGAGTAATCAATGAATACTATACAAGAAATTATATATTGTAATAGTTTGTTACACAAAATGACTTTCTGCGTTACTCCCGAGGAATCCCACTGAGTGGCAGTATGGAGCTCCTTTTTAGTATAGTTGTATAGAAGGTGGCTTCATTTCATTGTATATGTACTCAACCATATAAAAGCATGATATAGCAACTGTAAGAGCAGTTACATTGAATGGCAGAGATACATTCATCAGATTTTGAAGTTGTTTGTACAAGGAGTGATAACTGACACTGTACTGATATCACTTTGTAAAACCTAGAAATATCACTATCCTGTAACCAACAGATCATTGAAAGGAGTAATCAATGAATACTATACAAGAAATTGTATATTGTAATAGTTTGTTACACAAAATGACTTTCTGCGTTACTCACGAGGAGTCCCACTGAGTGGCAGTATGGAGCACCTTTTTACTATACTTGTATAGAAGGTGGCTTCATTTCATTGTATATGTACTCAACCATATAAAAGCATGATATAGCAACCGTAAGAGCAGTTACATTGAATGCAAGAGATACATTCATCAGATTTTAAAGTTGGTTGTACAAGGAGTGATAACTGACACTGTCCTGATATCACTTTGTAAAACGTAGAAATTTCACTGTTGTCTAACCAAGAGTTCACAGAAGAGTAATCAATGAATACTATACAAGAAATACATTGGATTGTAAATTGTAATAGTTTGTTACACAAAATGACTTTCTGCGTTACTCTCGAGGAATCCCACTGAGTGGCAGTATGGACCACCTTTTTGCTATAGTTGTATAGAAGGTGGCTTCATTTCATTGTATATGTACTCAACCATATAAAAGCATGATATAGCAACTGTAAGAGCAGTTACATTGAATGCCAGAGATACATTCATCAGATTTTGAAGTTCTTTGTAGAAGGAGTGATAACTGACACTGTACTGATATCACTTTGTAAAACGTAGAAATTTCACTGTTGTCTAACCAAGAGTTCACAGAAGAGTAATCAATGAATACTATACAAGAAATACATTGGATTGTAAATTGTAATAGTTTGTTACACAAAATAATTTTCTGCGTTACTCCCGAGGAATCCCACTGAGTGGCAGTATGGAGCACCTTTTTGCTATAGTTGTATAGAAGGTGGCTTCATTTCATTGTATATGTACTCAACCATATAAAAGCATGATATAGCAACTTTAAGAAGAGTTACATTGAATGCCAGAGATACATTCATCAGATTTTGAAGTTGGTTGTACAAGGAGTGATAACTGACACTGTACTGATATCACTTTGTAAAACCTAGAAATATCACTATCCTGTAACCAACAGATCATTGAAAAGAATAATCAATGAATACTATACAAGAAATTATATATTGTAATAGTTTGTTACACAAAATGACTTTCTGCGTTACTCCCGAGGAATCCCACTGAGTGGCAGTATGGAGCTCCTTTTTACTATAGTTGTATAGAAGGTGGCTTCATTTCATTGTATATGTACTCAACCATATAAAAGCATGATATAGCAACTGTAAGAGCAGTTACATTGAATGCCAGAGATACATTCATCAGATTTTGAAGTTGGTTGTACAAGGAGTGATAACTGACACTGTACTTAAAATCACTTTGTAAAACCTAGAAATATCACTATCCTGTAACCAACAGATCATTGAAAAGAGTAATCAATGAATACTATACAAGAAATTATATATTGTAATAGTTTGTTACACAAAATGACTTTCTGCGTTACTCCCGAGGAATCCCACTGAGTGGCAGTATGGAGATCCTTTTTACTATAGTTGTACAGAAGGTGGCTTTATTTCATTGTATATGTACTCAACCATATAAAATCATGATATAGCAACTGTAAGAGCAGTTACATTGAATGCAAGAGATACGTTCATCAGATTTTGAAGTTGTTTGTACAAGGAGTGATTACTGACACTGTATTGATATCACGTTGGAAAACCTAGAAATTTCACTGTTGTCTAACCAAGCGATCGCAGAAGAGTAATCAACGAATACTATACAAGAAATACATTGGATTCTAAATTGTAATAGTTTGTTACACAAAATGACTTTCTGCGTTACTCTCGAGGAATCCCACTGAGTGGCAGTATGGAGCACCTTTTTACTGTAGTTGTATAGAAGGTGGCTTCATTTCATTGTATATGTACTCAACCATATAAAATCAAGATATATCAACTGTAAGAGCAATTAGATTGAATGCAAGAGATACATTCATCAGATTTTGAAGTTGGTTGTACAAGGAGTGATAACTGACACTGTACTGATATCACTTTGTAAAACGTAGAAATTTCACTGTTGTCTAACCAAGAGTTCACAGAAGAGTAATCAATGAATACTATACAAGAAATACATTGGATTGTAAATTGTAATAGTTTGTTACACAAAATGACTTTCTGTGTTACTCCCGAGGAATCCCACTGAGTGGCAGTATGGAGCACCTTTTTGCTATAGTTGTATAGAAGGTGGCTTCATTTCATTGTATATGTACTCAACCATATAAAAGCATGATATAGCAACTGAAAGAGCACTTACATTGAATGCCAGAGATACATTCATCAGATTTTGAAGTTGTTTGTACAAGGAGTGATAACTGACACTGTACTGATATCACTTTGTAAAACCTAGAAATATCACTATCCTGTAACCAACAGATCATTGAAAAGAGTAATCAATGAATACTATACAAGAAATTGTATATTGTAATAGTTTGTTACACAAAATAACTTTCTGCGTTATTCCCGAGGAATCCCACTGAGTGGCAGTATGGAGCACCTTTTTACTATAGTTGTATAGAAGGTGGCTTCATTTCATTGTATATGTACTCAACCATATAAAAGCATGATATAGCAACTGTAAGAGCAGTTACATTGAATGGAAGAGATACATTCATCAGATTTTGAAGTTGGTTGTACAAGGAGTGATTACTGACACTGTATTGATAGCACGTTGTGAAACCTAGAAATTTCACTGTTGTCTAACCAAGCGATCGCAGAAGAGTAATCAACGAATACTATACAAGAAATACATTGGATTGTAAATTGTAATAGTTTGTTACACAAAATGACTTTCTGCGTTACTCCCGAGGAATCCCACTGAGTGGCAGTATGGAGCACCTTTTTACTGTAGTTGTATAGAAGGTGGCTTCATTTCATTGTATATGTACTCAACCATATAAAAGCATGATATAGCAACGGTAAGAGCAGTTACATTGAATGCAAGAGATACATTCATCAGATTTTGAAGTTGGTTCTACAAGGAGTGGTAACTGACACTGTGCTGATATCACTTTGTAAAACGTAGAAATTTCACTGTTGTCTAACCAAGAGTTCACAGAAGAGTAATCAATAAATACTATCCAAGAAATACATTGGATTGTAAATTGTAATAGTTTGTTACACAAAATGACTTTCTGCGTTACTCCCGAGGAATCCCACTAAGTGGCAGTATGGAGCACCTTTTTGCTATAGTTGTATAGAAGGTGGCTTCATTTCATTGTATATGTACTCAACCATATAAAAGCATGAAATAGCAACTGTAAGAGCAGTTACATTGAATGCCAGAGATACATTCATCAGATTTTGAAGTTGTTTGTACAAGGAGTGATAACTGACACTGTACTGATATCACTTTGTAAAACCTAGAAATATCACTATCGTGTAACCAACAGATCATTGAAAAGAGTAATCAATGAATACTATACAAGAAATTGTATATTGTAATAGTTTGTTACACAAAATGACTTTCTGCGTTACTCACGAGGAATCCCACTGAGTGGCAGTATGGAGCACCTTTTTACTATACTTGTATAGAAGGTGGCTTCATTTCATTGTATATGTACTCAACCATATAAAAGCATGATATAGCAACTGTAAGAGCAGTGACATTGAATGCAAGAGATACATTCATCAGATTTTAAAGTT
Organism: Lepidodactylus listeri; assembly: GCA_029233225.1. Classification (NCBI taxonomy): domain Eukaryota; kingdom Metazoa; phylum Chordata; class Lepidosauria; order Squamata; family Gekkonidae; genus Lepidodactylus; species Lepidodactylus listeri. The sequence goes on along the minus strand of JARCFY010000005.1, from coordinate 139,440,588 downwards.
GGTTGTACAAGGAGTGATAACTGACACTGTCCTGATATCACTTTGTAAAACGTAGAAATTTCACTGTTGTCTAACCAAGAGTTCACAGAAGAGTAATCAATGAATACTATACAAGAAATACATTGGATTGTAAATTGTAATAGTTTGTTACACAAAATGACTTTCTGCGTTACTCCCGAGGAATCCCACTGAGTGGCAGTATGGAGCACCTTTTTGCTATAGTTGTATAGAAGGTGGCTTCATTTCATTGTATATGTACTCAACCATATAAAAGCATGATATAGCAACTGTAAGAGCAGTTACATTGAATGCCAGAGATACATTCATCAGATTTTGAAGTTCTTTGTACAAGGAGTGATAACTGACACTGTACTGATATCACTTTGTAAAACCTAGAAATATCACTATCCTGTAACCAACAGATCATTGAAAAGAGTAATCAATGAATACTATACAAGAAATTGTATATCGTAATAGTTTGTTACACAAAATGACTTTCTGCGTTACTCCCGAGGAATCCCACTGAGTTGCAGTATGGAGCACCTTTTTGCTATAGTTGTATAGAAGGTGGCTTCATTTCATTGTATATGTACTCAACCATATAAAAGCATGATATAGCAACTGTAAGAGCAGTTACATTGAATGCCAGAGATACATTCATCAGATTTTGAAGTTGGTTGTACAAGGAGTGATAACTGACACTGTACTGATATCACTTTGTAAAACCTAGAAATATCACTATCCTGTAACCAACAGATCATTGAAAAGAGTAATCAATGAATACTATACAAGAAATTATATATTGTAATAGTTTGTTACACAAAATGACTTTCTGCGTTACTCCCGAGGAATCCCACTGAGTGGCAGTATGGAGCTCCTTTTTACTATAGTTGTATAGAAGGTGGCTTCATTTCATTGTATATGTACTCAACCATATAAAAGCATGATATAGCAACTGTAAGAGCAGTTACATTGAATGCCAGAGATACATTCATCAGATTTTGAAGTTGTTTGTACAAGGAGTGATAACTGACACTGTACTTAAAATCACTTTGTAAAACCTAGAAATATCACTATCCTGTAACCAACAGATCATTGAAAAGAGTAATCAATGAATACTATACAAGAAATTATATATTGTAATAGTTTGTTACACAAAATGACTTTCTGCGTTACTCCCGAGGAATCCCACTGAGTGGCAGTATGGAGCTCCTTTTTAATATAGTTGTATAGAAGGTGGCTTCATTTCATTGTATATGTACTCAACCATATAAAAGCATGATATAGCAACTGTAAGAGCAGTTACATTGAATGCAAGAGATACGTTCATCAGATTTTGAAGTTGGTTGTACAAGCAGTGATTACTGACACTGTATTGATATCACGTTGGAAAACCTAGAAATTTCACTGTTGTCTAACCAAGCGATCGCAGAAGAGTAATCAACGAATACTATACAAGAAATACATTGGATTGTAAATTGTAATAGTTTGTTACACAAAATGACTTTCTGCGTTACTCCCGAGGAATCCCACTGAGTGGCAGTATGGAGCACCTTTTTACTGTAGTTGTATAGAAGGTGGCTTCATTTCATTGTATATGTACTCAACCATATAAAAGCATGATATAGCAACTGTAAGAGCAGTTACATTGAATGCCAGAGATACATTCATCAGATTTTGAAGTTCTTTGTACAAGGAGTGATAACTGACACTGTACTTAAAATCACTTTGTAAATACCTAGAAATATCACTATCCTGTAACCAACAGATCATTGAAAAGAGTAATCAATGAATACTATACAAGAAATTATATATTGTAATAGTTTGTTACACAAAATGACTTTCTGCGTTACTCCCGAGGAATCCCACTGAGTGGCAGTATGGAGCTCCTTTTTAGTATAGTTGTATAGAAGGTGGCTTCATTTCATTGTATATGTACTCAACCATATAAAAGCATGATATAGCAACTGTAAGAGCAGTTACATTGAATGGCAGAGATACATTCATCAGATTTTGAAGTTGTTTGTACAAGGAGTGATAACTGACACTGTACTGATATCACTTTGTAAAACCTAGAAATATCACTATCCTGTAACCAACAGATCATTGAAAGGAGTAATCAATGAATACTATACAAGAAATTGTATATTGTAATAGTTTGTTACACAAAATGACTTTCTGCGTTACTCACGAGGAGTCCCACTGAGTGGCAGTATGGAGCACCTTTTTACTATACTTGTATAGAAGGTGGCTTCATTTCATTGTATATGTACTCAACCATATAAAAGCATGATATAGCAACCGTAAGAGCAGTTACATTGAATGCAAGAGATACATTCATCAGATTTTAAAGTTGGTTGTACAAGGAGTGATAACTGACACTGTCCTGATATCACTTTGTAAAACGTAGAAATTTCACTGTTGTCTAACCAAGAGTTCACAGAAGAGTAATCAATGAATACTATACAAGAAATACATTGGATTGTAAATTGTAATAGTTTGTTACACAAAATGACTTTCTGCGTTACTCTCGAGGAATCCCACTGAGTGGCAGTATGGACCACCTTTTTGCTATAGTTGTATAGAAGGTGGCTTCATTTCATTGTATATGTACTCAACCATATAAAAGCATGATATAGCAACTGTAAGAGCAGTTACATTGAATGCCAGAGATACATTCATCAGATTTTGAAGTTCTTTGTAGAAGGAGTGATAACTGACACTGTACTGATATCACTTTGTAAAACGTAGAAATTTCACTGTTGTCTAACCAAGAGTTCACAGAAGAGTAATCAATGAATACTATACAAGAAATACATTGGATTGTAAATTGTAATAGTTTGTTACACAAAATAATTTTCTGCGTTACTCCCGAGGAATCCCACTGAGTGGCAGTATGGAGCACCTTTTTGCTATAGTTGTATAGAAGGTGGCTTCATTTCATTGTATATGTACTCAACCATATAAAAGCATGATATAGCAACTTTAAGAAGAGTTACATTGAATGCCAGAGATACATTCATCAGATTTTGAAGTTGGTTGTACAAGGAGTGATAACTGACACTGTACTGATATCACTTTGTAAAACCTAGAAATATCACTATCCTGTAACCAACAGATCATTGAAAAGAATAATCAATGAATACTATACAAGAAATTATATATTGTAATAGTTTGTTACACAAAATGACTTTCTGCGTTACTCCCGAGGAATCCCACTGAGTGGCAGTATGGAGCTCCTTTTTACTATAGTTGTATAGAAGGTGGCTTCATTTCATTGTATATGTACTCAACCATATAAAAGCATGATATAGCAACTGTAAGAGCAGTTACATTGAATGCCAGAGATACATTCATCAGATTTTGAAGTTGGTTGTACAAGGAGTGATAACTGACACTGTACTTAAAATCACTTTGTAAAACCTAGAAATATCACTATCCTGTAACCAACAGATCATTGAAAAGAGTAATCAATGAATACTATACAAGAAATTATATATTGTAATAGTTTGTTACACAAAATGACTTTCTGCGTTACTCCCGAGGAATCCCACTGAGTGGCAGTATGGAGATCCTTTTTACTATAGTTGTACAGAAGGTGGCTTTATTTCATTGTATATGTACTCAACCATATAAAATCATGATATAGCAACTGTAAGAGCAGTTACATTGAATGCAAGAGATACGTTCATCAGATTTTGAAGTTGTTTGTACAAGGAGTGATTACTGACACTGTATTGATATCACGTTGGAAAACCTAGAAATTTCACTGTTGTCTAACCAAGCGATCGCAGAAGAGTAATCAACGAATACTATACAAGAAATACATTGGATTCTAAATTGTAATAGTTTGTTACACAAAATGACTTTCTGCGTTACTCTCGAGGAATCCCACTGAGTGGCAGTATGGAGCACCTTTTTACTGTAGTTGTATAGAAGGTGGCTTCATTTCATTGTATATGTACTCAACCATATAAAATCAAGATATATCAACTGTAAGAGCAATTAGATTGAATGCAAGAGATACATTCATCAGATTTTGAAGTTGGTTGTACAAGGAGTGATAACTGACACTGTACTGATATCACTTTGTAAAACGTAGAAATTTCACTGTTGTCTAACCAAGAGTTCACAGAAGAGTAATCAATGAATACTATACAAGAAATACATTGGATTGTAAATTGTAATAGTTTGTTACACAAAATGACTTTCTGCGTTACTCCCGAGGAATCCCACTGAGTGGCAGTATGGAGCACCTTTTTGCTATAGTTGTATAGAAGGTGGCTTCATTTCATTGTATATGTACTCAACCATATAAAAGCATGATATAGCAACTGAAAGAGCACTTACATTGAATGCCAGAGATACATTCATCAGATTTTGAAGTTGTTTGTACAAGGAGTGATAACTGACACTGTACTGATATCACTTTGTAAAACCTAGAAATATCACTATCCTGTAACCAACAGATCATTGAAAAGAGTAATCAATGAATACTATACAAGAAATTGTATATTGTAATAGTTTGTTACACAAAATAACTTTCTGCGTTATTCCCGAGGAATCCCACTGAGTGGCAGTATGGAGCACCTTTTTACTATAGTTGTATAGAAGGTGGCTTCATTTCATTGTATATGTACTCAACCATATAAAAGCATGATATAGCAACTGTAAGAGCAGTTACATTGAATGGAAGAGATACATTCATCAGATTTTGAAGTTGGTTGTACAAGGAGTGATTACTGACACTGTATTGATAGCACGTTGTGAAACCTAGAAATTTCACTGTTGTCTAACCAAGCGATCGCAGAAGAGTAATCAACGAATACTATACAAGAAATACATTGGATTGTAAATTGTAATAGTTTGTTACACAAAATGACTTTCTGCGTTACTCCCGAGGAATCCCACTGAGTGGCAGTATGGAGCACCTTTTTACTGTAGTTGTATAGAAGGTGGCTTCATTTCATTGTATATGTACTCAACCATATAAAAGCATGATATAGCAACGGTAAGAGCAGTTACATTGAATGCAAGAGATACATTCATCAGATTTTGAAGTTGGTTCTACAAGGAGTGGTAACTGACACTGTGCTGATATCACTTTGTAAAACGTAGAAATTTCACTGTTGTCTAACCAAGAGTTCACAGAAGAGTAATCAATAAATACTATCCAAGAAATACATTGGATTGTAAATTGTAATAGTTTGTTACACAAAATGACTTTCTGCGTTACTCCCGAGGAATCCCACTAAGTGGCAGTATGGAGCACCTTTTTGCTATAGTTGTATAGAAGGTGGCTTCATTTCATTGTATATGTACTCAACCATATAAAAGCATGAAATAGCAACTGTAAGAGCAGTTACATTGAATGCCAGAGATACATTCATCAGATTTTGAAGTTGTTTGTACAAGGAGTGATAACTGACACTGTACTGATATCACTTTGTAAAACCTAGAAATATCACTATCGTGTAACCAACAGATCATTGAAAAGAGTAATCAATGAATACTATACAAGAAATTGTATATTGTAATAGTTTGTTACACAAAATGACTTTCTGCGTTACTCACGAGGAATCCCACTGAGTGGCAGTATGGAGCACCTTTTTACTATACTTGTATAGAAGGTGGCTTCATTTCATTGTATATGTACTCAACCATATAAAAGCATGATATAGCAACTGTAAGAGCAGTGACATTGAATGCAAGAGATACATTCATCAGATTTTAAAGTTGGTTGTACAAGGAGTGATAACTGACACTGTCCTGATATCACTTTGTAAAACGTAGAAATTTCACTGTTGTCTAACCAAGAGTTCACAGAAGAGTAATCAATGAATACTATACAAGAAATACATTGGATTGTAAATTGTAATAGTTTGTTACACAAAATGACTTTCTGCGTTACTCCCGAGGAATCCCACTGAGTGGCAGTATGGAGCACCTTTTTGCTATAGTTGTATAGAAGGTGGCTTCATTTCATTGTATATGTACTCAACCATATAAAAGCATGATATAGCAACTGTAAGAGCAGTTACATTGAATGCCAGAGATACATTCATCAGATTTTGAAGTTCTTTGTACAAGGAGTGATAACTGACACTGTACTGATATCACTTTGTAAAACGTTGAAATTTCACTGTTGTCTAACCAAGAGTTCACAGAAGAGTAATCAATGAATACTATAAAAGAAATACATTGGATTGTAAATTGTAATAGTTTGTTACACAAAATGACTTTCTGCGTTATTCCCGAGGAATCCCACTGAGTGGCAGTATGGAGCACCTTTTTGCTATAGTTGTATAGAAGGTGGCTTCATTTCATTGTATATGTACTCAACCATATAAAAGCATGATATAGCAACTGTAAGAGCAGTTACATTGAACGCCAGAGATACATTCATCAGATGTTGAAGTTCTTTGTAGAAGGAGTGATAACTGACACTGTACTGATATCACTTTGTAAAACGTAGAAATTTCACTGTTGTCTAACCAAGAGTTCACAGAAGAGTAATCAATGAATACTATACAAGAAATACATTGGATTGTAAATTGTAATAGTTTGTTACACAAAATAACTTTCTGCGTTACTCCCGAGGAATCCCACTGAGTGGCAGTATGGAGCACCTTTTTGCTATAGTTGTATAGAAGGTGGCTTCATTTCATTGTATATGTACTCAACCATATAAAAGCATGATATAGCAACTGTAAGAAGAGTTACATTGAATGCCAGAGATACATTCATCAGATTTTGAAGTTGGTTGTACAAGGAGTGATAACTGACACTGTACTGATATCACTTTGTAAAACCTAGAAATATCACTATCCTGTAACCAACATATCATTGAAAAGAGTAATCAATGAATACTATACAAGAAATTATATATTGTAATAGTTTGTTACACAAAATGACTTTCTGCGTTACTCCCGAGGAATCCCACTGAGTGGCAGTATGGAGCTCCTTTTTACTATAGTTGTATAGAAGGTGGCTTCATTTCATTGTATATGTACTCAACCATATAAAAGCATGATATAGCAACTGTAAGAGCAGTTACATTGAATGCAAGAGATACGTTCATCAGATTTTGAAGTTGTTTGTACAAGGAGTGATTACTGACACTGTATTGATATTACGTTGGAATACCTAGAAATTTCACTGTTGTCTAACCAAGCGATCGCAGAAGAGTAATCAACGAATACTATACAAGAAATACATTGGATTGTAAATTGTAATAGTTTGTTACACAAAATGACTTTCTGCGTTACTCCCGAGGAATCCCACTGAGTGGCAGTATGGAGCACCTTTTTCTTCTAGCTGTATAGAACCTAAAAATATCACTATCCTGTAACCAACAGATCATTGAAAAGAGTAATCAATGAATACTATACAAAAAATTGTATATTGTAATAGTTTGTTACATAAAATGACTTTCTGCGTTACTCCGAGGAATCCCACTGAGTGGCAGTATGGAGGACCTTTTTACTATAGTTGCATAGAAGGTGGCTTCATTTCATTGTATATGTACTCAACCATATAAAAGCATGATATATCAACTGTAAGAGCAATTACATTGAATGCAATCCTTACATTCATCAGATTTTTAAGTTGGTTGTACAAGGAGTGATAACTGACACTGTATTGATATCACTTTGTAAAACGTAGAAATTTCAGTTTTGTCATACCAAGAGATCACAGAAGAGTAATCAATGAATACTATACAAGAAATAGATTGGATTGTAAATTGTAATAGTTTGTTAACACAAAATGCCTTTCTGCGTTACTCCCGAGGAATCCCACTGAGTGGCAGTATGGAGCACCTTTTTCCTCTAGCTGTATAGAAGGTGGCTTCATTTCATTGTATATGTACTCAATCATGTAGAAGCATGATATATCAACTGTAAGAGCAATTACATTGAATGCCAGAGATACATTCATCAGATTTTGAAGTTGGTTGTACAAGGAGTGATAACTGACACTGTATTGATATCACTTTGTAAAACCTAGAAATATCACTATCCTGTAACCAACAGATCATTGAAAAGAGTGATCAATGAATACTATACAAGAAATACTATACTGACAATACAGTGTCAGTTATCACTCCTTGTACAACCAACTTCAAAATCTGATGAATGTATGTCTTGCATTCAATGTAACTGCTCTTACCGTTGCTATATCATGCTTTTATACGGTTCAGTACATATACAATGAAATGAAGCCACCTTCTATAAAACTATAGTAAAAAGGTGCTCCATACTGCCACTCAGTGGGATTCCTCGGGAGTAACGCAGAAAGTCATTTTGTGTAACAAACTATTACAATATACAATTTCTTGTACAGTCAGTTATCACTCCTTGTACAACCAACTTCAAAATCTGAGAATGAATCTCTTGCATTCAATTTAATTGCTCTTATATCATGCTATTACATGATTGAGTACATATACAATGAAATGAAGCCACCTTCTATACAGCTAGAGGAAAAAGGTGTTCTATACTGCCACTCAGTGGGATTCCTCGGGAGTAACACAGAAAGTCATTTTGTTTTAGAAACTATTACAATTTACAATCCAATGTATTTCTTCTATAGTATTCATTGATTACTCTTCTATGATCTCTTGGTTCGACAACAGTGAAATTTCTAGGTTTTACAAAGTGATATCAATACAGTGTCAGTTATCACTCCTTGTACAACCAACTTCAAAATCTGATGAATGTATGTCTTGCATTCAATGTAACTGCTCTTACCGTTGCTATATCATGCTTTTATACGGTTCAGTACATATACAATGAAATGAAGCCACCTTCTATAAAACTATAGTAAAAAGGTGCTCCATACTGCCACTCAGTGGGATTCCTCGGGAGTAACGCAGAAAGTCATTTTGTGTAACAAACTATTACAATATACAATTTCTTGTATAGTATTCAATGATCACTCTTTTCAATGATCTGTTGGTTACAGGATAGTGATATTTCTAGGTTTTACAAAGTGATATCACTACAGTGTCAGTTATCACTCCTTGTACAACCAACTTTACAATCTGATGAATGTATGTCTTGCATTCAATGTAATTGCTCTTACATTTGATGTATCTTGCTTTTATATGGTTGAGTACATATACAATGAAATGAAGCCACCTTCTATACAACTATAGTAAAAAGGTGCTCCATACTGCCACTCAGTGGGATTCCTCGGGAGTAACACAGAAAGTCATTTTGTGTTACAAACTATTACAATTTACAATACAATGTATTTCTTGTATACTATTCATTGATTACTCTTCTGTGATCTCTTGGTTAGACAACAGTGAAATTTCTACGTTTTACAAACTGATATCAATACAGTGTCAATTAACACTCCTTGTAAAACCAACTTCAAATCTGATGAATGTATGTCTTGCATTCAATGTAACTGCTCTTACCGTTGCTATATCATGCTTTGATATGGTTGAGTACATATACAATTAAATGAAGCCACCTTCTATACAACTATGGTAAAAAGGTGCTCCATACTGCCACACAGTGGGATTCCTCGTGAGTAACGCAGAAAGTCATTTTGTGTAACAAACTATTACAATATACAATTTCTTGTATAGTATTAATTGATTACTCTTTTCAATGATCTGTTGGTTATAGGATAGTGATATTTCTAGGTTTTACAAAGTGATATCAGTACAGTCAGTTATCACTCCTTGTACAACCAACTTCAAAATCTGAGAATGAATCTCTTGCATTCAATTTAATTGCTCTTATATCATGCTATTACATGATTGAGTACATATACAATGAAATGAAGCCACCTTCTATACAGCTAGTGGAAAAAGGTGTTCTATTCTGCCACTCAGTGGGATTCCTCGGGAGTAACACAGAAAGTCATTTTGTGTTAGAAACTATTACAATTTACAATCCAATGTATTTCTTGTATAGTATTCATTGATTACTCTTCTATGATCTCTTGGTTCGACAACAGTGAAATTTCTAGGTTTTACAAAGTGATATCAATACAGTGTCAGTTATCACTCCTTGTTCAACCAACTTCAAAATCTGATGAATGTATGTCTTGCATTCAATGTAACTGCTCTTACCGTTGCTATATCATGCTTTTATACGGTTCAGTACATATACAATGAAATGAAGCCACCTTCTATAAAACTATAGTAAAAAGGTGCTCCATACTGCCACTCAGTGGGATTCCTCGGGAGTAACGCAGAAAGTCATTTTGTGTAACAAACTATTACAATATACAATTTCTTGTATAGTATTCAATGATCACTCTTTTCAATGATCTGTTGGTTACAGGATAGTGATATTTCTAGGTTTTACAAAGTGATATCACTACAGTGTCAGTTATCACTCCTTGTACAACCAACTTTACAATCTGATGAATGTATGTCTTGCATTCAATGTAATTGCTCTTACATTTGATGTATCTTGCTTTTATATGGTTGAGTACATATACAATGAAATGAAGCCACCTTCTATACAACTATAGTAAAAAGGTGCTCCATACTGCCACTCAGTGGGATTCCTCGGGAGTAACACAGAAAGTCATTTTGTGTTACAAACTATTACAATTTACAATACAATGTATTTCTTGTATACTATTCATTGATTACTCTTCTGTGATCTCTTGGTTAGACAACAGTGAAATTTCTACGTTTTACAAACTGATATCAATACAGTGTCAATTAACACTCCTTGTAAAACCAACTTCAAATCTGATGAATGTATGTCTTGCATTCAATGTAACTGCTCTTACCGTTGCTATATCATGCTTTTATATGGTTGAGTACATATACAATTAAATGAAGCCACCTTCTATACAACTATGGTAAAAAGGTGCTCCATACTGCTACTCAGTGGGATTCCTCGTGAGTAACGCAGAAAGTCATTTTGTGTAACAAACTATTACAATATACAATTTCTTGTATAGTATTCATTGATTACTCTTTTCAATGTTCTGTTGGTTATAGGATAGTGATATTTCTAGGTTTTACAAAGTGATATCAGTACAGTCAGTTATCACTCCTTGTACAACCAACTTCAAAATCTGAGAATGAATCTCTTGCATTCAATTTAATTGCTCTTATATCATGCTATTACATGATTGAGTACATATACAATGAAATGAAGCCACCTTCTATACAGCTAGAGGAAAAAGGTGTTCTATACTGCCACTCAGTGGGATTCCTCGGGAGTAACACAGAAAGTCATTTTGTGTTACAAACTATTACAATTTACAATACAATGTATTTCTTGTATACTATTCATTGATTACTCTTCTGTGATCTCTTGGTTAGACAACAGTGAAATTTCTACGTTTTACAAACTGATATCAATACAGTGTCAATTAACACTCCTTGTAAAACCAACTTCAAATCTGATGAATGTATGTCTTGCATTCAATGTAACTGCTCTTACCGTTGCTATATCATGCTTTGATATGGTTGAGTACATATACAATTAAATGAAGCCACCTTCTATACAACTATGGTAAAAAGGTGCTCCATACTGCCACTCAGTGGGATTCCTCGTGAGTAACGCAGAAAGTCATTTTGTGTAACAAACTATTACAATATACAATTTCTTGTATAGTATTCATTGATTACTCTTTTCAATGTTCTGTTGGTTATAGGATAGTGATATTTCTAGGTTTTACAAAGTGATATCAGTACAGTCAGTTATCACTCCTTGTACAACCAACTTCAAAATCTGAGAATGAATCTCTTGCATTCAATTTAATTGCTCTTATATCATGCTATTACATGATTGAGTACATATACAATGAAATGAAGCCACCTTCTATACAGCTAGAGGAAAAAGGTGTTCTATACTGCCACTCAGTGGGATTCCTCGGGAGTAACACAGAAAGTCATTTTGTGTTACAAACTATTACAATTTACAATACAATGTATTTCTTGTATACTATTCATTGATTACTCTTCTGTGATCTCTTGGTTAGACAACAGTGAAATTTCTACGTTTTACAAACTGATATCAATACAGTGTCAATTAACACTCCTTGTAAAACCAACTTCAAATCTGATGAATGTATGTCTTGCATTCAATGTAACTGCTCTTACCGTTGCTATATCATGCTTTGATATGGTTGAGTACATATACAATTAAATGAAGCCACCTTCTATACAACTATGGTAAAAAGGTGCTCCATACTGCCACTCAGTGGGATTCCTCGTGAGTAACGCAGAAAGTCATTTTGTGTAACAAACTATTACAATATACAATTTCTTGTATAGTATTCATTGATTACTCTTCTATGATCTCTTGGTTCGACAACAGTGAAATTTCTAGGTTTTACAAAGTGATATCAATACAGTGTCAGTTATCACTCCTTGTACAACCAACTTCAAAATCTGATGAATGTATGTCTTGCATTCAATGTAACTGCTCTTACCGTTGCTATATCATGCTTTTATACGGTTCAGTACATATACAATGAAATGAAGCCACCTTCTATAAAACTATAGTAAAAAGGTGCTCCATACTGCCACTCAGTGGGATTCCTCGGGAGTAACGCAGAAAGTCATTTTGTGTAACAAACTATTACAATATACAATTTCTTGTATAGTATTCAATGATCACTCTTTTCAATGATCTGTTGGTTACAGGATAGTGATATTTCTAGGTTTTACAAAGTGATATCACTACAGTGTCAGTTATCACTCCTTGTACAACCAACTTTACAATCTGATGAATGTATGTCTTGCATTCAATGTAATTGCTCTTACATTTGATGTATCTTGCTTTTATATGGTTGAGTACATATACAATGAAATGAAGCCACCTTCTATACAACTATAGTAAAAAGGTGCTCCATACTGCCACTCAGTGGGATTCCTCGGGAGTAACACAGAAAGTCATTTTGTGTTACAAACTATTACAATTTACAATACAATGTATTTCTTGTATACTATTCATTGATTACTCTTCTGTGATCTCTTGGTTAGACAACAGTGAAATTTCTACGTTTTACAAACTGATATCAATACAGTGTCAATTAACACTCCTTGTAAAACCAACTTCAAATCTGATGAATGTATGTCTTGCATTCAATGTAACTGCTCTTACCGTTGCTATATCATGCTTTGATATGGTTGAGTACATATACAATTAAATGAAGCCACCTTCTATACAACTATGGTAAAAAGGTGCTCCATACTGCCACTCAGTGGGATTCCTCGTGAGTAACGCAGAAAGTCATTTTGTGTAACAAACTATTACAATATACAATTTCTTGTATAGTATTCATTGATTACTCTTTTCAATGTTCTGTTGGTTATAGGATAGTGATATTTCTAGGTTTTACAAAGTGATATCAGTACAGTCAGTTATCACTCCTTGTACAACCAACTTCAAAATCTGAGAATGAATCTCTTGCATTCAATTTAATTGCTCTTATATCATGCTATTACATGATTGAGTACATATACAATGAAATGAAGCCACCTTCTATACAGCTAGAGGAAAAAGGTGTTCTATACTGCCACTCAGTGGGATTCCTCGGGAGTAACACAGAAAGTCATTTTGTTTTAGAAACTATTACAATTTACAATCCAATGTATTTCTTCTATAGTATTCATTGATTACTCTTCTATGATCTCTTGGTTCGACAACAGTGAAATTTCTAGGTTTTACAAAGTGATATCAATACAGTGTCAGTTATCACTCCTTGTACAACCAACTTCAAAATCTGATGAATGTATGTCTTGCATTCAATGTAACTGCTCTTACCGTTGCTATATCATGCTTTTATACGGTTCAGTACATATACAATGAAATGAAGCCACCTTCTATAAAACTATAGTAAAAAGGTGCTCCATACTGCCACTCAGTGGGATTCCTCGGGAGTAACGCAGAAAGTCATTTTGTGTAACAAACTATTACAATATACAATTTCTTGTATAGTATTCAATGATCACTCTTTTCAATGATCTGTTGGTTACAGGATAGTGATATTTCTAGGTTTTACAAAGTGATATCACTACAGTGTCAGTTATCACTCCTTGTACAACCAACTTTACAATCTGATGAATGTATGTCTTGCATTCAATGTAATTGCTCTTACATTTGATGTATCTTGCTTTTATATGGTTGAGTACATATACAATGAAATGAAGCCACCTTCTATACAACTATAGTAAAAAGGTGCTCCATACTGCCACTCAGTGGGATTCCTCGGGAGTAACACAGAAAGTCATTTTGTGTTACAAACTATTACAATTTACAATACAATGTATTTCTTGTATACTATTCATTGATTACTCTTCTGTGATCTCTTGGTTAGACAACAGTGAAATTTCTACGTTTTACAAACTGATATCAATACAGTGTCAATTAACACTCCTTGTAAAACCAACTTCAAATCTGATGAATGTATGTCTTGCATTCAATGTAACTGCTCTTACCGTTGCTATATCATGCTTTGATATGGTTGAGTACATATACAATTAAATGAAGCCACCTTCTATACAACTATGGTAAAAAGGTGCTCCATACTGCCACTCAGTGGGATTCCTCGTGAGTAACGCAGAAAGTCATTTTGTGTAACAAACTATTACAATATACAATTTCTTGTATAGTATTCATTGATTACTCTTTTCAATGTTCTGTTGGTTATAGGATAGTGATATTTCTAGGTTTTACAAAGTGATATCAGTACAGTCAGTTATCACTCCTTGTACAACCAACTTCAAAATCTGAGAATGAATCTCTTGCATTCAATTTAATTGCTCTTATATCATGCTATTACATGATTGAGTACATATACAATGAAATGAAGCCACCTTCTATAAAACTATAGTAAAAAGGTGCTCCATGCTGCCACTCAGTGGGATTCCTCGGGAGTAACGCAGAAAGTCATTTTGTGTAACAAACTATTACAATATACAATTTCTTGTATAGTATTCAATGATCACTCTTTTCAATGATCTGTTGGTTACAGGATAGTGATATTTCTAGGTTTTACAAAGTGATATCACTACAGTGTCAGTTATCACTCCTTGTACAACCAACTTTACAATCTGATGAATGTATGTCTTGCATTCAATGTAATTGCTCTTACATTTGATGTATCTTGCTTTTATATGGTTGAGTACATATACAATGAAATGAAGCCACCTTCTATACAACTATAGTAAAAAGGTGCTCCATACTGCCACTCAGTGGGATTCCTCGGGAGTAACACAGAAAGTCATTTTGTGTTACAAACTATTACAATTTACAATACAATGTATTTCTTGTATACTATTCATTGATTACTCTTCTGTGATCTCTTGGTTAGACAACAGTGAAATTTCTACGTTTTACAAACTGATATCAATACAGTGTCAATTAACACTCCTTGTAAAACCAACTTCAAATCTGATGAATGTATGTCTTGCATTCAATGTAACTGCTCTTACCGTTGCTATATCATGCTTTGATATGGTTGAGTACATATACAATTAAATGAAGCCACCTTCTATACAACTATGGTAAAAAGGTGCTCCATACTGCCACTCAGTGGGATTCCTCGTGAGTAACGCAGAAAGTCATTTTGTGTAACAAACTATTACAATATACAATTTCTTGTATAGTATTCATTGATTACTCTTTTCAATGTTCTGTTGGTTATAGGATAGTGATATTTCTAGGTTTTACAAAGTGATATCAGTACAGTCAGTTATCACTCCTTGTACAACCAACTTCAAAATCTGAGAATGAATCTCTTGCATTCAATTTAATTGCTCTTATATCATGCGATTACATGATTGAGTACATATACAATGAAATGAAGCCACCTTCTATACAGCTAGAGGAAAAAGGTGTTCTATACTGCCACTCAGTGGGATTCCTCGGGAGTAACACAGAAAGTCATTTTGTTTTAGAAACTATTACAATTTACAATCCAATGTATTTCTTCTATAGTATTCATTGATTACTCTTCTATGATCTCTTGGTTCGACAACAGTGAAATTTCTAGGTTTTACAAAGTGATATCAATACAGTGTCAGTTATCACTCCTTGTACAACCAACTTCAAAATCTGATGAATGTATGTCTTGCATTCAATGTAACTGCTCTTACCGTTGCTATATCATGCTTTTATACGGTTCAGTACATATACAATGAAATGAAGCCACCTTCTATAAAACTATAGTAAAAAGGTGCTCCATACTGCCACTCAGTGGGATTCCTCGGGAGTAACGCAGAAAGTCATTTTGTGTAACAAACTATTACAATATACAATTTCTTGTATAGTATTCAATGATCACTCTTTTCAATGATCTGTTGGTTACAGGATAGTGATATTTCTAGGTTTTACAAAGTGATATCACTACAGTGTCAGTTATCACTCCTTGTACAACCAACTTTACAATCTGATGAATGTATGTCTTGCATTCAATGTAATTGCTCTTACATTTGATGTATCTTGCTTTTATATGGTTGAGTACATATACAATGAAATGAAGCCACCTTCTATACAACTATAGTAAAAAGGTGCTCCATACTGCCACTCAGTGGGATTCCTCGGGAGTAACACAGAAAGTCATTTTGTGTTACAAACTATTACAATTTACAATACAATGTATTTTTTGTATACTATTCATTGATTACTCTTCTGTGATCTCTTGGTTAGACAACAGTGAAATTTCTACGTTTTACAAACTGATATCAATACAGTGTCAATTAACACTCCTTGTAAAACCAACTTCAAATCTGATGAATGTATGTCTTGCATTCAATGTAACTGCTCTTACCGTTGCTATATCATGCTTTGATATGGTTGAGTACATATACAATTAAATGAAGCCACCTTCTATACAACTATGGTAAAAAGGTGCTCCATACTGCCACTCAGTGGGATTCCTCGTGAGTAACGCAGAAAGTCATTTTGTGTAACAAACTATTACAATATACAATTTCTTGTATAGTATTCATTGATTACTCTTTTCAATGTTCTGTTGGTTATAGGATAGTGATATTTCTAGGTTTTACAAAGTGATATCAGTACAGTCAGTTATCATTCCTTGTACAACCAACTTCAAAATCTGAGAATGAATCTCTTCCATTCAATTTAATTGCTCTTATATCATGCTATTACATGATTGAGTACATATACAATGAAATGAAGCCACCTTCTATAAAACTATAGTAAAAAGGTGCTCCATGCTGCCACTCAGTGGGATTCCTCGGGAGTAACGCAGAAAGTCATTTTGTGTAACAAACTATTACAATATACAATTTCTTGTATAGTATTCAATGATCACTCTTTTCAATGATCTGTTGGTTACAGGATAGTGATATTTCTAGGTTTTACAAAGTGATATCACTACAGTGTCAGTTATCACTCCTTGTACAACCAACTTTACAATCTGATGAATGTATGTCTTGCATTCAATGTAATTGCTCTTACATTTGATGTATCTTGCTTTTATATGGTTGAGTACATATACAATGAAATGAAGCCACCTTCTATACAACTATAGTAAAAAGGTGCTCCATACTGCCACTCAGTGGGATTCCTCGGGAGTAACACAGAAAGTCATTTTGTGTTACAAACTATTACAATTTACAATACAATGTATTTCTTGTATACTATTCATTGATTACTCTTCTGTGATCTCTTGGTTAGACAACAGTGAAATTTCTACGTTTTACAAACTGATATCAATACAGTGTCAATTAACACTCCTTGTAAAACCAACTTCAAATCTGATGAATGTATGTCTTGCATTCAGTGTAACTGCTCTTACCGTTGCTATATCATGCTTTGATATGGTTGAGTACATATACAATTAAATGAAGCCACCTTCTATACAACTATGGTAAAAAGGTGCTTCATACTGCCACTCAGTGGGATTCCTCGTGAGTAACGCAGAAAGTCATTTTGTGTAACAAACTATTACAATATACAATTTCTTGTATAGTATTCATTGATTACTCTTTTCAATGTTCTGTTGGTTATAGGATAGTGATATTTCTAGGTTTTACAAAGTGATATCAGTACAGTCAGTTATCACTCCTTGTACAACCAACTTCAAAATCTGAGAATGAATCTCTTGCATTCAATTTAATTGCTCTTATATCATGCTATTACATGATTGAGTACATATACAATGAAATGAAGCCACCTTCTATACAGCTAGAGGAAAAAGGTGTTCTATACTGCCACTCAGTGGGATTCCTCGGGAGTAACACAGAAAGTCATTTTGTTTTAGAAACTATTACAATTTACAATCCAATGTATTTCTTCTATAGTATTCATTGATTACTCTTCTATGATCTCTTGGTTCGACAACAGTGAAATTTCTAGGTTTTACAAAGTGATATCAATACAGTGTCAGTTATCACTCCTTGTACAACCAACTTCAAAATCTGATGAATGTATGTCTTGCATTCAATGTAACTGCTCTTACCGTTGCTATATCATGCTTTTATACGGTTCAGTACATATACAATGAAATGAAGCCACCTTCTATAAAACTATAGTAAAAAGGTGCTCCATGCTGCCACTCAGTGGGATTCCTCGGGAGTAACGCAGAAAGTCATTTTGTGTAACAAACTATTACAATATACAATTTCTTGTATAGTATTCAATGATCACTCTTTTCAATGATCTGTTGGTTACAGGATAGTGATATTTCTAGGTTTTACAAAGTGATATCACTACAGTGTCAGTTATCACTCCTTGTACAACCAACTTTACAATCTGATGAATGTATGTCTCGCATTCAATGTAATTGCTCTTACATTTGATGTATCTTGCTTTTATATGGTTGAGTACATATACAATGAAATGAAGCCACCTTCTATACAACTATAGTAAAAAGGTGCTCCATACTGCCACTCAGTGGGATTCCTCGGGAGTAACACAGAAAGTCATTTTGTGTTACAAACTATTACAATTTACAATACAATGTATTTCTTGTATACTATTCATTGATTACTCTTCTGTGATCTCTTGGTTAGACAACAGTGAAATTTCTACGTTTTACAAACTGATATCAATACAGTGTCAATTAACACTCCTTGTAAAACCAACTTCAAATCTGATGAATGTATGTCTTGCATTCAATGTAACTGCTCTTACCGTTGCTATATCATGCTTTGATATGGTTGAGTACATATACAATTAAATGAAGCCACCTTCTATACAACTATGGTAAAAAGGTGCTCCATACTGCCACTCAGTGGGATTCCTCGTGAGTAACGCAGAAAGTCATTTTGTGTAACAAACTATTACAATATACAATTTCTTGTATAGTATTCATTGATTACTCTTTTCAATGTTCTGTTGGTTATAGGATAGTGATATTTCTAGGTTTTACAAAGTGATATCAGTACAGTCAGTTATCACTCCTTGTACAACCAACTTCAAAATCTGAGAATGAATCTCTTGCATTCAATTTAATTGCTCTTATATCATGCTATTACATGATTGAGTACATATACAATGAAATGAAGCCACCTTCTATACAGCTAGAGGAAAAAGGTGTTCTATACTGCCACTCAGTGGGATTCCTCGGGAGTAACACAGAAAGTCATTTTGTTTTAGAAACTATTACAATTTACAATCCAATGTATTTCTTCTATAGTATTCATTGATTACTCTTCTATGATCTCTTGGTTCGACAACAGTGAAATTTCTAGGTTTTACAAAGTGATATCAATACAGTGTCAGTTATCACTCCTTGTACAACCAACTTCAAAATCTGATGAATGTATGTCTTGCATTCAATGTAACTGCTCTTACCGTTGCTATATCATGCTTTTATACGGTTCAGTACATATACAATGAAATGAAGCCACCTTCTATAAAACTATAGTAAAAAGGTGCTCCATACTGCCACTCAGTGGGATTCCTCGGGAGTAACGCAGAAAGTCATTTTGTGTAACAAACTATTACAATATACAATTTCTTGTATAGTATTCAATGATCACTCTTTTCAATGATCTGTTGGTTACAGGATAGTGATATTTCTAGGTTTTACAAAGTGATATCACTACAGTGTCAGTTATCACTCCTTGTACAACCAACTTTACAATCTGATGAATGTATGTCTTGCATTCAATGTAATTGCTCTTACATTTGATGTATCTTGCTTTTATATGGTTGAGTACATATACAATGAAATGAAGCCACCTTCTATACAACTATAGTAAAAAGGTGCTCCATACTGCCACTCAGTGGGATTCCTCGGGAGTAACACAGAAAGTCATTTTGTGTTACAAACTATTACAATTTACAATACAATGTATTTCTTGTATACTATTCATTGATTACTCTTCTGTGATCTCTTGGTTAGACAACAGTGAAATTTCTACGTTTTACAAACTGATATCAATACAGTGTCAATTAACACTCCTTGTAAAACCAACTTCAAATCTGATGAATGTATGTCTTGCATTCAATGTAACTGCTCTTACCGTTGCTATATCATGCTTTGATATGGTTGAGTACATATACAATTAAATGAAGCCACCTTCTATACAACTATGGTAAAAAGGTGCTCCATACTGCCACTCAGTGGGATTCCTCGTGAGTAACGCAGAAAGTCATTTTGTGTAACAAACTATTACAATATACAATTTCTTGTATAGTATTCATTGATTACTCTTTTCAATGTTCTGTTGGTTATAGGATAGTGATATTTCTAGGTTTTACAAAGTGATATCAGTACAGTCAGTTATCACTCCTTGTACAACCAACTTCAAAATCTGAGAATGAATCTCTTGCATTCAATTTAATTGCTCTTATATCATGCTATTACATGATTGAGTACATATACAATGAAATGAAGCCACCTTCTATACAGCTAGAGGAAAAAGGTGTTCTATACTGCCACTCAGTGGGATTCCTCGGGAGTAACACAGAAAGTCATTTTGTGTTACAAACTATTACAATTTACAATACAATGTATTTCTTGTATACTATTCATTGATTACTCTTCTGTGATCTCTTGGTTAGACAACAGTGAAATTTCTACGTTTTACAAACTGATATCAATACAGTGTCAATTAACACTCCTTGTAAAACCAACTTCAAATCTGATGAATGTATGTCTTGCATTCAATGTAACTGCTCTTACCGTTGCTATATCATGCTTTGATATGGTTGAGTACATATACAATTAAATGAAGCCACCTTCTATACAACTATGGTAAAAAGGTGCTCCATACTGCCACTCAGTGGGATTCCTCGAGAGTAACGCAGAAAGTCATTTTGTGTAACAAACTATTACAATATACAATTTCTTGTATAGTATTCATTGATTACTCTTTTCAATGTTCTGTTGGTTATAGGATAGTGATATTTCTAGGTTTTACAAAGTGATATCAGTACAGTCAGTTATCACTCCTTGTACAACCAACTTCAAAATCTGAGAATGAATCTCTTGCATTCAATTTAATTGCTCTTATATCATGCGATTACATGATTGAGTACATATACAATGAAATGAAGCCACCTTCTATACAGCTAGAGGAAAAAGGTGTTCTATACTGCCACTCAGTGGGATTCCTCGGGAGTAACACAGAAAGTCATTTTGTTTTAGAAACTATTACAATTTACAATACAATGTATTTCTTGTATACTATTCATTGATTACTCTTCTGTGATCTCTTGGTTAGACAACAGTGAAATTTCTACGTTTTACAAACTGATATCAATACAATGTCAATTATCACTCCTTGTACAACCAACTTCAAATCTGATGAATGTATGTCTTGCATTCAATGTAACTGCTCTTACCGTTGCTATATCATGCTTTGATATGTTTGAGTACATATACAATAAAATGAAGCCACCTTCTATACAACTATAGTAAAATATCTTGCTTTTATATGGTTGAGTACATATACAATTAAATGAAGCCTACTTCTATACAGCTGGAGGAAAAAGGTGCTCCATACTGCCACTCAGCAGGATTCCTCAGGAGTAACACAGAAAATCATTTTGTTTAATAAACTATTACAATTTACAATCCAATGTATTTCTTGTATAGTATTCATTGAATACTCTTCTGCGATCTCTTGGTTGGATAACAGTGAAATTTCTAGGTTTTACAAAGTGATATCAAAACACTGTCAGTTATCACTCCTTGTACAACCAATTTCAAAATCTGATGAATTTATCTCTTCCATTCTATGTAACTGCTCTTACAGTTGCTATATCATGCTTTTATATGGTTGAGTACAAATACAATGAAATGAAGCCACCTTCTATACAACTATAGTAAAAAGGTGCTCCATACTGCCACTCAGTGGGATTCCTCGGGAGTAACGCAGAAAGTCATTTTCTGTAACAAACTATTACAATTTACAATCCAATGTATTTCTTGTATAGTATTCATTGATTACTCTTCTGCGATCTCTTGGTTGGATAACAGTGAAATTTCTAGGTTTTAAAAAGTGATATCAAAACACTGTCAGTTACCACTCCTTGTACAACCAACTTAAAAATCTGATGAATGTATGTCTTGCATTTAATGAAACTGCTCTTACCTTTGCTATATCATGCTTTTATATGGTTGAGTAAATATACAATGAAATGAAGTCACCTTCTATACAGCTAGAGGAAAAAGGTGCTCCATACTGCCACTCAGTGGGATTCCTCGGGAGTAACGCAGAAAGTCATTTTGTGTAACCAACTATTACAATTTACAATTTCTTGTATAGTATTCATTGATAACTATTCTGCGATCTCTTGGTTGGATTACAGTGAAATTTCTAGGTTTTACAAAGTGATATCAAAACACTGTCAGTTATCACTCCTTGTAGAACCAACTTCAAAATCTGATGAATGTATGTTTTGCATTCAATGTAATTCTTACATTTGATATATCTTGCTTTTATATAGTTGAGTACATATACAATTATATGAAGCCACCTTCTATACACCTAGAGGAAAAAGGTGCTCCATACTGCCACTCAGTGGGATTCCTCGGGAGTAACGCAGAAAGTCATTTTCTGTAACAAACTATTACAATTTACAATTTCTTGTATAGTATTCTTTGATTACTCTTTTCAATGATCTCTTGGTTACAGGATAGTGATATTTCTAGGTTTTACAAAGTGATATCAGTACAGTCTCAGTTATCACCCCTTGAACAAGCAACTTCACAATCTGATGAATGTATGTTTTGCATTCAATGTAATTGCTCTTACATTTGATATATCTTGCTTTTATATGGTTGAGTACATATACAATTAAATGAAGCCACCTTCTATACAGCTAGAGGAAAAAGGTGCTCCATACTGCCACTCAGCGGGATTCCTCGGGAGTAACGCAGAAAATCATTTTGTGTAACAAACTATTACAATTTATAATTGCTTGTATAGTATTCATTTATTACTCTTTTCAATGATCTCTTATTTACAGGATAGTGATATTTCTAGGTTTTACAAAGTGATATCAGTACAGTCTCAGTTATCACTCCTTGAACAAGCAACTTCACAATCTGATGAATGTATGTTTTGCATTCAATGTAATTGCTCTTACATTTGATATATCTTGCTTTTATATGGTTGAGAACATATACAATAAAATGAAGCCACCTTCTATACAGCTGGAGGAAAAAGGTGTTCTATACTGCCACTCAGCGGGATTCCTCGGGATTAACACAGAAAATCATTTTGTTTAATAAACTATTACAATTTACAATCCAATGTATTTCTTGTATAGTATTCATTGTTTACTCTTCTGCGATCTCTTGGTTGGATAACAGTGAAATTTCTAGGTTTTACAAAGTGATATCAAAACACTGTCAGTTGTCACTCCTTGTACAACCAATTTCAAAATCTGACGAATGTATGTCTTCCATTCTATGTAACTGCTCTTACAGTTGCTATATCATTCCTCGTGAGTAACGCAGAAAGTCATTTTGTGTAACAAACTATTACAATATACAATTTCTTGTATAGTATTCATTGATTACTCTTTTCAATGTTCTGTTGGTTATAGGATAGTGATATTTCTAGGTTTTACAAAGTGATATCAGTACAGTCAGTTATCACTCCTTGTACAACCAACTTCAAAATCTGAGAATGAATCTCTTGCATTCAATTTAATTGCTCTTATATCATGCGATTACATGATTGAGTACATATACAATGAAATGAAGCCACCTTCTATACAGCTAGAGGAAAAAGGTGTTCTATACTGCCACTCAGTGGGATTCCTCGGGAGTAACACAGAAAGTCATTTTGTTTTAGAAACTATTACAATTTACAATCCAATGTATTTCTTCTATAGTATTCATTGATTACTCTTCTATGATCTCTTGGTTCGACAACAGTGAAATTTCTAGGTTTTACAAAGTGATATCAATAGAGTGTCAGTTATCACTCCTTGTACAACCAACTTCAAAATCTGATGAATGTATGTCTTGCATTCAATGTAACTGCTCTTACCGTTGCTATATCATGCTTTTATACGGTTCAGTACATATACAATGAAATGAAGCCACCTTCTATAAAACTATAGTAAAAAGGTGCTCCATACTGCCACTCAGTGGGATTCCTCGGGAGTAACGCAGAAAGTCATTTTGTGTAACAAACTATTACAATATACAATTTCTTGTATAGTATTCAATGATCACTCTTTTCAATGATCTGTTGGTTACAGGATAGTGATATTTCTAGGTTTTACAAAGTGATATCACTACAGTGTCAGTTATCACTCCTTGTACAACCAACTTTACAATCTGATGAATGTATGTCTTGCATTCAATGTAATTGCTCTTACATTTGATGTATCTTGCTTTTATATGGTTGAGTACATATACAATGAAATGAAGCCACCTTCTATACAACTATAGTAAAAAGGTGCTCCATACTGCCACTCAGTGGGATTCCTCGGGAGTAACACAGAAAGTCATTTTGTGTTACAAACTATTACAATTTACAATACAATGTATTTTTTGTATACTATTCATTGATTACTCTTCTGTGATCTCTTGGTTAGACAACAGTGAAATTTCTACGTTTTACAAACTGATATCAATACAGTGTCAATTAACACTCCTTGTAAAACCAACTTCAAATCTGATGAATGTATGTCTTGCATTCAATGTAACTGCTCTTACCGTTGCTATATCATGCTTTGATATGGTTGAGTACATATACAATTAAATGAAGCCACCTTCTATACAACTATGGTAAAAAGGTGCTCCATACTGCCACTCAGTGGGATTCCTCGTGAGTAACGCAGAAAGTCATTTTGTGTAACAAACTATTACAATATACAATTTCTTGTATAGTATTCATTGATTACTCTTTTCAATGTTCTGTTGGTTATAGGATAGTGATATTTCTAGGTTTTACAAAGTGATATCAGTACAGTCAGTTATCATTCCTTGTACAACCAACTTCAAAATCTGAGAATGAATCTCTTCCATTCAATTTAATTGCTCTTATATCATGCTATTACATGATTGAGTACATATACAATGAAATGAAGCCACCTTCTATAAAACTATAGTAAAAAGGTGCTCCATGCTGCCACTCAGTGGGATTCCTCGGGAGTAACGCAGAAAGTCATTTTGTGTAACAAACTATTACAATATACAATTTCTTGTATAGTATTCAATGATCACTCTTTTCAATGATCTGTTGGTTACAGGATAGTGATATTTCTAGGTTTTACAAAGTGATATCACTACAGTGTCAGTTATCACTCCTTGTACAACCAACTTTACAATCTGATGAATGTATGTCTTGCATTCAATGTAATTGCTCTTACATTTGATGTATCTTGCTTTTATATGGTTGAGTACATATACAATGAAATGAAGCCACCTTCTATACAACTATAGTAAAAAGGTGCTCCATACTGCCACTCAGTGGGATTCCTCGGGAGTAACACAGAAAGTCATTTTGTGTTACAAACTATTACAATTTACAATACAATGTATTTCTTGTATACTATTCATTGATTACTCTTCTGTGATCTCTTGGTTAGACAACAGTGAAATTTCTACGTTTTACAAACTGATATCAATACAGTGTCAATTAACACTCCTTGTAAAACCAACTTCAAATCTGATGAATGTATGTCTTGCATTCAGTGTAACTGCTCTTACCGTTGCTATATCATGCTTTGATATGGTTGAGTACATATACAATTAAATGAAGCCACCTTCTATACAACTATGGTAAAAAGGTGCTTCATACTGCCACTCAGTGGGATTCCTCGTGAGTAACGCAGAAAGTCATTTTGTGTAACAAACTATTACAATATACAATTTCTTGTATAGTATTCATTGATTACTCTTTTCAATGTTCTGTTGGTTATAGGATAGTGATATTTCTAGGTTTTACAAAGTGATATCAGTACAGTCAGTTATCACTCCTTGTACAACCAACTTCAAAATCTGAGAATGAATCTCTTGCATTCAATTTAATTGCTCTTATATCATGCTATTACATGATTGAGTACATATACAATGAAATGAAGCCACCTTCTATACAGCTAGAGGAAAAAGGTGTTCTATACTGCCACTCAGTGGGATTCCTCGGGAGTAACACAGAAAGTCATTTTGTTTTAGAAACTATTACAATTTACAATCCAATGTATTTCTTGTATAGTATTCATTGATTACTCTTCTATGATCTCTTGGTTCGACAACAGTGAAATTTCTAGGTTTTACAAAGTGATATCAATACAGTGTCAGTTATCACTCCTTGTACAACCAACTTCAAAATCTGATGAATGTATGTCTTGCATTCAATGTAACTGCTCTTACCGTTGCTATATCATGCTTTTATACGGTTCAGTACATATACAATGAAATGAAGCCACCTTCTATAAAACTATAGTAAAAAGGTGCTCCATGCTGCCACTCAGTGGGATTCCTCGGGAGTAACGCAGAAAGTCATTTTGTGTAACAAACTATTACAATATACAATTTCTTGTATAGTATTCAATGATCACTCTTTTCAATGATCTGTTGGTTACAGGATAGTGATATTTCTAGGTTTTACAAAGTGATATCACTACAGTGTCAGTTATCACTCCTTGTACAACCAACTTTACAATCTGATGAATGTATGTCTCGCATTCAATGTAATTGCTCTTACATTTGATGTATCTTGCTTTTATATGGTTGAGTACATATACAATGAAATGAAGCCACCTTCTATACAACTATAGTAAAAAGGTGCTCCATACTGCCACTCAGTGGGATTCCTCGGGAGTAACACAGAAAGTCATTTTGTGTTACAAACTATTACAATTTACAATACAATGTATTTCTTGTATACTATTCATTGATTACTCTTCTGTGATCTCTTGGTTAGACAACAGTGAAATTTCTACGTTTTACAAACTGATATCAATACAGTGTCAATTAACACTCCTTGTAAAACCAACTTCAAATCTGATGAATGTATGTCTTGCATTCAATGTAACTGCTCTTACCGTTGCTATATCATGCTTTGATATGGTTGAGTACATATACAATTAAATGAAGCCACCTTCTATACAACTATGGTAAAAAGGTGCTCCATACTGCCACTCAGTGGGATTCCTCGTGAGTAACGCAGAAAGTCATTTTGTGTAACAAACTATTACAATATACAATTTCTTGTATAGTATTCATTGATTACTCTTTTCAATGTTCTGTTGGTTATAGGATAGTGATATTTCTAGGTTTTACAAAGTGATATCAGTACAGTCAGTTATCACTCCTTGTACAACCAACTTCAAAATCTGAGAATGAATCTCTTGCATTCAATTTAATTGCTCTTATATCATGCTATTACATGATTGAGTACATATACAATGAAATGAAGCCACCTTCTATACAGCTAGAGGAAAAAGGTGTTCTATACTGCCACTCAGTGGGATTCCTCGGGAGTAACACAGAAAGTCATTTTGTTTTAGAAACTATTACAATTTACAATCCAATGTATTTCTTCTATAGTATTCATTGATTACTCTTCTATGATCTCTTGGTTCGACAACAGTGAAATTTCTAGGTTTTACAAAGTGATATCAATACAGTGTCAGTTATCACTCCTTGTACAACCAACTTCAAAATCTGATGAATGTATGTCTTGCATTCAATGTAACTGCTCTTACCGTTGCTATATCATGCTTTTATACGGTTCAGTACATATACAATGAAATGAAGCCACCTTCTATAAAACTATAGTAAAAAGGTGCTCCATACTGCCACTCAGTGGGATTCCTCGGGAGTAACGCAGAAAGTCATTTTGTGTAACAAACTATTACAATATACAATTTCTTGTATAGTATTCAATGATCACTCTTTTCAATGATCTGTTGGTTACAGGATAGTGATATTTCTAGGTTTTACAAAGTGATATCACTACAGTGTCAGTTATCACTCCTTGTACAACCAACTTTACAATCTGATGAATGTATGTCTTGCATTCAATGTAATTGCTCTTACATTTGATGTATCTTGCTTTTATATGGTTGAGTACATATACAATGAAATGAAGCCACCTTCTATACAACTATAGTAAAAAGGTGCTCCATACTGCCACTCAGTGGGATTCCTCGGGAGTAACACAGAAAGTCATTTTGTGTTACAAACTATTACAATTTACAATACAATGTATTTCTTGTATACTATTCATTGATTACTCTTCTGTGATCTCTTGGTTAGACAACAGTGAAATTTCTACGTTTTACAAACTGATATCAATACAGTGTCAATTAACACTCCTTGTATAACCAACTTCAAATCTGATGAATGTATGTCTTGCATTCAATGTAACTGCTCTTACCGTTGCTATATCATGCTTTGATATGGTTGAGTACATATACAATTAAATGAAGCCACCTTCTATACAACTATGGTAAAAAGGTGCTCCATACTGCCACTCAGTGGGATTCCTCGTGAGTAACGCAGAAAGTCATTTTGTGTAACAAACTATTACAATATACAATTTCTTGTATAGTATTCATTGATTACTCTTTTCAATGTTCTGTTGGTTATAGGATAGTGATATTTCTAGGTTTTACAAAGTGATATCAGTACAGTCAGTTATCACTCCTTGTACAACCAACTTCAAAATCTGAGAATGAATCTCTTGCATTCAATTTAATTGCTCTTATATCATGCTATTACATGATTGAGTACATATACAATGAAATGAAGCCACCTTCTATACAGCTAGAGGAAAAAGGTGTTCTATACTGCCACTCAGTGGGATTCCTCGGGAGTAACACAGAAAGTCATTTTGTGTTACAAACTATTACAATTTACAATACAATGTATTTCTTGTATACTATTCATTGATTACTCTTCTGTGATCTCTTGGTTAGACAACAGTGAAATTTCTACGTTTTACAAACTGATATCAATACAGTGTCAATTAACACTCCTTGTAAAACCAACTTCAAATCTGATGAATGTATGTCTTGCATTCAATGTAACTGCTCTTACCGTTGCTATATCATGCTTTGATATGGTTGAGTACATATACAATTAAATGAAGCCACCTTCTATACAACTATGGTAAAAAGGTGCTCCATACTGCCACTCAGTGGGATTCCTCGAGAGTAACGCAGAAAGTCATTTTGTGTAACAAACTATTACAATATACAATTTCTTGTATAGTATTCATTGATTACTCTTTTCAATGTTCTGTTGGTTATAGGATAGTGATATTTCTAGGTTTTACAAAGTGATATCAGTACAGTCAGTTATCACTCCTTGTACAACCAACTTCAAAATCTGAGAATGAATCTCTTGCATTCAATTTAATTGCTCTTATATCATGCTATTACATGATTGAGTACATATACAATGAAATGAAGCCACCTTCTATACAGCTAGAGGAAAAAGGTGTTCTATACTGCCACTTAGTGGGATTCCTCGGGAGTAACACAGAAAGTCATTTTGTTTTAGAAACTATTACAATTTACAATACAATGTATTTCTTGTATACTATTCATTGATTACTCTTCTGTGATCTCTTGGTTAGACAACAGTGAAATTTCTACGTTTTACAAACTGATATCAATACAATGTCAATTATCACTCCTTGTACAACCACCTTCAAATCTGATGAATGTATGTCTTGCATTCAATGTAACTGCTCTTACCGTTGCTATATCATGCTTTGATATGTTTGAGTACATATACAATAAAATGAAGCCACCTTCTATACAACTATAGTAAAATATCTTGCTTTTATATGGTTGAGTACATATACAATTAAATGAAGCCTACTTCTATACAGCTGGAGGAAAAAGGTGCTCCATACTGCCACTCAGTGGGATTCCTCGGGAGTAACACAGAAAGTCATTTTCTGTAACAAACTATTACAATTTACAATCCAATGTATTTCTTGTATAGTATTCATTGATTACTCTTCTGCGATCTCTTGGTTGGATAACAGTGAAATTTCTAGGTTTTACAAAGTGATATCAAAACACTGTCAGTTATCACTCCTTGTAAAACCAACTTCAAAATCTGATGAATGAATGTCTTGCATTCAATGTAACTGCTCTTACAGTTCCTATATCATGCTTTTATATGGTTGAGTAAATATACAATGAAATGAAGCCACCTTCTATACAACTATAGTAAAAAGGTGCTCCATAGTGCCACTCAGTGGGATTCCTCGGGAGTAACGCAGAAAGTCATTTTGTGTAACAAACTATTAGAATATACAATTTCTTGTACAGTATTCATTGATTACTCTTTTCAATGATCTGTTGGTTACAGGATAGTGATATTTCTAGGTTTTACAAAGTGTTATCAGTACAGTGTCAGTTATCACTCCTTGTACAACCAACTTCAAAATCTGATGAATGTATGTCTTGCATTTAATGTATCTGCTCTTACAATTGATATATCATGCTTATTTATGGTTTACATATATAATGAAATGAGGCCACCTTCTATACAGCTAGAGGAAAAAGGTTCTCCATACTGCCACTCAGTGGGATTCCTCGGGAGTAACCCAGAAACTCATTTTATGTAACAAACTATTACAATTTACAATCCAATGTATTTCCTGTATAGTATTCATTGAGTACTCTACTGTGATCTCTTGGTTAGACAAAAGTAAAATTTCAAGGTTTTACAAAGTGATATCAGTAAAGTGTTAGTTATCACTCCTTGCACAACCAACTTCAAAATCTGATGTATGTAAGGATTGCATTCAATGTAATTGCTCTTACAGTTGCTATATCATGCTTTTACATGACTGAGTACATACACAATGAAATGAAGCCACCTTCTATACAACTATAGTAAAAAGGTTCTCCATACTGCCACTCAGTGGGATTCCTCGGGAGTAACGCAGAAAGTCATTTTGTGAAACAAACTATTACGATATACAATTTCTTGTATAGTATTCATTGATTACTCTTTTCAGTGATCTGTTGATTACAGGATAGTGATATTTCTAGGTTTTACCAAGTGATATCAGTACAGTGTCAGTTACCACTCCTTGTACAACCAACTTCAAAATCTGATGAATGTATGTCTTGCATTCAATGTAATTGCTCTTACAGTTGATATATCATGCTTTTACATGACTGAGTACATATACAATGAAATGAAGCCACCTTCTATACAACTATAGTAAAAAGGTGCTCCATACTGCCACTCAGTGGGATTCCTCGGGAGTAATGCAGAAAGTCATTTTGTGTATAAAACTACTACAATATACAATTTCTTGTATAGTATTTATTGATTACTGTTTTCAATGATCTGTTGATTATAGGATAGTGATATCTCTAGGTTGTACCAAGTGATATCAGTACAGTGTCAGTTACCACTCCTTGTACAACCAACTTCAAAATCTGATGAATGTATGTCTTGCATTTAATGAAACTGCTCTTACCTTTGCTATATCATGCTTTTATATGGTTGAGTAAATATACAATTATATGAAGCCACCTTCTATACAGCTAGAGGAAAAAGGTGCTCCATACTGCCACTCAGTGGGATTCCTCGGGAGTAACGCAGAAAGTCATTTTGTGTAACAAACTATTACAATTTACAATCCAATGTATTTCTTGTAAAGTATTCATTGATAAATCTTCTGCGATCTCTTGGTTGGATAACAGTGAAATTTCTAGGTTTTACAAAGTGATATCAAAACACTGTCAGTTATCACTCCTTGTAAAACCAACTTCAAAATCTGATGAATGAATGTCTTGCATTCAATGTAACTGCTCTTACAGTTGCTATATCATGCTTTTATATGGTTGAGTAAATATACAATGAAATGAAACCACCTTCTATACAACTATAGTAAAAAGGTGCTCCATACTGCCACTCAGTGGGATTCCTCGAAAGTAACGCAGAAAGTCATTTTGTGTAACAAACTATTAGAATATACAATTTCTTGTATAGTATTCATTGATTACTCTTTTCAATGATCTGTTGGTTACAGGATAGTGATATTTCTAGGTTTTACAAAGTGTTATCAGTACAGTGTCAGTTATCACTCCTTGTACAACCAACTTCAAAATCTGATGAATGTATGTCTTGCATTTAATGTAACTCTTCTTACAGTTGATATATCATGCTTATTTATGGTTTACATATATAATGAAATGAGGCCACCTTCTATACAGCTAGAGGAAAAAGGTTCTCCATACTGCCACTCAGTGGGATTCCTCGGGAGTAACGCAGAAACTCATTTTATGTAACAAACTATTACAATATACAATCCAATGTATTTCTTGTATAGTATTCATTGATTACTCTTCTGCGATCTCTTGGTTAGACAACAGTGAAATTTCTAGGTTTTACAAAGTGATATCAGTACAGTGTCAGTTATCACTCCTTGTACAACCAACTTCAAAATCTGATGAATGTATGTTTTGCATTCAATGTAATTACTCTTACATTTGATATATCTTGCTTTTATATAGTTGAGTACATATACAATTATATGAAGCCACCCTCTATACAGCTAGAGGAAAAAGGTGCTCCATACTGCCACTCAGTGGGATTCTTCGGGAGAAACGCAGAAAGTCATTTTCTGTAACAAACTATTACAATTTACAATTTCTTGTATAGTATTCATTGATTACTCTTTTCAATGATCTCTTGGTTAAGGATAGTGATATTTCTAGGTTTTACAAAGTGATATCAGTACAGTGTCAGTTATCACTCCTTGTACAACCAACTTCAAAATCTGATGAATGTATGTCTTGCATTTAATGTAACTGCTCTTACAGTTGATATATGATGCTTATGTATGGTTTACATATACAATGAAATGAAGCCACCTTCTATACTGCTAGAGGAAAAAGGTTCTCCATACTGCCACTCAGTGGGATTCCTTGAGAGTAACGCAGAAACTCATTTTATGTAGCAACCTATTACAATTTACAATCCAATGTATTTCTTGTATAGTATTCATTGAGTTCTCTACTGTGATCTCTTGGTTAGACAAAAGTAAAATTTCAAGGTTTTACAAAGTGATATCAGTAAAGTGTCAGTTATCACTCCTTGCACAACCAACTTCAAAATCTGATGAATGTAAGGATTGCATTCAATGTAATTGCTCTTACAGTTGCTATATCATGCTTTTACATGACTGAGTACATATACAATGAAATGAAGCCACCTTCTATACAACTATAGTAAAAAGGTTCTCCATACTGCCACTCAGTGAGATTCCTCGGGAGTAACGCAGAAAGTCATTTTGTGTAACAAAATATTACAATTTACAATCCAATGTATTTCCTGTATAGTTTTCATTGATTACTCTTCTGCGATATCTTGGTTAGACAAAAGTGAAATTTCAAGGTTTTACAAAGTGTTATCAATACAGTGTAAGTTATCACTCCTTGCACAACCAACTTCAAAATCTGATGAATGTAAGCACTGCATTCAATGTAATTGCTCTTACAGTTGCTATATCATTCTTTTACATGACTGAGTACATATACAATGAAATGAAGCCACCTTCTATACAACTATAGTAAAAAGGTTCTCCATACTGCCACTCAGTGGGATTCCTCGGGAGTAACGCAGAAAGTCATTTTGTGAAACAAACTATTACAATATACAATTTCTTGTATAGTATTCATTGATTACTCTTTTCAGTGATCTGTTGATTACAGGATAGTGATATTTCTAGGTTTTACCAAGTGATATCAGTACAGTGTCAGTTACCACTCCTTGTACAACCAACTTCAAAATCTGATGAATGTATGTCTTGCATTCAATGTAATTGCTCTTACAGTTGATATATCATGCTTTTACATGATTGAGTACATATTCAATGAAATGAAGCCACCTTCTATACAACTATAGTAAAAAGGTGCTCCATACTGCCACTCAGTGGGATTCCTCGGGAGTAACGCAGAAAGTCATTTTGTGTAACAAACTATTACAATTTACAATTTCTTGTATAGAATTACTCTTCTGTGATCTCTTGGTTAGACAACAGTGAAATTTCTAGGTTTTACAAAGTGATATCAGTACAGTGTCAGTTATCACTCCTTGTACAACCAACTTCAAAATCTGATGAATGTATGTCTTGCATTTAATGAAACTGCTCTTTCCTTTGCTATATCATGCTTTTATATGGTTGAGTACAACCAACTTCAAAATCTGATGAATGTATGTTTTGCATTCAATGTAATTGCTCTTACATTTGATATATCTTGCTTTTATATAGTTGAGTACATATACAATTATATGAAGCCACCTTCTATACAGCTAGAGGAAAAAGGTGCTCCATCCTGCCACTCAGTGGGATTCCTCGGGAGTAACACAGAAAGTCATTTTGTGTAACAAACTATTACAATTTACAATCCAATGGATTTCTTGTATAGTATTCATTGATTACTCTTCTGCGATCTCTTCGTTAGACAACAGTGAAATTTCTATATTTTACAAAGTGATATCAATACAGTGTCAGTTATCACTCCTTGTAAAACCAACTTCAAAATCTGACGAATGTATGTCTTGCTTTCAATGTAACTTCTCTTACAGTTGCTATATCATGCTTTTATATGGTTGAGTACATATACAATGAAATGAAGCCAACTTCTATACAACTATAGTAAAAAGGTGCTCCATACTGCCACTCAGTGGGATTCCTCGTGAGTAACGCAGAAAGTCATTTTGTTTAACAAACTATTACAATATACAATTTCTTGTATAGTATTCATTGATTACTCTTTTCAATGATCTGTTGGTTACAGGATAGTGATATTTCTAGGTTTTACAAAGTGATATCAGTACAGTGTCAGTTATCACTCCTTGTACAAACAACTTCAAAATCTGATGAATGTATCTCTGGCATTCAATGTAACTGCTCTTACAGTTGCTATATCATGCTTTTATATGGTTGAGTACATATACAATGAAATGAAGCCACCTTCTATACAACTATAGCAAAAAGGTGCTCCATACTGCCACTCAGTGGGATTCCTCGGGAGTAACGCAGAAAGTCATTTTGTGTAACAAACTATTACAATTTACAATCCAATGTATTTCTTGGATAGTATTCATTGATTACTCTTCTGCGATCTCTTGGTTGGATAACAGTGAAATTTCTAGGTTTTACAAAGTGATATCAGTACAGTGTCAGTTATCACTCCTTGTACAACCAACTTCAAAATCTGATGAATGTATGTTTTGCATTCAATGTAATTACTCTTACATTTGATATATCTTGCTTTTATATAGTTGAGTACATATACAATTATATGAAGCCACCCTCTATACAGCTAGAGGAAAAAGGTGCTCCATACTGCCACTCAGTGGGATTCCTCGGGAGTAACGCAGAAAGTCATTTTCTGTAACAAACTATTACAATTTACAATTTCTTGTATAGTATTCATTGATTACTCTTTTCAATGATCTCTTGGTTAAGGATAGTGATATTTCTAGGTTTTACAAAGTGATATCAGTACAGTGTCAGTTATCACTCCTTGTACAACCAACTTCAAAATCTGATGAATGTATGTCTTGCATTTAATGTAACTGCTCTTACCGTTGATATATGATGCTTATTTATGGTTTACATATACAATGAAATGAAGCCACCTTCTATACTGCTAGAGGAAAAAGGTTCTCCATACTGCCACTCAGTGGGATTCCTCGGGAGTAACGCAGAAACTTATTTTATGTAACAACCTATTACAATTTACAATCCAATGTATTTCTTGTATAGTATTCATTGAGTTCTCTACTGTGATCTCTTGGTTAGACAAAAGTAAAATTTCAAGGTTTTACAAAGTGATATCAGAAAAGTGTCAGTTATCACTCCTTGCACAACCAACTTCAAAATCTGATGAATGTAAGGATTGCATTCAATGTAATTGCTCTTACAGTTGCTATATCATGCTTTTACATGACTGAGTACATATACAATGAAATGAAGCCACCTTCTATACAACTATAGTAAAAAGGTTCTCCATACTGCCACTCAGTGGGATTCCTCGGGAGTAACGAAGAAACTCATTTTATGTAACAAACTATTACAATATACAATCCAATGTATTTCTTGTATAGTATTCATTGATTACTCTTCTGCGATCTCTTGGTTAGACAACAGTGAAATTTCTAGGTTTTACAAAGTGATATCAGTACAGTGTCAGTTATCACTCCTTGTACAACCAACTTCAAAATCTGATGAATGTATGTTTTGCATTCAATGTAATTACTCTTACATTTGATATATCTTGCTTTTATATAGTTGAGTACATATACAATTATATGAAGCCACCCTCTATACAGCTAGAGGAAAAAGGTGCTCCATACTGCCACTCAGTGGGATTCCTCGGGAGTAACGCAGAAAGTCATTTTCTGTAACAAACTATTACAATTTACAATTTCTTGTATAGTATTCATTGATTACTCTTTTCAATGATCTCTTGGTTAAGGATAGTGATATTTCTAGGTTTTACAAAGTGATATCAGTACAGTGTCAGTTATCACTCCTTGTACAACCAACTTCAAAATCTGATGAATGTATGTCTTGCATTTAATGTAACTCTTCTTACAGTTGATATATCATGCTTATTTATGGTTTACATATACAATGAAATGAGGCCACCTTCTATACAGCTAGAGGAAAAAGGTTCTCCATACTGCCACTCAGTGGGATTCCTCGGGAGTAACGCAGAAACTCATTTTATGTAACAAACTATTACAATATACAATCCAATGTATTTCTTGTATAGTATTCATTGATTACTCTTCTGCGATCTCTTGGTTAGACAACAGTGAAATTTCTAGGTTTTACAAAGTGATATCAGTACAGTGTCAGTTATCACTCCTTGTACAACCAACTTCAAAATCTGATGAATGTATGTTTTGCATTCAATGTAATTACTCTTACATTTGATATATCTTGCTTTTATATAGTTGAGTACATATACAATTATATGAAGCCACCCTCTATACAGCTAGAGGAAAAAGGTGCTCCATACTGCCACTCAGTGGGATTCTTCGGGAGTAACGCAGAAAGTCATTTTCTGTAACAAACTATTACAATTTACAATTTCTTGTATAGTATTCATTGATTACTCTTTTCAATGATCTCTTGGTTAAGGATAGTGATATTTCTAGGTTTTACAAAGTGATATCAGTACAGTGTCAGTTATCACTCCTTGTACAACCAACTTCAAAATCTGATGAATGTATGTCTTGCATTTAATGTAACTGCTCTTACAGTTGATATATGATGCTTATGTATGGTTTACATATACAATGAAATGAAGCCACCTTCTATACTGCTAGAGGAAAAAGGTTCTCCATACTGCCACTCAGTGGGATTCCTTGGGAGTAACGCAGAAACTCATTTTATGTAGCAACCTATTACAATTTACAATCCAATGTATTTCTTGTATAGTATTCATTGAGTTCTCTACTGTGATCTCTTGGTTAGACAAAAGTAAAATTTCAAGGTTTTACAAAGTGATATCAGTAAAGTGTCAGTTATCACTCCTTGCACTACCAACTTCAAAATCTGATGAATGTAAGGATTGCATTCAATGTAATTGCTCTTACAGTTGCTATATCATGCTTTTACATGACTGAGTACATATACAATGAAATGAAGCCACCTTCTATACAACTATAGTAAAAAGGTTCTCCATACTGCCACTCAGTGAGATTCCTCGGGAGTAACGCAGAAAGTCATTTTGTGTAACAAAATATTACAATTTACAATCCAATGTATTTCCTGTATAGTTTTCATTGATTACTCTTCTGCGATATCTTGGTTAGACAAAAGTGAAATTTCAAGGTTTTACAAAGTGTTATCAATACAGTGTAAGTTATCACTCCTTGCACAACCAACTTCAAAATCTGATGAATGTAAGCACTGCATTCAATGTAATTGCTCTTACAGTTGCTATATCATTCTTTTACATGACTGAGTACATATACAATGAAATGAAGCCACCTTCTATACAACTATAGTAAAAAGGTTCTCCATACTGCCACTCAGTGGGATTCCTCGGGAGTAACGCAGAAAGTCATTTTGTGAAACAAACTATTACAATATACAATTTCTTGTATAGTATTCATTGATTACTCTTTTCAGTGATCTGTTGATTACAGGATAGTGATATTTCTAGGTTTTACCAAGTGATATCAGTACAGTGTCAGTTACCACTCCTTGTACAACCAACTTCAAAATCTGATGAATGTATGTCTTGCATTCAATGTAATTGCTCTTACAGTTGATATATCATGCTTTTACATGACTGAGTACATATACAATGAAATGAAGCCACCTTCTATACAACTATAGTAAAAAGGTGCTCCATACTGCCACTCAGTGGGATTCCTCGGGAGTAATGCAGAAAGTCATTTTGTGTATAAAACTACTACAATATACAATTTCTTGTATAGTATTTATTGATTACTGTTTTCAATGATCTGTTGATTATAGGATAGTGATATCTCTAGGTTGTACCAAGTGATATCAGTACAGTGTCAGTTACCACTCCTTGTACAACCAACTTCAAAATCTGATGAATGTATGTCTTGCATTTAATGAAACTGCTCTTACCTTTGCTATATCATGCTTTTATATGGTTGAGTAAATATACAATTATATGAAGCCACCTTCTATACAGCTAGAGGAAAAAGGTGCTCCATACTGCCACTCAGTGGGATTCCTCGGGAGTAACGCAGAAAGTCATTTTGTGTAACAAACTATTACAATTTACAATCCAATGTATTTCTTGTAAAGTATTCATTGATAAATCTTCTGCGATCTCTTGGTTGGATAACAGTGAAATTTCTAGGTTTTACAAAGTGATATCAAAACACTGTCAGTTATCACTCCTTGTAAAACCAACTTCAAAATCTGATGAATGAATGTCTTGCATTCAATGTAACTGCTCTTACAGTTGCTATATCATGCTTTTATATGGTTGAGTAAATATACAATGAAATGAAACCACCTTCTATACAACTATAGTAAAAAGGTGCTCCATACTGCCACTCAGTGGGATTCCTCGAAAGTAACGCAGAAAGTCATTTTGTGTAACAAACTATTAGAATATACAATTTCTTGTATAGTATTCATTGATTACTCTTTTCAATGATCTGTTGGTTACAGGATAGTGATATTTCTAGGTTTTACAAAGTGTTATCAGTACAGTGTCAGTTATCACTCCTTGTACAACCAACTTCAAAATCTGATGAATGTATGTCTTGCATTTAATGTAACTCTTCTTACAGTTGATATATCATGCTTATTTATGGTTTACATATATAATGAAATGAGGCCACCTTCTATACAGCTAGAGGAAAAAGGTTCTCCATACTGCCACTCAGTGGGATTCCTCGGGAGTAACGCAGAAACTCATTTTATGTAACAAACTATTACAATATACAATCCAATGTATTTCTTGTATAGTATTCATTGATTACTCTTCTGCGATCTCTTGGTTAGACAACAGTGAAATTTCTAGGTTTTACAAAGTGATATCAGTACAGTGTCAGTTATCACTCCTTGTACAACCAACTTCAAAATCTGATGAATGTATGTTTTGCATTCAATGTAATTACTCTTACATTTGATATATCTTGCTTTTATATAGTTGAGTACATATACAATTATATGAAGCCACCCTCTATACAGCTAGAGGAAAAAGGTGCTCCATACTGCCACTCAGTGGGATTCTTCGGGAGTAACGCAGAAAGTCATTTTCTGTAACAAACTATTACAATTTACAATTTCTTGTATAGTATTCATTGATTACTCTTTTCAATGATCTCTTGGTTAAGGATAGTGATATTTCTAGGTTTTACAAAGTGATATCAGTACAGTGTCAGTTATCACTCCTTGTACAACCAACTTCAAAATCTGATGAATGTATGTCTTGCATTTAATGTAACTGCTCTTACAGTTGATATATGATGCTTATGTATGGTTTACATATACAATGAAATGAAGCCACCTTCTATACTGCTAGAGGAAAAAGGTTCTCCATACTGCCACTCAGTGGGATTCCTTGAGAGTAACGCAGAAACTCATTTTATGTAGCAACCTATTACAATTTACAATCCAATGTATTTCTTGTATAGTATTCATTGAGTTCTCTACTGTGATCTCTTGGTTAGACAAAAGTAAAATTTCAAGGTTTTACAAAGTGATATCAGTAAAGTGTCAGTTATCACTCCTTGCACAACCAACTTCAAAATCTGATGAATGTAAGGATTGCATTCAATGTAATTGCTCTTACAGTTGCTATATCATGCTTTTACATGACTGAGTACATATACAATGAAATGAAGCCACCTTCTATACAACTATAGTAAAAAGGTTCTCCATACTGCCACTCAGTGAGATTCCTCGGGAGTAACGCAGAAAGTCATTTTGTGTAACAAAATATTACAATTTACAATCCAATGTATTTCCTGTATAGTTTTCATTGATTACTCTTCTGCGATATCTTGGTTAGACAAAAGTGAAATTTCAAGGTTTTACAAAGTGTTATCAATACAGTGTAAGTTATCACTCCTTGCACAACCAACTTCAAAATCTGATGAATGTAAGCACTGCATTCAATGTAATTGCTCTTACAGTTGCTATATCATTCTTTTACATGACTGAGTACATATACAATGAAATGAAGCCACCTTCTATACAACTATAGTAAAAAGGTTCTCCATACTGCCACTCAGTGGGATTCCTCGGGAGTAACGCAGAAAGTCATTTTGTGAAACAAACTATTACAATATACAATTTCTTGTATAGTATTCATTGATTACTCTTTTCAGTGATCTGTTGATTACAGGATAGTGATATTTCTAGGTTTTACCAAGTGATATCAGTACAGTGTCAGTTACCACTCCTTGTACAACCAACTTCAAAATCTGATGAATGTATGTCTTGCATTCAATGTAATTGCTCTTACAGTTGATATATCATGCTTTTACATGATTGAGTACATATTCAATGAAATGAAGCCACCTTCTATACAACTATAGTAAAAAGGTGCTCCATACTGCCACTCAGTGGGATTCCTCGGGAGTAACGCAGAAAGTCATTTTGTGTAACAAACTATTACAATTTACAATTTCTTGTATAGAATTACTCTTCTGTGATCTCTTGGTTAGACAACAGTGAAATTTCTAGGTTTTACAAAGTGATATCAGTACAGTGTCAGTTATCACTCCTTGTACAACCAACTTCAAAATCTGATGAATGTATGTCTTGCATTTAATGAAACTGCTCTTTCCTTTGCTATATCATGCTTTTATATGGTTGAGTACAACCAACTTCAAAATCTGATGAATGTATGTTTTGCATTCAATGTAATTGCTCTTACATTTGATATATCTTGCTTTTATATAGTTGAGTACATATACAATTATATGAAGCCACCTTCTATACAGCTAGAGGAAAAAGGTGCTCCATCCTGCCACTCAGTGGGATTCCTCGGGAGTAACACAGAAAGTCATTTTGTGTAACAAACTATTACAATTTACAATCCAATGGATTTCTTGTATAGTATTCATTGATTACTCTTCTGCGATCTCTTCGTTAGACAACAGTGAAATTTCTATATTTTACAAAGTGATATCAATACAGTGTCAGTTATCACTCCTTGTAAAACCAACTTCAAAATCTGACGAATGTATGTCTTGCTTTCAATGTAACTTCTCTTACAGTTGCTATATCATGCTTTTATATGGTTGAGTACATATACAATGAAATGAAGCCAACTTCTATACAACTATAGTAAAAAGGTGCTCCATACTGCCACTCAGTGGGATTCCTCGTGAGTAACGCAGAAAGTCATTTTGTTTAACAAACTATTACAATATACAATTTCTTGTATAGTATTCATTGATTACTCTTTTCAATGATCTGTTGGTTACAGGATAGTGATATTTCTAGGTTTTACAAAGTGATATCAGTACAGTGTCAGTTATCACTCCTTGTACAAACAACTTCAAAATCTGATGAATGTATCTCTGGCATTCAATGTAACTGCTCTTACAGTTGCTATATCATGCTTTTATATGGTTGAGTACATATACAATGAAATGAAGCCACCTTCTATACAACTATAGCAAAAAGGTGCTCCATACTGCCACTCAGTGGGATTCCTCGGGAGTAACGCAGAAAGTCATTTTGTGTAACAAACTATTACAATTTACAATCCAATGTATTTCTTGGATAGTATTCATTGATTACTCTTCTGCGATCTCTTGGTTGGATAACAGTGAAATTTCTAGGTTTTACAAAGTGATATCAGTACAGTGTCAGTTATCACTCCTTGTACAACCAACTTCAAAATCTGATGAATGTATGTTTTGCATTCAATGTAATTACTCTTACATTTGATATATCTTGCTTTTATATAGTTGAGTACATATACAATTATATGAAGCCACCCTCTATACAGCTAGAGGAAAAAGGTGCTCCATACTGCCACTCAGTGGGATTCCTCGGGAGTAACGCAGAAAGTCATTTTCTGTAACAAACTATTACAATTTACAATTTCTTGTATAGTATTCATTGATTACTCTTTTCAATGATCTCTTGGTTAAGGATAGTGATATTTCTAGGTTTTACAAAGTGATATCAGTACAGTGTCAGTTATCACTCCTTGTACAACCAACTTCAAAATCTGATGAATGTATGTCTTGCATTTAATGTAACTGCTCTTACCGTTGATATATGATGCTTATTTATGGTTTACATATACAATGAAATGAAGCCACCTTCTATACTGCTAGAGGAAAAAGGTTCTCCATACTGCCACTCAGTGGGATTCCTCGGGAGTAACGCAGAAACTTATTTTATGTAACAACCTATTACAATTTACAATCCAATGTATTTCTTGTATAGTATTCATTGAGTTCTCTACTGTGATCTCTTGGTTAGACAAAAGTAAAATTTCAAGGTTTTACAAAGTGATATCAGAAAAGTGTCAGTTATCACTCCTTGCACAACCAACTTCAAAATCTGATGAATGTAAGGATTGCATTCAATGTAATTGCTCTTACAGTTGCTATATCATGCTTTTACATGACTGAGTACATATACAATGAAATGAAGCCACCTTCTATACAACTATAGTAA
The DNA here is from genome assembly GCA_029233225.1 of Lepidodactylus listeri. Lineage (NCBI taxonomy): Eukaryota > Metazoa > Chordata > Lepidosauria > Squamata > Gekkonidae > Lepidodactylus > Lepidodactylus listeri. The sequence continues at coordinate 139,397,066 of JARCFY010000005.1, read as the reverse complement.
AAAGGTTCTCCATACTGCCACTCAGTGGGATTCCTCGGGAGTAACGAAGAAACTCATTTTATGTAACAAACTATTACAATATACAATCCAATGTATTTCTTGTATAGTATTCATTGATTACTCTTCTGCGATCTCTTGGTTAGACAACAGTGAAATTTCTAGGTTTTACAAAGTGATATCAGTACAGTGTCAGTTATCACTCCTTGTACAACCAACTTCAAAATCTGATGAATGTATGTTTTGCATTCAATGTAATTACTCTTACATTTGATATATCTTGCTTTTATATAGTTGAGTACATATACAATTATATGAAGCCACCCTCTATACAGCTAGAGGAAAAAGGTGCTCCATACTGCCACTCAGTGGGATTCCTCGGGAGTAACGCAGAAAGTCATTTTCTGTAACAAACTATTACAATTTACAATTTCTTGTATAGTATTCATTGATTACTCTTTTCAATGATCTCTTGGTTAAGGATAGTGATATTTCTAGGTTTTACAAAGTGATATCAGTACAGTGTCAGTTATCACTCCTTGTACAACCAACTTCAAAATCTGATGAATGTATGTCTTGCATTTAATGTAACTCTTCTTACAGTTGATATATCATGCTTATTTATGGTTTACATATACAATGAAATGAGGCCACCTTCTATACAGCTAGAGGAAAAAGGTTCTCCATACTGCCACTCAGTGGGATTCCTCGGGAGTAACGCAGAAACTCATTTTATGTAACAAACTATTACAATATACAATCCAATGTATTTCTTGTATAGTATTCATTGATTACTCTTCTGCGATCTCTTGGTTAGACAACAGTGAAATTTCTAGGTTTTACAAAGTGATATCAGTACAGTGTCAGTTATCACTCCTTGTACAACCAACTTCAAAATCTGATGAATGTATGTTTTGCATTCAATGTAATTACTCTTACATTTGATATATCTTGCTTTTATATAGTTGAGTACATATACAATTATATGAAGCCACCCTCTATACAGCTAGAGGAAAAAGGTGCTCCATACTGCCACTCAGTGGGATTCTTCGGGAGTAACGCAGAAAGTCATTTTCTGTAACAAACTATTACAATTTACAATTTCTTGTATAGTATTCATTGATTACTCTTTTCAATGATCTCTTGGTTAAGGATAGTGATATTTCTAGGTTTTACAAAGTGATATCAGTACAGTGTCAGTTATCACTCCTTGTACAACCAACTTCAAAATCTGATGAATGTATGTCTTGCATTTAATGTAACTGCTCTTACAGTTGATATATGATGCTTATGTATGGTTTACATATACAATGAAATGAAGCCACCTTCTATACTGCTAGAGGAAAAAGGTTCTCCATACTGCCACTCAGTGGGATTCCTTGGGAGTAACGCAGAAACTCATTTTATGTAGCAACCTATTACAATTTACAATCCAATGTATTTCTTGTATAGTATTCATTGAGTTCTCTACTGTGATCTCTTGGTTAGACAAAAGTAAAATTTCAAGGTTTTACAAAGTGATATCAGTAAAGTGTCAGTTATCACTCCTTGCACTACCAACTTCAAAATCTGATGAATGTAAGGATTGCATTCAATGTAATTGCTCTTACAGTTGCTATATCATGCTTTTACATGACTGAGTACATATACAATGAAATGAAGCCACCTTCTATACAACTATAGTAAAAAGGTTCTCCATACTGCCACTCAGTGAGATTCCTCGGGAGTAACGCAGAAAGTCATTTTGTGTAACAAAATATTACAATTTACAATCCAATGTATTTCCTGTATAGTTTTCATTGATTACTCTTCTGCGATATCTTGGTTAGACAAAAGTGAAATTTCAAGGTTTTACAAAGTGTTATCAATACAGTGTAAGTTATCACTCCTTGCACAACCAACTTCAAAATCTGATGAATGTAAGCACTGCATTCAATGTAATTGCTCTTACAGTTGCTATATCATTCTTTTACATGACTGAGTACATATACAATGAAATGAAGCCACCTTCTATACAACTATAGTAAAAAGGTTCTCCATACTGCCACTCAGTGGGATTCCTCGGGAGTAACGCAGAAAGTCATTTTGTGAAACAAACTATTACAATATACAATTTCTTGTATAGTATTCATTGATTACTCTTTTCAGTGATCTGTTGATTACAGGATAGTGATATTTCTAGGTTTTACCAAGTGATATCAGTACAGTGTCAGTTACCACTCCTTGTACAACCAACTTCAAAATCTGATGAATGTATGTCTTGCATTCAATGTAATTGCTGTTACAGTTGATATATCATGCTTTTACATGATTGAGTACATATTCAATGAAATGAAGCCACCTTCTATACAACTATAGTAAAAAGGTGCTCCATACTGCCACTCAGTGGGATTCCTCGGGAGTAACGCAGAAAGTCATTTTGTGTAACAAACTATTACAATTTACAATTTCTTGTATAGAATTACTCTTCTGTGATCTCTTGGTTAGACAACAGTGAAATTTCTAGGTTTTACAAAGTGATATCAGTACAGTGTCAGTTATCACTCCTTGTACAACCAACTTCAAAATCTGATGAATGTATGTCTTGCATTTAATGAAACTGCTCTTTCCTTTGCTATATCATGCTTTTATATGGTTGAGTACAACCAACTTCAAAATCTGATGAATGTATGTTTTGCATTCAATGTAATTGCTCTTACATTTGATATATCTTGCTTTTATATAGTTGAGTACATATACAATTATATGAAGCCACCTTCTATACAGCTAGAGGAAAAAGGTGCTCCATCCTGCCACTCAGTGGGATTCTTCGTTAGTAACGCAGAAAGTCATTTTGTGTTAGAAACTATTACAATTTACAATCCAATGGATTTCTTGTATAGTATTCATTGATTACTCTTCTGCGATCTCTTCGTTAGACAACAGTGAAATTTCTATATTTTACAAAGTGATATCAATACAGTGTCAGTTATCACTCCTTGTAAAACCAACTTCAAAATCTGATGAATGTAAGGATTGCATTCAATGTAATTGCTCTTACAGTTGCTATATCATGCTTTTACATGACTGAGTACATATACAATGAAATGAAGCCACCTTCTATACAACTATAGTAAAAAGGTTCTCCATACTGCCACTCAGTGGGATTCCTCGGGAGTAACGCAGAAACTCATTTTATGTAACAAACTATTACAATATACAATCCAATGTATTTCTTGTATAGTATTCATTGATTACTCTTCTGCGATCTCTTGGTTAGACAACAGTGAAATTTCTAGGTTTTACAAAGTGATATCAGTACAGTGTCAGTTATCACTCCTTGTACAACCAACTTCAAAATCTGATGAATGTATGTTTTGCATTCAATGTAATTACTCTTACATTTGATATATCTTGCTTTTATATAGTTGAGTACATATACAATTATATGAAGCCACCCTCTATACAGCTAGAGGAAAAAGGTGCTCCATACTGCCACTCAGTGGGGTTCCTCGGGAGTAACGCAGAAAGTCATTTTCTGTAACAAACTATTACAATTTACAATTTCTTGTATAGTATTCATTGATTACTCTTTTCAATGATCTCTTGGTTAAGGATAGTGATATTTCTAGGTTTTACAAAGTGATATCAGTACAGTGTCAGTTATCACTCCTTGTACAACCAACTTCAAAATCTGATGAATGTATGTCTTGCATTTAATGTAACTGCTCTTACAGTTGATATATGATGCTTATTTATGGTTTACATATACAATGAAATGAAGCCACCTTCTATACTGCTAGAGGAAAAAGGTTCTCCATACTGCCACTCAGTGGGATTCCTCGGGAGTAACGCAGAAACTCATTTTATGTAACAACCTATTACAATTTACAATCCAATGTATTTCTTGTATAGTATTCATTGAGTTCTCTACTGTGATCTCTTGGTTAGACAAAAGTAAAATTTCAAGGTTTTACAAAGTGATATCAGTAAAGTGTCAGTTATCACTCCTTGCACAACCAACTTCAAAATCTGATGAATGTAAGGATTGCATTCAATGTAATTGCTCTTACAGTTGCTATATCATGCTTTTACATGACTGAGTACATATACAATGAAATGAAGCCACCTTCTATACAACTATAGTAAAAAGGTTCTCCATACTGCCACTCAGTGAGATTCCTCGGGAGTAACGCAGAAAGTCATTTTGTGTAACAAAATATTACAATTTACAATCCAATGTATTTCCTGTATAGTTTTCATTGATTACTCTTCTGCGATATCTTGGTTAGACAAAAGTGAAATTTCAAGGTTTTACAACGTGATATCAATACAGTGTCAGTAATCACTCCTTGTACAACCAACTTCAAAATCTGATGAATGTATCTCTTGCATTCAATGTAACTGCTCTTACAGTTGCTATATCATTCTTTTTTATGGTTGAGTACATATACAATGAAATGAAGCCACCTTCTATACAACTATAGTAAAAAGGTGCTCCATACTGCCACTCAGTGGGATTCCTCGGGAGTAACGCAGAAAGTCATTTTGTGTAACAAACTATTACAATATATAATTTCTTGTATAGTATTCATTGATTACTCTTTTCAATTATCTGTTGGTTACAGGATAGTGATATTTCTAGGTTTTACAAAGTGATATCAGTACAGTGTCAGTTATCACTCCTTGTACAAAGAACTTCAAAATCTGATGAATGTATCTCTGCCATTCAATGTAACTGCTCTTACAGTTGCTATATCATGCTTTTATATGGTTGAGTACATATACAATGAAATGAAGCCACCTTCTATACAACTATAGCAAAAAGGTGCTCCATACTGCCACTCAGTGGGATTCCTCGGGAGTAACGCAGAAAGTCATTTTGTGTAACAAACTATTACAATTTACAATCCAATGTATTTCTTGTATAGTATTCATTGATTACTCTTCTGTGAACTCTTGGTTAGACAACAGTGAAATTTCGACGTTTTACAAAGTGATATCAGTACAGTGTCAGTTATCACTCCTTGTACAACCAACTTCAAAATCTGATGAATGTATCTCTTGCATTCAATGTAACTGCTCTTACAGTTGCTATAATATTCTTTTATATGGTTGAGTACATATACAATGAAATGAAGCCACCTTCTATACAACTATAGTAAAAAGGTGCTCCATACTGCCACTCAGTGGGATTCCTCGGGAGTAACGCAGAAAGTCATTTTGTGTAACAAACTATTACAATATACAATTTCTTGTATACTATTCATTGATTACTCTTTTCAATGATCTGTTGGTTACAGGATAGTGATATTTCTAGGTTTTACAAAGTGATATCAGTACAGTGTCAGTTATCACTCCTTGTACAAACAACTTCAAAATCTGATGAATGTATCTCTGCCATTCAATGTAACTGCTCTTACAGTTGCTATATCATGCTTTTATATGGTTGAGTACATATACAATGAAATGAAGCCACCTTCTATACAACTACAGTAAAAAGGTGCTCCATACTGCCTCTCAGTGGGATTCCTCGGGAGTAACGCAGAAAATCAATTTGTGTAACAAACTATTACAATTTACAATCCAATGTATTTCTTGTATAGTATTCGTTGATTACTCTTCTGCGATCGCTTGGTTAGACAACAGTGAAATTTCTAGATTTTCCAACATGATATCAATACAGTGTCAGTAATCACTCCATGTACAACCAACTTCAAAATCTGATGAACGTATCTCTTGCATTCAATGTAACTGCTCTTACGGTTGCTATATCATGCTTTTATATGGTTGAGTACATGTACAATGAAATGAAGCCACCTTCTATACAACTATAGTAAAAAGGAGCTCCATACTGCCACTCAGTGGGATTCCTCGGGAGTAACGCAGAAAGTCATTTTGTGTAACAAACTATTACAATATATAATTTCTTGTATAGTATTCATTGATTACTCTTTTCAATTATCTGTTGGTTACAGGATAGTGATATTTCTAGGTTTTACAAAGTGATATCAGTACAGTGTCAGTTATCACTCCTTGTACAAAGAACTTCAAAATCTGATGAATGTATCTCTGGCATTCAATGTAACTGCTCTTACAGTTGCTATATCATGCTTTTATATGGTTGAGTACATATACAATGAAATGAAGCCACCTTCTATACAACTATAGCAAAAAGGTGCTCCATACTGCCACTCAGTGGGATTCCTCGGGAGTAACGCAGAAAGTCATTTTGTGTAACAAACTATTACAATTTACAATCCAATGAATTTCTTGTATAGTATTCATTGATTACTCTTCTGTGAACTCTTGGTTAGACAACAGTGAAATTTCTACGTTTTACAAAGTGATATCAGTACAGTGTCAGTTATCACTCCTTGTACAAAGAACTTCAGAATCTGATGAATGTATCTCTGGCATTCAATGTAACTGCTCTTACAGTTGCTATATCATGCTTTTATATGGTTGAGTACATATACAATGAAATGAAGCCACCTTCTATACAACTATAGCAAAAAGGTGCTCCATACTGCCACTCAGTGGGATTCCTCGGGAGTAACGCAGAAAGTCATTTTCTGTAACAAACTATTACAATTTACAATCCAATGTATTTCTTGTATAGTATTCATTGATTACTCTTCTGTGAACTCTTGGTTAGACAACAGTGAAATTTCTACGTTTTACAAAGTGATATCAGTACAGTGTCAGTTATCACTCCTTGTACAACCAACTTCAAAATCTGATGAATGTATCTCTTGCATTCAATGTAACTGCTCTTACCGTTGCTATATCATGCTTTTATATGGTTGAGTACATATACAATGAAATGAAGCCACCTTCTATACAACTATAGTAAAAAGGAGCTCCATACTGCCACTCAGTGGGATTCCTCGGGAGTAACGCAGAAAGTCATTTTGTGTAACAAACTATTACAATATATAATTTTTTGTATAGTATTCGTTGATTACTCTTTTCAATGATCTGTTGGTTACAGGATAGTGATATTTCTAGGTTTTACAAAGTGATATCAGTACAGTGTCAGTTATCACTCCTTGTACAACCAACTTCAAATCTGATGAATGTATGTCTTGCATTCAATGTAACTGCTCTTACCGTTGCTATATCATGCTTTGATATGTTTGAGTACATATACAAAAAATGAAGCCACCATCTATACAACTATAGTAAAAAGGTGCTCCATACTGCCACTCAGTGGGATTCCTCGTGAGTAACGCAGAAAGTCATTTTGTGTAACAAACTATTACAATATACAATTTCTTGTATAGTATTCATTGATTACTCTTTTCAATGATCTGTTGGTTATAGGATAGTGATATTTCTAGGTTTTACAAAGTGATATCAGTACAGTCAGTTATCACTCCTTGTACAACCAACTTCAAAATCTGAGAATGAATCTCTTGCATTCAATTTAATTGCTCTTATATCATGCTATTACATGATTGAGTACATATACAATGAAATGAAGCCACCTTCTATACAGCTAGAGGAAAAAGGTGTTGTATACTGCCACTCAGTGGGATTCCTCGGGAGTAACACAGAAAGTCATTTTGTGTTAGAAACTCTTACAATTCACAATCCAATGTATTTCTTGTATAGTATTCATTGATTACTCTTCTATGATCTCTTGGTTCGACAATAGTGAAATTTCTAGGTTTTACAAAGTGATATCAATACAGTGTCAGTTATCACTCCTTGTACAACCAACTTCAAAATCTGATGAATGTATGTCTTGCATTCAATGTAACTGCTCTTACCGTTGCTATATCATGCTTTTATACGGTTCAGTACATATACAATGAAATGAAGCCACCTTCTATAAAACTATAGTAAAAAGGTGCTCCATGCTGCCACTCAGTGGGATTCCTCGGGAGTAACGCAGAAAGTCATTTTGTGTAACAAACTATTACAATATACAATTTCTTGTATAGTATTCAGTGATCACTCTTTTCAATGATCTGTTGGTTACAGGATAGTGATATTTCTAGGTTTTACAAAGTGATATCACTACAGTGTCAGTTATCACTCCTTGTACAACCAACTTTACAATCTGATGAATGTATGTCTTGCATTCAATGTAATTGCTCTTACATTTGATGTATCTTGCTTTTATATGGTTGAGTACATATACAATGAAATGAAGCCACCTTCTATACAACTATAGTAAAAAGGTGCTCCATACTGCCACTCAGTGGGATTCCTCGGGAGTAACACAGAAAGTCATTTTGTGTTACAAACTATTACAATTTACAATACAATGTATTTCTTGTATACTATTCATTGATTACTCTTCTGTGATCTCTTGGTTAGACAACAGTGAAATTTCTACGTTTTACAAACTGATATCAATACAATGTCAATTATCACTCCTTGTACAACCAACTTCAAATCTGATGAATGTATGTCTTGCATTCAATGTAACTGCTCTTACCGTTGCTATATCATGCTTTGATATGTTTGAGTACATATTCAATAAAATGAAGCCACCTTCTATACAACTATAGTAAAATATCTTGCTTTTATATGGTTGAGTACATATACAATTAAATGAAGCCTACTTCTATACAGCTGGAGGAAAAAGGTGCTCCATACTGCCACTCAGCGGGATTCCTCGGGAGTAACACAGAAAATCATTTCGTTTAATAAACTATTACAATTTACAATCCAATGTATTTCTTGTATAGTATTCATTGATTACTCTTCTGCGATCTCTTGGTTGGATAACAGTGAAATTTCTAGGTTTTACAAAGTGATATCAATACAGTGTCAGTTATCACTCCTTGTACAACCAACTTCAAAATCTGATGAATGTATGTCTTGCATTCAATGTAACTGCTCTTACAGTTGCTATATCATGCTTTTACATGATGGAGTATATGTACAATGAAATGAAGCCACCTTCTATACAACTATAGTAAAAAGGTGCTCCATACTGGCACTCAGTGGGATTCCTCGGGAGTAATGCTGAAAGTCATTTTGTGTAACAAACTATTACAATATACAATTTCTTGTATAGTATTCATTGATTACCTTTTTCAATGATCTGTTGGTTACAGGATAGTGATATTTCTAGGTTTTACAAATTGATATCAGTACAGTGTCAGTTATCACTCCTTGTACAACCAACTACAAAATCTGATGAATGTATGTTTTGCGTTCAATGTAACTGCTCATACAGTTGCTATATCATTCTTTTATATGGTTGAGTATATATGCAATGAAACGAAGCCACCTTCTATACAAGTATATTAAAAAGGTGCTCCATACTGCCACTCAGTGGGATTCCTCGGGAGTAACGCAGAAAGTCATTTTGTGTAACAAACTATCACAATTTACAATCCAAAATATTTCTTGTATAGTATTCATTGATTACTCTTCTGTGATCTCTTGGTTAGAAAACAGTGAAATTTCTACGTTTTACAAAGTGATATCAATACAGTGTCAGTTATCACTCCTTGTACAACCAACTTCAAAATCTGATGAATGTATCCCTTTCATTCAATGTAACTGCTCTTACAGTTGCTATATCATGCTTTTATATGGTTGAGTACATATACAATGAAATGAAGCCACCTTCTATACAACTATAGAAAAAAGGTGCTCCATACTGCCACTCAGTGGGATTCCTCGGGAGAAACGCAGAAAGTCATTTTGTGTAACCAACTATTACAATATAAAATTTCTTGCATAGTATTCATTGATTACTCTTTTCAGTGATCTGTTGGTTACATGATAGTGATATTTCTAAGTTTTACAAAGTGATATCAGTACAGTGTCAGTTATCACTCCTTGTACAACCAACTGCACAATCTGATGAATGTATGTCTTGCATTCAATGTAATTGCTCTTACAGTTGCTATATCATGCTTTTACATGATTGAGTACATATACAAAGAAATGAAGCCACCTTCTATATAGCTAGAGGAAAATGGTGCTCCATACTGCCACTCAGTGGGATTCAATGATCTCTTGGTTACAGGATAGTGATATTTCTAGGTTTTACAAAGTGATATTAGTACAGTGTTAGTACAACTAGTACAACTATAGTAAAAAGGTGCTCCATACTGCCACTCAGTGGGATTCCTCGGGAGTAACACAGAAAGTCATTTTGTGTTACAAACTATTACAATTTACAATACAATGTATTTCTTGTATACTATTCATTGATTACTCTTCTGTGATCTCTTGGTTAGACAACAGTGAAATTTCTACGTTTTACAAACTGATATCAATACAGTGTCAATTATCACTCCTTGTACAACCAACTTCAAATCTGATGAATGTATGTCTTGCATTCAATGTAACTGCTCTTACCGTTGCTATATCATGCTTTGATATGTTTGAGTACATATACAAAAAATGAAGCCACCATCTATACAACTATAGTAAAAAGGTGCTCCATACTGCCACTCAGTGGGATTCCTCGTGAGTAACGCAGAAAGTCATTTTGTGTAACAAACTATTACAATATACAATTTCTTGTATAGTATTCATTGATTACTCTTTTCAATGATCTGTTGGTTATAGGATAGTGATATTTCTAGGTTTTACAAAGTGATATCAGTACAGTCAGTTATCACTCCTTGTACAACCAACTTCAAAATCTGAGAATGAATCTCTTGCATTCAATTTAATTGCTCTTATATCATGCTATTACATGATTGAGTACATATACAATGAAATGAAGCCACCTTCTATACAGCTAGAGGAAAAAGGTGTTGTATACTGCCACTCAGTGGGATTCCTCGGGAGTAACACAGAAAGTCATTTTGTGTTAGAAACTCTTACAATTCACAATCCAATGTATTTCTTGTATAGTATTCATTGATTACTCTTCTATGATCTCTTGGTTCGACAATAGTGAAATTTCTAGGTTTTACAAAGTGATATCAATACAGTGTCAGTTATCACTCCTTGTACAACCAACTTCAAAATCTGATGAATGTATGTCTTGCATTCAATGTAACTGCTCTTACCGTTGCTATATCATGCTTTTATACGGTTCAGTACATATACAATGAAATGAAGCCACCTTCTATAAAACTATAGTAAAAAGGTGCTCCATGCTGCCACTCAGTGGGATTCCTCGGGAGTAACGCAGAAAGTCATTTTGTGTAACAAACTATTACATTATACAATTTCTTGTATAGTATTCAGTGATCACTCTTTTCAATGATCTGTTGGTTACAGGATAGTGATATTTCTAGGTTTTACAAAGTGATATCACTACAGTGTCAGTTATCACTCCTTGTACAACCAACTTTACAATCTGATGAATGTATGTCTTGCATTCAATGTAATTGCTCTTACATTTGATGTATCTTGCTTTTATATGGTTGAGTACATATACAATGAAATGAAGCCACCTTCTATACAACTATAGTAAAAAGGTGCTCCATACTGCCACTCAGTGGGATTCCTCGGGAGTAACACAGAAAGTCATTTTGTGTTACAAACTATTACAATTTACAATACAATGTATTTCTTGTATACTATTCATTGATTACTCTTCTGTGATCTCTTGGTTAGACAACAGTGAAATTTCTACGTTTTACAAACTGATATCAATACAATGTCCATTATCACTCCTTGTACAACCAACTTCAAATCTGATGAATGTATGTCTTGCATTCAATGTAACTGCTCTTACCGTTGCTATATCATGCTTTGATATGTTTGAGTACATATTCAATAAAATGAAGCCACCTTCTATACAACTATAGTAAAATATCTTGCTTTTATATGGTTGAGTACATATACAATTAAATGAAGCCTACTTCTATACAGCTGGAGGAAAAAGGTGCTCCATACTGCCACTCAGCGGGATTCCTCGGGAGTAACACAGAAAATCATTTCGTTTAATAAACTATTACAATTTACAATCCAATGTATTTCTTGTATAGTATTCATTGATTACTCTTCTGCGATCTCTTGGTTGGATAACAGTGAAATTTCTAGGTTTTACAAAGTGATATCAATACAGTGTCAGTTATCACTCCTTGTACAACCAACTTCAAAATCTGATGAATGTATGTCTTGCATTCAATGTAACTGCTCTTACAGTTGCTATATCATGCTTTTACATGATGGAGTATATGTACAATGAAATGAAGCCACCTTCTATACAACTATAGTAAAAAGGTGCTCCATACTGGCACTCAGTGGGATTCCTCGGGAGTAATGCTGAAAGTCATTTTGTGTAACAAACTATTACAATATACAATTTCTTGTATAGTATTCATTGATTACCTTTTTCAATGATCTGTTGGTTACAGGATAGTGATATTTCTAGGTTTTACAAATTGATATCAGTACAGTGTCAGTTATCACTCCTTGTACAACCAACTACAAAATCTGATGAATGTATGTTTTGCGTTCAATGTAACTGCTCATACAGTTGCTATATCATGCTTTTATATGGTTGAGTATATATGCAATGAAACGAAGCCACCTTCTATACAAGTATATTAAAAAGGTGCTCCATACTGCCACTCAGTGGGATTCCTCGGGAGTAACGCAGAAAGTCATTTTGTGTAACAAACTATCACAATTTACAATCCAAAATATTTCTTGTATAGTATTCATTGATTACTCTTCTGTGATCTCTTGGTTAGAAAACAGTGAAATTTCTACGTTTTACAAAGTGATATCAATACAGTGTCAGTTATCACTCCTTGTACAACCAACTTCAAAATCTGATGAATGTATCCATTGCATTCAATGTAACTGCTCTTACAGTTGCTATATCATGCTTTTATATGGTTGAGTACATATACAATGAAATGAAGCCACCTTCTATACAACTATAGAAAAAAGGCGCTCCATACTGCCACTCAGTGGGATTCCTCGGGAGAAACGCAGAAAGTGATTTTGTGTAACAAACTATTACAATATACAATTTCTTGTATAGTATTCATTGATTACTCTTTTCAGTGATCTGTTGGTTACATGATAGTGATATTTCTAAGTTTTACAAAGTGATATCAGTACAGTCAGTTATCACTCCTTGTACAACCAACTTCAAAATCTGAGAATGAATCTCTTGCATTCAATTTAATTGCTCTTATATCATGCTATTACATGATTGAGTACATATACAATGAAATGAAGCCACCTTCTATACAGCTAGAGGAAAAAGGTGTTGTATACTGCCACTCAGTGGGATTCCTCGGGAGTAACACAGAAAGTCATTTTGTGTTAGAAACTCTTACAATTTACAATCCAATGTATTTCTTGTATAGTATTCATTGATTACTCTTCTATGATCTCTTGGTTCGACAATAGTGAAATTTCTAGGTTTTACAAAGTGATATCAATACAGTGTCAGTTATCACTCCTTGTACAACCAACTTCAAAATCTGATGAATGTATGTCTTGCATTCAATGTAACTGCTCTTACCGTTGCTATATCATGCTTTTATACGGTTCAGTACATATACAATGAAATGAAGCCACCTTCTATAAAACTATAGTAAAAAGGTGCTCCATACTGCCACTCAGTGGGATTCCTCGGGAGTAACGCAGAAAGTCATTTTGTGTAACAAACTATTACAATATACAATTTCTTGTATAGTATTCAATGATCACTCTTTTCAATGATCTGTTGGTTACAGGATAGTGATATTTCTAGGTTTTACAAAGTGATATCACTACAGTGTCAGTTATCACTCCTTGTACAACCAACTTTACAATCTGATGAATGTATGTCTTGCATTCAATGTAATTGCTCTTACATTTGATGTATCTTGCTTTTATATGGTTGAGTACATATACAATGAAATGAAGCCACCTTCTATACAACTATAGTAAAAAGGTGCTCCATACTGCCACTCAGTGGGATTCCTCGGGAGTAACACAGAAAGTCATTTTGTGTTACAAACTATTACAATTTACAATACAATGTATTTCTTGTATACTATTCATTGATTACTCTTCTGTGATCTCTTGGTTAGACAACAGTGAAATTTCTACGTTTTACAAACTGATATCAATACAGTGTCAATTATCACTCCTTGTACAACCAACTTCAAATCTGATGAATGTATGTCTTGCATTCAATGTAACTGCTCTTACCGTTGCTATATCATGCTTTGATATGTTTGAGTACATATACAAAAAATGAAGCCACCATCTATACAACTATAGTAAAAAGGTGCTCCATACTGCCACTCAGTGGGATTCCTCGTGAGTAACGCAGAAAGTCATTTTGTGTAACAAACTATTACAATATACAATTTCTTGTATAGTATTCATTGATTACTCTTTTCAATGATCTGTTGGTTATAGGATAGTGATATTTCTAGGTTTTACAAAGTGATATCAGTACAGTCAGTTATCACTCCTTGTACAACCAACTTCAAAATCTGAGAATGAATCTCTTGCATTCAATTTAATTGCTCTTATATCATGCTATTACATGATTGAGTACATATACAATGAAATGAAGCCACCTTCTATACAGCTAGAGGAAAAAGGTGTTGTATACTGCCACTCAGTGGGATTCCTCGGGAGTAACACAGAAAGTCATTTTGTGTTAGAAACTCTTACAATTTACAATCCAATGTATTTCTTGTATAGTATTCATTGATTACTCTTCTATGATCTCTTGGTTCGACAATAGTGAAATTTCTAGGTTTTACAAAGTGATATCAATACAGTGTCAGTTATCACTCCTTGTACAACCAACTTCAAAATCTGATGAATGTATGTCTTGCATTCAATGTAACTGCTCTTACCGTTGCTATATCATGCTTTTATACGGTTCAGTACATATACAATGAAATGAAGCCACCTTCTATAAAACTATAGTAAAAAGGTGCTCCATGCTGCCACTCAGTGGGATTCCTCGGGAGTAACGCAGAAAGTCATTTTGTGTAACAAACTATTACAATATACAATTTCTTGTATAGTATTCAATGATCACTCTTTTCAATGATCTGTTGGTTACAGGATAGTGATATTTCTAGGTTTTACAAAGTGATATCACTACAGTGTCAGTTATCACTCCTTGTACAACCAACTTTACAATCTGATGAATGTATGTCTTGCATTCAATGTAATTGCTCTTACATTTGATGTATCTTGCTTTTATATGGTTGAGTACATATACAATGAAATGAAGCCACCTTCTATACAACTATAGTAAAAAGGTGCTCCATACTGCCACTCAGTGGGATTCCTCGGGAGTAACACAGAAAGTCAGTTTGTGTTACAAACTATTACAATTTACAATACAATGTATTTCTTGTATACTATTCATTGATTACTCTTCTGTGATCTCTTGGTTAGACAACAGTGAAATTTCTACGTTTTACAAACTGATATCAATACAATGTCAATTATCACTCCTTGTACAACCAACTTCAAATCTGATGAATGTATGTCTTGCATTCAATGTAACTGCTCTTACCGTTGCTATATCATGCTTTGATATGTTTGAGTACATATTCAATAAAATGAAGCCACCTTCTATACAACTATAGTAAAATATCTTGCTTTTATATGGTTGAGTACATATACAATTAAATGAAGCCTACTTCTATACAGCTGGAGGAAAAAGGTGCTCCATACTGCCACTCAGCGGGATTCCTCGGGAGTAACACAGAAAATCATTTTGTTTAATAAACTATTACAATTTACAATCCAATGTATTTCTTGTATAGTATTCATTGATTACTCTTCTGCGATCTCTTGGTTGGATAACAGTGAAATTTCTAGGTTTTACAAAGTGATATCAATACAGTGTCAGTTATCACTCCTTGTACAACCAACTTCAAAATCTGATGAATGTATGTCTTGCATTCAATGTAACTGCTCTTACAGTTGCTATATCATGCTTTTACATGATGGAGTATATGTACAATGAAATGAAGCCACCTTCTATACAACTATAGTAAAAAGGTGCTCCATACTGGCACTCAGTGGGATTCCTCGGGAGTAATGCTGAAAGTCATTTTGTGTAACAAACTATTACAATATACAATTTCTTGTATAGTATTCATTGATTACCTTTTTCAATGATCTGTTGGTTACAGGATAGTGATATTTCTAGGTTTTACAAATTGATATCAGTACAGTGTCAGTTATCACTCCTTGTACAACCAACTACAAAATCTGATGAATGTATGTTTTGCGTTCAATGTAACTGCTCATACAGTTGCTATATCATGCTTTTATATGGTTGTGTATATATGCAATGAAACGAAGCCACCTTCTATACAAGTATATTAAAAAGGTGCTCCATACTGCCACTCAGTGGGATTCCTCGGGAGTAACGCAGAAAGTCATTTTGTGTAACAAACTATCACAATTTACAATCCAAAATATTTCTTGTATAGTATTCATTGATTACTCTTCTGTGATCTCTTGGTTAGAAAACAGTGAAATTTCTACGTTTTACAAAGTGATATCAATACAGTGTCAGTTATCACTCCTTGTACAACCAACTTCAAAATCGGATGAATGTATCTCTGGCATTAAATGTAACTGCACTTACAGTTGCTATATCATGCTTTTATATGGTTGAGTACATATACAATGAAATGAAGCCACCTTCTATACAACTATAGCAAAAAGGTGCTCCATACTGCCACTCAGTGGGATTCCTCGGGAGTAACGCAGAAAGTCATTTTGTGTAACAAACTATTACAATATACAATTTCTTGTATAGTATTCAATGATCACTCTTTTCAATGATCTGTTGGTTACAGGATAGTGATATTTCTAGGTTTTACAAAGTGATATCACTACAGTGTCAGTTATCACTCCTTGTACAACCAACTTTACAATCTGATGAATGTATGTCTTGCATTCAATGTAATTGCTCTTACATTTGATGTATCTTGCTTTTATATGGTTGAGTACATATACAATGAAATGAAGCCACCTTCTATACAACTATAGTAAAAAGGTGCTCCATACTGCCACTCAGTGGGATTCCTCGGGAGTAACACAGAAAGTCATTTTGTGTTACAAACTATTACAATTTACAATACAATGTATTTCTTGTATACTATTCATTGATTACTCTTCTGTGATCTCTTGGTTAGACAACAGTGAAATTTCTACGTTTTACAAACTGATATCAATACAATGTCAATT
Source organism: Lepidodactylus listeri (assembly GCA_029233225.1). Taxonomy (NCBI): domain Eukaryota; kingdom Metazoa; phylum Chordata; class Lepidosauria; order Squamata; family Gekkonidae; genus Lepidodactylus; species Lepidodactylus listeri. The sequence continues at coordinate 139,379,972 of JARCFY010000005.1, read as the reverse complement.
ATCACTCCTTGTACAACCAACTTCAAATCTGATGAATGTATGTCTTGCATTCAATGTAACTGCTCTTACCGTTGCTATATCATGCTTTGATATGTTTGAGTACATATACAATAAAATGAAGCCACCTTCTATACAACTATAGTAAAATATCTTGCTTTTATATGGTTGAGTACATATACAATTAAATGAAGCCTACTTCTATACAGCTGGAGGAAAAAGGTGCTCCATACTGCCACTCAGCGGGATTCCTCGGGAGTAACACAGAAAATCATTTTGTTTAATAAACTATTACAATTTACAATCCAATGTTTTTCTTGTATAGTATTTATTGATTACTCTTCTGCGATCTCTTGGTTGGATAACAGTGAAATTTCTAGGTTTTACAAAGTGATATCAATACAGTGTCAGTTATCACTCCTTGTACAACCAACTTCAAAATCTGATGATGTATGTCTTGCATTCAATGTAACTGCTCTTACAGTTGCTATATCATGCTTTTACATGATGGAGTATATGTACAATGAAATGAAGCCACCTTCTATACAACTATAGTAAAAAGGTGCTCCATACTGGCACTCAGTGGGATTCCTCGGGAGTAATGCTGAAAGTCATTTTGTGTAACAAACTATTACAATATACAATTTCTTGTATAGTATTCATTGATTACCTTTTTCAATGATCTGTTGGTTACAGGATAGTGATATTTCTAGGTTTTACAAATTGATATCAGTACAGTGTCAGTTATCACTCCTTGTACAACCAACTACAAAATCTGATGAATGTATGTTTTGCGTTCAATGTAACTGCTCATACAGTTGCTATATCATGCTTTTATATGGTTGAGTATATATGCAATGAAACGAAGCCACCTTCTATACAAGTATATTAAAAAGGTGCTCCATACTGCCACTCAGTGGGATTCCTCGGGAGTAACGCAGAAAGTCATTTTGTGTAACAAACTATCACAATTTACAATCCAAAATATTTCTTGTATAGTATTCATTGATTACTCTTCTGTGATCTCTTGGTTAGAAAACAGTGAAATTTCTACGTTTTACAAAGTGATATCAATACAGTGTCAGTTATCACTCCTTGTACAACCAACTTCAAAATCTGATGAATGTATCCATTGCATTCAATGTAACTGCTCTTACAGTTGCTATATCATGCTTTTATATGGTTGAGTACATATACAATGAAATGAAGCCACCTTCTATACAACTATAGAAAAAAGGCGCTCCATACTGCCACTCAGTGGGATTCCTCGGGAGAAACGCAGAAAGTGATTTTGTGTAACAAACTATTACAATATACAATTTCTTGTATAGTATTCATTGATTACTCTTTTCAGTGATCTGTTGGTTACATGATAGTGATATTTCTAAGTTTTACAAAGTGATATCAGTACAGTGTCAGTTATCACTCCTTGTACAACCAACTGCACAATGTGATGAATGTATGTCTTGCATTCAATGTAATTCCTCTTACATTTGATGTATCTTGTTTTATATGGTTGAGTACATATACAATGAAATGAAGCCACCTTCTATACAACTATAGTAAAAAGGTGCTCCATACTGCCACTCAGTGGGATTCCTCGGGAGTAACAGAGAAAGTCATTTTGTGTTACAAACTATTACAATTTACAATACAATGTATTTCTTGTATACTATTCATTGATTACTCTTCTGTGATCTCTTGGTTAGACAACAGTGAAATTTCTACGTTTTACAAACTGATATCAATACAGTGTCAATTATCACTCCTTGTACAACCTACTTCAAATCTGATGAATGTATGTCTTGCATTCAGTGTAACTGCTCTTACCGTTGCTATATCATGCTTTGATATGTTTGAGTACATATACAAAAAATGAAGCCACCATCTATACAACTATAGTAAAAAGGTGCTCCATACTGCCACTCAGTGGGATTCCTCGTGAGTAACGCAGAAAGTCATTTTGTGTAACAAACTATTACAATATACAATTTCTTGTATAGTATTCATTGATTACTCTTTTCAATGATCTGTTGGTTATAGGATAGTGATATTTCTAGGTTTTACAAAGTGATATCAGTACAGTCAGTTATCACTCCTTGTACAACCAACTTCAAAATCTGAGAATGAATCTCTTGCATTCAATTTAATTGCTCTTATATCATGCTATTACATGATTGAGTACATATACAATGAAATGAAGCCACCTTCTATACAGCTAGAGGAAAATGTGTTGTATACTGCCACTCAGTGGGATTCCTCGGGAGTAACACAGAAAGTCATTTTGTGTTAGAAACTCTTACAATTTACAATCCAATGTATTTCTTGTATAGTATTCATTGATTACTCTTCTATGATCTCTTGGTTCGACAATAGTGAAATTTCTAGGTTTTACAAAGTGATATCAATACAGTGTCAGTTATCACTCCTTGTACAACCAACTTCAAAATCTGATGAATGTATGTCTTGCATTCAATGTAACTGCTCTTACCGTTGCTATATCATGCTTTTATACGGTTCAGTACATATACAATGAAATGAAGCCACCTTCTATAAAACTATAGTAAAAAGGTGCTCCATACTGCCACTCAGTGGGATTCCTCGGGAGTAACGCAGAAAGTCATTTTGTGTAACAAACTATTACAATATACAATTTCTTGTATAGTATTCAATGATCACTCTTTTCAATGATCTGTTGGTTACAGGATAGTGATATTTCTAGGTTTTACAAAGTGATATCACTACAGTGTCAGTTATCACTCCTTGTACAACCAACTTTACAATCTGATGAATGTATGTCTTGCTTTCAATGTAATTGCTCTTACATTTGATGTATCTTGCTTTTATATGGTTGAGTACATATACAATGAAATGAAGCCACCTTCTATACAACTATAGTAAAAAGGTGCTCCATACTGCCACTCAGTGGGATTCCTCGGGAGTAACACAGAAAGTCATTTTGTGTTACAAACTATTACAATTTACAATACAATGTATTTCTTGTATACTATTCATTGATTACTCTTCTGTGATCTCTTGGTTAGACAACAGTGAAATTTCTACGTTTTACAAACTGATATCAATACAATGTCAATTATCACTCCTTGTACAACCAACTTCAAATCTGATGAATGTATGTCTTGCATTCAATGTAACTGCTCTTACCGTTGCTATATCATGCTTTGATATGTTTGAGTACATATTCAATAAAATGAAGCCACCTTCTATACAACTATAGTAAAATATCTTGCTTTTATATGGTTGAGTACATATACAATTAAATGAAGCCTACTTCTATACAGCTGGAGGAAAAAGGTGCTCCATACTGCCACTCAGCGGGATTCCTCGGGAGTAACACAGAAAATCATTTCGTTTAATAAACTATTACAATTTACAATCCAATGTATTTCTTGTATAGTATTCATTGATTACTCTTCTGCGATCTCTTGGTTGGATAACAGTGAAATTTCTAGGTTTTACAAAGTGATATCAAAACACTGTCAGTTATCACTCCTTGTACAACCAATTTCAAAATCTGACGAATGTATGTCTTCCATTCTATGTAACTGCTCTTACAGTTGCTATATCATGCTTTTATATGGTTGAGTACAAATACAATGAAATGAAGCCACCTTCTATACAACTATAGTAAAAAGGTGCTCCATACTGCCACTCAGTGGGATTCCTCGGGAGGAACGCAGAAAGTCATTTTGTGTAACAAACTATTAGAATATACAATTTCTTGTATAGTATTAATTGATTACTCTTTTCAATGATCTGTTGGTTACAGGATAGTGATATTTCTAGGTTTTACAAAGTGTTATCAGTACAGTGTCAGTTATCACTCCTTGTACAACCAACTTCAAAATCTGATGAATGTATGTCTGTCAGAATCTGACAATTCAGCCATTGTATTCTTGCATACGTGCCTTCAGCTGTCCTATGTATCTAGAGTTTACTGGACCCTATGTAACCATTATGCATTATGTATTAGACCTTTGTATTATCCTGTCTTGGTCGGGAGGGTGACAACCATGATTGGTGAGAACAAGGAGGCCTCTCATCTCTGCCTCCGCATTCCAGCTGCCCCGGCAGTAACTTCAAGGGGAGGATGGCTCTCATCTCTTATCTCATGCAAAAGAACCTTGGAGCCATGAATTGTTATGTGAACTGAGGGGTCTGGTTTGAGAAGGGAAATTTACTGCTTAACACCTCACTTTTTTCCTGTGTGAACCAAACGGTCAAGACACCTTTTAGCCCGCCAATTTTCCCTTAAGGGGATTGGCTATCTATGGGTAATTCAAACTCCTTGGAATGGTATAATAGACCCGCTTGTATTATTTGTCTCATCTCTGACAATAACCCGAGATGCTGTACTAATGTAGGAATAGGTAATAAAGAACTGTGGTTAACCAACCAAGATCTGATCCTTGACTACTTTGAGCAGAACTCTCACAGATTGTCAGAGATCTGTGATTGGGACTCAGCCGTTCCTGACCATGTCAGAAGACGACGCGGTCCCCCTCAAACCTACTACTCCAGAAGAGACTCCCGCTACCCCGGCGGATCCGGGGAACGGGGGTGGTGGCGGCGGAGGGGGTCCCGAAGTGCCGGTGACCACGAGCCAGGGGGCTTACTACATTCCGCGCCGCCCGGTTACTCATCAGAGCGTGACCCCCAAGTACGCCTGGAGCCATTTCGGTCAGCGTACCGTGGATTCGTGGGTGCACGACCGGAAAGGGGTGAGGGTTTCGCTCACCGGAGACTAGCTCGATCGAGGGAGACCGAGCTACCTAGGAGACGACCGCGAGCCGATCTATCGTGGAGGGCCGCATCGCCCGCCTCTCGAAGGAGAGGGGATGGATCTGTATGGGCCCGATCCGTATCGCGAGGAGCAGACGGTCCCTTTGGATCAGATGATGGGAGACCTGCGGCTTCAACTCACCGCCGAACTCCGCGAGTTGGCCCTCGATCTCCAGCACCAATTTCGCGATGCTATGATGGCAGTGCAAGGAGCCCTCCCCGGTCAAGGGGTAGGAGCCCCACTACAGCCGCCGGCGCCCGGAGGGGTTCCGGTCCAGCCGCAGGCACCCGCTCTCCCGGCGCAGCCAGCTCAGCCGGTCGTCCCGGTCCCAGCTCCAGGGCCCGTTCCAGTGCCGGCCCCAGTCCCGGCCTCGCCGGCCGCCCGCCCAGCCCCCTCCGACCCTTTGACGACCACTTTCGATGGGGATCCGGAGAAGCTACGTTTCTTCATGCTGGAGATAGGGAGATTCCTGGACAGTTGGGGCCACCTCTACCCCACCGAGAAAGAACGGATTGGCTACATCGGGTCCAAGCTGAAAGACACTGCCAGCGACTGGTATGTGAGCCTGCACGACAACCCCGGACCTGAATTGCGTTCCCTGAACAACTTCATGTGGGCCCTCCGGCATCAGTTCGAGGACCCCCTGGGTGAGGAAAAGGCCCGTAATCAACTACGAAAGCTGTTCCAGGGGAGATCGTCAGTGAGGGACTACACTGACAAGTTCCGGCGCATCGCGGCCAAGATCCATGGGTGGCCGGAGGAACTATTCATGGAGAAGTATTGGGAGGGCCTGAATCTGGAAATCTACGAGACCGTGCTGTTGGGGGGTCGCCCCGGCACTCTGAACACCTGGATGAGAGCCGCCATCGACATGGAGGAGCGATTCGCCCTGATTAAGATGGGAGCGTCCGTGACGGCGGCCAGCAAAGCAGCCCCCAGAGCGAAGCCCCGATCCAGTGTGCAAGATGTCCGAGATGCGAGGTTTCGACAGGGGCTGTGTATGAAGTGTGGGGAGAGTGGCCACTTCGCCTCCGCTTGCCCAAGAGGAGGGGGGAAGGGCCCGAAGACCTCAACCCCCGGAGTGGGGAGCACCCCTAGCCGTGGAAAAACACCAATGAAACCCCGGGCGTTGCAGCTGGAAGGGGTAGCCAGCGACCAGGGAGAGCTGGAGCTGATGGAAACGCAGATGTCGGGAAACTCCAACGGCCTGCAGTGAGCGGCGCAGAGCTGCAGGTCCCCCGACAAGAAGCGCCATCTCCGGTGAGCATCCCCGGCCCCCTGTTATATATGGTAGTGACGGTGGTGACCCCGGGATCGGGTACCCACATGCGGGTTCGCGCTTTAATTGATTCAGGGTGTGCGCGAGACCTGATCAGCCCCCTAGTAGTGGAGGGGCTGGGACCCAAAGTCACCCCGTTATTGGAACCCCTGAAGTTTACTCAGATGGATGGGTCGGAGATGAAGGAGGAATGCATAGCAGAGACTGAGAGCTTGATTTTGGGGACGGGGGAGCACTGGGAGAAGAGAGCTTTCGTCATCACCCCAAACGCCCAGTTCCCTATAGTGTTGGGCAGCCCTTGGCTCGGGGCGCACGACCCTTACATAAAATGGAGCGAGGGGAAGATTTCGTGGGTGGACGAACGCTGCCAGAGCCACCGGTGGGACCCAGGATGGGGGCCTGGACCTCCGACCCCTCCTCCCCCGGCGCCCGCGCTCGCCCTCACCCCTACCATGGTGCCTAGAGAGTATAGAGACTTGCTAGAAGTGTTCAGCGAGACCGAGGCGGATGAGTTGCCCCCCCATCGACTATCGGATTGTGCCATAGAACTCCTCCCAGGAGAGAAACTCCCAAAAGGGAAATTATACTCCATGAGCCCGTTGGAACGGGAAGAGCTGCGGAAGTTCTTGGATAAAAATTTAGCACGGGGGTTCATCCGCCCAGCCAAGTCCCCCTTCGCGGCGCCCGTGCTGTTCCGAAAGAAAAAGGATGGGGGATTAAGACTCTGCACTGACTACCGGGGGTTGAATGCAGTCTCCACCACTAACGCCTACCCCCTCCCGTTAATAAAGGACCTCTTGGCGGAAGCGGCCAAGGGAAGGATTTTTACCAAATTGGATCTACGAGATGCCTACTTCAGGGTGCGCATCAGGGAAGGGGATGAATCTAAGACTGCCTTTAATACCCCCTTGGGGCAATTCGAATATCTAGTGATGCCGTTCGGCTTAAGTGGCGCGCCCGGGGTCTTTATGAGTTTAATCAATGAAGTGTTGCACAAGCATCTATTTAAGGGCGTGTTATGTTACATAGATGATATCTTGATCTATTCTACTGATAAGAAGGCGCATGTGACTTTGGTCAGGGACGTCCTCTCAACCTTGCTGAAAAACCAGCTTTATGTGAAACTGTCTAAGTGTGAGTTTCACCGTGAGTCCGTGGACTTCCTGGGCTACCGCATTTCTCAGAAGGGGTTAGAGATGGACCCGGGGAAGGTGGAGGCAGTGGTGCAATGGGAGGCCCCGCGAACAAGAAAGCAATTGCAGAGCCTCTTGGGATTTTGTAACTTTTACCGAACCTTCATCAAAGACTTTGCCAAAGTCACCCTTCCCTTAACGGACTTATTAAAAACCAAGGGGAGGGGGCCCGAGGCCGGGAAGCCAGGAGAAAAGTTGGCGTGGAATGGGGAGTGTCAGAGGGCGTTTGAGACTTTAAAGACTCTTTTCACTTCCGAGCCCATTCTAGCACACCCGGACGAAACGAAGGACTTTATAATTCATGTAGATGCCTCTGATGTAGCCATGGGGGGGGCCATTTTACAAAGTGACTCGGAAGGGAAACTGCACCCCTTAGCTTACATTTCAAAAAAATTTAACGAGACGGAAAGGAATTGGTCGGTGTGGGACAAGGAAGCCGCAGCCATTAGGCTAGCGCTCACTACGTGGCGCCATTGGCTGGAAGGAGCGCAAACTCCGTTTGAAATATGGACTGATCATAAGAATCTGGAGGCGTTGCGCACTCAGCGGTCCCTCAACGCTAAGCAGCTGAGATGGGCTGATTTCTTTTCCAAGTTTAACTTTGTGCTTAAACATTTTCCTGGGAAGGCTAACTCCTTGGCAGACGCGCTGTCCAGATTGCCCCAACATGAGAGTGTAAAAGAAGAGGTGTTTGATTCCATGTTCTCCCCCCAACAGCTGGGAGGAGTGGTTGTCACCCGGAGCCGAGCAAAGAAGGCCGAGCTCGACACTGGGAAATGCCAGTGGGGGGGGGAGTATGCTCCTGAAGAGATAGAGGAACTGGAAGCTTTGGAGGAATGTTCCAAGAGAGAGGACCACTGTTGGCTGCATGGGGACAAACTAGTGGTGCCTAAGACCAAGCGCAAGGAAATCTTGCTAAACTGCCACTCCTCAAAGCTTGCTGGGCACTTCGGTTTCTTAAAGACTCTTAATTTGATCCAGCGTCAATTCTGGTGGCCGCGCATGCGCCGGGACGTCTCGGACTTCGTCTCGGCATGCCAAACCTGTTTAATGTGCAAAAAACGGGGGGGAAAAGTCCCGGGATTATTGCACCCCCTACCCACTGCGTCAAGACCCTGGGAAGCCATAGCCATGGACTTTATCACTAATTTGCCCCCCTCCAAGGGAAAAACAGTGATTTGGGTGGTGGTAGACACTTTTTCTAAACAAGCACATTTCACCCCCTTCAAGCAATTGCCCACAGCCAAAGGGATGGCTAAAGCTTTCTTCAACCACGTGATTAAATTACATGCTTTTCCGAAGAGGGTGGTTTCTGACCGCGGAAGTCAGTTCGTTGCCACCTTCTGGCGGGAGCTTTTGAAATTAATGGGCATAGAACCTGCCTTAAGTTCGGGTTACCACCCAGAGACCGACAGCCAATCCGAACGAACTAATCAAATTCTAGAGCAATTCCTGAGATGCTACACAAATTACCACCAGGATAATTGGGTGGAATTGCTGCCGTTTGCAGAATATAGCTACAATAATGCAGTGCATTCATCCACAGGGGTCTCCCCTTTCATGGCAGTGGGAGGTTTTGAAGGAAAACCATTGCCTACTATTGAGGAAGCCCCTCAAGCCCCCCCCTCGGATTTCAAAAAATGGTGGTCCAGCCTCCAAGACTCATGGCCCTTAATAGGCAAAGCCTTGGACCATGCCAAAGAGGACTACAAGAAATATGCTGATCGAGGGCGAGCACCGGGATGGGATCTTCAGCCCGGGGACTCTGTTTATCTTTCTACTAAGAATATCCATGGGTTGCAGCCCAGCAGGAAATTGGGATGGAAATATGTTGGACCTTATAAAGTGCTACGCAAAATCTCTGATGTGTCTTTTGAACTGGAACTGCCTAAATCACTGAGTTCTGTGCACCCTGTGTTTCATTTCAGCCTGCTGAAGAAAGATCCTGGGCCGAACGCTTGGCATCCAGTTCCTCCAGTTCCTCCTCCACTGATGAAGGAGGGGAGCCCTCACTTCGAGATAACTGAGATCCTTGACTCCAAGATGCGAAGAGGCCACTTATATTACTTAGTTAGATGGTTAGATTTCGGCCCGGAACACAATGAATGGATTCGTTCAGAACATGTTCATGCCCCTAAGCTGACTAAACTGTTTCATAAAATGTTCCCTGATAAAGCTAGGTGAAGAGAATTATGGGGAGGGCAGGGTGTCAGAATCTGACAATTCAGCCATTGTATTCTTGCATACGTGCCTTCAGCTGTCCTATGTATCTAGAGTTTACTGGACCCTATGTAACCATTATGCATTATGTATTAGACCTTTGTATTATCCTGTCTTGGTCGGGAGGGTGACAACCATGATTGGTGAGAACAAGGAGGCCTCTCATCTCTGCCTCCGCATTCCAGCTGCCCCGGCAGTAACTTCAAGGGGAGGATGGCTCTAGTCTCTTATCTCATGCAAAATAACCTTGGAGCCATGAATTGTTATGTGAACTGAGGGGTCTGGTTTGAGAAGGGAAATTTACTGCTTAACACCTCACTTTTTTCCTGTGTGAACCAAACGGTCAAGACACCTTTTAGCCCGCCAATTTTCCCTTAAGGGGATTGGCTATCTATGGGTAATTCAAACTCCTTGGAATGGTATAATAGACCCGCTTGTATTATTTGTCTCATCTCTGACAATAACCCGAGATGCTGTACTAATGTAGGAATAGGTAATAAAGAACTGTGGTTAACCAACCAAGATCTGATCCTTGACGACTTTGAGCAGAACTCTCACAATGTCTTGCATTTAAATTAACTGCTCTTACAGTTGATATATCATGCTTATTTATGGTTTCCATATACAATGAAATGAGGCCACCTTTTATACAGATAGAGGAAAAAGGTTCTCCATACTGCCACTCAGTGGGATTCCTCGGGAGTAACGCAGAAACTCATTTTATGTAACAAACTATTACAATTTACAATCCAATGTATTTCTTGTATAATATTCATTGATTACTCTACTGTGATCTCTTGGTTAGACAAAAGTAAAATTTCAAGGTTTTACAAAGTGATATCAGTAAAGTGTTAGTTATCACTCCTTGCACAACCAACTTCAAAATCTGATGTATGTAAGGATTGCATTCAATGTAATTGCTCTTACAGTTGCTATATCATGCTTTTACATGACTGAGTACATACACAATGAAATGAAGCCACCTTCTATACAACTATAGTAAAAAGGTTCTCCATACTGCCACTCAGTGGGATTCCTCGGGAGTAACGCAGAAAGTCATTTTGTGAAACAAACTATTACGATATACAATTTCTTGTATAGTATTCATTGATTACTCTTTTCAGTGATCTGTTGATTACAGGATAGTGATATTTCTAGGTTTTACCAAGTGATATCAGTACAGTGTCAGTTACCACTCCTTGTACAACCAACTTCAAAATCTGATGAATGTATGTCTTGCATTCAATGTAATTGCTCTTACAGTTGATATATCATGCTTTTACATGACTGAGTACATATACAATGAAATGAAGCCACCTTCTATACAACTATAGTAAAAAGGTGCTCCATACTGCCACTCAGTGGGATTCCTCGGGAGTAATGCAGAAAGTCATTTTGTGTATAAAACTACTACAATATACAATTTCTTGTATAGTATTTATTGATTACTGTTTTCAATGATCTGTTGATTATAGGATAGTGATATCTCTAGGTTTTACCAAGTGATATCAGTACAGTGTCAGTTACCACTCCTTGTACAACCAACTTCAAAATCTGATGAATGTATGTCTTGCATTTAATGAAACTGCTCTTACCTTTGCTATATCATGCTTTTATATGGTTGAGTAAATATACAATTATATGAAGCCACCTTCTATACAGCTAGAGGAAAAAGGTGCTCCATACTGCCACTCAGTGGGATTCCTCGGGAGTAACGCAGAAAGTCATTTTGTGTAACAAACTATTACAATTTACAATCCAATGTATTTCTTGTATAGTATTCATTGATAACTCTTCTGCGATCTCTTGGTTGGATAACAGTGAAATTTCTAGGTTTTACAAAGTGATATCAAAACACTGTCAGTTATCACTCCTTGTAAAACCAACTTCAAAATCTGATGAATGAATGTCTTGCATTCAATGTAACTGCTCTTACAGTTGCTATATCATGCTTTTATATGGTTGAGTAAATATACAATGAAATGAAACCACCTTCTATACAACTATAGTAAAAAGGTGCTCCATACTGCCACTCAGTGGGATTCCTCGAAAGTAACGCAGAAAGTCATTTTGTGTAACAAACTATTAGAATATACAATTTCTTGTATAGTATTCATTGATTACTCTTTTCAATGATCTGTTGGTTACAGGATAGTGATATTTCTAGGTTTTACAAAGTGTTATCAGTACAGTGTCAGTTATCACTCCTTGTACAACCAACTTCAAAATCTGATGAATGTATGTCTTGCATTTAATGTAACTGCTCTTACAGTTGATATATCATGCTTATTTATGGTTTACATATATAATGAAATGAGGCCACCTTCTATACAGCTAGAGGAAAAAGGTTCTCCATACTGCCACTCAGTGGGATTCCTCGGGAGTACCGCAGAAACTCATTTTATGTAACAAACGATTACAATATACAATCCAATGTATTTCTTGTATAGTATTCATTGATTACTCTTCTGCGATCTCTTGGTTAGACAACAGTGAAATTTCTAGGTTTTACAAAGTGATATCAGTACAGTGTCAGTTATCACTCCTTGTACAACCAACTTCAAAATCTGATGAATGTATGTTTTGCATTCAATGTAATTACTCTTACATTTGATATATCTTGCTTTTATATAGTTGAGTACATATACAATTATATGAAGCCACCCTCTATACAGCTAGAGGAAAAAGGTGCTCCATACTGCCACTCAGTGGGATTCCTCGGGAGTAACGCAGAAAGTCATTTTCTGTAACGAACTATTACAATTTACAATTTCTTGTATAGTATTCATTGATTACTCTTTTCAATGATCTCTTGGTTAAGGATAGTGATATTTCTAGGTTTTACAAAGTGATATCAGTACAGTGTCAGTTATCACTCCTTGTACAACCAACTTCAAAATCTGATGAATGTATGTCTTGCATTTAATGTAACTGCTCTTACAGTTGATATATGATGCTTATTTATGGTTTACATATACAATGAAATGAAGCCACCTTCTATACTGCTAGAGGAAAAAGGTTCTCCATACTGCCACTCAGTGGGATTCCTCGGGAATAACGCAGAAACTCATTTTATGTAACAACCTATTACAATTTACAATCCAATGTATTTCTTGTATAGTATTCATTGAGTTCTCTACTGTGATCTCTTGGTTAGACAAAAGTAAAATTTCAAGGTTTTTCAAAGTGATATCAGTAAAGTGTCAATTATCACTCCTTGCACAACCAACTTCAAAATCTGATGAATGTAAGGATTGCATTCAATGTAATTGCTCTTACAGTTGCTATATCATGCTTTTACATGACTGAGTACATATACAATGAAATGAAGCCACCTTCTATACAACTGTAGTAAAAAGGTTCTCCATACTGCCACTCAGTGAGATTCCTCGGGAGTAACGCAGAAAGTCATTTTGTGTAACAAAATATTACAATTTACAATCCAATGTATTTCCTGTATAGTTTTCATTGATTACTCTTCTGCGATATCTTGGTTAGACAAAAGTGAAATTTCTAGGTTTTACAAAGTGATATCAATACAGTGTAAGTTATCACTCCTTGCACAACCAACTTCAAAATCTGATGAATGTAAGCACTGCATTCAATGTAATTGCTCTTACAGTTGCTATATCATTCTTTTACATGACTGAGTACATATACAATGAAATGAAGCCACCTTCTATACAACTATAGTAAAAAGGTTCTCCATACTGCCACTCAGTGGGATTCCTCGGGAGTAACGCAGAAAGTCATTTTGTGAAACAAACTATTACAATATACAATTTCTTGTATAGTATTCATTGATTACTCTTTTCAGTGATCTGTTGATTACAGGATAGTGATATTTCTAGGTTTTACCAAGTGATATCAGTACAGTGTCAGTTACCACTCCTTGTACAACCAACTTCAAAATCTGATGAATGTATGTCTTGCATTCAATCTAATTGCTCTTACAGTTGATATATCATGCTTTTACATGATTGAGTACATATTCAATGAAATGAAGCCACCTTCTATACAACTATAGTAAAAAGGTTCTCCATACTGCCACTCAGTGGGATTCCTCGGGAGTAACGCAGAAAGTCATTTTGTGTAACAAACTATTACAATTTACAATTTCTTGTATAGAATTACTCTTCTGTGATCTCTTGGTTAGACAACAGTGAAATTTCTAGGTTTTACAAAGTGATATCAGTACAGTGTCAGTTATCACTCCTTGTGCAACCAACTTCAAAATCTGATGAATGTATGTTTTGCATTTAATGAAACTGCTCTTTCCTTTGCTATATCATGCGTTTATATGGTTGAGTACAACCAACTTCAAAATCTGATGAACGTATGTTTTGCATTCAATGTAATTGCTCTTACATTTGATATATCTTGCTTTTATATAGTTGAGTACATATACAATTATATGAAGCCACCTTCTATACAGCTAGAGGAAAAAGGTGCTCCATCCTGCCACTCAGTGGGATTCCTCGGGAGTAACACAGAAAGTCATTTTGTGTTAGAAACTATTACAATTTACAATCCAATGGATTTCTTGTATAGTATTCATTGATTACTCTTCTGCGATCTCTTCGTTAGACAACAGTGAAATTTCTATATTTTACAAAGTGATATCAATACAGTGTCAGTTATCACTCCTTGTAAAACCAACTTCAAAATCTGATGAATGTATGTCTTGCATTCAATGTAACTTCTCTTACAGTTGCTATATCATGCTTTTATATGGTTGAGTACATATACAATGAAATGAAGCCACCTTCTATACAACTATAGTAAAAAGGTGCTCCATACTGCCACTCAGTGGGATTCCTCGGGAGTAACGCAGAAAGTCATTTTGTGTAACAAACTATTAGAATATACAATTTCTTGTATAGTATTCATTGATTACTCTTTTCAATGATCTCTTGGTTACAGGATAGTGATATTTCTAGGTTTTACAATGTGATATCAGTACAGTGTCAGATATCACTCCTTGTACAAGCAACTTCACAATCTGATGAATGTATGTTTTGCATTCAATGTAATTGCTCTTACATTTGATATATCTTGCTTTTATATGGTTGAGTACATATACAATTAAATGAAGCCACCTTCTATACAGCTAGAGGAAAAAGGTGCTCCATACTGCCACTCAGCGGGATTCCTCGGGAGTAACACAGAAAATCATTTTGTGTAATAAACTATTACAATTTACAATCCAATGTATTTCTTGTATAGTATTCATTGATTACTCTTCTGCGATCTCTTGGTTGGATAACAGTGAAATTTCTAGGTTTTAGAAAGTGATATCAAAACACTGTCAGTTATCACTCCTTGTACAACCAATTTCAAAATCTGATGAATGTATGTCTTCCATTCAATGTAACTGCTCTTACAGTTGCTATATCGTGCTTTTATATGGTTGAGTACAAATACAATTAAATGAAGCCACCTTCTATACAACTATAGTAAAAAGGTGCTCCATACTGCCACTCAGTGGGATTCCTCGGGAGTAACGCAGAAAGTCATTTTCTGTAACAAACTATTACAATTTACAATCCAATGTATTTCTTGTATAGTATTCATTGATTACTCTTCTGCGATCTCTTGGTTGGATAACAGTGAAATTTCTAGGTTTTACAAAGTGATATCAAAACACTGTCAGTTATCACTCCTTGTACAACCAACTTCAAAATCTGATGAATGTATGTCTTGCATTTAATGAAACTGCTCTTACCTTTGCTATATCATGCTTTTATATGGTTGAGTAAATATACAATTATATGAAGCCACCTTCTATACAGCTAGAGGAAAAAGGTGCTCCATACTGCCACTCAGTGGGATTCCTCGGGAGTAACGCAGAAAGTCATTTTGTGTAACAAACTATTACAATTTACAATCCAATGTATTTCTTGTATAGTATTCATTGATAACTCTTCTGCGATCTCTTGGTTGGATAACAGTGAAATTTCTCGGTTTTACAAAGTGATATCAAAACACTGTCAGTTATCACTCCTTGTAAAACCAACTTCAAAATCTGATGAATGAATGTCTTGCATTCAATGTAACTGCTCTTACAGTTGCTATATCATGCTTTTATATGGTTGAGTAAATATACAATGAAATGAAGCCACCTTCTATAAAACTATAGTAAAAAGGTGCTCCATACTGCCACTCAGTGGGATTCCTCGGGAGTAACGCAGAACATCATTTTGTGTAACAAACTATTAGAATATACAATTTCTTGTATAGTATTCATTGATTACTCTTTTCAATGATCTGTTGGTTACAGGATAGTGATATTTCTAGGTCTTAAAAAGTGTTATCAGTACAGTGTCAGTTATCACTCCTTGTACAACCAACTTCAAAATCTGATGAATGTATGTCTTGCATTTAATGTAACTGCTCTTACAGTTGATATATCATGCTTATTTATTGTTTACATATACAATGAAATGAGGCCACCTTCTATACAGCTAGAGGAAAAAGGTTCTCCATACTGCCACTCAGTGGGATTCCTCGGGAGTAACGCAGAAAGTCATTTTGTGTAAAAAACTACTACAATATACAATTTCTTGTATAGTATTTATTGATTACTGTTTTCAATGATCTGTTGATTATAGGATAGTGAAATTTCTAGGTTTTACAAAGTGATATCAGTACACTGTCAGTTATCACTCCTTGTACAACCAACTTCAAAATCTGATGAATGTATGTTTTGCATTCAATGTAATTGCTCTTACATTTGATATATCTTGCTTTTATATAGTTGAGTACATACACAATGAAATGAAGCCACCTTCTATACAACTACAGTAAAAAGGTGCTCCATACTGCCACTCAGTGGGATTCCTCGGGAGTAACGCAGAAAGTCATTTTGTGTAACAAACTATTACAATTTACAATCCAATGTATTTCTTGTATAGTATTCATTGATTACTCTTCTGCGATCTCTTGGTTAGACAACAGTGAAATTTCTAGGTTTTACAACGTGATATCAATACAGTGTCAGTAATCACTCCTTGTACAACCAACTTCAAAATCTGATGAATGTATCTCTTGCATTCAATGTAACTGCTCTTACAGTTGCTATATCATGCTTTTATATGGTTGAGTACATATACAATGAAATGAAGCCACCTTCTATACAAGTACAGTAAAACGGTGCTCTATAAAGCCACTCAGTGGGATTCCTCGGGAGTAACGCAGAAAGTCATTTTGTGTAACAAACTATTACAATTTACAATACAATGTATTTCTTGTATAGTATTCATTGATTACTCTTCTGTGAACTCTTGGTTAGACTACAGTGAAATTTCTAGGTTTTTCGAAGTGATATCAATACAGTGTCAGTTATCACTCCTTGTACAACCAACTTCAAAATCTGATGAATGTATCTCTTGCATTCAATGTAACTGCTCTTACCGTTGCTATATCATGCTTTTATATGGTTGAGTACATATACAATGAAATGAAGCCACCTTCTATACAACTATAGTAAAAAGGTGCTCCATACTGCCGCTCAGTGGGATTCCTCGGGAGTAACGCAGAAAGTCATTTTGTGTAACAAACTATTACAATATATAATTTCTTGTATAGTATTCATTGATTACTCTTTTCAATGATCTGTTGGTTACAGGATAGTGATATTTCTAGGTTTTACAAAGTGATTTTAAGTACAGTGTCAGTTATCACTCCTTGTACAACCAACTTCAAAATCTGATGAATGTATCTCTGGCATTCAATGTAACTGCTCTTACAGTTGCTATATCATGCTTTTATATGGTTGAGTACATATACAATGAAATGAAGCCACCTTCTATACAACTATAGTAAAAAGGAGCTCCATACTGCCATTCAGTGGGATTCCTCGGGAGTAACGCAGAAATTCATTTTGTGTAATAAACTATTACAATATATAATTTCTTGTATAGTATTCATTGATTACTCTTTTCAATGATCTGTTGGTTACAGGATAGTGATATTTCTAGGTTTTACAAAGTGATATCAGTACAGTGTCAGTTATCACTCCTTGTACAAACAACTTCAAAATCGGATGAATGTATCTCTGGCATTCAATGTAACTGCTCTTACCGTTGCTATATCATGCTTTTATTTGGTTGAGTACATATACAATGAAATGAAGCCACCTTCTATACAACTATAGCAAAAAGGTGCTCCATACTGCCACTCAGTGGGATTCCTCGGGAGTAACACAGAAAGTCATTTTGTGTAACAAACTATTACAATTTACAATCCAATGTATTTCTTGTATAGTATTCATTGATTACTTTTCTGTGAACTCTTGGTTAGACAACAGTGAAATTTCTACGTTTTACAAAGTGATATCAGTACAGTGTCAGTTATCACTCCTTGTACAATGAACTTCAAAATCTGATGAATGTATCTCTGGCATTCAATGTAACTGCTCTTACTGTGGCTATATCATGCTTTTATATGGTTGAGTACATATACAATTAAATGAAGCCACCTTC
Organism: Lepidodactylus listeri; assembly: GCA_029233225.1. Classification (NCBI taxonomy): domain Eukaryota; kingdom Metazoa; phylum Chordata; class Lepidosauria; order Squamata; family Gekkonidae; genus Lepidodactylus; species Lepidodactylus listeri. The sequence continues at coordinate 139,361,996 of JARCFY010000005.1, read as the reverse complement.
TATACAGCTGGAGGAAAAAGGTGCTCCATACTGCCACTCAGTGGGATTACTCGGGAGTAACGCAGAAAGTCATTTTGTGTAACAAACTATTACAATTTACAATCCAATGTATTTCTTGTATAGTATTCATTGATTACTCTTCTGTGAACTCTTGGTTAGACAACAGTGAAATTTCTACGTTTTTCAAAGTGATATCAATACAGTGTCAGTTATCACTCCTTGTACAACCAACTTCAAAATCTGATGAATGTATCTCTTGCATTCAATGTAATTGCTCTTACCGTTGCTATATCATGCTTTTATATGGTTGAGTACATATACAATGAAATGAAGCCACCTTCTATACAACTACAGTAAAAAGGTGCTCCATACTGCTACTCAGTGGGATTCCTCGGGAGTAACGCAGAAAGTCATTTTGTGTAACAAAATATTACAATTTACAATCCAATGTATTTCTTGTATAGTATTCATTGATTACTCTTCTGTGAACTCTTGGTTAGACAACAGTGAAATTTCTAGGTTTTTCAAAGTGATATCAATACAGTGTCAGTTCTCACTCCTTGTTCAACCAACTTCAAAATCTGATGAATGTATCTCTGGCATTCAATGTAACTGCTCTTACCATTGCTATATCATGCTTTTATATGGTTGAGTACATATACAATGAAATGAAGCCACCTTCTATACAACTACAGTAAAAAGGTGCTCCATACTGCCACTCAGTGGGATTCCTCGGGAGTAACGCAGAACGTCATTTTGTGTAACAAACTATTAGAATATACAATTTCTTGTATAGTATTCATTGATTACTCTTTTCAATGATCTGTTGGTTACAGGATAGTGATATTTCTAGGTCTTAAAAAGTGTTATCAGTACAGTGTCAGTTATCACTCCTTGTACAACCAACTTCAAAATCTGATGAATGTATGTCTTGCATTTAATGTAACTGCTCTTACAGTTGATATATCATGCTTATTTATTGTTTACATATACAATGAAATGAGGCCACCTTCTATACAGCTAGAGGAAAAAGGTTCTCCATACTGCCACTCAGTGGGATTCCTCGGGAGTAACGCAGAAAGTCATTTTGTGTAAAAAACTACTACAATATACAATTTCTTGTATAGTATTTATAGATTACTGTTTTCAATGATCTGTTGATTATAGGATAGTGAAATTTCTAGGTTTTACAAAGTGATATCAGTACACTGTCAGTTATCACTCCTTGTACAACCAACTTCAAAATCTAATGAATGTATGTTTTGCATTCAATGTAATTGCTCTTACATTTGATATATCTTGCTTTTATATAGTTGAGTACATATACAATTATATGAAGCCACCTTCTATACAGCTAGAGGAAAAAGGAGCTCCATACTGCCACTCAGTGGGATTCCTCGGGAGTAACACAGAAAGTCATTTTGTCTTAGAAACTATTACAATTTACAATGCAATGTATTTCTTGGATAGTATTCATTGATTACTCTTCTGTGAACTCTTGGTTAGACAACAGTGAAATTTCTAAGTTTTTCAAAGTGATATCAATACAGTGTCAGTTCTCACTCCTTGTACAACCAACTTCAAAATCTGATGAATGTATCTCTTGCATTCAACGTAACTGCTCTTACTGTTGCTATATCATGCTTTTATATGGTTGAGTACATACACAATGAAATGAAGCCACCTTCTATACAACTACAGTAAAAAGGTGCTCCATACTGCCACTCAGTGGGATTCCTCGGGAGTAACGCAGAAAGTCATTTTGTGTAACAAACTATTACAATTTACAATCCAATGTATTTCTTGTATAGTATTCATTGATTACTCTTCTGCGATCTCTTGGTTAGACAACAGTGAAATTTCTAGGTTTTACAACGTGATATCAATACAGTGTCAGTAATCACTCCTTGTACAACCAACTTCAAAATCTGATGAATGTATCTCTTGCATTCAATGTAACTGCTCTTACAGTTGCTATATCATGCTTTTATATGGTTGAGTACATATACAATGAAATGAAGCCACCTTCTATACAAGTACAGTAAAACGGTGCTCTATAAAGCCACTCAGTGGGATTCCTCGGGAGTAACGCAGAAAGTCATTTTGTGTAACAAACTATTACAATTTACAATCCAATGTATTTCTTGTATAGTATTCATTGATTACTCTTCTGTGAACTCTTGGTTAGACTATAGTGAAATTTCTAGGTTTTTCGAAGTGATATCAATACAGTGTCAGTTATCACTCCTTGTACAACCAACTTCAAAATCTGATGAATGTATCTCTTGCATTCAATGTAACTGCTCTTACCGTTGCTATATCATGCTTTTATATGGTTGAGTACATATACAATGAAATGAAGCCACCTTCTATACAACTATAGTAAAAAGGTGCTCCATACTGCCGCTCAGTGGGATTCCTCGGGAGTAACGCAGAAAGTCATTTTGTGTAACAAACTATTACAATATATGATTTCTTGTATAGTATTCATTGATTACTCTTTTCAATGATCTGTTGGTTACAGGATAGTGATATTTCTAGGTTTTACAAAGTGATTTTAAGTACAGTGTCAGTTATCACTCCTTGTACAAACAACTTCAAAATCTGATGAATGTATCTCTGGCATTCAATGTAACTGCTCTTACAGTTGCTATATCATGCTTTTATATGGTTGAGTACATATACAATGAATTGAAGCCACCTTCTATACAACTATAGTAAAAAGGAGCTCCATACTGCCACTCAGTGGGATTCCTTGGGAGTAACGCAGAAAGTCATTTTGTGTAACAAACTATTACAATATATAATTTCTTGTATAGTATTCATTGATTACTCTTTTCAATGATCTGTTGGTTACAGGATAGTGATATTTCTAGGTTTTACAAAGTGATATCAGTACAGTGTCAGTTATCACTCCTTGTACAAACAACTTCAAAATCGGATGAATGTATCTCTGGCATTCAATGTAACTGCTCTTACAGTTGCTATATCATGCTTTTATATGGTTGAGTACATATACAATGAAATGAAGCTACCTTCTATACAACTATAGCAAAAAGGTGCTCCATACTGCCACTCAGTGGGATTCCTCGAGAGTAACGCAGAAAGTCATTTTGTGTAACAAACTATTACAATTTACAATCCAATGTATTTCTTGTATAGTATTCATTGATTACTCTTCTGTGAACTCTTGGTTAGACAACAGTGAAATTTCTACGTTTTACAAAGTGATATCAGTACAGTGTCAGTTATCACTCCTTGTACAAATAACTTCAAAATCTGATGAATGTATCTCTGGCATTCAATGTAACTGCTCTTACAGTTGCTATATCATGCTTTTATATGGTTGAGTACATATACAATGAAATGAGGCCACCTTCTATACAACTATAGCAAAAAGTTGCTCCATACTGCCACTCAGTGGGATTCCTCGGGAGTAACGCAGAAAGTCATTTTGTGTAACAAACTATTACAATTTACAATCCAATGTATTTCTTGTATAGTATTCATTGATTACTCTTCTGTGAACTCTTGGTTAGACAAGAGTGAAATTTCTACGTTTTACAAAGTGATATCAGTACAGTGTCAGTTATCACTCCTTGTACAACCAACTTCAAAATCTGATGAATGTATCTCTTGCATTCAATGTAACTGCTCTTACCGTTGCTATTTCATGCTTTTATATGGTTGAGTACATATACAATGAAATGAAGCCACCTTCTATACAACTACAGTAAAAAGGTGCTCCATACTGCCACTCAGTGGGATTCCTCGCGAGTAACGCAGAAAGTCATTTTGTGTAACAAACTATTACAATTTACAATCCAATGTATTTCTTGTATAGTATTCATTGATTACTCTTCTGCGATCTCTTGGTTAGACAACAGTGAAATTTCTAGGTTTTACAACGTGATATCAATACAGTGTCAGTAATCACTCCATGTACAACCAACTTCAAGATCTGATGAATGTATCTCTTGCATTCAATGTAACTGCTCTTACAGTTGCTATATCATGCTTTTATATGGTTGAGTACATATACAATGAAATGAAGCCACCTTCTATACAACTATAGCAAAAAGGTGCTCCATACTGCCACTCAGTGGGATTCCTCGGGAGTAACGCAGAAATTCATTTTGTGTAACAAACTATTACAATTTACAATCCAATGTATTTCTTGTATAGTATTCATTGATTACTCTTCTGTGAACTCTTGGTTAGACAACTGAAATTTCTACGTTTTACAAAGTGATATCAGTACAGTGTCAGTTATCACTCCTTGTAGAACCAACTTGAAAATCTGATGAATGTATCTCTTGCATTCAATGTAATTGCTCTTACAGTTGATATATCTTGATTTTATATGGTTGAGTACATATACAATTAAATGAAGCCACCTTCTATACAACTAGAGTAAAAAGGTGCTCCATACTGCCACTCAGTGGGATTCCTCGGGAGTAACACAGAAAGTCATTTTGTGTAACAAACTATTACAATTTACAATCCAATGTATTTCTTGTATAGTATTCATTGATTACTCTTCTGTGATCTCTTGGTTTAACAACAGTGAAATTTCTACGTTTTACAAAGTGTTATCAATACAGTGTCAGTTATCACTCCTTGTACAACCAACTTCAAAATCTGATGAATGTATGTCTTGCATTCAATGTAACTGCTCTTACAGTTGCTATATCATGCTTTTATATGGTTGAGTACATATACAATGAAATGAAGCCACCTTCTAAACAACTATAGTAAAAAGGTGCTCCATACTGCCACTCAGTGGGATTCCTCGGGAGTAACGCAGAAAGTCATTTTGTGTAAGAAACTGTTACAATATGCAATTTCTTGTATAGTATTCATTGATTACTCTTTTCAGTGATCTGTTGATTACAGGATAGTGATATTTCTAGGTTTTACGAAGTGATATCAGTACAGGTCAGTTACCACTCCTTGTACAAGCAACTTCAAAATCTGATGAATATGTCTTGCATTCAATGTAATTGCTCTTACAGTTGATATATCATGCTTTTACATGACTGAGTACATATACAATGAAATGAAGCCACCTTCTATACAACTATAGTAAAAAGGTGCTCCATACTGCCACTCAGTGGGATTCCTCGGGAGTAACGCAGAAAGTCATTTTGTGTAAAAAACTACTACAATATACAATTTCTTGTAAAGTATTTATTGATTGCTGTTTTCAATGATCTGTTGATTATAGGATAGTGATATTTCTAGGTTTTACCAAGTGATATCAGTACAGTGTCAGTTACCACTCCTTGACAACCAACTTCAAAATCTGATGAATGTATGTCTGGCATTTAATGAAACTGCTCTTACCTTTGCTATATCATGCTTTTATATGGTTGAGTAAATATACAATGAAATGAAGTCACCTTCTATACAGCTAGGGGTAAAAGGTGCTCCATATTGCCACTCAGTGGGATTCCTCGGTTGTAACGCAGAAAGTCATTTTGTGTAACAAACTATTACAATTTACAATTTCTTGTATAGTATTCATTGATTACTCTTCTGCTATCTCTTGGTTAGACAACAGTGAAATTTCTAGGTTTTACAAAGTGGTATCAATACACTGTCAGTTATTACTCCTTGTACAACCAATTTCAAAATCTGATGAATGTATGTCTTGCATTCAATGTAACTGCTCTTACAGTTGCTATATCATGGTTTTATATGGTTGAGTACAAATACAATGAAATGAAGCCACCTTCTATACAACTACAGTAAAAAGGTGCTCCATACTGCCACTCAGTGGGATTCCTCGGGAGTAACGCAGAAAGTCATTTTGTGTAACAAACTATTACAATATACAATTTCTTGTATACTATTCATTGATTACTCTTTTCAATAATCTGTTGGTTACAGGATAGTGATATTTCTAGGTTTTACAAAGTGATATCAGTGCAGTGTCAGTTGTCACTCTTTGTACAACCAACTCCAAAATCTCATGAATGTATCTCTTGCATTCAAAGTAATTGCTCAGACAGTTGAAATATCATGCTTTTACATGATTGAGTCCATATGCAATGAAATGAAGCCACCTTCTATACAGCTAGAGGAAAAAGGTGCTCCATACTGCCACTCAGTGGGATTCCTCGGGAGTAACACAGAAAGTCATTTTGTGTAAAAAACTATTACAATTTACAATCCAATGTATTTTTGGTATAGTATTCATTGATTACTCTTCTGCGATCTCTTGGTTAGACAACAGTGAAATATCTAGGTTTTACAAAGTGATATCAATACAATGTCAGTTATCACTACTTGTACACCCAATTTCAAAATCTGATGAATGTATGTCTTGCATTCAATGTAACTGCTCTTACAGTTGCTATATCATGCTTTTATAGGGTTGAGTACAAATACAATGAAATGAAGTCACCTTCTATACAACTATAGTAAAAAGGTGCTCCATACTACCACTCAGTGGGATTCTTCGGGAGTAACGCAGAAAGTCATTTTGTGTAACAAACTATTATAATATACAATTTCTTGTATAATATTCATTGATTACTCTTTTCAATGATCTGTTGGTTACAGGATAGTGATATTTCTAGGTTTTACAAAGTGATATCAGTACAGTGTCAGTTATCACTCCTTGTACAACCAACTTCAAAATCTGATGAATGTATGTCTTGCATTCAATGTAATTGCTCTTACAGTTGATATAACATGCTCTTACATGATTGAGTACATATACGATGAAAAGAAGCCACCTTCTAAACAGCTAGAGGAAAAAGGTGCTCCATACTGCCACTCAGTGGGATTCCTCGGGAGTAACGCAGAAAGTCATTTTGTGTAACAAACTATTACTATATACAATTTCTTGTATACCATTCATTGATTACTCCTTTCAGTGATCTGCTGGTTACAGGATAGTGATATTTCTAGGTTTTACAAAGTGATCTCAGTACAGTGTCAGTTATCACTCCTTGTACAACCAACGTCAAAATCTGATGAATGTATTTCTTGCATTCAATGTTATTGCTCTTACAGTTGATATCATGCTTTTATCTAGTTGAGTACATATACAATGAAATGAAGCCACCTTCTATACAGCTAGAGGAAAAAGGTGCCCCATAGTGCTGCTCAGTGGGATTCCTCGGGAGTAATGCCGAAAGTCATTTGTTTTAACAAACTATTACAATTTACAATCCAATGTATTTCTTGTATAGTATTCATTGGCTGAAGATAGACTGGCAATCTGCCCCGGGAGAGGTCCGCATGGGAAACGGAGAAAGGGAGCCGGTCCAGACATGCGCAGCTGTACCTCAGCTCCCTCCCGTACTTACGCGTCTTGAAGACGTTTTCGTTTCGCTTTACTGGGACACCAGTAGAAACCGGTGTTCAGGGGCCGGCTTCCGCATGCCTCCCGCTTCCAGGCAGTTTGTACCGGTAGAAGCGGGAGGCATCCGGAGGCGGCAGTGTGAACCGCCGTTACTTGGACATGCGCACATGCGCACATGCGCACATGCGCACGTGCACACGTGCACACGTAAAGAGCATGCAAACAGCTGTGAATGGAGATGTGTGTGTGGAGATTCACTGTGCTACCGTGCACGCAGCGGAGCAGCCTCTGCTGCAGTCTGAATGCTCAGTAACGGCACACATCCGCAATAAACCAGTGAATGTGAACAGCCAGCCCCGGAAGATTCCCCCCCCCCCCGCAGTTTTTACCTCCGGATTCATTCCGCTCCAGATTGCCAGTCTGTCTTCAGCCATTGATTACTCTTCTGTGACCTCTTGCTTAGATGAAAGTGAAATTGCTAGGTTTTACAAAGTGGTATCTTGCATTGAATGTTATTGCACTTACAGTTGATATATCATGCTTTTATATGGTTTACATATACAATGAAATGAAGCCACCTTCTATACAGCTAAAGGAAAAAGGTGCCCCATACTGCCACTCAGTGGAATTCCTCGGGGGTAACGCCGAAAGTCATTTTTTGTAAAAAACTATTACAATTTTCAATCCAATGTATTTCTCTTATTGTATTAATTGATTACTCTTTTCTGCGATTTGTTGGTTACATGACTGTGATATTTCTAGTTTAAACAAAGTGATATCAATACATTGTAAGTTATCAGTCCTTGTACAACGAAATTCAAAATCTGATGAATGTATGTTTTGCATTCAATGTTATTGCTCTTACAGTTGATATATCGTGCTTTTATATGGTTGAGTACATATACAATGAAATGAAGCCACCTTCTATACAGCTAGAGGAAAAACGTGCTCCAAACTGCCACTCAGTGGGATTCCTCGGGAGTTACGCAGAAAGTCATTTTGTGTAACAAACTATTATAATATACAATTTCTTGTATAATATTCATTGATTACTCTTTTCAATGATCTGTTGGTTACAGGATAGTGATATTTCTAGGTTTTACAAAGTGATATCAGTACAGTGTCAGTTATCACTCCTGGTACAGCCAACTTCAAAATCTGATGAATGTATGTTCTGCATTCAATTTAATTGCTCTTATATTCGATATATCATGCTTTTATATGGTTGAGTACACCTACAATGAAATGAAGCCACCTTCTATACAACTATAGTAAAAAGGTGCTCCATACTGCCACTCAGTGGGATTCCTCGGGAGTAACGCAGAAAGTCATTTTATGTTGCAAAGTATTACAATTTACAATCCAAAGTATTTCTTGTATAGTATTCATTGATTACTGTTCTGTGATCTCTTAGTTAGACAAAACTGACATTTCTGGGTTTTACAAAGTGATATCAATACAGTGTCAGTTATCACTCCTTGTATAACCAACTGCAAAATCTGATGAATGTATCTCTTGCATTCAATGTAACTGCTCTTACTGTTGCTATATCATGCTTTTATATGGTTGAGTACATATACAATGAAATGAAGCCACCTTCTATACAGCTGGAGGAAAAAGGTGCTCCATACTGCCACTCAGTGGGATTCCTCGGGAGTAACGCAGAAAGTCATTTTGTGTAACAAAGTATTACAATTTACAATCCAATGTATTTCTTGTATAGTATTCATTGATTACTCTTCTGGGATCTCTTCGTTAGACAACAGTGAAATTTCTAGGTTTTACAAAGTGATATCAATACAGTGTCAGTTATCACTCCTTGTATAACCAACTGCAAAATCTGATGAATGTATCTCCTGCATTCAATGTAACTGCTCTTACAGTTGCTATATCATGCTTTTATATGGTTGAGTACATATACAATGAAATGAAGCCACCTTCTATACAGCTGGAGGAAAAAGGTGCTCCATAATGCCACTCAGTGGGATTCCTCGGGAGTAACGCAGAAACTCATTTTGTGTAACAAACTATTACAATTTACATTCCAATGTATTTCTTGTATAGTATTCATTGATTACTCTTCTGTGAGCTCTTGGTTAGACAACAGTGAAATTTCTACGTTTTACAAAGGCAATTATCACTCCTTGTACAACCAACTTCAAATCTGATGAATGTATGTCTTGCATTCAATGTAAATGCTCTTATAGTTGCTATATCATGCTTTTTTATGGTTGAGTACATATACAATGAAATGAAGCCACGTTCTATACAACTATAAAAAAAGGTGCTCCATACTGCCACTCAGTGGGATTCCTCGGGAGTAATGGAGAAAGTCATTTTGTGTAACAAACTATTACAATATGCAATTTCTTGTATAGTATTCATTGATTACTCTTTTCAATGATCTGTTGGTTACATGATAGTGATATTTCTACTTTTTACAAAGTGGTATCAGTACAGTGTCAGGTATCACTCCTTGTACAACCAACTTCAAAATCTGATGAATGTATGTCAATGTAACTGCTCTTACAGTTGCTATATCATGCTTTTATGTGGTTGAGTACATATACAATGAAATGAAGCCAACTTCTATACAACTATAGTAAAAAGGTGCTCCATACTGCCACTCAGTGGGATTCCTTGGGAGTAACGCAGAAAGTCATTTTGTGTAACAAACTATTACAATATACAATTCTTTGTATAGTATTCATTGATTACTGTTTTCAATGATATGTTCGTTACAGGATAGTGATATTTCTAGGTTTTACAAAGTGATATCAGTACAGTGTCAGTTATCATTCCTTCTACAACCAACTTCACAATCTCATGAATGTATAACTTGCATTGAATGTAATTGCTCTTACAGTTGGTATATCATGCTTTTATATGGTTAAGTACATATACAATGAAATGAAGCCACCTTCTATACAACTATAGTAAAAAGGTGCTCCATACTGCCACTCAGTGGGATTCCTCGGAGTAACACAGAAAATCATTTTGTGTAACAAACTATTACTATATACAATTGCTTTTATACCATTCATTAATTATTCTTTTCAGTGATCTGTTGGTTACAGGATAGTGATATTTCTAGGTTTAACAAAGTGATATCAGTACAGTGTCAGTTATCACTCCTTGTACAACCAACTTCACAATCTGATGAATGTATGTTTTGCATTCAATTTAATTGTTCATACATTTGATATATCTTGCTTTTATATGGTTCAGTACATAAACAATTAAATGAAGCCACCTTCTAGACAGCTAGAGGAAAAAGGTGCTCCATACTGCCACTCAGTGGGATTTCTCGGGAGTAACGCAGAAAGTCATTTTGTGTAACAAACTATTACAATATACAATTTCTTGTATAATATTCATTGATTACTCTTTTCAATGATCTGTTGGTTACATTATAGTGATATTTCTAGGTTTTACAAAGTGATATCAGTACAGTGTCAGTTATCACTCCTTGTACAACCAACTTCAAAATCTGATGAATGTATGTCTTGCATTCAATGTAATTGCTCTTACAGTTGATATAACATGCTCTTACATGATTGAGTACATATACGATGAAAAGAAGCCACCTTCTAAACAGCTAGAGAAAAAGGTGCTCCATACTGCCACTCAGTGGGATTCCTCGGGAGTAACGCAGAAAGTCATTTTGTGTAACAAACTATTACTATATACAATTTCTTGTATACCATTCATTGATTACTCCTTTCAGTGATCTGTTGGTTACAGGATAGTGATATTTCTAGGTTTTACAAAGTGATCTCAGTACAGTGTCAGTTATCACTCCTTGTACAACCAACTTCAAAATCTGATGAATGTATTTCTTGCATTCAATGTTATTGCTCTTACAGTTGATATCATGCTTTTATCTAGTTGAGTACATATACAATGAAATGAAGCCATCTTCTATACAGCTAGAGGAAAAAGGTGCCCCATAGTGCTGCTCAGTGGGATTCCTCGGGAGTAATGCCGAAAGTCATTTGTTTTAACAAACTATTACAATTTACAATCCAATGTATTTCTTGTATAGTATTCATTGGCTGAAGATAGACTGGCAATCTGCCCCGGGAGAGGTCCGCATGGGAAACGGAGAAAGGGAGCCGGTCCAGACATGCGCAGCTGACCCTCAGCTCCCTCCCGTACTTACGCGTCTGGAAGACGTTTTCGTTTCGCTTTACTGGGACACAAGTAGAAACCGGTGTTCAGGGGCCAGCTTCCGCATGCCTCCCGCTTCCAGGCAGTGTGTACCGGTAGAAGCAGGAGGCATCCGGAGGCGGCAGTGTGAACCGCCGTCACTTGGACATGCATACATGCGCACATGCGCACGTGCACACGTGTACACGTAAAGAGCATGCAAACAGCTGTGAATGGAGATGTGTGTGTGGAGATTCGCTGTGCTGCCGTGCACGCAGCGGAGCAGCCACTGCTGCAGTCTGAATGCTCAGTAACGGCAGACATCCGCAATACACCTGTGAATGCGAACAGCCAGCCCCGGAAGATTTCCCCACCCGCAGTTTTTGCCTCCGGATTCATTCCGCTCCAGATTGCCAGTCTGTCTTCAGCCATTGATTACTCTTCTGTGACCTCTTGCTTAGATGAAAGTGAAATTGCTAGGTTTTACAAAGTGGTATCTTGCATTGAATGTTATTGCACTTACAGTTGATATATCATGCTTTTATATGGTTTACATATACAATGAAATGAAGCCACCTTCTATACAGCTAAAGGAAAAAGGTGCCCCATACTGCCACTCAGTGGAATTCCTCGGGAGTAACGCCGAAAGTCATTTTTTGTAAAAAACTATTACAATTTTCAATCCAATGTATTTCTCTTATTGTATTAATTGATTACTCTTTTCTGCGATTTGTTGGTTACATGACTGTGATATTTCTAGTTTAAACAAAGTGATATCAATACATTGTACATTATCAGTCCTTGTACAACGAAATTCAGAATCTGATGAATGTATGTTTTGCATTCAATGTTATTGCTCTTACAGTTGATATATCATGCTTTTATATGGTTGAGTACATATACAATGAAATGAAGCCACGTTCTATACAGCTAGAGGAAAAAGGTGCTCCATACTGCCACTCAGTGGGATTCCTTGGGAGTAACGCAGAAAATCATTTTGTGTAACAAACTATTACAATTTAAAATTTGATGTATTTCTTGCATTCAATGTAACTGCTCTTACAGTTGCTATATCATGCTTTTATATGGTTGAGTACATATACAATGAAATGAAGCCACCTTCTATACAGCAAGAGGAAAAAGGTGCTTCATACTGCCACTCAGTGGGATTCCTCGGGAGAAACGCAGAAAGTCATTTTGTGTAACAAACTATTACTATATACAATTTCGTCTATACCATTCATTAATTACTGTTTAATTAAAATTCATTAAAATCTGATGAATGTATGTTTTGCATTCAATGTTATTACTCTTACAGTTGATATATCATGCTATTATATGGTTGAAAACATATCCAATGAAACGAAGGCAACTTCTATACAGCTAGAGGAAAAAGGTGCCCCATGGTGCCGCTTAGTGGGAATCCTCGGGAGTAATGCCGAAAGTCATTTTTTGTAAAAAACTATTACAATTTTCAATCCAATGTATTTCTTGTATAGTATTCATTGATTACTCTTCTGTGATCTCTTGGTTAGACAAAACTGAAATTTCTACGTTTTACAAAGTGATATCAATACAGTCTCAGTTATCACTCCTTGTACAACCAACTTCAAAATCTGATGAATGTATGTCTCGCATTCAATGTAACTGCTCTTACCGTTGCTATATCATGCTTTTATATGGTTGAGTACATATACAATGAAATGAAGCCACCTTCTATACAGCTGGAGGAAAAAGGTGCTCCATACTGCCACTCAGCGGGATTCCTCGGGAGTAACGCAGAAAGTCATTTTGTGTAACAAACTATTACAATATACAATTTCTTGTATAGTATTCATTGATTACTCTTCTGCGATCTCTTGGTTAGACAAAACTGAAATTTCTACGTTTTACAAAGTGATATCAATACAGTCTCAGTTATCACTCCTTGTACAACCAACTTCAAAATCTGATGAATGTATGTCTCGCATTCAATGTAACTGCTCTTACCGTTGCTATATCACGCTTTTATATGGTTGAGTACATATACAATGAAATGAAGCCACCTTCTATACATCTAGAGGAAAAAGGTGCTCCATACTGCCACTCAATGGGATTCCTCGGGAGTAACGCAGAAAGTCATTTTGTCCGAGGACAGACTGGCAATCTGAAGCGGGGCAGGCACGCTTCGCAAACGGAGGAAAGGAGCCCGTTCAGACATGCGCATCTGCCCGTCGGCTCCGTTGCGTACTTACCCGTCTCCCAGCCGCTTTCCTTCCGCTTTACCCGGACACCAGTTTTTCCCGGTGTTCAGGGGCCTTCCTCCGCATGCCTCCCGCTTCCAAACAGTGTGAACTGGAAGAAGCGGGAGGCATCCGGAGGAAGTGTGAACGCACCGGCAAAAAGTTTTGCGCATTTGCGCATATGCGCATATGCGCATATGCAATATGCGCATATCTAATATGCGCATATGCGTATATGTGCAAATGCGCATATGCGCATATTCGAAAAACATCAAAGGAAAACAAAAAAAGTGCAGCGGCCCGCGCGAGCCGCGCGGGCTGGCTACGCGCCAGTGTGAACCCTCCGTGGGCAGTCTGAACGCTCCGTATCGCCGCTGATCCGCATTGCTCTGGCCAGTGTGAACGACCAGCTCCGTGAGTTTTTTCCCCCGCTCAAGTTCCCTCCGCTTTGCCTCCGCTTCAGATTGCCAGTCTGTCTTCGGCCTTTGTTTAACAAACTATTACAATTTACAATCCAATGTATTTCTTGTATAGTATTCATTGATTACTGTTCTGTGATCTCTTGGTTAGACAACAGTGAAATGTCTAGGTTTTACAAAGTGGTATGAATACACTGTCAGTTATCACTCCTTGTACAACCAACTTCAAAATCTGATGAATGTATGTCTCGCATTCAATGTAACTGCTCTTACCGTTGCTATATCATGCTTTTATATGGTTGAGTACATATACAATGAAATGAAGCCACATTCTGAACAGCTGGAGGAAAAAGATGCTCCATGCTGCCACTCAGTGGGATTCCTCGGGAGTAACACGGAAAGTCATTTTCTGTAATAAACTATTACAATTTACAATCCAATGTATTTCTTGTATAGTATTCATTGATTACTCTTCTGCGAACTCTTGGTTAGACAACAGTGAAATTTCTAGGTTTTTCAAAGTGATATCAATACAGTGTCAGTTATCACTCCTTGAACAACCAACTTCAAAATCTGATGAATGTATGTCTTGCATTCAATGTAACTGCTCTTACACTTGCTATATCATGCTTTTATATGGTTGAGTACATATACAATGAAATGAAGCCACCTTCTATACAACTATAGTTAAAAGGTGCTCCATACTGCCACTGAGTGGGATTCCTCGGGAGTAACGCAGAAAGTCATTTTGTGTAATAAACTTTTACAATATACAATTTCTTGTATAGTATTCATTGATTACTCTTCTGCGATCTCTTGATTAGACAACAGTGAAACTTCTAGGTTCTACAAAGTGGTATCATTACACTGTCAGTTATCACTACTTGTACAACCAACTTCAAAACTTGATGAATGTATCTCTTGCATTCAATGTAACTGCTCTTACAGTTGCTATATCATGCTTTTATATGGTTGAGTACATATACAATGAAATGAAGCCACCTTCTATACAGCTGGAGGAAAAAGGTGCTCCATAGTGCCACTTAGAGGGATTCCTCGGGAGTAACGCAGAAAGTCATTTTGTATAACAAACTATTACAATTTACAATCCAATGTATTTCTTGTATTGTATTCATTGATTACTCTTCTGCGATCTCTTGGTTAGACAACAGTGAAATTTCTAGGTTTTACAAAGTGATATCAATACAGTGTCAGTTATCACTCCTTGTACAACCAATTTCAAAATTTGACTAATATATGTCTTGCATTCAATGTAACTGCTCTTACCCTTGCTATATCATGCTTTTATATGGTTGAGAATATATACAATGACATGAAGCCACCTTCTATACAGCTAGAGGAAAAAGGTGCTCCATACTGCCACGCAGTGGGATTCCTCGGGAGTAACGCAGAAAGTCATTTTGTGTAACAAACTATTAAAATTTACAATCCAATGTATTTCTTGTATAGTATTCATTGATTACCCTTCTGTGATCTCTTGGTTACACAACAGTGAAATTTCTACGTTTTACATAGTGATATCAATACACTGTCAGTTATTACTCCTTGTACAACCAACTTCAAAATCTGATGAATGTATGTCTTGCATTCAATGTAACTGCTCTTACCGTTGCTATATCATGCTTTTATATGTTTGAGTACATATACAATGAATTGGAGCCACCTGCTATACAACTATAGTAAGAAGGTGCTCCATACTGCCACTCAGTGGGACTCCTCGGGAGTAACGCAGAAAGTCATTTTGTGTAACTAACTACTGCAATATACAATTTCTTGTATAGTATTCATTGATTACTCTTTTCAATGATCTCTTGGTTACAGGATAGTGATATTTCTAGGTTTTACAAAGTGATATCAGTACACTGTCATTTATCACTCCTTATTCAACCAACTTCACAATCTAATGAATGTATGTCTTGCATTCAATATAATTGCTCTTACAGTTGATATAACATGCTGTTACATGATTGAGTACATATACAATGAAATGAAGCCACCTTCTATACAACTATAGTAAAAAGGTGCTCTATACTGCCACTCAGTAGGATTCCTCAGAAGTAACGCAGAAACTAATTTTCTGTAACAAACTATTACAATTTACAATTTCTTCTATACTATTCATTGATTACTCTTTTCAATGATCTCTTGGTTACAGGATAGTGATATTTCTAGGTTTTACAAAGTGATATCAGTACTGTGTCAGTTATCACTCATTGAACAACCATCTTCACAATCTGATGAATGTATGTTTTGTATTCAATATAATTGCTCTTACATTTGATATATCTT
The DNA here is from genome assembly GCA_029233225.1 of Lepidodactylus listeri. NCBI lineage: Eukaryota > Metazoa > Chordata > Lepidosauria > Squamata > Gekkonidae > Lepidodactylus > Lepidodactylus listeri. The sequence goes on along the minus strand of JARCFY010000005.1, from coordinate 139,345,581 downwards.
GCTTTTTATGGTTGAGTACATATAGAATGAAATGAAGCCAACTTCTATACAGCTAGAGGAAAAAGGTGCTCCATACTGCCACTTAGTGGGATTCCTCGGGAGTAACACAGAAAGTCATTCTGTGTAACAAACTATTACAATTTACAATCCAATGTATTTCTTGTATAGTATTCATTGATTACTCTTCTGTGATCTCTTGGTTAGACAACAGTGAAATTTCTACGTTTTACAAAGTGATATCAATACAGTGTCAGTTATCACTCCTTGTACAACCAACTTCAAAATCTGATGAATGTATGTCTTGCATTCAATGTAACTGCTCTTACCGTTGCTATATCATGCTTTTATATGGTTGAGTACATATACAATGAATTGAAGCCACCTTCTATACAACTATAGTAAAAAGGTGCTCCATACTGCCACTCAGTAGTATTCCTCGGGAGTAACGCAGAAACTAATTTTCTGTAAGAAACTATTACAATTTACAATTTCTTCTATACTATTCATTGATTACTCTTTTCAATGATCTCTTGGTTACAGGATAGTGATATTTCTAGGTTTTACAAAGTGATATCAGTACAGTGTCAGTTATCACTAATTGAACAACCAACTTCACAATCTGATGAATGTATGTTTTGTATTCAATATAATTGCTCTTACATTTGATATATCTTGCTTTTATATGGTAGAGTACATATACAATGAAACGAAGCGACCTTCTATACAGCTAGAGGAAAGACGTGCTCCATACTGCCACTCAGTGGGATTCTTTGGGAGTAACACGGAAAGTCATTTTGTGTAATAAACTATTACAATTTACAATCCAATCTATTTCTTGTATAGTATTCATTGATTACTCTTCTGTGATCTCTTGATTGGACAACAGTGAAATTTTTCAGTTTTACAAAGTGATATCAATACAGTGTCAGTTATCAGTCCTTAAACAACCAACTTCAAAATCTGATGAATGTATGTCTTGCTTTCAATGTAACTGCTCTTACAGTTGCTATATCATGCTTTTATATGGTTGAGTACATACACAATGAAATGAAGCAACTTTATATTCAACTATAGTAAAAAGGTGCTCCATACTGACACTCAGTGGGATTCCTCGTGAGTAACGCAGAAAGTCATTTTGTGTAACAAACTACTGCAATATACAATTTCTTGTATAGTATTCATTGATTTCTCTTTTCAATGATCTGTTGGTTACAAGATAGTCATATTTCTAGGTTCTACCAAGTGATATCACTACAGTGTCATTTATCACTCCTTGTACAACCAACTTCACAATCTGATGAATGTATGTCTTGCATTCAATGTAATTGCTCTTACAGTTGATATAACATGCTGTTACATGATTGAGTACAGATAGAATGAAATGAAGCCACCTTCTATACAACTATAGTAAAAAGGTGCTCCATACTGACACTCAGTGGGACTCCTCGGGAGTAACGCAGAAAGTCATTTTGTGTAACAAACTACTGCAATATACAATTTCTTGTATAGTATTCATTGATTACTCTTTTCAATGATATGTTGGTTACAAGATAGTCATATTTCTAGGTTTTACAAAGTGATATCAGTACAATGTCACTTATCACTCCTTATTCAACCAACTTCACAATCTGATGAATGTATGTCTTGCATTCAATGTAATTGCTCTTACAGTTGATATAACATGCTGTTACATGATTGAGTACATATACAATGAAATGAAGTCACCTTCTATACAGCTAGAGGAAAAAGGTGCTCCATACAGCCACTCAGTGGGATTCCTCGGGAGTAACACAGAAAGTCATTTTGTGTAACAGACTATTACAATTTACAATCCAATGTATTTCTTGTATAGTATTCATTGATTACTCTTCTGCGATCTCTTGGTTAGACAACAGTGAAATTTCTAGGTTTTATAAAGTGATATCAATACAGTGTCAGTTATCACTCCTTGTACAACCAATTTCAAAATCTGATGCATATATCTCTTGCATTCAATGTAACTGCTCTTACCCTTGCTATATCATGCTTTTATATGGTTGAGTACATATACAATGAAATGAAGCCACCTTCTATACAGCTAGAGGGAAAAGGTGTTCCATACTGCCACTCAGTGGGATTCCTCGGGAGTAACGCAGAAAGTCATTTTGTGTAACAAACTATTACAATTTACAATCCAATGTATTTCTTGTATAGTATTCATTGATTACTCTTCTGTGATCTCTTGTTAGACAACAGTGAAATTTCTACGTTTTACAAAGTGATTTCAAAACATTGTCAGTTATCACTTCTTCTACAACCAACTTCAAAATCTCATGAATGTATGTCTTGCATTCAATGTAACTGCTCTTACCGTTGCTATATCATGCTTTTATATGGTTGAGTACAAATACAATGAAATGAAGCCACCTTTTATACAACTACAGTAAAATGTGCTCCATACTGCCACTCTGTGGGATTCCTCGGGAGTAACGCAGAAAGTCATTTTCTGTAACAAACTATTACAATTTACAATTTCTTGTATACTATTCATTGATTACTCTTTTCAATGATCAATTGGTTACAGGATAGTGATATTCCTAGGTTTTACAAAGTGATATCAGTGCAGTGTCAGTTATCACTCCTTGTACAACCAACTTCACAATCTGATGAATGTATGTTTTGCATTCAATTTAATTGCTCTTACATTTGATATATCTTGCTTTTATATGGTTGAGTACATATACAATTAAATGAAGCGACTTTCTATAAAGCTAGAGGAAAAAGGTGCTCCATACTGCCACTCAGTGGGATTCCTCGGGAGTAACACAGAAAGTCATTTTGTGTAATAAACTATTACAATTTACAATCCAATGTATATCTTGTATAGTATTCATTGATTACTCTTCTGCGATCTCTTGGTTAGACAACAGTGAAATGTCTAGGTTTTACAAAGTGGTATGAATACACTGTCAGTTATCACTGCTTCTACAACCAATTTCAAAATCTGATGAATGTATGTCTTGCATTCAATATAATTGCTCTTACATTTGATATATCTTTTTTTTTATGGTTGAGTACATATACAACTAAATGAAGCCACCTTCTATACAGCTAGAGGAAAAAGGTGCTCCATACTGCCACTCACTGGGATTCCTCGGGAGTAAAACAGAAAGTCGTTTTGAGTAATAAACTATTAGAATTTAAAATCCAATATATTTCTTGTATAGTATGCATTGATTACTGTTCTGCGATCTCATGGTTAGACAACAGTGAAATTTCTAGGTTTTACAAAGTGGTATGAATACACTGTCAGTTGTCACTGCTTGTACAACCATTTTCAAAATCTGATGAATGTATGTCTTGCATTCAATGTAACTGCTCTTACCGTTGCTATATCATGCTTTTATATGGTTGAGTACAAATACAATGAAATGAAGCCACCTTCTATACAACTACAGTAAAAAGGTGCTCCATACTGCCACTCTGTGGGATTCCTCGGGAGTAACGCAGAAAGTCATTTTGTGTAACAAACTGTTACAATATACAATTTCTTGTATGGTATTCATTGATTACTCTTTTCAATGATCTGTTGGTTACAGGATAGTGATATTTCTAGGTTTTACAAAGTCATATCAGTGCAGTGTCAGATATCACTCCTTGTATAACCAACTTTTACATGATTGAGTACATATACAGAGAAATGAAGCCACCTTCTATACAGCTAGAGGAAAAAGGTGCTCTATACTGCCACTCAGTGGGATTCCTCTGGAGTAACACAGGAAATCATTTTGTTTAACAAACAATTAGAATTTACAATCCAATGTATTTCTTGTATAGTATTCATTGATTACTCTTCTGTGATCTCTTGGATAAACAACAGTGAAATTTCTGCGTTTTACAAACTGATATCAATACAGTGTCAGTTATCCCTCCTTGTACAACCAACTTCACAATCTGATGAATGTATCGCTTGCATTCAATGTAACTGCTTTTACCGTTGCTATATCATGCTTTTATATGGTTGAGTACATATACAATGAAATGAAGCCACCCTCTATACAGCTAGAGGAAAAAGGTGCTCCATACTGCCACTCAGTGGGATTCCTCGGGAGTAACAGAGAAAATCATTTTGTGTAACAAACTATTACAATTTACAATCCAATGTATTTCTTGAATAGTATTCATTGAATACTCTTCAGCGATGTCTTGGTTAGACAACAGAGAAATTTCTAGCTTTTACAAAGTGATATCAATACACTGTCAGTTATCACTCCTTGTACAAGCAACTTCAAAATCTGATGAATGTATGTCTTGCATTTAATGTAACTGCTCTTACAATTGCTATATAATGCTATATCATGAAATGAAGCCACCTTCTATACAACTATAGTAAAAAGGTTCTCCATACTGCCACTCAGTGGGATTCCTCGGGAGTAACGCAGAAAGTCATTTTCTGTAACAAACTATTACAGTTTACAATCCAATGTATTTCTTGTATAGTATTCATTGATTACTCTTCTGTGATCTCTTGGTTAGACAACAGTGAAATTTCTACGTTTTACAAAGTGATATCAATACAGTGTCAGTTATCACTCCTTGTACAACCAACTTCAATATCTGATGAATGTATCCCTTTCATTCAATGTAACTGCTCTTACAGTTGCTATATCATGCTTTTATATGGTTGAGTACATATACAATGAAATGAAGCCACCTTCTATACAACTATAGAAAAAAGGTGCTCCATACTGCCACTCAGTGGGATTCCTCGGGAGAAACGCAGAAAGTCATTTTGTGTAACAAACTATTACAATATACAATTTCTTGTATAGTATTCATTGATTACTCTTTTCAGTGATCTGTTGGTTACATGATAGTGATATTTCTAAGTTTTACAAAGTGATATCAGTACAGTGTCAGTTATCAGTCCTTGTACAACCAACTGCACAATCTGATGAATGTATGTCTTGCATTCAATGTAATTGCTCTTACAGTTGCTATATCATGCTTTTACATGATTGAGTACATATACAAAGAAATGAAGCCACCTTCTATATAGCTAGAGGAAAAAGGTGCTCCATACTGCCACTCAGGGGGATTTCCTCGGGAGTAACGCAGAAAGTTATTTTGTATAAGAAACTATTAAAATATATACGTTCTTGTATACTATTCATTGATTACTCTTTTCAATGATCTGTTGGTTCTAGGATAGTGATATTACTAGGTTTTACAAAGTGTTATCAGTACAGTGTCAGTTATCACTCCTTGTACAACCAACTTCAAAATCTGATGAATGTATCTCTGGCATTCAATGTAATTGCTCTTACAGTTGTTATATTATGCTTTTACATGATTGCGTACATATACAATGAAATGAAGCCACCTTCTATACAACTAAAGTAAAAAGGTGCTTCATACTTCCACTCAGTGGGATTCCTCTGGAGTAACGCAGAAAGTAATTTTGTGTAACAAACTATTACAATATACAATTTCTTGTATAGTATTCATTGATTACTCTTTTCAGTGATCTGTTGGTTACAGGATAGTGATATTTCTAGGTTTTACAAAGTGATATCAGTACAGTGTCAGTTATCACTCCTTGTACAACCAATTTCAAAATCTGATGAATGTATCCCTTGCATTCAATGTAATTGCTCTTACAGTTGATATATTTTGCTTTTATATGGTTTAGTACATATACAATTAAATGAAGCCACCTTCTATACAGGTGGAGGAAAGAGGTGCTCCATACTGCCACTCAGTGGGATTCCTCGGGAGTAACGCAGAAAGTCATTTTGTGTAACAAAGTATTACAATTTACAATCCAACGTATTTCTTGAATAGTATTCATTGATTATTCTTGTGTGATCTCTTGGTTAGACAACAGTGAAATTTCTAGCTTTTACAAAGTGATATCAATACACTGTCAGTTATCACTCCTTGTACAACCAACTTCAAAATCTGATGAATGTATGTCTTGCATTTAATGTAACTGCTCTTACAGTTGCTATATCATGCTATATCATGAAATGAAGCCACCTTCTATACAACTATAGTAAAAAGGTTCTCCATACTGCCACTCAGTGGGATTCCTCGGGAGTAACGCAGAAAGTCATTTTCTGTAACAAACTATTACAGTTTACAATACAATGTATTTCTTGTATAGTATTCATTGATTACTCTTCTGTGATCTCTAGGTTAGACAACAGTGAAATTTCTACGTTTTATAAAGTGATATCAATACAGTGTCAGTTATCACTCCTTGTACAACCAACTTCAAAATCTGATGAATGTATCCCTTTCATTCAATGTAATTGCTCTTACAGTTGATATATTTTGCTTTTATATGGTTTAGTACATATACAATTAAATGAAGCCACCTTCTATACAGGTGGAGGAAAAAGGTGCTCCATACTGCCACTCAGTGGGATTCCTCGGGAGTAACGCAGAAAGTCATTTTGTGTAACAAAGTATTACAATTTACAATCCAACGTATTTCTTGAATAGTATTCATTGATTACTCTTGTGTGATCTCTTGGTTAGACAACAGTGAAATTTCTATGTTTTACAAAGTGATATCAATACAGTGTCAGTTATCACTCCTTGTACAACCAACTTCAAAATCTGCTGAATGTATGTCTTGCATTCAATGTAACTGCTCTTACAGTTGCTATATCATGCTTTTACATGATGGAGTATATGTACAATGAAATGAAGCCACCTTCTATACATCTATAGTAAAAAGGTGCTCCATACTGCCACTCAGTGGGATTCCTCGGGTGTAACGCTGAAAGTCATTTTGTGTAACAAACTATTACAATATACAATTTCTTGTATAGTATTCATTGAGTACTCTTTTCAATGATCTGTTGGTTACAGGATAGTGATATTTCTAGGTTTTACAAATTGATATCAGTACAGTGTCAGTTATCACTCCTTGTTCAACCAAGTACAAAATCTGATGAATGTATGTTTTGCGTTCAATGTAACTGCTCATACAGTTGCTATATCATGCTTTTATATGGTTGAGTATATATGCAATGAAACGAAGCCACCTTCTATACAAGTATATTAAAAAGGTGCTCCATACTGCCACTCAGTGGGATTCCTCGGGAGTAACGCAGAAAGTCATTTTGTGTAACAAACTATCACAATTTACAATCCAATATATTTCTTGTATAGTATTCATTGATTACTCTTCTGTGATCTCTTGGTTAGAAAACAGTGAAATTTCTACGTTTTACAAAGTGATATCAATACAGTGTCAGTTATCACTCCTTGCACAACCAACTTCAAAATCTGATGAATGTAAGCACTGCATTCAATGTAATTGCTCTTACAGTTGCTATATCATGCTTTTACATGACTGAGTACATATACAATGAAATGAAGCAATCCAATGTATTTTTGGTATAGTATTCATTGATTACTCTTCTGCGATCTCTTGGTTAGACAACAGTGAAATATCTAGGTTTTACAAAGTGATATCAATACAATGTCAGTTATCACTACTTGTACACCCAATTTCAAAATCTGATGAATGTATGTCTTGCATTCAATGTAACTGCTCTTACAGTTGCTATATCATGCTTTTATAGGGTTGAGTACAAATACAATGAAATGAAGTCACCTTCTATACAACTATAGTAAAAAGGTGCTCCATACTGCCACTCAGTGGGATTCCTCGGGAGTAACGCAGAATGTCATTTTGTGTAAAAAACTACTACAATATACCATTTCTTGTAAAGTATTTATTGATTACTGTTTTCAATGATCTTTTGATTTTAGGATAGTGATATTTCTAGGTTTTACCAAGTGATATCAGTACAGTGTCAGTTATCACTCCTTGTACAAGCAACTTCACAATCTGATGAATGTATGTTTTGCATTCAATGTAATTGCTCTTACATTTGATATATCTTGCTTTTATATGGTTGAGTACATATATAATGAAATGAAGCCACCTTCTATACAGCTACAGTAAAAAGGGGCTCCATACTGCCACTCAGTGGGATTCCTCGGGAGTAACGCAGAAAGTCATTTTGTGTAACAAACTATTACAATTTACAATCCAATGTATTTCTTGTATAGTATTCATTGATTACTCTTCTGTGAACTCTTGGTTAGACAACAGTGAAATTTCTACGTTTTACAAAGTGATATCAGTACAGTGTCAGTTATCACTCCTTGTACAAGCAACTTCACAATCTGATGAATGTATGTTTTGCATTCAATGTAATTGCTCTTACATTTGATATATCTTGCTTTTATATGGTTGAGTACATATACAATTAAATGAAGCCACCTTCTATACAGCTAGAGGAAAAAGGTGCTCCATACTTCCTTTCAGCGGGATTCCTCGGGAGTAACACAGAAAATCATTTTGTGTAATAAACTATTACTATTTACAATCCAATGGATTTCTTGTATAGTATTCATTGATTACTCTTCTGCGATCTCTTGGTTAGACAACAGTGAAATTTCTAGGTTTTACAAATTTATATCAATAAATTGTCAGTTATCTCTTCTTGTACAACCAACTTCAAAATCTGATGAATGTATGTCTTGCATTCAATGTAACTGCTCTTACCATTGCTATATCATGATTTTATATGGTTGAGTACATATACAATGAAATGAAGCCATCTTCTATACCACTATAGTAAAAAGATGCTCTTACAGTTGCTATATCATGCTTTTATATGGTTGAGTAAATATACAATGAAATGAAGCCACCTTCTATACAACTATAGTAAAAAGGTGCTCCATACTGCCACTCAGTGGGATTCCTCGGGAGTAACGCGGAAAGTCGTTTTGTGTAACAAACTATTAGAATATACAATTTCTTGTATAGTATTCATTGATTACTCTTCTCAATGATCTGTTGGTCACAGGATAGTGATATTTCTAGGTTTTACAAAGTGATATCAGTACAGTGTCAGTTATCACTCCTTGTACAACCAGAAAGTCATTTTGTGTAAAAAACTACTACAATATACAATTTCTTGTAAAGTATTTATTGATTACTGTTTTCAATGATCTTTTGATTTTAGGATAGTGATATTTCTAGGTTTTACCAAGTGATATCAGTACAGTGTCAGTTACCACTCCTTGTACAACCAACTTCAAAATCTGATGAATGTATGTCTTGCATTCAGTGTAACTGCTCTTACCATTGCTATATCATGCTTTTATATGGTTGAGTACATATACAATGAAATGAAGCCACCTACTATACAACTATAGTAAAAAGGTGCTCCATACTGCCACTCAGTGGGATTCCTTGGGAGTAACAAAGAAAGTCATTTTGTGTTACAAACTATTACAATTTACAATCCAATGTATTTCTTGTATGGTATTCATTGATTACTCTTCTGTGATCTCTTGGTTAGACAACAGTGAAATTTCTATATTTTACCAAGTGATATCAGTACAGTGTCAGTTATCACTCCTTGTACAACCAACTTCAAAATCTGATGAATGTATGTCTGGCATTTAATGAAACTGCTCTTACCTTTGCTATATCATGCTTTTATATGGTTGAGTAAATATACAATGAAATGAAGTCACCTTCTATACAGCTAGAGGAAAAAGGTGCTCCATACTGCCACTCAGTGGGATTCCTCGGGAGTAACGCAGAAAGTCATTTTGTGTAACAAACTTATAAAATTTACAATTTCTTGTATAGTATTCATTGATTACTCTTCTGTGATCTCTTGGTTAGACAACAGTGAAATTTCTAGGTTTTACAAAGTGATATCAGTACAGTGTCAGTTATCACTCCTTGTACAACCAACTTCAAAATCTGATGAATGTATGTTTTGCATTCAATGTAATTGCTCTTAGATTTGATATATCTTGCTTTTATATAGTTGAGTTCATATACAATTATATGAAGCCACCTTCTATACAGCTAGAGGAAAAAGGTGCTCCATACTGCCACTCAGTGGGATTCCTCGGGAGTAACACAGAAAGTCATTTTGTGTAACAAACTATTACAATTTACAATCCAATGTATTTCTTGTATAGTATTCATTGATTACTCTTCTGCTATCTCTTGGTTAGACAACAGTGAATTTTCTAGGTTTTACAAAGTGATATCAATATACTGTCAGTTATCACTCCTTGTACAACCAACTTCAAAATCGGATGAATGTATGTCTTGCATTCAATATAACTGCTCTTACAGTTACTATATCATGCTTTTAAATGGTTGAGTACATATACAATGAAATGAAGCCACCTTCTATACAGCTATAATAAAAAGGTGCTCCATACTGCCACTCAGTGGGATTCCTCGGGAGTAACGCAGAACGTCATTTTCTGTAAGAAACTAATACAATTTACAATTTCTTGTATAGTATTCATTGATTACTCTTTTCAATGATCTCTTGGTTACAGGATAGTGATATTTCTAGGTTTTACAAAGCGATATCAGTACATTGTCAGATATCACGCCTTGTACAAGCAACTTCACAATCTGATGAATGTATGTTTTGCATTCAATGTAATTGCTCTTACATTTGATATATCTTGCTTTTATATGGTTGAGTAAATATACAATGAAATGAAGCCACCTTCTATACAACTATAGTAAAAAGGTGCTCCATACTGCCACTCAGTGGGATTCCTCGGGAGTAACGCAGAAAGTCATTTTGTGTAACAAACTATTAGAATATACAATTACTTGTATAGTATTCATTGATTACTCTTCTGTGATCTCTTGGTTAGACAAGAGTGAAATTTCTACGTTTTACAAAGTGATATCAATACAGTGTCAGTTATCACTTCTTGTACAACCAACTTCTAATCTGATGAATGTATGTCTTGCATTCAATGTAACTGCTCTTACCGTTGCTATATCATGCTTTTATATGGTTGAGTACATATACAATGAAATGAATCCACCTTCTATACAACTATAGTAAAAAGGTGCTCCATACTGCCACTCAGTGGGATTCCTCGGGAGTAACGCAGAAAGTCATTTTCTGTAACAAACTATTTCAATTTACAATCCAATGTATTTCTTGTATAGTATTCATTGATTACTCTTCTGCGATCTCTTGGTTGGATAACAGTAAAATTTCTAGGTTTTACAAAGTGATATCAAAACACTGTCAGTTATCACTCCTTGTAAAACCAACTTCAAAATCTGATGAATGAATGTCTTGCATTCAATGTAACTGCTCTTACAGTTGCTATATCATGCTTTTATATGGTTGAGTAAATATACAATGAAATGAAGCCACCTTCTATACAACTATAGTAAAAAGGTGCTCCATACTGCTACTCAGAGGGATTCCTCGGGAGTAACGCAGAAAGTCATTTTGTGTAACAAACTATTAGAATATACAATTTCTTGTGTAGTATTCATTGATTACACTTCTGTGATCTCTTGGTTAGACAAGAGTGAAATTTCTACGTTATACAAAGTGATATCAATACAGTGTCAGTTATCACTTCTTGTACAACCAACTTCTAATCTGATGAATGTATGTCTTGCATTCAATGTAACTGCTCTTACAGTTGCTATATCATGCTTTTATATGGTTGCGTACAAATACGATGAAATGAAGCCACCTTCTATACAACTATAGTAAAAAGGTGCTCCATACTGCCACTCAGTGGGATTCCTCGGGAGTAACGCAGAACGTCATTTTCTGTAACAAACTATTACAATTTACAATCCAATGTATTTCTTGTATAGTATTCATTGATTACTCTTCTGCGATCTCTTGGTTGAATAACAGTGAAATTTCTAGGTTTTACAAAGTGATATCAAAACACTGTCAGTTATCACTCCTTGTAAAACCAACTTCAAAATCTGATGAATGAATGTCTTGGATTCAATGTAACTGCTCTTACAGTTGCTATATCATGCTTTTATATGGTTGAGTAAATATACAATGAAATGAAGCCACCTTCTATACAACTATAGTAAAAAGGTGCTCCATACTGCTACTCAGTGGGATTCCTCGGGAGTAACGCAGAAAGTCATTTTGTGTAACAAACTATTAGAATATACAATTTCTTGTATAGTATTCATTGATTACTCTTCTGTGATCTCTTGGTTAGACAAGAGTGAAATTTCTACGTTTTACAAAGTGATATCAATACAGTGTCAGTTATCACTTCTTGTACAACCAACTTCTAATCTGATGAATGTATGTCTTGCATTCAATGTAACTGCTCTTACCGTTGCTATATCATGCTTTTATATGGTTGAGTACATATACAATGAAATGAATCCACCTTCTATACAACTATAGTAAAAAGGTGGTCCATACTGCTACTCAGTGGGATTCCTCGGGAGTAACGCAGAAAGTCATTTTGTGTAACGAACTATTAGAATATACAATTTCTTGTATAGTATTCATTGATTACTCTTCTGTGATCTCTTGGTTAGACAAGAGTGAAATTTCTACGTTTTACAAAGTGATATCAATACAGTGTCAGTTATCACTTCTTGTACAACCAACTTCTAATCTGATGAATGTATGTCTTGCATTCAATGTAACTGCTCTTACCGTTGCTATATCATGCTTTTATATGGTTGAGTACATATACAATGAAATGAAGCCACCTTCTATACAACTATAGTAAAAAGGTGCTCCATACTGCCACTCAGTGGGATTCCTCTTGAGTAACGCAGAAAGTCATTTTGTGTAACAAACTATTACAATATAAAATTTCTTGTATAGTATTCATTGATTACTCTTTTCGATGATCTGTTGGTTACAGGATAGTGATATTTCTAGGTTTTACAAAGTGATATCAGTACAGTATGAGTTATTGTCAGTATCTGCTGATTCACACAGGGTTTTCTGGAGGTTGCTGCTATGAATTCTATTATGTACCTACTATGTATATGTGCTTCCTGTTTCTAGCTGCCCCGATGCCTACAATGTAACCTATGCCTACCATGTAACCCTACCTTTGGCCAGTATATACGTAAGGTATGTGACCCCAGGTTTATGACCCTTACCAGGCCTGGTTTGTTTAACTGTCTGCCCGGGAGAATGACAACTTCAAAGTATGGGAACAATGGGCCTCTCACACTCCTGCCTCCGCTTTCCATTCATCCCGGCTGGGACGTCAAGGGAGGACAGGACCCATCTCTTATCAACGTGCGAAAGCCTTGAGGCTAGCAATTGTTATGTGAAATGGTTACATCTAAGGGGTCTGGTTTGGGAAGGGAAATTTACAACTTAACACCTCACTTTCTTTCCTGTGGGAAGCAAACGGCCAGAGACCCTTTTTGCCCGCCGTTTTTCCTCTTTAGTGATTGGTTACCTATGGGCAATTCAAACTGTTCTGAAAGGTATAATAGACCTGCTTCTGTCATATGCATTATCTCTGACAATAATCCGAGAACCTGTACCAATGTAGAAATTGGAAATAAAGAACTGTGTTTCATCAACAAAGATCTGATCCTTGACTTCTTTGAGCAGAAGTCTCACAGATTGTCAGAGATCTGTGACTGGGACCTGGCCGTTCCTGACCATGTCGGACGACGGTACTCTTCCCATCCCTACTCCCGAAGACCAGCCGGTAACCCCGGGGGACCAGGGTGCCGGTGGTGGTGCTCCCGGCCACCGGGGTGGAGGTCTTCGGAACCTTTCCCCCTCCCCGGGGGCATGCTGAGGTGAAGTGACCACTCTCCCCGCATCGCATGCAGAGCCCCTGCTTGAAGCGGGCATCCCGGATCTCTTGCAGGTTGGGCTTGGGTTTCACCTTCTGAGCCGCCTTGGCTTGGGTCATTGCTGAAGTTCCCATCTTGATGAGGGTGAAGCGCTCTTCCACGTCTGTGGCTGCTCTCATCCAGGCGGCCAACGATCCGGGTCTTCCCCCTTGCAGCACCGTCTCATACACCTCGTGGCTCAGGCCCTCCCGGTACTTTTCAATGAACAGGTCTTGGGTCCAGCCACGAATCTTGGCCGCGATGCGCCAGAACTTGTCGGTGTAGTCCCTCACCAAGGACCGCCCTTGGGTCACCCTCCGCAGTTGGTTCCGGGCTTTTTCTTCTCCCAAGGGGTCCTCGTAGTGGTGTCGGAGGGCCCACATGAAGTTATTCACTGAGCGCAACTCAGGCCCGGGGGCATTGTGCAGGCTCACGTACCAGTCGCTGGCAGTGTCCCTCAGCTTGGACCCAATGTAGCCAATCCAGTCCCTCTCGGTGGGGTAGAGGTGCCCCCATGTGTCTAGGAACCGCTCGATCTCTAGTAGGAAGAACCGCAACTTCTCGGGGTCCCCATCGAAAGTACTCAACCATATAAAAGCAAGATATATCAAATGTAAGAGCAATTACATTGAATGCAAAACATACATTCATCAGATTGTGAAGTTGCTTGTACAAGGAGTGATATCTGACACTGTACTGATATCACTTTGTAAAACCTAGAAATATCACTATCCTGTAACCAAGAGATCATTGAAAAGAGTAATCAATGAATACTATACAAGAAATTGTAAATTGTATTAGTTTGTTACAGAAAATGACTTTCTGCGTTACTCCCGAGGAATCCCACTGAGTGGCAGTATGGAGAACCTTTTTACTATAGTTGTATAGAAGGTGGCTTCATTTCATTGTATATGTACTCAACCATATAAAAGCATGATATAGCAACGGTAAGAGCAGTTACATTGAATGGAAGAGATACATTCATCAGATTTTGAAGTTGGTTGTACAAGGAGTGATAACTGACACTGTATTGATATCACTTTGTAAAACATAGAAATCTCATTGTTGTCTAACTAAGAGATCATAGAAGAGTAATCAATGAATACTATACAAGAAATACATTGGATTGTAAATTGTAAAAGTTTGTAACACAAAATGACTTTCTGTGTTACTCCCGAGGAATCCCACTGAGTGGCAGTATGGAGCACATTTTCTTCTAGCTGTATAGAACCTAAAAATATCACTATCCTGTTACCAACAGATCATTGAAAAGAGTAATCAATGAATACTATACAAGAAATTGTATATTGTAATAGTTTGTTACACAAAATGACTTTCTGCGTTAGTCCGAGGAATCCCACTGAGTGGCAGTTTGGAGGACCTTTTTACTATAGTTGTATAGAAGGTGGCTTCATGTCATTGTATATGTACTCAACCATATAAAAGCATGATATATCAACTGTAAGAGCAATTACATTGAATGCAATCCTTACATTCATCAGATTTTGAAGTTGGTTGTACAAGGAGTGATAACTGACACTGTATTGATATCACTTTGTAAAACGTAGAAATTTCAGTTTTGTCATACCAAGAGATCACAGAAGAGTAATCAATGAATACTATACAAGAAATACATTGGATTGTAAATTGTAATAGTTTATTACACAAAATGACTTTCTGTGTTACTCCCGAGGAATTCCACTGAGTGACAGAATGGAGCACCTTTTTCCTCTAGCTGTATAGAAGGTGGCTTCATTTAATTGTATATGTACTCCACCATATAAAAGGAAGATATATCAAATGTAAGAGCAATTACATTGAATTCAACACATACATTCATCAGATTGTGAAGGTTGTACAAGGAGTGATAACTGACACTGTACTGATATCACTTTGTAAAACCTAAAAATATCACTATCCTGTAAGCAACAGATCATTGAAAAGAGTAATCAATGAATACTATACAAGAAATTGTATATTGTAATAGTTTGTTACAGAAAATGACGTTCTGCGTTACTCCGAGGAATGCCACTGAGTGGCAGTATGGAGGACGTTTTTACTATAGTTGTATAGAAGGTGGCTTCATTTCATTGTATATGTACTCAATCATGTAAAAGCATGATATATCAATTGTAGGAGCAATTACATTGAATGCAAGAGATACATTCATCAGATTTTGAAGTTGGTTGTACAAGGAGTGGTAACTGACACTGTACTGATATCACTTTGTAAAACGTAGAAATTTCACTGTTGTCTAACCAAGAGATCACGGAACAGTAATCAATGAATACTATACAAGAAATACATTGGATTGTAAATTGTAATAGTTTGTTTCACAAAATGACTTTCTGCGTTACTCCCGAGGAATCCCACTGAGTGGCAGTATGGAGCACCTTTTTACTATAGTTGTATAGAAGGTGGCTTCATTTCATTCTATATGTAAACCATATAAAAGCATGATATATCAACTGTAAGAGCAATTACATTGAATGCAAGACATACATTCATCAGATTTTGAAATTGGTTTTACAAGGAGTGATAAATACAGGTTGCTTACCTGTAATTGGAGATCTTCGAGTGGTCATCTGTGCATTCACACCTCTGGGATAATGTTCGCCTGCACCGATCCCGATCGGTAACTTTAAAGCGAACGGATTTTCGCGCCAACTCCCCGATCGCGCACCGGCTCCACTGCGCATGACGGGGAGGGGCACGAAGATCCCGCCAGTTCCTTCTGACCGCTGCAAGCAGCCTCCAAGAAAGCACAAGGGAGGCCGAAAGCAGAGGGGAAGGAGGGCGGGTGGTGTGAATGCACAGATGACCACTCGAAGATCTCCAATTACAGGTAAGCAACCTGTATATCTTCTTCGTGGTCTCTGTGCATCACATCTCTGGGAGAATAGCGAGCAATAATTACACCACATACCTGGAGGTGGGTGCTGAAGGTCTCACATCTGAGCTTTCTGCGGAACTGCACGGCCCACCGCCGATCGCTGATGGGTACGGACATCCAAGGCGTAGTGCCTCACAAACGTGTGAGGAGACGTCCATGTAGCAGCATTGCAGATATCTCCCAGGGGGATGCTCTTGAGAAAAGCTGTCGAGGCAGCCACTGCTCGAGTAGAGTGAGCCCGCAGGGACGCCGGTAATGGCCGCTTGGCCAGGAGGTAGGCGAGCTTTATCGTCTCAACAATCCATTTAGACAGTCTCTGAGACGACAGCTTCTGTCCCTGTCTGGGAAGGGCATGAGCGACAAAGAGAGCTGGAGACTTGCGAAAGGATTTAGTCTGATCCAAGTAAAATGACAGGGCCCTCTTAACATCGAGGGAATGCAGGCAACGTTGTGTCTGGTCCTTGAGTTCAGGATAAAACACCGGTAGGGTGATGTCCGCTTTAATGTGGAAGTCCGAAACTATCTTCGGCAAAAAAGTAATATCAGGAGTCAGGGTCACTGCGTCCTGATGAAAGGTAAGGTATGGTGGGTCACATCGAAGAGCCGACAGCTCACTCACCCGTCGAACCGAAGTGAGAGCCACAAGAAACACTACTTTCCACGAAAGAAGCTGCAGGCTACAAGAAGCCATAGGCTAAAATGGCTTGCCCATTAGCTTATGCAGCACAAGAGGCAGGTCACATGCTGGAACAGGGGTTTTAACTGTTGGGAAGAGATGGCACATTCCCTTTAGGAATTGCTTCGTAGTGGGATGAGAGAAAACGGAATAGCCATCTATCGTTGGATGGTTAACCGAAACTGCTGAAAGGTAGACACGAAGGGATGCCTGGCACAATCCTCTGTCCTTACAAGACAAGAGGAACCCAAAGATGTCATTCAGTGTAGATGGAATGGAAGGTCGTCCTATTGAAGCAAGGAAAGACAGGAACTTATTCCATTTTGCCTCGTAGGAACGACGGGTAGACGGTTTACGGGCATTGAGGAGGACATTCGCTATGCGAGGGTCCACTTCGGAGGACGAATTCGCCAAGCTGTCAGCTTCAGTCTGGGTATGTCGTGATGCAGCACCAGACCCTTGTACATCCATAGGAGGTCTGGGTTCATCGGAAGGTGAGTGTACACCCCGTCGGAGAGACGAAGGAGGGTGGGGAACCAAGGTTGCCTCGGCCACCAGGGTGTGATCAGGATTGCTAGTGGTTGTTCTGCAAGTAGCTTCTGTACTACCCTCAGTATCAGTGGAATTGGAGGGAACAGGTAAAGGTGTAATCCCGACCAGGAGAGGAAAAGGCCGTCCCCCAGGGACGTCGGGTCTGTACCTGCCCTGGAGCAGAAGAGGGGACACTTCTTGTTGTCTCTGGAAGCAAAGACATCCACAGAAGGCTGACCCCAGAGGCTGAAGATTGGGGTCAAGTACCGCGGATTGAGCTC
The DNA here is from genome assembly GCA_029233225.1 of Lepidodactylus listeri. Lineage (NCBI taxonomy): Eukaryota > Metazoa > Chordata > Lepidosauria > Squamata > Gekkonidae > Lepidodactylus > Lepidodactylus listeri. Next base: position 139,327,540 of record JARCFY010000005.1, on the reverse strand, counting down.
CCAATCGTGTAGGGATGCACCCCCTCTGCTCAAGAAGTCTGCTTGCGTATTGAGCTGACCGGGAAGATGATTCGCCACCAGATAGATATCCAGCGATTGGCATTCTGTCCAGAGTTCGATCGCTAACCGGCAAAGACTGCGGGAAATCGTACCACCCTGCCTGTTGATGTAGTACATCGTGGTCGTGTTGTCCGTGAGGACAGCCACCATCTTTCCCGACAGAAGGTGTTGGAAGGACCGGATTGCGTAACGGATCGCTAGTAGCTCCAGAAAGTTGATGTGATTGGGGGCTACTGATGGATCCCACTTGTCGCCTACGCACAGATCACCGAGATGGGCTCCCCAGCCCCATAGGGATGCGTCCGTGGTAATAGTGACTGACGGGGAGAGCGGCGAAAGGGGGCGCCCGTCTGGAGATTCTGTGGCACCTGCCACCACTCCAGGGCTTGAACCACCGAGTCCGAGAGGTGGAATCTCTTGGACAGAAGGTGTAGGCTTGGCCTGAACCGACGGAGGAACCACAGCTGCAAGAGTCTCATGTGTAGCCGTGCGAAGGGAATGACCATGGTGGTTGCCGCCATGAGTCCCAGGAGTCGCAGTATCTGATGAGCTGTCGCCTCCCGGTTCCTTCTCAGATTTTTGAGGAGAGAAACGATGTCCAAGGCTCTGCTGGGAGGTAGGAACGCCCTGCACTGTAGGGAGTCGAGAAGAGCTCCGATGAATTGCACCCGTCTGGAGGGGGTGAGCATGGACTTTTTTGTATTTATTGTCAACCCCAGAGTCTCCAGGGTGTGGAGCGTTAGGGAGACGTGGTCTTGCAGGTCTGATGCTGAGGGTGCGATCAGAAGCCAGTCATCCAGGTAGGGGTATAGGTGGATGCCCTGCAGGCGGAGGTGGGCCGCTACTGTTGCCATTAGTTTTGTGAAGACACGGGTGGAGATGTCGGAGCGGGGGTGGGAGTCAAAAGCTCTGCTTGCTCGGTTTGGGGTTTTTTGCCTTAGACGTCGGAGCGGTTGGGAAACGGGGCTTGTTATTGCAAGGTTTATGTTGATAGGTAGATGGCGGCGATCTCTGCCATTGGGGTTCAGAGGGAGGCCTTTGTGGCTGTTTCTTGGACCGTGATCTCTGCCATGTTCTCTGTTTCTGTTGCTTAGGCTGAGATACTCCCAGATTGCGGGAAGTCTTCATGCTCTTATCAAGCTCGTGAAGCACTGTGTCCATTGTTGAACTGAAGAGCCCGTCTCCTTCAAACGGAAGATCTTCCACCAAGGTCTTGGTGTCCTGAGGAAGAGAAGTGGATCTCAACCAGGCATGTCGTCTGATGGACACTGCTGAAGTGAGCGTCTTGGAGGTTACTTCTGCCGAATGCTTAGAGGCCGAGAGTTGAAGCTTGGCCAAAGACATGCCTTCTTTCTGGATCTTCCTGGCATTGCATAGCTTGTCCTCTGGGAGATGGGCGATGAGGGCAGTCATCTGCTCCCAGAGCGAGTACTGGTATCTGCTCATGCAGGCGGTGTAATTTGCAATCTTTAGGCCCAATGCGCCCGCTGAATAAATACGTCTGCCAAAGGAATCTATTTTGCGTCCTTCTTTGTCCAATGGGGAGGAGTGACCACTACGACCCTTGGTGGAGGGTGTCACGACCACCGAATTGGGTTTGGGGTGGACAAACAAAAATTCTGCCCCAGGCTCCTGGATCCTATACATGTGGTCTAGGCGTTTGCTGGAGATGGGGGTAGATGAGGGATGAGGCCAGGATTCTTTGGCCGTAGTCATCAGGACCAATATGAGAGGGAGGGCCACCGGTGTGGACGTATCCATCTGTACTATGTCGAAGATGGAGTCTGTGGCCGTCGGAGTCCGTTGGGCCGTGGCCAAAGCCAGTGAATGTGCCATCCTCTTAATCAGTTCTCTGTAGGATTTCACATCCTCGGAGGGGGAGATTGGGAGGTTTTCGGTGACCTGCGTGTCCGGAGACGGGTGCGGAATTTATTCGTCTCCCGACGCGGACAATGCCGGGGACCCCGGTGCCGAGTGCTCGGATGGTGAAAGAGGGGTCGGGCTTGACAGGTCTTGTGTTGTCGGCAACGGACAAGGATCGATGTCGGGCGTCCGTTTCGGAGGTACCGATGTAGGTGTCGGTGTCGGTACTGATGTAGGTTCTCGGTACCGAGACACTCTGGAAGAGGTGGATTGTCGATCCCATTTGGTGGGGTACCACTAAGGCGGAGGTGGGTAGGAGCCATAGAGGTATCTCCACTGCTGGATGTCCCACGGCACCGAGAGCGGTAATCCTTATCCCCTCTCGGTGCCGATGGTGGTTTCGCCTCGGCGTCGGGGGTATCCCGAGGGACCTGTGTAAGGTCTATGTCGAGGTCGGAGTCCGTCAAGGTGATCGGTCGCGGCATCGGGGAGATCGATCTACCCCTGGGTCTCTCGCGATCTTTCAGGTCAAGCTGGTCGAGCCCGGACTGGGCTGAGTCGAGCGTGCCACGCGTCGACGAAGCACTCGAGGGTTTCTCGTGCTTCAGCTTGCCCTTCTCCTCCTTGCCCTCTCTGCATTTTTTAGCAGGAGTATCGGGCAAGGGGAGTGATCTCTTCGGTGCCGGTCTGTCGGTACCGATGCCCCGGGATGGAGACGGCATCGGTCCCGTCGGTCCTGTCGGTCCCGTCGGTGAAGACGCCGAAATTTTGGAAGAAGACAATGCCGACTCGAGGAGGGCAACCCGGAGCCTCGCAGCTCGATTTTTACGAGTTTGCTTCGAGAAAGCCGCACAACTCGCGCAGGAGTCGACTCGGTGGGACTCGCCCAGACAAAGAAGGCACAAGGAGTGCTTGCCCGGTGGGGCTATTTTACTGCCGCACTGCAGGCACCTCTTAAAGAACCCCCACCGCTGGGCCATAGGCCGAGCGGTGAAGTAAGGGGGGGGATTTCCAAAATCAAGTCCAGTTAACAGTCCGAGTTCAAATAGGGGAGAAAAATCAGTCCGAAGGCTTTTTTCAGATAGGAAAGTAAAGTACCGACCGGAGCAGAAGAGAAAGGATCCTCACGACGTGGCGGTCAGAAGAGAACTGGCGGGATCCTCGTGCCCCTCCCCGGTCATGCGCAGTGGAGCCGATCGGGGAGTTGGTGCAAAATTCCGTTGGCTTTGAAGTTACCGATCGGGATCGGCGCAGGCGCAATTTATCCCAGAGGTGTGATGCACAGAGACCACGAAGAAGATCTGACACTGTATTGATATCACTTTGTAAAACGTAGAAATTTCACTGTTGTCTAACCAAGAGATCACAGAAGAGTAATCAATGAATACTATACAAAAAATACATTGAATTGTAAATTGTAATATTTGTTACACAAAATGACTTTCAGTGTTACTCCCGAGGAATCCCACTGAGTGGCAGTATTGAGCACCTTTTTCCTCTAGCTGTATAGAAGGTGGCTTCATTTCATTGTATATGTAAACCATATAAAAGCATGATATATCATCTGTAAGAGCAATTACATTGAATGCTATCCTTACATTCATCAGATTTTGAAATTGGTTGTACAAGGAGGGATAACTGACACTGTATTGATATCACTTTGTAAAACGTAGAAATTTCACTGTTGTCTAACCAAGATATCACAGAAGAGTAATCAATGAATACTATAGAAGAAATACATTAGATTGTAAATTGTAATAGTTTGTTACACAAAAGGACTTTCTGTGTTACTCCCGAGGAATCCCACTGAGTGGCAGTATGGAGCACCTTTTTCATCAAGCTGTATAGAAGGTGGCTTCATTTCATTTTATATGTACTCAATCATGTAAAAGCATGATATACCAAGTGTAAGAGCAATTACATTGAATGCAAGTGATACATTCATAAGATTTTGAAGTTGGTTGTACAAGGAGGGATAACTGACACTGTATTGATATCACTTTGTAAAATGTAGAAATTTCACTGTTGTCTAACCAACATATGATTGAAAAGAGTAATCAATGAATACTATACAAGAAATACATTGGATTGTAAATTGTAATAGTTTGTTACACAAAAGGACTTTCTGTGTTACTCCCGAGGAATCCCACTGAGTGGCAGTATGGAGCACCTTTTTCATCTAGCTGTATAGAAGGTGGCTTCATTTCATTTTATATGTACTCAATCATGTAAAAGCATGATATATCAACTGTAAGAGCAATTACATTGAATACAAGAGATACATTCATAAGATTTTGAAGTTGGTTGTACAAGGAGGGATAACTGACAGTGTACTGATATCACTTTGTAAAATGTAGAAATTTCACTGTTGTCTAACCCACATATGATTGAAAAGAGTAATCAATGAATACTATACAAGAAATACATTGGATTGTAAATTGTAATAGTTTGTTACACAAAATGACTTTCTGCGTTACTCCCGAGGAATCCCACTGAGTGGCACTATGGAGCAACTTTTTCCTCTAGCTGTATAGAAGGTGGCTTCTTTTCAATGTATATGTACTCAACCATATAAAAGCATGATATTTCAACTGTAAGAGCAGTTACATTGAATGCAATCCTTACATTCATCAGATTTTGAAGTTGGTTGTACAAGGAGTGATAACTGACACTGTATTGATATCACTTTCTAAAACGTAGAAATTTCACTGTTGTCTAACCAAGAGATCACAGAAGAGTAATCAATGAATACTATACAAGAAATACATTGGATAGTAAATTGTAATAGTTTGTTACACAAAATGACTTTCTGCGTTACTCCCGAGGAATCCCACTGAGTGGCAGTATGGAGCACCTTTTTCCTTTAGCTGTATAGACGGTGGCTTCATTTCATTGTATATGTACTCAACCATATAAAAGCATGATATAGCAAGTGTAAGAGCAGTTACATTGAATGCAATCCTTACATTCATCAGATTTTGAAGTTGGTTGTACAAGGAGTGATAACTGACACTGTACTGATATCACTTTGTAAAATCTTGAAACTTCCCTTTTGTCTAACCAAGAGATCACAGTAGAGTACTCAATGAATACTATACAAGAAATACATTGGATAGTAAATTGTAATAGTTTGTTACACAAAATGACTTTCTGCGTTATTCCCGAGGAATCCCACTGAGTGGCAGTATGGAGCACCTTTTTCCTTTAGCTGTATAGACTGTGGCTTCATTTCATTGTATATGTACTCAACCATATAAAAGCATGATATAGCAACTGTAAGAGCAGTTACATTGAATGCAATCCTTACATTCATCAGATTTTGAAGTTGGTTGTACAAGGAGTGATAACTGACACTGTATTGATATCACTTTCTAAAACGTAGAAATTTCACTGTTGTCTAACCAAGAGATCACAGAAGAGTAATCAATGAATACTATACAAGAAATACATTGGATTGTAAATTGTAATAGTTTGTTATACAAAATGACTTTCAGTGTTACTCCCGAGGAATCCCACTGAGTGGCAGTATGGAGCACCTTTTTCCTCTAGCTGTATAGAAGGTGGCTTCATTTTATTGTATATGTACTCAATCATGTAAAAGCATGATATATCAACTGTAAGAGCAATTAAATTGAATGCAAAAGATACATTCATCAGATTTTGAAGTTGGTTGTACAAGGAGTGATAACTGACACTGTACTGATATCACTTTGTAAAGCCTAGAAATATCACTATCCTGTAACCAACAGATCATTGAAAAGAGTAATCAATGAATACTATACAAGAAACTGTATATTGTAATATTTTTTTACACAAAATGACTTTCTGCGTTACTCCCGAGGAATCCCACTGAGTGGCAGTATGGAGCACCTTTTTACTTTACTCGTATAGAAGGTGTGTTCATTTCATTGTATGTGTACTCAATCATGTAAAAGCATGATATAGCAACTGTAAGAGCATTTACATTGAATGGAAGAGATAGATTCACCAGATTGTGAACTTGGTTGTACAAGGAGTGATAACTGACACTGTACTGATATCAATTTATAAAACTTAGATATATCACTGTCCTGTAACCAACAGATCATTGGAAAATGTAATGAAATAATACTATACAAGAAATTGTATATTGTAATAGTTTGTTACACAAAATGACTTTCTGCGTTACTCCCGAGGAATCCCACTGAGTGGCACTATGGAGCACCGTTTTACTACAGTTTTATAGAAGGTGGCTTCATTTCATTGTATATGTACTCAACCATATAAAAGCATGATATTTCAACTGTAAGAGCAATTACATTGAATGCAAGAGATACATTGATCAGATTTTGAAGTTGGTTGTACAAGGAGTGATAACTGACACTGTATTGATATCACTTTGTAAAATCCTGAAACTTCACTTTTGTCTAACCAAGAGATCACAGTAGAGTACTCAATGAATACTATACAAGAAATACATTGGATAGTAAATTGTAATAGTTTGTTACACAAAATGACTTTCTGCGTTACTCCCGAGGAATCCCACTGAGTGGCAGTATGGAGCACCTTTTTCCTTTAGTTGTATAGACTGTGGCTTCATTTCATTGTATATGTACTCAACCATATAAAAGCATGATATAGCAACTGTAAGAGCAGTTACATTGAATGCAATCCTTACATTCATCAGATTTTGAAGTTGGTTGTACAAGGAGTGATAACTGACACTGTATTGATATCACTTTCTAAAACGTAGAAATTTCACTGTTGTCTAACCAAGAGATCACAGAAGAGTAATCAATGAATACTATACAAGAAATACATTGGATTGTAAATTGTAATAGTTTGTTACACAAAATGACTTTCAGTGTTACTCTCGAGGAATCCCACTGAGTGGCAGTATGGAGCACCTTTTTCCTCTAGCTGTATAGAAGGTGGCTTCATTTCATTGTATATGTACTCAATCATGTAAAAGCATGATATATCAACTGTAAGAGCAATTACATTGAATGCAAAAGATACATTCATCAGATTTTGAAGTTGGTTGTACAAGGAGTGATAACTGACACTGTACTGATATCACTTTGTAAAGCCTAGAAATATCACTATCCTGTAACCAACAGTTCATTGAAAAGAGTAATCAATGAATACTATACAAGAAACTGTATATTGTAATATTTTTTTACACAAAATGACTTTCTGCGTTACTCCCGAGGAATCCCACTGAGTGGCAGTATGGAGCACCTTTTTACTTTACTCGTATAGAAGGTGGCTTCATTTCATTGTATGTGTACTCAATCATGTAAAAGCATGATATAGCAACTGTAAGAGCAGTTACATTGAATGGAAGAGATAGATTCACCAGATTGTGAACTTGGTTGTAGAAGGAGTGATAACTGACACTGTACTGATATCAATTTATAAAACTTAGATATATCACTGTCCTGTAACCAACAGATCATTGGAAAGAGTAATGAAATAATACTATACAAGAAATTGTATATTGTAATAGTTTGTTACACAAAATGACTTTCTGCGTTACTCCCGAGGAATCCCACTGAGTGGCAGTATGGAGCACCGTTTTACTACAGTTGTATAGAAGGTGGCTTCATTTCATTGTATATGTACTCAACCATATAAAAGCATGATATTTCAACTGTAAGAGCAATTACATTGAATGCAAGAGATACATTCATCAGATTTTGAAGTTGGTTGTACAAGGAGTTATAACTGACACTGTACTGATATCACTTTGTAAAATCCTGAAACTTCACTTTTGTCTAACCAAGAGATCACAGTAGAGTACTCAATGAATACTATACAAGAAATACATTGGATAGTAAATTGTAATAGTTTGTTACACAAAATGACTTTCTGCGTTACTCCCGAGGAATCCCACTGAGTGGCAGTATGGAGCACCTTTTTCCTTTAGCTGTATAGACTGTGGCTTCATTTCATTGTATATGTACTCAACCATATAAAAGCATGATATAGCAACTGAAAGAGCAGTTACATTGAATGCAATCCTTACATTCATCAGATTTTGAAGTTGGTTGTACAAGGAGTGATAACTGACACTGTATTGATATCACTTTCTAAAACGTAGAAATTTCACTCTGGTCTAACCAAGAGATCACAGAAGAGTAATCAATGAATACTATACAAGAAATACATTGGATTGTAAATTGTAATAGTTTGTTACACAAAATGACTTTCAGTGTTACTCCCGAGGAATCCCACTGAGTGGCAGTATGGAGCTCCTTTTTCCTCTAGCTGTATAGAAGGTGGCTTCATTTCATTGTATGTGTACTCAATCATGTAAAAGCATGATATAGCAACTGTAAGAGCAGTTACATTGAATGGAAGAGATAGATTCATCAGATTGTGAACTTGGTTGTACAAGGAGTGATAACTGACACTGTACTGATATCAATTTGTAAAACCTAGATATATCACTGTCCTGTAACCAACAGATCATTGGAAAGAGTAATGAAATAATACTATACAAGAAATTGTATATTGTAATAGTTTGTTACACAAAATGACTTTCTGCGTTACTCCCGAGGAATCCCACTGAGTGGCACTATGGAGCACCGTTTTACTACAGTTGTATAGAAGGTGGCTTCATTTCATTGTATATGTACTCAACCATATAAAAGCATAATATAGCAACTGTAATAGCAATTACATTGAATGGAAGACATACATTCATCAGATTTTGAAGTTGGTTGTACAAGGAGTGATAACTGATACTGTATTGATATCACTTTGTAAAACGTAGAAATTTCAGATTTTTCTAACCAAGAGATCACAGAAGAGTAATCAATGAATACTATACAAGAAATCCATTGGATTGTAAATTGTAATAGTTTGTTACACAAAATGATTTTCTGCGTTACTCCCGAGGAATCCCACTGAGTGGCAGTATGGAGCACCTTTTTACTATAGTTGTATAGAAGGTGGCATCATTTCATTGTATATGTACTCAATCATGTAAAAGCATGATATATCAACTGTAAGAGCAATTAAATTGAATGCAAGAGATACATTCATCAGATTTTGAAGTTCGTTGTACAAGGAGTGATAACTGACACTGTACTGATATCACTTTGTAAAACCTAGAAATATCACTATCCTGTAACCAACAGTTCATTGAAAAGAGTAATCAATGAATACTATACAAGAAATTGTATATTGTAATAGTTTGTTACAAAAAATGACATTCTGCGTTACTCCCGAGGAATCCCACTGAGTGGCAGTATGGAGCACCTTTTTAGTATAGTTGTATAGAAGGTGGCTTCATTTCATTTTATATGTACTCAACCATATAAAAGTATGATATAGCAACGGTAAGAGCAGTTACATTGAATGCAAGACATACATTCATCAGATTTTGAAGTTGGTTATACAAGGAGTGATAACTGACACTGTATTGATATCACTTTGTAAAATGTAGAAATTTCAGTTTTGTCTAACCAAGAGATCACAGAAGAGTAATCAATGAATACTATACAAGAAATATATTGGATTGTAAATTGTAATAGTTTGTTACACAAAATGACTTTCTGTGTTACTCCCGAGGAATCTCACTGAGTGGCAGTATGGAGCACCTTTTTTCTCTAGCTGCATAGAAGGTGGCATCATTTCATTGTATATGTACTCAATCATGTAAAAGCATGATATATCAACTGTAAGAGCAATTACATTGAATGCAAGAGATACATTCATCAGATTTTGAAGTTGGTTGTACAAGGAGTGATAACTGACACTGTACTGATATCAGTTTGTAAAACCTAGAAATATCACTATCCTGTAACCAACAGATCATTGAAAAGAGTAATCAATGAATACTATACAAGAAATTGTATATTCTAATAGTTTGTTACACAAAATGACTTTCTGCATTACTCCCGAGGAATCCCACTGAGTGGCCGTATGGAGCACCTTTTTACTATAGTTGTATAGAAGGTGGCTTCATTTCATTGTATATCTACTCCATCATGTAAAAGCATGATATGTCAACTGTAAGAGGAATTAGTCAGCTCCCAGCACGCTTGTCGCGCCACAGGTGCTGCTTTGCCGCCGTGCCAGATTACGGGGCAGCAATGATTGATCGCTCTCTCGCGCGATCTGGGAGCCAGCGGGACGGGGCTGCCTATATATGGCAGTGCCCCGTCCCCGCCTGTGTCTTTGGCTCCGCGTGCTCGCTTCTATAGGAGCATGTAGACGGAGCTTGGGAGCTTGACTTGGGCCTTTCTTGAGGCCCGGAGGACGGCGTCAACGTCGGCGAGCGGGCGGCAGTGACGGCGTTTTTGACGAGCGCTCCTCGGCGGCAGCAGGGGGAGGGCAGTGGCGGGAAGCTGACAGAGGCGGCTGGCTCTCCCGTGTCGTCGTCGGGACGTTCGGGCTCCCTTTTCCTCGCCCTGCCCGGCCCCTTGACAGCGACAGTGGAGGCGGCTGTGCGGGCAGCCAGGCGGTTGCCGCCCGCGGCCAGGTGCCACCGAGTTTAGCCCTCCCCTTCCCTTTATTATTGCGGCCCCCCTTTATTATTCCCTTTATTATTTCATTCCGTTTGCTTTGGCGGCCCCCCCTTTTCACAAGCGGCAAAAGCGCCCCCTCAGGCGGCCAGGCAGCCGCCGCTCGCGGCTTTTGCCGCTGGTTCTCCCCCCTCCTTTTTCTTGGCCCTTTTTCGGGCGACGGCCATTTGCGGCTTGCGCGGCGGTGATTTCTTGGGGCACGCCTTCGCATTCTTCCCCCCCCAAGCGGCGGCCGTTCCCGCCTTGCTCGGGGCTCTTCAGGCCCCCTCCCGTTTTGTGCACGGGAGGTTGCGGTGCACTGGGGTCATCGTGTGGCCAGGCCAGGCTGCTCCCTGCCGGTTGCCAGTGATCTGCGCCATTTTTTCTCGGGTTGGGGCACGCTTTCTGCCACACATCGTTTTGGTGGGGGTTTCAAAGGGGGTTTGTGTCTGCTGTCCCTGACATGAATAGTGAGAGCTAACCTGATCTTGTCAGATCTTAGAAGCTAAGCAGGGCTTGCCCTGATTGATATTTGGATGGGAGACCACCAAGGAAGTCCAGAGTTGACTCAAGATACAGAGGCAGACAATGATAAATCACCTCTGATGTGAGGTCCACCACTCGTTTTCCACCCCCCCTTCCCATCTGCACGGCTGCCCCCCCCCCCGTGGCTAGCAGTTTGCGGCTTCTTGGCAGTTGCCGCCCGGCTTGTTTCTGCCACTCCTCCTTTTCGTCAGTTGGTGGCGGCCATTTTGCAGGCCATATAAGAGCTGTGCCTCGGTGGCCATTTTAGGACTCCCTTTCTTTCATGTGGGGTGGCCATTTTATTGGCAGTGACTGTAGTATGTGAGCTTTATTGATCGGGCTGCTGCAACCACTTGGCAAATTTAAGCATTTAATTTTGTGTAAGTGGGCGGATTCTAATCTGGGAGAGCGTAGTCGGGTCCCCCCCCCTTTTTCTCCTCTTGCAGCCGCGAGGTTACCTTTAACAAGCTGTTTGCTCAACAGCTAGTTTGTTCATTTTAGCTTTTATTTCCTGTTGCTGCCTGATGTCGGCTTATGTTGACTATGGGCTATGCAGTGGCAGCTAAGGTAGCAAAGCATCATTGCTTATCTCCCCTGTTTGGTGAATCCACACTGACACCTTGAATTGTGCCCAGAATCAGATGGGGGCAAGTGTGGTCGGGCCAAGACTGGAGCGACATGGTCCTTAAGACCATTACTGGCTGCAACATTCTGTAACAATTGTAGTTTCTGAATGATTTTTAAGGGCAGCCCCTTATGGAGCACATTGCAGTAATCTAATCTAGATGTAACCAAGGCATGCTCCATGGTGGCCTGATCTTCTTTTCCCTGGAAAGGCAGTAGCTGGCTAACCAGTCGAATCCTGTAAAGGCACTTCTAGCTACAGCTGCCATCTACATATCCAGCAGTTGATTAGGTTGCGAGCGTACCCAAACCTATTCCTTTCAATGGAATGAAACCCCATTCAGAGCAGGTGATAGGATGAGATCTGTTCATGATTAGCACCTTTAGCATTTCTGTCTTGTCATATTTTAGCTATTGAGCCACTGTGGTGGATGGCTTCAAGTTCCACCTTCCAGGTTTCACCACCAATTCCAACCCACGAATGCCATCACATTAGTTGGCACTCTGATAGTGTTACATAGGGATGGAAATAGGTATAGGAGTATGCATCACGTTTAAGGCAGGTTGGTTTATTTCAGCAGGTTAGCAGGTTTGTTTGAGGATCACGGCAAGATCAGCAGACCTACCTGCTGAGTCTAATCCATGCGTGACTGAACTGGGAAAGTGTGCAGCCCAGACTTCCAGTATTTCTGTCAATGTGGTGAAGTCCACAGTGAAGGGACCAGAGATCCCAAGGTTTAGTGAGCCTTTCCCAGATAGCATCTAGTTATTTACGCCGCTGTCAGTGGCATCAGCCTTGGAGGGTTTTGGTCTTGATCCACTATATGGACATCATTTATAAAGCCTTCACAGACTTCCATGCCCAGATTGTTTGCAGTAGGAGGAAGAGTTTAGGATGCGGGCTGCCATGAACCCGTCCATGTGGCAGGACAAAAAATTAACCCTAATCTGTGGCTGCAAATTATGTCACCAAATAGGGCTTTTGGGGCTAGAGGTCTCACAGCGGTCATTCAGTGAGGAGAGCTTAGGGACAGTCGGGTTCCGGCACACAGGAGGGGCAGGCAGTGCAGTGACACCTACGTTGATGGGAACTTACCTCCCAGGGAGCCTTTGACTGTGAGTCCTGTTCGTTTCGCCATGGGTGCCCTGCACGCTGGCCCTCATGCCTTCTCCAGCTGCCCTAGGCCTAAGGGCTGTGGGGGTGGAAAAAGGGGGTAAGCGCTCAGGGTGCGTAGGGATTAACAACCTCCCTTATGATAAGGGGACCCAACCCATTTAGATTGGTAAATTTTCGGACTCGGGTTAATTTGTAACCCAGTGGTCCTTGTTTGTCCCTACCTTTCTGGGGGGGGGGGGTTATGTTACGTATTGATTCTTTTTCAGGAAGCAGTGTACCTTTTTGCCGTCTAATCTAGAATTGGTTCAGGGTATGGAACCAGTCTTTAATTATGTTTCTCTTGCAGGTGCTGCGGGCCGTGAGTTGAGACGAATGGTCACAGTCTGTGGCCGCAGCAGTCTTTTTTGGCAGCTCATCAGGCTTGATGGACACCCGTCAGGTGGCAGCGGGGCCTTGAAGTTGTAGTGGAGGAGGGGCATGGCCGGCTTCTTCTCCTTCCCTTATTACTTGGGGAGGGAGTTTACTCCTCACGTTTTGGTAATATGCCTGGGGACAATGTTTGGGCTGATGGAGGGCCTGCCCCTTATTTGGCAGGCCAGGGCTGACCTTGTGAAGATAAGAGCAAGGTGGCCCGGCATACAGTTGAGCTGCCACGGCGCCTTGTGATGATAAGAGCAAGGGGGCCCGGCGTACAGTGTGAATGGCCACGGCACCTTGTGAGGACAAGAGCAAGGTGGCCTGGTGTTTGGACAGCTGCAGGCCAGGATCATACCTTGTGAGGACAAGAGCAAGGTGGCCTGGTGTTTGGACAGCTGCAGGCCAGGATCGTAGCTTGTGAGGACAAGAGCAAGGTGGCCTGGTGTTTGGACAGCTGCAGGCCAGGATCGTACCTTGTGAGGACAAGAGCAAGGTGGCCTGGCATTCGGACAGGGTTGCATGCCAGGGTCGACCTGTGATGATAAGAGCATGGTGGCCCGGCATGTTGATAGGTCGATCAGCTATGCTTCCCTCCAGGCGTGGCGGAACATTGGGGTGCCAGGTTTATTGACCATGCCAGGCACATGGCCAGCGGATAAATGAGGCAGGCCATGGAATCTGGGTTGGGGTTTGCTTTGCAGCACCCTGACAAGGGGTTGAGTTTTAACTCCTTTATGGGCCCCACGGGGGGGGGGCATCTTGCAAACAAAAGCATTGGGCAATTTGATGACTTGCAGCACGGGATAGGTTGTGTGGGGTAGCAAAGGCCAAAGCAGAGGCTTGGCCTTGGCTGTGGCAGGTTGTTGCAAGCAAAATGGAACTGGTGAGCGCCTTACGGCATATCCCGTTTGGGAACAGGAGGTCATCAGGATACTGCCCCAGGGCTATGTGGTTCGGGGTGGAGAATGGTGACCGCCTCTGGGAACCTCTCTGGCTAGGCTCCTCACTGAAGGTCCGTACGGTCTCAGGGGTAGGCGCTCCTGCGGGGCAACCAGTATGCTGGGCTGCGGGTTAAGAGCCAGACAAGGGCTGGCTCAATACCGGAGTCAGGTGTCCCGCCCATATCAGAGGGCAAGGAGGCTGTGTCATGGATTGACGCCTGCCTTGACTGTTCCTGTGCTTGATTAGTTTCGCCCGTTGCTGCAATGTTTTGTTAAATAGTTAATAAAGTGGCCCTTGTTTAATTCCAATCGTTGTCTGTCTCGTTATTCGGGCTGGGGTGGCAACATTGAATGCAAGAGATACATTCATCAGATTTTAAAGTTGGTTGTACAAGGAGTGATAACTGACACTGTACTGATATCACTTTGTAAAACCTAGAAATATCACTATCCTGTAACCAACAGATCATTGAAAAGAGTAATCAATGAATACTATACAAGAAATACATTGGATTGTAAATTGTAATCGTTAGTTACAAAAAATGACTTTCTGCGTTACTCCCAAGGAATCCCACTGAGTGGCAGTATGGAGCACTTTTTTCCTCTAGCTGTATAGAAGGTGGCTTCATTTCATTGTACATGTACTCAACCATATAAAAGCATGATATATCAACTGTAAGAGCAGTTATATTGAATGCAAGACAGACATTCATCAGATTTTGAAGTTGGTTATACAAGGAGAGATAACTGACACTGTACTGATATCACTTTGTAAAACCTAGACATATCACTATCCTGTAACAAAAAGATCATTGAAAAGAGTAATCAATGAATACTATACAAGAAATACATTGGATTGTAAATTGTAATAGTTTGTTGCAAAAAATGACTTTCTGCGTTACTCCCGAGGAATCCCACTGAGTGGCAGTATGGAGCACCTTTTTTCTCCAGCTGTATAGAAGGTGGCTTCAATTCATTGCATAAGTACTCAACCATATAAAAGCATGATGTATCACCTGTAAGAGCAATTACATTGAATGCAAGACATACATTCATCAGATTTTGAACTTGGTTGGACAAGGAGTGATAACTGAAACGCTACTGATACCACTTTGTAAAACCTAGAAATTTCACTGTTGTCTAACCAAGAGATCACACAAGAGTAATCAATGAATACTATACAAGAAATACATTGGATTGTAAATTGTAATCGTTTGTTACACAAAATGACTTTCTGCGTTACTCCCGAAAAATCCCACTGAGTGGCAGTATGGAGCACCTTTTTCCTCCAGCTGTATACAAGGTGGCTTCATTTCATTGCATATGTACTCAACCATATAAAAGCATGATATATCAACTGTAAGAGCAGTTATACTGAATTCAAGACATACATTCATCTGGGAGATGGGCGATGAGGGCAGTCATCTGCTCCCAGAGCGAGTACTGGTATCTGCTCATGCAGGCGGTGTAATTTGCAATCTTTAGGCCCAATGCGCCCGCTGAATAAATACGTCTGCCAAAGGAATCTATTTTGCATCCTTCTTTGTCCAATGGGGAGGAGTGACCACTATGACCCTTGGTGGAGGGTGTCACGACCACCGAATTGGGTTTGGGGTGGACAAACAAAAATTCTGCCCCAGGCTCCTGGATCCTATACATGTGGTCTAGGCGTTTGCTGGAGATGGGGGTAGATGAGGGATGAGGCCAGGATTCTTTGGCCGTAGTCATCAGGACCGATATGAGAGGGAGGGCCACCGGTGTGGACGTATCCATCTGTACTATGTCGAAGATGGAGTCTGTGGCCGTCGGAGTCGGTTGGAAAGTGGCCAAAGCCAGTGAATGTGCCATCCTCTTAATCAGTTCTCCGTAGGGTTTCACATCCTCGGAGGGGGAGATTGGGAGGTTTTCGGTGACCTGCGTGTCCGGAGACGCGTGCGGAATTGATTCGTCTCCCCACACGGACAATGCCGGGGACCCCGGTGCCGAGTGCTCGGATGGTGAAAGAGGGGTCGGGCTTGACAGGTCTTGTGTTGTCGGCAACGGACGAGGATTGATGTCGGGCGTCCGTTTCGGAGGTACCGATGTAGGTGTCAGTGTCGGTACTGATGTAGGTACTGACAGTGTACTGATATCACTTTATAAAATGTAGAAATTTCACTTTTGTCTAACCAAGAGATCACAGAAGAGTAATCAATGAAAACTATACAAGAAATACACTGGATTGTAAATTGTAATAGTTTGTTACACAAAATGACTTTCTGCGTTACTCCCGAGGAATCCCACTGAGTGGCAGTATGGAGCAACTTTTTCCTTTAGCTGTATAGAAGGTGGGTTCATTTCATTGTATATGTACTCAACCATATAAAAGCATGATATAGCAACTGTAAGAGCAGTTACATTGAATGCAATCCTTACATTAATCAGATTTTGAAGTTGGTTGTACAAGGAGTGATAACTGACACTGTATTGATATCACTTTGTAAAATGTAGAAATTTCACTTTTGTCTAACCAAGAGATCACAGAAGAGTAATCAATGAATACTATACAAGAAATACATTGTATTGTAAATTCTAAAAGTTTGTTACACAAAATGACTTTCTACGTTACTCCCGAGGAATCCCACTGAGTGGCAGTATGGAGCACCTTTTTCCTCCAGCTGTATAGAAGGTGGCTTCATTTCATTGCATATGTGCTCAACCATATAAAACCATGATATATCAATTGTAAGTGCTATTACATTGAATGCAAAACATACATTCATCAGATTTTGAAGTTGGTTGTACAAGGAGTGATAACTGACACTGTATTGATATCACTTTGTAAAACCTAGAAATTTCACTGTTGTCTAACCAAGAGATCGCAGAAGAGTAATCAATGAATACTATACAAGAAATATATTGAATTGTAAATTGTAATAGTTTGTTACACAAAATGACTTTCTGCGTTACTCCCGAGGAATCCCACTGAGTGGCAGTATGGAGCTCCTTTTTACTCTAGCTGTATAGAAGGTGGCTTCATTTCATGGTATATGTACTCAACCATATAAAAGCATGATATATCAACTGTTAGAGCAGTGACATTGAATGCAAGACATACATTCATCAGATTGTGAAGCTGGTTGTACAAGGAGTGATAAATGGCACTGTACTGATATCACTTTGTAAAAACTAGAAATATCACTATCCTGTAACCAACAGATCATTGAATACAGTAATCAATGAATACTATACAAGAAATACATTGGATTTTAAATTGTAGTAGTTTGTTACACAAAATGACTTTCTGCGTTACTCCCGAGGAATCCCACTAAGCGGCAATATGGAGCACGTTTTTCCTCCAGCTGTATAGAAGGTGGCTTCATTTCATTGCATATGTACTCAACCATATAAAAGCATGATATATCAACTGTAAGAGCAATTACATTGAATACAATCCTTACATTCATCAGACTTTTAAGTTGGCTATACAAGGAGTGATAACTGACACAGTATTAATATCACTTTGTAAAACCTAGAAATATCACTGTCATCTAACCAAGAGAACACAGAAGAGTAATCAATGAATACAAAAAAGAAATACATTGGATTGTAAATTGTAATAGTTTCTTACAAAAAATTACTTTCTGCGTTACTCCCGAGTGATCCCAGTGAGCAGCAGTATGGAGCACCTTTTTCCTCCAGCTGTATAGAAGGTGGCTTCATTTCATTCAATATGTACTCAACCATATAAAAGCATGATATAGCACTGTAGGAGCAGTTACATTGAATGCAAGACATACATTCATAAGATTTGAAGTTGGTTGTACAAGGAGTGATAACTGACACTGTACTGATATCACTTTGTAAAACGTAGAAATATCACTGTTGTCTAACCAAGAGATCACAGAAGAGTAATCAATGAATACTATACAAGAAATACATTGGATTGTAAATTGTAATAGTTTGTTTCACAAAATGACTTTCTGCGTTACTCCCGAGGAATCCCACTGAGTGGCAGTATGGAGAACCTTTCTACTATAGTTGTATAGAAGGTGGCTTCATTTCATTGTATATGTACTCAACCATATAAAAGCATGATATATCAACTGTAAGAGCAATGACATTGAATGCAAGACATACATTCATCAGATCGTGAAGTTGGTTGTACAAGGAGTGATAACTGACACTGTACTGATATTACTTTGTAAAACCTAGAAATATCACTATCCTGTAACCAATAGATCATTGAAAAGAGTAATGAATGAATACTTTTCAAGAAATACATGGGATTGTAAATTGTAATAGTTTGTTACACAAAATGACTTTCTCCGTTACTCCCGAGGAATCCCACTGAGTGGCAGTATGGAGCACCTTTTTACTCTAGCTGTATAGTAGGTGGCTTCATTTCATTGTACATGTACTCAACCATATAAAAGCATGATATATCAACTGTAAGAGCAATTACATTGAATGCAAGACATACATTCATCAGATTTTGAAGTTGGTTGTACAAGGAGTGATAACTGACACTGTATTGATATCACTTTGTAAAACCTAGAAATTTCACTTTTGTCTAACTAAGAGTTCACAAAAGAGTAATCAATGAATACTATACGAGAAATACATTGGATTGTAAATTGTAATAGTTTGTTACACAAAATGACTTTCTGCGTTACTCCCGAGGAATGCCACTGAGTGGCAGTATGGAGCACCTTTTTCCTTTAGCTGTATAGAAGGTGGCTTCATTTCATTGTATATGTGAGAGGCTTCTGCTCTATGCAGTCAAGGATCAGACCTTTGTTAGACTTCCGGCAAGACTTGCGAGCATGGCGGACATGCTGCTCCGCATCTGCGGGAAGCGCGATCCGTACCCGGCGGGAAGAAGGGGCTCTGGACTGGTGCCGAGCCCCCAGAGACCCCAGTGAGGGGGCTCTACCTGGGAAGGCCCGAAGGGGATCTCTCCCTATGGTGACGACCGAGGGATAGAGATCCCTTTTCATCACCCCCATAGGTTCCCCCGCCGTGGGAGCCGTATGGCTGAAAGCGCAAATCCGAGAAGCAGCAGAGAGTGCGAAGCAATGAGGCTGGAACTGACAGTTACGCATGGAGAAAACGTGAGTCTGAAGTAAGAAAAGCAGAACAGAGCGGGAAGACGGCAGGAGGAGTGAAACCCACCCCCACCTCCGGGACTAGCGTACTTACGAGACTTTTTACGTGGCGTTACTGCAGGAATAAAAGCCCATCCGCCTTGCTAGATGGCAGCATCGCTCACTTGGAGATATAAACTTTACAAGGACATAAGTGCTGTTTGAAAATTTGCTCCTTTCGTTCATCTTATCTATCTATAAACAAAGAGCGTAGTCTCAACAATGACGGGGAAACAGAAACCTTCCCCCAAACTAGGAAGTACAGCTCCGAGTTCAAAGGTTGATACCACGGAGATAAGTGTGGTGTTCTCCTCGTTATTGCGACCTCTAGTGGACCAAATGACAGCTCTCAACGTTAAAATGGACAAAATGCAGCTAGAACTAAAAGAGCCGAATAAATCCACAGAGAATCTGCAGCGAGAACTTCTGGAAGTAAAAACTTCAGTAAAAAACCAAGACGCAAGACTACAAAGGCAGAGAAGGAAAAGTCCTTCCACCACTATCAGCTTTTGAAATTACAAATGGATAGATCGAATTTTTTCCTAAGACTTCAGAATGTGCCAGAAAACACAGGAGAAGACCTTAAAAATTTGCTAAGTGAAGCACTTGAACCAGTGACAGGCATGAAAGCAGCGGATATAAAAAGCGATATGGATATGGTTTACAGAACCTATCCAGATTACACTAAAAAGAAAAGCCTGCCTGGTAAAATTATGATAAGGTTCTCCAAAAAATCTACAAGAGACGTGGTGCTTAGGACCACAAACAAAGCAGCTCTGAAGATCCTGGGAGAAGAACTAAAAGTGATGAAGGATATCCCATTTGAAATAAGGAAAAGAAGGAAAGCCTATGGAAAATTGACATCTTGGCTCCAGTCTGAGTCTATCATCTATCGTTGGAATACTCCAGAAGGACTATGCTTCAGCATCAAAGATAAGAAGTATAAAATTGACTCTGTTCAACAAGCGAAAAAATTTCAGGAAAAAAGCAAAGAGCAGAAAACTGGGACTCTTTTCAATGATCTGTTGGTTACAGGATAGTGATATTTCTAGGTTTTACGAAGTGATATCAGTACAGTGTCAGTTATCACTCCTTGTACAACCAACTTCAAAATCTGATGAATGTATCTCTTGCATTCAATGTAACTGCTCTTACAGCTGCTATATCATGCTTTTATATGGTTGCGTACAAATACGATAAAATGAAGCCACCTTCTATACAACTATAGGAAAAAGGTGCTCCATACTGCCACTCAGTGGGATTTCTCGGGAGTAACGCAGAAAGTCATTTTGTGTAACAAACTATTACAATTTACAATCCAATGTATTTCTTGTATAGTATTCATTGATTACTCTTCTGTGATCTCTTGGTTAGACAAAACTGAAATTTCTACGTTTTACAAAGTGATATCAATACAGTGTCAGTTATCACTCCTTGTACAACCAACTTGAAATCTGATGAATGTATGTCTTGCATTCAGTGTAACTGCTCTTACCGTTGCTATATCATGCTTTTATATGGTTGAGTACATATACAATGAAATGAAGCCACCTTCTATACAACTATAGTAAAAAGGTGCTCCATACTGCCACTCAGTGGGATTCCTTGGGAGTAACGCAGAAAGTCATTTTGTGTAACAAACTATTACAATATAAAATTTCTTGTATAGTATTCATTGATTACTCTTTTCGATGATCTGTTGGTTACAGGATAGTGATATTTCTAGGTTTTACAAAGTGATATCAGTACAGTGTCAGTTATCACTCCTTGTACAACCAACTTCAGAATCTGAGAATGAATGTCTTGCATTCAATGTAATTACTCTTACAGTTGATATATCATGCTTTTACATGATTGAGTATATATACAATGAAATGAAGGCACCTTCTATACAGATAGAGGAAAAAGGTGCTCCATACTGCCACTCAGTGGGATTCCTCGGGAGTAACACAGAAAGTCATTTTGTGTTACAAACTATTACAATTTACAATCCAATGTATTTCTTGTATAGTATTCATTGATTACTCTTCTACGATCTCTTGGTTAGACAACAGTGAAATTTCTACTTTTTATAAAGTGATATCAGTACAGTGTCAGTTATCACTCCCTGTACAACCAACTTAAAAATCTGATGAATGTATGTCTTGCATTCAATGTAACTGCTCTTACCGTTGCTATATCATGCTTTTATTTGGTTAAGTACATATACAATGAAATGAAGCCACCTTCTATACAACTATAGTAAAAAGGTGCTCCATACTGCCACTCAGTGGGATTCCTCGGGAGTAACGCAGAAAGTCATTTTGTGTAATAAACTATTACAATTTACAATCCAATGGATTTCTTGTATAGTATTCATTGATTACTCTTCTGTGATCTCTTGGTTAGACAACAGTGAAATTTCTACATTTTACAAAGTGATATCAATACAGTGTCAGTTATCCCTCCTTGTACAACCAACTTCAAAATCTGATGAATGTATCTCTTGCATTCAATGTAATTGCTCTTACAGTTGATATATCATGCTTTTACATGATTGAGTACATATACAATGAAATGAAGCCACCTTCTATACAGCTAGATGAAAAAGGTGCTCCATACTGCCACTCAGTAGAATTCCTCGGGAGTAACACAGAAAGTCCTTTTGTGTAACAAACTATTACAATTTACAATCCAATGTATTTCTTGTATAATATTCATTGATTACTCTTCTGTGATATCTTGGTTAGACAACAGTGAAATTTCTACGTTTTACAAAGTGATATCAATACAGTGTCAGTTATCACTCCTTGTACAACCAACTTCAAAATCTGATGAATGTAAGGATAGCATTCAATGTAATTGCTCTTACAGATGATATATCATGCTTTTATATGGTTTACATATACAATGAAATGAAGCCACCTTCTATACAGCTAGAGGAAAAAGGTGCTCCATACTGCCACTCAGAGGGAGTCCTCGGGAGTAACACAGAAAATCATTTTGTGTAACAAATGATTACAATTTACAATCCAATGTATTTGTTGTATAGTATTCATTGATTACTCTTCTGTGATCTCTTAGTTAGACAACAGTGAAATTTCTACGTTTTATAAAGTGATATCAGTACACTGTCAGTTATCACTCCTTGAACAACCAACTTCAAAATCTGATGAATGTATCTCTTGCATTCAAAGTAATTGCTCTTACAGTTGATATATCATGCTTTTACATGATTGAGTACATATACAATGACATGAAGCCACCTTCTATACAGCTAGACAAAAAAGGTGCTCCATACTGCCACTCAGTGGGATTCCTCGGGAGTACCACAGAAAGTCATTTTGTGTAACAAACTATTACAATTTACAATCCAATGTATTTCTTGTATAGTATTCATTGATTACTCTTCAGTGATCTCTTGGTTAGACAACAGTGAAATTTCTACGTTTTACAAAGTGATATCAATACAGTGTCAGTTATCACTCCTTGTACAACCAACTTCAATATCTGATGAATGTATGTCTTGCATTCAATGTAATTGCTCTTACAGTTGATATATTATGCTTTTATATGGTTTACATATACAATTAAATGAAGCCACCTTCTATACAGCTAGATGAAAAAGGTGCTCCATACTGCCACTCAGTGGGATTCCTCGGGAGTAACACTGAAAGTCATTTTGTGTAAAAAACTATTACAATTTACAATCCAATGTATTTCTTGTATAGTATTCATTGATTACTCTTCTGTGATCTCTTGGTTAGACAACAGTGAAATTTCTACGTTTTACAAAGTGATATCAATACAGTGTCAGATCTTCTTCGTGGTCTCTGTGCATCACACCTCTGGGATAATGTGCGCCTGCGCCGATCCCGATCGGTAACTTCAAAGCCAACGGATTTTCGCGCCAACTCCCCGATCGCGCGCCGGCTCCACTGCGTATGACCGGGGAGGGGCACGAAGATCCCGCCAGTTCTCTTCTGACCGCCGCGTCGTGAGGATCCTTTCTCTCTTGCTCCGGTCGGTAGTTTACTTTCCTATCTGAAAAAAGCCTTCGGACTCATTTTTCTCCCCTATTTGAACTCGGACTGTTAACTGGACTTGATTTTGGAAATCCCCCCCTTACTTCACCGCTCGGCCTATGGCCCAGTGGTGGGGGTTCTTTAAGAGGTGCCTGCAGTGCGGCAGACCACATGTATAGGATCCAGGAGTCTGGGGCAGAATTTTTGTTTGTCCACCCCAAACCCAATTCGGTGGTCGTGACACCCTCCACCAAGTGTCGTAGTGGTCACTCCTCCCCATTGGACAAAGAAGGACGCAAAATAGATTCCTTTGGCAGACGTATTTATTCAGCGGGCGCATTGGGCCTAAAGATTGCAAATTACACCGCCTGCATGAGCAGATACCAGTACTCGCTCTGGGAGCAGATGATTGCCCTCATCGCCCATCTCCCAGAGGACAAGCTATGCAATGCCAGGAAGATCCAGAAAGAAGGCATGTCTTTGGCCAAGCTTCAACTCTCGGCCTCTAAGCATTCGGCAGAAGTAACCTCCAAGACGCTCACTTCAGCAGTGTCCATCAGACGACATGCCTGGTTGAGATCCACTTCTCTTCCTCAGGACACCAAGACCTTGGTGGAAGATCTTCCGTTTGAAGGAGACGGGCTCTTCAGTTCAACAATGGACACAGTGCTTCACGAGCTTGATAAGAGCATGAAGACTTCCCGCAATCTGGGAGTATCTCAGCCTAAGTAACAGAAACAGAGAACATGGCAGAGATCACGGTCCAAGAAACAGCCACAAAGGCCTCCCTCTGAACCCCAATGGCAGAGATCGCCGCCATCTACCTATCAACATAAACCTTGCAATAACAAGCCCCGTTTCCCAACCGCTCTGACATCTAAGGCAAAAACCCCCAAACCGAGCAAGCAGAGCTTTTCACTCCCACCCCCGCTCCGACATCTCCACCCGTGTCTTCACAAAACTAATGGCAACAGTAGCGGCCCACCTCCGCCTGCAGGGCATCCACCTATACCCCTACCTGGACGACTGGCTTCTGATCGCACCCTCAGCATCAGACCTGCAAGACCACGTCTCCCTAACGCTCCACACCCTGGAGACTCTGGGGTTGACAATAAATACAAAAAAGTCCATGCTCACCCCCTCCAGACGGGTGCAATTCATCGGAGCTCTTCTCGACTCCCTACAGTGCAGGGCGTTCCTACCTCCCAGCAGAGCCTCGGACATCGTTTCTCTCCTCAAAAATCTGAGAAGGAACCGGGAGGCGACAGCTCGTCAGATACTACGACTCCTGGGACTCATGGCGGCAACCACCATGGTCATTCCCTTCGCACGGCTACACATGAGACCCTTGCAGCTGTGGTTCCTCCATCGGTTCAGGCCAAGCCTACACCTTCTGTCCAAGAGATTCCACCTCTCGGACTCGGTGGTTCAAGCCCTGGAGTGGTGGCAGGTGCCACAGAATCTCCAGACGGGCGCCCCCTTTCGCCGCCCTCCCCCGTCAGTCACTATTACCACAGACGTATCCCTATGGGGCTGGGGAGCCCATCTCGGCGATCTGTGCGTAGGCGACAAGTGGGATCCATCAGTCGCCCCCAATCACATCAACTTTCTGGAGCTACTAGTGGTCCGTTATGCAATCCGGTCCTTCCAACACCTTCTGTCGGGAAAGACGGTGGCTGTCCTCACGGACAACACGACCACGATGTACTACATCAACAGGCAGGGTGGTACGGTTTCCCGCAGTCTTTGCCGGTTAGCGATAGAACTCTGGACAGAATGCCAATCGCTGGATATCTATCTGGTGGCGAATCATCTTCCCGGTCAGCTCAATACGCAAGCAGACTTCTTGAGCAGAGGGGGTGCATCCCTACAAGATTGGGAGCTCAATCCGCGGTACTTGACCCCAATCTTCAGCCTCTGGGGTCAGCCTTCTGTGGATGTCTTTGCTTCCAGAGACAACAAGAAGTGTCCCCTCTTCTGCTCCAGGGCAGGTACAGACCCGACGTCCCTGGGGGACGGCCTTCTCCTCTCCTGGTCGGGATTACACCTTTACCTGTTCCCTCCAATTCCACTGATACTGAGGGTAGTACAGAAGCTACTTGCAGAACAACCACTAGCAATCCTGATCACACCCTGGTGGCCGAGGCAACCTTGGTTCCCCACCCTCCTTCGTCTCTCCGACGGGGTGTACACTCACCTTCCGATGAACCCAGACCTCCTATGGATGTACAAGGATCTGGTGCTGCATCACGACATACCCAGACTGAAGCTGACAGCTTGGCAAATTCGTCCTCCGAAGTGGACCCTCGCATAGCGAATGTCCTCCTCAATGCCCGTAAACCGTGTACCCGTCGTTCCTACGAGGCAAAATGGAATAAGTTCCTGTCTTTCCTTGCTTCAATAGGACGACCTTCCATTCCATCTACACTGAATGACATCTTTGGGTTCCTCTTGTCTTGTAAGGACAGAGGATTGTGCCACGCATCCCTTCGTGTCTACCTTTCAGCAGTTTCGGTTAACCATCCAACGATAGATGGCTATTCCGTTTTCTCTCATCCCACTACGAAGCAATTCCTAAAGGGAATGTGCCATCTCTTCCCAACAGTTAAAACCCCTGTTCCAGCATGGGACCTGCCTCTAGTGCTGCATAAGCTAATGGGCAAGCCATTTGAGCCTATGGCTTCTTGTAGCCTGCAGCTTCTTTCGTGGAAAGTAGCGTTTCTTGTGGCTCTCACTTCGGTTCGACGGGTGAGTGAGCTGTCGGCTCTTCGATGTGACCCACCATACCTTACCTTTCATCAGGACGCAGTGACCCTGACTCCTGATATTACTTTTTTGCCGAAGATAGTTTCGGACTTCCACATTAAAGCGGACATCACCCTACCGGTCTTTTATCCTGAACTCAAGGACCAGACACAACGTTGCCTGCATTCCCTCGACGTTAAGAGGGCCCTGTCATTTTACTTGGATCGGACTAAATCCTTTCGCAAGTCTCCAGTTCTCTTTGTCGCTCATGCCCTTCCCAGATAGGGACAGAAGCTGTCGTCTCAGAGACTGTCTAAATGGATTGTTGAGACAATAAAGCTCACCTACCTCCTGGCCAAGCGGCCATTACCGGCGTCCCTGCGGGCTCACTCTACTCGAGCAGTGGCTGCCTCGACAGCTTTTCTCAAGGGCATCCCCCTGGGAGATATCTGCAATGCTGCTACATGGACGTCTCCTCACACGTTTGAGGCACTACGCCTTGGACGTCCGTACCCATCAGCGATCGGCAGTGGGCCATGCAGTTCTGCAGACAGCTCAGATGTGAGACCTTCAGCACCAACCTCCAGGTATGTGGTGTAATTATTGCTCGCTATTCTCCCAGAGGTGTGATGCACAGAGACCACAAAGAAGATATACAGGTTGCTTACCTGTAATTGGAGATCTTCGAGTGGTCATCTGTGCATTCACACCACCCGCCCTCCTTCCCCTCTGCTTTCAGTCTCCCTTGTACTTTCTTGGAGGCTGCTTGCAGCGGTCAGAAGGAACTGGCGGGATCCTCGTGCCCCTCCCCTGTCATGCGCAGTGGAGCCGGTGCGCGATCGGGGAGTTGGCAAGAAAATCCGTTGGCTTTGAAGTTACCGATCGGGATCGGTGCAGGCACACATTATCCCAGGGGTGTGAATGCACAGATGACCACTCGAAGATCTCCAATTACAGGTAAGCAACCTGTATTTATCACTCCTTGTAAAACCAATTTCAAAATCTGATGAATGTATGTCTTGCATTCAATGTAATTGCTCTTACAGTTGATATATCATGCTTTTATATGGTTTACATATAGAATGAAATGAAGCCACCTTCTATACAACTATAGTAAAAAGGTGCTCCATACTGCCACTCAGTGGGATTTCTCGGGAGTAACGCAGAAAGTCATTTTGTGTAACAAATTATTACAATTTACAATCCAATGTATTTCTTGTATAGTATTCATTGATTACTGTTCCGTGATCTCTTAGTTAGACAACAGTGAAATTTCTACGCCTTAAAAAGTGATATCAGTACAGTGTCAGTTACCACTCCTTGTACAACCAACTTCAAAATCTGATGAATGTATCTCTTGCATTCAATGTAATTGCTCTTACAATTGATATATCATGCTTTTACATGATTGAGTACATATACAATGAAATGAAGCCCCTTCTATACAACTATAGTAAAAAGGTCCTCCATACTGCCACTCAGTGGGATTCCTCGGAGTAACGCAGAAAGTCATTTTGTGTAACAAACTATTACAATATACAATTTCTTGTATACTATTCATTGATTACTCTTTTCATTGATCTGTTGGTTACAGGATAGTGATATTTTTAGGTTTTACAAAGCGATATCAGTACAGTGTCAGTTATCACTCCTTGTACAACCTTCACAATCTGATGAATGTATGTGTTGAATTCAATGTAATTGCTCTTACATTTGATATATCTTCCTTTTATATGGTTGAGTACATATACAATTAAATGAAGCCACCTTCTATACAGCTAGAGGAAAAAGGTGCTCCATTCTGCCACTCAGTGGAATTCCTCGGGAGTAACACAGAAAGTCATTTTGTGTAATAAACTATTACAATTTACAATCCAATGTATTTCTTGTATAGTATTCATTGATTACTCTTCTGTGATCTCTTGGTATGACAAAACTGAAATTTCTACGTTTTACAAAGTGATATCAATACAGTGTCAGTTATCACTCCTTGTACAACCAACTTCAAAATCTGATGAATGTAAGGATTGCATTCAATGCAATTGCTCTTACAGTTGATATATCATGCTTTTATATGGTTGAGTACATATACAATGAAATGAAGCCACCTTCTATACAACTATAGTAAAAAGGTCCTCCATACTGCCACTCAGTGGGATTCCTCGGAGTAACGCAGAAAGTCATTTTGTGTAACAAACTATTACAATATACAATTTCTTGTATAGTATTCAATGATCACTCTTTTCAATGATCTGTTGGTTACAGGATAGTGATATTTCTAGGTTTTAGAAAGTGATATCACTACAGTGTCAGTTATCACTCCATGTACAACCAGCTTTACAATCTGATGAATGTATGTCTTGCATTCAATGTAATTGCTCTTACATTTGATATATCTTGCTTTTATATGGTTGAGTACATATACAATGAAATGAAGCCACCTTCTATACAGCTAGAGGAAAAAGGTGCTCCATACTGCCACTCAGTGGGATTCCTCAGGAGTAACACAGAAAATCATTTTGTGTAACAAACTATTACAATTTACAGTCCAATATATTTCATTGTTTACTCTTCTGCGATGTCTTGGTTAGACAACAGTGAAATTTCTACGTTTTACAAAGTGATATCAATACATTGTCAGTTATCACTCCTTGTACAACCAGCTTCAAAATCTGATGAATGTATGTCTTGCATTCAATGTAACTGCTCTTACTGTTGCTATATCATGCTTTTATATCGTTTAGTACATATACAATGAAATGAAGCCACCTTCTATACAACTATAGTAAAAAGGTGCTCCGTACTGCCACTCAGTGGGATTCCTCGGGAGTAACACAGAAAGTCATTTTGTGTTATAAATTATTACAATTTACAATCCAATGTATTTCTTGTATAGTATTCATTGATTAGTCTTCAATGATCTCTTGTTTCGACAACAGTGAAATTTCTACGTTTTACAAAGTGATATCAGTACAGTGTCAGTTACCACTCCTTGTACAACCAACTTCAAAATCTGATGAATGTATCTCTTGCATTCAATGTAATTGCTCTTACAGTTGATATATCATGCTTTTATATGATTGAGTACATATACAATGAAATGAAGCCACCTTCTATACAACTATAATAAAAAGGTACTCCATACTGCCACTCAGTGGGATTCCTCGGGAGTAACACAGAAAGTCATTTTGTGTTACAAACTATTACAATTTAAAATCCAATATATTTCTTGTATAGTATTCATTGATTACTCTTTTCAATGATCTGTTGGTTATAGAATAGTGATATTTCTAGGTTTTACAAAGTGATATCAGTACAGGGTCAGTTATCACTCCTTGTACAACCAACTTCAAAATCTGAGAATGAATCTCTTGCATTCAATGTAATTGCTCTTATATCATGCTATTACATGATTGAGTACATATACAATGAAATGAAGCCACCTTCTATACAGCTAGAGGAAAAAGGTGCTCTATACTGCCACTCAGTGGAATTCCTCGGGAGTAACACAGAAAGTCATTTTGTGTTAGAAACTATTACAATTTACAATCCAATGTATTTCTTGTATAATATTCATTGATTACTCTTCTATGATCTCTTGGTTCGACAACAGTGAAATTTCTACATTTTACAAAGTGATATCAGTACAGTGTCAGTTACCACTGCTTGTAGAACCAACTTCAAAATCTGATGAATGTATCTCTTGCATTCAATGTAATTGCTCTTACAGTTGATATATCATGCTTTTACATGATTGAGTACATATACAATGAAATGAAGCCACCTTCTATACAACTATAATAAAAAGGTACTCCATACTGCCACTCAGTTGGATTCCTTGGGAGTAACGCAGAAAGTCATTTTGTGTAACAAACCACTACAATATACAATTTCTTGTATAGTATTTATTGATTACTCTTTTCAATGATCTCTTGGTTACAGGATAGTTATATTTCTGGGTTTTACAAAGTGATATCAGTACAGTGTCAGTTATCACTCCTTGTACAACCAACTTCAAAATCTGATGAATGTATGTCTTGCATTCTATGTAACTGCTCTTAGAGTTGCTATATCATGCTTTTACATGATTGACTACATATACAGTGAAATAAAGCCACCTTCTATACAACTAAAGTAAAAAGGTGCTCCATACTGCCACTCAGTGGGATTCCTCGGGAGTAACACAGAAAGTCATTTTGTATAACAAAGTATTACAATTTACAATCCTATGTATTTCTTGTATAGTTTTCATTGATTACTCTTCTGTGATCTCTTAGTTAGACAACAGTGAAATTTCTAGGTTTTACAAAGTGATATCAATACAGTGTAAGTTATCATTCCTGCACAACCAACTTCAAAATCTGATGAATGTAAGGATTGCATTCAATGTAATTGCTCTGCAAAGAGCAGAAAACTGGGTGAGACTCAGATGGTTCACTGGCCTCGCAAGAAAGCATGTATGGATTTGATAGCTCAAAGAGTGAAGAAGAAGTGTCTGACTCGGAGAAGGGAGCTACAGCTCCAAAAATAGTTGAGACTGTTAAGACAAGAAGAGGACGAAAGAAGAAATAGTGATTAAACTGTTTTATTAAGCATTGCACTTATGTATTATAAATGGTTTAATTAACCGTATTTCTCTAGGTGGGCGTGCCTGCCAAATAGTTTTGATAACTTTTATAGTACCAGTAACAAGTAATTGAAATTTATCCAAGGTTTTCAATGCTTCATAATTATTTTATGTAACAAGGTAGTATTAAGCAAATGATAAAGTACTCTCTGTATAAGGTATATGTAGCTTAGATTGTAGAGTTATAGTTGTAGTCATAGAGAAAAATCAATAAAAACTTTATATATATATAAAAAAAGAAATACATTCGATTGTAAATTGTAGTAGTTTATTACACAAAATGACTTTCTGTGTTACTCCGGAGGAATCCCACTGAGTGGCAGTATGGAGCACCTTTTTCCTCTAGCTGTATAGAAGTTGGCTTCATTTAATTGTATATGTACTAAACCCTATAAAAGCAAGATATATCAAATGTAAGAGCAATTACATTGAATGCAAGACATACATTCATCAGATTTTGAAGTTGGTTGTACAAGGAGTGATAACTGACACTGTACTGATATCACTTTGTAAAACCTAGAAATATCACTATCCTGTAACCAAGAGATCATTGAAAAGAGTAATCAATGAATACTATACAAGAAATTGTAAATTGTAATAGTTTGTTACAGAAAATGACTTTCTGCGTTACTCCCGAGGAATCCCACTGAGTGGCAGTATGGAGCACCTTTTTACTATAGTTGTATAGAAGGTGGCTTCATTTCATTGTATATGTACTCAACCATATAAAGGATGATATAGCAACGGTAAGTGCAGTTACATTGATTGCAAGACATACATTCATCAGATTTGAAGTTGGTTGTACAAGGAGTGATAACTGACACGGTATTGATATCACTTTGTAAAATGTAGAAATTTCAGTTTTGTTTAACCAAGAGATCACAGAAGAGTAATCAATGAATACTATACAAGAAATAAATTGGATTGTAAATTGTAATAGTTTGTTACACAAAATGACTTTCTGCGTTACTCCCGAGGAATCCCACTGAGTGGCAGTATGGAGCACCTTTTTACTATAGTTGTATAGAAGGTGGCTTCATTTCATCGTATTTGTACGCAACCATATAAAAGCATGATATAGCAACTGTAAGAGCAGTTACATTGAATGCAAGACATACATTCATCAGATTTTGAAATTGGTTGTACAAGGAGTGATAACTGACAGTGTATTGATATCACTTTGTAAAACCAAAAATTTCATTGTTGCCTAAGCAAGAGATCGCAGAAGAGTAATACGTTAATACTATACAAGAAATACATTGGATTGTAAATTGTAATAGTTTGTAACACAAAATGACTTTCTGTGTTCCTCCCCAGGAATCCTACTGAGTGGCAGTATGGAGCACCTTTTTCCTCTAGCTGTATAGAAGGTGGCTTCATTTCATTGTATATGTACTCAACCATATAAAAGCAAGATATATCAAATGTAAGAGCAATTACATTGAATGCAAGACATACATTCATCAGATTGTGAAGTTGGTTGTACAAGGAGTGATAACTGACCCTGTACTGATATCATTTTGTAAAACCTAGAAATATGACTATCCTGTAACCAAGACATCATTGAAAAGAGTAATCAATGAATACTATACAGAAATTGTAAATTGTAATAGTTTGTTACACAAATGACTTTCTGCGTTACTCCCGAGGAATCCCACTGAGTGGCAGTATGGAGCACCTTTTTACTATAGTTGTATAGAAGGTGGCTTCATTTCATTGTACATGTACTGAACCATATAAAAGCATGATATAGAAACGGTAAAAGCAGTTACATTGAAAGCAAGACAAACATTCATCAGATTTTGAAGTTGGTTGTACAAGGAGTGATAACTGACACTGTATTGATATCACTTTGTAAAACGTAGAAATTTCACTGTTGTCTAACAAAGTGATCACAGAAGAGTAATCAATGAATACTATACAAAAAAATACATTGGATTGTAAATTGTAATAGTTTGTAACACAAAATGACTTTCTGTGTTACTCCCGAGGAATCCCGCTGAGTGGCAGTTTGGAGCACCTTTTTGCTATAGTTGTATAGAAGGTGGCTTCATTTCATTGTATATGTACTCAACCATATAAAAGCATGATGTAGCAACGGTAATAGCAGTTACATTGAATGCAAGACATACATTCATCAGATTTTGAAGGTGGTTGTAGAAGGAGTGATAACTGACACTGTATTGATATCACTTTGTAAAACCAAAAATTTCACTGTTGTCTAAGAAGAGATCGCAGAAGAGTAATCAATGAAATACAATGGATTGTAAATTGTAAAAGTTTGTTACACAAAATGATTTTCTGTGTTACTCCCGAGGAATCCCACTGAGTGGCAGTATGGAGCACCTTTTTACTATAGTTGTATAGAAGGTGGCTTCATTTCATTGTATATGTACTCAACCATATAAAAGCATGATATATCAACTGTAAGAGCAATTACATTGAATGCAATCCTTAAATTCATTAGATTTTGAAGTTGGTTGTACAAGGAGGGGTAACTGACACTGTATTGATATCAGTTCGTAAAATGTAGAAATTTCAGTTTTGTTTAACCAAGAGATCACAGAAGAGTAATCAATGAATACTATACAAGAAATACATTGGATTGTAAATTGTAATAGTTTGTAATACAAAATGACTTTCTGTGTTACTCCCGAGGAATCCCGCTGAGTGGCAGTTTGGAGCACCTTTTTGCTATAGTTGTATACAAGGTGGCTTCATTTCATTGTATATGTACTCAACCTTATAAAAGCATGATGTAGCAACGGTAATAGCAGTTACATTGAATGCAAGACATACATTCATCATATTTTGAAGGTGGTTGTACAAGGAGTCATAACTGACACTGTAATGATATCACTTTGTAAAACGTAGAAATTTCACTGTTGTCACTGTTGTTCACTGTTGCTGTTTTGTCTAACCAAGAGATCACAGAAGAGTAACCAATGAATACTATACAAGAAATACATTGGATTATAAATTGTAATAGTTTGTTACACAAAATGACTTTCTGCGTTATTCCCGAGGAATCCCACTGAGTGGCAGTATGGAGCACCTTTTTACTATAGTTGTATAGAAGGTGGCTTCATTTCATCATATTTGTACGCAACCATATAAAAGCATGATATAGCAACTGTAAGAGCAGTTACATTGAATGCAAGACATACATTGATAAGATTTTGAAATTGGTTGTACAAGGAGTGATAACTGACAGTGTATTGATATCACTTTGTAAAACCAATAATTTCACTGTTGTCTAACAAGAGATCGCAGAAGAGTAATCAATGAAATACAATGGATTGTAAATTGTAAAAGTTTGTTACACAAAATGATTTCCTGTGTTACTCCCGAGGAATCCCACTGAGTGGCAGTATGGAGCACCTTTTTACTATAGTTGTATAGAAGGTGGCTTCATTTTATTGTATATGTACTCAACCTTATAAAAGCATGATGTAGCAACGGTAATAGCAGTTACATTGAATGCAAGACATACATTCATCAGATTTTGAAGGTGGTTGTACAAGGAGTGATAACTGACACTGTAATGATATCACTTTGTAAAACGTAGAAATTTCACTGTTGTCACTGTTGTTCACTGTTGCTGTTTTGTCTAACCAAGAGATCACAGAAGAGTAACCAATGAATACTATACAAGAAATACATTGGATTGTAAATTGTAATAGTTTGTTACACAAAATGACTTTCTGTGTTACTCCCGAGGAATCCCGCTGAGTGGCAGTTTGGAGCACCTTTTTGCTATAGTTGTATAGAAGGTGGCTTCATTTCATTGTATATGTACTCAACCATATAAAAGCATGATGTAGCAATGGTAATAGCAGTTACATTGAATGCAAGACATACATTCATCAGATTTTGAAGGTGGTTGTAGAAGGAGTGATAATTGACACTGTATTGATATCACTTTGTAAAACCAAAAATTTCACTGTTGTCTAACAAGAGATCGCAGAAGGGTAATCAATGAAATACAATGGATTGTAAATTGTAAAAGTTTGTTACACAAAATGATTTTCTGTGTTACTCCCGAGGAATCCCACTGAGTGGCGGTATGGAGCACCTTTTTACTATAGTTGTATAGAAGGTGGCTTCATTTCATTGTATATGTACTCAACCATATAAAAGCATGATATATCAACTGTAAGAGCAATTACATTGAATGCAATCCTTAAATTCATTAGATTTTGAAGTTGGTTGTACAAGGAGGGGTAACTGACACTGTATTGATATCAGTTCGTAAAATGTAGAAATTTCAGTTTTGTTTAACCAAGAGATCACAGAAGAGTAATCAATGAATACTATACAAGAAATACATTGGATTGTAAATTGTAATAGTTTGTAACACAAAATGACTTTCTGAGTTACTCCCGAGGAATCCCGCTGAGTGGCAGTTTGGAGCACCTTTTTGCTATAGTTGTATAGAAGGTGGCTTCATTTCATTGTATATGTACTCAACCTTATAAAAGCATGATATAGCAAGTGTAAGAGCAGTTACATTGAATGCAATCCTTACATTCATCAGATTTTGAAGGTGGTTGTACAAGGAGTCATAACTGACACTGTAATGATATCACTTTGTAAAACGTAGAAATTTCACTGTTGTCACTGTTGTTCGCTGTTGCTGTTTTGTCTAACCAAGAGATCACTGAAGAGTAACCAATGAATACTAAACAAGAAATACATTGGATTATAAATTGTAATAGTTTGTTACACAAAATGACTTTCTGCGTTATTCCCGAGGAATCCCACTGAGTGGCAGTATGGAGCACCTTTTTACTATAGTTGTATAGAAGGTGGCTTCATTTCATCATATTTGTACGCAACCATATAAAAGCATGATATAGCAACTGTAAGAGCAGTTACATTGAATGCAAGACATACATTGATAAGATTTTGAAATTGGTTGTACAAGGAGTGATAACTGACAGTGTATTGATATCACTTTGTAAAACCAAAAATTTCACTGCTGTCTAACAAGAGATCGCAGAAGAGTAATCAATGAAATACAATGGATTGTAAATTGTAAAAGTTTGTTACACAAAATGATTTCCTGTGTTACTCCCGAGGAATCCCACTGAGTGGCAGTATGGAGCACCTTTTTACTATAGTTGTATAGAAGGTGGCTTCATTTCATTGTATATGTACTCAACCTTATAAAAGCATGATGTAGCAACGGTAATAGCAGTTACATTGAATGCAATCGTTAAATTCATTAGATTTTGAAGTTGGTTGTACAAGGAGGGGTAACTGACACTGTATTGATATCACTTTGTAAAACCTAGAAATTTCACTGTTGTCTAACCAAGAGATTGCAGAAGAGTAATCAATGAATAGTATAGAAGAAATACATTGGATTGCAAATTGTAATAGTTTGTTACACAAAATGACTTTCTGCGTTACTCCTGAGGAATCCCACTGAGTGGCAGTATGGAGCACCTTTTTACTATAGTTGTATAGAAGGTGGCTTCATTTCATTGTATATTTACTCAACCATATAAAAGCATGATATAGCAACTGTAAGAGCAGTTACATTGAATGCAAGACATTCATTCATAAGACTTTGAAGTTGGTTGTACAAGGAGTGAAAACTGATACTGTATTGATATCACTTTGTAAAACGTAGAAATTTCACTGTTGTCTAACCAAGAGATCACAGTAGAGCAATCAATGAATACTATATAAAAAATAAATTGGATTGTACATTGTAATAGTTTGTTAAAAAAAATGACTTTCTTTGTTACTCCCGAGGAATCCCACTGAGTTGCATTATGGAGAACCTTTTTCCTCTAGCTGTATAGAAGGTGGCTTCATTTCATTGTATATGTACTCAACCATATAAAAGCATGATATAGCAACTGTAAGAGCAGTTACATTGAATGCAAGACATACATTCATCAGATTTGAAGTTGGTTGTACAAGGAGTGATAACCGACACTGAATTGATATCACTTTGAAAAACGTAGAAATTTCACTGTTGTCTTACCAAGAGATCATAGAAGAGTAATCAATGAATACTATACAAGAAATATATTGGATTGTAAATTGTAATAGTTTGTTACACAAAATGACTTTTTTCCTTACTCCTGAGGAATCCGACTGAGTGGCAGTATGGAGCACCTTTTTCCTCTAGCTGTATAGAAGGTGGCTCCATTTCATTGTATTTGTACTCAACCATATAAAAGCATGATATAGCAACTGTAAGAGCAGTTACATTGAATGGAAGACATACATTCATCAGATTTTGAAATTGATTGTACAAGGAGTGATAACTGACAGTGTTTGATATCACTTTGAAAAACGTAGAAAGTTCACTGTTGTCTAACCAAGAGATCACAGAAAAGTAATCAATGAATATCATAGAAGAAATATATTGGATTCTAAATTGTAATACTTTGTAACACAAAATGACTTTCTGTATTACTCCCAAGGAATCCCACTGAGTGGCAATATGGAGCACCTTTTTCCTCTAGCTGTATAGAAGGTGGCTTCATTTCATTGTATATGTACTCAACCATATAAACGCATGATATAGCAACTGTAAGAGCAGTTACATTGAATGCAAGACATACATTCATCAGATTTTGTAGTTGGTTGTACAAGGAGTGATAACTGACAATGTATTGATATCAATTTGTAAAACCTAGAAATTTCACTGTTGTCTAACCAAGAGATCGCAGAAGAGTAATCAATGAATACTATACAAGAAATCCATTGGATTGTAAATTGTAATAGTTTGTTACACAAATTTTTTTTCTGTGTTACTCCCGAGGAATCCTACTGAGTGGCAGTATGGAGCACCTTTTCCATCTAGCTGTATAGAAGGTGGCTTCATTTCATTGTATATGTACTCAATCATGTAAAAGCATGATATATCAACTGTAAGAGCAATTACATTGAATGCAAGAGATTCATTCTCCGATTTTGAAGTTGGTTGTACAAGGAGTGATAACTGACACTGTTCTGATATCACTTTGTAAAACCTAGAAATTTCACTTTTGTCTAACCAAGGGATCACAGAAGAGTAATCAATGAATACCATACAAGAAATACATTGGATTGTAAATTGTAATAGTTTGTAACACAAAATGACTTTCTGTGTTACTCCCAAGGAATCCCACTGAGTGGCAGTATGGAGGCACCTTTTTCCTCTAGCTGTATAGAAGTTGGCTTCATTTCATTGTATATGTATTCAATCATGTAAAAGCATGATATATCAACTGTAAGAGTAATTACATTGAATGGAAGAGATTCATTCTCAGATTTTGAAGTTGGTTGTACAAGGAGTGATAACTGACACTGTACTGATATCACTTTGTAAAACCGAGAAATTTCACTTTTGTCTAACCAAGAGATCACAGAAGAGTAATCAATGAATACCATACAAGAAATACATTGGATTGTAAATTGTAATAGTTTGTTACACAAAATGATTTTCTGCGTTACTCCCGAGGAATCCCACTGAGCAGCAGTACGGAGCACCTTTTTACTATAGTTGTATAGAAGGTGGCTTCATTTCATTGTATATGTACTCAACCATATAAACGCATGATATAGGAACTGTAAGAGCAGTTACATTGAATGCAAGACATACATTCATCAGATTTTGTAGTTGGTTGTACAAGGAGTGATAACTGACTATGTATTGATATCAATTTGTAAAACCTAGAAATTTCACTGTTGTCTAACCAAGAGATCGCAGAAGAGTAATCAATGAATACTATACAAGAAATCCATTGGATTGTAAATTGTAATAGTTTGTTACACAAATTTTTTTTCTGTGTTACTCCCGAGGAATCCTACTGAGTGGCAGTATGGAGCACCTTTTTCATCTAGCTGTATAGAAGGTGGCTTCATTTCATTGTATATGTACTCAATCATGTAAAAGCATGATATATCAACTGTAAGAGCAATTACATTGAATGCAAGAGATTCATTCTCCGATTTTGAAGTTGGTTGTACAAGGAGTGATAACTGACACTGTTCTGATATCACTTTGTAAAACCTAGAAATTTCAGTTTTGTCTAACCAAGGGATCACAGAAGAGTAATCAATGAATACCATACAAGAAATACATTGGATTGTAAATTGTAATAGTTTGTAACACAAAATGACTTTCTGTGTTACTCCCAAGGAATCCCACTGAGTGGCAGTATGGAGGCACCTTTTTCCTCTAGCTGTATAGAAGTTGGCTTCATTTCATTGTATATGTATTCAATCATGTAAAAGCATGATATATCAACTGTAAGAGTAATTACATTGAATGGAAGAGATTCATTCTCAGATTTTGAAGTTGGTTGTACAAGGAGTGATAACTGACACTGTACTGATATCACTTTGTAAAACCGAGAAATTTCACTTTTGTCTAACCAAGAGATCACAGAAGAGTAATCAATGAATACCATACAAGAAATACATTGGATTGTAAATTGTAATAGTTTGTTACACAAAATGATTTTCTGCGTTACTCCCGAGGAATCCCACTGAGCAGCAGTACGGAGCTCCTTTTTACTATAGTTGTATAGAAGGTGGCTTCATTTCATTGTATATGTACTCAACCATATAAAAGCATGATATAGCAACTCTAAGGGAAGTTACATTGAATGCAAGACATACATTCATCAGATTTTGAAGTTGGTTGTACGAGGAGTGATAACTGACACTGTACTGATATCACTTTGTAAAACCTAGAAATATCACTATCCTGTAACCAACAGATCAATGAAAAGGGTAATCAATGAATACTATATACAAAATTTTATATTGTAATAGTTTGTTACACAAAATGACTTTCTGCGTTACTCCCGAGGAATCCCACTGTGTGCAGTATGGAGCACCTGTTTCCTCTAGCTGTTTAGAAGTTGGCTTCATTTCATTGTATATGTATTCAATCATGTAAAAGCATGATATATCAATTGTAAGAGCAATTACATTGAATGCAAGAGATTCATTCTCAGATTTTGAAGTTGGTTGTACAAGGAGTGATAACTGACACTGTTCTGATATCACTTTGTAAAACCTAGAAATTTCACTTTTGTCTAACCAAGAGATCACAGAAGAGTAATCAATGAATACCATACAAGAAATACATTGGATTTTAAATTGTACTTGTTTGTAACACAAAATGACTGTTATTTACTCAACTATACAAAAGCATGATATAGCAACTGTAAGAGCAATTACATTGAATGCAAGAGATACATTCATCAGCTTTTGAAGTTGGTTGTACAAGGAGTGATAGCTGACACTGTACTGATATCACTTTGTAAAACCTATAAATATCACTATCCTGTAACCAACAGATCATTGAAAAGAGTAATCAATGAATACCATAGAAGAAATGGTATATTGTAATAGTTTCTAACACAAAATGACTTTCTGTGTTACTCCCGAGGAATCCCACTGAGTGGCAGTATGGAGCACCTTTTTACTATAGTTTTATAGAAGGTAGCTTCATTTCATTGTATATGTACTCAACCATATAAAAGGATGATATAGCAACTGTAAGAGCAATTTCATTGAATGCAAGACATACATTCATCAGATTTGAAGTTGGTTGTACAAGGAGTGATAACTGACACTGTATTGATATCACTTTGAAAAACGTAGAAATTTCACTGTTGTCTAACCAAGAGATCACAGAAGAGTAATCAATGAATACTATACAAGAAATACATTGAATTGTAAATTGTAATAGTTTGTTACACAAAATGACTTTCTGCGTTACTCCCGATGAATCCCACTGAGTGGCAGTATGGAGCACCTTTTTCCTCTAGCTGTATAAAAGGTGGCTTCATTTCATTGTATTTGTACTCAACCATATAAAAGCATGATATAGCAACTGTAAGAGCAATTTCATTGAATGCAAGACATACATTCATCAGATTTTGAAATTGGTTGTACAAGGAGTGATAACTGACAGGGTATTGATATAACTTTGTAAAACCTTGAAATTTCACTGTTGTCTAACCAAGAGATCACAGAAGAGTAACAAACTATTACAATATACAATTTCTTCTATAATATTCATTGATTACAGTACAGTGTCAGTTATCACTACTTGTAGAACAACTTCACAATCTGATGAATGTATGTTTTGCATTCAATGTAATTGCTCTTACAATTGATATATCTTGCTTTTATATGGTTGAGTACATATACAATGAAATGAAGCCACCTTCTATACAGCTAGAGGAAAAAGGTGCTCCATACTGCCACTCAGTGGGATTCCTCGGGAGTAACACAGAAAGTCATTTTGTGTAAAAAACGATTACAATTTACAATTTCTTGTGTAGTATTCATTGATTACTCTTCTGCGATCTCTTGGTTAGACAACAGTGAAATTTCTACGTTTTTCAAAGTGATATCAATACAGTGTCAGTTATCACTCGTATAACAAACTTCAAATCTGATGAATGTATGTCTTGCATTCAATGTAATTGCTCTTACAGTTGATATATCATGATTTTACATGATTGAGTACATATACAATGAAATGAAGCCACCTTCTATACAGCCAGAGGAAGAAGGTGCTCCATACTGCCACTCAGTGGGATTCCTCGGCAGTA
This sequence comes from Lepidodactylus listeri, assembly GCA_029233225.1. NCBI lineage: Eukaryota > Metazoa > Chordata > Lepidosauria > Squamata > Gekkonidae > Lepidodactylus > Lepidodactylus listeri. The sequence continues at coordinate 139,286,419 of JARCFY010000005.1, read as the reverse complement.
ACACAGAAAATCATTTTCCGTAACAAACTATTACAATTTAAAATCCAATGTATTTCTTGTATAGTTTTCATTGATTACTCTTCTACGATATCTTGGTTAGACAACAGTGAAATTTCTACGTTTTACAAAGTGATATCAATACAGTATCAGTTATCACTCCTTGTACAACCAACTTCAAAATCTGATTGTATGTCTTGCATTCAATGTAACTGCTCTTACCGTTGCTATGTCATGCTTTTATATGGTTGAGTACATATACAATGAAATGAAGCCACCTTCTATACAGCTAGAGGAAAAAGGTACTCCATACTGCCACTCACTCGGATTCCTCGGGAGTAACGCAGAAAGTCATTTGTTTAACAAACTATTACAATTTACAATCCAATGTATTTCTTTAAGGGTATTCCTTGATTACTCTTCTGTGATCTCTTGGTTAGACAAAACTGATATTTCTACGTTTTACAAACTGATATCAATACAGTGTCAGTTATCACTCCTTGTACAACCAACTTCAAATCTGATGAATGTATATCTTGCATTCAATGTAATTGCTCTTACAGTTGATATATAATGCTTTTACATGACTGAGTACATATACAATGAAATGAAGCCACCTTCTATACAGCTAGAGGAAAAAGGTACTCCATACTGCCACTCAGAGGGATTCCTCGGGAGTAACACAGAAAATCATTTTGTATAACAAACTATTACAATTTAAAATCCAATGTATTTCTTGTATAGTATTCATTGATTACTCTTCTGCGATCTCTTGGTTAGACAACAGTGAAATTTCTACGTCTTACAAAGAGATATCAATACAGTGTCGGTTATCACTCCTTGTCCAACCAACTTCAAAATCTGATGATTTTGCATTCAATGTAACTGCTCTTACCATTGCTATATCATGCTTTTATATGGTTGAGTACATATACAATGAAATGAAGCCACCTTCTATACAACGATAGTAAAAAGGTGCTCCATACTGCCAATCAGTGGGATTCCTCGGGAGTAACGCAGAAAGTCATTTTGTGTAACAAACTATTACAATTTACAATTTCTTGTATAGTATTCATTGATTACTCTTTTCAATGATCTCTTGGTTACACGATAGTGATATTTCTAGGTTTTACAAAGTGATATCAGTACAGTGTCAGCTATCACTCCTTGTACAACCAACTTCAAAAGCTGATGAATGTATCTCTTGCATTCAATGTTATTGCTCTTACAGTTGCTATATCATGCTTTTGTATAGTTGAGTAAATATACAATGAAATGAATCCACCTTCTATACAACTATAAATAAAAGGTTCTCCATACTGCCACTCAGTGGGATTCCTCGGGAGTAACGCAGAAAGTTATTTTGTGTAACCAACTATTACAATATACAATTTCTTGTATAGTATTCATTGATTACTCTTTTCAATGATCTGTTTGGTACTAGATAGTGATATTTCTAGATTTTACAAAGTGATATCGGTACAGTGTCAGTTATCACTCCTTGTACAACCAACTTCAAAATCTGATGAATGTGTCTCTTGTATTCAATGTAATTGCTCTTACAGTTGATATATCATGCTTTTATATAGTTGAGTACATATACAATGAAATGAAGCCACCTTCTATACAGGTGGAGGAAAAAGGTGCTCCATACTGCCACTCAGTGGGATTCCTCGGGAGTAACGCAGAAAGTCATTTTGTGTAACAAAGTATTACAATTTACAATCCAACGTATTTCTTGAATAGTATTCATTGATTACTCTTGTGTGATCTCTTGGTTAGACAACAGTGAAATTTCTAGGTTTTACAAAGTGATATCAATACACTGTCAGTTGTCACTCCTTGTACAACCAACTTCAAAATCTGCTGAATGTATGTCTTGCATTCAATGTAACTGCTCTTACAGTTGCTATATCATGCTTTTACATGATGGAGTATATGTACAATGAAATGAAGCAACCTTCTATACAACTATAGTAAAAAGGTGCTCCATACTGCCACTCAGTGGGATTCCTCGGGAGTAACGCAGAAAGTCATTTTGTGTAACAAACTATTACAATTTACAATCCAATGTATTTCTTGTATAGTATTCATTGATTACTCTTCTGCGATCTCTTGGTTAGACAACAGTGAAATTTCTAGGTTTTACAACGTGATATCAATACAGTGTCAGTAATCACTCCTTGTACAACCAACTTCAAAATCTGATGAATGTATCTCTTGCATTCAATGTAACTGCTCTTACAGTTGCTATATCATGCTTTTATATGGTTGAGTACATATACAATGAAATGAAGCCACCTTCTATACAAGTACAGTAAAACGGTGCTCTATAAAGCCACTCAGTGGGATTCTTCGCGAGTAACGCAGAAAGTCATTTTGTGTAACAAACTATTACAGTTTACAATCCAATGTATTTCTTGTATAGTATTCATTGATTACTCTTCTGCGATCTCTTGGTTAGACAACAGTGAAATTTCTACGTTTTACAAAGTGATATCAATACAGTGTCAGTTATCACTCCTTGTACAACCAACTTCAAAATCTGATGAATGTATGTCTTGCATTCAATGTAACTGCTCTTACCGTTGCTATATCATGCTTTTATTTGGTTGAGTACATATACAATGAAATGAAGCCACCTTCTATACAACTGTAGTAAAAAGGTGGTCCATACTGCCACTCAGTGGGATTCCGCGGGAGTAACGCAGAAAGTCATTTTGTGTAACAAAGTATTACTTTTTACAATTTCTTGTATAGTATTCATTGATTACTCTTTTCAATGATCTCTTGGTTACAGGATAGTGATATTTCTAGGTTTTACAAAGTGATATCAGTACAGTATCAGTTATCACTTGTTGTACAATCAACTTCAAAATCTGATAAATGTATCTCTTCCATTGAATGTAATTGCTCTTACACTTGATATATCATGCTTTTATATGGTTGAGTACATATACAATGAAATGAAGCCACCTTCTATACAACTATAGTAAAAAGGTTCTCCATACTGCCACTCAGTGGGATTCCTCGGGAGTAACGCAGAAAGTCATTTTGTGTAACAAACTATTACAATTTAGAATCCAATTTATTTCTTGTATAGTTTTCATTGATTACTCTTCTGTGATCTCTTCGTTAGACAACAGTGAAATTTCTAGTTTTTACAAAGTGATATCAATACAGTGTAAGTTTTCACTCCTTGCACAACCAACTTCAATATCTGATGAATGTTAGGATTGCATTCAATGTAATTGATCTTACAGTTGCTATATCATGCTTTTACATGACTGAGTACATATACAAGGAAATGAAGCCACCTTCTATACAGCTGGAGGAAAAAGGTGCTCCATACTGCCACTCATCGGGATTCCTCGGGAGTAACACAGAAAGTCATTTTGTGTAATAAAGTATTACAATTTACAATCCAATGTATTTCTTCTACAGTATTCATTGATTACTCTTCTGTGATCTCTTGGTTAGACAACAGTGAAATTTCTACATTTTACAAAGTGATATCAATACAGTGTCAGATCTTCTTCGTGGTCTCTGTGCATCACACCTCTGGGATAAGTTGTGCCTGCGCCGATCCCGATCGGTAACTTCAAATCCAACGGATTTTTGCGCCAACTTCCCGATCGCGCGCCGGCTCCACTGCGCATGACCGGGGAGGGGCACAAGGATCCCGCCAGTTCTCTTCTGACTGCCGCGTCGTGAGGATCCTTTCTCTCCTGCTCCGGTCGGTAGTTTACTTTCCTATCTGAAAAAAGCCTTCGGACTGATTTTTCTCCCCTATTTGAACTCGGACTTTTAACTGGACTTGATTTTGGAAATCCCCCCCCCTTACTTCACCGCTCGGCCTATGGCCCAGTGTTGGGGGTTCTTTAAGAGGTGCCTGCAGTGCGGCAGTAAAATAGCCCCACCGGGCAAGCACTCCTTGGGCCTTCTTTGTCTGGGCGAGTCCCACCCAGTCGACTCCTGAACGAGTTGTGCGGCTTTCTCGAAGCAAACTCGTAAAAATTGAGCTGCGAGGCTCCGGTTGCCGTCCTCGAGTCAGCATTGTCCACGAAGATGTCTTCTTCTGAAATTCCGGCTTCTTCACCGACGGGACCGACGGGACCCTCACCGTCTCCATCCCGGGGCATCGGTACCGACAGACCGGCACCGAAGAGATCACTCCCCTTGCCCGATACTCCTGCTAAAAATCGCAGAGAGGGCAAGGAGGAGAAGGGCAAGCTGAAGCACAAGAAACCCTCGAGTGCTTCGTCGACACGCGGTGCGCTCGACTCAGCCCAGTCCGGGCTCGACCAGCTTGACCCGAAAGATCGCGAGTGACCCAGGGGTAGATCGATCTCCCTGATGCCGCGACCGATCACATTGACGGACTCCGACCTCGACATAGACCTTACACAGGTCCCTCGGGATACCCCCGACGCCAAGGCGAAACCATCATTGGCACCGAGAGGGGATAAGGATTACCGCTCTCGGTGCCGTGGGACATCCAGCAGTGGAGATACCTCTACGGCTCCTACCCACCTCTGCCCCACCGAATGGGATCGACAATCCACCTCTTCCAGAGTGTCTCGGTACCGAGAACCTACATCAGTATCGACACCGACACCTACATCGGTACCTCCGAAACGGATGCCCGACATCGATCCTCGTCCTTTGCCGACAACACAAGACCTGTCAAGCCCGACCCCTCTTTCACCATCCGAGCACTCGGCACCGGGGTCCCCGGCATCGTCCGTGTCGGGAGACGAATCACTTCCGCACCCGTCTCCAGTCACGCAGGTCACCGAAAACCTCCCAATCTCCCCCTCCGAGGATGTGAAACCCTACGGAGAACTGATTAAGAGGATGGCACATTCACTGGCTTTGGCCATGGCCCAACCGACTCCGACGGCCACAGACTCCATCTTTGACATAGTACAGATGGATACGTCCACACCGGTGGCCCTCCCTCTCATATCGGTCCTGATGACTACGGCCAAAGAATCCTGGCCTCATCCCTCATCTACCCCCATCTCCAGCAAATGCCTAGACCACATGTATAGGATCCAGGAGCCTGGGGCAGAATTTTTGTTTGTCCACCCCAAACCCAATTCGGTGGTCGTGACACCCTCCACCAAGGGTCGTAGTGGTCACTCCTCCCCATTGGACAAAGAAGGATGCAAAATAGATTCCTTTGGCAGACGTATTTATTCAGCGGGCGCATTGGGCCTAAAGATTGCAAATTACACCGCCTGCATGAGCAGATACCAGTACTCGCTCTGGGAGCAGATGACTGCCCTCATCGCCCATCTCCCAGAGGACAAGCTACGCAATGCCAGGAAGATCCAGAAAGAAGGCATGTCTTTGGCCAAGCTTCAACTCTCGGCCTCTAAGCATTCGGCAGAAGTAACCTCCAAGACGCTCACTTCAGCAGTGTCCATCAGACGACATGCCTGGTTGAGATCCACTTCTCTTCCTCAGGACACCAAGACCTTGGTGGAAGATCTTCCGTTTGAAGGAGACGGGCTCTTCAGTTCAACAACGGACACAGTGCTTCACGAGCTTGATAAGAGCATGAAGACTTCCCGCAATCTGGGAGTATCTCAGCCTAAGCAACAGAAACAGAGAACATGGCAGAGATCACGGTCCAAGAAACAGCCACAAAGGCCTCCCTCTGAACCTCAATGGCAGAGGTCGCCGCCATCTATCTATCAACATAAACCTTGCAATAACAAGCCCCGTTTCCCATCCGCTCCGACGTCTAAGGCAAAAAACCCCAAACCAAGCAAGCAGAGCTTTTGACTCCCACCCCCGCTCCGACATCTCCACCCGTGTCTTCACAAAACTAATGGCAACAGTAGCGGCTCACCTCCGCCTGCAGGGCATCCACCTATACCCCTACCTGGACGACTGGCTTCTGATCGCACCCTCAGCATCAGACCTGCAAGACCACGTCTCCCTAACGCTCCACACCCTGGAGACTCTGGGGTTGACAATAAATACAAAAAAGTCCATGCTCACCCCCTCCAGACGGGTGCAATTCATCGGAGCTCTTCTCGACTCCCTACAGTGCAGGGCGTTCCTACCTCCCAGCAGAGCCTCGGACATCGTTTCTCTCCTCAAAAATCTGAGAAGGAACCGGGAGGGGACAGCTCGTCAGATACTGTGACTCCTGGGACTCATGGCGGCAACCACCATGGTCATTCCCTTCGCACGGCTACACATGAGACCCTTGCAGCTGTGGTTCCTCCGTCGGTTCAGGCCAAGCCTACACCTTCTGTCCAAGAGATTCCGCCTCTTGGATTCGGTGGTTCAAGCCCTGGAGTGGTGGCAGGTGCCACAGAATCTCCAGACGGGCGCCCCCTTTCGCCGCCCTCCCCCGTCAGTCACTATTACCACGGACGCATCCCTATGGGGCTGGGGAGCCCATCTCGGTGATCTGTGTGTAGGCGACAAGTGGGATCCATCAGTAGCCCCCAATCACATCAACTTTCTGGAGCTACTAGCGGTCCGTTACGCAATCCGGTCCTTCCAACACCTTCTGTCGGGAAAGACGGTGGCTGTCCTCACGGACAACACGACCACGATGTACTACATCAACAGGCAGGGTGGTACGGTTTCCCGCAGTCTTTGCCGGTTAGCGATAGAACTCTGGACAGAATGCCAATCGCTGGATATCCATCTGGTGGCAAATCATCTTCCCGGTCAGCTCAATACGCAAGCAGACTTCTTGAGCAGAGGGGGTGCATCTCTACACGATTGGGAGCTCAATCCGCGGTACTTGACCCCAATCTTCAGCCTCAGGGGTCAGCCTTCTGTGGATGTCTTTGCTTCCAGAGACAACAAGAAGTGTCCCCTCTTCTGCTCCAGGGCAGGTACAGACCCGACGTCCCTGGGGGACGGCCTTCTCCTCTCCTGGTCGGGATTACACCTTTACCTGTTCCTTCCAATTCCACTGATACTGAGGGTAGTACAGAAGCTACTTGCAGAACAACCACTAGCAATCCTGATCACACCCTGGTGGCTGAGGCAACCTTGGTTCCCCACCCTCCTTCGTCTCTCCGACAGGGTGTACACTCACCTTCCGATGAACCCAGACCTCCTATGGATGTACAAGGGTCTGGTGCTGCATCACGACATACCCAGACTGAAGCTGACAGCTTGGCGAATTCGTCCTCCGAAGTGGACCCTCGCATAGCGAATGTCCTCCTCAATGCCCGTAAACCGTCTACCCGTCGTTCCTACGAGGCAAAATGGAATAAGTTCCTGTCTTTCCTTGCTTCAATAGGACGACCTTCCATTCCATCTACACTGAATGACATGTTTGGGTTCCTCTTGTCTTGTAAGGACAGAGGATTGTGCCACGCATCCCTTCGTGTCTACCTTTCAGCAGTTTCGGTTAACCATCCAACGATAGATGGCTATTCCGTTTTCTCTCATCCCACTACGAAGCAATTCCTAAAGGGAATGTGCCATCTCTTCCCAACAGTTAAAACCCCTGTTCCAGCATGGGACCTGCCTCTAGTGCTGCATAAGCTAATGGGCAAGCCATTTGAGCCTATGGCTTCTTGTAGCCTGCAGCTTCTTTCGTGGAAAGTAGTGTTTCTTGTGGCTCTCACTTCGGTTCGACGGGTGAGTGAGCTGTCGGCTCTTCGATGTGACCCACCATACCTTACCTTTCATCAGGACGCAGTGACCCTGACTCCTGATATTACTTTTTTGCCGAAGATAGTTTCGGACTTCCACATTAAAGCGGACATCACCCTACCGGTGTTTTATCCTGAACTCAAGGACCAGACACAACGTTGCCTGCATTCCCTCGACATTAAGAGGGCCCTGTCATATTACTTGGATCGGACTAAATCCTTTCACAAGTCTCCAGCTCTCTTTGTCGCTCATGCCCTTCCCAGACAGGGACAGAAGCTGTCGTCTCAGAGACTGTCTAAATGGATTGTTGAGACGATAAAGCTCGCCTACCTCCTGGCCAAGCGGCCATTACCGGCGTCCCTGCGGGCTCACTCTACTCGAGCAGTGGCTGCCTTGACAGCTTTTCTCAAGGGCATCCCCCTGGGAGATATCTGCAATGCTGCTACATGGACGTCTCCTCACACGTTTGTGAGGCACTACATGGCACTATATGGTTGAGTACATATACAATGAAATGAAGCCACCTTCTATACAACTATAGTAAAAAGGAGCACCTTTTTACTATAGTTGTATAGAAGGTGGCTTCATTTCAATGTATATGTACCCAATCATGTAAAAGCATGATATATCAACTGTAAGAGCAATTACATTGAATGCAAGAGATACATTCATCAGATTTTGAAGTTGGTTGTACAAGGAGTCATAACTGACACTGTACTGATATCACTTTGTAAAACCTTGAAATTTTACTTTTGTCTAACCAAGAGATCACAGTAGAGTACTCAATGAATACTATACAAGAAATACATTGGATTGTAAATTGTAATAGTTTGTTACACAAAATGACTTTCTGCGTTACTCCCGAGGAATCCCACTGAGTGGCAGTATGCAGCACCTTTTTTTTCTAGCTGTATAGAAGGTGGCTTCATTTCATTATATATGTAAACCATATAAAAGCATGATATATCAACTGTAAGAGCATCTACATTGTATATGTAAACCATATAAAAGCATCATATATCAACTGTAAGAGCAATTACATTGAATGCAAGACATACATTCATCAGATTTTGAAATTGGTTTTACAAGGAGTGATAAATATAGGTTGCTTACCTGTAATTGGAGATCTTCGAGTGGTCATCTGTGCATTCACACCTCTGGGATAATGTGCGCCTGCGCCGATCCCAATCGGTAACTTCAAAGCCAACGGATTTTCGCGCCAACTCTCCGATCGCGCGCCGGCTCCACTGCGCATGACAGGTTAGGGGCACGAGGATCCCGCCAGTTCCTTCTGACTGCTGCAAGCAGCCTCCAAGAAAGTACAAGGGAGACCGAAAGCAGAGGGGAAGGAGGGCGGGTGGTGTGAATGCACAGATGACCACTCGAAGATCTCCAATTACAGGTAAGCAACCTGTATATCTTCTTTGTGGTCTCTGTGCATCACACCTCTGGGAGAATAGCGAGCAATAATTACACCACATACCTGGAGGTGGGTGCTGAAGGTCTCACATCTGAACTGTCTGCAGAACTGCACGGCCCACCGCCGATCGCTAATGGGTACGGACGTCCAAGCCGTAGTGCCTCACAAACATGTGAGGAGACGTCCATGTAGCAGCATTGCAGATATCTCCCAGGGGGATGCCCTTGAGAAAAGCTGTCGAGGCAGCCACTGCTCGAGTAGAGTGAGCACGCAGGGACGCCGGTAATGGCCGCTTGGCCAGGAGGTAGGCGAGCTTTATCGTCTCAACAATCCATTTATAATTTTCTGTTTTTCTTTTTTATAAGAGGAAGATGCTGATAGGAGGTGGCCCCTTATAACCGCTTTAAAAGCGTCCCAAATGATAGATTGCGGCACTGCACACTCTGCATTAAAATTAAAGTATTCAATTACCTGTTGCTTGATGTATTTAATAGCATTTTGATTTTGTAATAAAAGCTTGTTCATAGACCAAATCGGACCTTTGTCATCAGTCTGTTGATTTGTAATTATACAGTTAACCCAAGCATGGTCAGACAACGTTATTGACCCAATATCAGGCAATTTAAGAACTGGGAGCAAAGTTTTTGTAGCCAGTATGTAATCAATTCTTGTGTAAATCTGATGTCTATGGGAGAAGTATGTGTATTGACGGGTTCCAGGGTTAAAAGACCTCCAAACGTCTCCCAAATTAAAGTAGTTAAAAATTTCTTCCAGTTCTGTTTTAAGGTGAACCTTTCTTTTTATAGTTGGAACTTTTTGTGTTTTATCTAAATTGGGGTCCACAATATAGTTTAGATCACAACCTATTAGTATTTCACCATGTTTAAATTCTAGCAGAGATTTTAAAGTTTCCCTAATGAACTCTACTTGATCAGAGTTAGGTGCATAGATGGAAGCTACTGTAAATGGTTTACCATTAAGGAGACCCTTAATAAAAATATACCTTCCCTTAGGGTCAATTTTAGTGTCTTGAATTTGAAAGGGGACATTTTTGGAAATTAAAATAGCTGTACCTCTAGATTTGGATGAGCCTGGAGCTTGGTATTTCTGTGTGAACCATCTGGTGGGTAGTATATTCTTATTTTTGCATTTTTGGTGGGTTTCCTGTAAGCATAATATGTTAGTACGTTTTTTTGCCCAGAAGTTAGAAGTTCTCCTGCGTTTGACAACATTATTAAGACCTCTAGCATTCCAAGAGGCTATTGAAAACTCTTGAGTCATTAATGATAAGTAGTTTACTAACTATCCTAAAATTTTAAAAACCTCAACTTTCCTTAAAAATAAAAAATAAAAAATACCAACTATAACTATACTATTCTATACTATATTCAAAAAATAAACTAAATATGGATACAAAACTATTCTCCAATATTTTAACCTTTATAAACTACAATAATGACCCTATAGAAGGGTAAGAGTTTAGAAAACTAGAACTAAAGTCCAGTTAAAAGGGTAACAATCAAGTGTCACCCTTTGCTAAAACACTCTCTTAAAACTAAAATGGAGGTTGTACTATAAAGTAATTACTCAAAAGACATTTTCTACCTTCCTCCCCTCCCTTCAAAAATGTTATTTTCCATAACAATAGCCATAATTATTTAAATGAGATATAAGGATTAACCAAAATCATAAAATTACATAATGATCTACTTTTGTTGAAATCATGGTAACCAAATAATAAATACTTAAGTGTTAAGCAGTCTGCCACTATAAATTCTTCTTATAGGAAAAAAAGAGAACATACACTTTTATCATCTATCTGTTGTAAAAGAAATTACAATAAAATAGCATTTATAAGCCTAAAGTTGTGTAATCACTAAGGACTTATATTAGTCATGCTAAAATCCTATACTATTTATTACTAACATTATTCCTCTATCGAACCCCCCCCCCCCCACATAAAAAAAATTAAATTTCAGGCTTATTAAATCAGCCATTATAAACTGTAAAACTCCAATAACAGAAAAATAATATGGTTATTTCCACATTATTATCTATGATAATATATAAACAATTAAAAAAAAACCCAAAGAAATTACTATAATTCAGTTTAACTAAAGATCAGTTTTCACTGATATTTCTGAATATCCCATACATCATCTTGAGCATAGAGGAAGATTTTTTTCTTCTTCTTGGAATTAGTCATTCATAGTTCAGCTTGCCAGCAGGTTTTCTTCTTCAGACTTAGATAGTTTGACTCCCAGAGAGTTAAGGAGAGCTTTGCCAGTAAACTTGTCTGATGCTTGGTATTGCAATCCATTTTTGTAAACCAGGATGTCTGAAGTTGGAGACCATCTGAATCTGATCTTGGCATCGTTAAGTTTAGCTGTTATAATCTTCAAATTCCTCCTCTTCTCTAAGATTTCCGGTGGCAAATCCAGAAGAACCAAAATTTTTTGGTCTTGATACAATACAGACTTTTTTGCTCTTGCTTCCAGCAGGATTTTATCTCGTGCTCTTTGGTAAAGAAATTGTATAAGAATGTCCCTAGGTCTGCCCTGCCTTGCAGAGGCTATGGGGCCTACCCGGTGTGCTCTCACTATAGCTGGGACTACTCCGTCTTCCAACTCCAGGACTTTAGCTAGCCAGTTCGAGATAAATACAGCTAGGTCTCCATTTTGCTCAGCCCCCTCCTCAAAGCCCCGAAGTTTAAGGTTATTCTGATGTTAGCCGAATTGCTTTAATTTATGTTTAGCAATCAGCAAAATACACGGGTTCTTGCCAACTATACCAGGGTCCCACCCCTCCCAGGAGATCTCAAGGAAGGAGGCACGTGAGGCGAGTTCCAAGTTCAATGTTGTTTACTGGATCATGTAATCAAGCATACAAAAATCGTAATCACACACACAATCTTACAGGTCTAATAAAATAAAGAGAGAAAATAGCACTTTTGCATGAGCAGGTTTCGTTGGTGGGGAAAGCACGTTACCTTAGATGCGTTGTCCGATGTCAAGATGGATTGGATTTGGGAAGAAAGGTATAAAAGCTATGGGGCCACGAGGCTTGAACCGGCAAGACCACGTTGTTCTCCTGGATCGCGAGTCCAGAGAGAGAAAAAGGGTTTAAAGATGGAGGCAAGGGTTGGGGACAGAAAGCTGGACTGAAGGGTCAATAGGTAAGATAGAGGGCGATGGCTCAAGAGGCCGAGTGACTCTCGGTTTGGGCTTTTATTGGGGGTCTTGGGGCGGGCTTTGCAGACCACAACCCCCCTAACACACCTACTAGGCGGTCCGTCCCTGTTGGACCTTGCTATAGGCTAAAGGTGAACAAAGGGAGGAGGTCCAGGGGTTTGGTCAGTGTTGCAAAAGTATGACCTCACCAGGAAACAGACACTGAGTCTGGGGTCCGATGACTCACCTGGCCATACCTATTGTCAGTTGATGGTTTTAGCCAAGTATCTGATGGCTGGCACATTAGTTGCTAGGCAGTCTAGTTAGCATAACTATCCAGATGTGTAGTGGGGGAGTGGGGTCCAGCGGATGTCTGACAGAAGGAGGCCTCATGGCAAGAGGAATCCTTTGTCTTTGCCTTGGGTGAACTGCTTGGGGTGTCAGCCTCCTGGCTTGGGCTGGAGCAGGCTTCTATGTGAAGAAGAAAGTGCAAGTCCCTACCACTGCTGGCGACACAAAGTTCAAACTTATGGATCAAAATCCATAAGAGCACAGAAAAGTGCCTTGCTGGCTAACATTTCCCCCCCTCGGAGACCTGAAGGCGTCAGGTGAAGGTCTCCGAATATGGATGATACAATGATGAAACATGAGACAGACTGCATGATGGTGATCCTGGAAGAAATAGTTGGCAAGGGACGGACCCAGAAGATGACAAAAATCTATCGCAATAAAAATGCCAAATTGTTGCTGGGGCGGACATAAAAACAAGGCTTTGTGCATTAGACCACCAAGGGAGCCTAGAAATATTTAAGTCTCTAAATAGCAGAAACATTTTTAACTGAAATATCAAAAGTAACTCTAAAAATTCCTTATCTTAAATACATTGTAAAAAAAAGCCTTATAGAAGCATTATAAATTTCTTATAAGGGTATTATCTATACATAAAGCATTAATACTTATAGCGGAAGTACACACATTTGTATCAATAAAAAAAATACTCCACAAGGAATGCACAAGGAAATAAAATGGTTACAAACAATTCTTCGTCCATCTCTCCTGAGCGGCAAGGCTTTTCTGCTGGAAGTGGGCTACTGGTGTCTCTATACAGGAGAGAGGCGCGCTTTACATTGTATCTAACGGAACACCAGGACTCGTATATCTTCGGCTCTTCGGAAGCCACTCGGGTCTTGATCAATAACTCATGAAGCTCTCGGCTGCGCTCGTCACTTCTCGGCACGGACACGAGTCAGTTCGGCCGGGAAGGAGGAGACCGGTTTGCATATTGAGGAGTCGCCCCCCCTTGCTATCTAAAAGCATCATGGGTACCTACTTAAATTAAGAAAAAAGGATATTAAAATAAAACATAGCTTAGTGAATTTGCAAGCAGAGTGTCTAAAGGCATTCAAGAAATGCAGAAAAGGTCAAAACAGGTCATACATCTGGAATCGTTGTATTATGAAAGACACATCAGCTTGGGGTCCTGGCTGGAATAATCTCAGGCAAGGTATTCACCCTTCGGGGTTGGCGGAGTCTCCGGGCACGCCTCCCGAACCCTGGGGAGCATTTGTGAGCTGTGTGGTTCAGACGCGCACACACTCACAGGCAGGGCATGCAAAAGCTGGGTTCGGGAGTTGCGTCCGGCTGACTCTGGCCTTTTTATCTGGAGCCGGGTGGCTCCGCGGGGACGCCGTTAGCTGCGTACCCATTTTAGCTTGGAGGGCTCCCTCCGGGGGGCCCTCCCCTAATACTGTACAAAAATAGAACAATCTTTCCCCCTTAAACCTGATCCCAGTGGTACCGTCCCATACCCAATGAGGAGCGGACTGGGCAGCTAGTCACTAGGCAGAACCCTCAAAGGCCGCTTGTTTTTGGCATGGCGGTATATGTTACGGCTGGAGGTTGTCGCATATGCAAATGAGAGATTTGTTTAGACATTCTGGGAAACATAAACATTTCAAGAAAAATAAATTTATTAAAAATCAAAAACAATCGAATTGGACACCAGTGCTGGGGCGAGGATACGTTTTAGCTTGCAGGCACTTCAGGGAGAGAGTTGGCGAAAATCTCCCTTTAACCTAAAAAGATGTTAAAAAGAGGGGGCAGGAGGTTTTGGCCGGGGCGCTGAGCTAACCGGGGAGTCCTTCCCAGGCACTCTCCACTGCTTCGCGCAGGGAGAGCTTGCACGCCTGGTGAAGGGGGCATGGGCCGGATTTAAATTCCGAACCCAACTTCTGCATGTCCTCCAGAGCAATTCGGCTTGGAGGGGCTGCATAGCGGAGGGAGACAAAGGATTCGTTTGTCCTACTTCTTCCTCCTGAGCTGTCTCTCGGGCTTCCATGTCCCCCTTGTTTTTGTTGTCCTGCTCACTAATGATTCCTCACGGTTCGTCTGGGCTTCGGCCCTCCCAACACTGGTAAAGAATAGAAAAGCAAGCACAAAAAAAAAATGTTTTGGCAAGCAAACGATTTGCTTTGCAAATGGAAGACTTGGTTTGCAAACAAACGGTTTATTTCTTGCCCGTAGAGTGCACAAAACAAAGAGACGGAGACAAAAACAAAACCGTGCACAATGAAAAAGTTTTTGGATGAGGCTTCACGCTTGTAAAAAGAGACAAAGAAAAGTACATATGAAAACTGAATAAGTTAACTATGATTGACAGACTATGCAGATGGGGCGTCAATACGGGCATGCTGGGAGAAGAAGACATCATGAGTAAAATACATTTTAAAAGCAAAAAGATCGAATAAGAGGCCCGCACTGGGGCGGCTGAGTGTTTTGGGCTGAGGATTGCTTGGGCAGATAATCGGGGAAGAGGTCACACTAACATAGAGGGATGCTGTGATATGTGGCTGGAGAGCGTTCGGCTGGAGCGGGCTAACCTTGGGGCCTTTCCCCAGGCACCCATCGCTGCCTCGAGTGGCGATCGGATTGCATGCCTGGTGGAGATGGGGCGAGAGAGGGGGGGAATCGGAGTAACTTCCGAACCCAACTTCTGCACGCACCACCGGGGGAAGCCGCCTACTAAGCTTCACATTCGTGCTAGCCACAAATGTAACTATGGAGCTTTTGTCGACGGCATCTTTGGATGCGCCCTCGGCTCTTCTGATCTTCCATGAAGAAATGCTTTCGGTCCTCCCACCCCCTATCTCCCTTTTCTTTCTCTCATTGCTCCCTATGGTTCGTTAGGGCTTCGGCCCACCCAATGCTGGTTAAAGAATAGAAAAAGGAAAACTCTTAGGAACAAGCAGAGGCTTGTTGTGATCCTAAGGTGTTGCTGGAAGTGAACAACAAAAAGGGTGTGTGCTGGCTATATAAAAACGTTGGTGGGAGATTTTTGCAAAAGCGAAACCAAAAATAAGGAAGTCCGGGGCATGGATTAGAACGGTTGAAAAATATAAAAAGTAATAGCACATGTTTCGGGAGGAATAGTTTTAAGATCCACGTGCCGGGGTGTATGCAAAGTAGAGATGCCGCAAGGCACGCCGGTTCGTAATTTCTGAAGACCGAATCTTTGTTTAATGAGTTGTTATTTGAAAACTGCCAATGTCAAAATTAAAAATACTTTAGGAGGTTTCAAACTGGGAACCCAAAGGTAAAAAAAACGATCCAAAAAAATTTTTTTTTACGTCCTATGATCGAAAAAGCCATTGCAGGGGGAGAGCATGCAAAAAGATTGTGGCTCGCCTTAACCTTTTTGAAAGGACTGCATTTTCCCACTGGCTTTCCAGTAGGACTTGCACATTTGCACTTCCTTTCTTGGCCTGCTCCGTCGCGCTGACCTCAAAGCGTGACCATACTGCCACAATGGATCTCAGTCATCCTGAGAAAGCTCCGCTGGCTTCTTGGCGACCTGGCAATATGGTTTTTTTGGTGTCAGCGATGCTACAGAGGAATCAGAAAGGCAGCATGATTGAGGTTTTCTGAATATGTGCAGGAGACTGAACCTGCTTTCAGCTGCATTTGTAGTCTCGCTGATGCTCCCTTGGGTTCGATAGACTGCTGCTAAAGGCCAATTTTTCTACCTCATGGGTCTCTTCTAAGAGACCCACCCAATACTGGTTAAAGAATAGAAACACAAACATATACACACATAAGGGTCTGAAAACTGATGAGGACATACAAACATAGAGAAAGGGCAACAGTCAAGGTATGCCAGAGGTCGGGAAGGAGGGGTTAGGAATTCGAAACCTTGGATGCAACGTGCATCAAGGCTTGGAAATCCGTGGCTTTAGATTGAGCTTCTAATTTGTGGATTTGTCTTCTCACCCAACAAGTCAATGTAAGTAGCGCCACTATTAAAATAATTTGGAAGGCCAAAATGACGACTATGGGGTGGAACATTAAATTTAAATACCCCATCGTTGTCGGCGACCAACCACGAAGCGATTCCCACCAGCTATGTTTTCCAGCCTCCTTGATTTCCACGGCCAGTTCTTTAATCCTGGCACCATTATGGGAAACGTTCAAGGCGGCTTTGTCTCCAGCCTTTTTTAGCTGAGCCAGGCGTTCTTGGAGGTCCGGGTGAGAGAGCAATTTCTGTAGGGCTTCCAGTCCTAACCCCAAAGGCACTGGAGCAATAGAGTCATACAATTCTGGGGATAGGGCCATTTCTTGTTGTGTCCAAATGGGGGTTTCAAAATAAAAGTCACACCCTCTGATGGAGGTAATGTTACAAAAGCATCTGTTTATTCCAGGCAGCATTTGGTGGTAGTATAGTGTATTGATGTGAATGTGTTCGCAGGTTGTTCTGAGACAGACACAAGCTCTGCCTATGTATATAATAGTAGACCCGGTCTCACTGACCGCGTCAAATTGGCAGTGAGATATGGCGTGTTTCTTGGGAACTAGGCATGGGTGATGTTTCTCTAGGGCTTCGTCATCACAGATGAAGCCTAAGTTTTCCTTATGGGTACATCCGTCTAGATTGATCATATGCCAGCTGGATGAGCTCACTTTAGCCCATCGGTCACTGTTCCTGGCATATAATACTGTGTCCGAATTAACTTGAATACCCAGTGGAACTACTGGATAGATGTGGAAAATTTCTTTAGCGGTCACTGTGGTTATAATCAATTGCAAGGTCTGGGTTACTGCGTCAAAAGAGGCGTTTGCCAATGACCACCAGTGCTCGAGAGAGATTTCACTGGCGGTTAGATTTCCTTTAATCAATTCCCTTATCTCTAAAGGTATAACTCCAGCCATAGCTTGTTTGATTATAGTCATGGCAGTGACTACATTAAGAGTTTGTGCTTGAGTGCAAGCAAGAGCCAATGAAATATTGTTTTGTAAAGACTGAATACCATCAAGGAGATTGTTAAAATCTTTCTCCATGATTTGTTCCCAAGTAACCAGCAGTGGGTTGGTGGAGCGTTCCACATGGGCAAGGGAATCCAATGATTGCGTAAGAGGGAGGCTCATTTGAGAGATATCGAATGCAACCTTGGAGGCTTTATTCGCTATCACCTCTATGTTTGCAGCATCTATGGCTGCCATGCCCGCTCCTACGGGTGCGACCCAATCAGAAAGATCGCGTTTAGTTCTTCTAGAGAGCTCTCCTTTACGCCACATTAAGATCCAATTGTCCCAACCTTGCTGGGTCATGTGTAAGTAAGAGTCACAGAGGGCATGGCTGAAAGAAGTGTCGAGCCCATTTAAGCTGACATTGACCCTTTTGACTGAAATTTGTGGCTGCATCAAGACTGTTTCTTGATGATTAAATTTTAAAGTGTGTGCCCCCACTACCGGGTAGGTCAATGAGGCTAGTGCGTCTACGTTTTGGATAAGTGGGTCCAAATTGAGTGTGTGATTTGCATCACCAATTATTAAAGTGTAATTTCCTTCCTGATGGGTGAGCTGCAGAATTGTTGTTCCGATAGCTGTAAGATTTACAGTATCGGTGGCATTGAGGCAGACAGATGTGTTTAGAAGGAGGGTCCAGTCTGGGGGACCTTGCTGCTTTAACGCAGAGCAGTTAAAATGCCAATCGAGCTTGCCCCATGCCAGTGGCTCTAGGTCTATGTCTTCGCCGAATGGGTCCGTGAGCGTTATCGGGACCTCTGTGTCATTATGGAAATGACGGGAGCCAATGGAAATGATTAATTTTAAAGGATCGCCAATGTCCCATACGGCAGCTGATATTACAGCTATGTCAGTGTAGAGGGAGATGGAGGTAGGAGCAGTATATTCAATGGTGGAGGTATTGATTTTGTCTTGTGGCTGTTTGCACAGGGTCACTTCCATTTCATCCATAGCATATTTCCCGGAGGTGCATAGAGTCACCTTTTCTCCGGTGTGGCTGTGGATGCAATGTGTGAGCTGCTGTGGTGGACACCGATCTATGGGTGTGAGTGTGACTGCTCTGTCATGCCGTCCTGTTACACAGGTAAAAATTCTAAAAGGCATGTTGATTCCCACGCATCTCCATCTGGTCAAGACTACCGTATGGTTGGCTATTTGTGTTGTCTTTGTAAAATGAATCAAGGACAATAATAATAACAATAAAATTTTTAATGGTCTTACCCATTTGTCTGTTGCTGGGGTGAAACTTCCTGGATGCATTCTGCAATATAATGTTTGAGGGGTGTGTGAGTGAGATCCCTGTACTCCATACTGCAGTCGACATACCCAAGTAGTCACAGTATGGTTCCCTTTTAGCTAAAGGTGCTTAGAGGTTCTTCGTTCATTAATGTGCGCTTGGCACTTATGCAAGCCCGGTGCGGTTACTGCTGCACGCTACCGTGGCTTTTGTTCTTGGAACGAGGTTATTAGACTTAAAATTCTGCTATTCCCTCCCCCCCTTGCTTCCTAAATGGCGACTTGAGCCATTGGGAAGCACTTAGTGGAACAGGCAAGTGTCTCCAAGGGAGAAGAAAGGAAAGAGTTTGAACATGTCTGTAGGAAGGAAAGGACCATGTTTGACTGCAGCCAGTGGGCTCCAGTCACCACCGGGGTCCGGAGGAAGATCGGGTGGGACCGGAACCGGCTCGCCCTTCCACAGTTTGAGTTGGGAGGAGTGGAAAAACTTGTGCCACGTTTGGCCGTGCTTTCGAGGGATTGCCAGTTTGTACACTGCAGGGCTGACCCTATCAATGATGGGGACCGGACCAGCCCATTTAGCCATGAGAGCATGCTGTTTCCGGCTGAACTTGCGGTAGAGCACTTGCTGCCCTGGATCCCAAACCTGAGGATTTCGAACCCATCCCAATTTCTTGTCTATTGCAAGCTGGCTTTCCCCGAGCATGTTGGCTACTTGGAGGTGTATAATCAGGATGTCAGTGAGGAGGGATCTGACCCACTCATCGTTTGCCACTTTAGGTTCGAAGTCCGAGGGGACATTGCTCTGTAGCCAAAAAGCTTCTGGCATGCGCATTTTCCTGCCAGTCATGACCATATGTGGGGAATAGCCGTGTGAGGCCGTGGTTCCCCTGATAGCCATGAGGATGATGGGCAGTTTTTCATCCCAAGTCCTGCCCGTGGAATTAACCATTTTCATGAGCGCCTCCTTGAGTGTACGGTTAGCCCGTTCAATAGAGCCAGAAGATTGGGGGTGTACTGCAATGTGGAATCTTTGGGTGATCCCCAGAGCCTTGCAGAGCTCCTGAGTGACCTCTCCAATGAAATGAGGCCCGCGGTCGGAGTCCAAGACTCGGGGGATGCCCCAGCACGAGAATAAGTTATTAAAAAGAAGTTTGGCGGCCGTGCCGGCGGAGTTGTCCCGGCAGGGGAAGGCTTCTACCCATTTGGAGAAGGGATCAATTACTGTAAGGCAGTGCCTGTTGCCGTGGCTAGTTTTGGGAAGGGGACCAATGAAATCGATCTGAACTTGTGCCCATGGTCCCTCTATGCGCTGGTGTTGAATAGGTGCTTTGGGACCGGATGAGTCTGCATTGACCATGGCACAGGCGAGACAGTTATCTACCCACTGGGCAACATCTTGTCTCATGCCTGGCCACCAGCCTGCATCATGCACCCGTTCCAAAGTAAGGTCTTTTCCTCTATGGCCCTGCTCGTGAACAAATTGGATCAGGTCTGCTCATACTTCTACAGGAACTACCCAGTGACGTGCCCCAGTGTGATCCACCGCCCAGATTACTCCGTCCCATTCTTCTATGGAGTATTTCCCTGTGGGGTCCTTGCCCTTGGAAAGGAGATCCTGTACATCTGCGTCATTGGCCTGGAGCTCCCCAAGGTCTACAAAGACTGGTGGGATAGATGACCTATCATGTTGGCTGCGTGTAGTGACAGCCTGCAGAGGTTGGTCCGGCGGTTCTTGGGGAAGGGGTAGTTGTGCAGCAGCTTTGGCCAAAAGATCTGCCTGGTCGTTCCAGTAGGCGATTTCAGAGTTATTTTTCTGGTGGCCCTTGACATGGGAGATTTGAGTCTCCGCCGCACGACTATGGAGGAGTCGGACAACATCTTTCCATAGTGTTACGTGGGCCACCGGTTTGCCTTCTGCATTTACCCAATCCTGTTTTTCCCAGTGGGGGAGCCACACCGTAGCGGCTTTGGCCGTCCAGTCCGAATCGGTGAACACAGCGACCGGAATGTCTGGGGGCTCAAAGGCTAGAACAGCTCGCAGGGCTGTGACCTCTGCGGCTTGGCTGGAATGGGGGCGGACAGACTCCTGCAAAGTGTGACCATCGTGAGTACGGATGGCACCATAACCGGTATAGGGGGTCCCTGTCACATGGAAGGATGAGCCATCGCAGAACCAGCAGTGAAAACCGAGCTGCTTAGCTTCTTCGAATGGCACTCCCCATGTGGCTGGCCAGGGTACATGGTCGACCACTGGTAGAGGACACTCATGCTCTTCCCCAGTTATGATGAGGCCATACGGGGCAGGGGGTTCCTTTTGTTCCTTCCGGTAGTCTACTCCCTTATTGACCAGTGCAAGCATCCACTGGGCAATGCGGGCATTAGACACTTGGCCATCTTGAATCTTCCCCGAGAGAATGTACTTCAGAGGGGTGTGTGTGGTTTGCACTATGACCTTCGCACCTCCGATGATAAATTCCCAGTGAGTAAGGCTCCAGACAAGGGCTAGACAGACTTTCTCGCATGGGGTAAACTTTATTTCTACAGAGGAAAGATTGCGGGAGGCATATGCTACCACTCTTGGGGCGCCAGCATGATGCTGTATAAGGGTGGCGCCGATGCTTTTCTCAGAATGTGCCAGTTGGATGTAGAAGGGTTTGTCAGGGTCCGGGTGCGCTAAAGCGGGAGCAGAAGCAAGACTTTGTTTAAGGCTGGCAAAGGCGTATTGTTGTTCAGGTCCCCAGAACCAAGGGGTGTTGCTCTTTAAGAGAGAGTACAGAGGGCGGGCCTTGTCAGCAAAGCCTTCCACGAAATCCTTAGAGAAGTTGAATGTCCCTAGTAAAGCTCTTAAAGAGGGAACATCTGTAGGCGCAGGGAGCTTGGCAATGACTTCCATGCGCTGGGCATCGGGAGTCCTGCCGTCAGGACCCAGGGCCAGGCCAAGGTACTTGACCCGCATTTGAACTAGCTGGGCCTTGTCCCTACTAGCCTTGAACCCTGCTTCCCTGAGAAGATTTAAGACTTCCCTGGTTACATCAGTGACCTCTTCTTCCATGGGGGCGTGGACAAGAATGTCATCCACGTAAGAGAGCACGTGATCTTTAGAGGTAGCTCTAAGGTGTTCCCACATGCACACAACGTGTGCATGGCAGATGCTAGGACTGGAGTGAAAACCTTGGGGTGTGCGCTTGAAGGCATATTGCTGTCCACGGAAGGTAAAAGCGAATTTATACCAGCATGACTCGTGTAATTTGATGGAGTGAAACGCATTAGCCAAATCAATCACACTGTAGTAGCGCGATCCTGCTGCGATGGCCGCAAGGATCTCATGGTACTTTGCTACCACAGGGGCCACTGGAGGGGTCACTGCGTTTAGCGCTCTGAAATCCACTGTCATTCTCCAGGTCACTCCGTCTGCTTTAAGGACGGGCCAGAGAGGAGCGTTGCAGATGGACTGCATTGGGAGGATGACATCCCATTGGAGGAGCCCTTCAATTGTTTTGGGTATTCCTGCTTCAGCTTCGGCGGGATATTTGTATTGTTTTTGTGGAGGTGGATCCTTCCCTTCTATTAACACACAGGCATCACGGACGGTGCCACACTCTGCCTTGTCTTGGATCCAGACTTCAGGGAAATCTTGGATCCAAGGGTCACTAGGTTCCAATGGGGCCAGGGGAAGAGGAGCCTTTAGGGCGGCACACCGATGGACTGCATTGATTTCGCTAGGACCTCCCGGAATCTGCCAGAGGAAGCCATTAGCCAAATCGATTGTGAGCCCATGGTCTCGGAAAAATGAAGCCCCGAGAATGCCATCGTCTTCGCCTTGGTTGTCGCAGGCAGACACACGTGTGGAAAGCTTTCCCACTGTTAAGGGAATCGAATTCCAGATGGTGGCCGTGTGCTTGCCTCCAGCAAAGCCTGAGAGAGAGAGGGTAGCTGAAGAGGGCTGGCCTGTTTGGGCCAATTGGGGTTTAAGGACATTTGTGGATGCTCCCGTATCTACAAGGAGTGTAGCAGGTTTCATGTTCCCTGGAGTCCCGACCCCTGCTTTCACAGTCGGTCTCCCCCATGTGTCGGGCTTCAAAGGAGCCACTATGCCATTGGGGAGATTGTGGGACTCCGGGCAGCCCTAGCTTTGGTTCCCTTTCTCCTCTTCAATGCGAGTGAGGGTGATCTTTACCGGGTTGAGAGGCCGTTCCTGTTGCTTGGCCGAGTCTGTCAGTGCCTGGAGGAGAACCGAGTCGGGTTGCAGATGGAAGCGCTCCATCTCAAATCCCCGTTCCTTGAGCTCCATCCAAAGGTGCCATCTGAATGGACTTACCCCATTTGGAGGTGCATCCCTATTGACCTTTTGGTGAAATGGTTGTGGGCCGGGCATCAGCAGTTGGGCAGCCGGGTGTGAATTGCCTGGGCTAGGGGCAGGACTATACCGATCGTCAGGGCCGTTGTTATAGTCAGCCGGAAGTGGTGGAGCAGATGGATGCATGTATGCCTGCGCGGGGTTGGGTCTGTTGTTATTGTAGTCTCTTTTCCCTCTATAATTATTGTTACCGCCTCTCTGCCAAGATTTATTACGGTCATAGCGGTCATTCTTATAGTTCCGATCGTAGTTCCGATCGTTGTTCCTATCATTCCTGTTATCATATCGACCTGAGGGTTGGTACTGGGAGTGTGGGTCGTGATTGGCGTATGTTATGGCTTGGATGGGTTCTTCCTCTTCCTTATCTTTATGTTTCTTAGATCCTTTTCCTGCCTTTGTGACTCCTGTGCTCCTGAGTAAGGTAGCCACCCGTCTTATTTTGAGTTCCATATTGGGCCAGGTTCCCCTAGTGGGGTCTGGAATATTGAGAGCCAATTGTGTTTGGGCATTGAAGCCATGCATGAGTGCGCGTCTAAACGCATCATCATCGAATTCGGGTTCATTAGTTGCAGGGTCAATATATAGTGTCTGCCAATTGAGCTAATAGCTGTTTCCTGGCCATATAAGCCTCTGGGTCTTCTCCTTGCCCTTGCTTTTCTAGGATGAACAGTGCAGATAAGCTGCGGTTCGGGTGGAGATACTCCAAAACCTTCTGCATCCATTGGATCCGAGTACCGGCTGCGATACCGTTGGTAGCTATGGCTGAATTAATGGCTGTTAGATCTGTGCCTGAAGCACAGCGCCTGGCGAGCTGGCATAGATCCTCCCCATTGACACCGCCATACATGGTATGGATGTGCGTCATCCATTGTATAGCAGTATCCTTGGAGAGGGAACCTACCTGCTCGGCGATGGCTTTAACCTCATTGGGCTTCCATAGCTGAGTTTCTGTTACGGTTTGGGTGGTGGTTCTATTGCCAGTCCTAGTGACCATTTGTTTGGTGCTAACTGGGTGGACGGGGGCATGGTTCTCCGTAAGCTCTTCTATGGGGGCTTCAGGGT
Source organism: Lepidodactylus listeri (assembly GCA_029233225.1). Taxonomy (NCBI): domain Eukaryota; kingdom Metazoa; phylum Chordata; class Lepidosauria; order Squamata; family Gekkonidae; genus Lepidodactylus; species Lepidodactylus listeri. The sequence goes on along the minus strand of JARCFY010000005.1, from coordinate 139,262,238 downwards.
TTTCTTCGGTGTGGGAGAGGTCAATTAAACTCTCCGGGTGGATTGCTGATACCACCGCTCTTTGGGCGTCCAATCGTCGCTTCAGGAGTTCTATTTCCCTACGAAAGGCGTCATGGTTCGCCTGCTCTCTTTTAATGAGGTTTTCCTGCGCCAAATACTTAGCTCCTTGCTGCGCCGATATCAGGGCTGTATTGGCTTTTTCTAATGCTTTCTCAGCCTCTTCTGCCCTGGCTGTAGCCTTTGCGGCTTTTTGTTCAGCCTTTTGAATGCTGAGGGCTAACCCTTGATTCTCTAGGGTCAAGGTCAATTTATCGGCTTGTGACTGCTGGCCCTCAGCCTCGACCTCTCTTAGTCTTTGTTCCATTAAATCCTCGTAATTTTCTCTCTGGTCTATGAGATCTTGCTCATGTTTGTTTTTTATTTCTCTTAATTCCTCCTTGGTGGCTTCGAACTTGGATTCTAATCTGTCGAATCTGGCCACCTCTCTATCCACTGCTGCCTTACTTTGAACATTTAGTTCTTCCAACCTTTGCTGATATTCTTTGACTAGGGTCTCTTGCTTCTGGTTACTCTCCTTATTGGTTTCTTCTAATTTCTGGTTAGTCTCTTGGACTAGTGACTCGAGTCTTTGGTTGCTTTCCCGTACAAGTTCTAATTTTTGGTTGCTGTCCCTCACAAGTTCTTCCAATTGTTGGTCCCTATCTCTCACGAGTTCCTCCTGTCGGTCCACATCCACTTGTAGGCGTTTAATGACGGCAGCAGCGTCCTGCAAAGCCGTGTATAAAGCCCAACTAGCGGCTATGTCCTTGGCAGTGGAACTAGGTTTTTGGGTTGTACAATAGTCCTGGAAAGCACTCCGGGCTATTTCTAATGGATTGGGGCCCTTGAAAGATCCTTCCTTCCAAGGAGACTTACCTTTTTTTACCAGCCATTTTTCTAGCTTAGGTTCGTCTTCCTTGGTACGAAACATCTTTGTAGGGGTTCTCCTGTTTTCACTTACAACAGGGGCGCGAGAAAAGAGAACCGAATTTCCCTTCCCTGCCTTAATCGGCTTCTTAAGTTACAGTTGTTGGCTCAAGGTGGCCAATGCACCACAGAACAGGCTATCCCAGCCTTTAATTAGTTTTTGGAGCCGGGGACTCACACCTCTCTCGACACTCGGGGATTACTTTTAACCCTAAACGCGGCACTCTCGGCCTTAACTTGGTTTTTAGAGCCGGGGACTCACACCCACATGACACCCAGGGATCACTCGTAACCCACAAAGGAGACACCCAGTCTCGGAGACACCCAGTCTCTTTATATGAGGGTTTCAAGAACGGGTTGGCCAAACCTCTCGTCCTGAGGATAACCACACAACCAAATGAAGGTTTTGGGCTCGCAAGCTCTCACTGGATAACCTATTACCCAGCGGGGTTTCGAAACAATATGTTCCAGCAGGCTGACCCCTAACCAAAATCAATTGATTTCACTTCGTTGAGCGAAGTAAAGCAAGGAGGGGGAGCGAGGGTGCGCTCAAAGAAAAAGTTCTTTTTCGGACTCAGCGGGTGTATGTAGTGTATGTAGTGTTGGTGCAACTGGTCTAGCACCCTACTCTGGTCTTCTTTGGATCCCTTCCCACAAGATAGACGCGCGGACGGTCACACAGTTTGACCTGGGATAAGAGAGAGAGAGAGAGGGGGAAGCCACCCACGATAGGTTGCTCGCTAGAGCCAGGCACGCAGACAGAAACCAATCATACAGCCTCTCCAAGAGCTCCGGAAGTGGTTTTTCCCTTACGTCTGTGGGTTAAAGACACGCCTGTCGACTATGGCGCGAAGTTTAACCCTCAGGGCAATCCTGGACGAGCCCCCAATTCTGTTAGCCGAATTGCTTTAATTTATGTTTAGCAATCAGCAAAATACACGGGTTCTTGCCAACTATACCAGGGTCCCACCCCTCCCGGGAGATCTCAAGGAAGGAGGCACGTGAGGCGAGTTCCAAGTTCAATGTTGTTTACTGGATCATGTAATCAAGCATACAAAAATCGTAATCACACACACAATCTTACAGGTCTAATAAAATAAAGAGAGAAAATAGCACTTTTGCATGAGCAGGTTTCGTTGGTGGGGAAAGCACGTTACCTTAGATGCGTTGTCCAATGTCAAGATGAATTGGATTTGGGAAGAAAGGTATAAAAGCTATGGGGCCACGAGGCTTGAACCGGCAAGACCACGTTGTTCTCCTGGATCGCGAGTCCAGAGAGAGAAAAAGGGTTTAAAGATGGAGGCAAGGGTTGGGGACAGAAAGCTGGACTGAAGGGTCAATAGGTAAGATAGAGGGCGATGGCTCAAGAGGCCGAGTGACTCTCGGTTTGGGCTTTTATTGGGGGTCTTGGGGCGGGCTTTGCAGACCACAACCCCCCTAACACACCTACTAGGCGGTCCGTCCCTGTTGGACCTTGCTATAGGCTAAAGGTGAACAAAGGGAGGAGGTCCAGGGGTTTGGTCAGTGTTGCAAAAGTATGACCTCACCAGGAAACAGACACTGAGTCTGGGGTCCGATGACTCACCTGGCCATACCTATTGTCAGTTGATGGTTTTAGCCAAGTATCTGATGGCTGGCACATTAGTTGCTAGGCAGTCTAGTTAGCATAACTATCCAGATGTGTAGTGGGGGAGTGGGGGTCAGCCAGCGGATGTCTGACAGAAGGAGGCCTCATGGCAAGAGGAATCCTTTGTCTTTGCCTTGGGTGAACTGCTTGGGGTGTCAGCCTCCTGGCTTGGGCTGGAGCAGGCTTCTATGTGAAGAAGAAAGCGCAAGTCCCTACCACTGCTGGCGACACAAAGTTCAAACTTATGGATCAAAATCCATAAGAGCACAGAAAAGTGCCTTGCTGGCTAACACTGGCACCATTTACTTTCCAGTATTGCCAGTCTTGTTGAAGTGGATTGTTCAGAAGTTTGTAATACTCTTACCTCCTCCTGTAAGTTCAGAGCCATCTGTGAGGTGTTTTCAGCCAGCTTAGATGCTTCTCTGATTTCTTTCCGGAGGTCTTCTAATGAGAGTTGTACCGGCTTAAGGAGATCCGCAACTAAAGTTGACATCGAGGTAAGGATTTCTTCTTTAAAGGCTCTAAAGTCCTGTCGTGTGATTTGGGCCTCATTGTTGTCTATTGGAGATGGTGAGGTAGCCATTTTGTCGGGTTCCACAGTCTCTGCAGGAGGCGATTTTGAGGCAATTACCGGTGAAAAATAGCTTTTTACAGAGGATTTTCCTGGTCCACTATTTTCCAGTGTGGTTCCCAACTGCCTCCTCAAGCTTTTTCTCGGCATTAGTGATGAAATAAGCGTGTTCCAGATGACTTTTGGGAAGGGAAGAAGGGAGCTCAAAACTTATGCATCCACCATGTGTTGCTAGCTCCGCCCTCCTCAACAATCCATTTAGACAGTCTCTGAGACGACAGCTTCTGTCCCTGTCTGGGAAGGGCATGAGCGACAAAGAGAGCTGGAGACTTGCGAAAGGATTTAGTCCGATCCAAGTAAAATTACAGGGCCCTCTTAACGTCGAGGGAATGCAGGCAACATTGTGTCTGGTCCTTGGGTTCAGGATAAAACACCGGTAGGGTGATGTCCACTTTAATGTGGAAGTCCGAAACTATCTTCGGCAAAAAAGTAATATCAGGAGTCAGGGTCACTGCGTCCTGATGAAAGGTAAGGTATGGTGGGTCACATCGAAGAGCCGACAGCTCACTCACCCGTCGAACCGAAGTGAGAGCCACAAGAAACACTACTTTCCACGAAAGAAGCTGCAGGCTACAAGAAGCCATAGGCTCAAATGGCTTGCCCATTAGCTTATGCAGCACTAGAGGCAGGTCCCATGCTGGAACAGGGGTTTTAACTGTTGGGAAGAGATGGCACATTCCCTTTAGGAATTGCTTCGTAGTGGGATGAGAGAAAACGGAATAGCCATCTATCGTTGGATGGTTAACCGAAACTGCTGAAAGGTAGACACGAAGGGATGCGTGGCACAATCCTCTGTCCTTACAAGACAAGAGGAACCCAAAGATGTCATTCAGTGTAGATGGAATGGAAGGTCGTCCTATTGAAGCAAGGAAAGACAGGAACTTATTCCATTTTGCCTCGTAGGAACGACGGGTAGACGGTTTACGGATATTGAGGAGGACATTCGCTATGCGAGGGTCCACTTCGGAGGACGAATTCGCCAAGCTGTCAGCTTCAGTCTGGGTATGTCGTGATGCAGCACCAGACCCTTGTACATCCATAGGAGGTCTGGGTTCATCGGAAGGTGAGTGTACACCCCGTCGGAGAGACGAAGGAGGGTGGGGAACCAAGGTTGCCTCGGCCACCAGGGTGTGATCAGGATTGCTAGTGGTTGTTCTGCAAGTAGCTTCTGTACTACCCTCAGTATCAGTGCAATTGGAGGGAACAGGTAAAGGTGTAATCCCGACCAGGAGAGGAGAAGGCCGTCCCCCAGGGACGCCGGGTCTGTACCTGCCCTGGAGCAGAAGAGGGGACACTTCTTGTTGTCTCTGGAAGCAAAGACATCCACAGAAGGCTGACCCCAGAGGCTGAAGATTGGGGTCAAGTACCGCGGATTGAGCTCCCAATCGTGTAGGGATGCACCCCCTCTGCTCAAGAAGTCCGCTTGCGTATTGAGCTGACCGGGAAGATGATTCGCCACCAGATAGATATCCAGCGATTGGCATTCTGTCCAGAGTTCTATCACTAACCGGCAAAGACTGCGGGAAACCGTACCACCCTGCCTGTTGATGTAGTACATCGTGGTCGTGTTGTCCGTGAGGACAACCACCGTCCTTCCCGACAGAAGGTGTTGGAAGGACCGGATTGCGTAACGGACCGCTAGTAGCTCCAGAAAGTTGATGTGATTGGGGGCTACTGATGGATCCCACTTGTCGCCTACGCACAGATTGCCGAGATGAGCTCCCCAGCCCCATAGGGATGCGTCCGTGGTAATAGTGACTGACGGGGGAGGGCGGCGAAAGGGGGCGCCCGTCTGGAGATTCTGTGGCACCTGCCACCACTCCAGGGCTTGAACCACCGAGTCTAAGAGGCGGAATCTCTTGGACAGAAGGTGTTGGCTTGGCCTGAACCGACAGAGGAACCACAGCTGCAAGGGTCTCATGTGTAGCCGTGCGAAGGGAATGACCATGGTGGTTGCCGCCATGAGTCCCAGGAGTCGCAGTATCTGACGAGCTGTCGCCTCCCGGTTCCTTCTCAGATTTTTGAGGAGAGAAACGATGTCCGAGGCTCTGCTGGGAGGTAGGAACGCCCTGCACTGTAGGGAGTCGAGAAGAGCTCCGATGAATTACACCCGTCTGGAGGGGGTGAGCATGGACTTTTTTGTATTTATTGTCAACCCCAGAGTCTCCAGGGTGTGGAGCGTTAGGGAGACGTGGTCTTGCAGGTCTGATGCTGAGGGTGCGATCAGAAGCCAGTCATCCAGGTAGGGGTATAGGTGGATGCCCTGCAGGTGGAGGTGGGCCGCTACTGTTGCCATTAGTTTTGTGAAGACACGGGTGGAGATGTCGGAGCGGGGGTGGGAGTCAAAAGCTCTGCTTGCTCGGTTTGGGGGGGGTTGCCTTAGACGTCGGAGCGGTTGGGAAACAGGGCTTGTTATTGCAAGGTTTATGTTGATAGGTAGATGGCGGCGATCTCTGCCATTGGGGTTCAGAGGGAGGCCTTTGTGGCTGTTTCTTGGACCGTGATCTCTGCCATGTTCTCTGTTTCTGTTACTTAGGCTGAGATACTCCCAGATTGCGGGAAGTCTTCATGCTCTTATCAAGCTCGTGAAGCACTGTGTCCATTGTTGAACTGAAGAGCCCGTCTCCTTCAAACGGAAGATCTTCCACCAAGGTCTTGGTGTCCTGAGGAAGAGAAGTGGATCTCAACCAGGCATGTCGTCTGATGGACACTGCTGAAGTGAGCGTCTTGGAGGTTACTTCTGCCGAATGCTTAGAGGCCGAGAGTTGAAGCTTGGCCAAAGACATGCCTTCTTTCTGGATCTTCCTGGCATTGCGTAGCTTGTCCTCTGGGAGATGGGCGATGAGGGCAGTCATCTGCTCCCAGAGCGAGTACTGGTATCTGCTCATGCAGGTGGTGTAATTTGCAATCTTTAGGCCCAATGCGCCCGCTGAATAAATACGTCTGCCAAAGGAATCTATTTTGCGTCCTTCTTTGTCCAATGGGGAGGAGTGACCACTACGACCCTTGGTGGAGGGTGTCACGACCACCAAATTGGGTTTGGGGTGGACAAACAAAAATTCTGCCCCAGACTCCTGGATCCTATACATGTGGTCTGCCGCACTGCAGGCACCTCTTAAAGAACCCCCACCACTGGGCCATAGGCCGAGCGGTGAAGGTAGGGGGGGATTTCCAAAATCAAGTCCAGTTAAAAGTCCGAGTTCAAACAGGGGAGAAAAATCAGTCCGAAAGCTTTTTTCAGATAGGAAAGTAAACTACCGACTGGAGCAAGAGAGAAAGGATCCTCACGACGCGGCGGTCAGAAGAGAACTGGCGGGATCCTCGTGCCCCTCCCCGGTCATACGCAGTGTAGCCGGCGCGCGATCGGGGAGTTGGCACGAAAATCCGTTGGCTTTGAAGTTACCGATCAGGATCGGCGCAGTCGCACATTATCCCAGAGGTGTGATACACAGAGACCACGAAGAAGATCTGAGACTGTATTGATATCAGTTTGTAAAACGTAGAAATTTCACTGTAATGTAATTTCACTGTATGTAAACCATATAAAAGCATAATATATCAACTGTAAGAGCAATTACATTGAATGCAAGACATACATTCATCAGATATTGAAGTTGGTTGTACAAGGAGTGATAACTGACACTGTATTGATATCACTTTGTAAAACATAGAAATTTCACTGTTGTCTAACCAAAAGATCACAGAAGAGTAATCAATGAATACTATACAAGAAATACATTGGATTGTAAATTGTAATAGTTAGTTACACAAAATGATTTTCTGTGTTACTCCCGAGGACTCCCACTGAGTGGCAGTATGGAGCACCTTTTTTGTCTAGCTGTATAGAAGGTGGCTTCATTTCATTGTATATGTAAACCATATAAAACCATGATATATCATCTGTAAGAGCAATTACATTGAATGCTATCCTTTCATTCATCAGATTTTGAAGTTGGTTGTACAAGGAGTGATAACTGACAGTGTATTCATATCACTTTGTAAAACCTAGAAATTTGATTGTTGCCTAACCAAGAGATCGCAGAAGAGTAATCAATGAATACTATACAAGAAATACATTAGATTGTAAATTGTAATAGTTTGTAACACAAAATGACTTTCTGTGTTACTCCCCAGGAATCCTACTGAGTGGCAGTATGGAGTACCTTTTCCCTCTAGCTGTATAGAAGGTGGCTTTATTTCATTGTATATGTACTCAACCATATAAAAGCAAGATATATCAAATGTAAGAGCAATTACATTGAATGCAAGACATACATTCATCAGATTGTGAAGTTGGTTGTACAAGGAGTGATAACTGACCCTGTACTGATATCACTTTGTAAAACCTAGAAATATCACTATCCTGTAACCAACAGATCATTGAAAAGAGTAATCAATGAATACTGTACAAGAAATTGTAAATTGTAATAGTTTGTTACACAAAATGATTTTCTGTGTTACTCCTGAGGAATCCCACTGAGTGGCAGTATGGAGCACCTTTTTGCTATAGTTGTATAGAAGGTGGCTTCATTTCATTGTATATGTACTCAACCAAATAAAAGCATGATATAGCAACGGTAAGAGCAGTTACATTGAATGCAAGACATACATTCATCAGATTTTGAAGTTGGTTGTACAAGGAGTGATAACTGACACTGTACTGATATCACTTTATAAATAGTAGAAATTTCACTGTTGTTTAACCAAGAGATCGTAGAAGATTAATCAATGAATACTATAGAAGAAATGCATTGGATTGTAAATTGTAATAGTTTGTAACACAAAATGACTTTCTGTGTTACTCCCGAGGAATCCCACTGAGTGGCAGTATGGAGCACCTTTTTCCTCTAGCTGTATAGAAGGTGGCTTCATTTCATTGTATATGTACTCAATCATGTAAAAGCATGATATATCAACTGTAAGAGCAATTACATTGAATGCAAGACATTCATTCTCAGATTCTACAGTTGGTTGTACAAGGAGTGATAACTGACACTGTACTGATATCACTTTGTAAAACCTAGAAAGATCACTATCCTGTAACCAACAGATCATCGAAAAGAGCAATCAATGAATACTATACAAGAAATTTTATATTGTAATAGTTTGTTACACAAAATGACTTTCTGCGTTACTCCCAAGGAATCCCACTGAGTGGCAGTATGGAGCACCTTTTTACTATAGTTGTATAGAAGGTGGCTTCATTTCATTGTATATGTACTCAACCATATAAAAGCATGATATAGCAACGGTAAGAGCAGTTACACTGAATGCAAGACATACATTCATCAGATTTCAAGTTGGTTGTACAAGGAGTGATAACTGACACTGTATTGATATCACTTTGTAAAACGTAGAAATTTCAGTTTTGTCATACCAAGAGATCACAGAAGAGTAATCAATGAATACTATACAAGAAATACATTGGATTGTAAATTGTAATAGTTTATTACACAAAATGACTTTCTGTGTTACTCCCGAGGAATTCCACTGAGTGGCAGAATGGAGCACCTTTTTCCTCTAGCTGTATAGAAGGTGGCTTCATTTAATTGTATATGTACTCAACCATATAAAAGGAAGATATATCAAATGTAAGAGCAATTACATTGAATTCAACACATACATTCAGCAGATTTTGAAGTTGGTTGTACAAGGAGTGATAACTGACACTGTACTGATATCACTTCGTAAAACCTAGAAATATCACTATCCTGTAACCAACAGATCATTGAAAAGAGTCCCAGTTTTCTGCTCTTTGCTTTTTTCCTTCAATTTTTTCGCTTGTTGAACAGTGTCAATCTTATACTTCTTATCTTTGATGCTGAAGCATAGTCTTTCTGGAGTATTCCAACGATAGATGATAGACTGAGACTGGTGAGAAGATGTCAATTTTCCATAGGCTTTCCTTCTTTTCCTTATTTCAAATGGGATATCCTTCATCACTTTTACTTCTTCTCCCAGGATCTTCAGAGCTGCTTTGTTTGTCGTCCTAAGCACCACGTCTCTTGTAGATTTTTTGGAGAACCTTATCATAATTTTACCAGGCAGGCTTTTCTTTTTAGTGTAATCTGGTTAGGTTCTGTAAACCATATCCATATCGCTTTTTATATCCGCTGCTTTCATGCCTGTCACTGGTTCAAGTGCTTCACTTAGCAAATTTTTAAGGTCTTCTCCTGTGTTTTCTGGCACATTCTGAAGTCTTAGGAAAAAATTCGATCTATCCATTTGTAATTTCAAAAGCTGATCGTGGTGGAAGGCCTTTTCCTTCTCTGCCTTTTGTAGTCTTGCGTCTTGGTTTTTTACTGAAGTTTTTACTTCCAGAAGTTCTCGCTGCAGCTTCTCTGTGGATTTATTCGACTCTTTTAGTTCTAGCTGCATTTTGTCCATTTTAACGTTGAGAGCTGTCATTTGGTCCACTAGAGGTCGCAATAACGAGGAGAACACCGCACTTATCTCCGTGGTATCAACCTTTGAACTCGGAGCTGTACTTCCTAGTTTGGGGGAAGGTTTCGGTTTCCCTGTCATTGTTGAGACTACGCTCTTTGTTTATAGATAGATAAGATGAACGAAAGGAGCAAATTTTCAAACAGCACTTATGTCCTTGTAAAGTTTATATCTCCAAGTGAGCGATGCTGCCATCTCGCAAGGCAGATGGGCTTTTATTCCTGCAGTAACGCCACGTAAAAAGTCTCGTAAGTACGCTAGTCCCAGAGGCGGGGGTGGGTTTCACTCCTCCCGCCGTCTTCCCTATTGTGTTCTGCTTTTCTTACTTCAGACTCACATTTTCTCCATGCGTAACTGTCAGTTCCAGCCTCATTGCTTTGCACTCTCTGCTGCTTCTTGGATTTGCGCTTTCAGCCATACGGCTCCCACGGCGGGGGAACCTATGGGGGTGATGAAAAGGGATCTCTATCCCTCGGTCGCCACCATAGGGAGAGATCCCCTTCGGGCCATCCCAGGTAGAGCCCCCTCACTGGGGTCTCTGGGGCTCGGCACCAGTCCAGAGCCCCTTCTTCCCGCCGGGTACGGATCTCGCTTCCTGCAGATGCGGAGGAGCACGTCCGCCATGCTCGCAAGTCTTGCCGGAAGTCTAACAAAGGTCTGATCCTTGACTGCATAGAGCAGAAGCCTCACACATATACAATGAAATGAAGCCACCTTCTATACAGCTAAAGGAAAAAGGTGCTCCATACTGCCACTCAGTGGGATTCCTCGGGAGTAACGCAGAAAGTCATTTTGTGTAACAAACTATTACAATTTACAATCCAATGTATTTCTCGTATAGTATTCATTGATTACTCTTTTAAATGATCTGTTGGTTACAGAATAGTGATATTTCAAGTTTTTAGAAAGTGATATCATTACAGTGTCAGTTATCACTCCTTGTACAACCAACTTCAAAATCTGATGAATGTATCTCTGGCATTCAATGTAATTGCTCTTACAGTTGATATATCATGCTTTTACATGATTGAGTAGATATACAATGAAATGAAGCCACCTTCTATTACCATACTTTGTAATCGTCATATATATCAATACAGTGTCAGTTATCACTCCTTGTACAACCAACTTCAAAATCTGATGAATGAATGTCTTGCATTCAATGTAACTGCTCTTACAGTTGCTATATCATGCTTTTATATGGTTGAGTAAATATACAATGAAATGAAGCCACCTACTAAACAACTATAGTAAAAAGGTGCTCCATACTGCCACTCAGTGGGATTCCTTGGGAGTAACGCACAAAGTCATTTTGTGTTACAAACTATTACAATATACAATTTCTTGTATAGTATTCATTGATTACTCTTTTCAATGATCTGTTGGTTACAGGATAGTGATATTTCTAGGTTTCACAAAGTGATATCAGTACAGTGTCAGTTATCACTCCTTGTACAACCAACTTCAAAATCTGATGAATCTATGTCTTGCATTCAATATAATTGCTCTTACAGTTGATATAACATGCTGTTACATGATTGAGTACATATAGAATGAAACGAAGCCACCTTCTATACAGCTAGAGGACAAAGTTTCTCCATACAGCCACTCAGTGGGATTCCTCGGGAGTAACACAGAAAATCATTTTGTGTAACAAACTATTACAATTTACAATCCAATGTATTTAATTGATTACTATTCTGCGATCTCTTGGTTAGGCAACAGTTAAATTTCTAGGTTTTACAAAGTGATATCAATACAGAGTCAGTTATCACTCCTTGTACAACCAACTTCCAAATCTGATGAATGTATGTCTTCCATTCAATGTAATTGCTCTTACAGTTGGTATATCATGCTTTTATATGGATGAGTACATATGCAATGAAATGAAGCCACCTTCTATACAGCTAGAGGAAAAAGGTGCTCCATACTGCCGCTCAGTGGGATTCCTTGGGAGTAACGCACAAAGTCATTTTTTGTAACAAAGTATTACAATTTCCAATCCAATGTATATCTTGTATAGTATTCATTGATTACTCTTTTCAATGATCTGTTGGTTACAGGATAGTGATATTTCTAGGTTATACAAAGTGATATCAGTACAGTGTCAGTTATCACTCCTTGTACAACCAACTTCAAAATCTGATGAATGTATGTCTTGCATTGAATGTAATTGCTCTTACAGTTGATCTATCATGCTTTTATATAATTGAGTACATATACAATGAAATGAAGCCACCTTCTATACAGCTAGAGGAAAAAGGTGCTCCATACTGCCACTCAGTGGGATTCCTCGGGAGTAACGCAGAAAGTCATTTTGTGTAACAAACTATTACAATTTCCAGACCAATGTATGTCTTGTATAGTATTCATTCATTTCTCTTTTCAATGATCTGTTGGTTACAGGATAGTGATATTTCTAGGTTTTACAAAGTGATATCAGTAGAGTGTCAGTTATCACCCCTTGTACAACCAACTTCAAAATCTGATGAATGTATTTCTTGCATTCAATGTAATTGCTCTTACAGTTGATCTATCATGCTTTTATATAGTTGAGTACATATACAATGAAATGAAGCCAGCTTCTATACAGCTAGAGGAAAAACGTGCTCCATACTGCCACTCAGTCGGATTCCTCGGGAGTAACGCAGAAAGTCATTTTGTGTAACAAACTATTACAATTTACAATCCAATGTATTTCTTGTATAGTATTCATTGATTACTCTTCTGTGATCTCTTGGTTAGACAACAGTGAAATTTCTGGGTTTTACAAAGTCATATCAATACAGTGTCAGTTATGACTCCTTGTACAACCAACTTCAAAATCTGATAAATGTAAGCCTTTCATTCAATGTAATTGCTCTTATAGTCGATATTTCATGCTTTTATATAGTTGAATATATATACAATGAAATGAAGCCACCTTCTATACAGCTAGAGGAAAAAGGTGCTCCATACTGCCGCTCAGTGGGATTCCTCGAGAGTAACCCTGAAAGTCATTTTGTGTAACAAACTATTACTATTTACAATCCAACGTATTTCTTGTATAGTATTCATTGATTACTCTTCTGTGATCTCTTGGTTAGACAACAGTGATATTTCTAGGTTTTACAAAGTGATATCAGTACAGTGTCAGTTATCACCCCTTGTACAACCAACTTCAAAATCTGATGAATGTATTTCTTGCATTCAATGTAATTGCTCTTACAGTTGATCTATCATGCTTTTATATAGTTGAGTACATATACAATGAAATGAAGCCACCTTCTATAGAGCTAGAGGAAAAAGGTCCTCCATACTGCCACTCAGTGGGATTCCTGGGAGTAACACAGAAAGTCATTTTGTGTTACAAACTATTACAATTTACAATCCAATGTATTTCTTGTATAGTATTCATTGATTACTCTTCTATGATCTCTTGGTTAGACAACAGTGACATTTCTACGTTTTACAAACTGATATTAATACAGTGTCAGTTATCATTCCTTGTACAACCAACTTCAAAATCTGATGAATGTATGTCTTGCATTCAATGTAACTGCTCTTACCGTTTCTATATCATGCTTTTATATGGTTGAGTACATATACAATGAAATGAAGCCACCTTCTATACAACTATAGTAAAAAGGTGCTCCATACTGCCACTCAGTGGGATTCCTCGGGAGTAACGCAGAAAGTCATTTTCTGTAACAAACTATTACAATTTACAATTTCTTGTATAGTATTCATTGATTACTCTTTTAAATGATCTGTTGGTTACAGAATAGTGATATTTCAAGTTTTTAGAAAGTGATATCATTACAGAGTCAGTTATCACTCCTTGTACAACCAACTTCAAAATCTGATGAATGTATCTCTGGCATTCAATGTAATTGCTCTTACAATTGATATATCATGCTTTTACATGAGTGAGTAGATATACAATGAAATGAAGCTACCTTCTATTACCATACTTTGTAATCATCATATATATCAATACAGTGTCAGTTATCACTCCTTGTACAACCAACTTCAAAATCTGATGAATGAATGTCTTGCATTCAATGTAACTGCTCTTACAGTTGCTATATCATGCTTTTATATGGTTGAGTAAATATACAATGAAATGAAGCCACCTACTAAACAACTATAGTAAAAAAGGTGCTCCATACTGCCACTCAGTGGGATTCCTTGGGAGTAACGCACAAAGTCATTTTGTGTTACAAACTATTACAATATACAATTTCTTGTATAGTATTCATTGATTAATCTTTTCAATGATCTCTTGGTTACAGGATAGTGATATTTCTAGGTTTCACAAGGTGATATCAGTACAGTGTCAGTTATCACTCCTTGTACAACCAACTTCAAAATCTGATGAATGTATGTCTTGCATTCAATGTAATTGCTCTTACAGTTGATATAACATGCTGTTACATGATTGAGTACATATACAATGAAACGAAGCCACCTTCTATACAGCTAGAGGACAAAGGTTCCCCATACAGCCACTCAGTGGGATTCCTCGGGAGTAACACAGAAAATCATTTTGTGTAACAAACTATTACAATTTACAATCCAATGTATTTAATTGATTACTCTTCTGCGATCTTTTGGTTAGGCAACAGTTAAATTTCTAGGTTTTACAAAGTGATATCAATACAGAGTCAGTTATCACTCTTTGTACAACCAACTTCCAAATCTGATGAATGTATGTCTTCCATTCAATGTAATTGCTCTTACAGTTGGTATATCATGCTTTTATATGGTTGAGTACATATGCAATGAAATGAAGCCACCTTCTATACAGCTAGAGGAAAAAGGTGCTCCATACTGCCGCTCAGTGGGATTCCTTGGAAGTAACGCACAAAGTCATTTTTGTAACAAAGTATTACAATTTCCAATCCAATGTATATCTTGTATAGTATTCATTGATTACTCTTTTCAATGATCTGTTGGTTACAGGATAGTGATATTTCTAGGTTTTACAAAGTGATATCAGTACAGTGTCAGTTATCACTCCTTGTACAACCAACTTCAAAATCTGATGAATGTATGTCTTGCATTCAATGTAATTGCTCTTACAGTTGATCTATCATGCTTTTATATAGTTGAGTACATATACAATGAAATGAAGCCACCTTCTATACAGCTAGAGGAAAAAGGGTTCTCCATACTGCCACTCAGTGGGATTCCTCGGGAGTAACGCAGAAAGTCATTTTGTGTAACAAACTATTACAATTTCCAGACCAATGTATGTCTTGTATAGTATTCATTCATTACTCTTTTCAATGATCTGTTGGTTACAGGATAGTGATATTTCTAGGTTTTACAAAGTGATATCAGTACAGTGTCAGTTATCACTCCTTGTACAACCAACTTCAAAATCTGATGAATGTATTTCTTGCATTCAATGTAATTGCTCTTACAGTTGATCTATCATGCTTTTATATAGTTGAGTACATATACAATGAAATGAAGCCACCTTCTATACAGCTAGAGGAAAAACGTGCTCCATACTGCCACTCAGTCGGATTCCTCGGGAGTAACGCAGAAAGTCATTTTGTGTAACAAACTATTACAATTTACAATCCAATGTATTTCTTGTATAGTATTCATTGATTACTCTTCTGTGATCTCTTGGTTAGACAACAGTGAAATTTCTAGGTTTTACAAAGTGATATCAATACAGTGTCAGTTATCACTCCTTGTACAACCAACTATAAAATCTGATGAATGTATGTCTTGCATTCAATGTAATTGCTCTAACAGTTGATATATCATGCTGTTCTCTGGTTGAGTACATATACAATGAAATGAAGCCACCTTCTATACAGCTAAAGGAAAAAGGTGCTCCATACTGCCTCTCAGTGGGATTCCTCGGGAGTAATGCAGAAAGTCATTTTGTGTAACAAACTATTACAATTTACAATCCAATGTATTTCTTGTATAGTATTCATTGATTACTCTTCTGTGATCTCTTGGTTAGACAACAGTGAAATTTCTAGGTTTTACAAAGTGATATCAATACAGTGTCAGTTATCACTCCTTGTACAACCAACTTCAAAATCTGATGAATGTATGTCTTGCATTCAATGTAATTGCTCTAACAGTTGATATATCATGCTGTTCTCTGGTTGAGTACATATACAATGAAATGAAGCCACCTTCTATACAGCTAAAGGAAAAAGGTGCTCCATACTGCCTCTCAGTGGGATTCCTCGGGAGTAATGCAGAAAGTCATTTTGTGTAACAAACTATTACAATTTACAATCCAATGTATTTCTTGTATAGTATTCATTGATTACTCTTCTGTGATCTCTTGGTTAGACAACAGTGAAATTTCTAGGTTTTACAAAGTGATATCAATACAGTGTCAGTTATCACTCCTTGTACAACCAACTTCAAAATCTGATAAATGTAAGCCTTTCATTCAATGTAATAGCTCTTATAGTCGATATTTCATGCTTTTATATGGTTGAATACATATACAATGAAATGAAGCCACCTTCTATACAGCTAGAGGAAAAAGGTGCTCCATACTGCCGCTCAGTGGGATTCCTCGAGAGTAACCCTGAAAGTCATTTTGTGTAACAAACTATTACTATTTACAATCCAACGTATTTCTTGTATAGAATTCATTGATTACTCTTCTGTGATCTCTTGGGTAGACAACAGTGAAATTTCTAGGTTTTTCAAAGTGATATCAATTCAGTGTCGGTTATCACTCCTTGTACAATCAATTTCAAAATCTGATGAATGTATGTCTTGCATTCAATGTAATTGCTCTTACAGTTGATATATCATGCTGTTCTCTTGTTGAGTACATATACAATGAAATGAAGCCACCTTCTATACAGCTAAAGGAAAAAGGTGCTGCATACTGCCGCTCAGTGGGATTCCTCGAGAGTAATGCAGAAAGTCATTTTGTGTAACAAACTATTACAATTTACAATCCAATGTATTTCTTGTATAGTATTCATTGATTACTCTTTTCAATGATCTGTTGGTTACAGGATAGTGATATTTCTAGGTTTTACAAAGTGATATCAGTACAGTGTCAGTTATGACTCCTTGTACAACCAACTTCAAAATCTGATGAATGTATTTCTTGCATTCAATGTAATTGCTCTTACAGTTGATCTATCATGCTTTTATATACTTGAGTACATATACAATGAAATGAAGCCAGCTTCTATACAGCTAGAGGAAAAAGGTGCTCCATACTGCCACTCAGTGGGATTCCTCGGGAGTAACGCAGAAAGTCATTTTTTATAACAAACTATTACAATTTACAATCCAATGTATTTCTTGTATAGTATTCATTGATTACTCTTCTGTGATCTCTTGGTTAGACAGCAGTGAAATTTCTACGTTTTACAAAGTGACATCAATGCAGTGTCAGTTATGACTCTCTGTACAACCAACTTCAATATCTGATGAATGTATGTCTTGCATTCAATGTAATTGCTCTTACAGTTGATCTATCATGCTTTTATATAGTTGAGTACATATAAAATGAAATGAAGCCAGCTTCTATACAGCTAGAGGAAAAAGGTGCTCCATACTGCCACTCAGTGGGATTCCTCGAGAGTAACCCTGAAAGTCATTTTGTGTAACAAACTATTACTATTTACAATCCAATGTATTTCTTGAATAGTATTCATTGATTACTCTTCTGTGATCTCTTGGTTAGACAACAGTGAAATTTCTAGGTTTTACAAAGTGATATCATTACAGTGTCAGTTATCACTCCTTGTACAACCAACTTCAAAATCTGATAAATCTCTTTCATTCAATGTAATAGCTCTTATAGTCGATATTTCATGCTTTTATATGGTTGAATACATATACAATGAAATGAAGCCACATTCTATACAGCTAGAGGAAAAAGGTGCTCCATACTGCCGCTCAGTGGGATTCCTCGAGAGTAACCCTGAAAGTCATTTTGTGTAACAAACTATTACTATTTACAATCCAATGTATTTCTTGAATAGTATTCATTGATTACTCTTCTGTGATCTCTTGGTTAGACAACAGTGAAATTTCTAGGTTTTACAAAGTGATATCCATACAGTGTCAGTTATCACTCCTTATACAACCAACTTCAAAATCTGATGAATGTATGTCTTGCATTCAATGTAATTGCTCTTACAGTTGATATATCATGCTGTTCTCTTATTGAGTACATATACAATGAAATGAAGCCACCTTCTATACAGCTAAAGGAAAAAGGTGCTCCATACTGCCACTCAGTGGGATTCCTCGGGAGTAACGCAGAAAGTCATTTTGTGAAACAAACTATTACAATATACAATTTCTTGTATAGTATTCATTGATTACTCTTTTCAGTGATCTGTTGATTACAGGATAGTGATATTTCTAGGTTTTACCAAGTGATATCAGTACAGTGTCAATTACCACTCCTTGTACAACCAACTTCAAAATCTGATGAATGTGTATCTTGCATTCAATGTAATTGCTCTTACAGTTGATATATCATGCTTTTACATGATTGAGTACATATACAATGAAATGAAGCCACCTTCTATACAACTATAGGAAAAAGGTGCTCCATACTGCCACTCAGTGGGATTCCTCGGGAGTAACGCAGAAAGTCATTTTTTGTAACAAAGTATTACAATTTACAATCCAATGTATTTCTTGTATAGTATTCATTGATTACTCTTCTGTGATCTCTTGGTTAGACAACAGTGAAATTTCTACGTTTTACAAAGTGACATCAATACAGTGTCAGTTATGACTCCCTGTACAACCAACTTCAAAATCTGATGAATGTATGTCTTGCATTCAATGTAATTGCTCTTACAGTTGATCTATCATGCTTTTATATAGTTGAGTACATATAAAATGAAATGAAGCCAGCTTCTATACAGCTAGAGGAAAAACGTGTTCCATACTGCAACTCAGTGGGATTCCTCAAGAGCAACGCAGAAAGTCATTTTGTGTAACAAACTATTACAATTTAGAATCCAATGTTTTTCTTGTATAGTATTCATTGATTACTCTTTTCAATGATCTGTTGGTTACAGGATAGTGATATTTCTAGGTTTTACAAAGTGATATCAGTACAGTGTCAGTTATCACTCCTTGAACAACCAGCTTCAAAATCTGATGAATGTATGTCTTGCATTCAATGTAATTGCTATTACAGTTGATATATCATGCTTTTATATGGTTGTGTGTGTATACAATGAAATGAAGCCACCTTCTATACAGCTAAAGGAAAAAGGTGCTCCATACTGCCACTCAGTGGGATTCCTCGGGAGTAACGCAGAAAGTCATTTTCTGTTACAAACTATTACAATTTCCAATCCAATGTATTTCTTGTATACTATTCATTGATTACTCTTCTGTGATCTCTTGGTTAGACA
Source organism: Lepidodactylus listeri (assembly GCA_029233225.1). Taxonomy (NCBI): domain Eukaryota; kingdom Metazoa; phylum Chordata; class Lepidosauria; order Squamata; family Gekkonidae; genus Lepidodactylus; species Lepidodactylus listeri. Next base: position 139,243,196 of record JARCFY010000005.1, on the reverse strand, counting down.
TCAGTGAAATTTCTAGGTTTTACGAAGTGATATCAATACAGTGTCAGTTATCACTCCTTGTACAACCAACTTCAAAATCTGATAAATGTAAGTCTTTCATTCAATGTAATTGCTCTTATAGTCGATATATCATGCTGTTCTATGGGTGACTACATATACAATGAAATAAAGCCACCTTCTATACAGCTAGAGGAAAAAGGTGCTCCATAGTGCCGCTCAATGGGATTCCTCGGGAGTAACGCAGAAAGTCATTTTTTGTAACAAACTATTACAATTTTGAAACCAATGTATTTCTTGTATAGTATTCATTGATTAGTCTTTTCAATGATCTGTTGGTTACAGGATAGTGATATTTCTAGGTTTTACAAAGTGATATCAGTACAGTGTCAGTTATCACTCCTTGAACAACCAACTTCACAATCTGATGAATGTATGTCTTCCATTCAATATAATTCTCTTACAGTTTATATATCATGCTTTTATATGGTTGAGTACATATACAATGAAATGAAGCCACCTTCTATACAACTAGAGTAAAAAGGTGCTCCATACTGCCACTCAGTGGGATTCCTCGGGAGTAACGCAGAAAGTCATTTTGTGTAACAAAATATTACAATTTACAATCCAAAGTATTTCTTGTATAGTATTCATTGATTACTCTTCTGTGATCTCTTGGTTAGACAAAAGTGAAATTTCTAGGTTTTACAAAGTGATACCAATACAGTGTCAGTTATCACTCCTTGTACAACCAACTTCAAAATCTGATAAATGTAAGTCTTTCATTCAATGTAATTGCTCTTATAGTCGATATATCACGCTGTTCTATTGGTGACTACATATACAATGAAATGAAGCCTCCTTCTATACTGCTAGAGAAAAAAGGTGCTCCATACTGCCGCTCAGTGGGATTCCTCGGGAGTAACCCAGAAAGTCATTTTGTGTAACAAAGGCTGAGGACAGACTGGCAATCTGAAGCGGAGGCAAAGCGGAGGGAACTGGAGCGGGGGAAAAAAACCATGGAGCTGGCCGTTCACACTGGCCAGAGCAATGCGGATCAGCGGTGATACTGAGCGTTCAGACTTCCACGGAGCGTTCAGACTGCTGCATAGCCAGCGCGCACGGCTCGCGCGCCGCTGCACCTTTTTTTGTTTTCCTTTGATGTTTTTCGCATGTGCTCACATGCGCACATGCGCAAAACTTTTTGCCGGTGCGTCCACACTTCCTCCGGATGCCTCCCGCTTCTTCCAGTTCACACTGTTTGGAAGCGGGAGGCATATGGAGGAAGACCCCTGAACACCGGGAAAAACCGGTGTCCGGGTAAAGCGAAAGGAAAGCGACTTGGAGACGGGTAAGTACGCAACGTAGCCGACGGACAGATGCGCATGTCTGAACATGGTCCTTTCATCCATTTGCGAAGCGTGCCTGCCCCGCTTTAGATTGCCAGTCTGTCCTCAGCAAAAATATTACAATTTACAATCCAATGTATTTCTTGTATAGTATTCATTGATTACTCTTCTGCGATCTCTTGGTTAGACAACAGTAAAATTTCTAGGATTTAAGAACTGATATCAATACAGTGTCAGTTATCACTCCTTGTACAACCAACTTCAAAATCTGATGAATGTATGTCTTGCATTCAATGTCATTGCTCTTACTGTTGATATATCATGCTTTTATATGGTTGAGTACATATACAATGAAATGAAGCCACCTTCTTGTATTGTATTCATTGATTACTCTTTTCAATGATCTGTTGGTTACAGGATAGTGAGATTTCTAGGTTTTAAAAAGTGATATCAGTACAGTGTCAGTTATCACTCCTTGTACAACTAACTTCGAAATCTGATGAAGGTATATCTATTACAAACTATTACTCGGGAAAGTCATTTTGAGTAACAAACTATTACAATTTACAATCCAATGTATTTCTTGTATAGTATACATTGATTACTCTTCTGTGATCTCTTGGTTAGGCAACAGTGAAATTTAAAGGTTTTACAAAGTGATATCAGTACAGTGTCAGTTATCACTCCTTGTACTACCAACTTTAAAATCTGATGAATGTATGTCTTGCATTCAATGTAATTGCTCTTACAGTTGATCTATCATGCTTTTATATAGTTGAGTACATATACAATGAAATGAAGCCACCTTCTATACAGCTAGAGGAAAAAGGTGCTCCATACTGCCACTCAGTGGGATTCCTCGGGAGTAACGCAGAAAGTCATTTTGTGTAACAAACTATTATAATTTCCAGACCAATGTATGTCTTGTATAGTATTCATTCATTACTCTTTTCAATGATCTGTTGGTTACAGGATAGTGATATTTCTAGGTTTTACAAAGTGATATCAGTACAGTGTCAGTTATCACTCCTTGTACAACCAACTTCAAAATCTGATGAATGTATGTCTTGCATTCAATGTAATTGCTCTTAAAGTTGATATATCAGGCTTTTATATGATTGAGTACATATACAATGAAATGAAGCCACCTTCTATAGAGCTGAAGGAAAAAGGTGCTCTATACTGCCACTCAGTGGGATTCCTCGGGAGTAACGCAGAAAGTCATTTTGTGTAACAAACTATTACAATTTACAATCCAATGTATTTCTTCTATAGTATTCATTGATTACTCTTCTGTGATCTCTTGATTAGACAGCAGTGAAATTTCTAGGTTTTACAAAGTGATATCAGTACAGTGTCAGTTATCACTCCTTGTACAACCAACTTCAAAATCTGATAAATGTATGTCTTACATTCAATGTAATTGCTCTTACAGTTGATATATTATGCTTTTATATGGTTGAGTACATATATAATGAAATGAAGCCACCTTCTATATAGCTAGAGCAGGGGTGGGCAATTTTTTTTTCGCTCGGGGGCCACTTTGTGGGAGCGGAGGTTAGCGGAGGGCCGCACCTTTTAAAATGATTGCATTCATTACTTAACTTTGCATTTCAGAAAAGGTATAAATTGTATCATAAAAATCAATAAGTATAAATTAAATAATATAGTGGTAGTTTTATTCAATTTATTTATTGTCCTAATTTCATATCATCTATAGCTGCAGGCATATTTAATTTTAGAATCAGTTTAATGAGACAAATGTTCCCTATCACAGTCACGTGGCCGACTGTCTTGGCGGGCCGCAAAACACTCTGTGGCGGGCCGCATGTGGACCCCGGGCCGCTATTTGCCCACCCCTGAGCTAGAGGAAAAAGGTGCTCTATACTGCCACTCAGTGGGATTCCTCGGGAGTAGCCCAGAAAAACATTTTTTGTAACAAACCATTAGAATTTACAATCCAATGTATTTCTTGTATAGTATTCATTGATTACTCTTTTCAATGATCTGTTGGTTACAGGATATTTATATTTCTAGGTTTTACAAAGTGATATCAGTACAGTGTCAGTTATCACTCCTTGTACAACCAACTTCAAAATCTGATGAATGTATGTCTTGCATTGAATGTAATTGCTCTTACAATTGATATATCATGCTGTTCTCTGGTTGAGTACATATACAATTAAATGAAGCCACCTTCTATACAGCTAGAGGAAAAGGGTGCTCCGTACTGCCGTTCAGTGGGATTCCTCGGGAGTAACGCATAAAGTCATTTTGTGTAACAAACTATTACAATTTACAATCCAATGTATTTCTTGTATAGTATTCATTGATTACACTTTTCAATGATCTGTTGGTTACAGGATAGTGATATTTCTAGGTTTTACAAAGTGATATCAATACAGTGTCAGTTATCCCTCCTTGTACAACCAACTTCAAAATCTGATGAATGTATGTCTTGCATTCATTGTAATAGCTCTTACAGTTGATATATCATGCTTTTATATGGTTGAGTACATATGCAATGAAATGAAGCCACCTTCTATACAGCTGGAGGAAAAAGGTGCCTCGTACTGCCGCTCAGTGGGATTCCTCAGGAGTAACGCAGAAAGTCATTTTGTGTAACAAACTATTACAATTTACAATCCAATGTATTTCTTGTACAGTTTTCATTGAGTACTCTTTTCAATGATCTGTTGGTTACAGGATAGTGATATTTCTAGGTTTTACAAAGTGATATCAGTACAGTGTCAGTTATCATTCCTTGTACAACCAACTTCACAATCTAATGAATGTATGTCTTGCATTCAATGTAATTGCTCTTACAGTTGATATATCATGCTTTTATATGGTTGAGTACATATTGTCAGGATCCTAACAAAGGTTTTCTCTGTGCTTCAAATGATTAGTCCCTATGTATTAGATGCTGCATTATAATTGTAACCTCTTTGCTATCTGTCCCTGCAAGGAATGTAATCCCCCTCCACCCCATGGTTTATTGCTGTCAGTTTATTACTCCTAGGAGCTCTGTTCATTGTAACCATCCTGCCCGGGAAAGTGGCGACTGCATATTTTCACACTTCATGCAAGGCCATTCGGACCTCATCCTCCTCCGGCATTCCTCTCCTCCCCGGCAGTGGAGACACAGAACTTTTCTTATCGCCGTGTGAAGACCTTGGAGAGCCATCTGTTATGCAGAGGCCGGACACATCTGAAGGGGCTAATTCACCCAAGGAAATTTACACTTTAACACCTCACCTTTTTTCCTGTGGGAAGCAAACGGTCAAGGGACTTTTAGCCCACGGTTTTTCTCTTTGCATGATTGGTTACCTATGGGGAATTCAAATTGTACTGAGGGGTATATTAGGTCTGTCTTTCCTGTATACCTCATCTCAAACAAACTTCCGAGGACCTGTGATGTAGTAATTGGAAATAAAGAACTCTGTTTCATCAACAAAGGTCTGATCCTTGACTGCATAGAGCAGAAGCCTCACAGATTGTTTGAGATCTGTGACTGGGACTTGGCCGTTCCTGACCATGTCAGACGACTGTATCCTTCCCATCCCTACAACCGAAGGAGAGCCGGTGACCCCAGGAGACCAGGGTTCCGGGGCGGGTGGAGGTGGAGAACCCGAGAAGCCGGTGAATACAGCTCAAAGGGCTCACTTCATCCCACGGCAACACCCCCACCCGTCTCAGACCCTGAAGTACTCATGGGCCGAGTTCGGACGTGGGACAGTCGACTCGTGGGTCCACGATCGGAGGGGAATGTGCGTCTCGGTCCCTGGGGACCGCACCGGGCTCGGACGCCCGAGCCTCCTAGAGGACGAGAGAGAGTTGTGCCTGGGAGGCGATTGGAGGTTCCCGCTACAGGACGAGGAGCAGGGCGCGATCTACGGAGCCAACCTGTATTGGGAAGACCCGAGTCGGGATTTGGATCGCATGATGGAAGATATGCGGATGCAGATCACCGCGGAATTGAGAGAGGTGGTGATGGACATGCAGCATCAACTTCAAGATGCCCTAGCCGCTATTCAGATAGCTCGGCCAGCACCAGCCGGGGGTGGAATACCGGCTGGAGGAGCCCCACCGCAGCCGGGGCCGCCGGGAGGAGCCCCCGCTGGGGTTGTTCCACAGCAGGTCCCAGTGCCGGTCCCAGCTCCCATTCCGGCCCCAGCGCCCGTCCCATTGGAGCGAATGATCTGGCAGGCCCCGAACGATCCGCTGATGGTTACGTTCGATGGGGACCCAGAGAAGGTATGGTTCTTCATCATCAAGATCGAGAGGTTTCTGGATGCCTGGGGACACCTCTACCCCACCGAGAGGGATCGAGTTGGCTACATCGGGTCCAAACTGTGAGACACCGCTAGTGACTGGTATGTGAGTCTGCACAACCCCTCAGGACAAGAATTGCGGTCCATGAACAACTTTATGTGGGCCCTCAGACAACACTATGAGGACCCCCTGGGGGAGGAGAAGGCGCGGAATCAACTGCGGAAGCTGGTCCAGGGGAGGTCCTCTGTGAGAGAGTACACTGACCAGTTCTGGCGCATAGCGGCCAAGATCCAAGGTTGGACCCAAGATCTCTTCATAGAGAAGTATCGGGAGGGTCTGAACCCCGAGATCTACGAGACGGTCTTGCGAGGCGGAAGGCCAGGATCCCTAGCAACGTGGATGAGAGCGGCGGCCAACATAGAGGAGCGTTTCACCCTCATCAAGATGGGGACCTCCGCGACTGCTCAAGCCAAAGCCACCCAAAAGACGAAGACCAAGCCCAGCATCCAAGAGGTACAGGATAACCGCTTCAGGCAAGGACTCTGCATGAAGTGCGGGGAGAGTGGCCACTTTGCCTCGGCGTGTCCCCATGGAAGTGGAAAAGCACCCAAGACCTCCACCCTGGTGGCAGGAAGTACTCCGAGCAAAGGAAAGACCTCGTTTAAACCCCGGGCCTTACAGCTGGAAGGGGCAATGAGCAAGCAAGGGGAGCTGGAGCTGACCGAAGCGCAGATGCCGGGAAACTCCAACGACCTGCAGTAAATGGCGCAGAACTGCAGGACCCTAATTCCGACACGCCATCTCCGGTGAGCATCCCCGGCCCCTTATTGTACATGGTAGTGACTGTGATAGTCCCTGGGACTGGGACTCATGTGCGGGTTCGTGCCCTCATTGACTCGGGGCGTGCCAGAGACCTAATGAGCCCCTTAGTAGTAGATGGGTTGGCACCCAAGGTGAACCCTTTAGGAGAACCACTCACGTTCATGCAGATGGACGGTTCAGAAATGAAGGAGGCGTGCGTGGCAGAGACTGAATTACTGATAGTGGGGACGGGGGAACATTGGGAAAAAAGAGCTTTTGTTATCACCCCCAACACCCAATTCCCCATGGTGTTGGGAAGCCCGTGGTTGAGTTCCCACGACCCGTACATCAAATGGAGCGAGGGGAAAATCTCGTGGGTGGACGAAAAGTGTCACCACCACAAATGGGACCCGGGATGGGGAACAGGACCTCCGGCCCCTCTTCGAGCAGCTGCTCTCACGGCCGCGCCATCCCAGGTGCCTAAAGAGTATCGGGACTTGATGGAGGTGTTTAGCGAGACTGAGGTGGATGAACTTCCCCCCCATCGGCTATTGGACTGTGCCATTGAGCTGCTCCTGGGGGAGAAGTTACCCAAAGGGAAGCTATATTCCATGAGCCCTTCTGAACAAGAGGAGTTGAGAAAATTTTTAGACAAGAACTTGGAGAGGGGTTTCATCCGCCCGGCCAAATCCCCTTTTGCAGCGCCCGTCCTATTCAGGAAAAAGAAAGATGGGGGGCTGCGGCTGTGCATGGACTACCGCGGCTTGAATGCTGTGTCGGTTTCGAATGCCTACCCCTTTCCGCTCATAAAAGATCTGTTGACGGAGGCGGCTAAAGGAAAAGTGTTTACTAAACTAGATCTACGAGATGCTTACTTTCGGGTGCGCATTCGGGAGGGAGATGAATTTAAGACTGCTTTTAACACCCCACTGGGACAGTTCGAGTACCTGGTGATGCCATTCGACTTAAGTGGCGCTCCGGGAGTTTTTATGAGTTTGATAAATGAAGTGCTGCACAAGCATTTATTTAAAGGGGTGTTATGTTACTTAGATGATATCTTGATTTATTCTGCTGATAAGAAGTCGCATGAAAAGTTGGTCAGAGAAGTGCTCTCCACCTTGCTAAAAAATCAATTCTACGCAAAACTCTCTAAATGCGAATTTAACCATGAGGAGGTGGACTTCTTGGGGTACCGCATCTCCCAGAGAGGGCTGGAAATGGACCCTGCCAAAGTGGAGGCGGTAGTGAGTGGGAGGCACCCCGAACTAGGAAGCAGTTACAGAGCCTCTTGGGGTTTTGCAACTTTTACCGGACCTTCTTAAAGGACTTTGCTACAGTCACCCTCCCATTGACGGAGCTCCTAAAAACCAAGGGGAGGGGCCCCGGGGCAGGGAAACCCGGGGAGAAGATAGCTTGGTCTGGGAAATGCCAAGAAGCGTTCGAAACCCTGAAAAACCTGTTCACCTCGGAACCAATTCTGGCTCACCCAGATGAGACCAAAGAATTCATGATACATGTCGATGCTTCTGATGTAGCCATGGGAGGGGCCATTCTCCAAAAGGGGAATGATAATAAATTGCACCCTTTGGCTTACCTTTCAAAGAAATTTAACGAGACGGAGAGAAATTGGTCCGTGTGGGATAAAGAAGCTGCAGCCATCCAGTTAGCTCTGACTACCTGGAGGCACTGGCTAGAGGGGGCGCAAACTCCATTCGAAATCTGGACGGATCACAAAAATTTAGAAGCGTTGCGTACGCAGAGGTCCCTTAATGCCAAGCAACTTTGGTGGGCTGATTTTTTCTTGAAATTCAATTTCGTGCTCAAGCATTTCCCTGGGAAGGCAAATTCGCTAGCAGACGCATTGTCAAGGTTACCCCAACACGAGAGCCAAAGAGAGGAAGTGTTTGATTCTATGTTTTCGCCACAACAGTTGGGAGGTGCGGTCACTACCCGGAGTCAAAGTAAAAAAGTAACTGTGGAGTCATGGGAAGAGAAGTGTGCGGGGCACTACTCTCCGGAAGAGGCGGAGGAGTTAGGGGGAATAGAGGAGTGCTCCTTACGCCCCGACGGTTGCTGGAGCCATGGGGATAAACTGGTAGTGCCAAAAATGCTGAGAAAAGACATTTTACTTGCCTGCCACTCCTCCAAGTTAGCTGGCCACTTTGGTTTTCTAAAGACTCTCAATCTAATCCAACGTCAATTTTGGTGGCCGCGCATGCGCAAAGACGTATCTGACTTCGTTACTGCTTGTCAAACCTGCCTGATGTGCAAAAGGAGGGGGGGAAAGGTCCCAGCACTGTTACATCCATTACCAACCCCCTCTCGCCCCTGGGAAGCAGTGGCTATGGACTTTATTACCAATCTGCCGCCCTCTAAAGGGAAGACAGTTATTTGGGTGGTGGTTGACATGTTCTCCAAGCAGGCTCATTTTACTCCATTCAGACAATTGCCGACGGCAAGAGGGCTAGCTAAGGCGTTCTTCAACCACGTGATCAAATTACACGCTTTCCCTAAGCACGTGGTATCCGATAGAGGCAGCCAGTTCGTTGCCAACTTCTGGCGGGAGCTTTTAAAAATGATGGACATTGAACCGGCCATGAGTTCGGGCTACCATCCAGAGACCAATGGCCAATCTGAGCGCACTAATCAAATATTGGAACAATTTTTGAGATGCTACACTAACTACCATCAGGATAATTGGGTAGAATTATTACCATTCGCAGAGTATAGTTATAACAATGCAGTGCATTCTTCCACTGGAGTCTCTCCTTTCATGGCGGTGGGAGGATTTGAGGGAAAACCCCTACCAACCCTGGCGGAATCATCAGATGGGCCCCCTTCTGATTTCAAGCAGTGGTGGGCAAACCTACAGAATTCGTGGCCATTGATTGCTATGACTCTAAATAAGGCCAAGGAAGACTACAAAAAATATGTTGACAGAGGTCGGGCTGAAGGATGGGATCTCCAACCTGGGGACTCAGTGTACCTCTCTACCAAGAATATACATGGTCTGCAACCGAGCAGGAAACTAGGATGGAAATATGTGGGGCCGTATAAGGTGTTGCGCAAAATATCTGATGTGTCGTTTGAACTAGAATTACCTAAGTCATTGAGCTCTGTGCATCCTGTTTTTCATTTCAGCTTGCTGAAGAAGAATCCTGGGCCGAATGCATGGCACCCAACTCCTCCGACTCCTCCTCCACTGATGAAGGAGGGGGCAGCTCATTATGAAATCTCTGAAATCCTTGACTCAAAATTGCGTAGGGGTCGTTTGATGTATCTAGTGAAATGGGTAGATTTTGGTCCTGAATTGAATGAGTGGGTCTTATCTGATAATGTACATGCTCCTAAACTGCTTAAAGCTTTCCATAAATGCTTTCCTGATAAGCGGGGTTAAAATGTGTTTTTCAGGTGGCAGTGTGTCAGAATCTCAGGATCTCAACAAAGGTTTTCTCTGTGCTTCAAATGATTAGTCCCTATGTATTAGATGCTGCATTATAATTGTAACCTCTTTGCTATCTGTCCCTGCAAGGAATGTAATCCCCCTCCACCCCATGGTTTATTGCTGTCAGTTTATTACTCCTAGGAGCTCTGTTCATTGTAACCATCCTGCCCAGGAAAGTGGCGACTGCATATTTTCACACTTCATGCAAGGCCATTCGGACCTCATCCTCCTCTGGCATTCCTCTCCTCCCCGGCAGTGGAGACACAGAACTTTTCTTATCACCGTGTGAAGACCTTGGAGAGCCATCTGTTATGCAGAGGCCGGACACATCTGAAGGGGCTAATTCACCCAAGGAAATTTACACTTTAACACCTCACCGTTTTTCCTGTGGGAAGCAAACGGTCAAGGGACTTTTAGCCCACGGTTTTTCTCTTTGCGTGATTGGTTACCTATGGGGAATTCAAATTGTACTGAGGGGTATATTAGTTCTGTCTTTCCTGTATACATAATCTCAAACAAACTTCCGAGGACCTGTGATGTAGTAATTGGAAATAAAGAACTCTGTTTCATCAACAAAGGTCTGATCCTTGACTGCATAGAGCAGAAGCCTCACACATATACAATGAAATTAAGTTAAGTGTCTTTAAAAATCCAAAATGCCCTGCTAATTTAGAGGAATGACACGTCAGCAAAATGTCTTTCCTCCTGCTTCGGGGTACCACCAGTTTGTCCCCATGGTACCAGCACTTATTTTCCCGGAGGGAGCAGTCTCCTAAGGTCTCTAGTTCTTTGACTTCTTCCGGGGAGTAATCCCCCCCCAGTTGCTTCCCCCCGGCTCGACCGCCACCTGCTTACTCTGACTCCTGGTGGTCACCGCTCCTCCCAGCTGCTGGGGGGAGAACATGGAGTCGAACACCTCCTCCTTTAAACTTTCGTGCTGGGGCAATCGGGATAGTGCGTCTGCTAACGAGTTGGCCTTCCCGGGGAAGTGTTTAAGCACAAAATTGAACTTTGAGAAAAAATCTGCCCATCGGAGCTGCTTCGCATTCAGAGATCTCTGGGTGCACAACGCTTCTAGGTTTTTGTGATCCGTCCAAATTTCAAAAGGGGTCTGCGCTCCCTCCAGCCAATGCCGCCAAGTGGTGAGGGCCAGTCAGATGGCTGCTGCTTCTTTGTCCCATACTGACCAATTTCTCTCTGTCTCGTTAAATTTTTTCGAGATGTAGGCAAGAGGGTGCAGCTTCCCATCCGGCCCTTTCTGCAGGATGGCCCCCCCCATGGCCACATCTGATGCGTCTACATGAACTACAAATTCCTTGGTCTCATCAGGGTGAGCCAAGATGGGCTCCGAGGTGAAAGGAGTCTTAAGAGTTTTGAATGCCTTCTGGCATTCTCCAGTCCAGGCTATTCTCTCCCTGGGCTTCCCCGCTTCTGGGCCCCTCCCCTTGGTTTTTAGCAATTCAGTCAGCGGGAGGGTGACTGTAGCAAAGTCTTTTATGAAGGTGCGGTAGAAGTTACAAAATCCCAAAAGACTCTGGAGTTGTTTTCTCATCCGGGGGGCTTCCCACTGAACCACAGCCTCTACCTTGGCCAGGTCCATCTCCAGTCCCTTCTGAGAAATGCGGTACCCTAGGAAATCCACGGAATCCTGATGGAATTCACATTTCGACAATTTTGCATATAACTGATTTTTCAACAGGGTGGAGAGCACTTCCCGGACCAACTGCACATGTTCTTTCTTATCAGTAGAGTAGATCAAGATATCATCTAAGTAACATAACACCCCTTTGAATAAATGCTTGTGCAACACTTCATTTATTAAACTCATAAAGACCCCGGGCGCGCCACTCAAACCGAACGGCATCACCAGGTATTCGAACTGTCCCAATGGTGTATTAAATGCAGTCTTGAACTCATCTCCCTCCCTGATGCGCACCCGGAAATATGCGTCACGGAGATCCAACTTAGTGAACACTTTCCCCTTGGCCGCCTCCGTTAACAAATCTTTAATAAGGGGAAGGGGGTAGGCGTTGGAAGCAGACACCGCATTCAGTCCTCTGTAGTCCGTGCACAAGCATAGCCCCCCGTCTTTCTTTTTCCGGAACAGAACAGGGGCCGCGAAGGGGGACTTAGCGGGGCGGATGAAGCCGTGCTCCAAATTCTTGTCTAGGAATTTCCTTAGCTCCTCCCGCTCCGGAGGACTCATGGAGTAAAGCTTCCCCTTTGGTAGTTTCTCGCCCGGGATTAGCTCTATGGCACAGTCCGATAGCCTGTGGGGGGGTAGTTCGTCTGCTTCGGTCTCACTGAACACTCCCATTAAGTCTCGATATTCCCTGGGGATGGCCGCGGGCACCAGAGTGAGTGCCGCCGCCCGGAGAGGTGCCGGGGGTCCTGGCCCCCACCCCATGTCCCATTTGTGGTCTTGGCACTTTTCATCCACCCAGGAGATCTTCCCCTCACTCCACTTGATATAGGGGTCGTGGGAGCTTAACCAGGGGCTCCCCAACACCATAGGGAATTGGGTGTTGGGGGTGATGACAAAAGCTCTTTTCTCCCAATGTTCCCCCGTCCCCACAATTAGTCTCTCGGTCTCTGCCACACACGCCTCTTTCATTTCCGAACCGTCCATTTGCGTGAACGTGAGGGGCTCCCCCAACGGGGCGACCTTAGGTCCCAATCCCTCCACTACTAGAGGGCTAATCAAGTCCCGGGCACACCCAGAGTCAATTAGTGCTCGGACCCGGACATGAGTCCCGGTCCCGGGGGCTATTACAGTCACTACCATATACAATAAGGGGCCAGGGATGCTCACCGGAGATGGCGCATTGTGGATAGGGACCTGCAGTTCTGCGCCGCTCACTGCAGGCTGTTGGAGTTTCCCGACATCTGCGCTTCCGTCAGCTCCAGCTCTCCCTGCTCGCTCGCTGCCCCTTCCAGCTGTAGAGCCCGGGGTTTGAACGAGGTCTTCCCTTTATTAGGGGTGCTCCCGGCCACCGGGGTGGAGGTCTTCGGAACCTTTCCCCCTCCCCGGGGGCACGCTGAGGCGAAGTGACCACTCTCCCCACATCGCATGCAGAGCCCCTGCTTGAAGCGGGCATCCCGGATCTCTTGCAGGTTGGGCTTGGGTTTCGCCTTCTGAGCCGCCTTGGCTTGGGTCATTGCTGAAGTTCCCATCTTGATGAGGGTGAAGTGCTCTTCCACATCCGTGGCCGCTCTCATCCGGGCGGCCAACGATCCGGGTCTTCCCCCTCGCAGCACCGTCTCGTACACCTCGTGGCTCAGGCCCTCCCGGTACTTTTCAATGAACAGGTCTTGGGTCCAGCCACGAATCTTGGCCGCGATGCGCCGGAACTTGTCAGTGTAGTCCCTCACCGAGGACCGCCCTTGGGTCAGCCTCCGCAGTTGGTTCAGGGCTTTTTCTTCTCCCAAGGGGTCCTCGTAGTGGTGTCGGAGGGCCCACATGAAGTTATTCACTGAGTGCAACTCAGGCCCGGGGGCGTTGTGCAGGCTCACGTACCAGTCGCTGGCAGTGTCCCTCAGCTTGGACCCAATGTAGCCAATCCAGTCCCTCTCGGTGGGGTAGAGGTGCCCCCATGTGTCTAGGAACCGCTCGATCTCTAGTAGGAAGAACCGCAACTTCTCGGGGTCCCCATCGAAAGTAGCCGTCAACGGATCAGGGGGGCCGGGCGAACCATCGGCCCTGCCAGCATGGGGACCGGCGCAGGTATGGGTGCAGGCACTGGGCAAGGAACGGGCTGAGGGACCTGCGGTGGCACTTGCAGCGGCACTTGCACGGGGACTCCTCCGGGAGGAACCACCAGTTGCTGGACTCCCCCTGCGGGGGGACCTACCCCGGCCAGGGCTGGGCGAGCTGCTTGCATAGCTGTGAGGGCATCCCGGAATTGATACTGCAGATCGAGGGCTAGCTCGCGCAATTCTGTGGTAAGCTGGAACCGCAAATCTCCCATCATCCGGTCCAGGGTTTGAGTCTGGTCTTCCCCGTAGGGATCGGGCCCGTACGGTCCCACTCTCTCTTCTTCCAGGGACGGGGGACACCACTCTCCTCCGTAGGTCATCTCACGCTCGTCTCCCAGGAAACTCGGCTTCCCGCGGTCGATGTGATCCGCCTGGACCGACACCCGTGCCCCTTTCCGATCGTGCACCCAGGAGTCCATGGTCCAACGACCGAAATTGCTCCATGAGTACCTCGGGGTCACGCTCTGATGAGGAGGTGGGCACGGGATGTAGTGAGCCCCTTGAACCGTAGTCACTGGCACTTCGGGCTCCCTGCCGCCCCCTCCACCACCGGCACCCTGGTCCCCCGGGGTTACTGGCTGGTCTTCCGGAGTAGTAGGGATGGGAAGAGTACCGTCGTCCGACATGGTCAGGAACGGCCAGGTCCCAGTCACAGATCTCTGATAATCTGTGAGACTTCTGCTCAAAGTAGTCAAGGATCAGATCTTTGTTGATGAAACACAGTTCTTTATTTCCAATTTCTACATTGGTACAGGTTCTCAGATTATTGTCAGAGATAATGCATATGACAGAAGCAGGTCTATTATACCTTTCAGAACAGTTTGAATTGCCCATAGGTAACCAATCACTAAAGAGGAAAAACGGCGGGCAAAAAGGGTCTCTGGCCGTTTGCTTCCCACAGGAAAGAAAGTGAGGTGTTAAGTTGTAAATTTCCCTTCCCAAACCAGACCCCTTAGATGTAACCATTTCACATAACAATTGCTAGCCTCAAGGCTTTCGCACGTTGATAAGAGATGGGTCCTGTCCTCCCTTGACGTCCCAGCCGGGATGAATGGAATGCGGAGGCAAGAGTGTGAGAGGCCCATTGTTCCCATACTTTGAAGTTGTCATTCTCCCGGGCAGACAGTTACACAAACCACGCCTGGTAAGGGTCATAAACCTGGGGTCACATAGCTTACGTATATACTGGCCAAAGGTAGGGTTACATGGTAGGCATAGGTTACATGGTAGGCATCGGGGCAGCTAGAAACAGGAAGCACGTATACATAGTAGGTACATAATAGAAATCATAGCAACAAGCTCCAGAAAACCCTGTCTGAATCAGCAGATACTGACAATAACTCATACTGTACTGATATCACTTTGTAAAACCTAGAAATATCACTATCCTGTAACCAACAGATCATCGAAAAGAGTAATCAATGAATACTATACAAGAAATTTTATATTGTAATAGTTTGTTACACAAAATGACTTTCTGAGTTACTCCCGAGGAATCCCACTGAGTGGCAGTATGGAGCACCTTTTTACTATAGTTGTATAAAAGGTGGCTTCATTTCGTTCTATATGTACTCAACCATATAAAAGCATGATATAGCAACGGTAAGAGCAGTTACATTGAATGCAAGACATACATTCATCAGATTAGAAGTTGGTTGTACAAGAAGTGATAACTGACACTGTATTGATATCACTTTGAAAAACGTAGAAATTTCACTCTTGTCTAACCAAGAGATCACAGAAGAGTAATCAATGAATACTATACAAGAAATAAATTGGATTGTAAATTGTAATAGTTTCTTACACAAAATGACTTTCTGCATTACACCCGAGGAATCCCACTGAGTGGCAGTATGGAGCACCTTTTTACTATAATTGTATAGAAGGTGGCTTCATTTCATTGTATATGTACTCAACCATATAAAAGCATGATATAGCAATGGTAAGAGCAATTACATTGAATGCAAGACATACATTCATCAGATTTTGAAGTTGGTTGTACAAGAAGAGATAACTGACAATTTATTCATATAAATTTGTAAAACCTAGAAATTTCACTGTTGTCTAACCAAGAGATCGCAGAAGAGTAATCAATGAATACTATACAAGAAATCCATTGGATTGTAAATTGTAATAGTTTGTTACACAAAATGATTTTCTGTGTTACTACCGAGGAATCCCACTGAGTGGCAGTATGGAGCGCCTTATTCCTCTAGTTGTATAGAAGGTGGCTTAATTTCATTGCATATTTACTCAATCAAGTAAAAGCATGATATATCAACTGTAAGAGCAATTACATTGAATGCAAGACATACATCCATCAGATTTTGAAGTTGGTTGTACAAGGAGTGATAACTGACACAGTACTGATATCACTTTGTAAAACCTAGAAATATCACTATCCTGTAACCAACAGATCATTGAGAAGAGTAATCAATGAATACTATACAAGAAATTGTATATTCTAATAGTTTGTTACACAAAATGACTTTCTGCGTTACTCCCGAGGAATCCCACTGAGTGGCAGTATGGAGCACCTTTTTACTATAGTTGTATAGAAGGTGGCTTCATTTCATTGTATATTTACTCAACCATATAAAAGCATGATATAGCAACTGTAAGAGCAGTTACATTGAATGCAAGACATTCATTCATCAGATTTTGAAGTTGGTTTTACAAGGAGTGATAACTGACAGTGTTTTGATATCACTTTGTAAAACCTAGAAATTTCACTGTTATCCAACCAAGAGATCGGAGAAGAGTAATCAATGAATACTATACAAGAAATACATTGGATTGTAAATTGTAATAGTTTGTTACAGAAAATGACTTTCTGCGCTACTCCCGAGGAATCCCACTGAGTGGCAGTATGGAGCACCTTTTTACTATCGTTGTATAGAAGGTGGCTTCATTTCATTGTATTTGTACTCAACCATATAAAAGCATGATATAGCAACTG
Organism: Lepidodactylus listeri; assembly: GCA_029233225.1. Lineage (NCBI taxonomy): Eukaryota > Metazoa > Chordata > Lepidosauria > Squamata > Gekkonidae > Lepidodactylus > Lepidodactylus listeri. The sequence continues at coordinate 139,226,614 of JARCFY010000005.1, read as the reverse complement.
TAAGAGCAGTTACATTGAATGGAAGACATACATTCATCAGATTTTGAAATTGGTTGTACAAGGAGTGATAACTGACAGTGTTTTGATATCACTTTGTAAAACCTAGAAATTTCACTGTTATCCAACCAAGAGATCGCAGAAGAGTAATCAATGAATACTATACAAGAAATACATTGGATTGTAAATTGTAATAGTTTATTACACAAAATGATTTTCTGTGTTACTCCTGAGGAATCCCGCTGAGTGGCAGTATGGAGCACCTTTTTCCTCTAGCTGTATAGAAGGTGGCTTCATTTAATTGTATATGTACTCAACCATATAAAAGCAAGATATATCAAATGTAAGAGCAATTACATTGAATGCAAAACATACATTCATCAGATTGTGAAGTTGCTTGTACAAGGAGTGATATCTGACACTGTACTGATATCACTTTGTAAAACCTAGATATATCACTATCCTGTAACCAAGAGATCATTGAAAAGAGTAATCAATGAATACTATAAAAGAAATTGTAAATTGTAATAGTTTGTTACAGAAAATGACTTTCTGCGTTACTACCGAGGAATCCCACTGAGTGGCAGTATGGAGCACCTTTTTCCTTTAGCTGTATAGAAGGTGGCTTCATATAATTGTATATGTACTCAACTATATAAAAGCAAGATATATCAAATGTAAGAGCAATTACATTGAATGCAAAACATACATTCATCAGATTTTGAAGTTGGTTGTACAAGGAGTGATAACTGACACTGTACTGATATCACTTTGTAAAACCTAGAAATTTCACTGTTGTCTAACCAAGAGATCACAGAAGAGTAATCAATGAATACTATACAAGAAATTGTAAGTTGTAATAGTTTGTTACACAAAATGACTTTCTGCGTTACTCCCGAGGAATCCCAGTGTGTGGCAGTATGGAGCACCTTTTTCCTCTAGCTGTATAGAAAGTGACTTCATTTCATTGTATATTTACTCAACCATATAAAAGCATGATATAGCAAAGGTAAGAGCAGTTTCATTAAATGCAAGACATACATTCATCAGATTTTGAAGTTGGTTGTACTAGGAGTGGTAACTGACACTGTACTGATATCACTTGGCAAAACCTAGAAATATCACTATCCTATAATCAAGAGATCATTGAAAACAGTAATCAATAAATACTATACAAGAAATTGTATATTGTAGTAGTTTTATACACAAAATGACTTTTTGCGTTACTCCCGAGGAATCCCACTGAGTGGCAGTATGGAGCACCTTTTTACTGTAGTTGTATAGAAGGTGGCTTCATTTCATTGTATATGTACTCAATCATGTAAAAGCATGATATATCAACTGTAAGAGCAATTACATTGAATGCAAGACATACATTCATCAGATTTTGAAGTTGGTTGTACAAGGAGTGGTAACTGACACTGTACTGATATCACTTGGTAAAATCTAGAAATATCACTATCCTGTAATCAACAGATCACTGAAAAGAGTAATCAATGAATACTATACAAGAAATTGTATATTGTAATAGTTTGTTTCACAAAATGACTTTCTGCGTTACTCCCGAGGAATCCCACTGAGTGGCAGTATGGAGAACCTTTTTAATATAGTTCTATAGAAGGTGGCTTCATTTCATTGTATATGTACTCAGTCATGTAAAAGCATGATATAGCAACTGTAAGAGCAATTACATTGAATGCAGTGCTTACATTCCTCAGATTTTGAAGTTGGTTGTGCAAGGAGTGATAACTTACACTGTATTGATAACACTTTGTAAAAACTTGAAATTTCACTTTTGTCTAACCAAGAGATCGCAGAAGAGTAATCAATGAAAACTATACAGGAAATACATTGGATTGTAAATTGTAATAGTTTGTTACACAAAATGACTTTCTGCGTTACTCCCGAGGAATCCCACTGAGTGGCAGTACGGAGAACCTTTTTACTATAGTTGTATAGAAGGTGGCTTCATTTCATTGTATATGTACTCAGTCATGTAAAAGCATGATATAGCAACTGTAAGAGCAATTACATTGAATGCAATCCTTACATTCATCAGATTTTGAAGTTGGTTGTGCAAGCAGTGATAACTGACACTTTATTGATATCACTTTGTAAAACCTTGAAATTTTACTTTTGTCTAACCAAGAGATCACAGTAGAGTACTCAATGAATACTATACAAGAAATACATTGGATTGTAAATTGTAATAGTTTGGTACATAAAATGAGTTTCTGCGTTACTCCCGAGGAATCCCACTGAGTGGCAGTATGGAGCGCCTTTTTCCTCTAGCTGTATAGAAGGTGGCCTCATTTCATTATATATGTAAACCATAAATAAGCATGATATATCAACTGTAAGAGCAGTTACATTAAATGCAAGACATACATTCATCAGATTTTGAAGTCGGTTGTACAAGGAGTGATAACTGACACTGTACTGATAACACTTTGTAAAACCTAGAAATATCACTATCCTGTAACCAACACATCATTGAAAAGAGTAATCAATGAATACTATACAAGAAATTGTAAATTGTAATAGTTTGTTACACAAAATGACTTTCTGCGTTACTCCCGAGGAATCCCACTGAGTGGCAGTATGGAGCACCTTTTTATTATAGTTGTATAGAAGGTGGCTTCATTTCATTGTATTTGTACTCAACCATATAAAAGCATGATATAGCAACTGTAAGAGCAGTTACATTGAATGGAAGACATACATTCATCAGATTTTGAAATTGGTTGTACAAGGAGTGATAACTGACAGTGTTTTGATATCACTTTGTAAAACCTAGAAATTTCACTGTTATCCAACCAAGAGATCGCAGAAGAGTAATCAATGAATACTATACAAGAAATACATTGGATTGTAAATTGTAATAGTTTATTAAACAAAATGATTTTCTGTGTTACTCCCGAGGAATCCCGATGAGTGGCAGTATGGAGCACCTTTTTCCTCCAGCTGTATAGAAGGTGGCTTCATTTAATTGTATATGTACTCAACCATATAAAAGCAAGATATATCAAATGTAAGAGCAATTACATTGAATGCAAAACATACATTCATCAGATTGTGAAGTTGCTTGTTCAAGGAGTGATAACTGAGACTGTACTGATATCACTTTGTAAAACCTAGAAATATCACTATCCTGTAACCAAGAGATTATTGAAAAGAGTAATAAATGAATACTATACAAGAAATTGTAAATTGTAATAGTTTGTTACACAAAATGATATTCTGTGTTACTCACGAGGAATCCCATTGAGTGGCAGTATGGAGCACCTTTTTCCTCTAGCTTTATAGAAGGTGGCTTCATTTAATTGTATATGTACTCAACCATATAAAAGCAAGATATATCAAATGAAAGAGCAATTACATTGAATGCAAAACATACATTCATCAGATTTTGAAGTTGGTTGTACAAGGAGTGATAACTGACACTGTACTGATATCACTTTGTAAAACCTAGAAATTTCACTGTTGTCTAACCAAGAGATCACAGAAGAGTAATCAATGAATACTATACAAGAAATTGTAAATTGTAATAGTTTGTTACACAAAATGACTTTCTGCGTTACTCCCGAGGAATCCCACTGAGTGGCAGTATGGAGCATCTTTTTCCTCTAGCTGTATAGAAGGTGACTTCATTTCATTGTATATTTACTCAACCATATAAAAGCATGATATAGCAAAGGTAAGAGCAGTTTCATTAAATGCAAGACATACATTCATCAGATTTTGAATTGGTTGTACAAGGAGTGGTAACTGACACTGTACTGATACCACTTGGTAAAACCTAGAAATATCACTATCCTATAATCAAGAGATCATTGAAAACAGTAATCAATAAATACTATACAAGAAATTGTATATTGTAGTAGTTTTATACACAAAATGACTTTCTGCGTTACTCCCGAGGAATCCCACTGAGTGGCACTATGGAGCACCTTTTTACTATAGTTGTATAGAAGGTGGCGTCATTTCATTGTATATGTACTCAATCATGTAAAAGCATGATATATCAAGTGTAAGAGCAATTACATTGAATGCAAGACATACATTCATCAGATTTTGAAGTTGGTTGTGCAAGGAGTGGTAACTGACACTGTATTGATAACACTTTGTAAAACCTTGAAATTTCACTTTTGTCTAACCAAGAGATCGCAGAAGAGTAATCAATGAAAACTATACAGGAAATACATTGGATTGTAAATTGTAATAGTTTGTTACACAAAATGACTTTCTGTGTTACTCCCGAGGAATCCCACTGAGTGGCAGTATGGAGCACCTTTTTCCTCCAGCTGTATAGAAGGTGGCTTCATTTAATTGTATATGTACTCAACCATATAAAAGCATGATATAGCCACAGTAAGAGCAGTTACATTGAATGCCAGAGATACATTCATCAGATTTTGAAGTTCATTGTACAAGGAGTGATAACTGACACTGTACTGATATCACTTTGTAAAACGTAGAAATTTCACTGTTGTCTAACCAAGAGTTCACAGAAAAGTAATCAATGAATACTATACAAGAAATACATTGGATTGTAAATTGTAATAGTTTGTTACACAAAATGACTTTCTGTGTTACTCCCGAGGAATCCCACTGAGTGGCAGTATGGAGCACCTTTTTGCTATAGTTGTATAGAAGGTGGCTTCATTTCATTGTATATGTACTCAACCAAATAAAAGCATGATATAGCAACGGTAAGAGCAGTTACATTGAATGCCAGAGATACATTCATCCGATTTTGAAGTTGTTTGTACAAGGAGTGATAACTGACACTGTACTGATATCACTTTGTAAAACCTAGAAATATCACTATCCTGTAACCAACAGATCATTGAAAAGAGTAATCAATGAATACTATACAAGAAATTATATATTGTAATAGTTTATTACACAAAATGAATTTCTGCGTTACTCCCGAGGAATCCCACTGAATGGCAGTATGGAGCTCCTTTTTACTATAGTTGTATAGAAGGTGGCTTCATTTCATTGTATATGTACTCAACCATATAAAAGCATGATATAGCAACTGTAAGAGCAGTTACATTGAATGCCAGAGATACATTCATCAGATTTTGAAGTTGGTTGTACAAGGAGTGATAACTGACACTGTACTCAAAATCACTTTGTAAAACCTAGAAATATCACTATCCTGTAACCAACAGATCATTGAAAAGAGTAATCAATGAATACTATACAAGAAATTATATATTGTAATAGTTTGTTACACAAAATGACTTTCTGCGTTACTCCCGAGGAATCCCACTGAGCGGCAGTATGGAGCACCTTTTTACTATAGTTGTATAGAAGGTGGCTTCATTTCATTGTATATGTACTCAACCATATAAAAGCATGATATAGCAACGGTAAGAGCAGTTACATTGAATGCAAGAGATACATTCATCAGATTTTGAAGTTGGTTGTACAAGGAGTGATAACTGACACTGTATTGATATCACTTCGAAAAACCTAGAAATTTCACTGTAGTCTAACCAAGAGTTCACAGAAGAGTAATCAATGAATACTATACAAGAAATACATTGTATTGTAAATTGTAATAGTTTGTTACACAAAATGACTTTCTGCGTTACTCCCGAGGAATCCCACTGAGTGGCTTTATAGAGCACCGTTTTACTGTACTTGTATAGAAGGTGGCTTCATTTCATTGTATATGTACTCAACCATATAAAAGCATGATATAGCAACTGTAAGAGCAGTTACATTGAATGCAAGAGATACATTCATCAGATTTTGAAGTTGGTTGTACAAGGAGTGATTACTGACACTGTATTGATATCACGTTGTAAAACCTAGAAATTTCACTGTTGTCTAACCAAGAGATCGCAGAAGAGTAATCAATGAAAACTATACAGGAAATACATTGGATTGTAAATTGTAATAGTTTGTTACACAAAATGACTTTCTGCGTTACTCCCGAGGAATCCCACTGAGTGGCAGTATGGAGAACCTTTTTAATATAGTTCTATAGAAGGTGGCTTCATTTCATTGTATATTTACTCAACCATATAAAAGCATGATATAGCAACTGTAAGAGCAGTTACATTGAATGCAAGACATTCATTCATCAGATTTTGAAGTTGGTTTTACAAGGAGTGATAACTGACAGTGTTTTGATATCACTTTGTAAAACCTAGAAATTTCACTGTTATCCAACCAAGAGATCGGAGAAGAGTAATCAATGAATACTATACAAGAAATACATTGGATTGTAAATTGTAATAGTTTGTTACAGAAAATGACTTTCTGCGTTACTCCCGAGGAATCCCACTGAGTGGCAGTATGGAGCACCTTTTTACTATAGTTGTATAGAAGGTGGCTTCATTTCATTGTATATTTACTCAACCATATAAAAGCATGATATAGCAACTGTAAGAGCAGTTACATTGAATGCAAGACATTCATTCATCAGATTTTGAAGTTGGTTTTAGAAGGAGTGATAACTGACAGTGTTTTGATATCACTTTGTAAAACCTAGAAATTTCACTGTTATCCAACCAAGAGATCGCAGAAGAGTAATCAATGAATACTATACAAGAAATACATTGGATTGTAAATTGTAATAGTTTGTTACAGAAAATGACTTTCTGCGCTACTCCCGAGGAATCCCACTGAGTGGCAGTATGGAGCACCTTTTTACTATCGTTGTATAGAAGGTGGCTTCATTTCATTGTATTTGTACTCAACCATATAAAAGCATGATATAGCAACTGTAAGAGCAGTTACATTGAATGGAAGACATACATTCATCAGATTTTGAAATTGGTTGTACAAGGAGTGATAACTGACAGTGTTTTGATATCACTTTGTAAAACCTAGAAATTTCACTGTTATCCAACCAAGAGATCGCAGAAGAGTAATCAATGAATACTATACAAGAAATACATTGGATTGTAAATTGTAATAGTTTATTACACAAAATGATTTTCTGTGTTACTCCTGAGGAATCCCGCTGAGTGGCAGTATGGAGCACCTTTTTCCTCTAGCTGTATAGAAGGTGGCTTCATTTAATTGTATATGTACTCAACCATATAAAAGCAAGATATATCAAATGTAAGAGCAATTACATTGAATGCAAAACATACATTCATCAGATTGTGAAGTTGCTTGTACAAGGAGTGATATCTGACACTGTACTGATATCACTTTGTAAAACCTAGATATATCACTATCCTGTAACCAAGAGATCATTGAAAAGAGTAATCAATGAATACTATAAAAGAAATTGTAAATTGTAATAGTTTGTTACAGAAAATGACTTTCTGCGTTACTGCCGAGGAATCCCACTGAGTGGCAGTATGGAGCACCTTTTTCCTTTAGCTGTATAGAAGGTGGCTTCATATAATTGTATATGTACTCAACTATATAAAAGCAAGATATATCAAATGTAAGAGCAATTACATTGAATGCAAAACATACATTCATCAGATTTTGAAGTTGGTTGTACAAGGAGTGATAACTGACACTGTACTGATATCACTTTGTAAAACCTAGAAATTTCACTGTTGTCTAACCAAGAGATCACAGAAGAGTAATCAATGAATACTATACAAGAAATTGTAAGTTGTAATAGTTTGTTACACAAAATGACTTTCTGCGTTACTCCCGAGGAATCCCAGTGTGTGGCAGTATGGAGCACCTTTTTCCTCTAGCTGTATAGAAAGTGACTTCATTTCATTGTATATTTACTCAACCATATAAAAGCATGATATAGCAAAGGTAAGAGCAGTTTCATTAAATGCAAGACATACATTCATCAGATTTTGAAGTTGGTTGTACAAGGAGTGGTAACTGACACTGTACTGATATCACTTGGTAAAACCTAGAAATATCACTATCCTATAATCAAGAGATCATTGAAAACAGTAATCAATAAATACTATACAAGAAATTGTATATTGTAGTAGTTTTATACACAAAATGACTTTTTGCGTTACTCCCGAGGAATCCCACTGAGTGGCAGTATGGAGCACCTTTTTACTGTAGTTGTATAGAAGGTGGCTTCATTTCATTGTATATGTACTCAATCATGTAAAAGCATGATATATCAACTGTAAGAGCAATTACATTGAATGCAAGACATACATTCATCAGATTTTGAAGTTGGTTGTACAAGGAGTGGTAACTGACACTGTACTGATATCACTTGGTAAAATCTAGAAATATCACTATCCTGTAATCAACAGATCACTGAAAAGAGTAATCAATGAATACTATACAAGAAATTGTATATTGTAATAGTTTGTTTCACAAAATGACTTTCTGCGTTACTCCCGAGGAATCCCACTGAGTGGCAGTATGGAGAACCTTTTTAATATAGTTCTATAGAAGGTGGCTTCATTTCATTGTATATGTACTCAGTCATGTAAAAGCATGATATAGCAACTGTAAGAGCAATTACATTGAATGCAGTGCTTACATTCCTCAGATTTTGAAGTTGGTTGTGCAAGGAGTGATAACTTACACTGTATTGATAACACTTTGTAAAAACTTGAAATTTCACTTTTGTCTAACCAAGAGATCGCAGAAGAGTAATCAATGAAAACTATACAGGAAATACATTGGATTGTAAATTGTAATAGTTTGTTACACAAAATGACTTTCTGCGTTACTCCCGAGGAATCCCACTGAGTGGCAGTACGGAGAACCTTTTTACTATAGTTGTATAGAAGGTGGCTTCATTTCATTGTATATGTACTCAGTCATGTAAAAGCATGATATAGCAACTGTAAGAGCAATTACATTGAATGCAATCCTTACATTCATCAGATTTTGAAGTTGGTTGTGCAAGCAGTGATAACTGACACTTTATTGATATCACTTTGTAAAACCTTGAAATTTTACTTTTGTCTAACCAAGAGATCACAGTAGAGTACTCAATGAATACTATACAAGAAATACATTGGATTGTAAATTGTAATAGTTTGGTACATAAAATGAGTTTCTGCGTTACTCCCGAGGAATCCCACTGAGTGGCAGTATGGAGCGCCTTTTTCCTCTAGCTGTATAGAAGGTGGCCTCATTTCATTATATATGTAAACCATAAATAAGCATGATATATCAACTGTAAGAGCAGTTACATTAAATGCAAGACATACATTCATCAGATTTTGAAGTCGGTTGTACAAGGAGTGATAACTGACACTGTACTGATAACACTTTGTAAAACCTAGAAATATCACTATCCTGTAACCAACACATCATTGAAAAGAGTAATCAATGAATACTATACAAGAAATTGTAAATTGTAATAGTTTGTTACACAAAATGACTTTCTGCGTTACTCCCGAGGAATCCCACTGAGTGGCAGTATGGAGCACCTTTTTATTATAGTTGTATAGAAGGTGGCTTCATTTCATTGTATTTGTACTCAACCATATAAAAGCATGATATAGCAACTGTAAGAGCAGTTACATTGAATGGAAGACATACATTCATCAGATTTTGAAATTGGTTGTACAAGGAGTGATAACTGACAGTGTTTTGATATCACTTTGTAAAACCTAGAAATTTCACTGTTATCCAACCAAGAGATCGCAGAAGAGTAATCAATGAATACTATACAAGAAATACATTGGATTGTAAATTGTAATAGTTTATTAAACAAAATGATTTTCTGTGTTACTCCCGAGGAATCCCGATGAGTGGCAGTATGGAGCACCTTTTTCCTCCAGCTGTATAGAAGGTGGCTTCATTTAATTGTATATGTACTCAACCATATAAAAGCAAGATATATCAAATGTAAGAGCAATTACATTGAATGCAAAACATACATTCATCAGATTGTGAAGTTGCTTGTTCAAGGAGTGATAACTGAGACTGTACTGATATCACTTTGTAAAACCTAGAAATATCACTATCCTGTAACCAAGAGATTATTGAAAAGAGTAATAAATGAATACTATACAAGAAATTGTAAATTGTAATAGTTTGTTACACAAAATGATATTCTGTGTTACTCACGAGGAATCCCATTGAGTGGCAGTATGGAGCACCTTTTTCCTCTAGCTTTATAGAAGGTGGCTTCATTTAATTGTATATGTACTCAACCATATAAAAGCAAGATATATCAAATGAAAGAGCAATTACATTGAATGCAAAACATACATTCATCAGATTTTGAAGTTGGTTGTACAAGGAGTGATAACTGACACTGTACTGATATCACTTTGTAAAACCTAGAAATTTCACTGTTGTCTAACCAAGAGATCACAGAAGAGTAATCAATGAATACTATACAAGAAATTGTAAATTGTAATAGTTTGTTACACAAAATGACTTTCTGCGTTACTCCCGAGGAATCCCACTGAGTGGCAGTATGGAGCACCTTTTTCCTCTAGCTGTATAGAAGGTGACTTCATTTCATTGTATATTTACTCAACCATATAAAAGCATGATATAGCAAAGGTAAGAGCAGTTTCATTAAATGCAAGACATACATTCATCAGATTTTGAATTGGTTGTACAAGGAGTGGTAACTGACACTGTACTGATACCACTTGGTAAAACCTAGAAATATCACTATCCTATAATCAAGAGATCATTGAAAACAGTAATCAATAAATACTATACAAGAAATTGTATATTGTAGTAGTTTTATACACAAAATGACTTTCTGCGTTACTCCCGAGGAATCCCACTGAGTGGCACTATGGAGCACCTTTTTACTATAGTTGTATAGAAGGTGGCGTCATTTCATTGTATATGTACTCAATCATGTAAAAGCATGATATATCAAGTTTAAGAGCAATTACATTGAATGCAAGACATACATTCATCAGATTTTGAAGTTGGTTGTACAAGGAGTGGTAACTGACACTGTACTGATATCACTTGGTAAAACCTAGAAATATCACTATCCTGTAATCAACAGATCACTGAAAAGAGTAATCAATGAATACTATACAAGAAATTGTATATTGTAACAGTTTGTTTCACAAAATGACTTTCTGCGTTACTCCCGAGGAATCCCACTGAGTGGCAGTATGGAGAACCTTTTTAATATAGTTCTATAGAAGGTGGCTTCATTTCATTGTATATGTACTCAGTCATGAAAAAGCATGATATAGCAACTGTAAGAGCAATTACATTGAATGCAGTGCTTACATTCATCAGATTTTGAAGTTGGTTGTGCAAGGAGTGATAACTTACACTGTATTGATAACACTTTGTAAAACCTTGAAATTTCACTTTTGTCTAACCAAGAGATCGCAGAAGAGTAATCAATGAAAACTATACAGGAAATACATTGGATTGTAAATTGTAATAGTTTGTTACACAAAATGACTTTCTGCGTTACTCCCGAGGAATCCCACTGAGTGGCAGTATGGAGAACCTTTTTAATATAGTTCTATAGAAGGTGGCTTCATTTCATTGTATATGTACTCAGTCATGTAAAAGCATGATATAGCAACTGTAAGAGCAATTACATTGAATGCAATCCTTACATTCATCAGATTTTGAAGTTGGTTGTGCAAGGAGTGATAACTGACACTTTACTGATATCACTTTGTAAAACCTTGAAATTTTACTTTTGTCTAACCAAGAGATCACAGTAGAGTACTCAATGAATACTATACAAGAAATACATTGGATTGTAAATTGTAATAGTTTGTTACATAAAATGAGTTTCTGCGTTACTCCCGAGGAATCCCACTGAGTGGCAGTATGGAGCACCTTTTTCCTCTAGCTGTATAGAAGGTGGCCTCATTTCATTATATATGTAAACCATAAATAAGCATGATATATCAACTGTAAGAGCAGTTACATTAAATGCAAGACATACATTCATCAGATTTTGAAGTTGGTTGTACAAGGAGTGATAACTGACACTGTACTGATATCACTTTGTAAAACCTAGAAATATCACTATCCTGTAACCAACAGATCATTGAGAAGAGTAATCAATGAATACTATACAATGAATACTATACAGTATGGAGCACCTTTTTCCTTTAGCTGTATAGAAGGTGGCTTCATATAATTGTAAATATAATTGTAAATATACATCAGATTTTGAATTTGGTTTACAAGGAGTGATAACTGAAACTGTAGTGATATCACTTTGTAAAACCTAGAAATATCACTGTCATGTAACCAACTGATCATAGAAAAGAGTAATCAATGAATACAATACAAGAAATACATTGGATTGTAAATTGTAATCGTTTGTTACAAAAAATGACTTTCGGCGTTACTCCCGAGGAATTCCACTGAGTGGCAGTATGGGGCACCTTTTCCCTCTAGCTATATAAAAGGTGGCTTCATTTCATTGTATATGTACTCAACCATATAAAAGCATGATATATCAACTGTAAGAGCAATAACATTGAATGCAAGACATACATTCATCAGATTTTGAACTTGGTTGTACAAGGAGTGATAATTGACATTGTATTGATATCTCTTTGTAAAACCTAGAAATATCACTGTCATCTAACCAACAGATCATAGAAAAGAGTAATAAATGAATAGAATACTAGAAAAATATCGGATTGTAAAGTGTAATAGCTTGATTCAAAAAATGACTTTCGGCGTTACTCCCGAGGAATCCCACTGAGTGGCAGTAGGGGGAACCTTTTTCCTCTAGCTATATAGAAGGTGGCTTCATTTCATTGTATATGAAATCAACCATACAAAAGCATGATATATCAACTGTAAGAGCAATAACATTGAATGCAAGACATACATTCATCAGATTTTGAAGTTGGTTTTAGAAGGAGTGATAACTGACATTGTATTGAAATCTCTTTGTAAGACCTAGAAATATCACTGTCATCTAACCAACGGATTATAGAAAAGAGTAATAAATCAATACAATACAAGAAATAGATTGGATGGTTAAATGTAATAGTTTGTTACAAAAAATTACTTTCAGCGTTACTCCCGAGGAATCCCACTGAGTGGCATTCTGGGGCACCTCTTTCCCCTAGATTTATAGAAGGTGGCTTCATTTCATTGAACATGAACTCAACCATATAAAAGCATGATATATGAATTGTAAGAGCAATAACATTGAATGCAAGACATACATTCATCAGATTTTGAAGTTGTTTTTAGAAGGAGTGATAACTGACATTGTATTGATATCACTTTGTAAAACCTAGAAATATCACTATCATGTAACCAACAGATCATAGAAAAGAGTAATCAATGAATACAATACAAGAAATACATTGGATTGTAAATTGTAATAGTTTGTTACAAAAAATGACTTTCGGCGTTACTCCCGAGGAATTCCACTGAGTGGCAGTATGGGGCACCTTTTCCTCGAGCTATATAGAAGGTGGCTTCATTTCATTGTATATGTACTCAACCATATAAAAGCATGATATATCAACTGTAAGAGCAATAACATTGAATGCAAGACATACATTCATCGGATTTTGAAGTTGGTTGTACAAGGAGCTATAACTGACACTGTATTGATATCTCTTTTTAAAACCTAGAAATATCACTGTCATGTAACCAACAGATCATAGAAAAGAGTAATCAATGAATACAATACAAGAAATACATTGGATTGTAAATTGTAATAGTTTGTTACAAAAAGTGACTTTCGGCGTTACTCCCGAGGAATCCCACTGAGCGGAATTCTGGGGCACCTCTTTCCTCTAGCTGTATAGAAGGTGGCTTTATTTCATTGTATATGAACTCAACCATATCAAAGCATGATATATCAACTTTAAGAGCGATAACATTGAATGCAAGACATACATTCATCAGATTTTGAACTTGGTTGTACAAGGAGTGATAATTGACATTGTATTGATATCTCTTTGTAAAACCTAGAAATATCACTGTCATCTAACCAACAGATCATAGAAAAGAGTAATAAATGAATAGAATACAAGAAATACATCGGATTGTAAAGTGTAATATCTTGATTCAAAAAATGACTTTCGGCGTTACTCCCAAGGAATCCCACTGAGTGGCAGTACGGGGAACCTTTTTCCTCTAGCTATATAGAAGGTGGCTTCATTTCATTGTATATGAACTCAACCATATCAAAGCATGATATATCAACTTTAAGAGCGATAACATTGAATGCAAGACATACATTCATCAGATTTTGAACTTGGTTGTACAAGGAGTGATAATTGACATTGTATTGATATCTCTTTGTAAAACCTAGAAATATCACTGTCATCTAACCAATTATAGAAAAGAGTAATCAATGAATACAATACAAGAAATAGATTGGATTGTAAATTGTAATAGTTTGTTACAAAAAATTACTTTTGGCGTTACTCCCGAGAAATCCCACTGAGTTGCAGTATTGGGCACCTTTTTCTTCTATCTATTTAGAAGGTGGCTTCATTTCATTGTATATGTACTCGACCATATAAAAGCATGATATATCAACTGTAAGAGCAATAACATTGAATGCAAGACATACATTCATCAGATTTTGAAGTTGGTTGTACAAGGAGCGATAACTGACACTGTATTGTTATCTCTTTGTAAAACCTAGAAATATCACTGTCATGTAACCAACAGATCATAGAAAAGAGTAATCAATGAATATAATACAAGAAATCGACTGGATTCTAAATTGTAATAGTTTGTTACAAAAAATGACTTTCGGCGTTACTCCCGAGGAATCCCACTGAGCAGCATTCTGAGGCACCTCTTTCCTTTAGCTGTATTGAAGGCGGCTTCATATCATTGTATATGAACTCAACCATATAAAAGGATGATATATTAACTGCATGAGCAATAACATTGAATGCAACACAAATATACATCAGATTTTGAATTTGGTTTACAAGGACTGATAACTGAAACTGTAGTGATATCACTTTGTAAAACCTAGAAATATCACTGTCATGTAACCAACAGATCATAGAAAAGAATAATCAATGAATACAATACAAGAAATACATTGGATTGTAAATTGTAATAGTTTGTTACAAAAAATGACTTTCGGAGTTACTCCTGAGGAATTCCACTGAGTGGCAGTATGGGGCACCTTTTCCCTCTAGCTATATAGAAGGTGGCTTCATTTCATTGTATATGTACTCAACCATATAAAAGCATGATATATCAACTGTAAGAGCAATAACATTGAATGCAAGACATACATTCATCAGATTTTGAACTTGGTTGTACAAGGAGTGATAAGTGACATTGTATTGATATCTCTTTGTAAAACCTAGAAATATCACTGTCATCTAACCAACAGATCATAGAAAAGAGTAATCAATGAATAGAATACAAGAAATACATCAGATTGTAAAGTGTAATAGCTTGATTCAAAAAATGACTTTCGGCGTTACTCCCGAGGAATCCCACTGAGCGGCATTCTGGGGCATCTCTTTCCTCTAGCCGTATTGAAGGTGGCTTCATTTCATTGTATATGAACTCAACCATATAAAAGGATGATATATTAACTGCATGAGCAATAACATTGAATGCAACACATATATATACTTCAGATTTTGAATTTGGTTTACAAGGAGTGATAACTGAAACTGTAGTGATATCACTTTGTAAAACCTAGAAATATCACTGTCATGTAACCAACAGATCATAGAAAAGAGTAATCAATGAATACAATACAAGAAATACATTGGATTGTAAATTGTAATCGTTTGTTACAAAAAATGACTTTCGGCGTTACTCCCGAGGAATCCCACTGAGTGGCAGTAGGGGGAACCTTTTTCCTCTAGCTATATAGAAGGTGGCTTCATTTCATTGTATATGAAATCAACAATACAAAAGCATGATATATCAACTGTAAGAGCAATAATATTGAATGAAACACATATATACATCAGATTTTGTAACTGGTTGTACAAGGAGTGATAACTGACATTGTATTGAAATCTCTTTGTAAGACCTAGAAATATCACTGTCATCTAACCAACGGATTATAGAAAAGAGTAATAAATCAATACAATACAAGAAATAGATTGGATGGTAAAATGTAATAGTTTGTTACAAAAAATTACTTTCAGCGTTACTCCCGAGGAATCCCACTGAGTGGCATTCTGGGGCACCTCTTTCCCCTAGATTTATAGACGGTGGCTTCATTTCATTGAACATGAACTCAACCATATAAAAGCATGATATATGAATTGTAAGAGCAATAACATTGAATGCAAGACATACATTCAGCAGATTTTGAAGATGGTTTTAGAAGGAGTGATAACTGACATTGTATTGATATCACTTTGTAAAACCTAGAAATATCACTATCATGTAACCAACAGATCATAGAAAAGAGTAATCAATGAATACAATACAAGAAATAGATTGGATTGTAAATTGTAATAGTTTTTTACAAAAAATTACTTTTGGCATTACTCCCGAGAAATCCCACTGAGTGGCAGTATGGGGCACCTTTTTCTTCTATCTATTTAGAAGGTGGCTTCATTTCATTGTATATGTACTCAAGCATATAAAAGCATGATATATCAACTGTAAGAGCAATAACATTGAATGCAAGACTTACATTCATCAGATTTTGAAGATGGTTTTAGAAGGAGTGATAACTGACACTGTATTGATATCTCTTTGTAAAACCTAGAAATATCAGTGTTATGTAATCAACAGATCACAGAAAAGAGTAATCAATGAATATAATGCAAGAAATCGACTGGATTGTAAATTGTAATAGTTTGTTACAAAAAATGACTTTCGGCGTTACTCCCGAGGAATCCCACTGAGCGGCATTCTGGGGCACCTCTTTCCTCTAGCTGTATTGAAGGTGGCTTCATTTCATTGTATATGAACTCAACCATATAAAAGGATGATATATTAACTGCATGAGCAATAACATTGAATGCAACACATATATATACTTCAGATTTTGAATTTGGTTTACAAGGAGTGATAACTGAAACTGTATTGATATCTCTTTGTAAAACCTAGAAATATCACTGTCATCTAACCAACAGATCATAGAAAAGAGTAATCAATGAATAGAATACAAGAAATACATCGGATTGTAAAGTGTAATAGCTTGATTCAAAAAATGACTTTCGGCGTTACTCCCGAGGAATCCCACTGAGTGGCAGTAGGGGGAACCTTTTTCCTCTAGCTATATAGAAGGTGGCTTCATTTCATTGTATATGAAATCAACAATACAAAAGCATGATATATCAACTGTAAGAGCAATAATATTGAATGAAATACATATATACATCAGATTTTGTAACTGGTTGTACAAGGAGTGATAACTGACATTGTATTGAATTCTCTTTGTAAGACCTAGAAATATCACTGTCATCTAACCAACGGAT
This sequence comes from Lepidodactylus listeri, assembly GCA_029233225.1. Classification (NCBI taxonomy): domain Eukaryota; kingdom Metazoa; phylum Chordata; class Lepidosauria; order Squamata; family Gekkonidae; genus Lepidodactylus; species Lepidodactylus listeri. The sequence continues at coordinate 139,209,338 of JARCFY010000005.1, read as the reverse complement.
TATAGAAAAGAGTAATAAATCAATACAATACAAGAAATAGATTGGATTGTAAAATGTAAGAGTTTGTTACAAAAAATTACTTTCAGCGTTACTCCCGAGGAATCCCACTGAGTGGCATTCTGGGGCACCTCTTTCCCCTAGATTTATAGAAGGTGGCTTCATTTCATTGAACATGAACTCAACCATATAAAAGCATGATATATCAATTGTAAGAGCAATAACATTGAATGCAAGACATACATTCATCAGATTTTGAAGTTGGTTTTAGAAGGAGTGATAACTGACATTGTATTGATATCACTTTGTAAAACCTAGAAATATCACTACCATGTAACCAACAGATCATAGAAAAGAGTAATCAATGAATACAATACAAGAAATAGATTGGATTGTAAATTGTAATAGTTTTTTTACAAAAAATGACTTTTGGCATTCCTCCCGAGAAATCCCACTGAGTGGCAGTATGGGGCACCTTTTTCTTCTATCTATTTAGAAGGTGGCTTCATTTCATTGTATATGTACTCAACTATATAAAAGCATGATATATCAACTGTAAGAGCAATAACATTGAATGCAAGACATACATTCATCAGATTTTGAAGTTGGTTGTACAAGGAGCGATAACTGACACTGTATTGATATCTCTTTGTAAAACCTAGAAATATCACTGTCATGTAACCAACAGATCATAGAAAAGAGTAATCAATGAATATAATACAAGAAATCGACTGGATTGTAAATTGTAATAGTTTGTTACAAAAAATGACTTTCGGCGTTACTCCCGAGGAATCCCACTGAGCGGCATTCTGGGGCACCTCTTTCCTCTAGCTGTATTGAAGGTGGCTTCATTTCATTGTATATGAACTCAACCATATAAAAGGATGATATATTAACTGCATGAGCAATAACATTGAATGCAACACATATATACATCAGATTTTGAATTTGGTTTACAAGGAGGGATAACTGAAACTGTAATGATATCACTTTGTAAAACCTAGAAATATCACTGTCATGTAACCAACAGATCATAGAAAAGAGTAATCAATGAATACAATACAAGAAATACATTGGATTATAAATTGTAATCGTTTGTTACAAAAAATGACTTTCGGAGTTACTCCCGAGGAATTCAACTGAGTGGCAGTATGGGGCACCTTTTTCCTCTAGCTATATAGAAGGTGGCTTCATTTCATTGTATATGTACTCAACCATATAAAAGCATGATATATCAACTGTAAGAGCAATAACATTGAATGTAAGACATACTTTCATCAGATTTTGAACTTGGTTGTACAAGGAGTGATAATTGACATTGTATTGATATCTCTTTGTAAAACCTAGAAATATCACTGTCATCTAACCAACAGATCATAGAAAAGAGTAATCAATGAATAGAATACAAGAAATACATCGGATTGTAAAGTGTAATAGCTTGATTCAAAAAATGACTTTCGGCGTTACTCCCGAGGAATCCCACTGAGTGGCAGTAGGGGGAACCTTTTTCCTCTAGCTATATAGAAGGTGGCTTCATTTCATTGTATATGAAATCAACAATACAAAAGCATGATATATCAACTGTAAGAGCAATAATATTGAATGAAATACATATATACATCAGATTTTGTAACTGGTTGTACAAGGAGTGATAACTGACATTGTATTGAATTCTCTTTGTAAGACCTAGAAATATCACTGTCATCTAACCAACGGATTATAGAAAAGAGTAATAAATCAATACAATACAAGAAATAGATTGGATGGTAAAATGTAATAGTTTGTTACAAAAAATTACTTTCAGCGTTACTCCCGAGGAATCCCACTGAGTGGCATTCTGGGGCACCTCTTTCCCCTAGATTTATAGAAGGTGGCTTCATTTCATTGAACATGAACTCAACCATATAAAAGCATGATATATGAATTGTAAGAGTAATAACATTGAATGCAAGACATACATTCAGCAGATTTTGAAGATGGTTTTAGAAGGAGTGATAACTGACATTGTATTGATATCACTTTGTAAAACCTAGAAATATCACTATCATGTAACCAACAGATCATAGAAAAGAGTAATCAATGAATACAATACAAGAAATAGATTGGATTGTAAATTGTAATAGTTTTTTTACAAAAAATGACTTTTGGCATTACTCCCGAGAAATCCCACTGAGTTGCAGTATGGGGCACCTTTTTCTTCTAGCTATTTAGAAGGTGGCTTCATTTCATTGTATATGTACTCAACCATATAAAAGCATGATATATCAACTGTAAGAGCAATAACATTGAATGCAAGACATACATTCATCAGATTTTGAAGTTGGTTGTACAAGGAGCGATAACTGACACTGTATTGATATCTCTTTGTAAAACCTAGAAATATCAGTGTCATGTAACCAACAGATCACAGAAAAGAGTAATAAATGAATATAATGCAAGAAATCGACTGGATTGTAAATTGTAATAGTTTGTTACAAAAAATGACTTTCGGCGTTACTCCCGAGGAATCCCACTGAGCGGCATTCTGGGGCACCTCTTTCCTCTAGCTGTTTTGAAGGTGGCTTCATATCATTGTATATGAACTCAACCATATAAAAGGATGATATATTAAGTGCATGAGCAATAACATTGAATGCAACACATATATACATCAGATTTTGAATTTGGTTTACAAGGAGCTATAACTGACACTGTATTGATATCTCTTTTTAAAACCTAGAAATATCACTGTCATGTAACCAACAGATCATAGAAAAGAGTAATCAATGAATACAATACAAGAAATACATTGGATTGTAAATTGTAATAGTTTGTTACAAAAAATGACTTTCGGCGTTACTCCCGAGGAATTCCACTGAGTTGCAGTAGGGGGCACCTTTTTTCTCTAGGTATAAAGAAGGTGGCTTCATTTCATTGTATATGAACTCAACCATATGAAAGCATGATATATCAACTGTATGAGCAATAACATTGAATGCAACACATATATAGTTCAGATTTTGAAGTTGGTTGTACAAGGAGTGATAACTGACACTGTATTGATATGTCTTTGTAAAACCTAGAAATATCACTGTCATCTAACCAAGAGATCATAGAAAAGAGTAATCAATGAATACAATACAAGAAATAGATTGGATGGTAAATTGTAATTGTTTGTTACAAAAAATGACTTTCGACGTTACTCTTGAGGAATTCCACTGAGTGGCAGTATGGGGCACCTCTTTGCTCTATCTATATAGAAGGTGGCTTCATTTCATTGTATATGTACTCAACCATATAAAAGCATGATATATAAACTATAAGAGCAATAACATTTTGCTACCCCAGTAGGAATAACAAGACAGACAAGGTTTGGAATTAAACAAGAGCCACTTTATTAACTATTTAACAGAACATGCAGCAATGGGCAAACTAAGCAAGCTCTTGAACAGGCAAGGCAGGCGTCAATCCCAGGCACAACCTCCTTGCCCTTGTAAGGCACGGGTAACCTAGCCCCTGTCTTGAGCCAGTCAGATACTGGCTCGTAACCGGCGGCCTGGCATACTGGCGTCCCCTCCCAGGGGTTTCTACCCCTGAGGCTGCACAGTCATTCAGGGAGGAGCATAGTCTGAGAGGGTCCCATAGGCAATCACCATTCACCTCCCCAGACCACAAGGCCCTAGGGTGGTTCCTGATGACCTCCTGTTCCCAATTGGGATATGCCGTGAGGCACTCGCCGGTTCCATTTTCTTGCTTGCACAAACCTGCTAACTACTTAATCCCGACCACCACCTATGCCCTTAACACCTACTGCAGTGTAAGGTAGGGAAAAAACACCCCGTCCCCAAGCCCAATAAGGAAGGGGGTGCAAAAATTCCTACCTGGCCCCAATTGGCAACCAGCAAACGCCTACACTGCAACCAGGGCGGGCGGGTGGGCGAGCATGCCAATGGACTAAAGAAGCAGGAGCAGGGCAATGGCTCTGAATGAGCCGGCCCCGCCCCCTGCCCCCCGTGCGCTGCTAGAAGTGTTCCCTGTTGCCTCCTCGTGTCCTGCGAGGCGGCAAACTGTCTCCCCGTGCGCCACGGCGTTGCCGGGCGACTGGGAGCCCATTGCCACCCCAGCAGGAATAACGAGACAGACAGTTTGGAATTAAACAAGGGCCACTTTATTAACTATTTAACAGAACATGCAGCAACGGGCAAACTAAGCAAGCTCTGGAACAGGCAAGGCAGGCGTCAATCCCAGACACAACCTCCTTGCCCTTGTAATGGGCGGGTAACCTAGCCCCAGTCTTGAGCCAGTCAGATACTGGCTCGTAACCGGCAGTCCGGCATACTGGTGTCCCCTCCCAGGGGCGCCTACCCCTGAGGCTGCACAGACCTTCAGGGAGGAGCCTAGTCTGAGAGGGTCCCATAGGCAATTACCATTCACCTCCCCAGACCGCAAGGCCCTAGGGTGGTTCCTGATGACCTCCTGTTCCCAATCGGGATATGCCGTGAGGCACTCACTGGTTCCATTTTCTTGCTTGCACAAACCTGCCACATGCAAAGCCAAGCCTCTGCTTTGGCCTTTGCTACCCCACACGGCAACCGAGTGCCATCCGAATCCCGTGCTGCAAGTCCTCTAAAAATATCCCATTGCCCTTGTCTGAGGGGTGCACCCCATCAGGGCGATAAAGGTCAGGGAACTCGACCCGTATGTTAGGGTGCAGCCCAACCCGGACTCCATGGCCGTGCGAAGTTGGCTATTAGCATTACACCTAGCCCTGTCCATACACCTGGGATCACTGGTATGCCTCCATACCTGGCTGGGTAGCATGGCTGACCACACAATCTCTACCCCGGGCCACCTTGACCTTGCTCTTATCCTCACAAGCTGCCGTGGCCACCCACAATACATCAGGCCATCTTGCTCTTATCCTCACAAGGAGCCATGGCCATCCATCGCACCGCCGGGCAGCCTTGCTCTTATCTTCACAAGGTGCCGCAGCCATCCACCGTATGTCAGGCCACCGTGCTCTTGCCCTCCAAGGTGCCGTGGCTGTCCACAGTACATCATGCCATCCTGCTCTTATCCTCACAAGGTGCCGTGGCCATCCACAGTACATCAGGCCACCTTAGTATTATCCTCACCAGGCGCCATGGCCAACTACCCCAAGGGCCGAACTGCCTCGCTCTCCTCATCACAATGTCGAGCAGGCCCCAAAAAGAAAAAAGGCCCAAAGCCCCTTCTTCCCACAACTCAAAGATGCCCTCTACACTTGACGAGTTTCTATCCTGCTGAAAGAGCTGTTGAAAAAGGCTGTCAACGGACCTTTCGTCCTGCCTCACGACCCACTGCATCTGCAAGAGAAATATGATTAAAACCTGGTTCCATACCATTGAACCGACTTAGAGTAGCAGGCCAAAAGGTGAACTACTTCGCTAAAGGAGGCATCCCAGACGAAAGAACGTCCACGTATTCACCTTTAAGTATGTACTCCTTGTTGACAATGGACAAGGAGAGAAATATAACTTAAAACTGGTCCCAACCATTGAAGCAACTTAGTGCAGAGGCCGAAGATGAACTACTGCACTAAAATAAACATCCAAGACCAAAAAACGTCCATATATTTACCGGTAAGGATTTACTCCTTATTGGCAATGGACAAGGACAAGGAGCGCAGCTTGGCAATGTACAAGGCGTGCAGCTCCGGGAGTGAAGAGCCCAGGGGCGGGCGCATGCCCAAGCCCCCACCCTGTCCTCGGCTTCCCTGCCATTTGTGCCTTACCAGAAGAAGTAAAGGAGTGGTAACCAAAGACAGGCCTTTACAGTGGTGGCCCCTGCCTTTAAAATGCCCACCCTGGAGGCTAGCCTGGCTCCTTCCATCCTGTCCTGCAGGTGTGAGGATCAATGTTTCCTAATTTACCAAGGTTGTAATGAAAGGGTTCCATTTTTACCAGCTGGTGTTTACCCTCGCAGAGCTGTTTTTAGACATCTTTCTAGGCTACTTTGGTGCTGCTGTAAGCCCTGCTAGGGTCGTGAACAGGGCCCAACCCCCATTCCCCCACACGCAGCCGCTGGTGTGACCTAAGGCGCTAATAGTGAACAAATCTCATCCTGTTCAAGATGGGGTTTCTTTCCCTTGGAAGGAATAGGTTTGAGTATACTCTTGGAACCCGATCTACTGCTGTATAAGTAGATGGCAGCTGTAGCAAGTAGTGCCTTTCCTGGATTCGACTGGTTAACCAACAGCTGCCTTTCCCGGGCAAAAAGGATCAGGCCGCTGTGGTGCACGCCTTGGTTACATCTAGACTATATTACTGCAATGTGCTCTATATGGGGCTACCCTTAAAAACTGTTCAAAAACTTCCACTGGTACAGCATGTTGCAGCCAGTAATGGTCTTAGGGACCATGTCACTCCATTCTTGGCCCAGCTATACTTGCTCCCTATCTGATTCTGGGCACAAGTCAAGGTGTCAGTGTGGATTCCACTGAACGGGGGGGTTAAGCAAGGATGCTTTTCTACCTTAGCCGCTATTTCATAGCCCCGATTAAACATAAGCCAACCTCCAGGCAGCACCTGGAGATCTCCAGGAATTGCAACTGATCTGCAGGTATTTCTCCATCCGGAGTCGATGAACCTATTACTGGCTACAGAACTGCACTCCAGAGCCTTGGAACAAAGAATAACATGGCATAGTGGAAGGTGCTTTTCTACCTTAGCTGCCCCTGCATAGCCCGACGGGAATGGGTCCACCCGAAGGAAACAAAAAGGGGGGGGCAATGAAAAAACGAAGCTCCAGGAGCCCTTCACCAAATGAATGGGGGGGACCCCAAAAGCACAAGGCCTCTGGCAGCCTCCGCCTTGCCGCCAAGGGAGGCAGCCTACTCTGCTGCCAAGACAGCCGGGTTGCGCCGGAAAGGGTGGGGGGCAAGCCTCATCAACCAGGAGCGTGGTGTTAGGATCCTTGATCCTAACAGAGTATTCTTTATGCATTGTGTAGTATGTTTGTGCAGATGTCATTTCACTCCCTTGCTATCTCTTGCAAAGCTGTCTCAGGTTTCCTCCCTTTCCTTTATTGCCTTGATTTATATTGCTTTGTGAAGGTCTGGTCAATGTAACAGTTTCATCCGGGAGAATGGCGACCTCAAACGCTGACACGTCACCCGAGACCAAATGGCCTCTTCCCCCCTGCATTCCTCCACTCCCCCGCCCTCCGAGACACGGAACTTTCTTATCGCTGTGAGAAGTCCTTGGGATGGCCTTTGTTATGGATATACGGGGCACATCTGTGGCACCTAATTCAAGAGAGGAAAATTTATAACTTTAACACCTCACCTTTCCTGTGGGAAGTAAAACGGCTTAAGATTTTTAACTGCGCTTTTTCCCTTTTTGTGATTGGTTGAATATTGGGGTTTCAAACTGTACTGGAGGGTATATTAACCCTGACTGTTTTGTATATGGTATCTCTAACAAACATCCGAGAACCTATCATGCAGTACTGAGAAAATAAAGAACTCTGTTTCATCAACAAAGGTCTGATCTTTGACTGCTTAGGGCAGAAGCCTCACACGTGGAAGCCACTGCCTCCCCAACCAAAGTCACCACCACATGATAAGCCTGGCAGGCCCCGTCAGCCAGATGCCACCACAGCCGCTCAGTCCCCTCAACCGCAATCCGCCTTGCCTCAGAAGGAAGGCCAGGTGCTGGATCCCTAATGACCAACCCCGATGGAACAATCGAGCGGGGGAAGGCCTCGCGGCACAGCCGCGGTCAGCCGCTGTCCGGTCGCCCAAGGGGACGCTTCTGCCTCCGCTAGCCAACTGAAGGGGGGGGAACTACGTGGTCAGATCACTGGGGGGAGAGGGAACAAAGCCGCCCTGAAGTGCCACGCAGCTGGCACCCCACTGCTGACAAAACATGCCCAAGTTTGCCAACTGGACCAGGACAGCCTGGGTGGGGGCCGGAACTGTAGTACAACAGGCCACCCCTCTGTCAACGGTGGGGGGGGGTTGAAAATGCTCCACTACACCCTCTCCTCGGCTCTCACGCCGCCGCCGGCTCAGCTCTCTCGCCTTGCCGTCGACTCTCTCGCCTCACTCTCTCTTGCTGCCCCCTCAGCTGCACTGGACCTCCAGGCCGTAGAGAGATGCTACAAACGTGTGCTCTCCACAAGCGAGCACGCCAACGCACCGCAGAAGCACGAGCGGGGCAACCAATAGCGGCGCCGACAGCGTTGGGGGGGAATGAACCATCCCCCACTACCACCACCGCTGAAACGTCCATCAGACCAGAAAAAAGGGGGGACCCGCCGGGCAGCTGGCAAAAGCCACTACGTGTTCGGGGGGCATCCAGCAAAGCCGCATGCCGCTGCTACCGCTGCAGACTGCTCACACCACACTGCACGCTCGACAGCCTCGCCGCTGCAGAGGAGCTTCACTGCTGCGCCACCGACTCCCACAAACCCAGAGCTAGCCTCCACAGCAGTTGCCTCTACCCAGCCCTAGGCCGAAAAGGAGCTTCCAGAGGCGTGCTCCCTGACAGCGAGCACGTGTCCAAACCGCAACAGGCCGCTTTTTGACAACCGTGGGGGGGGCAACGTCCCGCCTCTGCCATGGATACCGACAATTCCACCCCAAAATAAGGTGCAGGGCCTTCTGAGCACGCCGCCACTAATGCTCAGCAGCAATTGCTGCCGCCGTCACCTGTCAACTGCCCATGGAGGCCCAGCTGAGAGCTCCACAAGTGCGTGCTCTCAACCAAGGAGGAAGGGGTGGGGTGGGCCAAGAGCAATGAGCTAAGGGCAGGAAGAGGGGCCGGGAGCCAACCGCACGAGCCGCACACCTCTGCCCCTTATCTGCTGCTGCCGGCGTCGCCCCTGAGCCACAGGAGCCCAGAACAGCCTCAGGACATGCCACCGTCGCCACTATCTGCGATGGGGAGGGGAGGCAAAGCAGTCGCCGATGACAACGAAAGGATCAAGAGGACCCAATCTAAGCTCCCCACAAACCCAGGCACTCTGCTACTGCCTCCGCCACACCCCTACAAGCTGAGTAAAGGGAGGGGGGGGTTAAAATGAACTGAGCCCCGAGAAAGTGCAATTAGTGGGAGGGGCAAACCTGAAGCCGCACGTGCACCGTGCGGCCGAAGCGGCTCAAATAACCAGAAAGGCCAGCAACACCAGTCTATGAAACGCTGCCACCCGCTAGCCTTAAGGGCTCTCGTCGACACACCTCCAAAAAGCCTCCTCGCGCTAAGCCGCTACCCCAGCCTCTGACAAGACGAGAGGGGGGGGGGAAGGCAGCCCAAACAAAGCGCGGCCTCTCTGCTCAACCTATGCGTGCTCAAATCGATCCCTGAACAGTGGGGGGGGGGGAGGCGGACAGAACCACCTCAAACAAATGCCGGTGTGGGCCCGTGGCTTTAAAAGGCGACCTAAATAACTTGAAAAGGCAAGGAGGGGAAGCGCCCTTAACCGAGCACCAAACTCCGCCCTCCGCAACCCCCAAGCCGCCCACCACCCCTCCTGCGTAGGGAACACCCTTATAAAGCTGCGGAGCCAGTAAGCCTGCAGCCCCCACTGTCAGAAGGGGGGGGAATGGTCACCGCCGCTTCAGTGACAAGACGGCCCTCGGCTAAAGGTGAGGGAGAAGGGGCCAACTATCCCTGTACGACTCCACGCTGCCAAACCGGGTGGGGGGGCCGCCCGAACACGTCGCTCAACGCTGTCAAAACGGCCGTTAGGGCCAATGGGGGGTGCGAATCAACCCGACGAGGGGGGGGTGCAGCTACCCTAGCCGCCGCCGCCTCGTCCGAACCCCTATGGCCGCCCAAACAATACAAGGGTGAGAGGGGGCTGAGCAGGAGCAGCACAGGCACCCCTTCTGTCAACGGGAGGGGGGAAACGCCGCCCGATGCCCCAGCACCTCAACACCAGGCCACGGAGCCCTGTAATCAGCAGCAACTTCTGACGCTGCCGGGTGGGGGGTGGTGATGCAAAATGATCGCCTCCGCCACCGCCCAACAAAATTGCCACCTGAGGCCCGCCGAGAGCTCCCTAACGCGTGCTCGACCTCTCTGAGCACGCCAACGGACTAAAGAAGCGGGAGCGGGGCAATGGCTCTGAATGAGCCGGCCCCACCCCCTGCCCCCGTGCGCCGCTAGAAGCATTCCCTGTTGCTGCCTCACATCCTGCGAGGTGGCAAACCGTCTCCCTGTGCGCCACGGCGTTGCCGGGCAACTGGGAACCCAGAATGCAAGACATACATTCATCAGATTTTGAAGTTTTAGTACAAGGAGTGATAACTGACACTGTATTGATATCTCTTTGTAAATCCTAAAAATATCACTGTCATGTAACCAACAGATCATAGAAAAGAGTAATCAATGAATCATAGAAAAGAGTAATCAAAGAGTAAACAGATCATAAAAAGAGTAATCAATGAATTGCCTTTTTTACTAACCACAAGCTTCAGCTCAACTATGATAAGTGCAAAATCCTGGTGTTCTCCAAAAAATGGAGATTATACCATTGGTCCATCAATGGTAAAACGATAGAACAAGTTAAAGACTATAAATACCTAGGCATGTACTTTCAATATAACGCTAGGTGGTCTACTCATCGTAAATGTGTGGCGAAGGTTGCCAGTGCTAGTGCATCGGCCATAGCTCGATTCTTTTACTGCAGGGGCAACCAATTTGTGCCAGCCGCAATTAAAATCTTCAGGTCCAAAGTTAGCTCCCAGCTATTGTATGGTATCCCAATTTTGGATTAGAGCCTTCGACCTCGCCATTGAACGTGTTCAATCCAAATTTTTGCAGAAAATTATGGCCCTACCTAATTGTGTACCTAACGCTGTTATATACTTGGAAACTGGTTCATCTCGGATGGAGACTTTGGCATGGCTTTTAACATTCAAATATTGGCTCCGCCTCCATTATAACTTTGAACAGGGGAGCCTTATACACCATATGCTCCCTGAGCTTAATCTTTCTAATTGGTCAGCGTACATTGAAGGGAAAATCAATGAACTGGGTCTCTCCTTGGAAACCCTGTCCATGATGCCTTTTGCTGCCGCATTTCATCAAATTAAAACCAGGCTGTTAGATTCGGAGAGACAAAATTTATACAGCATAGCTAATAGAACTTGCTCCCCTCTGAATTTTGAGATTCCCCTTCCAATAGGGCCGATACCCTCATACCTAACATCTCTGCAGGTACCCCAGCAACGCAGAGCATTTACCCTCGCCAGATGCAATGCTATGCCATCAGCCATCTTATATGGCAGATTTAACAAGGTTTCGCATTTGGCCAGTTATTGCCCATGCAGAAAGAGCTGTGTGGAATCAATGGGCTCCCTATCACCCGGCATTGCCGTGGTGTGCGGGAGCCGCTTTTGCCGCCGCGTGTGATTCGAGGCAGCAGCAGAGTTCTACGTCACTTTGCTGGGTGGGGATGGGGCTTGCTTGATGTGAGCCGTTGCCCCGCTCCCGCTAACGCAGTTCTTTGCGTGCTCGCTTGGTGTTGAGCACGCCGACGGGGAGAGCTTGCTGCCGTGGTCTCTCGGAGCGGCTGGGAGGCGCGTTTTTTCCGGTGGCTTTTGGTAGCGGCTGTGCACTGCGGCCGTTTTTACTTGGCGCTGGCTGTGTACTATATCCAGGGCGTGTTGTGCGGCATCTGAGAGGCCAGCGACAGTGGAGCTTTGTCCTGGCTGGTGGGAGTTTTGAGTGGCGGCGGTGTTGGGTGGCTGCAGGGGCCGTGTGAGCTTCGCCTTTGGGCGAGCGGCGTTGGGTCGTTTGAGTTTTCCCCCCACACACAGCGGGGGGTGGTGGTGCTTGTGGCGGAGTTTGGCTGCGCAGGGGAGAAAGCGGCCTGCTGCGGCCTGCGGGCCTGGTGGTGTGCTTTCTGCCTATGAGGGCGAGGCCTTGTTGGCGGGGGGGCCTGGCCTTCACTGCTGTTTTGACAGTGAGGGAATCCATCCCTCTGGGGTATCAGGGGAGTTGGGTCCAGTCTGTCCTTTTTCTTTTTCTTTCCCCCTTTGGCCCTGTCTGTGTCAATTGGTGAGGTTTGGAGCCATTTTGGTGAGGTCTTTGCAATTTTACGGCTGGGCCGGTTGGCTCTTGAGTGCCTTTCTGGCTGGCGGCCATTTTGGTGAGATCCTCTTTACCTCATGCTCGGTGGCCATTTTGTTAGTGAGGCTGGGCAGCCATTTTAGGTGACACTCTTTTTGTCCCAATTGGTTTTGTTTATTGGTGGCACCTAGGGTATTATCTCAGCTGCTGTTCGTTTATTAGTACTTAAGTGATAAGTCTTTATATTGTTAAAATTCGTGTTAATTCAATTTTTGCTTCTCCTAGTGGATTTGAACATGGCTTCTGGAAAGGGAAAAAGCAAGGGCAAAGGTAAAGGTAAACAACCACCGCCCAAGAGAACTCCTGCACGGACGGTTCCTGTAGTTCCCTCGGACGATGAGGATGAAGAAGATTTTGTGAATGTGGCCATTCTCCAGCGGCTTGAAGCGCTTGAAAAAGAGCAGGGTGTGCCTATGGGTGGCTTGGCTGCTGGTAAAACCTCTAATGTCTTTTCAAGTGCAGGTGCTGGCCCGCTTGGCTTTCTTGGAGGACAAGCAGGAGGTGGCTGCATCAGGAGGCCCAGAAGGAACCATTTCTGGCCAGCAGGGGCCGTCTGCTGGGGAGCAACAGGTTGCTCTTTATTCAACTCCCCAGGTCACTGGAGGTAAGGAGATGGCTTTGGGTGGTCATGGATTGTTATGGCCTTGGGGCCCCGGTGGCCAGGGAGCGGTTACTTCACCTATACAGCACACTAGTTGGCCTCAAAGTATGGTTTCTGAGCAGGGTTCTGTCGTCTCTCCCATGCCACATCCTAGTTGGCTGCCAGGGCTGGCGTTGAGTTCTCCCGCTGTGGGCCACGGTGTTTGGCCGGCTTACGGTTTCCCCCAGTCCTATATGGGCTACCCATATTGTAGTGGCTCATCATTTGACACGGTTGCTCCAGGGGCAGTGCCGAGCAGTGATGTTGATTTGCCTTTGGGCGATCACCTCTCCACGGCCACCAAGGAGAAGATCCTAAAGGGGGAGTATGTTGATATATTTAGTCTTCTCTATGGCGAAATGGAAAAAAAGGATAGGGACAACTTAGATGAGTGGGAGAAAGAACACTTGAAGAAAGAACACTTGAAGCGTAGGGTGGTTGACAGGACATGGGCTAACTGGTTCCCGGGGTTCCTGATTTATGCGGCCGTCATAATCCGACACCAGCCTTGGAGGGCGGGTTCAATGATCCAGTATTTGGACATTATTTACAAGGCCTTCACTGACTTTCCCAGCCCTGCCTGGTCCCAATATGATGAGGAGTTTCGGATGAGGGCAGCCATTAACCCGGCCATGCGGTGGGATAAAATTTGTCCCAGCCTTTGGCTGCAACTCATGTCGCCTGCCAGGTCTGCATGGGGTGAGCGGTCTCACAGTGGCCACTCGGTTAAGAGGGCGCCAGTGCAGGCAGGTTCCCACCCTATGGCGGGGCAGGTGGTTCAACGACGCCCGCTTTGCTGGGAGTTCTCTTCCCATGGAACCTGCAGCTGTAAGTCATGCACTTTTAGGCATGAGTGCCCCCTTTGCGCAGGGCCTCATGCGTTGTCCAGTTGCCCACGGTCCAAGGGAGGTAAAGGTGGCAAGCGGGCTGGGGGAGGTGCAACTCACAACACCTCTTCTGACAAAGGGTCCCAGCCCAATTAAATTGAGAGTTTTGGAACGCTGGTTGCGTAGTTATCCAAGGGTTGGCGATCGGGCCTACCTCTTGGATGGGTTTACTGCCGGTTTTCACATTCCCTTTCTGGGCGTGAGGGCCCCCTACTTAGCTCACAATTTAAAGTCAGTTCGGGGCATGGAGGACATAGTTAGGGCCAAAATTGCTAAGGAGTGCAAGGAAGGTAGGGTTTTGGGCCCTTTTGTTCAGTCACCAGTGGTTAATTTGAGGGTTTCCCCATTAGGTGTAGTGCCAAAAAAGACACCGGGTGAGTTTCGCCTCATTCATCACCTGTCCTACCCTCGGGGGGAGTCGGTGAATGATGCCATCCCGGGTGAATTATGTTCTGTAAAATACACTTCTTTTGATGAGGCCATGCGGGTAGTTCGCCTCTGTGGTGATGGTGCCGAGTTGGCTAAGTGCGATATTAAGTCTGACTTTCGGCTCCTCCCTGTACACCCGGAGGATTTTGAGCTTCTCGGATTTGCCTTTGAAGGAGGATTTTACATGGATCGGGCCCTGCCCATGGGCTGTTCTGTGTCCTGTTCAGCTTTCGAGAGGTTCAGTTCCTTTTTGGAATGGGCCTTGAGATCTCGGACGGGTCTTTGCAGTACTGCCCATTATTTGGATGATTTTCTTTTCGTTGGCAAGAAGGGTTCAGGGCAGTGTCGGTTTCTGCTTGATAGTTTTGTTCGCCTGGCCAATGAGCTGGGTGTCCCTCTCGCTCAAGAAAAGACGGAGGGCCCGACCTCCACGTTAACGTTTTTAGGCATTGAAATTGATACTGTTAGTTTGTGTTGTAGGTTACCCCAAGACAAATTGGATGCAGTAAGGATGCGGGTTACTTCTATCAGGTCCTTTTCAAAGGTTACTCTTTTGGAGCTGCAGCAGTTGGTAGTTCACCTCAACGTTGAATGCAAGGTTGTGGCGCCGGGAAGGGCATTTGTGAGGAGGCTCTGTGACTCAATGAAAGGCCTCCGTCGCCCACACCATAGGACCAAGGTTTCCAAGGGGATGAAGGAGGACCTCTTTGTTTGGGAACAGTTTCTGGACTCATTCAATGGGGTCTCTCTGTGGCGGGATGAGCTCCTGCTAGAGGCTGAGCTTCAGATTGCGTCTGATGCAGCCGGCTCGTCTGGCTTTGGAGTGTACTTTCGGGGGCATTGGTGTGCTGGGGACTGGCCTAAGGATTGGTTTCGGGCTGGGTGGGTCAAGGACCTCACCTTCCTGGAATTTTTTCCGATTGTTGCGGCAGTGTGAATTTGGTCAGCTGATTTAGCTAATAGGACCGTCCACTTCTGATGTGACAACCAGTCCACAGTATATGTCATCAATACCCTTACATCAAAATCTCCCAGGGTCATGGCTTTGGTCCGTGCTTTTACCTTGCAGTGCCTTTAAGTTTAACATCTTGTTTAGAGCCAGACACGTCTTGGGGGTCGCTAATGGGGTCGCTGACGCTCTCTCTCGCAAACAGATGGAGAGGTTTCGTCAGCTGGCTCCAGAGGCCGACCTACTTCCGGCACGGATGCCCACCGAGGTGTGGGGGATTGGAGGGCTGAGGCCGACAGGGCAATGAGTCTGGCCCTTGCCCCTTCAACCAGAAGAGCTTACCTGAAAGCGGCTAAGCAGTTTCTGTCCTTTAGGGCTGAAGCTGGTTTGCGGCAGGCGTGGCCTCTTCTTGTGTCACATTTGATGCAATTCTGTGTGACACTGCGGAGAAGTGGCCTTTCTGCACATACTATCAGGGGTAAGCTATCTGCACTGGCTTTTGCCAGTAAGGCTTCGGGTTACATGGACACCACGGGCGATTTCCGTCTTTGGAAGATGCTCGAGGGGTGGTCACGAGAGTCTGTTAGGGTGGCTGATACCAGAGAGCCTTTGACACCCACAGTACTGCACGGGTTGGAGAGCCAGTGGCCCTATTGTTGTAGTGACAGCTATGAGGTGGGCCAGTTTCATGCCGCTTCGCTGACCGCCTTTTTGGGGGCGCTCAGGATTAGCGAACTGGTGGCTGGCTCTCGGGCTGATGTCTCTGGCACAGCGCTGGAGCATCAGGATGTATCCATTAGTAATTTTCGGCTGTGTATTAGGCTGCGTAGATCCAAAACGGATCAGTGTGGTAAGGGGCTGGTTATTGAACTAGGGTCCTGTTCGGAGTCTGGGTTGTGCCCAGTGGCCGCCATGAGTCGATATTTGGCTCTTAGAGGTGACCGACCTGGATGCTTGTTTCAACACAAAGATGGCACCCCCCTCACAAAGTTCCAGTTTTGGACGGTGACAGGGAAGGCCTTGATCCGTTTGGGGCTGGGAAGGGTTCGTTTTTGTTCCCATTCTTTTAGAAATGGGGCTGCGTCGACAGTGTGAGGCTTCTGCTCGAAGTAGTCAAGGATCAGACCTTTGTTGATGAAACACAGTTCTTTATTTCCTATTACTACATTACTACAGGTCCTCGGATCATTGTTAGAGATAAAATATACAATAGAAGCAGGACTAATATACCCTCTAGTACAATTTGAATTACCCATAGGTAACCAATCACAAGGAGGGAAAAACCGCGGGCTAAAGGTTCTTTGACCGTTTGCTTCCCACAGGAAAAGGTTAGGTGTGAAGCTGTAAATTTCCCTTCTCAACCCAGACCCCTTAGATGTATCCATCTTATGCATAACAAATAACTTTTGCCAAGGTCTTCACACGCCGATAAGAAACTGGTCCACGTCTTCCCCGGCAGGGAGGAAAGGAATGCGGAGGCGCGGAGGTGAGAGGCTGATTGTTCTCATGCGCTGAAGTCGCCACCCTCCCGGACCAAATGGTTACACTGACCAGACCCAGCATGAGCCATAAATCCAGGGTCATAAAGGAAGCCATAAAGAAAGGTTACATAGCGACTACAAGGACAGGTTACATGATGAAGAAGATTATACAAAGCATGCCAGCATTAAACATTACAGAAACGCTTGTTAGAATCCTTAGATTCTGACACTCTGCCACCTCAAAAATCTAATCTACCCCGGCTTATCTGGGAACCGTTTATGAAAAGCTTTAACTAATTTAGGAGCATGAACATTGTCAGAAAGAACCCACTCGTTTAGTTCAGGACCAAAATCTACCCACTTGACTAGATATAGCAAGCGGCCCCTACGCATTTTTGAATCCAGGATTTCGGAAATCTCAATATGGGGCACCCCCTCCTTCATCAGTGGAGGAGGAGTCGGAGGAGTTGGATGCCATGCATTCAGCCCAGGATTCTTCTTCAACAAGCTGAAATGAAAAACAGGGTGCACAGAACTCAGTGACTTAGGCAACTCCAATTTGAAGGACACATCAGAAATTTTGCGCAACACCTTATAAGGGCCAACATATTTCCACCCCAACTTCCTGCTGGGTTGTAGACCATGTATATTATTGGTGGAAAGATAGACAGAGTCCCCTGGTTGAAGATCCCAACCTGCAGCCCTTCCACGGTTCGCATATTTTTTGTAGTCCTCTTTGGCTTTATCTAGAGTTTTAGCAATAAACGGCCACGAGTCTTGCAGGTTAGCCCACCATTGTTTAAAGTCAGAAGGGGAACCATCCGGTGTCTCTTCTATAGTGGGTAGGGGTTTCCCTTCAAAGCCTCCCACTGCCATGAAAGGGGACACGCCCATGGACGAATGAATAGCATTGTTATAACTATATTCAGCAAACAGCAGCAACTCCACCCAGTTGTCTTGATGGTAATTCGTGTAACACCTTAAAAACTGTTCCAGTATTTGATTAGTTCGCTCGGACTGGCCATCGGTCTCTGGATGGTAACCCGAGCTCATGGCCGGTTCAATGTCCATCATCTTCAAAAGCTCCCGCCAGAAGTTGGCAACGAATTGACTGCCCCTATCAGATACTACACGTCTGGGGAAAGCGTGTAATTTAATCACGTGATTAAAGAATGCTTTAGCCAGTCCCTTTGCGGTTGGCAACTGTTTGAACGGGGTAAAATGGGCTTGCTTCGAGAACATGTCAACCACCACCCAAATTACAGTCTTTCCCTTCGAGGGTGGTAGGTTGGTGATAAAGTCCATAGCTATCGCTTCCCATGGATGAGAGGGGGTGGGCAACGGGTGTAGCAGTCCTGGGACCTTCCCCCCTCCGCTTGCACATCAAACAGGTTTGACAGGCAGTAACAAAGTCAGATACATCCTTGCGCATGCGTGGCCACCAGAATTGCCGCTGGATTAAGTTAAGAGTTTTTAGGAAACCGAAATGACCAGCTAGTTTTGATGAGTGGCAGGTCAGCAAAATGTCTTTCCTCCGAGCTCGAGGCACCACGAGCTTGTCTCCATGGTACCAGCATTTATTAGGATGGAGAGAGCATTCCTCTAGGCTCTCTAACTCTTCTGCTTCTTCCGGCGAGTAGTCTCCCCCCCACTTGTCTTCCCATGATTCTATCGCTGCCTGCTTGCTTTGGCTTCTGGTAGTAACAGCTCCTCCCAGTTCCTGGGGAGAGAACATGGAGTCAAACACTTCTTCTTTTTGACTCTCATGCTGGGGTAACCTGGATAAAGCGTCTGCTAATGAATTGGCCTTCCCAGGAAAATGTTTGAGCACAAAGTTAAACTTCGAGAAAAAATCGGCCCACCGGAGTTGCTTGGCATTCAGGGATCTTTGGGTGCGCAGAGCCTCTAAGTTTTTGTGATCGATCCAAATTTCAAAAGGGGTCTGCACTCCCTCCAGCCAGTGCCTCCAGGTAGTTAGCGCTAAATGTATGGCTGCAGCTTCTTTATCCCACACCGACCAGTTCCTCTCTGTCTCATTAAATTTTTTTCGAAATGTAAGCCAGAGGGTGTAACTTATCATCTGTCCCCTTCTGAAGGATGGCACCCCCCATGGCCACGTCCGATGCATCTACATGGATCACAAATTCTTTAGTCTCATCGGGGTGAGCAAGGATGGGTTCTGACGTGAATAGTTTCTTTAAGATCTCAAACGCCCTTTGACAATTCTCGGACCAGGCTATCCTTTCCCCTGGTTTTCCTGCGTCTGGGCCCCTCCCCTTGGTTTTCAAGAGCTCTGTCAGCGGGAGGGTGACCGTGGCAAAATCTTTTAGGAAGGAGCGATAGAAGTTGCAAAACCCCAATAGACTCTGCAGCTGCTTTCTAGTTCGGGGTGCCTCCCACTGTACCACTGCCTCTACTTTGGTAGGGTCCATCTCTAACCCCTTCTGTGAAATGCGATACCCCAAAAAGGCTACCGAATCTCGATTGAACTCACATTTGGACAGTTTGGCATATAATTGATTTTTCAACAGTGTAGCAAGCACCTCCCTGACCAATTTTACATGCGACGCCTTATCAGTAGAATAGATCAAGATATCATCTAAGTAACATAACACCCCCTTGAATAAATGCTTGTGTAACACTTCATTTATCAGGCTCATAAAAACTCCCGGCGTGCCACTCAAGCCGAATGGCATCACCAGGTACTCGAACTGTCCCAATGGTGTGTTAAAAGCAGTCTTAAATTCGTCCCCCTCCCGGATGTGCACGCGAAAATAAGCATCTCGGAGATCCAGCTTAGTAAACACCTTCCCTTTAGCTGCCTCCGTTAGCAAGTCTTTTATGAGAGGGAGGGGGTAAGCGTTGGAAGCCGACACTGCGTTCAGACACCTATAGTCCATGCACAACCGCAGCCCTCCGTCCTTCTTTTTCCTGAACAAAACAGGCGCTGCAAAGGGGGACTTGGCAGGGCAGATGAAACCTCGCTCCAAGTTCTTGTCTAGAAACTTTCTTAGTTCCTCCCTCTCTGAGGGGCTCATAGAGTAGAGTTTTCCCTTCTGTAGTTTCTCTCCCGGGAGCAACTCTATGGCACAGTCTGACAGTCGGTGGGGGGGTAGCTCATCCGCCTCGGTCTCACTGAATACTTCCATTAAGTCCCGATACTCCTTAGGTACGGCGGAGGGCACCAACGTGAGAGCCGCCGCTAACAGGGGGCCCGGGGGGCCCGATCCCCACCCCGGGTCCCACTTGTGATGATTACATTTCTCATCCACCCACGAAATCTTCCCTTCACTCCACCTGATGTATGGGTCATGGGAACTTAACCAAGGGCTCCCCAATACCATGGGAAACTGGGTATTGGGGGTGATAACAAAGGCCCTTTTTTCCCAATGCTCCCCCGTCCCTACTATTAATCTTTCCATTTCAGCCACACATGCCTCCTTCATTTCCGAACCATCCATCTGCGTAAACGTGAGTGGCTCCCCCAGTGGGGTAACTTTTGGGGCTAGCCCATCCACTACTAATGGGCTTATTAAGTCTCTGGCGCACCCTGAGTCAATTAGGGCATGTACCCGGACATGGGTCCCAGTCCCGGGGGCTATTACAGTCACTACCATGTACAGTAAAGGGCCAGGGATGCTCACCGGAGATGGTGCGTCGGGGGTTGGGACCTGCAGTTCTGCGCCGCTTACTGCAGGCTGTTGGAGTTTCCTGGCATCTGCGCCTCCGTCAGCTCCAGCTCCCCTTGCTCGCTCGCTGCCCCTTCCAGCTGTAATGCCCGGGGTTTGAACGAGGTCTTTCCTTTGCTGGGGGTGCTCCCCACCACTGGGGTGGAGGTCTTGGGGACCTTCCCACTCCCGCGGGGGCATGCCAAGGCATAGTGACCACTCTCGCCGCATCTCATGCAGAGCCCCTGCCTGAACCGGTTGTCTCGGATTTCCTGGACGCTGGACTTCGGCTTTATCTTCTGGGCCACTTTGGCTTGGGTGGTCGCCGAGGTTCCCATTTTGATGAGGGTGAACCTCTCCTCCACATCAGCCGCCGCTCTCATCCACGTTGCAAGGGAGCCGGGTCGGCCTCCGCTCAGCACCGTCTCATACACTTCAGGGTTCAGGCCCTCTCGATATTTCTCGATGAAGAGGTCTTGGGTCCAGCCACGATCTTGGCTGCTATGCGCTGGAACCAGTCAGTGTATTCCCTCACGGAGGACTGCCCTTGAGTTAGCTTCTGCAATTGGTTCCGTGCCTTCTCTTCTCCCAAGGGGTCCTCATAGTGCTGTCGGAGGGCCCACATAAAATTGTGCACTGACCGCAGCTCAGGCCCGGGAACGTTGTGCAGGCTCACATACCAGTCGCTGGCGGTGTCCCTCAACTTGGACCCGATGTAGCCAATCCGATCCCTCTCAGTGGGGTAGAGGTGTCCCCAAGTGTCTAGGAACCTCTCGATTTCTATGAGGAAGAACCGTAGCTTCTCGGGGTCCCCATCGAAAGTAGCCGTCAGCGGATCGCCTGGTGGATCATCTGCCCCATGGGCACTGGGGCCGGGGCGGGCATGGGAACCGGATGTGGGGCCAGTTGCGGAACCTGTGGTGGCACCAGCTGCGGGATGACCCCCGCGGGAGCTCTCCCTGGGGGAGCTGGCTGCGGCGGGGCTCCTCCACCTGGAGCTCCGGCCCCACCTGGGGCTGCCCGGGCTGCCTGGATTGTGGTCAGGGCATCTTGGAACTGGAACTGCAGATCCATGGCTACTTCTCGTAGCTCCGTGGTGAGTTGCATTCGCAAATCTCCCATCGTGCGATCTAGGGCTTGGGTCGGGTCCTCTCCGTAGAGATCGGGACCGTAGGTCGCGCCTCTCTCCTCGTCCAGCAGCGGGAGTCACCAGTCTCCCCCATAGCCCATCTCACGTTCGTCTCCCAGGAAACTCGGCCGCCCGTACTCGGTGCGGTCCCCCTGGACCGAGACACGCACTCCCCTCCGATCGTGGACCCACCAGTCGACTGTCCCATGACCGAAGTTGCTCCATGAGTACCTTGGGGTCCCAGTCTGGTGAGAGGGTGGTCACGGGATGTAGTGAGCCCCTTGAGCCGTAGTCGCTGGCACTTCGGGCTCCCCACCGCCGCCTCCAGCTCCGGCACCCTGGTCGTCCGGGGTCACGGGTTGATCTTTGGTTGTAGGGATGGGAATAGTACCGTCGTCCGACATGGTCAGGAACGGCCAAGTCCCAGTCACAGATCTCTAACAATCTGTGAGGCTTCTGCTCGAAGTAGTCAAGGATCAGACCTTTGTTGATGAAACACAGTTCTTTATTTCCTATTACTACATTACTACAGGTCCTCGGATCATTGTTAGAGAAAAAATATACAATAGAAGCAGGACTAATATACCCTCTAGTACAATTTGAATTACCCATAGGTAACCAATCACAAGGAGGGAAAAACCGTGGGCTAAAGGTTCTTTGACCGTTTGCTTCCCACAGGAAAAGGTTAGGTGTGAAGCTGTAAATTTCCCTTCTCAACCCAGACCCCTTAGATGTATCCATCTTATGCATAACAAATAACTTTTGCCAAGGTCTTCACACGCCGATTAGAAACTGGTCCGCGTCTTCCCCGGCAGGGAGGAAAGGAATGCGGAGGCACGGAGGTGAGAGGCCGATTGTTCTCATGCGCTGAAGTCGCCACCCTCCTGGACCAAATGGTTACACTGACCAGACCCAGCATGAGCCATAAATCCAGGGTCATAAAGGAAGCCATAAAGAAAGGTTACATAGCGACTACAAGGACAGGTTACATGATGAAGAAGATTATACAAAGCATGCCAGCATTAAACATTACAGAAATGCTTGTTAGAATCCTTAGATTCTGACAGACAGCTGCCGCCATGGGGTACCAGGCTAGGGATATACAGCGGATTGGGCGTTGGAAATCCCGATGTTATAAGAGTTACGTGAGGCATTGTTCTGTGTAAGTTTTATCGGGCTTTTTTCAGGAAGTTGTTAATTAAGTTCTTTTTCCAGGTGCTGCGGGCCGTGAGACAAGACGAAGGGTCATAGTGTGCGGCCACAGCATGGTCTTTTGGGCAGCTCATCGGGCGCGAAGGACGTCTGTCAGTTCCCAGCTCGGCCTCAGTGAAGTGGCAACGGTCGAGTGGTGGGGGAGGAGGGGCATGAGATGGCCTGCGCTCCTCCCGTTACTGTTCGAAGAGAGGCAGGGTCCTCCCCCTCATATTTTAGTCATACACCTGGGGGGCAACGATCTGGGGTTGATCAAGGGTGTGGCCCTTGTGCTGCAGGCCAGGGCTGATCTGGGGTTGATAAGATCGAGATGGCCCGGGGTCCAGAACGTGTGGTCTGCTATGTTCCCTCGCCGGGTGTGGAGGCATGCTGGTGACCCCAGGTGTATGGATAGGGCTAGGCGTAATGCTAATAGCCAACTTCGTTCGGCCATGGAGTCCGGGTTGGGTCTCTTTTTACCGCACCCTAACATACGGGTCGAGTTTTCAGACCTGTATCGTCCTGATGGGGTGCACCTCTCAGACAAGGGCAATGGGATATTCTTAGCGGACTTGCAGCACGGGATTCGGATGGCACTTGGTTGCTGTGTGGGGTAGCAAAGGCCAAAGCAGAGGCTTGGCTTTGCATGTGGCAGGTTTATGCAAGCAAGTGAATGGAACTGGTGGGTGCCTCATGGCATATCCCGATTGGGAACAGGAGGTCATCAGGAACCACCCTAGGGCCTTGCGGTCTGGGGAGGGGAACGGTGATCGCCTCTGGGAACCTCTCAGACTAGGCTCCTCCCTGAAGGTCTGTGCAGCCTCGGGGGTAGGTGCCCCTGGGGGGCAACCAGTATGCTGGGCCACCGGTTACGAACCAGAAGCTGACTGGGTCAAGACTGGGGCTAGGTTACCCGCCCATTTCAAGGGCAAGGAGGCAGTGCCTAGGAAAGACGCCTGCCTTGCCTGTTCCTGTGCTTGCTTAGTTTTTGCCCGTTCCTGCATGTTCTGTTTAAATAGTTAATAAAGTGGCCCTTGTTTGATTCCAAACTGTTGTCTGTCTCGTTATTCATGCTGGGGTGGCAATGGGCTCCCTATCGCCCGGCATTGCCGTGGCGTGCGGGAGCCGCTTTTGCTGCCACGTGTGATTCGAGGAAGCAGCAGAGTTCTACGTCACTTTGCTGGGCGGGGGCGGGGCTTGCTTGATGTGAGCCATTGCCCCGCTCCCGCTAATGCAGTTCTTCACGTGCTCGCCCACCCGCCCACCCTGGTTGCAGTGTAGGCTTTTGCTGGTTGCCTTTTGGGGCCAGGTAGGAATTTTTGTACCTCCTCTCGTTTGGCTTGGAGATGGGGTGTTTTTTGCCTACCTTACACTGTTCCTGGTGGTAAAGGGCATAGATGGTGGTCGGGTATTAAGTAGTTTGGTCACGTGGCAGGTTTACGCAAGCAAGTGAATGGAACTGGTGGGTGCCTCACGGCATATCCCGATTGGAAACAGGAGGTCATCAGGAACCACCCTAGGGCCTTGCGGTCTGGGGAGGGGAATGGTGATTGCCTCTGGGAACCTCTCAGACTAGGCTCCTCCCTGAAGGTCTGTGCAGCCTCAGGGGTAGGTGCCCCTGGGGGGCAACCAGTATGCTGGGCCGCCGGTTGCAAGCCAGAATCTGACTGGGTCAAGACTGGGGCTAGGTTACCCGCCCATTTCAAGGGCAAGGAGGCTGTGTCTAGGAAAGACGCCTGCCTTGCCTATTCCTGTGCTTGCTTAGTTTTTGCCCGTTCCTGCATGTTCTGTTTAAATAGTTAATAAAGTGGCCCTTGTTTCATTCCAAACTGTTGTCTGTCTCATTATTCATGCTGGGGTGGCAATTACTCATGTGCTTTTGCACTGTGACTTGTATGTAGATCTAAGGAGCACACATTTACACTCTCTGTTAACTAGTATGGGTGCTTGTTCTGATGCACTCAAGGTGCATCGACTTCTAAGAGATTCCAGTCCAGACTCCACGGAGAAGGTGGCCAAGTTTCTTAGTCTGGTCTTAAAGTTGCGCCAAAGGTTCTTTTAGAATTTTTATATATGTGTTTATAACGGGTTTTAACATGCAGAAATTGTTTTTCTAACTTATGCCAATAAAGGCTGACTTGACTTGACTTGAATGAATACAATACAAGAAATAGATTGGATTGTAAATTGTAATAGTTTGTTTCAAAAAATGACTTTCGGCGTTACTCCTGAGGAATTCCACTGAGTGGCAGTATGGGGCACCTCTTTCCTGTAGCTTTATAGAAGGTGGCTTCATTTCATTGTATATGAACTCAACCAATAACATTGAATGCCACACATATATACAATAACATTGAATGCCACACATATATACAGTAACATTGAATGCCACACATATATACAATAACATTGAATGCCACACATATATACATCAGATTTTGAATTTAGTTGTACAAGGAGTGATAACTGACACTGTATTGATATCTCTTTGTAAAACCTAGAAATATCACTGTCATGTAAAAAACTGATCATTGAAAAAAATAATCAATGACTACAATACAAGAAATAGATTGGATTGTAAATTGTAATAGTTTGTTACAAAAATGACTTTCGGCGTTACTCCCGAGGAATTCCACTGAGGAGCATTCTGGGGCACCTTTTTCTTCTAGCTGTATAGAAGGTGGGTTCATTTCATTGTATATGAACTTAACCATGTAAAAGCATGATATATCAACTGTAAGAGCAATAACATTGAATGTAACACATATATACATCAGATTTTGAAGTTGTTTGTACAAGGAGTGATAACTGACACTGTATTGATATCACTTCGTAAAACCTAGAAATATCACTTTCATCTAACCAAAAGATCACAGAAGATGAATGAATGAATACTATACAAGAAATACATTTGATTGTAAATTGTGATCGTTTGTTACAAAAAATGACTTTCGGCATTACTACCGAGAAATCCCACTGAGTGGCAGTATGGGGCACCTTTTTTCTCTAGCTATATAGAAGGTGGCTTCATTTCATTGTATATGTACTCAACCAAATAAAAGCATGATATATCAACTGTAAGAGCAATAAATATCACTGTCATGTAACCAACGGATCATAGAAAAGAGTAACCAATGAATACAATAGAAGAAATAGATTGGATTGTAAATTGTAATCGTTTGTTACAGAGAATGACTTTTGGCGTTACTACCGAGGAATTCCACTGAGTGGCAGTATGGGGCACCTTTTCCTCGAGCTATATAGAAGGTGGCTTCATTTCATTGTATATGTACTCAACCAAATAAAAGCATGATATATCAACTGTAAGAGCAATAACATTGAGTGCAAGACATACATTCATCAGATTCTGAAGTTGGTAGTACAAAGAGTGATAACTGACACTGTATTGATATCACTTTGTAAAACCTAGAAATATCACTGTCATGTAAACAACTGATCATGGAAAAGCGTAATTGATGAATACAATACAAGAAATAGATTGGATTGTAAATTGTAATAGTTTGTTACAAAAAATTACTTTCGGCATTACTCCCGAGGAATCCCACTGAGCGGCATTCTGGGGCACCTCTTTCCTCTAGCTGTATAGAAGGTGGCATCATTTCATTGTATATGAACTCAACCATAAAAAAGCATGATATATCAACTGAAAGAGCAATAACATTGAATGCAACATATAAAAATCAGATTTGGAAGTTGGTTGTACAAGGAGTGATAACTGACATTGTATTGATATATCTTTGCAACCCCAATAGGAATAACGAGACAGACAACAGTTTGGAATTAAACAAGGTCCACTTTCTTA
Organism: Lepidodactylus listeri; assembly: GCA_029233225.1. Taxonomy (NCBI): domain Eukaryota; kingdom Metazoa; phylum Chordata; class Lepidosauria; order Squamata; family Gekkonidae; genus Lepidodactylus; species Lepidodactylus listeri. The sequence goes on along the minus strand of JARCFY010000005.1, from coordinate 139,183,046 downwards.
ACTTTTTAAACTGAACATGCAGCAACGGGCAAACTAAGCAAGCACAGGAACAGGCAAGGCAGGCGTCAATCCCAGACACAACCTCCTTGCCCTTGTAATGGGCGGGTAACCTAGCCGCAGTCTTGAGCCAGTCAGCTACTGGCTCGTAACCGGCGGCCCGGCATACTAGCGCCCCCTCCCACGAGCACCTACCCCTGAGGCTGCACAGACCTTCAGGGAGGAGCCTAGTCTGAGAGGGTCCCATAGGTGATCACCATTCACCTCCCCAGACCGCAAGGCCCTAGGGTGGTTCCTGATGACCTCCTGTTCCCAATCGGGATATGCCGTGAGGCACTCACCGGTTCCATTTTCTTGCTTGCACAAACCTGCCACATGCAAAGCCAAGCCTCTGCTTTGGCCTTTGCTACCCCACACGGCAACCGAGTGCCATCCGAATCCTGTGCTGCAAGTCCTCTAAAAATATCCCATTGCCCTTGTCTGAGAGGTGCACCCCATCAGGGTGATACAGGTCAGGGAACTCGACCCGTATGTTAGGGTGCAGCTAAAAGAGACCCAACTATGGCCGTGCGAAGTTGGCTATTAGCATTACGCCTAGCCCTGTCCATACACCTGGGGTCACCGGCATGCCTCCATACCCAGCGGGTACTATCTGCACCCCTGGCCACCTTGACCTTATCAGCGCAAGATCGGCCCTGGCCTGCAGCACAAGGGCCACACCCTTGATCAGCCCCACATCATTGCCCCCCAGGTGTATGACTAAACATGAGGGGGAGGACCATGCCTCTCCTCAAACAATAATGGGAGGAGTTCCGGCCATCTCATGCCCCTCCTCCCCCACCACTCAACCGTCGCCATTTCGCTGAAGCTGAGCTGGGAGCCGACAGATGTCTGCCTCACCTGATGAGCTGCCCAAAAGACCATGCTGTGGCCGCAGACTATGACCCTTCCTCTCGTCTCACAGCTCGCAGCACCTGTAAAAGGAACTTAATTAACCCAAACTCGATTGAAGCCAGAAAAACTTACACTGTACACTGCCTAACACAATTGTGACACAGGAATAGGCCACGCCTGCTGTACACCCGCTGCAGCCCTGAAGGTCAGAAACTGCTTACCCGCCTTCAGGTAATCTCTCCTGGTGGAAGGGGCGAGGGCCAAACCCAGTGCCCTAACGGCCTCAGCCACAAAGCCTCCTCAGAAATGCACGGCCAGGTACCACCACCTTGCATGCAAAGTTGAGGTGGCCAACCAACTGCTGTAACTCTAACAGAGTCACCTTTGAGAGGGACCGTACAAATGCAACCCGCTCCCTCAAAGCCTCCAACTTTTCCCGGGGCAACCTACAGCATAAATTAACTGTATCTATCTCAATCCCCAAAAATGTTACTACGGATGCAGGGCCCTCAGCCTTCTCTGGAGCAAGAGGAACACCAAGTTCCTCTGCCAGATAGACAAAACTGGAAAGTAAAAATTTACACTGCCCTGAATCCTTCCTGCCTACAAAAAGGAAATCGTCAAGATAATGAGCGGTGCTACAGAGACCTGTCCTGACTCTTAAGGCCCATTCCAAAAAGGAACTGAACCTCTTGAAAGCAGAACAAGACATCGAGCAGCCCATGGTCAGGGCCCGATCCATGTAAAATGTACCTTCAAAGGCAAATCCAAGCAGCTCAAAATCCTCCGGGTGCACAGGAAGGAGGCGGAAGGCAGACTTGATGTCACACTTTGCCAATTCCACCCCTCTACCACAGAGGCGAACTACCTGCATGGCCGGGTCAAAGGATGTATACTTAACTGAACACAATTCACTTTGAATGGCATCATTCACCGACTCCCCACGGGGGTAGGACAGGTGATGAATGGGGCAAAACTCACCCGGTGCCTTCTTAGGCACAACTCCCAACGGGGAAACTCTCAGATTGACAACAGGCAGGTAATCAAATGGGCCCAAAACCCTACCTTCCTTGCACTCCTTAGCTATTTTATCTCGAACTATGGCTTCCATACCCACAACAGACTTCAAATTAGAAGCTAAGTAAGGAGCCCTTATCCCCTGGTAAGGTATACGAAAACCAAACGAAAAGCCCTCCAAGAGATAACTTCTATCACCCACCCTTGGGTAACTGCACAACCAGCGTCTTAGAACCCCCAATTTAATTGGGCTGGGTCCCTTTATCAGAAGGGGGGTTGAAGTTCGACCCACCCCCAGGGCGCTTACCACCCTCTCCTCTGCCCAGGCCTTTGGGCCATGGGCAGCTGGATAAGGCGTGGGGCCCGGCACACGGGGCACTCATGCCGGAAAGTGCAGGACTTTCGGCCACTGCTCCCCTGGGAAGAAAATTCCCAGCAAAGCGGGCGTCGTTGAACCGCCTGCCCCGCCGATAGGCGGGAACCTGGCTGCACATGTGCCCTCTTTATCGAATGGCTGCTGTGTGACTGTTCACCCCAGTCAGACCTTGCTGGTGACATAATTTGAAGCCACAGATTGGGACATATTTTGTCCCAGCGCATGGCAGGGTTGATTGCAGCCCGCATCCTAAACTCCTCATCATATTGCGACCAGGCTGGGCTAGGAAAGTCTGTGAAAGCCTTGTAAATGATGTCCAGGTACTGGAACATCGCAGAAGCCCTCCAAGGCTGGTGACGCACGATGACAGCTGCATAAATTAGGTACCCAGGGAACCAGTTTGCCCATGTTCTATCCACCACTCGACGCGTCAAGCGTTCCTTCTCCCGATCGTCCAAGTTGTCCCTGTCCTTTTTCTCCATCTCACGATAGAGCAAGCTAAATATGGCCACAAATTCCCCTTTCACTATCTTTTCCTTAGTGGCGATAGAAAGATGATCACCTAATGACAAATCGACAAATCGACAAATCGGCATCACCGCTCAGCACAGCCCCTGCAGCAACAGCATCAGATGCTGAACCACTGCAGTAAGGGTATCCCATGGAAGGCAGGGGAAAACCCCAAGCCGGCCAGGCTCTGTGGTAAACGGATGAAGAACTAGATGATGGATGCAGAGGCCAATTAGAGTGCGGCATGGGAGCAGCAGGAGAACCCTGGCCAGATGATGAACATTGAGGCCAACCAGCCTGTGGCATAGGACTCCTGGCTGCCAGGGCCCCACGGCCAAGACATCCCTGACCCTCCACCTGCCACCTCCTTACCTCCTGCAACCTGGGGAGTCAAATAGATGGCCAACTGCTGTCCCCAAGCAAAAGGACTCTGCTACACCAACACCACTCCTTCACTGCGTCCTGACGCATCCGCCTCTCGCTTATCCTCCAAGAAGGCCAGCCTTTCCAGCACCTGGGCTTGAAAAGAAGCGTTAGATTGTGTACCACCTTCCAAACCCCCCGTGGGCATTCCCAGCTCCTTTTCAAGAGCTGCAAGACGCTGCAGAATAGCCATATTCACAACATCCCCTTCCTCTTCTTCATCCAAGGAAACTGCAGGTGCCGGCTGCGCGGGGGTCTCCTCGGCGCCGGTTGTTTTCCTTTACCTTTGCCCTTACTTTTTCCTTTGCCGGGAGCCATGACTACAACCTTCTACAAGAAGCAAAATAACTCTATTAAACGAGCAGTAGTGTACTGCAATTGACAAGACCTTTATTGAAAAATAGGAAAAAAAACTTGTGAAACAAGAAGGCAACAAAGGAATTAATTAAGTGTACAGCAAATTAGCCGCCTCAACCCCTCATACAAAATGGCCACTAAACATGTGGTAAGATGGACCTCACCAAGATGGCCGCCCCAACATATAAGCAGGATCCAAACCTGTCCTGCTCACAATGTCCGTTGAGACCTTCGTAACATGGCTGCCTCTCTAAAAGAGGGGGAGGGGTTACCCACATTTGCTGTTAAGCCTTCCCCAAATGGCTGCTGCTCTAAAATGCAGCCTACATTATTTGTCTGCAAGACCTACCCAAAATGGCTGCCATTCTGCAATGGGGCCTACTGCTGAATTGAACCGATGAGAAGCCTCAGAGCCAGTTTGGTGTAGTGGTCAAGTGCGTGGACTCTAATCTGGGAGAACTGGGCCCGCTTCCCCACCCCTCCACCCGCACCCAGCTGGATGACCCTGCGCAAGCCACAGCTCCACACCAGCTGTTCCCTCAAGGACAGCCCAGGAAAGAGCTCTCCCAGCCCCACCCACCCCACAGGGCATCTGCCACAGGGAGGGGAAGGGAAAAGGAGCCTGCAAGCCGCTCCAAGACTCCCTTGGGGAGTGGAGGGCAGGGTACAAATCCAATCCCTTCTTCTTCTTTTAACTGCCACCCTACAATGGGGTGAAACTGCCACTTAGCCAACCAGCCCCCAATCCAGGGTCCATCTGCAGCCTAAGTGCTGTTGAGAGACACTCTCCCCAGTGACTCACTGCCACTGAACACCGCCCTAATCGTTCAGGCAGCCGGGTAGCTTGTACGGGGGGGCTTTGGGGGTGCTGGAAAGCATGCCGGAAAGGCCTGGGGGTAAACCACAAACCAGGGGGGGACACCCAGAAAACACGCTGTGCGTTGCGCCGCACGCCGATGCTCCCGAGCCTACCTTACTGTGCCTGATTCCCCAGTCACCCGCAGCTGTCAACCAGAAGCCTGGACCTCACTTACAAAAAGGGGGGGCAACCAGCACCACTGCCGCCACCAAATGCCGGAGCCACCAAGCACCCGCCACAACGGGGACTGCTGGAGCAGCTTCTAATAACCACGTAAGCGATACTGGAGGCAGTGCTGTCACCTGCGTCGCCGCTGCCAGCCGATGTTCCCTCACGATGCCGCACCTCAAACTAACGGGCCAGTAAGCCGAAAAGGAGCCCCACCAGTGTGCTCTCTGAAACGAGCATGCCAGCGAGAGTAGCCGCCCTCGATGATCATCAGGCAGAAAGGGGGGGGTGCCGGTCTCAGGGGTAGGCACTCCTGGGGGGATGCCAGCATGCTGGGCTGCCAGTTACGAGCCAGAATTGGCTGGCTTCAGACCGGAGCTAGGTGTCCCGCCCATGCTAAGGGCAAGGAGGCCGTGTCTAGGAAAGACACCTGCCTTGCCTGTTCCTGTGCTTGCGTATTTTTCCCCGTTGCTGCAATTTCCTGTAAATAGTTAATAAAGTGGCCCTTGTTTAATTCCAACCTGTTGTCTGTCTCTTCTTTGCGACTGGGGGGGCAATCGAGCTCCCGGGCGCCCAGCTATGCCGTGGCGCCCGATCGGGGGCTCCTTTGCCTCCGCGTCGGCTTGGGAGGCAGCAACGGCCTGCACGCTTTCGCGTGCATATGGGCACTCCAAGAGGGGCGTGGCTTGCCGGCTAGAGGCAGGCGCCTCGCCCCCAGCTTGTCAGTTGCTCCGCGTGCTCTCCCACCCGTCCACCCTGTTGGCAGTGTAGGCTTTTGCTGGTCGCCTATTGGGGCCAGGTAGGAATTTTTATGCCTTCACCTGATTGGCTGTTTTTGGGGGAGGTGTTTTTTGCCTACCTTGCACTGTGATATGGGTTAAGGGCATAGATGGCGGCGAGAGTTAATTAGTTGGTCACTTGGCAGGTTTGTGCAAGCAGAAATGGAACTGGTAAGCACCTGACGGCATATCCCGATTGGGAACAGGAGGTCATCAGGAACTGCTCTAGGGCAGTGCAGTCCGGGGCGGTGAATGGTGCCTCCTCTGGGAACCTCTCAGGCTAGGCTCCTCCCTGAAGTTCCGTGTGGTCTCAGGGGTAGGCGCTCCTGGGGGGGGGATGCCAGTATGCTGGGCTGCCGGTTACGAGACAGAATTGGCTGGCTTCAGACCAGAGCTAGGTGTCCCGCCCATGCTAAGGGCAAGGAGGCCGTGTCTAGGAAAGACACCTGCCTTGCCTGTTCCTGTGCTTGCGTGTTTTCCCCCGTTGCCGCAATTTCCTGTAAATAGTTAATAAAGTGGCCCTTGTTTAATTCCAACCTGTTGTCTGTCTCTTCTTTGCGACTGGGGGGGCAAATATCACTGTCATGTAAACAACTGATCATGGAAAAGAGTAATCGATGAATACAATACAAGAAATAGATTGGATTGTAAATTGTAATCGTTTGTTACAAAAAATTACTTTCGGCGTTACTCCCGAGGAATCAGACTGAGTGGCATTCTGGGGCACCTCTTTCCTCTAGCTGTATAGAACATGGCTTCATTTCATTGTATATGAACTCAACCATATAAAAGCATGATATATCAACTGAAAGAGCAATAACATTGAATGCAAGACATACATTCATCAGATTTTGAAGTTGGTTGTACAAGGAGTGATAACTGACACTGTATTGATATCACTTTGTAAAACCTAGAAATATCACTGTCATGTAACCAACAGATCATAGAAAAGAGTAATCAATGAATACAATACAAGAAATGAATTGTAAATTGTAATCGTTTGTTACAAAAAATTACTTTCGGCATTACTCCCGAGGAATCCCACTGAGCGGCATTCTGGGGCACCTCTTTCCTCTAGCTTTATAGAAGGTGGCTTCATTTCATTGTATATGAACTCAACCATATAAAAGCATGACATATAACTGTAAGAGCAATAACATTGAATGCATGACATACATTCATCAGATTTTGAAGTTGGTAGTACAAGGAGTGATAACTGACACTGTATTGATATCACTTTGTAAAACCTAGAAATATCACTCTCATCTAACCAACAGATCATAGAAAAGAGTAATCAATGAATACAATACAAGAAATAGATTGGATTGTAAATTGTAATCGTTTGTTACAGAAAATGACTTTCGGCGTTACTCCCGAGGAATTCCACTGAGTGGCAGTATGGGGCACCATTTTCCTCCAGCTATATAGAAGGTGGCTTCATTTCATTGTATATGTACTCAACCAAATAAAAGCATGATATATCAACTGTAAGAGCAATAACATTGAATGCAAGACATACATTCATCAGATTTTGAAGTTGGTAGTACAAAGAGTGATAACTGACACTCTATTGATATCACTTTGTAAAACCTAGAAATATCACTGTCATGTAAACAACTGATCATGGAAAAGAGTACTCGATGAATACAATACAAGAAATAGATTGGATTGTCAATTGTAATAGTTTGTTACAAAAAATGACTTTTGGCGTTACTCCCGAGGAATCCCACTGAGCGGCATTCTGGGGCACCTCTTTTCTCTAGCTTTATAGAAGGTGGCTTCATTTCATTGTATATGAACTCAACCATATAAAAGCATGATATATCAACTGTAAGAGCAATAACATTGAATGCAAGACATACATTCATCAGATTTTGAAGTTGGTTGTACAATAAGTGATAACTAACACTGTATTGATATCTCTTTGTAAAACCTAGAAATATCACTGTCATCTAACTAACAGATCATAGAAAAGAGTAATCAATGAATACAATACAAGAAAAAGATTGGATCATAAATTGTAATCGTTTGTTGCCACCCCAGCCGGAATAACGAGACAGACAACAGTTTGGAGTTAAACAAGGGCCACTTTATTAACTATTTAAAACAGAACACTGCAGCAACGGGCAAAACTAAGCAAGCTCTGGAACAGGCAAGGCAGGCGTCACTCTCTGACACGGCCTCCTTGCCCTTGATAAGGGCGGGACACCTAGACCCGGTCTGAAGCCCGATACTTCTGGCTTGTAACTGGCAGCCCAGCATGCTGGCACTCCCCCCCCCAGGAGCGCCTACCCCTGCGGCTGCACAGACCAACAGGGAGGAGCCTAGCCTGAATGGTTCCCAGAGGCGATCCCATTCACCACCCCAGACCGCAAGGCCCTAGGGCAGATCCTGAAGATCACCTGTTCCCAAAAGGGATATGCTGTGAGGTGCTCACCGGTTCCATTTTCTTGCTTGCAGAACCTGCCACGGGCAAGGCCAAGCCTCTGCTTTGGCCCTTGCACCCCACTCAGCAACCAAGTGCCAATCGGATCCCGTGCTGCAAGTCCTCTAAAAATATCTTGTTTCCCTTGTCAGAAAGGTGAACCCCGTCAGGTCTATACAGATCCGGACACTGAATCCGTATATTGGGATGTTCCAAATACAATCCCAACCCTGACTCCATGGCTGACCTAATCTGGCTGTTGGCGTTACGCCTAGCCCTGTCCACACACCTGGGGTCTTCGGTATGCCCTCCATCGCAGGCGAGGGAGCATGGCCGACCACACTATCTTCACACCAGGCCACCTGGCCCTTACCTTCGCCAGGTCCGCCTTGGCCTGCAACACCAGGGCCACACCCTTGATCAGACCCAAGTCGTTGCCCCCCAGGTGTATGACCAGAACATGAGGGGGAGGCCCTCACCTCTCTTTAAACAACAGTGGCAGAAGCGTGGGCCATCTCATACCCCTCCTACCCAGCCACTCAACCGTTGCCACTTCACTGAGGCCAAGCTGGGAGCCGACGGACGTCCTCCGCACCGATGAGCAGCCCAGAATACCATACTGTGGCCGCAGATCGTGACCCTCTGACTCTCCTGGCATCCCGCAGTGCCTGTAAAAAGAGCTAAATTAATGGCCGAAGTGACAAGAAGATAGGCTGGCTTAAACAATGCAGGGCCTAACATAGCCCTTGTAACAACGGGATTTCCAATGCCCAATCCTCTGGATCTCCAATGCACGGTAACCCAGGGCAGAGGCCGTTGAAGCAGCCCCAATCCTAAAAGAGTGCGTGCCAAAGCGCACCCCACCTAGACCGAGCTGGACCAAAGCCTTCTGCGTAACGGACCAAAACTGGAATTTGGTAAGAGGGGTGCCGTCCTTATGCTGAAACAGATAACCGGGAGTGTCACCCCGAATTGCCAAATAGCGACCCAAGGCGGTGACAGGACACAACCCGGCCTCCGAGCACCTGTCCAATATAATGAGGGACCCCTTGCCCCTCTGGTCAGTCTTTGACCTCCGCAACCTAATCGTAACCTGGTAATTAATAATGGACACATCTCTTCGCTCCAGGGCCGAACCAGAGACATCCTTGCGAGAGCCTGCCACCAGTTCACTAATCCGAAGTGCCCCCCAAAAGGCAATCAGCGAAGCCGCATGGAATAGCTCGGCCTCATAGCCGTCACTACAACATACGAGCCACTGTGACTCCAGCCCCCGCAATACAGCCAGGGTCAGGGGTTCCCTAGTGTCAGCAGACCTGCCGGTCTCCCGGGTCCAACCCTCGAGCATCTTCCTAATACGGAAGTCGCCTGTTGCATCCTCATAGTGAATGCCAACAAGGAAAACTTACTACGAATAGTGTGTGGAGCCAAACCCCTATTCCTTAGTGTCACACAAAACTGCATTAAGTGTGACACCGGAATAGGCCAGACCTGCTTGAGGCCAACTTCCTCCCTGAAGGTCATGAATTGCTTACCTGCCTTCATGTAACCACTTCGGGTGGAAGGGGCAAGGGCAAGGCTCATCGCCCTGTCGGCCTCAACCCTCCAATCTGCCACACCTCGACTGGCATGGGTGTCGGGAGCAGGTTGGCTTCTGGAGCCAGCTGATGAAATCTCTGCATCTGTTTGCGAGAGAGAGCGTCAGCCACCCCATTATCGACCCCAGGCACATGTCGGGCCCTAAACGCAATGTTTTTCTGCAGACATTGTAGAGTGAAGGCCCGAACCAGAGCCATAACCCTGGGAGACTTTGACGTAAGTGCGTTAATTACATGCACAGTGGACTGGTTGTTGCACCAAAAATGGACGGTCCGGTTAGCAAGGTCATTGGACCAAATCCAAACTGTGGCAACAATCGGAAAAAATTCCAGGAAGGTGAGGTCCTTGACCCAACCTGCCTGAAACCAATCCGCAGGCCAGTCCCCTGCACACCAATGCCCTCTAAAGTAAACCCCGAAGCTGGAGGAGCCTGCAGCGTCAGATGCAATCTGCAGCTCCGCCTCGAGCAGGAATTCCTCACGCCAAAGGGATACCCTGTTGTACGTAGCTAAAAATTGTAGCCATACAAGAAGGTCATCCCGCATCCCCCTGGTGACTCTGGTCCTGTGGTGTGGAAGATGGAGGCCCCCCATGGACTCGCAAAGCCTCCTTAGGAAAGGTCGGCCGGGTACAACCACCCTGCAGGCAAAATTGAGGTGGCCCACCAACTGTTGTAGTTCCAACAGGGTAATCCTTGAGAGCAACCTCGCCTCTGCCAACTGCTTTTGCAAAGCCTCCAATTTTGCCAGGGGCAGCCTACAGCATTGCCCGACAGTATCTATTTCTATCCCCAAAAAGGTTAACGTAGTTGCCGGGCCTTCAGTTTTTTCTTGAGCGAGCGGAACTCCTAGCTCGCGAGCTAGCTCAATAAAACTGGACAACAAAAAGCGACACTGGCCGAACCCTTGCCTGCCCACCAGCAGAAAATTACCAAGATAATGGGTGGTACTGCAAAGCCCAGTCCTGAATCTCAAGGCCCATTCCAAAAAGGAACTGAACCTCTTGAAAGCAGAACAGGACACGGAGCAGCCCATGGGCAGGGCCCGGTCTATGTAAAACTTACCCTCTGTGAGGCTTCTGCTCAAAGTAGTCAAGGATCAGATCTTTGTTGATGAAACACAGTTCTTTATTTCCAATTACTACATTACTACAGGTCCTCGGATTATTGTCAGAGATAAAACATGCAATAGAAGCCGGACTAATATACCCTCTAGTACAATTTGAATTGCCCATAGGTAACCAATCACAAGGAGGGAAAAACCGTGGGCTAAAAGGTCCTTTGACCGTTTGCTTCCCACAGGAAAAAGGTTAGGTGTGAAGCTGTAAATTTCCCTTCTTAAACCAGACCTCTTAGATGTATCCATCTTATGCATAACAAATAACTTTTGCCAAGGTCTTCACACGCCGATAAGAAACCTGGTCCCCGTCTTCCCCAGCAGGGAGGAAAGGAATGCAGAGGCACGGAGGTGAGAGGCCGATTGTTCTCATGCCTTGGAGTCGCCACCCTCCCGGACCAAATGGTTACATTGACCAGACCCGGTCTGAGCCATAAACCCAGGGTCATAAAGAAAGCCATAAAGGAACGTTACATAGTGAATAAGGAGGCAGGTTACACTACAAAGCAGGCAAGCATTAAACATGGGTTACATAGCAATACAGGGATAGGTTACATGGCTGAGAGAGATTGTACACAGCATAATTCTTAACAGAACTTTTGTTAGAATCCTTAGATTCTGACACCCTCAAAGGCAAATCCGAGAAGTTCAAAATCCTCTGGATGGACTGGGAGGAGGCGGAAAGCTGACTTTATGTTGCACTTTGCCAATTCAGCCCCCCCGCCACAGAGGCGAACCACCCGCATGGCCTGATCGAAGGAAGTATATCTAACTGAGCATAACTCTCCGGGTATGGCATCATTCACCGACTCCCCATGAGGGTAGGAGAGGTGATGAATGAGGCGAAATTCACCTGGTGCCTTCTTAGGCACAATACCCAACGGGGAAACTCTCAGGTTAACAACTGGGGGTGAATTAAATGGTCCAAGGACCCGGCCCTCCCTACACTCCTTCTCTATCTTTTCACAAACCACATGCTCCATACCCAGGACCGATTTCAAATTCGGCCCTAAATAAGGAGCCCTAGTTCCCTGAAAAGGAATTCGAAATCCCAAAGTAAAACCGTGCAAGAGGTAGGTCCGATCTAAGGTCCTGGGGTAAACGCTCAGCCAACGCCTCAAAACATCCAAGTTAATCGGGCTGGGTCCCTTTGTCAGGAGGGGGGGAAATTTCCCTTTGCCTCCAGGGCGCTTTGCCCCCTTTCCACTCCCCCGACCCTTGGGGAGAGTGCAATGGGACAATGCGTGGGGCCCGGTGCAGAGTGGGCACTCATGTCGAAAGAAACAAGATTTCCGGCTACAGGTCCCCTGGGAGGTAAACTCCCAACAAAGCGGGTGTCGCTGAACCGCCTGCCCCGCCTGAATGCGGGGACCTGACTGCACTTTGGCCTTCTTAATGGAGTGGCCACTGTGCGACCACTCACCCCAAGCTGACCGGTTAGGGGACACAATCTGGAGCCATAAACTGGGATGAAGTTTATCCCAGCGCATAGCCGGGTTCATGGCAGCCCTGAGCCTGAACTCTTCATCGTACTGCAACCAAGCCGGGCTAGGATAGTCTACAAAGGCTTTATAAATGATGTCCAGATACTGGATCATCGCTGAAGCCCTCCAAGGCTGGTGCCGCACTACAATGGCAGTGTAAATAAGGAACCCGGGGAACCAGTTGGCCCAAGTCCTATCTACAACCCTTCGCTTTAAGCGCTCTTTCTCGTGGTCATCTAAATTATCTTTGTCTTTCTTCTACATCTCGCGATAGAGAAGACCAAAGACGTCTACATACTCTCCTCTAAGGATCTTTTCCCTCGTGGTGGTAGACAAATGATCTCCGAGCGGTAGATCTGTATCTCCACTTGGTATAGCTCCAGGTGACACAGAATCATAAGACAAAACCCCCCCAGCCAGAGCATCCAGCACCTGGTGCAGGGTAACCCCATGCCGAAAAAGGGGGAGCATTAGGTGAAGGGCATGGCCAAGGAGCAGGAACGGTATAAGCTGCACCAGAGCCTTGAAAACCAGGGCCCCAAGGCCAGTGCCCGACAGTCCCAGCCTCCTTACCTCCCTGCTCAGAAGGAGCTGAGTACAACGCCATCTGCTGGCTCCCCGAGCTTCGCCCTGGCCCCTCAGATGACGACTCCCCGCCGCGTTCAAATGTGGCAGCCTCCTTCCTGTCCTCCAGGAAAGCCAAACAAGCCAGCACCTGTGCCTGGAAAGAGAGGTTAGATCCCCCGCCACTTGCAATATCACCGTGATGCACACCCCGCTCCCCTTCCAGAGCTGCGAGACGCCGCATGATGGCCACATTCACTGGATCATCAAGGTCATCCTCGTCAGAAGGAATAACTGGATCCAGTTGAGCCGGAGGCCTTTGGGAGCAGGCTGCTTCCCCTTGCTTTTGCCTTGTCCCTTCTTAGAAGCCATCTCTAAGCGGAGATTGAAAAATAAAGTTAAAAATCAACTTGCCACTTAACAGTATGACTAGACAAAATGGCCGCCTGAAGGCTTACCTAAAATGGCTGCCGGCACGAGGCAGCAGACCTTCCCAAAATGGCCGCCTGTAAGTACAAAGGCAACCCCAACCCACTTAAACTAATCCCTCGCCACACTTAAGATGGCCGCCAATTAATCATAGGCCTAAGTATATAATATGGCCTGCAAAATGGCTGCCATAGGGAAGAAGAATGGGGGGGAATGGGCAATATTATTAGGCCCTTGCCACACAAAAGATGGCCGCCAAACACGGACCCACGGCTTGAAATGCAAAAATTGGCCACCAGCAAGGAAGTGCAATGAGGACGAGGACCTAACCCCGAATGGCTACCCCAGACCAAATAAAATACACGGGGAAAGCACCAATGCCAGGCTTTCAAGTCAAGGGCCCTAGATGGCCTGCCTTCAAAGTAAAAGTAAGTGGGGGGGGGAGCGCCTAGAAAGGCAACGCTGATGGCGCGACACAGCCAAGCCCCCAAAAAAGGGGGGGCCCCAACACCCCTTAAGCCTCTCAAAGAAGCAGCAGCACAAGACGTAGCCGCCTTAAGACAAATCACCAGGGGGGGAGTTGATCATAAGATGCCAGAAAAAGACACGTTCCCCGCTGCGGCTCAGGCCGCCCTCGCCTGGCCACCGGGAACGCCGCCCAGCTGCCCGAAACGCCACTGCCGCCCAAGCGAGGGAGCCGACCGTCCCAGTCAAGCTCCTCACCGCCGCTCCAGCTGCCCCAGCAACAAGGGAGCCCCACTCCCAGGAACCGTCGCCGCTGCTCGCCCTTCAACCGCACCACCGCCCAAACACCAGCCGCCTCCCAAAACAAGCAAACAACTGGGGGGGAGCTCCGGCCCACCCCTCCGCACTTAAAGAGGCCGGGAGAGCAGCAGTCGCTGTTCAAGAAAGGGGGGGCACGTGAAAAGCCGCGCTTTTGAATGGGGGGGCGGGCCAAAAAGCCACGCTTCTCAACAGGGGGGGCGGGCGATCCGTGAAGCCACCTCCCGACATCACTGCCTCATGCCCACAGAAGCCGCCGATCAACTCCAGCCACCAGTCACACAAGCTACCACAGTCCTCCGGACCCAGCAGCAGGCCCGAGGACGAAGAGACGCTCCGACTGCGTGCTCTACTAACAATGAGCACGCAGAGCAACGGCCAAGGCGGGAGCGGGGCGCAGGCTCTTATAGAGCAAGCCCTGCCCCCGCCTGCTCAGAGACGCGCGGCAGCGCGTCTGTTGCTGCCTTGCGTCCGTCGAGGCAACAAAGCAGCCCCCGGGAGCCACGGCTATGCCGGGCGCCTGGGAGCTCAGTTATAGAAAATGACTTTCGGAGTTACTCCCGAGGAATTCCACTGAGTGGCAGTATGGGGCACCTTTTTCCTCTAGCTGTATAGAAGGTGGCTTCATTTCATTGTATATGAACTCAACCATATAAAAGCATGAAATATCAACTGTAAGAGCAATAACATTGAATGCAACACATATATAGATCAGATTTTGAATTTGGTTTAAAAGGAGTGATAACTGACACTGTATTGATATCACATTGTAAAACCTAGAAATATCACTGTCATGTAAACAACTGATCATGGAAAAGAGTAATCGATGAATACAATAGAAGAAATAGATTGGATTGTAAATTGTAATCGTTTGTTACAGAAAATGACTTTCGGCGTTATTCCCGAGGAATTCCACTGAGTGGCAGTATGGGGCACCTTTTCCCTCCAGCTATATAGAAGGTGGCTTAATTTTATTGTATATGTACTCAACCAAATAAAAGCATGATATATCAACTGTAAGAACAATAACATTGAATGCAAGACATACATTCATCAGATTTTGAAGTTGGTAGTACAAAGAGTGATAACTGACACTGTATAGATATCACTTTGTAAAACCTAGAAATATCACTGTCATGTAAACAACTGATCATGGAAAAGAGTAATCGATGAATACAATAGAAGAAATAGATTGGATTGTAAATTGTAATCGTTTGTTACAGAAAATGACTTTTGGCGTTACTCCCGAGGAATCCCACTGAGTGGCAGTATGGGGCACCTTTTTCCTCCAGCTATATAGAAGGTGGCTTAATTTTATTGTATATGTACTCAACCAAATAAAAGCATGATATATCAACTGCAACTGCAACTGCAATAACATTGAATGCAAGACATACATTCATCAGATTTTGAAGTTGGTAGTACAAAGAGTGATAACTGACACTGTATTGATATCACTTTGTAAAACCAGAAATATCACTGTCATGTAAACAACTGATCATGGAAAAGAGTAATCGATGAATACAATACAAAAAATAGATTGGATTGTAAATTGTAATAGTTTGTTACAAAAAATGACTTTCGGCGTTAGTCCCGAGGAAGCCCACTGAGTGGCAGAAATAGATTGGATTGTAAATTGTAATATTTTGTTTCAAAAAATGACTTTTGGCGTTACTACTGAGGAATTCCACTGAGTGGCAGTACGGGGCACCTTTTTCCTCTAGCTGTATATAAGGTGTAAATCCCAGAATATTAATATCTCTTTGTAAAACCTAGAAATATCACTATCATGTAACGAACAGATCATAGAAAAGAGTAATCAATGAATACAATACAAGAAGTAGGTTGGATAGTAAATTGTAACCGTTTGTTTAAAAAAATGACTTTCGGCGTTACTCCCGAGGAATCCCACTGAGCGGCATTCTGGGGCACCTCTTTCCTCTAGCTGTATAGAAGGTGGCTTCATTACATTGTATATGAACTCAACCATATAAAAGCATGATATATCAACTGAAAGAGCAATAACATTGAATGCAACACATATATACATCAGATTTTGAATTTGGTTTACAAGCAGTGATAACTGACACTGTATTGATATCTCTTTGTAAAACCTAGAAATATCACTGTCATGTAACCAACAGATCATAGAAAAGAGTAATCAATGAATACAATACAAGAAATAGATTCTATTGTAAATTGTAATAGTTTGTTACAGAAAATGATTTTCGGCGTTACTCCCGAGGAGTTCCACTGAGTAGCAGTATGGGGCACCTGCACCCCTCTAAATTGGGTGGAACTGCCCTTCCTGATCTTTTTAAATACTACGAGGCATCTATACTTACAACAATAGTACGAATCCTCTGGGCAAACTGTCCACCACAATGGATTGAGATTGAGGAACAATTCCTAAAAAACAAAAACTATCGAACTTCAATCTGGTCTAAGACTCTTGACAAACTTCCTAGTTTTACAACCCATCCATTTATTTATTTTTTTTGGTAACAATTTTTTATTTTTTTTAAATAATAGGTACATAATAATTCAATAAACAACAACTGTCCCAACAACCGGGACAACCGGTATAACATAAAAACAGAATAACATTGTTATAAGAAACTGAGGTTATAACATGAAATATTAACAGATTTTCTTTTCTTCCTATCGTTACATTAATTATAAAATAACCAGCCACTACGCATAAATTGATAAAAATGTGTTATTTGTTTCTCACTAATTCTTTCTAATATATATTCCATTTTTTCTAGGACAGTGTACCAACGTGTATAATAAGAATGACTGGACGTCAAAAGATCTTGTTGTGACAATTTGTCAGAGATCTTGTCCATGATTATGTGGTCCCACACCTTAGAGTACCAAACATTTATTGATAGGGGGGCTGAGCTCTTCCAGTGGGCAGCAATCGTAGATTTGGCTGCCGATATAAGAAGAGTCAACAATTCTATGTCACCTTTCGGTATATGAACATCTGCCCAATAGTTTAGTATTAAACTATTAGTATTAAACTAAATAGGATAGTATTTTGGGGTTAACTGGCACATCTAGACCTGTCAAAAATTTTATTTCTTTGAAAACTCTATACCAGAAGTCTTTTACAATAGAGCAGTTCCACCATACATGTAAATATGAACCCACTACGCCACAATTTCTCCAGCACATTGGAGAAAGGGATGGATTGATTCGATGCAGTTTCACTGGCGTGTGATACCACCGAGTAAGTATTTTAAAATTCTGCTGTTGGATGTTTATGCAGGGGGATAGTGAAGCATATGAGGACCACACGACTTCCCAAAATAATTCAGGTAAGTCCGAGTCAAGGTCTTTAGCCCATGAGGAAGTATATGAGGGTAAGGTCAGGGGAGAACGATCTATTAAATTTTTATATACTTTGGCGATTACTCCTTTGTTCGAGTTACGGGCCACTATGATCTTCTCAAAGTTGGTCAGAGGTCTTTTGAGGGACTCTTTCATAGTTGGAGAATTAAAAAAGTGTTGCAATTGTAAATATTGAAACCACGGGACAGTAGTTCTGGATAGTTGGTCCAGTTTAGTTTTTAAAAGAAGTTTTTGTTTGGTTGTTAAATCGTAAAGTTTTGACATGTGGGGTTGATTCCATAAAGGGGTTTGTAAGGGGGGAAACCATTTCTGGCCAAAATATGATGAAGCTAACGAAATTTCCGGAGCTAAAATTTTTCTTAATATTCTCCAGGACCGGAAAAGAGTTAATAAGAAAGGGTGGGGTAAGTGAGAACTTTGCAAGGTAGACGAATTGTCCCAGATAGCTGTATTATATGATGGGGAGTTTATAAATTGTTCCTCAATTGCCACCCATTCCGGTGGGGAGGAGGGGTCCGAAATTGACGGGATGGGAGCCACTATGGCTGTTTCATAATAGGTTTTGAGATCTGGGAGGGCTAAGCCTCCCAGTCTTATGGGTCTACAGAGCGTTGAATAGCGTATCCTAGGGCGGCCATCACTCCATATAAAGGATGTCCAATCGCGTTGCCACGAACGGAAACAGTTAGCTGGAATTTGGATTGGTAACGCTCTGAATAAAAAAAGGAATTTGGGGAATAAAAATGTTTTTAAGGACGAGATACGTTCAAACCAGGTCAATTTTTCCTGATGCCAATGGGTCATCAGGGATTTAGCTTTGGGGGTCAATTCCTCATAGTTTAATTTGAATAGATCCTTCAGGTTCAGTGGGATTTTAATCCCTAAATAGGACCAATATGTCTTAACCCACTGGAACTCAAATGAAGACTGTATAAATTGTTGGGTCTCGGAGGTCAAAGTAACTGGGTATATTAACATTTTGGATTGGTTAACTTGTAGTCCCGAGAAGGAAGCAAATTCAGTTAAAAGGGAGGTAATAATTGGAAGGGATGTTTGAGGCTTAGAAATGTATAACACAAAATCATCAGCGAAAAGGCTGATTTTATAGTGAAGTTTTTGAATTGTTATGCCGTGTACGTCTGTGTGCTGTCGAATTTTTGAAGCAAGTGGTTCAATGGATAATGCAAATAGCAGTGGTGATAACGGGCAGCCCTGTCTAGTTCCTCTAGACAGGGTAAAGTCGCCAGACAGTGCGTCGTTAAGAGCTATTTGAGCTGAAGGAGAATGGTAAAGTGCACGTATAACCCGTAGAAAAGTAGGGCCAAAGTCCATTTCCTCAAGAACCGACAATAAAAATTTTGGTTCGACTTTGTCGAACGCTTTTTCAATATCAAGTGTTAGCAAACAGATATCTTGGAGAAAGCATTTACTATAATGAATAAGGTCAATTGATTTGCGGATGTTGTCAGTAATGTTGCGTGATGGGATAAAGCCTGTTTGGTTTACATGTATATACTGCCCTATGATTTTGTTTAATCTATTCATTAAAATTGAAGCAAAGAGTTTATAATCACTATTAAGAAGTGAAATGGGGCGGTAAGACTTTGGAGACAATGGGTCTCTGTCTTTTTTATGTATAACTATAATCCTAGATTGAGCCCATGTCTGCGGGATATTACCTGTTTGTAGAACAAAATTACAGGTATCTTGGAATGGTTTAATTAATTGCTCTTGGAATGTTTTATAAAATTCGACCGGAAATCCGTCCCTTCCGGAGGCCTTTTGTGATTTGGATTGCTTGATAGCTTGAATAACTTCCTGAGTTGTTATTTCTGCTTCTAGGTGGTGTTTGTGGGTAGGAAGGAGTTTTTTAATCAAGTTGTTATTGGTTAAATACGCCTTAATACCTGGCAGGGAAGGGTTGTCAGATGTATATAAATCCTTATAAAAGGAAGTAAAGGTTTGTAGAATGGAATCCGTTGCTACATGAAGCTTACCTGAGGTATCAGCTATGGAATTAACCCTGCGTGATACTTGAAGTTTTTTAAGTCGCCACGAGAGTAGCTTAATTGATTTTGGGTGTCGATACCAGTATTTTTGTTTAAGATATAATAATTGTTTTTGGATGTAGGTTAGCTCCATAGCTTCTAGTTTCTTTCTCTCAGTCAGCAACTGCTTGTAAACTCTTTTTGAACACGTCAATTTATGCTTTTCCTCCAATTGTTTAATATTTTGCATAAGTTCAGATTTAATCTTATTTCTCTCTTTATTGTAGGAGGCTGTAAGAGCAATCAGCTTGCCTCGGATAACGGCCTTCATTGCATCCCAGACCGTGCTTTTTAAGACTCCACAGTCACTATTTATGTTAAAGTATTCCGTGATTGCTTGTTGTAACTCATTACATGCTAAGGAGTTAAATAAAATTGATTTGTTCAAAGACCAAGTTTTGCTTTTTCGTTGTTCGCTTGAGGGGGAAAGTTGGCATTCAACCCAGGCATGATCTGAGAGAGATCTCAGGCCGATGTTAGTGGAGGACGCCTGAGGCAATAAAGAGGAGGAAAGAAATATATAGTCAATTCGGGAGAAAGAGTTATGTCTTGGGGAGAAGAAGGTATAGTCCTTTTCCCCAGGGTGGAGTGTTCTCCAAACATCTACTAAGTGATATTGTTCAATTACAGTTTGGAAAGGAGACCTCTTGTGAGAGTTGTTCGATTTTTTGATAGTGGAATTCAGATTGTATGATCTATCCCAAAAATTACTTATGATGCTGTTGAAGTCACCTCCCAGGATTATATGGCCCTTCCCAAATTTATTTAAGTCAGCTAGGGTTTGAGAAATAAAATTTTGTTGGTCAATATTAGGCGCATAAATAGACGCCACTGTAAATTGTTGATTGTTTAGAAGCTCCTTGAGAAATAAAAAGCGGCCTCTGGGGTCGACTTTTTTGGATTGCAATTGAAAAGTAATTGCTTTTGAGAACAATATTGCGACCCCTCGGGACTTGGAGTTACCAGAGGCATGGAATTGTGAGGTAAACCACTTCAATCTTAAGATTCTGTCTCCTGGGTTTTTTAGGTGGGTCTCCTGCAAGAGTAGGATATTGGGGTGTAGACGTGCTAAAGAGGTGGTCAGTCTCCTAAGTTTAGGTTTATAATTTTTAATGGATTAGCCATAGTCTAAAGTTGAACCAAAGAGGTGGCACCTTTTTTTATACTGGTTTAAAGTGGCGGGTCTTAAACTAGTGTGTGTAGGAAGATAAAACATTAAACAATAAACATCCATTAACTCAAAATGAAACAGAACTAGCATCTATTCAAGCCAACCCTATTTAAGTTAGGGTTTTGGCTAGTGGTCTGGATTGTTACCAGGCCACTGAACTGCTTTAAAGGGGGGGTGGTAGTTACATTAGTTTACCCTCCCCCTCCTACTAATTATTAGTAATATTTCTGCTTGTTAAATGCCTATATACCCTATTAGTTAAGTCAAGCCTGACTTCAAGTTGGGTAGTAGTATTAGCTATTGGTTATACAAACCTCATTAGCTTTAAGAACATGAGACTTTGGAATATTCATAATGCTGAGCGTCTTGAGTGGTTTATTTTGTAAAGTTGTAACATCTGAAAAATTAAGACTATATATTTGTCTAAGACAAGTAGTCATAAAAACAGAAAATCTTATACTATAGAACAAAATTGTACTGGTATCAAGTTATGTATGCTTCTTAAACAGCTGAAATCCTTGTTGCATTACCTTTCACCTATGATTTTAACATAAGTAAAACTTATGCAAATTGATGGTTGGCTTACTCAGAGTTAATAAAAAGAACTCGTTAATATTACTTCATAGTGATTATACCTTAAAATATAATTAAAATGAACTTTCTTTAGACTTAGTATTGAACAGTTCCGAGGAAAAAACACAGAAAACTAATGAATTGATGCTTACCAAATGTAAAATTAATACGTTAATTGCTATTACTGCATAGCTGTTTTAAGGCATAGTAAAAGACCATTATTATTTATAATATATTCTGCTCTTTAACATCAGCAGTCCTAGACTTATTATTTTTGCAAAGCCTTTCTTGGAAAAATTATAGTAACAACAATTTTGACGTAGAGCTTGTATGAAAATTACTGCAAAATATTTTAACATTAATGAAACATATGCAAATTGATGATTGGCCTTATCAGAATTAATAAAATGAGCTCAAGTTATTATTGCTTCATAATGATTGTGCCTTAAGATGTAAATAAAATAAATGAACTGTCTTAAGACTTAATATTAAACATTTCCAAGGGAAAGACACAGAAAAATAAGGCATCTATGCTTACCAAATATAAAATTAATACATTAATTGCTATTACTACATAGCTGTTTTAAGGCATAATAAAAGGCCCTTGTTATTTATAATATACTCTGCTCTTTAACATCAGCAGTCCTAGACTTACAGTTTTTGCATAGCCTTTCTTGAAGGAATTATATTAACAACTATTTTAACATAGGGCTTAATTGAAAACTACTACAAAATATGTACCAAACCTGGAGTGGAATGTTACTATTGATCATTGTCTACAATTATAACAAAGCTAGTTCTTAAGTGAAGGGAGAAGATGGCAATTCCGAGGTTTAGTCTGTAGTATAAGAGCTGTAGTGTAAAGTGATAGTACAGCTTAGCCCATTTTGCAACAAAATAAGAAAACAGCGTTCTAAATGTTATACTTTACAAAGCTGTTGAACTATGTTTGTACAGATCTTGGTATATAACACTAAAGTTATAAATCCTACCGTCTATAGGGTGTCTTCAGATGTTACCATTATAAGTTTTTAGCCCTGTTGAGCACATACATAACTTGTATATGGCTAGAGCTAAAACTAAGGTAGTCTCCAGTTCTGATGTAATGCAGAGAAGTTCTAAGGTTCAAGAAGAGAACAAATAGCAGTCAAGGAGGAGAATTGCGGGGAGCACGCTGCCATCTCGAGCTGGAAGGATGAGAGTCTGGTTCAGAGTCATCTGGTTGTAGAGGGACCAGTCCGTTGTGAGGTATAGCCAGCGTTGAGAGGAGTTTGTAGCCGCTCTGGAGGTCTTTAGCATAGAGCCGTAGGCCTTGGTGATTAACCATTAGGTCGCAGGGAGAGAGCCATCGGTATATTATCTTGTGATCAGTTAACAGGGAGGTGATCGGCTTAAGGTCTCTTCTGTGCTGCAGCGTTTCTGCTGAAAGGTCAGAGAGAACTTGGACTTTGATATTTTGTAATGTAAAGCCGGTTCCCTCCCGGGCTTTCTTCAGGATAAGCTCTTTTGTTTTGACATCAGGGAGGGTTGCTAGGATGTCTCTGGGGTAGCGTTCATTTCGGGGGGAGACTGGGCCGGCTCGAAATGCTTTTTCAATAGAAACAGACTCACCCTCCGCCAGGTTAAGTTGTGCGGTCAGCCAGGTGTTCAGGAATAAGGCGACTGGAGTCTCACCCTCTGTGGATTCAGGGACCCCGCGGAATTTGAGGTTCCTTTCTTTCTGTTTATTTTTAATTAGCATGATTTTACAGCGTGCCCACGATTCTGCTTCCTGAAGCTTAGAGATGTCACTATGTGCCGTGATGGCGGCCTCCATTGCTGATTCTGCTGCGCGGGAAACTTCTGCCAGCGTGTCTGTAATATGTTTGAGGTCGGTGGAGAGGGGTTTGATGGCTGCTTTGACGGCAGCGTTGATCTTGTCTGAGATATGGTCTTCTAAATGATGTATAGTTGAGAGAAATTCCTTTCGGGATAGCATTGTATCCTCCTCTTCGTCAGAGTATTATGCGGCGGCCATTTTGGCTCGTTGTGAAGGCTCTCGGCCTGACGAGGCTGTTGGAGTGTCCTTAGAAAAATAGTTTTTTACCGATTGGGCAGACTCCAAGTTCTTCTTAGCTTTGGCTGTTGACGTTTTACCCATGGTCGGGGGGTTGCTCATAAAGAATGAGAGGGTATTAGGCCTGATTTAGTAGGAGGAAGAGGGAGCTCCAAAGTTATGCGTCTGCCATCAGTGGCTTCCAGGCCACCCATCCCATCCATTTATGACAGCTCTATTTAAAATTTGGAGATCAGGCCGCAACTCCCTAGTCCCTTGAATTTCCTTACTCTCCCAATACAGAGATCAGGAATGGTTCCCCCCAGCTCAACATCCGGCCACCTTTTCCCGATGGGCATCAGCTAAATTGTATACTCTCTATGATTTAACTTGCAAAAATAAACTCTTGGAAAAATCAAAGTTAGACAAGAAAGCTAAAACCCTTCTCCCCTAGTTTGAATACTTCCAGTTTCAGCACTTATTTAGTTCTGTCGCCCTTCAAGAAACGTGTGCTAGACCCTTTACTGATTTTGAAAAAATTATGATATCTTATGGCGGTCCTCGAAAGGGTATGATTTCCAGAATTTATAAAATACTTATAGACCCTGACCCCTCTATTCTCCCATCTTATGCCCAATCCTGGAAATCTGACCTTCAAATGGAACCTTCAGAGGAATTTTGGCGTTCGGTATGGTCTTCATATGCTGCAACATCCAAATCTATAAATATACAACAACAAAATTTAAAACTGTTAAGTAGATAGTACATGACACCTCTGAAACTTCATAAAATCAACTCCACATTGTCTCCTAGGTGTTGGAAAAAATGTGGTAAAATTGGGTCTTACATACATTGCTGGTGGGATTGTGAAGTAGCAGCTCATTTTTGGAGTAAGGTTTTACTGGAAATAGAGAAATTGACAGGTTATGTAATTCCTAAGAAACCAGAAATTATTTTACTTAACTGTTGGAACGAGGTTAATTTTCCTAAATACACGATAGAATTACTTACTTGCTTTTGTCAGCAGCCAAGACCACGATAGCATTCAATTGGAAGAATGACCGACCGCTTTCTTTGGAGCTCTGGTACGCAAAAATCTGGGACCATTTTATTATGGACAAAATATCAGACGGTCTCACAAATTCGGATCCTCATAACGACATTTACTCATTTTATGGACGTTGGCATTCTATCTTAGAAAAACTTGACTTCTTAATGGATAAAGCAACTCCACTGCAACGATCCAACTTTAACAACTTCATCCGGAAATATTGGCTTTTGTGATGCTCTTTGTAACGTTTACCTTTGTAACTGCTCTTGTATGTTCTGTTTATAGTTACAAAAAAGTTAATAAAAATTTGTTATTAAAAGAAATGTATTTCTTGTATAGTATTCATTCATTCATCTTCTGTGATCTTTTGGTTAGATGAAAGTGATATTTCTAGGTATTACAAAGTGATATCAATACAGTGTCCGTTATCACTCCTTGTACAACCAACTTCAAAATCTGATGTATATATGTGTTGCATTCAATGTTATTGCTCTTACAGTTGATATATCATGCTTTTATTTGGTTGAGTACAAGGAGTGATAACTGACACTGTATTAATATCTCTTTGTAAAACCTAGAAATATCACTATCATGTAACCAACAGATCATAGAAAAGAGTAATCAATTAATACAATACAAGAAGTAGATTGGATGGTAAATTGTAATCGTTTGTTAAACTTCGCAGGACTGGTCCAGGGCCATGTTTCTTATCATTGTAGACAGCTACAGCAAGTGGTAGTGCCAGTAGCATCGACCTCCACCAACGCTGCCTTAAGAAGTCTCTGGCCGGTCTTCACGACACACGGAATGCCAGAAACTCTCATGACCGACAATGGGACCGCATTCACCTCCGGCAAGTTTCAACGGTTCGTGGAAGCCTGCAGTTTACACCACATCCACTATGCTCCGTTCCACCCTGCAACCAAGGGCCAGGCCGAGAGCATGCTGAGGACAATGAAGGACGCGTTAAAGAAGATGGAGCATGGCGCCTGGGAAGAACAGCTGTGATATTGTGAAGGTGGCTTCAAAATCTGATGAATGTATGTCTTCCATTCAATGTTATTGCTCTTAAAGTTGATATATCATGCTTTTATATGGTTGAGTACATATACAATGAAATGAAGTGACCTTCTATACAGCTAGAGGAAAGAGGTGCCCCAGAATGCCGCTCAGTGGGATTCCTCGGGAGTAACGCCGAAAGTCATTTTTTTTAACAAACGATTTCAATTTACCATCCAATCTACTTCTTGTATTGTATTCATTGATTACTCTTTTCTATAATCTGTTGGTTACATGATAGTGATATTTCCAGGTTTTACAAAGAGATATTAATACAGTATCAGTTATCACTCCTTGTACAACCAACTTCAAAATCTGATGAATGTATGTCTTGCATTCAATGTAATTGCTCTTACAGTTGATCTATCATGCTTTTATATGGTTGAGTACATATAGCTAGAGGAAAAAGGTGCCCCATATTGCCACTCAGTGGAATTCCTCGGGAGTAACGCCAAAAGTCCTTTATTGCTCTTACAGTTGACATATCTTGGTTTTATATGGTTGAGTACATATACAATGAAATGGAGCCACCTTCTATATAGCTAGAGGAAAGAGGTGCCCCAGAATGCCGCTCAGTGGGATTCCTCGGGAGTAACGCCGAAAGTCATTTTCCGTAACAAACTATTACAATTTACAATCCAATCTATTTCTTGTATTGTATTCATTGATTACTCTTTTCTATGATCTGTTGGTTAGATGACAGTGATATTTCTAGGTTTTACAAAGAGATATCAATACAGTGTCAGTTATAACTCCTTGTAAAACCAACTTCAAAATCTGATGAATGTATGTCTTGCATTCAATGTTATCGCTCTTAAAGTTGATATATCGTGTTGCATTCAATGTTATTGCTCTTTCAGTTGATATATCATGCTTTTATATGGTTGAGTTCATATACAATGAAATGAAGCCACCTTCTATAAAGCTAGAGGAAAGAGGTGCCCCAGAATGCCGCTCAGTGGGATTCCTCGGGAGTAACGCCGAAAGTCATTTTCTGTAACAAACTATTACAATTTACAATCCAATCTATTTCTTGTATTGTATTCATTGATTACTCTTTTCTATGATCTGTTGGTTACATGACAGTGATATTTCTAGGTTTTACAAAGAGATATCAATACAATGTCAATTATCACTCCTTGTACAACCAACTTCAAAATATGATGAATGTATGTCTTGCATTCAATGTTATTACTCTTACAGTTGAAATATCATGCTTTTATATGGTTTTCATGTACAATGAAATGAAGCCACCTTCTATACAGCTAGAGGAAAGAGGTGCCCCAGAATGCCGCTCAGTGGGATTGCTCGGGAGTAACGCCGAAAGTCATTTTTTGTAACAAACTATTACAATTTGCAATCCAATCTATTTCTTGTATTGTAATCCTTGATTACTCTTTTCTATGATCTGTTGGTTACAGGGCAGTGATATTTCTAGGTTTTAAAAAGTGATATCAATACAGTTTCAGTTATCACTCCTTGTTAACCAAATTCACAATCTGATGTATATATGTGTTGCATTAAATGTTATTGCTCATACAGTTGATATATCATGCTTTTATATGGTTGAGTTCATATACAATGAAATGAAGCCACCTTCTATATAGCTAGAGGAAAGAGGTGCCCCAGAATGCCGCTCAGTGGGATTCCTCGGGAGTAACGCCGAAAGTCATTTTTTGTAACAAACTATTACAATTTACAATCCAATCTATTTCTTGTATTGTATTCCTTGATTACTCTTTTCTATGATCTGTTGGTTACATGACAGTGATATTCCTAGGTTTTACAAGGAGATATCAATACAATGTCAGTTATCACTCCTTGTACAAC
Organism: Lepidodactylus listeri; assembly: GCA_029233225.1. Taxonomy (NCBI): domain Eukaryota; kingdom Metazoa; phylum Chordata; class Lepidosauria; order Squamata; family Gekkonidae; genus Lepidodactylus; species Lepidodactylus listeri. The sequence goes on along the minus strand of JARCFY010000005.1, from coordinate 139,156,143 downwards.
CAACTTCAAAAACTGATGAATGTATGTCTTGCATTCAATGTTATTGCTCTTACAGTTGATATATCATTCTTTTATATGATTGAGTACATATACGATGAAATGAAGCCACCTTCTATATTGCTAGAGGAAAATGGTTCCCCCTACTTCCACTCAGTGGAATTCCTCGGGAGTAATGCCGAAAGTCATTTTTTGAATCAAACTATTACAATTTAATATCCAAACTATTTCTAGTATTGTATTCATTGATTACTCTTTACAATGTAATGAAGCCACCTTCTATACAGCTAGAGGAAAGAGGTGCCCCAGAATGCCGCTCAGTGGGATTCCTCGGGAGTAACGCCGAAAGACATTTTTTTAAACAAACGGTTACAATTTACCATCCAATCTACTTCTTGTATTGTATTCATTGATTACTCTTTTCTATGATCTGTTGGTTACAGGACAGTGATATTTCTATGTTTTACAAAGAGACATCAATACAGTGTTGGTTATTGCTCCTTGTACAACCAACTTCAAAATCTGATCTCTATATGTGTTGAATTCAATGTTATTGCTCTTACAGTTGAAATATCATGCTTTTATATGGTTGAGTTCATGTACAATGAAATGAAGCCACCTTCTATACAGCTAGAGGAAAGAGGTGCCCCATACTGCTACTCAGTGGAATTCCTCGGGAGTAACGATGGAAGTCATTTTCTGTAACAAACGATTACAATTTACAATCCAATCTATTTCTTGTATTGTATTCATTGATTTTTCTATGATCTGTTGGTTACATGACAGTGATATTTCTGGGATTTACAAAGAGATATCAATACAGTGTCGGTTATTCGTGTAAAACCAACTTCAAAATCTGATCTATATATGTATTGAATTCAATGTTATTGCTCTTACAGTTGAAATATCATGCTTTTATATGGTTGAGTTCATATACAATGAAATGAAGCCACCTTCTATACAGCTAGAAAAAAGAGATGCCCCAGAATGCCGCTCAGTGGGATTCCTCGGGAATAACGCCGAAAGTCATTTTTTTAAACAAACGGTTACAATTTACCATCCAATCTACTTCTTGTATTGTATTCATTGATTACTCTTTTCTATGATCTGTTGGTTACATGTCAGTGATATTTCGAGGTTTTACAAAGAGATATCAATACAGTTTCAGTTATCATTCCCTGTAAAACCAACTTTAAAATCTGATGAATGTGTGTCTTGCATTCAATGTTATTGCTCTTACAGTTGATATATCATGCTTTTATATGGTTGAGTATATATACAATGAAATGAAGCCACCTTCCATATAGCTAGAGGAAAAAGGTTCCTCCTACTGCCACTCAGTGGAATTCCTCGGGAGTAACGCCGAAAGTAATTTTTTGAATCAAACTATTACAATTTACAATCCAATCTATTTCTTGTATTGTATTCATTGATTACTCTTTTCTATGATCTGTTGGTTAGATGACAGTGATATTTCGAGGTTTTACAAAGAGATATCAATACAATGTCATTTATCACTGCTTGTACAACCAACTTCAAAATCTGATGAATGTATGTCTTGCATTCAATGTTATCGCTCTTAAAGTTGATATATCATGCTTTGATATGGTTGAGTTCATATACAATGAAATATAGCCACCTTCTATAGAGCTAAAGGAAAGAAGTGCCCCAGAATGCCACTCAGTGGGATTCCTCGGGAGTAACGCTGAAAGTCATTTTCGGTAACAAACTATTAGAATTTACAATCCAATCTATTTCTTGTATTGTATTCCTTGATTACTCTTTTCTATGATCTGTTGGTTACATGACAGTGATATTCCTAGGTTTTACAAGGAGATATCAATACAATGTCAGTTATCACTCCTTGTACAACCAACTTCAAAAACTGATGAATGTATGTCTTGCATTCAATGTTATTGCTCTTACAGTTGATATATCATTCTTTTATATGGTTGAGTACATATACGATGAAATGAAGCCACCTTCTATATTGCTAGAGGAAAATGGTTCCCCCTACTTCCACTCAGTGGAATTCCTCGGGAGTAATGCCGAAAGTCATTTTTTGAATCAAACTATTACAATTTAATATCCAAACTATTTCTAGTGTTGTATTCATTGATTACTCTTTTCTATGATCTGTTGGTTACATGACAGTGATATTTCTAGGTTTTACAAAGAGATATCAATACAGTGTCAGTTATCATTCCCTGTAAAACCAACTTCAAAATCTGATGAATTTATGTCTTGCATTCTATGTTATTGCTCTTACAGTTGATATATCATGCTTTTATATGGTTGAGTACATATACAATGAAATGAAGCCACCTTCTATATAGCTAGAGGAAAAAGGTTCCCCCTACTGCCACTCAGTGGAATTCCTCGGGAGTAACGCCGAAAGTCATTTTCTGTAACAAACGATTACAATTTATTTATTTATTTATTTATTTATTTTTCACATTTATATCCCGCCCTCCCTGCAAGCGGGCTCAGGGCGGCTTACATGGGCCTGTGGCCTAATTGTTACAATAACCTATAAAATCAATTAAAACATTATAATAAATATCATTAAAACATATAAATATTTATAAAAGCTTCCATATACAGCGTCGGATGGCAACCATGTGGCAGGTTTGGGCTCCACCCCCTCGGCCATGGCCGAGGTCGTGTTGGACCAGGGTACAGCATGATGGTTACATTGCCGGATGGTATCCCCAATATCATCGGCAGCGGCTCCTATTGATAAGCCTGGCGGAAGAGCTCCGTCTTGCAGGCCCTGCGGAACTGCATCAGGTCCCGCAGGGCCCTGATCTTCTCCGGGAGCTCATTCCACCAGACAGGAGCCGCCACCGAGAAAGCCCTGGTCCTAGTTCTGGCCAGCCTGGCGTCTCTGGGGCCGGGCACACATAATCTGTGTTCCGACCCTGACCGTAGTGCTCTCTGGGGTTGATACGGAGAAAGGCGGTCGCTAAGGTATGTTGGACCCTGGCCATATAGGGCTTTATAGGTAAGAACCAGCACTTTGAAGCGAACTCGGTATGCTATAGGCAGCCAGTGCAGCGCCGCCAGCACAGGCCCGATGTGATCCCGCTTTGCGAGTCCCATCAGCAGCCTGGCCGCGGCATTCTGCACCAGCTGCAGCTTCCGGATTTGCACCAAAGGCAGCCCCATGTAGAGAGCGTTGCAGTAGTCCAACCTCGAGGTGACCGTCGCATGGATAACTGTGGCAAGGTCATCCCGGTCAAGGTAAGGAACCAACTGCCTCACCAGCTGTAGATGGTAGAAGGCTGACTTGGCAGTGGCTCCTCCCTGTGCCTCCATTGACAATGAAGGCTCCAGGAGCACTCCCAGACTCCTCGCCCTCGGCGCAGGCACCAACGGCGCCCCGTCGAAGCTCGGGAGCGGGACCCCCCACTCCGGACCATAATGACCCAGGCACAGGACCTCCGTCTTCGCCGGGTTCAATTTCAACCTGCTAGACCTGAGCCAGTCAGCCACAGCGTGCAATGCCCGGTCAAGATCGTCTGGGCCGGAGTCCGACCGGCCGCCCAACATCAGATAGAGCTGGGTGTCATCCGCATACTGATGACATCCCAGCCCAAACCTCCGGACAATCTGGGCAAGGGGGCGCATATAGATATTAAACAACATCGGGGAGAGCACTGCCCCCTAGGGCACACCGCACTCAAGCGGGTGCCTCAAGGATTGCTGCTCCCCTAGCACCACCCTTTGTCCCCGACCCTGGAGAAATGAGACGAGCCACTGCAAGGCCCGCCCTCCTATTCCCACGTCGGCAAGGCGGCGGGACAGCAGCCGGTGGTCCACTGTGTCGAACGCTGCCGACAAGTCGAACAGCAGCAATACCGCCCCACCGCCCTGATCCAGATGTCGTCGGAGGTCATCCGTTAGAGCGACCAATGCGGTCTCCGTCCCGTAACCCGGGCGAAAGCCGGACTGAAAGGGGTCAAAAACCGAAGCATCATCCAGATACCTCTGTAACTGTAACGCCACCGCCCTCTCTATTAATTTGCCCAAATAGGGCAAATTGGACACCGGCCTATAATTTGCCAATTCTGCTGGGTCCAGATGTACCTTTTTTAGGAGTGGGCGGACCATCGAATCTATTTCTTGGATTGTATTCATTGATTACTCTCTTCTATGATCTGTTGGTTAGATGACAGTGATATTTCTAGGTTTTAAAAAGTGATATCAATACAGTGTCAGTTATCACTGCTTGTAAACCAAATTCAAAATCTGATGTATATATGATTTGCATTCAATGTTATTGCTCATACAGTTGATATATCATGCTTTTATATGGTTGAGTTCATATACAATGTAATGAAGCCACCTTCTATACAGCTAGAGGAAAGAGGTGCCCCAGAATGCCGCTCAGTGGGATTCCTCGGGAGTAACGCCGAAAGACATTTTTTTAAACAAACGGTTACAATTTACCATCCAATCTACTTCTTGTATTGTATTCATTGATTACTCTTTTCTATGATCTGTTGGTTACAGGACAGTGATATTTCTAGGATTTTCAAAGAGACATCAATACAGTGTTGGTTATTGCTCCTTGTACAACCAACTTCAAAATCTGATCTCTATATGTGTTGAATTCAATGTTATTGCTCTTACAGTTGAAATATCATGCTTTTATATGGTTGAGTTCATGTACAATGAAATGAAGCCACCTTCTATACAGCTAGAGGAAAGAGGTGCCCCATACTGCTACTCAGTGGAATTCCTCGGGAGTAACGATGAAAGTCATTTTCTGTAACAAACGATTACAATTTACAATCCAATCTATTTCTTGTATTGTATTCATTGATTTTTCTATGATTTGTTGGTTACATGACAGTGATATTTCTGGGATTTACAAAGAGATATCAATACAGTGTCGGTTATTCGTGTAAAACCAACTTCAAAATCTGATCTATATATGTATTGAATTCAATGTTATTGCTCTTACAGTTGAAATATCATGCTTTTATATGGTTGAGTTCATATAAAATGAAATGAAGCCACCTTCTATACAGCTAGAAAAAAGAGATGCCCCAGAATGCCGCTCAGTGGGATTCCTCGGGAGTAACGCCGAAAAACATTTTTTTAAACAAACGGTTACAATTTACCATCCAATCTACTTCTTGTATTGTATTCATAGATTACTCTTTTCTATGATCTGTTGATTACAGGACAGTGATATTTCTAGGATTTACAAAGAGATATCAATACAGTGTCGGTTATCGCTCCTTGTACAACCAACTTCAAAATCTGATCTCTATAGGTGTTGAATTTAATGTTATTGCTCTTACAGTTGAAATATCATGCTTTTATATGGTTTTCATGTACAATGAAATAAAGCCACCTTCTATACAGCTGGAGGAAAGAGGTGCCCCAGAATGCCGCTCAGTGGAATTGCTCGGGAGTAACGCCGAAAGTCATTATTTGTAACAAACTATTACAATTTGCAATCCAATCTATTTCTTGTATTGTATTCCTTGATTACTCTTTTCTATGATCTGTTGGTTACAGGACAGTGATATTTCTAGGTTTTAAAAAGTGATATCAATACAGTTTCAGTTATCACTCCTTGTTAACCAAATTCACAATCTGATGTATATATGTGTTGCATTCAATGTTATTGCTCTTACAGTTGATATATCATGCTTTTATATGGTTGAGTACATATACAATGAAATGAAGCCACCTTCTATATAGCTAGAGGAAAAAGGTTCCCCCTTACTGCCACTCAGTGGAATTCCTCGGGAGTAATGCCAAAAGTCATTTTTTGAATCAAACTATTAAAATTTACAATCCAATCGATTTCTTGTATTGTATTCATTGATTACTCTTTTCTATGATCTGTTGGTTAGATAGTGATATTTCTAGGTTTTAAAAAGTGATATCAATACAGTGTCAGTTATCACTGCTTGTAAACCAAATTCAAACTCTGATGTATATATGTGTTGCATTAAATGTTATTGCTCATACAATTGAAATATCATGCTTTTATATGGTTGAGTTCATATACAATGTAATGAAGACACCTTCTATACAGCTAGAGGAAAGAGATGCCCCAGAATGCCGCTCAGTGGGATTCCTCGTGAGTAACGCCGAAAGACATTTTTTTAAACAAACGATTACAATTTACTATCCAATCTATTTCTTGTATTGTATTCATTGATTACTCTTTTCTATGATCTGTTGGTTACAGGACAGTGATATTTCTAGGTTTTACAAAAAGAGATATTAATACAGTGTCAGTTATCACTCCTTGTACAACCAACTTCAAAATCTGATGAATGTATGTCTTGCATTCAATGTTATGGCACTTAGAGTTGATATATCATGCTTTTATTTGGTTGAGTACATATATAATGAAATGAAGCCACCTTGTATATAGCAAAAGGAAAAAGGTGCCCCATACTGCTACTCAGTGGAATTCCTCGGGAGTAACGCCGAAAGTCATTTTTTGAAACAAAATATTACAATTTACAATCCAATCTATTTCTTGTATTGTATTCATTGATTTTTCTATGATCTGTTGGTTACAGGACAGTGATATTACTAGGTTTTAAAAAGTGAGATCAATACGGTTTCAGTTATCACTCCTTGTAAACCAAATGCACAATCTGATGTATATATGTGTTGCATTCAATGTTATTGCTCATACAGTTGATATATGATGCTTTCATATGGTTGAGTTCATATACAATGTAATGAAGCCACCTTCTATACAGCTAGAGGAAAGAGGTGCCCCAGAATGCCGCTCAGTGGGATTCCTCGGGAGTAACGCCGAAAGTCATTTTTTTAAACAAACGGTTACAATTTACCATCCAATCTACTTCTTGTATTGTATTCATTGATTACTCTTTTCTATGATCTGTTGGTTACATGTCAGTGATATTTCGAGGTTTTACAAAGAGATATCAATACAGTTTCAGTTATCATTCCCTGTAAAACCAACTTCAAAATCTGATGAATGTGTGTCTTGCATTCAATGTTATTGCTCTTACAGTTGATATATCATGCTTTTATATGGTTGAGTATATATACAATGAAATGAAGCCACCTTCCATATAGCTAGAGGAAAAAGGTTCCTCCTACTGCCACTCAGTGGAATTCCTCGGGAGTAACGCCGAAAGTAATTTTTTGAATCAAACTATTACAATTTACAATCCAATCTATTTCTTGTATTGTATTCATTGATTACTCTTTTCTATGATCTGTTGGTTAGATGACAGTGATATTTCGAGGTTTTACAAAGAGATATCAATACAATGTCATTTATCACTCCTTGTACAACCAACTTCAAAATCTGATGAATGTATGTCTTGCATTCAATGTTATCGCTCTTAAAGTTGATATATCATGCTTTTATATGGTTGAGTTCATATACAATGTAATGAAGCCACCTTCTATACAGCTAGAGGAAAGAGGTGCCCCAGAATGCCGCTCAGTGGGATTCCTCGGGAGTAACGCTGAAAGTCATTTTCGGTAACAAACTATTACAATTTACAATCCAATCTATTTCTTGTATTGTATTCCTTGATTACTCTTTTCTATGATCTGTTGGTTAGATGACAGTGATATTTCTAGGTTTTAAAAAGTGATATCAATACTTTGTCAGCTATCACTGCTTGTAAACCAAATTCAAAACCTGGTGTATATATGTGTTGCATTCAATGTTATTGCTTATACAGTTGATATATCATGCTTTTATATGGTTGAGTACATATACAATGAAATGAAGCCACCTTCTATTTAGCTAGAGGGAAAAGGTGCCCCATACTGCCACTCAGTGGGATTCCTCGGGAGTAATGCCAAAAGTCATTTTTTGAAAGAAAATATTACAATTTACAATCCAATCTATTTCTTGTATTGTATTCATTGATTACTCTTGTCTATGATCTGTTTGTTAGATGACAGTGATATTTCTAGGTTTTACAAAGAGATATCAATACAGTGTCAGTTATCACTCCTTTTACAACCAACTTGAAAATCTGATCTATATATGAGTTGCATTCAATGTTATTGCTCTTACAGTTGATATATCATGCTTTTATATGGTTGAGTACATATACAATGAAATGAAGCCACCTTCTATACAGCTAGAGGAAAGACGTGCCCCAGACTGCCGCTCAGTGGTCCTGTAATGCCTTATTAATAGTACATTTGTAATCTGCGCAGATGCGGACTTCCCCGTTAGCTTTGAGGGGGGTCACAATGGTAGTCTCCCACTTGGTGTGGGAGACCATCTCGAGCACCGCTTGTGCCACGAGATTTTCCAACTCCGCCTCCACTTTGGGCTGGAAGGCGAGTGGTGGCCGGCATACGGCCACGCGGATGGGCCAGACTGCCGGGTCCAGGTCGAAGGAAACCGGGGGTCCTTTGTAGTTGCCCAATGAGCCGTCAAAAATGGCTGGCAATTCTTTGCAGATGGATGAGAAGTCAGTAGAGCCCATGCGGTGTATTCCGGTCCACTGCACTCCGAGCGGCTTGAACCAGGCGCGACCTAGGAGACTGGTTAGATTGCGCTCCACCACGAGAAGGTCCAGCAGGCCGTTAAAGGCATGGTAGTGGACCTAGACCCTGGCTAGCCCCTTAAAAGCCACTGGGTTTTTCTGGAAGTCCCGGAGAACCAACCCAGCCGGCAGCCGCAGCCAGCGTGCCCCCTTCGGGCAGAGGCGGCTGAACGTAGCTGCAGACACAATTGAATATGCGGACCGTGAGTCCAGTTCCATGGAGCAAGGAACTCCCTCTATTCGGAGAGACACGGAAATCGCGCCCGGGATGGGCTGGGGCAAGTTCATGACCGTGGTCGTGGGAACGACACTACCCACTTCTTCGAAGTTCGCTGCTGGGGCAAGGTGGCTGTTCCTAAGGTGGCAGGCCCGGGCGAGATGGCCTGCTTTCTCGCAGGCACGGCAGATGGCATCACGGAACCGGCATGTCCGTCTGTTTTGGGGGTCCCCACAGCTGGCGCACGTTGGGGCCTGCCTGTTGAGGGAAGCAGAAGAGGGAACAGAGACAGATGCTGGGCGCCGGCCCTTGGGCCTGGGGACGCTGGGTGCACCCTTCTTCGAGCGTGGTTGCATCTGGTGGACGTCCTCTTCTTCACTTGAGTCGGGTTCGGAAGGAGCCGCCTGATGGACTTTGGTGGCTGCCTTGTCCTTTTGCGTTATCTCGAAGCCTGCTGCCATTTGGAGCATCTCTTCCAAGGTAGGTTCTGGCATTGCGATGAGGTGCTGGCGGAGCTTGGCTTCCTGAACCCCTCCCATGAAGGCGGTCTCCATGTGGTCATCCATGTGGCGGAATTCGCAGCCCATGGCTAGTCGACGGAGTTCAGCCAGGAAAGTGCCGGCTGACTCCCCCGGCTGCTGCTGGTGCTGTATGAACTCCCAGCGCCTGGCCAGTTTTGTTGGCTTCGGGGCGAAGTAATCGCCGAGGGTCTTGGTGAGCACATCGTAAGACACCTCGGTGGGGTCTTGCGGGGCTAGTAGGTTCTGGGCCACCCGCATGACCTCCACCCCTCCGGAACTCAAGAGCCATGTGCTCTTCAGGTCCGCATCTGTGATTCCGCGGACCTTAAAAGCGCAACCCAGTGTCTTGAGCCAGGACTCCCACGTCTCGGGGTGAGACATATTGAAAGGGGTAATTGGTCCCGGAGTGTTTGCCATATTTACCAGAGCAGGAGCGGCAGCGGCTGTTTGAGCGATGTCCTTGTGTCTTGCGGTGGTGCTGGGGAGCACTGAGGCTCGGCGCTGGCTAGTGCCGGAGGATCGGGCTCAGAGCGGCTTGCAGTGAGGCATTGGAGCGCTGGAGCTTGGAGATGCCTGCGGCCGGCGGGACGGAGCTTGCTGTGCTGCTGTGGTCGGCTGGAGAGTCACTCATCGGGATCCCACCTTCATCGCCACTGATAAGTATTGGAGTCAGGAGTCCATGGAATAGTAAAACAGCTAGATCTTTATTGCTGGTCCGGATGAAGCATACAACCCAGGGCTCGAAGCCCTCCTTTTATGCTGGCCTGGGACGATCCCCTGACCTCACCCAACTGGCCTGATAGGCTATTAGAAGTCTATTTACATTTCATAGGTTCCCTGGGAGAAACCTAGGTACATGATTGGTGCTCCTGGCCTCCCTTGCGGGTGCCAAAATATTTGGAAAACTAGACCTGGCCCAAGCCTATCAGCAGCTTCCCGTAGACAAGGCAACGGCCGAGGCACAAAAGTTTGTGACTCACAAGGGAGCATTCAAGGTAAAACGCCTCCAATTTGGGGTCACCGTAGCACCAGGAATCTTTCAAAATCTGATGGATTCTCTCCTCAAAGATGTTCCAGGGGTGAAGCCGTTCTTCGACGACGTCCTCATCGCCACCCCGGACGTCGACACGTTCGCAGCTCACCTACGGATGGTGCTGCAAAGGTTCCAGGACGCAGGTCTCAAGGTCTGAAAAGACAAGTGTACCCTGGGAGTCTCCTCGGTGACCTTCTTGGGGTTTGAAGTGACCACGGATGGCATTCACCCAACAAAGGAGAAGGTAGCGGCGATTACAGGTGCACCCCGTCCGTCCTCAAAGGCGGAACTCCAGGCATTCTTGGGACTTTTGAACTTCTACCATGCCTTCCTTCCGCACAAGGCAGCGGTCGCTGAACCCCTGCATCATCTCCTGGACAAGGGAGCGGCTTGGGCCTGGGGTCCCAAGCATGACACAGCCTTCCGGGCCATCAAAGACTTACTAGTTTCAAATGCGGTCTTAGCACATTTCGATGAGAGGCTCCCTGTCATCCTGGCCTGTGACGCATCTCCCTACGGCGTTGGGGCGGTCTTGGGACACCGGCTACCCAACGGAAAGGAGGTACCGGTTTCCTACTACTCCAGGACCCTGTTGTCGGCGGAACAGAACTACGCCCAGATCGACAAGGAGGCCCTAGCAATCGTAGCTGGCGTCAGGAAACTCCATGACTATCTCTACGGACGGTCGTTCACTGTGGCCACAGATCACAAGCCTCTGCTGGGTCTCCTTGCCCCCCACCGGCAGATCCCTCACATGCTGTCCCTGCGGGTCCTGCGGTGGTCAATTTTTTTGTCAGGCTACTTCTACAAATTGGTGCATCGCCCGGGGAAGGCGATGGGACATGCCAATGCCCTCAGCCATCTTCCCCTCCCATCCTGCGACCCTGATTTGGCTCCCGCTTTCCACGTAGTGCTCCCGGAGGACCTACCAGAGCACCCCATACAGGTATCAGATGTGGCCCATTGCACGCGTGGTGGCCAGGCCTGGACAAAGACATTGAGGGGTGGGTCCAGAAGTGTACCAAATGCCAGGAGTCGCGGCCAGATCCGCCACATGCTCCCATCCGATCCTGGGAATCCACTAACAAGCCCTGGTCCCATCTGCACCTAGACTTTGCGGGACTGGTCCAGGGCCGGTTGTTTCTTATCATTGTAGACAGCTACAGCAAGTGGCTTGAGGTAGTGCCAGTAGCATCGACCTCCACCAACGCTGCCTTAAGAAGTCTCTGGCCGGTCTTCACGACACACGGAATGCCAGAAACTCTCATGACTGACAATGGGACTGCATTCACCTCTGGCAAGTTTCAACGGTTCGTGGAAGCCTGCGGTTTTTGCCACATCCACTCTGCTCCATTCCACCCTGCAACCAACGGCCAGGCCGAGTGCATGGTGAGGACAATGAAGGACGTGTTAAAGAAGATGGAGCATGGTGACTGGGAAGAGCAGCTGTACAAGTTCCTGTTCTGCCATTGGAACATTCCCCACTCAGGGACCGGGCACCGGCCAGCCGAACTTCTGATGGGAAGGCGACTGGGAACCATCCTGGACCACCTACATCCCGACCGAGCAATCAAGGGGAACCTGACAACGGAGGACCGGCCAGCCGTCTGAGGATTCACTCCCGAAGACCTCGTATATGCGAAGAACTTTGTGCGGGGTCCGACATGGCTCGGAAGAACTTCCTCAGTGGAACGGCTTTCTCAAGAGGTGGCTCTCCTTCTTTGGAGGTTTTCAAACAGAGGCTAGATGGTCATCTGACAGCAATGCTGATTCTGCAAACTTGGGCAGATCATGAGAGGGAGGGCAGGAAGGGTTGCCTCAGTGCTTAGTTCTTGTGGCCCTTTCTTACACGCCCAGGGGATCACCACTTTGGGGAAGCAATTTTCCTCCAGGCCAGTTTGCCAGAGATCCTGGAGGGGTGTGTGTGGCCATCTTCTGGGCACAGAGCAGGGGTCACTGGGTGTGTGTGTGCGAGGAGGTATTTGTAAAATTCCTGCGTTGTGGACTAAATGATCCTGGAGGTCCCTTCCCACTCTATGGTTCTAGGATGCAAGTCTGAAAACCTTTGCAACACAGCATGTTTGGATGCTCTTAGGAAGTCCCTCCTCTGGTTGAATCAATCAGCTGCATCCACTGTGCCCCAGTTCTGTTGGGTTGTCCCTCATCTGGAGCTGAACAGCCCTGCAATGAGACAGCTGGTCGGCCATCTTCCCACTTCTCTCAGCCATAAGTTGCAGCTTTCACTGTTTGGGGGATGGATGTGGGGCTCCTGACTTTTGGAAGAAAGGCATTTGGTGCTGGAAGAACCTTGTGATTTGAATGTCCAGCTAAACTAATGGGCGGTAGATTCAGGACAGGCAAAAGGAAATACTTCTTAATTAAAATGTGGGATTTATTATTGAATGAATTATTTATTAAATTAAAAGTTATTAAAATGTGGAATTCGCTGCCTGAGGATGTAGTGATGGCCACAGGCATAGACACGGGATTAGACAGATTCACAGAGGGTAGATCTATTAGTGGCCACTAGTCACGGTGACTGAAGGGAACCTCATTCAGAGGCAGTCACCATCTGAATCCCAGAGCCAGGAGGCACCATCAGGGAAAGACTCTGTGCTCTGTTGCTGGCCCTCCAGGGGAACTGGTCGGCCACATTATGCCCTGCTGAGGTCCCTCCCTCCTCCAAACGCCACCGTCTCCAGGCTCCACCTACAAAATCCCCAGGAATTTCCCAACCTGGAGTTGGCAACTTTGGTTTCTGGATTCAGTTGCTAATTTCGTAAGGAAGAAAAGCAGGGCACGTATGACGAGAAGGGACAGCTCGGATTTCTTGAAGGCCTCGTTCAGAATAGCTCTAACCCTAACCCTAACTCAAAACCTAGCCCTAGACTTAGCCCTAACCCTCATTATAGCCATAGCCCTAAGCCTAGGCCTAGGTTTAACACTAACCCTAACCCCAACACACCCAAAGACTAGGCTCAACCCGAGCCCCAGACCAAACCGTAGCCCTAGCCCTAACCCTAACATGAACATGAACACTAACCCTAACAGTAAACCTAATCCTAACCGTTGCCCTAACCCTAGCCCACCATCCTGGATCATGGGGTGGGTGCCACAATGGTCCTCAAGGGGAGCCATGGGCATTAATGCCATAGATGCAGCCAAGTCAAAGGCTACATCCCGAATTTCCAGGCTGTGATTATATAAAGAGGTATGCTGACAAAGTTTCTCGTTTTGCCTGAAAACCTGCATTCTGATGAGAATTTTTTTTAAAAAATGGAAGGACATTTTCCTGGGATTAGCGGGGGGCATGACGTTCCCTTCCTTTGGTGAAACCATGACTTTTAAATATGCAGAGTGAAGTTTGAGACCAGTTGCACCTTTAAGACCAACAAAATTGTATTCTGGGTATAAGAAGTGTGCGTGCACATGAAAGCTTATAGCCAGAATTAAACTTCATTAACCTTAAAGGTGCCACTGGACTCAAAGTTTGTTCTGTCGCTTCAGAGCAATATGGCTACCCACTTGTTGAATCTATCTATAAGGGTTTTTTTCGGACGGGCACTGAATCCCTGTGTTGCTGGAGGTGGGGGTGGAATTGTGCCAGAATTTAGCCACTGAAGATTTAAGCTTGGATTCCCAAATGCTGATAACCCTGAAAATCTTTTTGGCCTCTCAGATGCTCCTGAAATTGAATCAGGCTTGTAGCTTGAGTGTTTCTGACTGAGCCTCCCAAATGATTGCAACAAACTTCCAAAATAACAAACCGAAGTCTGAGAAAACAAATGTTCAAGGTTTCTTTATTGTCATGAGGCCCCCGTCCCTTTTCCCCTTCAGCCCTGAGTGTCAAAGAACCTCCGGAATGTACGGTTCTTGTCCCGTCACATCTCATTTCTTGGCCTCTGTGTACTGGTCGAGCAGCATAGCGATGTTGGTGCGTGTGCTGCCCCAAGTCAGCGTTAACCGTAGTTAGTGAAGCTGCTGTGTGTACCTTTAAGTCAGCAGTTGCTCCTGGGAATTGTAGTCCCAGCTACCCCCCCTCTCTGGTTGGCTCATCAGGTAACTTCCTGAGCCATCGGCGCGAAAGGAGTTTTATAACTCTTCTTCCTCCCTTTGTCTACATCATACCTCAAGGAGTGAGGAACGCCATCCTCTTTTTACCACGGTCAAGAGATTTGAATCACAAGATGTAACTTACTGTTCTGTCCTGGTGCTCAGTGAGCTGCGTTTGATATTGAGAGCCCTTCTAGAAAGTTTCAACGCACAGCCATAAGCTTGAATCATTATTTATTAAACTTCATTCATTCAGTTAGATCAGTACTCACGAGCTGAACTGTGTAGAAAGAAAGGCCCATCCCCCCCAACAGCATGTTGACCAGGAGCTTGGAGGCCGCCAAGACTCTGATCCATTTCTTGTTGTACAAGTAATAGAGCCTGGAGGAGGGAGAGTGTGGCACACACACACACACACACACACAGAGGCATCAAAGCAGGGCCAGTTTCAGATTTTGGGGGGTCCTGGACAGTGTAGCAAAAACCCAAAATCCGAACCAACCAAGAAGGAGACACTCAGACACCAGGAACAGAAGAAGCCGATTTATTGGTACCAGGCTCAGCCTGAATGAAAAATCCTTCAGAATAAAATTGCCAAGCCCCATTTTTATCAGGGCTCAATCTTTTAAACTAAGAGGAGGGGTTTACAGAAGAGACGGGGACTAGTGTCATTTTAGTAAATTACACGTCATTCTCGTAGGCAAAAGATTCAGTTACAATCTTGTGCATGTCAGTTACAATCAGAACAATAGGAATGTCCTCTTCACACAATGTAACGAAAGGGCTAAGATTCTCAGCGCCACATTTCTTAGGACTAAACTATACTGAAATACAGTTGCAACCAGAACAATAGCAGTTTGTATTTTCTATGCAAGCTCTCATAGCAGAGAATTATGTGTGTGTGTGTGTGTGCATGGCCTTGCGGATTCTGATAGTGCTTACATGTTTTCCATTGGCATTCTGAAGTTGTTGTGTTGTGTTTTGTTTTTTTGCTTGTCAAGGAGCTGGATGATACAGTCACACTGTATGAGACACGGAGTTCCACTGGGTGCAAGTATGGGTTGAATGAGGCGCAGGAGAGGACTGCTGTCAGTGGATTAAAAGGCTGATCTTGTACAGGTTGTCTTGAGTCCTATGTGTGCCTTCTAAAGCTTGCAGGCCTCTTGCGGTTCGCACAACTGCCATAGTTGTATGAGGCCTTTGTAGCTTTTTTCTGGGTCTGTTGTTCAGGAGTGACTTTTCTCTTTTTCTTATGGTGGGAAATCATTGATGCTGTGGTCTGTCAGCATAAGAAGGGCAGTGCAGCAATGTGGCTGATGTTTCCATCAATGTTGTAGTGGTGTGTGACGGAACAGGCCTGTTTGTACTTACAGACCGTGTTCTGCCAGCCTCCTCCTTGACTTAAGCCAATTTCTGGAGGGTGCTATTCCTCTTCTTCCCACTAGGATACTGCTGAAGTTTGATACAAAAAATGACTTTTGGCGTTACTCCCGAGGAATCCCACTGAGCGGCAGTATGGGGCACCTTTTTCCTCTAGCTGTATAGAAGGTGGCTTCATTTCATTGTTTATGTACTCAACCATATAAAAGCATGATATATCAAATCTAAGAGAAATAACATTGAATGCAAGACATACATTGATCAGATTTTGAAGTTGGTTGTACAAAGAGAGATAACTAATTGGTTTTAATTTGGGGGGCGGGGGAGACACGGTGAAGGAAATGTTTCCTTCAGTATTTAGTATTGTCTTCAGGGGAGGAGAAGGGAGGCGATTGTAAGCCACTTTGAAACTCCTCAAAGTAGAGAAAAGCAGGACATGAAAACCAACTCTCCTTCTTGTGCTACCTCAGAAAGTCTAACATATATGTATTTTCTCTTGCATACCTCCATGCTTGAGAGGAGATGGCTGGAGTGTTAACAGCTGGGTCTCAGTTAATTATTCTTAACAATTAAGGAGGATACATTTACACATCTGTTTCCAATTTTGATAGATTTATTTGCTTCACCATGTCCCCCTCTCCCCGGGAATTAAATCCTAACAAAAGGTGACCCTATAAACTTAGCTTGTGATTCCTGTTTCATCCTTGCATCTATTAAAACATCTTCATTTTGTTGTATGCTAATTTGCTGCTCACTCTCTAGCTATATGTATGGACCAGTAAGTTCTATTTCAGTGTATCTGAAGAAGTGTGTGTGCTCAATAAAAGCTCATATTTTGAATAAAACTTGGTTGGTCTTAAAGGTGCCATTTGACTCGATCTTTGTTCTGCTGCTTCAGACCAACGTGGCTACCCCACTTGAATCTGTCTTCGCTGGGAGAATAGTCTTCCTGGAGTCATCCCCACTGAATAAAAACCTTGGCTGATGTCTGTGTACACCTGCAGAGAATTGCTTCTTTCACCTGCAGCTTATACACTGCAGGCTTAGGGTTGCCAGCCCTGGGTTTGGAGATACCTGGACATTTGAAAACCGAGCCGGGGGTGTGTGTGTCCGGACTGGGGTCCACCTTCCAGAGCACCTTTTTTCTTTCTCCAGGAGAACTGAAAGAAATGGTTTAAATAAACAAGTAATGTATGTAGTCTGGAAATCAGTTGTAATTCTAGGAGATCTCCAGTCCCCATGGGAGGTGGGCAACCATGACTGCAGCCCCTCCCCCAACTGCAATTGAAAAATGGCTGGTGTTGTTCAGAGCCACTTTTGGGTGGGTGGGAGAAATCCCTTTTTGCCTTGTCAAGATTATGAACCAGTAGAAAAATCTTAAAACGCAAGGGTAAGGTTAGGGAATCTGTCTGGTAAAAGGAATAAAACTAGCTTGTGATGAGATAGATGAAAAAGTATCTAGGTACTGTGTTAAAAACCAGATGTGCCAACTTCTAGGCAAAACATTTGGCCATTGACAATAAAGTAACTTTCAAGGCTATACCCACTCTGATAGCACCCTGAGAGTCTCGAGCAGGAGGGGGAGGAAGCCATGGCAAGATAGCAGTTGTTTATGTGACATCTTGGAATGCAGGAACCCATCCTCCCGGGGAAAGAGTAACACTAAGCAGGGTAGCAATTTCTACTTCAAGGCAAGCAATAAGACATTTGGGTGATAGTAAGCACAAAGAAACAGAAAGTAACATTCAAACCAGGCATGGAACAAGCAAGCAATTGTCAGAATACAGAAAGTAACATTTCAGAACATAGTGGAACAGGCAAGCAATTGCTAGATTCTGACAACCTGCCCCCTTCAAGATTGGCTCCCCCCGGGTTTGTCTGGGAAGCGTTTATGAAAGGAACAAACTAACTTATTTATTTATTTATTTATTTATTTAATTCAGCTTCTAGGCCGCTCTCCCTGCATAGCAGGCTCAGAGCAGCTTACCTAATTACGTGAACCTCGTTCACAATAAAACAGTTAAAACCAGTTAAAACATAACAACATTACATAAAACATTATTACATAATACAGATATTAAAGTGCTCAGTGCTATCAGATGGCGTACCATGTGATGTTGCCTACAATCTGCTATTAGGAGCATACAGGGACCTCAGCGACTAGATGTTAATAGTTGTGTTGCGCATTGGTAGTCACTGAGTGACAAGGGGGGACAAAAAGGGTGGCAGCCCCTATCCGAATGCCTGGCAGAAGAGCTCCATCTTACAGGCCCTGCGGAACTGCATCAGGTCTCGCAGGGCCCTGATCTCCTCCAGGAGCTCGTTCCACCAGCTAGAGGCCGCCACCGAAAAGGCCCTACCCCTGGTGGCAGTGAGCTTGGCTTCTCTTAGGCCAAGTATGGCCAGGCGATGTTGGGCCCCAGACCGAAGTGCTCTCTGGGGTACATACGGGGAAAGGTGGCCCCTTAGGTAGGTCGGACCCAGGCCATTTAGGGCTTTAAAGGCCAATACCAGCACCTTGAAGCGAATCTGGTACGCCACTGATAGCCAGTGCAGTGCCTCTAGCGTTGGTCATATGTGCTCCCATCTCAGGAGACACATCAACAACCTTGCTTCGGCATTCTGCATCAGCTGAAGCCTCCGGATTTGCACCAAGGGCAGCCCCATGTAGAGAGCGTTACAATAGTCTAGCCTCGAGGTGGCCATTGCATGGATCACTGTAGCCAGGTCCGCGCGATCCGGGAAGGGGACCAACTGCTGCACCAGCCTCAGATGATAAAAGGCCGATTTGGCAGTGGCTGCCACCTGGGCCTCCATTGACAAGGAGGGGTCCAGGAGCACACCCAAACTCCTAACCACCGGCGAAGGCACCAACGGCACCCCGTCGAAGGTCGGGAGTGGGAGCCCCGACCATGGGCCACTCCGACCAAGGCACAGGACCTCCGTCTTTGTC
Organism: Lepidodactylus listeri; assembly: GCA_029233225.1. Classification (NCBI taxonomy): domain Eukaryota; kingdom Metazoa; phylum Chordata; class Lepidosauria; order Squamata; family Gekkonidae; genus Lepidodactylus; species Lepidodactylus listeri. Next base: position 139,137,464 of record JARCFY010000005.1, on the reverse strand, counting down.
AGGTTCAGCTTCAGCCTGCTCAGCCTGAGCCAACCAGCCACAGCGTGCAATGCCCAGTCCAAATCATCCAGTCCCATGCCAGACTAGCCCCCCAACATCAGATAGAGCTGGGTATCATCAGCGTACTGGTGACAGCCCAGCCCTGCCCTCCAGACGATCTGGGCTAGGGGGTGCATATAGATGTTAAAAAGCATCGGGGACAGAACAGCCCCCTGAGGCACACCGCATTCAAGCGGGTGTCTCCTGGACTGCTTCTCCCCAAGCATCACCCTTTTCCCCTGACCCTGGAGAAAAGAGACAAGCCACTGTAAAGCGAGTCCCTGAATCCCCACGTCGGCGAGGCAACGGAACAGCAGCCGATGGTCAACCATGTCGAACGCAGCCGACAGGTCGAGCAGCAGCAACACCGCCACGCCACCTCGATCCAGATGTCTCTGGAGGTCGTCAGTAAGGTCAACCAGCGCTGTCTCGGTCCCGAACCCTGGGTGAAAGCCTGACTGGAAGGGATCTAACACCGAAGCATCATCCAGGAATCCCTGCAACCGTATCGCCACCGCCCTCTATTAATTTGCCTAAATAAGGCAAATTAGAGACCGGCCGATAGTTCGCCAATTTGGCCAGATCTAAGGTTGGTTTTTTCAAGAGAGGATGGACCATCGCCTCCTTGAGTGCCTTCAGGAACTGCCCCACCATAAGGGAGCAGTTGATAATCTCCCTCAGTGCACCTCGGAACCCTTCGTGGCCCACTTTAATAAGCCAGGAAGGGCACGGATCAAGGAGGTACGGTCATGATTAACCTGTCAACTTCATCAAGGCTGAGCTGGCCAAAGGAATCCAAACCCGGCATTACAGACGTGCAAGGGGCCTCAAGTTCGCTCCTTGTATCAATTGTGGCGGGGAGGTCGCGGCGGAGCGCCAAGACTTTATCCACAAAATAGCTCGCAAAAGCCTCACAGCTGATCTCTAATTCCCTATTATTTGATTTGTCCTGTGGCAATGTTGTCATTGACCGAATTGTTCTAAATAATTGTGCCGGGCGTGAGCTAGTGGATGCAATCTCAGCCACCAAGTACTCTTTCTTGGTGGCCTTGACTGCCATCTCATAGGCCTTCATAAACGTCCTATAAGATGCTCTTGTAGCTTCATCGCAGGCACGCCGCCACCGTCTCTCTAGCCGTCTGAGTTCCCTTTTCATAAGCCGTAACTCCTGGGTATACCATGGAACCAGCCTAGTGCGGGAGCGCAGAGGGCGCCTAGGAGCAATCTCGTCGATGGCTGAGGAAAGTTGGCCATGCTTCCACCAGCTCATCCAACGAGCCGCCAGGGGGTCTTGGATCCCTCAGAGCCTCCAGGAGCCGCCCTGGGTCCATCTTGCTCCAAGGGCGAGCTAAAATACGCTCGCCGCCTAAACAGGGTTGGAGTGGAATGTTCAGGCGGGCCTTCAGTGCATGGTGGTCCGACCATGGTACTGCAGATGCAGCAATCCGGTCCACTGTTACCCCAGCTGCAAAGATCAAATTGAGCGTGTGTCCTGCCTGGTGGGTGGGGGTTGTTACAAATTGGAAGAGTCCCAGCGCCGCCATGGATGACACTAGGTCCGCCGCCTGTACGGAGGCCGCGTCATCAGCATGGACGTTGAAATCACCCAAGACTATCAGCCTAGGGTGTTCCAGCACCCAGCCTGTTACGGCCTCCATCAGGGCCGGTAGGCTCTCAGCCAGTGCGTTAGGCGGTTGGTACACCAGCCAGATCGCCACACTCTCCCCGGCCTCCAGCACCAAGCCAACACACTCTAAGCCCGTGATCTCTACATGTGGGAGTGCTCTGAAGGTGTAAACCTCCCGGATGAACATCGCCACCCCTCCCCCCCGTCCTCTAGTCCGTGATTGGTGTAGGACCGCAAACCCAGGTGGGGCAAGTTGGGAAAGTGCTACCGTTTCCCCCTCCTGCACCCAGGTCTCGGTCACGCAAGCCAGATCCACCTGCTGTTCCTCCACAAAGTCCCTGAGGACCATGGTCTTATTGTTTATGGATCTGGCATTGCACAACACCAATGACGGAGGAGGGTTCTTACTCCAGACCCCTCTGCTGACCACCTTCGGGATGGCTCTCAGGCTGGAAGGATGCCGAGCTGACTTATTTCTCCGCAGCCTTCCCTTCTGCACATGCCTGGGCCCACTGCTATTCTTTCCCCTCCCCAGGAGCAATGGTATTTGCTGGCCAAGCATCACTGCCCCGCGATCTCCGCAAGCACCTCAGATCGCTGGATTCTGCAATGGGATGTTGGCCGTCCCTTAAAATGGGTCCCTGGTGATCTCCCTTGACTAATCTACTTAATCTAAATCCCAATTTGGCACAGCCAATCTTCCTTCATTGGCCAGTAAAAATATAAAGGCCAATGTTACCCCCCCCAACTAATCAGGTCCCTAATCTACTACAACAACAAATTACTACAATAACAATCAGGTTCCCCAATTTCTGCGCAAATTAAATCACTTAGGATACTTGATCCCACTCTTTACTCAGCTTCAGCCCTTTCTCTATGGCTGATAGCCAAGACAACCCACTTAGGCACCACCAACCGAGGAACCCTAGTTCTAACATCAAGCAGCGCCGGACAGCAATGTGTTCGGATCCAAAGACCTTTTCCTCGCCTGATGGTTCTTCACCAGCTCGATACCTCTGCCAGTCTCCACTTGTCCAGCTGGTGGCGCAGCCTCCTCCGAGCAGCAGGTCGATGTTACTCGAACAAGTCTCTGGCCATGCCCCTCTCCGTTGGTCTCCCCCAGCTCCAGTCTCCTCACCGCGGTCATCACACCCGCCATACGGGTCTGGATTACCGTTCTGTATATCGTCCTGGGGGGCCAGGCCGACCTGGTTGCCCCCTTTTGCTGTTCCAGGGCTGCCGGCTCGTAAATGGCCTGCTGGGCTGAAGCCGCAATGGCGGGGGGTGGGGCGGGTCACAGCTACTGCCCTTGCCATGCTCGGCGCCCTTCCAGTCGCCACTGTCGCGCCCCTCCGACGTTTCCAGCTAGCCGCAGGCCTGAGGTTGTCCGGTACTGCCACCCTCATTATAAGGGTTGCTGCTCTCGTCGCTGCAAGGGCTGCCGCATCCGTTGCCCTCCCCGCTGTCACCGACGCCACTTTCACCGACGATGCCCCCGCTGGTCGGGTCTGAAGCCGGGCGACGTCCACCTCTGTGATCTTTTCACAGGGCCCACTGCACTCAGCCCCCCTCCAACCACCACCACCGCTGCTCTCTCTTCCACCCAGCTCACCAGGAAAGTCCGGGGCTGCGCCAGGTGTCCCGACGTCCACGGCCGTCCTCCATCTTCCGTCCTCCGGCACTATCGCTCCACGCCGCTTTCTTTTCCCCAGGCTAGAAGGAGCCCGGCCACAAAGACCTCTTCTTGGTTCCTGCATTCCCAGGGAGTGCCAACTAACCCCGCAAGTAGTGTTTATAGTCCTTTCGGCTCCCTTTTTTGATCTTTTCTGGCGGAGCCCTGAGCACTAGGCTCCGCTTACGCCGCCATCTTGGATCCAATTTAGGAGCATGTACATTATCAGCAAGGACCCACTCATTTAATTCAGGGCCAAAGTCTACCCATTTTACAAGATAATAGACTCGACCCCTGCACAATTTGGAGTCCAGAATTTCAGAGATTTCAAAGTGTGGTTCTCCCTCCTTCATCAGAGGAGAAGGAATCGGAGGATCCGGGCGCCATGCATTCTGCCCACGATTCTTCTTCAGGAGGCTGTAATGAAAGACAGGATGCACAGAACTCAGTGATTTGGGCAGATCAAGTTCAAAAGACACCTCAGATACTTTCCTTAGTACTTTATAGGGTCCAACATATTTCCAACCCAGTTTTCTACTGGGTTGCAATCCATGAATGTTCTTGGTAGACAGATACACTGAGTCCTCAGGTTTTAAATCCCAACCTTCAGCCCTTCCTCTGTCCACATATTTCTTGTAATCTGCTTTAGCTTTATCCAGTGTCTTGGCAATGAGGGGCCAGGACTCTTGTAGTTTCAACCACCATTGGGAAAGGTCAGAAGTAGCAACAGTGTCAGAGTTTGTCAAAGAAGGTAGTGGCTGTCCCTCAAAACCCCCCACAGCCATGAAAGGGGAAACTCCAGTAGACGAATGCACTGCATTGTTATAACTATACTCTGCAAAAGGGAGTAAGTCCACCCAATTGTCCTGATGATAGTTTGTATAACACCTTAAGAATTGTTCTAGAATTTGATTAACTCATTCGGATTGTCCATCGGTTTCTGGATGATAACCCGAACTTAACGCTGGCTCAATGTCCATAACTTGTAGAAGCTCCCGCCAGAAGTTGGCAACGAACTGGCTCCCCCTGTCTGAAATTATGCTCTTAGGAAAAGCATGGAGTTTTATCACGTGATTGAAAAATGCCTTGGCCTCTTTGCTGTGGGCAGCTGTTTAAATGGGACGAAATGTGCTTGCTTGGAAAACATATCCACAACCACCCAAATGACTGTTTTTCCCTTCGAGGGCGGGAGGCTCGTAATAAAGTCCATTGACACATTCTCCCAGGGCCGCGAAGGAGTGGGGAGAGGTTGTAGCAGGCCCGGGGCTTTTCCACCCCTCCGTTTGCACATTAAACACACTTGGCAAGAAGTGACATAATCCGAAACGTCCTTACACATGCGCGGCCACCAGAATTGCCTTTGAATCAAGTTTAGAGTCTTTAGGAAACCAAAGTGTCCTGACAATTTTGACTCATGGCAAGACAGTAAGATTTCCTTTCGTAAAGCAGTGGGCACAATCCGCTTTGAACCGTGGTACCAACAACCATCTATAGCTTTCGTATTCTCACAGTCTCCAGCCCATTCCCCGACCTCCTCCTCCGTATATGCCTCCCCACATTTTACAGTCCAGGAAGGAGACTCTAAGGGGGTTTTCCATTGGCTGCAAGTCACCATCCCCCCCCCCCCCAATTGCTGAGATGAGAACATAGAGTCGAACACTTCCTCCCTCTGGGACTCGTGCTGGGGTAGTCGGGATAGTGCATCTGCTAGGGAGTTGGCTTTCCCAGGGAAGTGTTTAAGCACAAAATTGAATTTGGAAAAGAAGTCAGCCCACCGGAGCTGCTTTGCATTGAGGGATCGCTGAGTGCGCAAAGCCTCTAGATTTTTATGGTCAGTCCAAATCTCAAATGGCTTTTGCGCTCCCTCTAGCCAGTGCCTCCAGGTGGAAAGGGCTAATTTAATTGTCCCACACTGACCAATGCCTTGTCCCACACTTCCTTGTCCCACACCGACCAATGCCGCTCAGTTTCATTAAACTTTTTTGAAATGTAGGCGAGGGGGTGCAACACATCATTAGAGTCCCTTTGTAGGATCGCCCCCCCCCCCATGGCCACATCTGATGCATCTACGTGGATCACGAACTCTTTGGTTTCATCTGGGTGGGCAAGAATGGGTTCGGAAGTAAACAGCCACTTTAATTCATCAAAAGCACCCTGACACTGGGGAGTCCAGCATAGCCATTTTCCTGGTTTCCCCGCTTTGGGGCCCCTCCCCTTAGTTTTTAACAGTTCTGTGAGGGGCAGGGTAATCGTAGCAAAGTCTTTTAAGAAGGTTCTATAAAAGTTGCAAAATCCCAGCAGGCTTTGGAGCTGCCGTCTAGTTCGGGGAGCTTCCCATTGAATTACTGCCTCTACTTTGTCAGGGTCCATTTCTAGCCCCCGCTGGGAGATGCGATAGCCCAAGAAGACGACCTCCTCTTTGTGAAACTCACACTTGGACAGCTTTGCATAGAGTTGGTGCTCTAGTAAGGTTTTCAAGACTTCCCTCACCAAAGTCACATGTGATTTCTTATCAGCCGAATAAATCAAGATATCATCAAGAAATCAGAGCACCCCCTTAAACAAGTGTTTATGCAATACTTCATTGATCAAGCTCATAAAAACGCCTGGCGCGCCACTTAAGCCGAAGGGCATCACTAGGTACTCAAACTGTCCCAGGGGCGTGTTAAAAGCTGTCTTATACTCATCCCCCTCCCTGATTCGCACCCAAAAGTACGCATCTTCTGGAACACCGACTTCCCCTCCGGCGTTGGGGCTGCCTTGGGTTGGTGGGATGCCGATGCCCCTAACTTGATCAGGGTGAAACGCTCCTCCACATCTGCGGCGGCACGCATCCAGGCTGCCAGGGAGAAGGGGCGGCCGTTTCTCAGGATCGTCTCGTAGATCTCAGGATTCAGCCCCTCCCTGCACTTCTCCATGAACAAGTCTTCGGACCACCCCTGGACCTTGGCCACTATGTGCCGGAAACGGTCGGTGTAGTCTCTCATGGGGTTACTCCCGTCATCTGACATAGTCAGGTACCGGAGGACCCAAAAGACAGATCTCTAACAATCTGTGAGGCTTCTGTAGTATCAGCAAGAGATCAGACCTTTGTAGTTAAATAGAGTTCTTTATTGTCAAATACTGGAACAGGGTCTCGATGTTTGTTAGAGATGCAGAACAAAGAGGACTAGTGGTTAATATACCCACAAGCATAAATGCATAAACAAAACCCTCCAATCAGCATACACACAAAATGCGGGAAAAGGAATGGCGACCGTTTGTTCCCACCGAAGGTGAGAAAGTTATAAAAATTCCCCTCTTGCCGTGAGTGACCCAGATGTGCCAACTTCTAGGCAAAACATTTGGCCATTGACAATAAAGTAACTTTCAAGGCTATACCCACTCTGATAGCACCGAGAGTCTCGAGCAGGAGGGGGAGGAAGCCATGGCAAGATAGCAGTTGTTTATGTGACATCTTGGAATGCAGGAACCCATCCTCCCGGGGAAAGAGTAACACTAAGCAGGGTAGCAATTTCTACTTCAAGGCAAGCAATAAGACATTTGGGTGATAGTAAGCACAAAGAAACAGAAAGTAACATTCAAACCAGACATGGAACAAGCAAGCAATTGTCAGAATACAGAAAGTAACATTTCAGAACATAGTGGAACAGGCAAGCAATTGCTAGATTCTGACAGAAGGTGGCAGCTGACTCCCCTGGCTGCTGCTGGCGCTGTATGAACTCCCAGCGCCTGGCCAGTTTTGATGGCTTCAGGGCAAAGTAATCGCCGAGGGTCTTGGTGAGTACGTCATAAGACACCTCGGTGGGGTCTTGCGGGGCAAGTAGGTTCTGGCCCACCCGCATGATCTCCACCCCTCTGGAGCTCAAGAGCCAGACGCTCTTCAGGTCTGCATTGGTGATTTCGCGGACCTTGAAGACGCACCCCAGCATCTTGAGCCAGGACTCCCACGTCTCTGGGCGAGATGTATCAAAAGGGATAATTGGTCCCGGAGTGTTTGTCATAATTACCGGGGCAGGAGTGGTGGCAGCGATGCGAGCAATGTCCTCATGGTCTTGCGGCGGTGCAGGGAGCGTAGAGGCTCGGCGCTGCCTAGTGCCGGAGGATCGGGGATCAGAGCGGCATGTGGCGAGGTGTTGGAGCACTGGGGCTCAGAGATACCTGCGGCCGGTGGACAGATCTCGCTGTGCTGCTGCGGTCGGCTGGAGAGTCGCTCATCGGGATCCCATCCTCGTCGCCACTGATAAGTATTGGAGTCGGGAGTCCATGGAATAGTGAATCAGCTAGATCTTTATTGCTGGTCCGGATGAAGCATACAACTTAGGGATCGAAGCCCTTCTTTTATGCGGGTCAGGGATAATTCCTCACCCAACTGGCCTGATAGGCTCTTTTCAGTCTATTTACATTTCATAGTTTCCCTGGGAGAAACCTAGGTACATGATTGGTGGCCGGTTTGAATCCACCTGGCCTTTGTTCTACCTGGCTGAAGCTCAGGTAGTTTCTTGACCATGTGCTCTGGCCACATGGCGGTTGCCATTGCTGGAGCACATGGCGACCGCATGGTCAATACATAACACTGTGACTGTCACTGTACATGTTAAAAGCGTTCCAGGGCTGCCAATAGCAAACCAGCTGTTGGTAGCCTGCTAGCTGGTTAGCATTCTTAGCTATAAGTCATATATCATTTCTGCAGTATAATCCGGTACCCAGATTCATTTTTCAGTTGAGCTGTGACTTTGCTGCAGTCGAGGGTATAAAGAGACTTTTCTTTAGGTTATTGTAATTAGATGCAAACAAGATGGGAGCTAGGGAGGAACCATGTGAGTGGGGAACAATTTGGAACTCATTCCCAACCTTCGTAATTTATTCCTCTTTTCGTGGGCCTCATTAGACTGATTCTTCTCACCCACACATTTTCAAGCTGTCTCTCAGCATCCCATCTCATACAGGGCATTTTCTACTCTTGTGAGACCAGTTTAATTTTCAAAGTTAATTTAGTTTACCAAGTCATATTTTTCCACATATCCCAACTATGTAAAAACTCCTGCAGTGTTTGTGGACCCCTCTGTTGCCCCAGTTTCGTTATCCACATTGAGACCAGTCAGCAGAGTGTTTAGATAGAGAAATCTCCGTCTTCTACGATACACGCAACATTTCAAGGAAGGGACTATTCTGAGGTCCTTATTCAGAACTGGTTACTCACACTGTACTAATGTTTTAAGGGAGATACTAGTTCTGTGCTAAACTGCTTTTTTAACCATCTGTCTTAAATATAATTACATGGAAATGGTTTCCGCTCATGTCAGTGGGATTTAAATCCGGGTAAACGTATTTAGAACCAGACTGCTAGGGACATTTCCGTGGTTTAGGGTTGGGGTTGGGGTTAGGGTTAGGGTTAAGGGTTAGGTTTCGGGTTTCGGGTTAGGGTTAGGGGTTCGGTTTCGGGTTAGGGCTAGAGCTAGGGTTAGGTTTAGTGTTAGCTTTTGGGTTAGGGCTAGGGTTATGTTTACGGTTTGGGTTAGGGTTAGGGCTAGAGTTAGGTTTAGGGTTGGGTTAAGGTTAGGGCTAGGGCTTGTGCTATGTCTAGGGCTATATCTAGGATTCAGATGTCGGCTACAGTTAGGGCTAGGGTAATGGTAAGGGTTAGGGTTAGGGTTAGGGTTAGGCCTAGGGTTAAAGTTAGGGCTAGGGTTAGGGTTTGTACTAGGGCTAATTTTAGGTCTAGGGTAAAGGTAAGGGTTTGGGTTCAGGTTACAGCTATTGTTGGGTTTAGGGTTAAGCCTAGGGTTAGTGTTAGGCCTAGGTTTAGGTTACGATTAGGGTTATGTTTAGGGCTTGGTTTAGATTTAGGGTTAGGGCAAGGGCTAGGTCTACTGTTAGTTGTAGGGTTTGGGTTAAGGTTAGGGCTAGGGTGTCAGAATCTGACAATAGTATGCCTATGCCTGTCTTGCTTCATAGTATAGATGTCTTTCTTTTTCCTACAATGTAACCATTTGTTATTTACTGCTTGCTAAATGTTCTGCTAAATGTTACCACTCTCTAGTCGGGAGGATGGCGTGTCACATTCCTGCATGTCACATAAACAACTGGGACTATCACATCTGTCCACTCCCTCCGAGCCTTTGAGGCTTGAGGAATGTTATCAAGTTGTTACAACCTTGGGGCTTGTTTTATTGTTTGTGGCCAAATGTTTAGCCTATCATTCACACATGTGGGTCACCCAGAGCAAGAAGGGAATTTTTATTGCTTTCTTACCTTCTCTGTGGGAACCTAAACGGTCACCCTTTTTTCCCGCTTTTCTGCAAGGGCTCTGAGTGGTCATGTACCTGTGTTCAATTGTAGGTGGGGGTATATTAACCACTGTTGCTTATTGTCATGTATCTCTAACAAACAAAGAGAACCTGGATCCATTATTAGAAATAAAAGAACTTTGCTTTTACTCAAAGGTCTGGTCTGATAGTGTTAGTTCAGAAGCCTCACAGATTGTTAGAGATCTTTATTTTGGGATTTTCTTATACCTGACCATGTCAGACGATGAGACCATTCCCGTGACACTGGGAGAAACCCCAACTCCCACTGAGAGTGGACCCATCGAGCAGACGGTACCGGTGACCACGGGTCAGGACCTGTTCCAGCTCCCGCGAACAGGGGCAGGAATAAGTTGGCCGCCAGTCTCGCCTCGACACTCGTGGGCCACGTTCGCAGCTGGCACTTCCAAGTCATGGATACACGACTGGAAAGGGGCTCGCATGCAGTTCAGTGGAGATTGCACGGAATTTGGTCGTCCAAGCCTGGTAGACGAGGAGCGGTGCTTCCCAAGGGGCCAGGACGATTGGCAGTACAGCTTCCAAGACGAGGAGCGCAGACTGCCCAGAGGGCCCAATCCTATGGGAGAGGATCTAGGCCGAGTGCTGGAACGGAGGTTTGGCAAAATGCACGATCGTATAGCAGTGGAGCTTTGGGAGGTCATGCTCAGAATGCAGCAACAGATGATGGGTGCCATCACCGTCATAGGGGCCCAAGTGCTGGCACAACCTCAGGACAACCTCAGGACAGTGGAGGGGCCGGTGTCGTGCTGCCCAGACAAGTTCCTGGAGGGGCGGGTGGAGTACCACAGCAGCCAGCTCCCCCTGTGCTTCTGCCACCCGGGGGTCCCCCTCAGCCGGTGCCTGTGGTCCCGATGCCTGGAGATCGGATGATCTGGCAAGCACCCAACGACCCCTTAACCGCCACGTTCGACGGCGACCCGGAAAAGCTCCGGTTTTTCATCATAGAGATCGAGAGGTTCCTGGCGGCTGAATGGGAGTAGATCTGGCCTCCATTTGGCACTGGGGGGGGGGAACAGGAGTAGACCTGGCCTCCGGCTGCATTCCCTCGCTGCATTGCCTTAGGCCCGCCCATAGAGCCACCGGCCAGTACCTCGGCCTCAGTCTGGAGGGAGCCAGTGAAGGGGACGGACTGGGTGCTGGGTCCACTCTTCTCCTCCGCCCACTGCCAGGTGGGTCTAACTGTTCCCACAGTGGCCTGCTTCTGTCAGTAAAACCCTAACCCTAACCCCAACCCCAACCCCAACTCTAATCCTTACCCAAACCTTTACCTAAACCTAACCCCAACTCTAACCCTAACTCCAACCCTAACCAAAACCTAAAACTAATCCCAACACTAATCCCAACCCTAATCCTAACTTCAACCCTGACCCCAACCCTAATTATAACCCTAACCCCAACCCAACCCTAAACCAAACCTAACTGCAACCCTAACCCCAAGCCCAACCCTAAAACTAATCCCAATTTTAACCTTAACCCTAATCCCAACCCCAACTCTAACCCTAACCCAAACCTTAACCCTCACCCAACCCTAACTCCAACCTTAACCCTAACCTAACCTAACCCCAACACTAACCCTAACCAAAACCTAAAATTAATCCCAACACTAACCCCAACTCTAACTTTAACTCTAACCCCAACCCAAAGCTAAAACAAACCGAACCCCAACCCCAACCCAAAGCTAATCCTAAACCAAACCAACCCTAACCCCAACCCTTATAGCACTTTTGGAACAGCCAGTGGAGAACTGTCTGTCACAGAGTATCTTACAGACAATGTGAATAAGTGCACAGAATTCACTGAGTTAGTCCAGTGGTCAGCGGCTGTGTGCTGGGAGTGCATGCTCATTGGTGAGGTAAGGTAACGCCGAATGGAATGGTGGAGTTTGTCCTCATCAGTGCTGAGAGGCATACACTTCAAAGTGCTTACATGTTTTCCATTGGCATTCTGAAGTTGTTGTGTTGTGTTTTGGTTTTTTGCTTGTCAAGGAGCTGGATGATACAGTCACACTGTATGAGACACGGCGTTCCACTGGGTGCAAGTATGGGTTGAATGAGGCGCAGGAGAGGACTGCTGTCAGTGGATTAAAAGGCTGATCTTGTACAGGTTGTCTTGGGCCCTATGTGTGCCTTCTAAAGCTTGCAGGCCTCTTGCGGTTTGCACAACTGCCATGGTTGTATGTGGCCTTTGTAGCTTTTTTCTGGGACTGTTGTTCAGGAGTGACTTTTCTCTTTTGTATGGCAGTTTCTTATGGTGGGAAATCATTGATGCTGTGGTCTGTCAGCATAAGAAGGGCAGTGCAGCAATGTGGCTGATGTTTCCATCAATGTTGTAGTGGTGTGTGAAGGAACAGGCCTGTTTGTACTTACAGACTGTGTTCTGCCAGCCTCCTCCTTGGCTTAAGCCAATTTCTGGAGGGTGCTATTCCTCTTCTTCCCACTAGGATACCGCTGCCATCACTGTCCTTTTGGGGTCCTCCTGCTAGGAAGGACAGACTCCTGACACCCCTTCTCAAACTGAGGCTCTGCCTCTGGTCTCCTGCTACCCAGCTCCTGCTTAACTCAGGGACCAAATTCCTTCTGTCGGTGCCCCCTGGAGGACTGGCAATGTTAAAAGACCAACACAGCAGGTATATTTTTGTAAAAGGCACTCTAGAAGGACAAACTATTACATCAGGGTAAAGAAAACATTAAATCTACACACTGAAACAGATTTTCAAAAGACACTAAGGAAATATGGACTTTTTGATATCTGGAGGATAATGCCTCCACGATGTAAAGAATCAAACCTATTACTTTCCCCGGTTTAATTCTTACACGAGAATTGACTTTATATTAACATCTAAAAAAGTTGATCGCAAAAACAATAGAGTCAGATATAGAAATCAACGTTTGGTCAGATCATGCCCCTGTACGCTGTAAAATCAAAAAATCACCACAAAGGACAAAAAGCCATAAATGGGTACTCAATAAATCACTTTTATTAAAACCAGATATACAAATGAGTTTGAGCATTAAAAACTTCTTAGAATTAAATAAGGCAGAAGACACTTCACATCAGAATAACTGGGATGCATTAAAATCTGTGCTGAGAGGACATTTTATCTCCACGGCATCTCACCTGAAAAAAGAAAAAGAGAGAATCATTAATACTCTGCAGAATAGGATAAAGACTTTAGAAGCACAACACAAAGCCACAGGGAGCAAAACAATAATGCAGCAACTATTGGCTGAGAAAATTTTTTTGGAAACCTTAATCTCAAAAAAAAATTCAAAAAGACCTTCTATATGTCAAACAACACTGGAAAAGATCTCCCAAAACATTGAAACGACTCTCATGGAGAGTTAAAGAAAAACACGCTTCGAGACAAATACAGGCTTTAAAAGATAAAGATGGGGAAACTCAAGCAGAGCGTAAAAAGATAATTCAGATAGTAGAATCTTCCCCCCAAGGCAAATCAAAGGGGAAAATCAGCCACCCCTTAAGAAGTCTCATATTAACTTGAGATGCAACCAAACATCATATATGGTTCTTAGATGGTGCATGTCCAATGCACGTGAATGCACACAGGTACTTTTTTGAAACTCTAAACAGAGAAACACTATGTGTAGGTGATGGGAGATCTGTTGTGGCAGAAGGGGTACTGTTAGATTCACACTCCCAGATGGACAGGTTAGAGAAATCCTTATTGAGAACTCTTTGCATGTGCCACAACTAGCAAATAACATGCAAAAGAGTTCTTGCAAAAATGAGGAATGGTGACCTCATTGGGGAAGGATGTCTTTTCAAACGAAATGGTAAACCGATTGCAAAAAAACCAAAACGGGAATAGACCACGCTTCCCCTTTTCCCCAAAACACTCTATATAACATAACTGTGAGTCCAGATGCACTCTCCCTGCTGCAAAAGGGATTTGGTTTAGTTTGGCAACTGGCCTTCAGTTTGTATCTTAAAGTGTTCCATAGTAACTCTGGAGAGCTGTCTTTATTAAAAGCAGATTCTCATAAAACCTCTTGGTCTTAACACAAAGCTCTCCTAAGCCCTGAAATGAACCCACAGTTGTTAAGGCCCATGTCAAGAAGAATATCCAAGAAAGGGATTACTTGAGCACATGGACTCCAGCCCACAGGGTTTGCTTTTCTGTATTTTTTGGGTATTCTTCCACCAAAACTGCTGCCTTCCTATGCTTTTCATCTAACTGCCCCAAACTATTTTAGAGCTTTCTTATTACCTCGATTGAATGCACAGTCCACGCCTGTTATGAAGGGAAAAAAGACTCTTTACTCAGACTGCCCTTGTGATTGTTCTTGGGGAAAACTGAGACTATAATACATATTTTATTGGAGCGTTCTCTTTATATTAGCCTCAGAAATAGGTTTTTAACACAGTACCTAGATACTTTTTCATCTGTCTCATCACAAGCTAGTTTTATTCCTTTTACCAGACAGATTCCCTAACCTTACCCTTGCGTTTTAAGATTTTTCTACTGGTTCATAATCTTGACAAGGCAAAAAGGGATTTCTCCCACCCACCCACCCAAAAGTGGCTCTGAACAACAACCAGCCATTTTTCAATTGCAGTTGGGGGAGGGGCTGCAGTCATGGTTGCCCACCTCCCATGGGGACTGGAGATCTCCTAGAATTACAACTGATTTCCAGACTACATACATTACTTGTTTATTTAAACCATTTCTTTCAGTTCTCCTGGAGAAAGAAAAAAGGTGCTCTGGAAGGTGGACCCCAGTCCGGACACACACACCCCCGGCTCGGTTTTCAAATGTCCAGGTATCTCCAAACCCAGGGCTGGCAACCCTAAGCCTGCAGTGTATAAGCTGCAGGTAAAAGAAGCAATTCTCTGCAGGTGTACACAGACATCAGCCAAGGTTTTTATTCAATGGGGATGACTCCAGGAAGACTATTCTCCCAGCGAAGACAGATTCAAGTGGGGTAGCCACGTTGGTCTGAAGCAGCAGAACAAAGATCGAGTCAAATGGCACCTTTAAGACCAACCAAGTTTTATTCAAGATATGAGCTTTTGTTGAGCACACACACTTCTTCAGATACACTGAAATAGAACTTACTGGTCCATACATATAGCTAGAGAGTGAGCAGCAAATTAGCATACAACAAAATGAAGATGTTTTAATAGATGCAAGGATGAAACAGGAATCACAAGCTAAGTTTATAGGGTCACCTTTTGTTTGGATTTAATTCCCGGGGAGAGGGGGACATGGTGAAGCAAATAAATCTATCAAAATTGGAAACAGATGTGTAAATGTATCCTCCTTAATTGTTAAGAATAATTAACTGAGACCCAGCTGTTAACACTCCAGCCATCTCCTCTCAAGCATGGAGGTATGCAAGAGAAAATACATATATGTTAGACTTTCTGAGGTAGCACAAGAAGGAGAGTTGGTTTTCATGTCCTGCTTTTCTCTACTTTGAGGAGTTTCAAAGTGGCTTACAATCGCCTCCCTTCTCCTCCCCTGAAGACAATACTAAATACTGAAGGAAACATTTCCTTCACCGTGTCTCCCCTGCCCCCCAAATTAAAACCAAACAAAAGGTGAACACATAAACTTAGCTTGTTATTCCTGTTTCGTCCTTGCATCTGTTAAAATGTCTTCATTATGTTGTATGCTAATTTGCTGCTCACCCTTTAGCGATGTGTATGGACTGGTAACTTCCATTTCAAGGTATCTGAAAAAGTTTACACACAGAAAAGCTTAAACCCAGAACTAAACTTTGTTGGTCTTCAAGAAGCCACTGGACACAAATGCTGTTTTATTGTTGTTATTACTATTATCATTCTTTTCCCCTTTCTTTAACATAATTTTATTTTATATCAACATTCAAAATACTGATGAGAGCTTCTCAAGATTAACACTTAGTTGTCCATACAAAGCAAGCCATGCCATTCAACTCTCATTAACTTAACACCCCCCGTCTATTCTACTGGTGCTCCTACTAATTCCAAGAGTCCAGCCCTGTCCTCAGACCGTCCCAAGAGGCGCATACCTGGTGCAGCAAGAGGCTGGTGTCCGGCAGGAGGTAGTGGGGCTCCGGGCAGAGGCTACTGGCGGCGCTGCCGGGCTGGGTTTCCAGGCAGGGCTGGCCGGCCGGCGCCGTGCTGCTCCCCCTCCCCCGCCGCAGAGCGGACAGGTGGCCATGCCGCAGGAGATGTCATTGCGCAGGTAGTGCTCGCGCACGATCTTCCGCACGGCGCCGGACCGGGTCCGCTTCAGGAAGGTGCGCGAGGTCAGTGTCCTTCCATGCCACAGGCCCCCGGCGCCCCACCGCCTCCCACAATGCACCACGGCCGCCGGCGCACGTTTGGTGAGGTCCCGGCCATAGAGCGAAAGGGGGGGGGATCGCTTTACACGACAGATGATGCCCAGTCGGCTTCTGTAGAGATAGAAAGGTGTGCCCCGGTCGCCTTGGTTCAAACTTCCGGTTCCCGAGCGTACACTACACCATGTGAGGGGCCGGCGGAAATGAGAGGGAGTTGTTCCCCCCCCATCGTAAGTGTTCCAGCGTCCCCGTCTGCGGTATCAGTTTCATTGCTATGGTAACAGAGTTTCTTCGCTGGGGGGGACGAACACGCGCATGCGTCTGCCTGTTTGAGGCTCCTGTGGTCTGGGGGCGTCTACGGTGCTTTTCTCTTCGTGGGGGTGAGGCGGGGGAGCCGGGGGAGCCGGGGGAGCCTCCAGTAGACGAAGCTCTACCCAAATGCAAGGTCCGTGCGGGTGACCGTGTTGGTCTGAAGCAACAGGACAAAGTGGCAACTTTCAGACCACCAAAGTTTAATGCTAGCCGGTATCAGCTTCCGTGTGCATGCGTGTGCGTCTCTGAAGACGTGTCCGTGCACAGGAAAGGTCACAACTTGAATCAAACTTTGTTGGTTTTAGAGGTGCCCACTGGGCTCGACCTTTGTTTTACTCAAATGCATGATTGGGCTCCCCCCCCCCTCATGAAAGAGAGTCATTTTGCATTCGTTTACAAATTTCAGTTGTGTCCCGTAATTATTTCTGTTTGAGTCCAGTGGTACCTTTAAAACCAGCAAAATTTAATTTTGGATATAAGCTCTTCTGTGCATACACACTTCATCAGATGCAATTGTATGTGTGGATGCACATGAAAGCAGAAACTTTGTTAGTGTAAAAGGTACCACTGGACTCAAACTTTGTTCTACTCAAATGCAAGATTGGCCTTTTTCCCTGTAAAAAAAGAGAGCCATTTTGCATTTGCCTACAAATTACAGTTATGTCCAATAATAAATATTTCTGTTGGAGTCCAGGGGTATCTTTAAGACTAGCAAAGTTCAATTCTGGATATAAGCTTTTGTGTGCATGCACATTTTTTTCAGATACATGCATTTGAAGGCGTGTCCGTGCACAGGAAAGTTTATACCCAGAATTAAACTTTGTTGGTCTTAAAGGTACCACTGGACTCAAACTTTGTTCTACTCAAATGCAAAACTGAGTGTCCCCCCTCATAAAAAACAGAGTGCTTTTGTATTTGCATACAAATTAGTTACGTCCAGTAATAATTATTTGTGTTTGAGTCTAGTGGTACCTTTAAGACCAACAAGGTTTAATTCTAGGC
Organism: Lepidodactylus listeri; assembly: GCA_029233225.1. Lineage (NCBI taxonomy): Eukaryota > Metazoa > Chordata > Lepidosauria > Squamata > Gekkonidae > Lepidodactylus > Lepidodactylus listeri. Next base: position 139,120,196 of record JARCFY010000005.1, on the reverse strand, counting down.
ATAAGCTTTCCTGTGCGTGCACACATACATTTGTCACTGTATCTGAAGGCGTGTGCATGCACATGAACACTTATACCCAGAATTAAGCTTTGTCGGTCTTAAAGGTGCCACTGGACTTAAAATTTGTTCTTTTGCTTCAGACCAACATGACAACCCACCTGAATTCCCCCCCCTGTGTATAATATTTTTACAGGGGTTGTCTTAAATCCCTTTGTCTTCCTTCTGAGTAAAGACAGTATAATTCTGGAGTCAGCGTTTGTGATTGTAAAAGTAGCTGTCCGTGTCTGTCTGGTAGCAAAATTAAAATAAGTCTGTTGTGTTCCCTCAGGACAATTTTTACCTCTGCACAAGCTGTTGTAGACTAGCGCCCACTTCTTCCGATTCAAGGAGGATCTTCACTAAGCAGGCAATATTATAGGATGCTGCAAAAAAAAAAGAGATTAAAACCACTTCTTGTACCACTTCTTTTGCAGAGAAAATTAAAGCCGGAAGTGCCTCTTCTATGTTACAGGTGTCCACTGCCCCAGCGTTGCCTTTGTTAACTGTCTCTTGTATCTGCTGATCTCCCTGCCCTTGACTTTAGATTTTGACACACACACACTCCCATGCTGAGTGAACTGACTGATCTTTGGACTGGAGTTTGTTTTGAACCAGCTTCTATTGTTGCCAACTTTGGGCTGGGGAACTCCTGGAGGTTTGGAGGTGGAGCCTGGGAAGGTCAAGGTTGGGGGGGGGGAGACTTCAGCCCAGTATAATGCCATACAGTCCACCCTCCAAAGTAGCCATTTTCTCCAGGGGAAGTGATCTCTGCAGTCTGGAGACAAGTGATAATTCTTGAGATAAATCCAGGCACCATCTGGGGATTGACAGCCCTGGCTCTGACTCATGAAAGCTTATGCTAGAATAAACTTTGTAAGTCTTGCAGGAGCCCCTGGATTCTAGTTTCATTTAGATGTTAATGCAGTCTCCCCTATGTTTAATAAGGTAGTTATCAGCAATTACTGCTGTTATGAATGGTCTTTGTATTTCTTTTCACCACTTTTGAATTTTGTGTAGGGTTAATAGAAAACATAAATTGCAGTCCAGGAATATGAGCAATGAGATTGAGGACAGAAATACATTTTCTTTTGTTCTTTCTTTTTTTGGTATTGTTAAGGGTTAGAGCTAGGGTTATGTTTACAGTTTGGATTAGGGCTAGGTTAGGGGTTAGGGCTAGAGTTAGGTGTAGGCTTGGGTTATGGTTAGGGCTAGGGCTTTTGCAAGGGCTATATCTTGGGTTCGGATGTGGGCTAAAGTTAGGGCTAGGGTACTGGTAAGGGTTACCGCTAGAGTTAGGGTTAGGGTTAGGCCTAGGGTTAAATTTAGGATAGGGCTAGGGTTAGGGTTTTTGTTAGGGCTAATTTTAGGTCTAGGGTAAAGGTAAGGGTTTGGGTTTGGGTTACAGCTAGGGTTAGGGTTAGGGTTAGGCCTAGGTTTAGGGTTAGGCCTAGGGTTAGGGTTAGGCCTAGGGTTAGGGTTATGTTTAGGGCTAGTGTTAGATTTAGGGTCAGGGCAAGGGCTAGAGTACTGTTAGGTGTAGAGTCTGGATTAAGGTTAGGGCTAGGGTTATGGTTAGGTTTAGGGTTAGGGCTAGGGCTTGTACTAGGGTAAAAGATAGGGCTAGAGCTACTACCATTTTGTGTTATTTTTTAAGCACAGAATGGAGGCCATGTCTACTCACTTTTTTTTTCTAACTGCAGTGAAGGGTGAGGTGTAAATCCAGTTTCTTCTTCTTCTTCTTCCTCCTCTTCCTCTTTCTCCCACTGTTTAAGTGCTCAGCTTAGAGCAGGGTTCCACAACCTTTTTGGATTATTCCTGGGGAGGCCGATTTTTGGGCTTGGAGGGTCTGCTTTCTGGAGGGGGGCAAAGAAGCAAAAGAGACTCCTTGAACCTGGGCTGGCATCAGTAGATGCTGGGGGGGCAGCTTCGAGGTTCCAGGAGTTCCGGTGGGACCCACTGCCCCGATCCCCACCCACACACCTCGCCTGCCACCTGCATGTACCCATGCCCCCAGCTGCCCAGAGTCATTGAGGAAGGGCATGTGGGTGGTGCTCCTGGCGGCAAAGGATGGTGTTGCCAGGGAATGAGTGTGCAGGGAAGTGGGGTACCTCAGCACGTGGGGTGGAAGAACTTGCAGGGGGAGAAGGATGCCCAGGGAAGTGGGGGACATACCGGTGTGGTGTTATGTTGTGGAAAGGAGGGCAGAAGGGGAGCTCTGGAGAAGGGGAGATAGGGGCCCCTGGGTACTCTCTGTCCAGGGCCCCCAAATATCTGAAACTGGCCCTGCTTTGACACCTCTGTGTGTGTGTGTGTGTTTGTGTGTGTGTGTGTGCCACACTCTCCCTCCTCCAGGCTCTATTACCTGTACAACAAGAAATGGATCAGCGTCTCGGCGGCCTCCAAGCTCCTGGTCAACATGCAGCATGCTTTGCGGCTGGGACAAAAAGGTGCTGGCCTCATGGGGGGAGGGGGTCTGCTGGACATGGAGGGAGGAGCATGTGAGCGGAATGATGCTCAAAACATGGGTCACCATAAAGGGTGTTGGGTGTTCAGCTGCTGCAGTGAGCAGCTGGTGGGGGGAGACCGTGGGGAGCCTGAGGCCCTTCGCTTGCTCCCCCCTGAGACTGGTTAGGTTGGGCATTTGAGGGTCTTAAGATGAGCAAGGGGCTCCCCCTTATAAGGGCAACCCTAGATCCCACATAGGCACCCTCTCTTCCCAGGACATTCCCATCCTCTTGTAGGCAGAAGCTTCGTGCAGTTAATAGCTGTGTGGTAGGCCGAAATCCAACAGGGGCGGCCTTTTGTCAGGAGGAGCTGCCGACAGCAGAGATGCAGCTACTGAAGGGAAGAATCTCTGTCCCCACAGAGGAGGGCAGTTCTGGTTTGGGGGCTGGACCACCTATTGCTCCCCCCAGAAAAGTGTGACCCAACCCATAACATATCTCCCCTCCCTCCAGAGCTCCCCTTCTGCCCTCCTTTCCACAACACAACACCACACCGGTATGTCCCTCACTTCCCCGGGCATCCTTCTCCCCCTGCAAGCCCTTCCACCCCATGTGCTGAGGTACCCCACTTCCCTGCACACTCATTCCCTGGCAACACTATCCTTTGCCGCCAGGAGCACCAGCCACATGCCCTTCCTCAGTGACTCTGGGCAGCTGGGGGCATGGGTACAGGCAGGTGGCAGGGGAGGTGCATGGGTGGGGATCGGGGCAGTGTGTCCCACCAGAACTCCTAGAACCTCGAAGCTGCCCCCCCAGCATCTACTGATGCCAGCCCAGGTTCAAGGAGTCTCTTTTGCTTCTTTGCCCCCCTCCAGAAAGCAGACCCTCCAAGCCCAAAAATCGGCCTCCCCAGGAAGGTTGTGGGACCCTGCTCTAAGCTGAGCACTTAAACAGTGGGAGGAAGAGGGAGGAGGAAGAAGAAGAAGAAATTGGATTTACACCTCACCCTTCACTGCAGTTAGAAAAAAAAAGTGAGTAGACATGGCCTCCGTTCTGTGCTTAAAAAATAACACAAAATGGTAGTAGCTCTAGCCCTATCTTTTACCCTAGTACAAGCCCTAGCCCTAACCCTAAACCTAACCATAACCCTAGCCCTAACCTTAATCCAGACTCTACACCTAACAGTACCCTAGCCCTTGCCCTGACCCTAAATCTAACACTAGCCCTAAACATAACCCTAACCCTAAACCCTAGGCCTAACCCTAACCCTAGGCCTAACCCTAAACCTAACCCTAGCTGTAACCCGAACCCAAACCCTTACCTTTACCCTAGACCTAAAATTAGCCCTAACACAAACCCTAACCCTAGCCCTAAATTTAACCCTAACCCTAACTCTAGCTGTAACCCTTACCAGTACCCTAGCCCTAACTTTAGCCCACATCCAAACCCAAGATATAGCCCTAGCCCTAGAAAAAACCCTACCCCTAGCCCTAACCGTAACCCAACCCTACACCTAACTCTAGCCCTAACCCCTAACCTAACCCTAATCCAAACTGTAAACATAACCCTAGCCCTAACCCAAAAGCTAACCCTAACCCTAATCCAAACTGTAAACATAACCCTAGCCCTAACCCAAAAGCTAACCCTAACCCTAACCCTAGACCTAGCCTTAACCCTAACCCTAACACTAACCCTAGCCCTAGCCGTACCCTAACCCTAACCCTAACTGTAAATCTAGCCCTACCCCTAGCCCTAACCCTAACCCTAACCCTAACCCAAGTCCTAACCCTCACCCTAACCCTCACCCTAACCCTCACCCTAACCCTCACCCTAACCCTAAACCAGCACGAGATGTAGCCCTAGCCCTACTCCAAACCATAACCCTAACCCTAGATGTAGCCCTAGCTGTAACCCTAACCCTAAGAGTAACCGTAATCCTAACCCTTGCCCTAACCCTAACCATAACCCTAATGCTAACCCTAACTGTGGACATAGCCCTAGCCCTATCTTTTACCCTAGCACAAGCCCTAGCCCTAACCCTAACCTTAACCCAAACCCAAACCCTAAACCTAACTACAGCCCTTCCCCTTGCCCTACCCCTAACCCAAACCGTAACCATAACCCAAGCCCTAGCCCTATCTCTAAATCTAGCCCTAGCCATAAACCTAACCCTAATCCTAACCCTAGCCGTAACCCAAGCCCTAACCCTTACCTTTACCTTAGTCCTAAATTTAGCCCTAACCCTAACTCTAGCCCTAACCCTAACCATAGCTTTAGCCCTAACTTTAACCCTAGGCCTAACCCTAACCCTAACTCTAGCCCTAACCCTTACCGTTACCCTAGCCCTAACTGTAGCCGACATCTGAATCCTAGATATAGCCCTAGACGTAGCACAAGCCCTAGCCCTAATCCTAACCGTAGCCCTAACCTTAACCCAACCCTAAACCTAACTCTAGCCCTAACCCTAACCCTGACCCTAACCCAAACCGTAAACATAACCCTAACCCTAACCCAAAAGCTAACCCTAACCCTAGCTCTAGCCCTAACCCAAACCCTAACCCTAACCCTAACCCTAAACCTAACCCTAAACCCTAACTCCTAACCCCAACCCCAACCCTAACTCACAGAAATGTCTCTAGCAGTCTGGTTCTAAATACGTTTACCTGGAATTAAATCCCACTGACATGAGCAGAAACCATTTCCATGTAATTATATTTAAGACAGATGGTTAAAAAAGCAGTTTAGCACAGAACTAGTATCTTCCTTAAAACATTAGTACAGTGTGAGTAACCAGTTCTGAATAAGGACCTCAGAATAGTCCCTTCCTTGAAATGTTGCGTGTATCGTAGAAGACAGAGATTTCTCTATCTAAACACTCTGCTGACTGGTCTCAGTGTGGATGACGAAACTGGGGCAACAGAGGGGTCCACAAACACTGCAGGAGTTTTTACATAGTTGGGATATGTGGAAAAATATGACTTGGTAAACTAAATTAACTTTGAAAATTAAACTGGTCTCACAAGAGTAGAAAATGCCCTGTATGAGATGGGATGCTGAGAGACAGCTTGAAAATGTGTGGGTGAGAAGAATCAGTCTAATGAGGCCCATGAAAAGAGGAATAAATCACGAGGGTTGGGAATGAGTTCCAAATTGTTCCCCACTCACATGGTTCCTCCCTAGCTCCCATCTTGTTTGCATCTAATTACAATAACCTAAAGAAAAGTCTCTTTATACCCTCGACCGCAGCAAAGTCACAGCTCAACTGAAAAATGAATCTGGGATTATACTGCAGAAATGACATATGATTTATAGCTGTGAATGCTAACCAGCTAGCAGGCTACCAACAGCTGCTTTGCTATTGGCAGCCCTGGAGCGCTTTTAACATGTACAGTGACAGTCACAGGAAGAGCCCTTACTTTTGTCAGGTACTCCACTTTCATGTTGTCTACCATCAATTTCTTCTGGGAAAGCTCTATTTTCAGCAAATGGAGGTGATGAAGCAGCTCCTTCTGTTCTATCAGCTGCCTGGTAATTTTGATGGTGCCTTCCCATTCTTCTGAGGAGGAGATATCATCAGTTGGCCGTGTAGTCTCCAAATTAATATCTTCAGACTCCAAGGAGCTGGAATCATTAAAAATTTTATGTTCTCTGGAATTCTTCTGTGACATTCTTGTGTTGGGGTTTAAAGATTTTTCAGGTTGTAGTTCAGACACTTGGAAAAATAAAGAGAGCTGGTATAAGCAAAATAATTTTTGCATAATATTTAATCATGCTTTGTTTCAAATCTGAAACATGAGAAGCATACAACTTAATTCAAAACCAAGTATCCTGGCTAGTATTATGCAAGTGGTCTTCAAAATGTGCGTATTGAAACTATGAGACTACGTGCTGTGATGAGGGTATTGACTAGTATTTGCCAAATATTCACTGGACAGCCAGCCCTGTACCATGAAACACATCACTCATTATAGTTTCTAATTCTTACACCTAAGTCTGGTTTCCGCTTTTCTCCTTTCAAACTAATGCATTCCAAAAGCTTCATACACTAAGGAAGTACATTTCTGCCCTGACCTGGATGGCCCAGGCAAGCCCAATCTCATCAGATCTTGGAAGCTGTCAGAATCTGCTAATTCAGACATAGTATTTCTAGCTTTTATAATTGTGCTTTTTACTTTTCTCCTATTATATCCTATTGCCATGTATGTATCTTCTGTTGCCATGTATGTATTACAAATGTATGCTTTCAGATGCCATGTTGTAGTGCCTAACCAGGCCTGGGTTTTGTAACTGTTGAAGCGGGAGGGTGACACCTGCAATGTATGGGAACAATGGGCCTCTCACACCACTGCCTCCGCATTCCATCGGCCCCGGCTGGGACTTCAAGGGAGGATGCGTCTCATCTCTTATCACATGCAAAAGCCTTGAGGCCATTGATTGTTATGTGAACTGGTAACATCTGAAGGGTCTGGTTGGGAAGGGAATTTACTGCTTGACACCTCACTTTCTTTCCTGTGGGAAACAAACGGTCAGAGCCCCTTTTTGCCCGCCGTTTTTCCCCTATAGTGATTGGCTACCTATGGGTAATTCAAACTCCTTGGAAAGGTATAATAGACCTGCCTGTATTATCTGTCTCATCTCTGACAATAATCCGAGAAGCTGTACTAATGTAGAGATTGGAAATAAAGAACTCTGGTTTACCAACCAAGATCTGATCCTTGACTACTTGGAGCAGAACTCTCACACTAAGCAGGGTCAACTCTGGCAAGTACTTGGATGGGAGACCTTCCTGAAATACCAGAGGCAGGAGTGGACTTTATTCAGCTACCTCTCTGACTATCCTGCAGGCTCCCAGTAGGGGCAGTCACCAGAGGTCGCCATGACTTCCACCTGCACACACACTCACATAAAACAATACCAAAAAAAGAAAGAACAAAAGAAAATGTATTTCTGTCCTCAATCTCATTGCTCATATTCCTGGACTGCAATTTATTCCCTTGAAGTCCCAGCCGGGGCCGATGGAATGCGGAGGCAGTGGTGTGAGAGGCCCATTGTTCCCATACATTGCAGGTGTCACCCTCCCGCTTCAACAGTTACAAAACCCAGGCCTGGTTAGGCACTACAACATGGCATCTGAAAGCATACATTTGTAATACATACATGGCAACAGAAGATACATACATGGCAATAGGATATAATAGGAGAAAAGTAAAAAGCACAATTATAAAAGCTAGAAATACTATGTCTGAATTAGCAGATTCTGACAGCTTCCAAGATCTGATGAGATTGGGCTTGCCTGGGCCATCCAGGTCAGGGCAGAAATGTACTTCCTTAGTGTATGAAGCTTTTGGAATGCATTAGTTTGAAAGGAGAAAAGCGGAAACCAGACTTAGGTGTAAGAATTAGAAACTATAATGAGTGATGTGTTTCATGGTACAGGGCTGGCTGTCCAGTGAATATTTGGCAAATACTAGTCAATACCCTCATCACAGCACGTAGTCTCATAGTTTCAATACGCACATTTTGAAGACCACTTGCATAATACTAGCCAGGATACTTGGTTTTGAATTAAGTTGTATGCTTCTCATGTTTCAGATTTGAAACAAAGCATGATTAAATATTATGCAAAAATTATTTTGCTTATACCAGCTCTCTTTATTTTTCCAAGTGTCTGAACTACAACCTGAAAAATCTTTAAACCCCAACACAAGAATGTCACAGAAGAATTCCAGAGAACATAAAATTTTTAATGATTCCAGCTCCTTGGAGTCTGAAGATATTAATTTGGAGACTACACGGCCAACTGATGATATCTCCTCCTCAGAAGAATGGGAAGGCACCATCAAAATTACCAGGCAGCTGATAGAACAGAAGGAGCTGCTTCATCACCTCCATTTGCTGAAAATAGAGCTTTCCCAGAAGAAATTGATGGTAGACAACATGAAAGTGGAGTACCTGACAAAAGTAAGGGCTCTTCCTGTGACTGTCACTGTACATGTTAAAAGCGCTCCAGGGCTGCCAATAGCAAAGCAGCTGTTGGTAGCCTGCTAGCTGGTTAGCATTCACAGCTATAAATCATATGTCATTTCTGCAGTATAATCCCAGATTCATTTTTCAGTTGAGCTGTGACTTTGCTGCGGTCGAGGGTATAAAGAGACTTTTCTTTAGGTTATTGTAATTAGATGCAAACAAGATGGGAGCTAGGGAGGAACCATGTGAGTGGGGAACAATTTGGAACTCATTCCCAACCCTCGTGATTTATTCCTCTTTTCATGGGCCTCATTAGACTGATTCTTCTCACCCACACATTTTCAAGCTGTCTCTCAGCATCCCATCTCATACAGGGCATTTTCTACTCTTGTGAGACCAGTTTAATTTTCAAAGTTAATTTAGTTTACCAAGTCATATTTTTCCACATATCCCAACTATGTAAAAACTCCTGCAGTGTTTGTGGACCCCTCTGTTGCCCCAGTTTCGTCATCCACACTGAGACCAGTCAGCAGAGTGTTTAGATAGAGAAATCTCTGTCTTCTACGATACACGCAACATTTCAAGGAAGGGACTATTCTGAGGTCCTTATTCAGAACTGGTTACTCACACTGTACTAATGTTTTAAGGAAGATACTAGTTCTGTGCTAAACTGCTTTTTTAACCATCTGTCTTAAATATAATTACATGGAAATGGTTTCTGCTCATGTCAGTGGGATTTAATTCCAGGTAAACGTATTTAGAACCAGACTGCTAGAGACATTTCTGTGAGTTAGGGTTGGGGTTGGGGTTAGGAGTTAGGGTTTAGGGTTAGGTTTAGGGTTAGGGTTAGGGTTTGGGTTAGGGCTAGAGCTAGGGTTAGGGTTAGCTTTTGGGTTAGGGTTAGGGTTATGTTTACGGTTTGGGTTAGGGTCAGGGTTAGGGTTAGGGCTAGAGTTAGGTTTAGGGTTGGGTTAAGGTTAGGGCTACGGTTAGGTTTGGGGCTAGGGCTTGTGCTACGTCTAGGGCTATATCTAGGATTCAGATGTCGGCTACAGTTAGGGCTAGGGTAACGGTAAGGGTTAGGGCTAGAGTTAGGGTTAGGGTTAGGCCTAGGGTTAAAGTTAGGGCTAAAGCTATGGTTAGGGTTAGGGCTAGAGTTAGGGTTAGGGCTAAATTTAGGACTAAGGTAAAGGTAAGGGTTAGGGCTTGGGTTACGGCTAGGGTTAGGATTAGGGTTAGGTTTATGGCTAGGGCTAGATTTAGAGATAGGGCTAGGGCTTGGGTTATGGTTACGGTTTGGGTTAGGGGTAGGGCAAGGGGAAGGGCTGTAGTTAGGTTTAGGGTTTGGGTTTGGGTTAAGGTTAGGGTTAGGGCTAGGGCTTGTGCTAGGGTAAAAGATAGGGCTAGGGCTATGTCCACAGTTAGGGTTAGCATTAGGGTTATGGTTAGGGTTAGGGCAAGGGTTAGGATTACGGTTACTCTTAGGGTTAGGGTTACAGCTAGGGCTACATCTAGGGTTAGGGTTATGGTTTGGAGTAGGGCTAGGGCTACATCTCGTGCTGGTTTAGGGTTAGGGTGAGGGTTAGGGTGAGGGTTAGGGTGAGGGTTAGGGTGAGGGTTAGGACTTGGGTTAGGGTTAGGGTTAGGGTTAGGGTTAGGGCTAGGGGTAGGGCTAGATTTACAGTTAGGGTTAGGGTTAGGGTACGGCTAGGGCTAGGGTTAGTGTTAGGGTTAGGGTTAAGGCTAGGTCTAGGGTTAGGGTTAGGGTTAGCTTTTGGGTTAGGGCTAGGGTTATGTTTACAGTTTGGATTAGGGTTAGGGTTAGCTTTTGGGTTAGGGCTAGGGTTATGTTTACAGTTTGGATTAGGGTTAGGTTAGGGGTTAGGGCTAGAGTTAGGTGTAGGGTTGGGTTACGGTTAGGGCTAGGGGTAGGGGTAGGGTTTTTTCTAGGGCTAGGGCTATATCTTGGGTTTGGATGTGGGCTAAAGTTAGGGCTAGGGTACTGGTAAGGGTTACAGCTAGAGTTAGGGTTAGGGTTAAATTTAGGGCTAGGGTTAGGGTTTGTGTTAGGGCTAATTTTAGGTCTAGGGTAAAGGTAAGGGTTTGGGTTCGGGTTACAGCTAGGGTTAGGTTTAGGGTTAGGCCTAGGGTTAGGGTTAGGCCTAGGGTTTAGGGTTAGGGTTATGTTTAGGGCTAGTGTTAGATTTAGGGTCAGGGCAAGGGCTAGGGTACTGTTAGGTGTAGAGTCTGGATTAAGGTTAGGGCTAGGGTTATGGTTAGGTTTAGGGTTAGGGCTAGGGCTTGTACTAGGGTAAAAGATAGGGCTAGAGCTACTACCATTTTGTGTTATTTTTTAAGCACAGAACGGAGGCCATGTCTACTCACTTTTTTTTTCTAACTGCAGTGAAGGGTGAGGTGTAAATCCAATTTCTTCTTCTTCTTCCTCCTCCCTCTTCCTCCCACTGTTTAAGTGCTCAGCTTAGAGCAGGGTCCCACAACCTTCCTGGGGAGGCCGATTTTTGGGCTTGGAGGGTCTGCTTTCTGGAGGGGGGCAAAGAAGCAAAAGAGACTCCTTGAACCTGGGCTGGCATCAGTAGATGCTGGGGGGGCAGCTTCGAGGTTCTAGGAGTTCTGGTGGGACACACTGCCCCGATCCCCACCCATGCACCTCCCCTGCCACCTGCCTGTACCCATGCCCCCAGCTGCCCAGAGTCACTGAGGAAGGGCATGTGGCTGGTGCTCCTGGCGGCAAAGGATAGTGTTGCCAGGGAATGAGTGTGCAGGGAAGTGGGGTACCTCAGCACATGGGGTGGAAGGGCTTGCAGGGGGAGAAGGATGCCCGGGGAAGTGAGGGACATACCGGTGTGGTGTTGTGTTGTGGAAAGGAGGGCAGAAGGGGAGCTCTGGAGGGAGGGGAGATATGTTATGGGTTGGGTCACACTTTTCTGGGGGGAGCAATAGGTGGTCCAGCCCCCAAACCAGAACTGCCCTCCTCTGTGGGGACAGAGATTCTTCCCTTCAGTAGCTGCATCTCTGCTGTCGGCAGCTCCTCCTGACAAAAGGCCGCCCCTGTTGGATTTCGGCCTACCACACAGCTATTAACTGCACGAAGCTTCTGCCTACAAGAGGATGGGAATGTCCTGGGAAGAGAGGGTGCCTATGTGGGATCTAGGGTTGCCCTTATAAGGGGGAGCCCCTTGCTCATCTTAAGACCCTCAAATGCCCAACCTAACCAGTCTCAGGGGGGAGCAAGCGAAGGGCCTCAGGCTCCCCACGGTCTCCCCCCACCAGCTGCTCACTGCAGCAGCTGAACACCCAACACCCTTTATGGTGACCCATGTTTTGAGCATCATTCCGCTCACATGCTCCTCCCTCCATGTCCAGCAGACCCCCCTCCCCCCATGAGGCCAGCACCTTTTTGTCCCAGCCGCAAAGCATGCTGCATGTTGACCAGGAGCTTGGAGGCCGCCGAGACGCTGATCCATTTCTTGTTGTACAGGTAATAGAGCCTGGAGGAGGGAGAGTGTGGCACACACACACACACAAACACACACACACACACAGAGGTGTCAAAGCAGGGCCAGTTTCAGATATTTGGGGGCCCTGGACAGAGAGTACCCAGGGGCCCCTATCTCCCCTTCTCCAGAGCTCCCCTTCTGCCCTCCTTTCCACAACATAACACCACACCGGTATGTCCCCCACTTCCCTGGGCATCCTTCTCCCCCTGCAAGTTCTTCCACCCCACGTGCTGAGGTACCCCACTTCCCTGCACACTCATTCCCTGGCAACACCATCCTTTGCGCCAGGAGCACCACCCACATGCCCTTCCTCAATGACTCTGGGCAGCTGGGGGCATGGGTACATGCAGGTGGCAGGCGAGGTGTGTGGGTGGGGATCGGGGCAGTGGGTCCCACCGGAACTCCTGGAACCTCGAAGCTGCCCCCCCAGCATCTACTGATGCCAGCCCAGGTTCAAGGAGTCTCTTTTGCTTCTTTGCCCCCCTCCAGAAAGCAGACCCTCCAAGCCCAAAAATCGGCCTCCCCAGGAATAATCCAAAAAGGTTGTGGAACCCTGCTCTAAGCTGAGCACTTAAACAGTGGGGAGAAAGAGGAAGAGGAGGAAGAAGAAGAAGAAGAAATTGGATTTACACCTCACCCTTCACTGCAGTTAGAAAAAAAAAGTGAGTAGACATGGCCTCCATTCTGTGCTTAAAAAATAACACAAAATGGTAGTAGCTCTAGCCCTATCTTTTACCCTAGTACAAGCCCTAGCCCTAACCCTAAACCTAACCAATAACCCTAGCCCTAACCTTAATCCAGACTCTACACCTAACAGTACTCTAGCCCTTGCCCTGACCCTAAATCTAACACTAGCCCTAAACATAACCCTAACCCTAGGCCTAACCCTAACCCTAGGCCTAACCCTAAACCTAGGCCTAACCCTAACCCTAACCCTAACTGTAACCCAAACCCAAACCCTTACCTTTACCCTAGACCTAAAATTAGCCCTAACAAAAACCCTAACCCTAGCCCTATCCTAAATTTAACCCTAGGCCTAACCCTAACCCTAACTCTAGCGGTAACCCTTACCAGTACCCTAGCCCTAACTTTAGCCCACATCCGAACCCAAGATATAGCCCTTGCAAAAGCCCTAGCCCTAACCATAACCCAAGCCTACACCTAACTCTAGCCCTAACCCCTAACCTAGCCTAATCCAAACTGTAAACATAACCCTAGCTCTAACCCTTAACAATACCAAAAAAAGAAAGAACAAAAGAAAATGTATTTCTGTCCTCAATCTCATTGCTCATATTCCTGGACTGCAATTTATGTTTTCTATTAACCCTACACAAAATTCAAAAGTGGTGAAAAGAAATACAAAGACCATTCATAACAGCAGTAATTGCTGATAACTACCTTATTAAACAAAGGGGGAGACTGCATTAACATCTAAATGAAACTAGAATCCAGGGCTCCTGCAAGACTTACAAAGTTTATTCTAGCATAAGCTTTCATGAGTCAGAGCCAGGGCTGTCAATCCCCAGATGGTGCCTGGATTTATCTCAAGAATTATCACTTGTCTCCAGACTGCAGAGATCACTTCCCCTGGAGAAAATGGCTACTTTGGAGGGTGGACTGTATGGCATTATACTGGGCTGAAGTCTCCCCCCGCCCCCAACCTTGACCTTCCCAGGCTCCACCTCCAAACCTCCAGGAGTTCCCAGCCCAAAGTTGGCAACAATAGAAGCTGGTTCAAAACAAACTCCAGTCCAAAGATCAGTCAGTTCACTCAGCATGGGAGTGTGTGTGTGTCAAAATCTAAAGTCAAGGGCAGGGAGATCAGCAGATACAAGAGACAGTTAACAAAGGCAACGCTGGGGCAGTGGACACCTGTAACATAGAAGAGGCACTTCCGGCTTTAATTTTCTCTGCAAAAGAAGTGGTACAAGAAGTGGTTTTAATCTCTTTTTTTTTTGCAGCATCCTATAATATTGCCTGCTTAGTGAAGATCCTCCTTGAATCGGAAGAAGTGGGCGCTAGTCTACAACAGCTTGTGCAGAGGTAAAAATTGTCCTGAGGGAACACAACAGACTTATTTTAATTTTGCTACCAGACAGACACGGACAGCTACTTTTACAATCACAAACGCTGACTCCAGAATTATACTGTCTTTACTCAGAAGGAAGACAAAGGGATTTAAGACAACCCCTGTAAAAATATTATACACAGGGGGGGGAATTCAGGTGGGTTGTCATGTTGGTCTGAAGCAAAAGAACAAATTTTAAGTCCAGTGGCACCTTTAAGACCGACAAAGCTTAATTCTGGGTATAAGTGTTCATGTGCATGCACACGCCTTCAGATACAGTGACAAATGTATGTGTGCACGCACAGGAAAGCTTATGCCTAGAATTAAACCTTGTTGGTCTTAAAGGTACCACTAGACTCAAACACAAATAATTATTACTGGACGTAACTAATTTGTATGCAAATACAAAAGCACTCTGTTTTTTATGAGGGGGGACACTCAGTTTTGCATTTGAGTAGAACAAAGTTTGAGTCCAGTGGTACCTTTAAGACCAACAAAGTTTAATTCTGGGTATAAACTTTCCTGTGCACGGACACGCCTTCAAATGCATGTATCTGAAAAAAATGTGCATGCACACAAAAGCTTATATCCAGAATTGAACTTTGCTAGTCTTAAAGATACCCCTGGACTCCAACAGAAATATTTATTATTGGACATAACTGTAATTTGTAGGCAAATGCAAAATGGCTCTCTTTTTTTACAGGGAAAAAGGCCAATCTTGCATTTGAGTAGAACAAAGTTTGAGTCCAGTGGTACCTTTTACACTAACAAAGTTTCTGCTTTCATGTGCATCCACACATACAATTGCATCTGATGAAGTGTGTATGCACAGAAGAGCTTATATCCAAAATTAAATTTTGCTGGTTTTAAAGGTACCACTGGACTCAAACAGAAATAATTACGGGACACAACTGAAATTTGTAAACGAATGCAAAATGACTCTCTTTCATGAGGGGGGGGGGGAGCCCAATCTTGCATTTGAGTAGAACAAAGGTCGAGCCCAGTGGGCACCTCTAAAACCAACAAAGTTTGATTCAAGTTGTGACCTTTCCTGTGCACGGACACGTCTTCAGAGACGCACACGCATGCACACGGAAGCTGATACCGGCTAGCATTAAACTTTGGTGGTCTGAAAGTTGCCACTTTGTCCTGTTGCTTCAGACCAACACGGTCACCCGCACGGACCTTGCATTTGGGTAGAGCTTCGTCTACTGGAGGCTCCCCCGGCTCCCCCGCCTCACCCCCGCGAAGAGAAAAGCACCGTAGACGCCCCCAGACCACAGGAGCCTCAAACAGGCAGACGCATGCGCGTGTTCGTCCCCCCCAGCGAAGAAACTCTGTTACCATAGCAATGAAACCGATACCGCAGACGGGGACGCTGGAACACTTACGATGGGGGGGGAACAACTCCCTCTCATTTCCGCCGGCCCCTCACATGGCGTAGTGTACGCTCGGGAACCGGAAGTTTGAACCAAGGCGACCGGGCACACCTTTCTATCTCTACAGAAGCCGACTGGGCATCATCTGTCGTGTAAAGCGATCCCCCCCCCCTTTCGCTCTATGGCCGGGACCTCACCAAACGTGCGCCGGCGGCCGTGGTGCATTGTGGGAGGCGGTGGGGTGCCGGGGGCCTGTGGCGTGGAAGGACGCTGACCTCGCGCACCTTCCTGAAGCGGACCCGGTCCGGCGCCGTGCGGAAGATCGTGCGCGAGCACTACCTGCGCAATGACATCTCCTGCGGCATGGCCACCTGTCCGCTCTGCGGCGGGGGAGGGGGAGCAGCACGGCGCCGGCCGGCCAGCCCTGCCTGGAAACCCAGCCCGGCAGCGCCGCCAGTAGCCTCTGCCCGGAGCCCCACTACCTCCTGCCGGACACCAGCCTCTTGCTGCACCAGGTATGCGCCTCTTGGGACGGTCTGAGGACAGGGCTGGACTCTTGGAATTAGTAGGAGCACCAGTAGAATAGACGGGGGGTGTTAAGTTAATGAGAGTTGAATGGCATGGCTTGCTTTGTATGGACAACTAAGTGTTAATCTTGAG
This sequence comes from Lepidodactylus listeri, assembly GCA_029233225.1. Taxonomy (NCBI): domain Eukaryota; kingdom Metazoa; phylum Chordata; class Lepidosauria; order Squamata; family Gekkonidae; genus Lepidodactylus; species Lepidodactylus listeri. The sequence continues at coordinate 139,104,121 of JARCFY010000005.1, read as the reverse complement.
AAGCTCTCATCAGTATTTTGAATGTTGATATAAAATAAAATTATGTTAAAGAAAGGGGAAAAGAATGATAATAGTAATAACAACAATAAAACAGCATTTGTGTCCAGTGGCTTCTTGAAGACCAACAAAGTTTAGTTCTGGGTTTAAGCTTTTCTGTGTGTAAACTTTTTCAGATACCTTGAAATGGAAGTTACCAGTCCATACACATCGCTAAAGGGTGAGCAGCAAATTAGCATACAACATAATGAAGACATTTTAACAGATGCAAGGACGAAACAGGAATAACAAGCTAAGTTTATGTGTTCACCTTTTGTTTGGTTTTAATTTGGGGGGCAGGGGAGACACGGTGAAGGAAATGTTTCCTTCAGTATTTAGTATTGTCTTCAGGGGAGGAGAAGGGAGGCGATTGTAAGCCACTTTGAAACTCCTCAAAGTAGAGAAAAGCAGGACATGAAAACCAACTCTCCTTCTTGTGCTACCTCAGAAAGTCTAACATATATGTATTTTCTCTTGCATACCTCCATGCTTGAGAGGAGATGGCTGGAGTGTTAACAGCTGGGTCTCAGTTAATTATTCTTAACAATTAAGGAGGATACATTTACACATCTGTTTCCAATTTTGATAGATTTATTTGCTTCACCATGTCCCCCTCTCCCCGGGAATTAAATCCAAACAAAAGGTGACCCTATAAACTTAGCTTGTGATTCCTGTTTCATCCTTGCATCTATTAAAACATCTTCATTTTGTTGTATGCTAATTTGCTGCTCACTCTCTAGCTATATGTATGGACCAGTAAGTTCTATTTCAGTGTATCTGAAGAAGTGTGTGTGCTCAACAAAAGCTCATATCTTGAATAAAACTTGGTTGGTCTTAAAGGTGCCATTTGACTCGATCTTTGTTCTGCTGCTTCAGACCAACGTGGCTACCCCACTTGAATCTGTCTTCGCTGGGAGAATAGTCTTCCTGGAGTCATCCCCATTGAATAAAAACCTTGGCTGATGTCTGTGCACACCTGCAGAGAATTGCTTCTTTTACCTGCAGCTTATACACTGCAGGCTTAGGGTTGCCAGCCCTGGGTTTGGAGATACCTGGACATTTGAAAACCGAGCCGGGGGTGTGTGTGTCCGGACTGGGGTCCACCTTCCAGAGCACCTTTTTTCTTTCTCCAGGAGAACTGAAAGAAATGGTTTAAATAAACAAGTAATGTATGTAGTCTGGAAATCAGTTGTAATTCTAGGAGATCTCCAGTCCCCATGGGAGGCGGGCAACCATGACTGCAGCCCCTCCCCCAACTGCAATTGAAAAATGGCTGGTTGTTGTTCAGAGCCACTTTTGGGTGGGTGGGTGGGAGAAATCCCTTTTTGCCTTGTCAAGATTATGAACCAGTAGAAAAATCTTAAAACGCAAGGGTAAGGTTAGGGAATCTGTCTGGTAAAAGGAATAAAACTAGCTTGTGATGAGACAGATGAAAAAGTATCTAGGTACTGTGTTAAAAACCTATTTCTGAGGCTAATATAAAGAGAACGCTCCAATAAAATATGTATTATAGTCTCAGTTTTCCCCAAGAACAATCACAAGGGCAGTCTGAGTAAAGAGTCTTTTTTCCCTTCATAACAGGCGTGGACTGTGCATTCAATCGAGGTAATAAGAAAGCTCTAAAATAGTTTGGGGCAGTTAGATGAAAAGCATAGGAAGGCAGCAGTTTTGGTGGAAGAATACCCAAAAAATACAGAAAAGCAAACCCTGTGGGCTGGAGTCCATGTGCTCAAGTAATCCCTTTCTTGGATATTCTTCTTGACATGGGCCTTAACAACTGTGGGTTCATTTCAGGGCTTAGGAGAGCTTTGTGTTAAGACCAAGAGGTTTTATGAGAATCTGCTTTTAATAAAGACAGCTCTCCAGAGTTACTATAGAACACTTTAAGATACAAACTGAAGGCCAGTTGCCAAACTAAACCAAATTCCTTTTGCAGCAGGGAGAGTGCATCTGGACTCACGGTTATGTTATATAGAGTGTTTTGGGGAAAAGGGGAAGCGTGGTCTATTCCCGTTTTGGTTTTTTTGCAATCGGTTTACCATTTCGTTTGAAAAGACATCCTTCCCCAATGAGGTCACCATTCCTCATTTTTGCAAGAACTCTTTTGCATGTTATTTGCTAGTTGTGGCACATGCAAAGAGTTCTCAATAAGGATTTCTCTAACCTGTCCATCTGGGAGTGTGAATCTAACAGTACCCCTTCTGCCACAACAGATCTCCCATCACCTACACATAGTGTTTCTCTGTTTAGAGTTTCAAAAAGGTACTTGTGTGCATTCACGTGCATTGGACATGCACCATCTAAGAACCATATATGATGTTTGGTTGCATCTCAAGTTAATATGAGACTTCTTAAGGGGTGGCTGATTTTCCCCTTTGATTTGCCTTGGGGGGAAGATTCTACTATCTGAATTACCTTTTTACGCTCTGCTTGAGTTTCCCCATCTTTATCTTTTAAAGCCTGTATTTGTCTCGAAGCGTGTTTTTCTTTAACTCTCCATGAGAGTCGTTTCAGTGTTTTGGGAGATCTTTTCCAGTGTTGTTTGACATATAGAAGGTCTTTTTGAATTTTGTTTGAGATTAAGGTTTCCAAAAATTTTCTCTCAGCCAATAGTTGCTGCATTATTGTTTTGCTCCCTGTGGCTTTGTGTTGTGCTTCTAAAGTCTTTATCCTATTCTGCAGAGTATTAATGATTCTCTCTTTTTCTTTTTTCAGGTGAGATGCCGTGGAGATAAAATGTCCTCTCAGCACAGATTTTAATGCATCCCAGTTATTCTGATGTGAAGTGTCTTCTGCCTTATTTAATTCTAAGAAGTTTTTAATGCTCAAACTCATTTGTTGTTGTATATCTGGTTTTAATAAAAGTGATTTATTGAGTACCCATTTATGGCTTTTTGTCCTTTGTGGTGATTTTTTGATTTTACAGCGTACAGGGGCATGATCTAACCAAACGTTGATTTCTATATCTGACTCTATTGTTTTTGCGATCAACTTTTTTAGATGTTAATATAAAGTCAATTCTCGTGTAAGAATTAAACCGGGGAAAGTAATAGGTTTGATTCTTTACATTGTGGAGGCATTATCCTCCAGATATCAAAAAGTCCATATTTCCTTAGTGTCTTCTGAAAATCTGTTTCAGTGTGTAGATTTAATGTTTTCTTTACCTTTGGTTTTTACTTGTCCAGTTGTAAGTCTAAAACGTAATTAAAATCTTCCCCTAGAACTATATCTCCTTCCTGAAATATTCTTAGGAGTTCTAACGTTTCCTTTATAAATTGCACCCGGTTGGCATTTGGAGCACATATAGACCCTGATGTAATAGTTTGTCCTTCTAGAGTGCTTTTTACAAAAATATACCTGCTGTGTTGGTCTTTTAACGTTGCCAATCCTCCAGGGGGCACCGACAGAAGGAATTTGGTCCCTGTGTTAAGCAGGAGCTGGGTAGCAGGAGACCAGAGGCAGAGCCTCAGTTTGAGAAGGGGTGTCAGGAGTCTGTCCTTCCTAGCAGGAGGACCCCAAAAGGACAGTGGTGGCAGTGGTATCCTAGTGGGAAGAAGAGGAATAGCACCCTCCAGAAATTGGCTTAAGCCAAGGAGGAGGCTGGCAGAACACAGTCTGTAAGTACAAACAGGCCTGTTCCTTCACACACCACTACAACATTGATGGAAACATCCGCCACATTGCTGCACAGCCCTTCTTATGCTGACAGACCACAGCATCAATGATTTCCCACCATAAGAAACTGCCAGACAAAAGAGAAAAGTCACTCCTGAACAACAGTCCCAGAAAAAAGCTACAAAGGCCACATACAACCATGGCAGTTGTGCAAACCGCAAGAGGCCTGCAAGCTTTAGAAGGCACACATAGGGCCCAAGACAACCTGTACAAGATCTGCCTTTTAATCCACTGACAGCAGTCCTCTCCTGCGCCTCATTCAACCCATACTTGCACCCAGTGGAACGCCATGTCTCATACAGTGTGACTGTATCATCCAGCTCCTTGACAAGTAAAAAACCAAAACACAACACAACAACTTCAGAATGCCAATGGAAAACATGTAAGCACTTTGAAGTGTATGCCTCTCAGCACTGATGAGGACAAACTCCACCATTCGATTCGGCGTTACCTTACCTCAGCAATGAGCATGCACTCCCAGCGCACAGCCGCTGACCACTGGACTAACTCAGTGAATTCTGTGCACTCATTCACATTGTCTGTAAGATACTCTGTGACAGACAGTTCTCCACTGGCTGTTCCGAAAGTGCTATAAGGGTTGGGGTTAGGGTTGGGGTTAGGGTTGGTTTAGTTTAGGATTAGCTTTGGGTTGGGGTTGGGGTTCGGTTTGTTTTAGCTTTGGTTTGGGGTTAGAGTTAAAGTTAGAGTTGGGGTTAGTGTTGGGATTAATTTTAGGTTTTGATTAGGGTTAGTGTTGGGGTTAGGTTAGGTTAGGGTTAAGGTTGGGGTTAGGGTTGGGTGAGGGTTAAAGTTTGGGTTAGGGTTAGAGTTGGGGTTGGAATTAGGGTTAAGGTTAAAATTGGGGTTAGGCTTAGGGTTGGGCTTGGGGTTAGGGTTGCAGTTAGGTTTGGTTTAGGGTTGGGTTGGGGTTAGGGTTATAATTAGGGTTGGGGTCAGGGTTGAAGTTAGGATTACGGTTGGGGTTAGTGTTGGGATTAGTTTTAGGGTTTGGTTAGGGTTGGAGTTAGGGTTAGAGTTGGGGTTAGATTTAGGTAAAGGTTTGGGTAAGGGTTAGAGTTGGGGTTGGGCTTGGGGTTAGTATTAGGGTTTTACTGGGGACAGTTAGACCCACCTGGCAGTGGGCGGAGGAGAAGAGTGGACCCAGCACCCAGTCCGTCCCCTTCACTGGCTCCCTCCAGACTGAGGCCGAGGTACTCTATGGGCAGGCCTGAGGGAATGAAGCGAGGGAATGCAGCCGGAGGCCAGGTCTACTCCCGTTCCCCCCCCCCCCCAGTGCCAAATGGAGGCCAGGTCTACTCCCATTAAGTCCAATGGGGACCCGGGAGGCCTGGTCTACTACCATTTTGTATTATTTTTAAAGCACAGAACGGAGGCCATGTCTACTCCCTTTTTTTTCCTAACTGCAGTGAAGGGTGGGGTGTAAATCCAATTTCTTCTTCTTCCTCCTCCTCTTCCTCTTCCTCCCACTGTTTAAGTGCTCAGCTTAGAGAAGGGTTCCACAACCTTTTTGGCTCATTCCTGGGGAGGCCGATTTTTGGGCTTGGAGGGTCTGCTTTCTGCAGGGGGGCAAAGAAGCAAAAGAGACTCCTTGAACCTGGGCTGGCATCAGCAGATGCTGGGGGTCAGCTTTGAGGTTCTAGGAGTTCTGGTGGGACCCACTGCCCCGATCCCCACCCATGCACCTCCCCTGCCACCTGCCTGTACCCATGCCCCCAGCTGCCCAGGTCACTGAGGAAGGGCATGTGGGTGGTGCTCCTGGCGGCAAAGGATGGTGCTGCCAGAGAATGAGTGTGCAGGGAAGTGGGGTACCTCAGCACGTGGGGTGGAAGGGCTTGCAGGGGGAAAAGGATGCCCGGGGAAGGGAGGGACATACCGGTGTGGTGTTGTGTTGTGGAAAGGAGGGCAGAAGGGGAGCTCTGGAGGGAGGGGAGATAGGGGCCCCTGGGTACTGTCTGTCCAGGGCCCCCCAAAATCTGAAACTGGCCCTGCTTTGACGCCTCTGTGTGTGTGTGTGCCACACTCTCCCTCCTCCAGGCTCTATTACTTGTACAACAAGAAATGGATCAGCGTCTCAGCGGCCTCCAAGGTCCTGGTCAACATGCTGTTGGGGGGGATGGGCCTTTCCGTAGGCAGCATGCTTTGCGGCTGGGACAAAAAGGTGCTGGCCTCATGGGGGGAGGGGGTCTGCTGGACATGGAGGGAGGAGCATGTGAGCGGAATGATGCTCAAAACATGGGTCACCATAAAGGGTGTTGGGTGTTCAGCTGCTGCAGTGAGCAGCTGGTGGGGGGAGACTGAGGCCCTTCGCTTGCTCCCCCCCGAGACTGGTTAGGTTGGGCCTTTCAGGGCCTTAAGATGAGCAAGGGGCTCCCCCTTATAAGGGCAACCCTGGATCCCACATAGGCACCCTCTCTTCCCAGGACATTCCCATCCTCTTGTAGGCAGAAGCTTCGTGTAGTTAATAGCTGTGTGGTAGGCCGAAATCCAACAGGGGCGGCCTTTTGTCAGGAGGAGCTGCCGACAGCAGAGATGCAGTTACTGAAGGGAAGAATCTCTGTCCCCACAGATGAGGGCTGTTCTGGTTTGGGGGCTGGACCCCCTATTGCTCTCCCTGTAAAAGTGTGACCCAACCCATAACATGTCACACAAGCAGGGTGGGGTGGGTGAGGCACAGAAAAGAGCTGCAGAGAAGGGAGCCAGAGACTGCTTGAGCAAGCGAGCCAAACTTCGTTCTTCAAAGGAATGTATTAGGTCATTAACAATAAGACAGAGGGTGAAAATTCCTTCCTGGCCTCAGGTCAGACGCAAGAGTATAACTTGTGTTGGGATCCTTCTAAAAGGAAATTTGGGGAAACGGCTGGGGTTCATCTCTAAGCCCAGGAGCACATTGCTGTTTTTGGTGTGGGCCTGTTCTAGTTCTGCACATTTCACTGGTGTACAGGAGAGGACTGCAATATACTTGTCTGCCAGGCCATAGCCTTTGTAGACATATATTTTTAGGATGCTTAAAATTGACTGAGAGATCGTGGAAGGCTAGGAATCCAGGGTCTCTCTTCAAGAATGTGGAAAGAATGATATAAAGGAGGGATATTACTGGATTAAGGGGTTGAGGGAGAATGAAATGACTTCTTAGCTTTTGAGGAGAAGACTGGCGGAGCAAGAAGGGGGGCACAGTGTACTGGGGGGGGCACGGTCTACTGGGCACTAAAGTTACAGCATTCCCTTTCCTTCGTCTGCAGGGACCAGGCCTTTACTACATAGACGACGATGGCGTATGCCTGTCAGAACCCCTCTTTTCCACAGAAAGTGGAAACTCTTATGCTTATGGGGTGCTGGACAGTGGATACCGCCCCGACCTCAGCATGGAAGAGGACTACGACCTGGGCAAGCAGGCCGTCTCTTAAGCCACCCACCGTGACTCCTACTGTGGAGGAGTGGTGAACAGTAAGTTTTCCTGGCCTCTGCCCTTGAACTGCCCTGGCTCTTTCAATGTCGCCCATCTCAGTCCTGTAAGCATGTGGCTGCTTTGTGAGAGCCAGCTTTACTTTTGCACATTTTACACTGATGGTGTGGTGTATCTCCCAATGTATCACATGAAGGAAGACGGCTGGATCCAGGTTGGACGCACCAACGTCGCTATGCTGCTCAACCAGTACGCAGAGGCCAAGAAATGAGATGTGACAGGACAAGAACTGTCCGTGCCAGAGGTTCTTTGACACTCAGGGCTGAAGGGGAAAAGGGACGGGGGCCTCATGACAATAAAGAAACCTTGAACATTTGTTTTCTCGGACTTCGGTTTGTTATTTTTGAAGTTTGTTGCAATCATTTGGGAGGCTCAGTCAGAAACACTCAAGCTACAAGCCTGATTCAATTTCAGGAGCATCTGAGAGGCCAAAAAGATTTTCAGGGTTATCAGCATTTGGGAGTCCAAGCTCCCTTTCTCAGGTATAAGACAGAAGCATGTGAATCTTCAGTGGCTAAATTCTGGCACAATTCCACCCCCACCTCCAGCAACACAGGGATTCAGTGCCCGTCCGAAAAACACCCTTATAGATAGATTCAACAAGTGGGTAGCCATATTGCTCTGAAGAGACAGAACAAACTTTGAGTCCAGTGGCACCTTTAAGGTTAATGAAGTTTAATTCTGGCTATAAGCTTTCATGTGCACGCACACTTCTTATACCCAGAATACAACTTTGTTGGTCTTAAAGGTGCAACTGGTCTCAAACTTCGCTCTCCATATTTAAAAGTCATGGTTTCACCAAAGGAAGGGAACGTCATGCACCCGCTTATCCCAGGAAAATGTCCTTCCATTTTTTAAAAAAAATTCTCATCAGAATGCAGGTTTTCAGGCAAAACGAGAAACTTTGCCAGCATACCTCTATATATAAACACAGCCTGGAAATTCAGGATGTAGCCTTTGTCTTGGCTGCATCTATGGCATTAATGCCCATGGCTCCCCTTGAGGACCATTGTGGCACCTGCCCCATGATCCAGGATGGTGGGCAAGGCCCTTGCTCAGTATGGTTTGCACTTGGCAGAGGGTTCCCACCTTGGAACTTTTGCTGTCAGAGGGACTGGGGGGGGGGTGTCAATTTGTCCTAAGTGTGACTGTCCCAACCTGATCCGGGCACCCCCCCCCCCTTAAACAGGCAGCTCCTGAAATGCAAAGTCTCCAGCCCAATTCCAGCTGCAATGACAATTTCTTTTAGCTTTCTGTCTCTTTTTGATTTTTTGCCTCGCATCCTGCCAGTGTGTGGGAACCTTTGCTGGTTCACCAGCACCCAGGACCGAACCACCTTCAGCTCTCAGGAGCTGGGGGGGTGGGCAGAAAGGCTGATCTACTGGCACCTGGCATGACCACAACATTCAGACACCAGAGAGGCTTCAAGGAGCTGTCATATAGAGGAGGGTTCAGAGTTGTTTTCTGTTGCCCCAGAAGTCGGACCAGAACCATCAATTACCTCAGAAGAATTTTCAGGTAAACATTAGGAAGAACTTCCTCAGTGGAACAGGCTTTCTCAAGAGGTGGCTCTCCTTCTTTGGAGGTTTTCAAACAGAGGCTAGATGGTCATCTGACAGCAATGCTGATTCTGCAAACTTGGGCAGATCATGAGAGGGAGGGCAGGAAGGGTTGCCTCAGTGATTAGTTCTTGTGACCCTTTCTTACACGCCCAAGGGAATGCTGATCACCACTTTGGGGAAGCAATTTTCCTCCAGGCCAGTTTGCCAGAGATCCTGGAGGGGAGGGGTGGCCATCTTCTGGGCACAGAACAGGGGTCACTGTGTGTGTGTGTGCAAGGAGGTATTTGTAAAATTCCTGCATTGTGGACTAGATGATCCTGGAGGTCCCTTCCCACTCTATGGTTCTAGGACGCAAGTCTGAAAACCTTTGCAACACAGCATGTTTGGATGCTCTTAGGAAGTCCCTCCTCTGGTTGAATCAATCAGCTGCATCCACTGTGCCCCAGTTCTGTTGGGTTGTCCCTCATCTGGAGCTGAACAGCCCTGCAATGAGACAGCTGGTCGGCCATCTCCCCACTTCTCTCAGCCATAAATTGCAGCTTTCGCTGTTTGGGGGATGGATGTGGGGCTCCTGACTTTTGGAAGAAAGGCATTTGGTGCTGGAAGAACCTTGTGATTTGAATGTCCAGCTAAGCTAATGGGCGGTAGATTCAGGACAGGCAAAAGGAAATACTTCTTAATTAAAATGTGGGATTTATTATTGAATGAATTATTTATTAAATTAAAAGTTGTTAAAATGTGGAATTCGCTGCCTGAGGATGTAGTGATGGCCACAGGCATAGACACGGGATTAGACAGATTCACAGAGGGTAGATCTATTAGTGGCCACTAGTCACGGTGACTGAAGGGAACCTCATTCAGAGGCAGTCACCATCTGAATCCCAGAGCCAGGAGGCACCATCAGGGAAAGAGTCTGTGCTCTGTTGCTGGCCCTCCAGGGGAACTGGTCGGCCACATTATGCCCTGCCGAGGTCCCTCCCTCCTCCAAAGGCCACCCTCTCCAGGCTCCACCCACAAAATCCCCAGGAATTTCCCAATCTGGAGTTGGCAACTTTGGGTTCTGGACTCAGTTGCTAATTTCGTAAGGAAGAAAAGCAGGGCACGTATGACGAGAAGGGACAGCTCGGATTTGTTGAAGGCCTCATTCAGAATAGCTCCCTGTCCCAGACGGCACCTCCAGGCAGGGATTAGCACACAACTGGCAGGTCATGGGAAATGTTCCTCGGTCCGTTTCCCTTTGAAGTGAGTCTGGCATGATCCGACAAAACATTGATTTCTATACCTGACTCTATTGTTTTCGTAATCAACTTTTGAGATGTTAATATAAAATCGATTCGCGTGTAAGAATTAAACTGGGACGAGCAATAGGTTTGATTTTTTGTGGATGCATTATCCTCCAGATATCCAAAAGTCGATATTCCCTTAGTGTCCTCTGAAGTTCTGTTTCAGTGTCCATATTTAATGTTTTCTTCTTCTTTGGTTTTGACTTGTCCAGTTGTAAGTCTAAACTGTGATTAAAATCTCCCCCTAGAACTTCCTGAAATATTCTTAGGAGTTCTAACGTTTCCTTTCTAAATTGCACCTGATTGGCATTTGGAGCATATATTGTCCCTAATTTAATAGTTTGTCCTTCTAGTGTGCCTTTTACAAAAAATATACCTGCCGCGTTGGTCTTTTAAACAAACTATCCTTCCCTACAAAGTTAACCTTTTCTGCAATCAATATAGCTGTCCCCCTAGTTTTAGAAGATCCTGGGGATGTAAATTGTTGATTGTACCAAGAGTTTGCTAACACTGGGTCTGTTTCTTTCCTAAGATGTGTCTCTTGTAAGAAAGCAATATTTGGTTTGTGTTTTAAAATCTGCACTGTAATTCTCTACAATTGGTTGTTCAGTTCCAAGATGTACGTTAAAGAACTTATTGCAATCTTCTAATGATTAATTTGAGGCTAATATAAAGTTTTCCCAATAGCACAATCCACTTAATATTAGGAGTGAGTTCTAACCCTCTAAACTGCAAAAAATTTACTATCTTCAATATTATCCACTTGTTAGCTGCTACAATATACTACTATCTACTCTTGCCAAACTTAAATTAAACTAAACTAAACCCGAACTCCAACCTTAACCCGTACCACCACCCCAACCCTACCCTGAACCCAAACCTAATCTTAACCGCAATCCTAACTGCAACACCAACCCTAACCCCAACCCCTACCCTAAACCTACCCCTACCCCAATCCTAATCCCAACTGTAAAACCAACGCTAACCAAAATCATAACCTTAACTCTAGCCTAACCCTAACCCTAGCTTTAGCTCTAGCCTTAACCATAACCCTAACTCTTGACTTGCCCTACCTCTAACCCTAATCCTAATGCTGGCCCTTACCCTAACCCTAACCCTAATCCTAACCATAACCCTAATGTTAAAACTAGCCTAACCCTAACCCTGGATTTGCCCTAGACCTAGAACAAGCCCTAACTCTAACTCTAACCCTCGCCCTAACTCTAACCCTAACCATAGCCCTAACACTAACCCTAGCCCTAGCCCTGACCCTAGCCCGAACCCTAACCCTTACCTAACCCTAACCATAAAACTAAACCCAGCCGGTGTCAGAATCTGTCAATCCAGTCAATGTATTATTGCATGCATACTATGTACCAGTATAATCCTTATGTATTGGACCTGTATTTAACCTGTTTGGGCCGGGAGGGTGACAACCCCGAAGGGTGAGAACAAGGAGGCCTCTCATCCCTGCCTCCGCATTCCAGCTGCTCCGGCAGTAACTTCAAGGGGAGGAAGGCTCTCATCTCTTATCTATGCTAAAGAACCTTGGAGCCATGAATTGTTATGTGAACGGAGGGGTCTGGTTTGGGAAGGGAAATTTACTGCTTAACACCTCACTTTTTTCCTGTGTGAACCAAACGGTCAAGACACCTTTTAGCCCGCCAATTTTCCCTACTGGGGATTGGCTACCTATGGGTAATTCAAACTCCTTGGAATGGTATAATAGACCCGCTTGTATTATTTGTCTCATCTCTGACAATAACCCGAGACGCTGTACCAATGTAGAAATAGGCAATAAAGAACTGTGGTTAACCAACCGAGATCTGATCCTTGACTACTTTGAGCAGGACTCTCACAGATTGTCAGAGATCCGTGACTGGGACTCAATCGTTCCTGACCATGTCAGAAGACGACCTTGTCCCCCTCAACCCTACTACTCCAGAGGAGACTCCCGTTACCCCGGCGGATCCGGGGAACGGGGGTGGTGGCGGCGGAGGAGGTCCCGAGGTGCCGGTGACCACGAGCCAGGGGGCTTACTACATTCCGCGCCGCCCGACTATCCACCAGAGCGCGACCCCCCAGTACACCTGGAGCCACTTCGGAGGCCGACCCGTGACTTCATGGGTGCACGACAGGAAAGGGGTGAGAGTTCCGCTCACCGGAGACCAGCCCGATCGAGGGAGACCGAGCTACCTAGGAGACGACCGCGAGCCGATCTACCGTGGAGGGCCGCGTCGCCCGCCTCCCGAAGAGGAGGGATTGGATCTGTATGGGCCCGATCCGTATCGCGAGGAGCAGACGGTCCCGCTGGATCAGATGATGGGAGACCTACGGCTTCAACTCACCGCCGAGCTCCGCGAGTTGGCCCTCGATCTCCAGCACCAATTTCGCGACGCTATGGTGGCGATGCAAGGCGCCCTCCTCGGTCAAGGAGTCGGAGCCCCACAGCAGCAGCAAGCACCCGGAGGGGTTCCGGCTCAGCCGCAGGCGCCCGCTCTACCGGCGCAACCAGCCCCGCCGGCCGTCCCAGCTCCAGTTCCGGGGCCCGTTCCCGCGCCGGCCCCAGCCCCGGCCGCGCCGGCCGCTCGCCCACCCCCTTCCGACCCGTTGATGACTACTTTCGATGGGGACCCCGAGAAGCTGCGTTTCTTCACGCTGGAGATCGGGAGATTCCTGGACAGTTGGGGTCACCTATACCCTACCGAGAAGGATCGCATCGGCTACATCGGGTCCAAGCTGAAAGACACCACCAGCGATTGGTATGTGAGTCTGCACGACAACCCTGGCCCTGAGTTGCGCTCACTGAACAATTTTATGTGGGCCCTCCGGCATCAGTTCGAGGACCCGCTGGGTGAGGAAAAAGCCCGGAACCAACTGAGGAAGCTGTTTCAAGGAAGGTCGTCAGTGAGGGAATACACTGACAAGTTCCGGCGTATCGCTGCCAAGATCCATGGATGGCCGGAGGAACTCTTCATGGAGAAGTATTGGGAGGGCCTGAACCCGGAAATTTACGAGACAGTGCTGCTAGGGGGTCGTCCGGGCACACTGAACACCTGGATGAGAGCCGCTACCGACATGGAAGAGCGCTTCGCCCTAATTAAGATGGGAGCGTCCGCAACGGCAGCCAGCAGAGCGGGCCCTCGAGCGAAGCCCCGATCCAATGTGCAAGACGTTCGTGATGCGAGGTTTCGACAGGGGTTGTGTATGAAGTGTGGGGAGAGTGGCCACTTCGCCTCAGCATGTCCCCGAGGACAGGGGAAAGGCCCGAAGACCTCAACCCCCGGACCGGCGAGCACCCCGACCCGGGGGAAAACTCCAATGAAGCCCCGGGCTTTACAGCTGGAAGGGGTGGCGAGCGATCAGGGAGAGCTGGAGCTGATGGAAGCGCAGATGTCGGGAAACTCCAACGGCCTGCAGTGAGCGGCGCAGAGCTGCAGGTCCCCCGCCAAGAAGCGCCATCTCCGGTGAGCATCCCTGGGCCCCTGTTATATATGGTAGTGACGGTGGTGACCCCGGGATCAGGTACCCACATGAGGGTCCGCGCTCTAATTGACTCTGGGTGCGCGCGAGACCTAATCAGCCCCCTGGTAGTGGAGGGGTTGGGACCCAAAGTCACCCCGTTAGCAGAACCCCTGAAGTTTACCCAGATGGATGGGTCCGAAATGAAAGAGGAGTGTATAGCAGAGACTGAGAGCTTGATTTTGGGAACGGGAGAGCACTGGGAGAAGCGAGCTTTTGTCATCACCCCGAATGCCCAGTTCCCCATGGTGTTGGGCAGCCCTTGGCTCGGCGCACACGACCCGTACATAAAGTGGAGCGAGGGGAAGATTTCGTGGGTAGACGAACGCTGCCAGAGCCACCGATGGGACCCAGGATGGGGCCCCGGACCTCCCAGCCCGCCTTCTCCAGCGCCCGCGCTCGCCCTTGCCCCGGCCATGGTGCCTAAAGAATATAGAGACTTGCTAGAAGTGTTCAGTGAAACTGAGGCGGACGAGTTGCCCCCCCATCGACTGTCGGACTGTGCCATAGAGCTACTCCCAGGCGAGAAACTCCCGAAGGGTAAATTGTATTCCATGAGCCCGGCGGAACGGGAAGAACTGCGGAAGTTCTTGGACAAAAATCTAGCAAGGGGGTTTATCCGCCCAGCCAAGTCCCCTTTTGCGGCGCCCGTGCTGTTCCGAAAGAAAAAGGATGGAGGCTTACGATTGTGCACGGACTATAGGGGGCTAAATGCAGTCTCCACCTCTAATGCCTACCCCCTCCCGTTGATAAAGGACCTCTTGGCGGAGGCGGCCAAGGGGAAGATTTTCACCAAGTTGGATCTGCGAGATGCCTATTTCAGGGTGCGCATAAGGGAGGGGGATGAATCTAGTGAATACCTAGTGATGCCGTTCGGCTTAAGTGGCGCGCCCGGGGTCTTTATGAGTTTAATCAATGAAGTGTTGCACAAGCACCTGTTTAAGGGCGTGTTATGTTACATAGATGATATCTTGATCTACTCTACTGATAAGAACGAGCATGTGACTCTGGTCAGAGATGTTCTTTCAACGTTACTAAAAAATCAGCTTTTTGTGAAACTGTCTAAGTGCGAGTTTCACCGTGAGTCTGTGGACTTCCTGGGCTACCGTATTTCTCAGAAGGGGTTGGAAATGGACCCGGGAAAAGTGGAGGCGGTGGTGCAATGGGAGGCTCCGCGAACGAGAAAGCAGTTACAGAGCCTCTTAGGATTTTGTAACTTCTACCGGACCTTCATCAAGGACTTTGCTAAAGTCACCCTCCCCTTAACGGACTTGTTAAAAACCAAGGGGAGGGGGCCCGAGGCGGGAAAGCCGGGAGAGAAACTGGCATGGAATGGGGAGTGTCAGAGGGCGTTTGAGACTTTAAAAACTCTTTTTACCTCTGAGCCCATTCTGGCCCACCCGGATGAGACGAAAGACTTTATAATTCATGTCGATGCCTCGGATGTAGCCATGGGGGGGGCCATCCTACAAAGGGACTCGGAGGGGAAACTGCACCCCTTAGCTTACATCTCAAAAAAGTTTAACGAAACAGAAAGAAATTGGTCGGTGTGGGACAAAGAAGCCGCGGCCATTAGATTGGCGCTCACTACGTGGCGCCATTGGTTGGAAGGAGCGCAAACTCCGTTCGAAATATGGACGGATCACAAGAACCTAGAAGCTTTGCGCACGCAGCGGTCCCTCAATGCAAAGCAGCTGCGCTGGGCTGATTTCTTTTCAAAGTTTAACTTTGTGTTAAAACATTTCCCTGGGAAGGCTAACTCCTTGGCAGACGCATTGTCCAGATTGCCCCAACATGAAAGCGTGAAAGAAGAGGTGTTCGATTCCATGTTCTCCCCCCAACAGCTGGGAGGGGCGGTTGTCACCCGGAGCAAAACGAAAAAAACCGAGCTGACCACCGGGAACTGCCAGTGGGGGGGGGAGTATGCTCCTGAAGAAATAGAGGAATTGGAGGCGGTGGGAGAGTGTTCCAAAAGAGAGGACCAATGTTGGCTACATGGGGACAAATTAGTGGTCCCTAAGACCAAACGCAAGGAAATTTTACTAAATTGCCACTCCTCCAAGCTCGCCGGCCACTTTGGGTTCCTAAAGACACTTAACCTGATCCAACGTCAGTTCTGGTGGCCGCGCATGCGCCGAGATGTCTCGGACTTCGTCTCAGCATGTCAAACCTGCTTAATGTGTAAAAAACGGGGGGGTAAAGTCCCTGGATTGTTGCACCCCCTACCCACTGCCTCCAGACCCTGGGAAGACATAGCCATGGATTTTATTACCAATTTGCCTCCATCTAAGGGGAAAACAGTGATCTGGGTAGTAGTGGACACTTTCTCCAAGCAAGCCCATTTCACTCCCTTCAAGCAATTACCCACTGCCAAAGGGATGGCTAAAGCTTTCTTCAACCACGTGATTAAATTACACGCTTTTCCGAAAAGGGTGGTATCCGATCGCGGAAGTCAGTTCGTTGCCACCTTCTGGCGGGAGCTTTTGAAACTAATGGACATAGAACCTGCCTTAAGCTCGGGTTACCATCCAGAAACCGATGGCCAATCCGAGCAAACTAATCAAATTCTGGAGCAATTCTTAAGATGCTACACAAATTACCACCAAGATAATTGGGTGGAATTACTACCCTTTGCAGAATATAGCTACAATAATGCAGTGCACTCCTCCACTGGGGTTTCACCTTTCATGGCGGTGGGGGGCTTTGAAGGTAAACCACTTCCTACCCTCAAGGAAGACCCCCAGACCCCCCCCTCGGACTTTAAAACTTGGTGGTCCAGCCTCCAGGACTCCTGGCCATTAATTGGGAAAGCCTTAGACCATGCCAAAGAGGACTACAAGAAATATGCCGACCGGGGGCGAGCACCGGGATGGGACCTTCAACCTGGGGACTCTGTGTATCTCTCTACAAAAAATATCCATGGGCTGCAGCCCAGCAGAAAATTGGGATGGAAATATGTTGGACCTTATAAAGTGCTACGTAAAATCTCTGATGTCTCCTTTGAACTGGAACTTCCTAAATCACTAAGTTCTGTGCACCCTGTGTTTCATTTCAGCCTGCTGAAGAAAGATCCTGGGCCGAATGCATGGCATCCAGTCCCTCCAGTTCCTCCTCCACTGATGAAGGAGGGGAGTCCACACTACGAGATAACTGAAATCCTTGACTCCAAGATGAAAAGGGGCCACTTGTATTACTTAGTTAGATGGTTAGATTTCGGCCCAGAGCACAACGAATGGATTCGTTCTGAACATGTTCATGCCCCCAAGTTAACCAAACTGTTTCATAAAATGTTCCCTGAGAAAGCTAGGTGAAGGGAATTATGGGGAGGGCAGGGTGTCAGAATCTGTCAATTCAGTCAATGTATTATTGCATGCATACTATGTACCAGTATAATCCTTATGTATTGGACCTGTATTTAACCTGTTTGGGCCGGGAGGGTGACAACCCCGAAGGGTGAGAACAAGGAGGCCTCTCATCCCTGCCTCCGCATTCCAGCTGCTCCGGCAGTAACTTCAAGGGGAGGAAGGCTCTCATCTCTTATCTATGCTAAAGAACCTTGGAGCCATGAATTGTTATGTGAACGGAGGGGTCTGGTTTGGGAAGGGAAATTTACTGCTTAACACCTCACTTTTTTCCTGTGTGAACCAAACGGTCAAGACACCTTTTAGCCCGCCAATTTTCCCTACTGGGGATTGGCTACCTATGGGTAATTCAAACTCCTTGGAATGGTATAATAGACCCGCTTGTATTATTTGTCTCATCTCTGACAATAACCCGAGACGCTGTACCAATGTAGAAATAGGCAATAAAGAACTGTGGTTAACCAACCGAGATCTGATCCTTGACTACTTTGAGCAGGACTCTCACAGCCTTAACCCTAGCCCTAACCCAAACCCTAACCCTAACTGTAGCCGAACCCAAACCCTACCCCTACCCCTAACCCTAACCCTAACCTAAGACTAACCCTAACCTTAATTCTAGCCCT
Source organism: Lepidodactylus listeri (assembly GCA_029233225.1). Lineage (NCBI taxonomy): Eukaryota > Metazoa > Chordata > Lepidosauria > Squamata > Gekkonidae > Lepidodactylus > Lepidodactylus listeri. The sequence continues at coordinate 139,086,574 of JARCFY010000005.1, read as the reverse complement.
AACACTAACACTAACTCTCAAACTAGCGCTAAACCTAGTCCAAACCCTTACCCTTACCCTAGTCCTAAACCTAAGCCTACCCCTAATCTTGCCCCTATCCCTAACCCTAGTCCTAGCCCTAACCCTAACCCTAGACTTTCAGTAGCTCTAACTCTAACCCTAACACAAACTCTAACCCTGGACTTCCACTAGACCTAGACCTTGCCCTAGCCCTAACCTAACCATAACCTTAACCATAACCCTAGCCCTAACCCAAATCACTAACCCATAACCCTAACCCTAAACCCTAACCACTAACCCTAACCCCTTACCCTAACCCTAACCCCTGACCCTAACCCAAAACACTAATCCTAACACCTAACCCTAGCCCTAACCCTAACCGAACCAAACCGAAACCTAACCCTAACTTAACCCTAATCCTTACCCTAGCCCTAGCCCTTACCCGAAAAAACCCCAACTCTAACCCTAGCCCTAACCCTAAAACTAACCCTAGCTCTAGCTCTAACCCTAACCCTAACCCTAAATGTAACCCAAGCCCTAACCCTAATCGTAGCCATAAAGCTAGTCCTAGCCATAACCCTAGCCCTAATTCTGATCCTAACCCTAACTTTAGCCCTAAAACTAAGCCTACCCCTAATCTTACCCCTATCCCTAACCCTAGTCCTAGCCCTAACCCTAACCCTAGACTTCCAGTAGCTCTAACCCTAACCCTAACACAAACTCTAACCCTGGACTTCCACTAGACCTAGACCTTGCCCTAGCCCTAACCCTAACCATAACCTTAACCCTAACCATAACCCTAGCCCTAACCCAAATCACTAACCCAAATCACTAACCCTAAACCCTAACCACTAACCCTAACCCCTTACCCTAACCCTAACCCCTGACCCTAACCCAAAACCCTAATCCTAACACCTAACCCTAGCCCTAACCCTAACCGAACCGAACCGAAACCTAACCCTAACTTAACCCTAATCCTTACCCTAGCCCTAGCCATAAAGCTAGTCCTAGCCATAACCCTAGCCATAATTCTAATCCTAACCCTAACTTTAGTCCTAAAACTAACCCTACACAAAACCTAACCCTAACCCCAAACCTAGCCCTCGCCCTAACCCTAATCCTAACCCTAATTATAGCAGTAGCCCTAGACCTAGCTCTAACACTAACCCAACCGTAACACCAACCCAAACACTAGCCCAAGCCCTAGCCCTACCCCTAACTCTAACAGTAACAGTAACCCTAATCCTAACCCTTGCCCTAACACTAACCCAAGACCTAACCCAAACCCTACACATACCCCTATCCCAAGCCCCAGCCCTAACCCTAACACTAACCCAAGACCTAACCCTAAACCTAACCCTAGACATAGCCCTAGACCTAACCCTAACCCAAGCCCTAACCCTTACACTAACCCTAAAACTAGCCCGAGCCCTAACCCTACCCCTAGCACTAAGCTTAACACTAACACTAACCCTCACAGTAACCCTAATCCTAATCCTTGCCCTTAACTCTAGCCCTAACCCTAACACTAGCCCTAGCTCTAGCCCTAGCCCTAGCTCTAACATGAACCCTAACCCTCACAAAAACCCTAAACATAGCCCTAGCCCTAGCCCCAGCCCTAAACCTAGCCCTACCCCAAACCATAACCCTAACCCTAGATGTAGCCCTAGCCCTAACCATAACCCTAAGAGTAAACATAATCCTAATCCTTACCCTAACCCTAGCCCTAACCCTAACACTAACCCTAACTCTAGACATAGCCCTAGCCCTATCTTTTACCCTAGCACAAGCTCTAGCCCTAGCCCTAACCCAAACAGTAACCCTACCCCTAACCTTAACCCAAACCCTAAACCTAACCATAGCCCTAACCCTAACTTTAACCCTAGGCCTAACCCTCGCCCTAACTTTAGCCCACACTGTAACCCTAGAATTAGACTTAGCCCTAGCCCTAGCACAAACTGTAGCCCTAACCCTACCCCTACCCCTAACTGTAACCCAAAGCTACACCTAATTCTAGCCCTAACCCTTACCAAAACCCTAACCCTAACCCAAACCTTAACCATAAATCTAGCCGTTACCCAAAACCTAACCCTAGCCCAAGCCCTAAACCTAACCATAACCTTAATCCTAACCCTAACCCTAGCCCTTACTATAACCCTAGCCCTAGCCATAACCCTAGCCCTAGCCAAAAACCTAACCCTAACCCTAGCCCTAACCCTAGGCCTAACCCTAACTCTAACCCAAACCCAAAACCTTACCTTTACCCTAGACCTATCTTTAGCCCTAACACAAGCCCTAATCCTAGCTCTAACACTAACCAAAATCCTAACCCTAACCCAAGACCTAGCCCTAACCCTAAACCTAACCCTCCCCTAGCCCTAGCTCTTACCCTAACCCTAACCCAAACCCTAACACTAAATGTAGTCCTAGCCCAAATGCTAACCCTAACCCTAGCCCTATTTGTAACCCTAGCCTTAGCCCTTACCCTAGCCCTAGATCTAAACCTAACCCTTGACCTAAACCTAATACTAGCCATAAACCTAACCTAATACTAGCCATAAACCTAGTCCTAGCCCTTACCCTAGCCCTTACCCTAACCCTAACCCTAGCCCTGGCCCTAACTCTAACCCTAACCCAACCATTAGCCCTAACACTAACCCTACCCAAAACATAATCCTAACCCTAACCTTAATTAGCCCTAGCCCTAACCCTAACCTTAATTATACCAGTAGCCCTAGCTGTAACACTAAACTAAAAACAAACCCAAACACTAGCCCAAGCCCCAGACCTAACCTTAGCCCTAGCCCTAACCCTAAAACTAAAGCTAACCCTATACCTTGCCCTAAACCTAATCAACCCTAGCCCTAACCCAAACCCTAACCCTAGCCCTAACCCTAATCCAAGCCATAAACCTATTGTATATGAACCATTGTATATGAATGGTTGAGTACATATACAATGAAATGAAGCCACCTTTTATATAGCTAGAGGAAAGAGGTGCCCCATACTGCCACTCGGGAGTAACGCCGAAAGTCATTTTTTGAAACAAACTATTACAATTTACAATCCAATCTATTTCTTGTATTGTATTCATTGATTACTCTTTTCTATGATCTGTTGGTTAGATGACAGTGATATTTCTAGGTTTTACAAAGAGATATCAATACAGTGTCAGTTATCACTCCTTGTAAAACCAAATTCAAAATCTGATGAATGTATGTCTTGCATTGAATGTTATTGCTCTTACAGTTGATATATCATGCTTTTATATGGTTGAGTTCATATACAATGAAATGAAGCCACCTTCTATATAGCCAGAAGAAAAAGGTGCCCCAAAATGCCACTCAGTGGGATTCCTCGGGAGTAACGCCGAAAGTCATTTTTTGTAACAAACTATTACAATTTACAATCCAATGTATTTCTTGTATAGTATTCATTGATTACTCTTCTGTGATCTCTTGGTGCGATGAAAGTGAAATTTCTAGGAATTACAAAGTGGGATTCCTCGGGAGTAACGCCGAAAGTCATTTTTTGTAACAAACTATCACAATTTACAATCAAATGTATTTCTTGTGTAGTATTCATTCATTAATCTTCTATGATCTGTTGGTTACATGACAGTGATATTTCTAGGTTTTACAAAGTGATATCAACATAGTGTCAGTGATAATCAATATATTTCTAGGTTTTAGAAAGTGATATCAATACAGTGTCAGTTATCTCTCCTTGTACAACCAACTTCAAAATCTGATGTATATATGTGTTGCATTCAATGTTATTGCTCTTACAGTTGATATATCATGCTTTTATATGGTTGAGTTCATATACAATGAAATGAAGCCACCTTCTATACAGCTAGAGGGAAAAGTGCCCCAGAATGCCGCTCAGGAGTAACGCCGAAAGTCATTTTTTGAAACTATTACAATTTACAATCCAATGTATTTCTTGTATTGTATTCATTGATTACTCTTTTCCATGATCAGTTGGTTACATGACAGTGATATTTCTAGGTTTTACAAAGAGCTATCAATACAGTGTCAGTTATCTCTCCTTGTACAACCAACTTCAAAATCTGATGAATGTATGTTTTGCATTCAATGTTATTGCTCTTACAGTTGATATATCATGCTTTTATATGGTCGAGTTCATATACAATGAAATAAAGCCACCTTCTATACAGCTAGAGGAAAGAGGTGCCCCATAATGCCGCTCAGTGGGATTCCTCGGGAGTAACGCCGAAAGTCATTTTTTGTAACAAACTATCACAATTTACAATCAAATGTATTTCTTGTATAGTATTCATTCATTAATTTTCTATGATCTGTTGGTTACATGACAGTGATATTTCTAGGTTTTACAAAGTGATATCAATAGTGTCAGTTATCACTCCTTGTACTACCAACTTCAAAATCTGATGAATGTATGTCATGCATTCAATGTCATTGCTCTTACAGTTGATATATCATGCTTTTATATGGTTGAGTACATATACAATGAAATGAAGCCACCTTCTCTATAGCTAGAGGAAAAAGGTGCCCCATACTGCCACTCAGTGGAATTCCTCGGGAGGCAATCAGCGAAGCCGCATGGAATAGCTCGGCCTCATAGCCATCACTACAACATACGAACCACTGTGACTCCAGCCCCCGCAATACAGCCGGGGTCAGGGGTTCCCTAGTGTCGACAGACCTGCCGGTCTCCCGAGTCCAACCCTCAAGCATCTTCCTAATATGGAAGTCGCCTTTTGTGTCCTCATATCCAGAAGCCTTACTGGCGAATGCCAAAAAGGAAAGCTTGCCACGAATAGTGTGCTGAGCCAAATCCCTATTCCTAAGTCTCACACAAAACTGCATTAAGTGTGACACCGGAATAGGCCAGACCTGCTTGAGGCCAACTTCCTCCCTGAAGGTCATGAATTGCTTACCTGCCTTCATGTAAGCACTTCGGGTGGAAGGGGCAAGGGCAAGGCTCATCGCCCTGTCGGCCTCAACCCTCCAATCTGCCACACCTCGACTGGCATGGGTGTCGGGAGCAGGTCGGCTTCTGGAGCCAGCTGACGAAATCTCTGCATCTGTTTGCGAGAGAGAGCGTCAGCCACCCCATTATCGACCCCAGGCACATGTCGGGCCCTAAACGCAATGTTTTTCTGCAGACATTGTAGAGTGAAGGCCCGAACCAGAGCCATAACCCTGGGAGACTTTGACGTGAGTGTGTTAATGACGTGCACGGTGGACTGGTTGTCACACCAAAAATGGACGGTCCGATTAGCAAGGTTAGCAGACCAAATCCAAACTGCAGCAACAATTTGAAAAAATTCCAGGAAGGTGAGGTCCTTGACCCAACCTGCCTGAAACCAATCTGCCGGCCAGTCCCCTGCGCACCAATGCCCTCTGAAGTAAACTCCAAAGCCCAAGGAGCCTGCAGCGTCAGATGCAATCTGCAGCTCCGCCTTGAGCAGGAGCTCCTCGCACCAAAGGGATACCCCGTTGTACGTAGCTAAAAATTGTAGCCATACAAGAAGGTCATCCCGCATCCCCCTGGTGACTCTGGTCCTGTGGTGTGGAAGAAGGAGACCCCCCATGGACTCACAAAGCCTCCTTAGGAAAGGTCGGCCGGGTGCAACCACCCTGCAGGCAAAATTGAGGTGGCCCACCAACTGTTGTAGTTCCAACAGGGTAATCTTTGAGAGCAACCTCGCCAACCGTTTTTGTAACGCCTCCAATTTTGCCAGGGGCAGCCTACAGCATTGCCCGACGGTATCAATCTCTATCCCCAAAAAGATTAACGTGGTTGTCGGGCCTTCCGTTTTTTCTTGAGCGAGTGGAACTCCTAGCTCGCGAGCTAGCTCAATAAGACTGGACAACAAAAAACGACATTGGCCCAACCCTTGCCTGCCCACCAGAAGAAAATCATCAAGATAATGGGCGGTACTGCGAAGCCCAGTCCTGAATCTCAAGGCCCATTCCAAAAAGGAACTGAACCTCTCGAAAGCAGAACATGACACGGAGCAGCCCATGGGCAGGGCCCGATCCATGTAAAACTTACCCTCAAAGGCAAATCCGAGTAGCTCAAAATCCTCTGGATGGACCGGGAGGAGGCGGAAGGCTGACTTTATGTCGCACTTTGCCAATTCAGCCCCCCTGCCACAGAGGCGAACTACCTGCATGGCCTGGTCGAAGGAAGTATATTTAACTGAACATAACTCTCCGGGTATGGCATCATTCACCGACTCCCCATGAGGGTAGGAGAGGTAATGAATGAGGCGAAATTCACCCGGTGCCTTCTTAGGCACAATTCCCAATGGGGAAACTCCTAGGTTAACAACCGGGGGTGAATTAAATGGTCCGAGGACCCGGCCCTCCCTGCACTCCTTATCTATCTTTTCACGAACCACATGCTCCATACCCAGGACCGATTTCAAATTTGGCCCTAAATAAGGAGCCCTAGTTCCCTGAAAAGGAATTCGAAATCCAAAAGTAAAACCATGCAAGAGGTAGGCCCTTTCTAAGGCCCTGGGGTAAATGCTCAGCCAATGCCCCAAAACATCCAAATTAATCGGACTGGGTCCCTTTGTCAGGAGGAGGGAAGAATTTCCCTTTGCCTCCGGGGCGCTTTCCCCCCTTACCACCCCCCCAATCTTTGGGAAGAAGGCAGAAGAAGAAGAAGAAGAAGAGATTGGATTTATACCCCGCCCTCCACTCCCCAAGGGAGTCTCAGAGCGGCTTACAAACTCCTTTTCCCTTCCCCTCCCCACAACAGGCACCCTGTGAGGTGGGTGGGGCTGAGAGAGCTCTTTCCCAAGCTGTCCTTGAGGGAACAGCTGGTACAGAGCTATGGCTTGCCCAAGGTCATCCAGCCAGGTGCAAGTGGAGGAGTGGGGAATCAAACCCGGTTCTCCCAGATTAGAGTCCGCGCACTTAACCACTACACCAAACTGGCAATGGGACAATGCATGGGGCCCGGCGCAGAGTGGGCACTCATGTCGGAAGGAACATGATTTCCGGCTACAGGTCCCCTGGGAGGTAAACTCCCAACAAAGCGGGTGTCGCTGAACCGCCTGCCCCGCCTGAATGCGGGGACCTGACTGCACAGTAGCCTTCTTGATGGAGTGGCCACTGTGCGACCGCTCACCCCATGCTGACCGGTTAGGGGACATAATCTGAAGCCATAAACTGGGATGAATTTTATCCCAACGCATGGCTGGGTTCATGGCCGCCCTTTGCCTGAACTCTTCATCATATGGCAACCAAGCCGGGCTGGGATAGTCCACATAGGCTTTATAAATGATGTCCAGATACTGAATCATCGCTGATGCCCTCCATGGCTGATGCCGCACTATGATGGCAGCGTAAATAAGGTAGCCAGGAAACCAGTTAGCCCAAGTCCTATCAACCACCCGCCGCTTTAAGTGTTCTTTTTCATGGTCCTCCAAATTGTCTTTGTCCTTCTTCTCCATCTCACGATAGAGAAGACCAAAGACATCGACATACTCCCCCCTAAGGATTTTTTCCCTAGTGGCAATGGACAAATGATCTCTGAGAGGAAGATCTGTATCCCCACTAGGTACAGCTCCAGGTGGCACAGCCTTGTAAGACAACCCGCCCGAGCCTGGGTAGCCAGCACAGGACATAGGGAAACCCCATGCTGAAAAAGGTGGGGCATAAGGTGAAGGATATGAGCAAGGAGATGTAGCAGTGTGAGCTGCAGCAGAGCCCTGAAAACCAGGGCCCCATGGCCATTGCCCAACAGCCCCCACCTCCTTACCTCCGAGCCCAGAAGGAGCAGTATACAATGCCATCTGCTGGCTCCCCGAGCCTCGCCCAGGCCACTCGGATGATGACTCCCCTCCATGTCCAAATGCGGCAGCCTCCTTCCTGTCTTCCAGAAAAGCCAGACGAGCAAGAACCTGGTCTTGAAAAGAGAAGTTAGATCCCCCGCCAGCCATAATGTTGCTATGATGCACGCTACGCTCCCTTTCCAGAGCCACGTTCACAGGATCCTCGACATCATCCTCGTCAGATGGAATAACTGGATCTGGTTGAACTGGAGGCCTTTAAGGAGCAGGATGCTTCCCCTTACCTTTGTCTTGTCCCTTCTTAGGAGCCATATTGAACCTGTTATGCAATAAGATTCTGACAATTAAATTTGAAAAACAATTTACCACTTAATACCAGAGTGAGAAAATTGCCGCCTCAAAGCTTATAAAAAATAGTGGCCACTGAAGACAGCAGACCCTTACAAAATGGCTGCCCTCAGTTAGTAGGCCTTTGCCACACCCAAGATGGCCACCAAGCAAGGTCCTAGGTAATCCGAGGCCTGATGAATACACAAAATGGCCGCCAGCAATGAAGCACAAGGGCCCAATCAAAATGGCTGCACCCAGGCAAAAGATGCCAGGGAGGGCTCTCCAGAAGATGGCCCCAGACCATTGCAGAAACTGGAGGGAAGGGGGGAACACAGCAGCCACACTGCAAACTACTGTGACCAAGCCACCTAAATGGCCACTACCTCCCTGAAAAAACCGAGTTGCCCGAGTTAAAAATTAAAATGCCGACGCTCCCCACAAACCCAGGCACTCTGCTACTGCCTCTGCCACGCCCCTCAAGCTGAGTAAAGGGAGGGGGGGTTAAAATGAACAGCGCCCCGAAAGTGCAATATGTGGGAAGGGGCAAACCTGAAGCCGCGCATGCACAGTGCGGCCGAAGCGGCTCAAATAACCAGAAAGGCCAGAGGCACCAGTCTGTGAAATGCTGCCCCTGCAAGCCTTAAGGGCCGCCGGCGCCGGCCCGCAATATACCAATAGTGGGGGGGGGGTGACATGCTGTTGCCCTAAAGACCCAAGGGCCGCCTCCGCCCCCGCTGCTGGGCCACAATCAAAACCAAGCTCAGGGGTGGGGGTGAAACGCTGTCGCCCTTAAGACCTAAGGGCCGCCTCTGCCCCGCCGCTGTGCCGCAATCCAAACCAAGCTCGGGGGATCAGGCCGCCGCACACAGAAGCCCGGCGTGGCCGCCTCCTACCACTCGCACTGCCACCGCCGATAAGAAAGGGGGCCATAAACCGAACCACAGCTGAATGCGTCAAAGCCGCCAAGCCCCGTCGCAGCCGCGACAAAGACCGCCGTGATCCTCCGGGCCTCCGAATAGGTAGGTCCAGCGTGGACTCGGCAGACGGGCGAAGCCACGTCTGACAATCATGGGGGGGTGGGTTGAGAAGCCACCTGCAGACGTTGCGCCTCTCGCCCGCAGGAGCATACGCTGCTGCAGCACTCGGAGCCACGCCTGAGCCCGTCATTACGGCCCCTCGCTACTCTACAGTCCTCCGGGCCTAAGAAACAGGCCTGAGGACGAAGAATTTTTTTGACTCTTTGAAAGGGGGGGTGTAAAACCCAACGGCAGCAAGCCGCGGCTGCCCCGCCACCTGTAACACCAATCCTCCGGGCCTCCAGCCAGGAAGGCCTGGACTAGAAACCCTGCTCCTGAATGCGTGCTCCTTCGCTAGCGAGCACACGGAGCAACGGCCAAAACGGGAGCGGGGCGCAGGCTCTTATACAGCAAGCATCGCCCCGCCTGCTCCGAGACGCACGGCAGCACATCAGTTCCTGCCTCGCGTCCGGCGAGGCGGCAAAGCAGCCCCGGGAGCCATGGCTTTGCCAGGCGCCCGGGAGCCCAGTTCCATGATCAGTTGTTTACATGACAGTGATATTTCTAGGTTTTACAAACTGATATCAATACACTGTCAGTTATCACTCCTTGTACTACCAACTTCAAAATCTGATGAATGTATGCCATGCATCCAATATTATTGCTCTTACAGTTGATATATCATGCTATTATATGGTTGAGTACATATACAATGAAATGAAGCCACCTTCTATACAGCTAGAGGAAAGAGGTGCCCCAGAATGCTGCTCAGTGGGATTCCTCGGGAGTAACGCCAAAAGTCATTTTTTGTAACAAACTATTACAATTTACAATCCAATGTATTTCTTGTATTGTATTCATTGATTACTCTTTTCTATGATCTGTTGGTTACATGACACTGATATTTCTAGGTTTTACAAAGAGATATCAATACAGTGTCAGTTATCACTCCTTGTACTACCAACTTCAAAATCTGATGAATATATGTCTTGCATTCAATGTTTTGCTCTTACAGTTGATATGTCATGCTTTTATATGGTTGAGTACACACACAATGAAATGAAGCCACCTTCAATATAGCTAGAGGGAAAAGGTGCCCCATACTGCCACTCCGTGGAATTCCTCGGGAGTAATGCCGAAAGTCATTTTTTAAAACGAACTATTACAATTTACAATGCAATCTATTTCTTGTATTGTATTCATTGATTACGCTTTTCTATGGTCTGTTGGTTACATGACAGTGATATTTCTAGGTTTTACAAAGAGATATCAATACAGTGTCAGTTATCACTCCTTGTACAACCAACTTCAAAATCTGATGAATCTATGTCTTGCATTCAATGTTATTGCTCTTGAAGTTGATATATCATGCTTTTATATGGTTCAGTTCATATACAATGAAACGAAGCCACCTTCTATACAGCTAGAGGAAAGAGGTGCCCCAGAATGCCGCTCAGTGGGATTCCTCGGGAGTAACGCCGAAAGTCATTTTTTGTAACAAACGATTACAAATTACAATCCAATCTATTTCTTGTATTGTATTCATCGATTACACTTTTCTATGATCTGTTGGTTACATGACACTGATATTTCTAGGTTTTACAAAGAGATATCAATACAGTGTCAGTTATCACTCCTTGTACAACCAACTTCAAAATCTGATGAATGTATGTCCTGCATTCAGTGTTATTGCTCTTACAGTTGATATATCATGCTTTTATATGGTTGAGTACATATACAATGAAATGAAGCCACCCTCTATACAGCTAGAGGAAAGAGGTGCCCCAGAATGCCACTCAGTGAATTCCTCGGGAGTAACGCCGAAAGGCATTTTTTGTAACAAACGATTACAATTTACAATCCAATCTATTTCTTGTATTGTATTCATTGATTACTCTTTTCTATGATCTGTTGGTTAGATGACAGTGATATTTCTAAGTTTTACAAAGAGATATCAATACAGTGTCAGTTATCACTCCTTGTACAACAAACTTCAAAATCTGACGAATGTATGTCTTGCATTCAATGTTATTGGTCTTACAGTTGATATATCATGCTTTTATATGGTTCAGTACATATACAATGAAATGAGGCCAACTTCTATATAGCTAGAGGAAAAAGGTGCCCCATGCTGCCACTCAGTGGCATTCCTCGGGAGTAACGCCGAAAGTCATTTTTTGTAACAAACTATTACAATTTACAATCCAATCTATTTCTTCTATTGTATTCACTGATTACTCTTTTCCATGATGTGTTGGTTAGATGACAGTGATATTTCGAGGTTTTACAAAGAGGTATCAATACACTGTCAGTTATCACTCCTTGAACAACAAACTTCAAAATCTGACGAATGTATGTCTTGCATTCAATGTTATTGGTCTTACAGTTGATATATCATGCTTTTATATGGTTGAGTACATATACAATGAAATGAAGCCACCCTCTATACAGCTAGAGGAAAGAGGTGCCCCAGAATGCCACTCAGTGAATTCCACGGGAGTAACGCCGAAAGGCATTTTTTGTAACAAACGATTACAATTTAGAATCCAATCTATTTCTTGTATTGTATTCATTGATTACTCTTTTCTATGATCTGTTGGTTAGATGACAGTGATATTTCTAAGTTTTACAAAGAGATATCAATACAGTGTCAGTTATCACTCCTTGTACAACAAACTTCAAAATCTGATGAATGTATGTCTTGCATTCAATGTTATTGCTCTTACAATTGATATATCATGCTTTTATATGGTTGAGTACATAGACAATGAAATGAAGCCACTTTCTATATAGCTAGAGGAAAACGGTGCCCCATATTGCCACTCAGTGAATTCCTCGGGAGTAACGCCAAAAGACATTTTTTGTAACAAACGATTACAATTTACAATCCAATCTATTTCTTGTATTGTATTCATTGATTACTCTTTTCTATGATCTGTTGGTTAGATGACAGTGATATTTCTAAGTTTTACAAAGAGATATCAATACAGTGTCAGTTATCACTCCTTGTGCTACCAACTTCAAAATCTGATGTATATATATGTTGCATTCAATGTTATTTCTCTTTCAGTTGATATATCATACTTTTATATGGTTGAGTACATATATAATGAAATGAAGCCAACTTCTATACAGGTAGAGGAGAAAGGTGCCCCAGACTGCCACTCAGTGGCATTCCTCGGGAGTAACGCCGAAAGTCATTTTTTGTAACAAACTATTATAATTTACAATCCAATCTATTTCTTGTATTGTATTCATTAATTACTCTTTTCCATGATGTGTTGGTTAGATGACAGTGATATTTCGAGGTTTTACAAAGAGATATCAATACAGTGTCAGTTATCACTCCTTGTACAACAAACTTCAAATTCTGATGTATATATGTATTGCATTCAATGTTATTGGTCTTACAGTTGATATATCATGCTTTTATATGGTTGAGTACATATACAATGAAATGAAGCCACCCTCTATACAGCTAGAGGAAAGAGGTGCCCCAGAATGCCACTCAGTGAATTCCACGGAAGTAACGCCGAAAGGCATTTTTTGTAACAAACGATTACAATTTACAATCCAATCTATTTCTTGTATTGTATTCATTGATTACTCTTTTCTATGATCTGTTGGTTAGATGACAGTGATATTTCTAAGTTTTACAAAGAGATATCAATACAGTGTCAGTTATGACTCCTTGTACAACAAACTTCAAAATCTGATGAATGTATGTCTTGCATTCAATGTTATTGCTCTTACAGTTGATATATCATGCTTTTATATGGTTGAGTACATAGACAATGAAATGAAGCCACCTTCTATATAGCTAGAGGAAAACGGTGCCCCATATTGCCACTCAGTGGAATTCCTCGGGAGTAACGCCAAAAGTCATTTTTTGTAAAAAACTATTACAATTTACAATCCAATGTATTTCTTTTATTGTATTCATTGATTACTCTTTTCTATGATCTGTTGGTTCCATGACAGTGATATTTCTAGGTTTTACAAAGAGCTATCAATACAGTGTCAGTTATCACTCCCTGTACTACAGCCTTCAAAATCTGATATATATATATGTTGCATTCAATGTTTTTTCTCTTACAGTTGATATATAATGCTTTTATATGGTTGGGTTCATATACAATGAACTGAAGCAACCTCCTATACAGCTAGAGGAAAGAAGTGCCCCAGAATGCCCCTCAGTGGGATTCCTCGGGAGTAACGCCAAAAATCATTTTTTATAACAAACGATTACAATTTAAAATCCAATCTATTTCTTGTATTGTATTCATCGATTACACTTTTCTATGATCTGTTGGTTACATGACACTGATATTTCTAGATTTTACAAAGAGATATCAATACAGTGTCAGTTATCACTCCTTGTACAACCAACTTCAAAATCTGATGAATGTATGTCTTGCATTCAGTGTTATTGCTCTTACAGTTGATATATCATGCTTTTATATGGTTGAGTACATATACAATGAAATGAAGCCACCCTCTATACAGCTAGAGGAAAGAGGTGCCCCAGAATACCACTCAGTGAATTCCTCGGGAGTAACGCCGAAAGGCATTTTTTGTAACAAATGATTACAATTTACAATCCAATCTATTTCTTGTATTTTATTCATTGATTACTCTTTTCTATGATCTGTTGGTTAGATGACAGTGATATTTCTAGGTTTTACAAAGAGCTATCAATACAGTGTCAGTTATCACTCCCTGTACTACACCCTTCAAAATCTGATGTATATATATGTTGCATTCAATGTTTTTTCTCTTACAGTTGATATATCATGCTTTTATATGGTTGGGTTCATATACAATGAACTGAAGCAACCTCCTATACAGCTAGAGGAAAGAAGTGCCCCAGAATGCCGCTCAGTGGGATTCCTCGGGAGTAACGCCGAAAGTCATTTTTTGTAACAAAGTATTACAATTTAAAATCCAATGTATTTCTTGTATTGTATTCATTGATTACTCCTTTCTATGATCAGTTGTTTACATGACAGTGATATTTCTAGGTTTTACAATGTGATATCAATACAGTGTTAGTAATCACCCCATGTACTGCCAACTTCAAAATCTGAATATATGTCTTGCATTCAATGTTATTGCTCTTACAGTTAATATATCATGCTTTTATATGGTTGAGTACATATACAATGAAATGCAGCCACCTTCTATACAGCTAGAGGAAAGAAGTGCCCCAGAATGCCACTCAGTGGGATTCCTCGGGAGTAACGCCGAAAGTCATTTTTTGTAACAAACTATTAAAATTTAAAATCCAATGTATTTCTTATATTGTATTCATCGATTACTCCTTTCCATGATCAGTTGTGTACATGACAGTGATATTTCTAGGTTTTACAAAGAGATATCAATACAGTGTCAGTTATTACTCCTTGTACTACAGCCTTCAAAATCTGATGTATATATGTGTTGCATTCAATGTTTTTTCTCTTACAGTTGATATATCATGCTTTTATATGGTTGGGTTCATATACAATGAAATGAAGCTACCTCCTATACAGCTAGAGGAAAGAGGTGCTTCAGAATGCCACTCAGTGGGATTCCTCGGAAGTAACGCCGAAGGTCAATTTTTGGAACAAACTATTACAATTTAAAATCCAATGTATTTATTGTATTGTATTCATTGATTACTCCTTTCTATGATCAGTTTTTTACATGTCAGTGATATTTCTAGGTTTTACAATGTGATATCAATACAGTGTTAGTAATCACTCCTTGTACTGCCAACTTCAAAATCTGACGAATGTATGTCTTGCATTCAATGTTATTGCTCTTACAGTTAATATATCGTGCTTTTATATGGTTGAGTACATATACAATGAAGTGAAGCAACCTCCTATACAGCTAGAGGAAAAAGATGCCCCAGAATGCCGCTCAGTGGGATTCCTCGGGAGTAATGCCGAAAGGCATTTTTTGTAACAAACTATTACAATTTACAATCCAATCATTTTCTTGTATTGTATTCATTGATTACTCTTTTCCATGATGTGTTGGTTAGATGACAGTGATATTTCGAGGTTTTACAAAGAGATATCAATACAGTGTCAGTTATCACTCCTTGTACAACAAACTTCAAAATCTGATGTATATATGTCTTGCATTCAATGTTATTGCTCTTACAGTTGATATATCATGCTTTTATATGGTTGAGTACATATACAATGAAATGCAGCCACCTTCTATACAGCTAGAGGAAAGAAGTGCCCCAGAATGCCCCTCAGTGGGATTTCTCGGAAGTAACGCCGAAAGTCATTTTTTGTAACAAACGATTACAATTTACAATCCAATCTATTTCTTGTACGGTAGTCATTGATTACTCTTTTCTATGATCTGTTGGTTAGATGACAGTGATATTTCAAGGTTTTACAAAGAGATATCAATACAAATGTCAGTTATCACTCCTTGTACAACCAACTTCAAAATCTGATGTATATATCTATTGCATTCAATGTTATTGCTCTTATAGTTGATATATCATGCTTTTATATGGTTGAGTACATATACAATGAAATGAAGCCACCTTCTATACAGCTAGAGGAAAGAAGTGCCCCAAAATGCCACTCAGTGGCATTCCTTGGGAGTAACGCCGAAAGTCTTTATTTGTAACAAAGTATTACACTTTAAAATCCAATGTATTTCTTATATTGTATTCATCGATTACTCTTTTCCATGATCAGTTGTTTAAATGACAGTGATATTTCTAGGTTTACAAAGAGATATCAATACAGTGTCTGTTATCACTCCTTGTACTACAGCCTTCAAAATCTGATGTATATATTAGTTGCATTCAATGTTTTTTCTCTTACAGTTGATATATCATGCTTTTATATGGTTGGGTTCATATGCAATGAAATGAAGCAACCTCCTATACAGCTAGAGAAAAGAGGTGCCCCACAATGCCGCTCAGTGCGATTACTCGGGAGTAACGCCGAAAATAATTTTTTGTAACAAACTATTACAATTTAAAATCCAATGTATTTCTTGTATTGTATTCATTGATTAATCCTTTCTATGATCTGTTGTTTACATGACAGTAATATTTCTACGTTTTACAATGTGATATCAATACAGTGTTAGTAATCAATCCTTGTACTACGAACTTCAAAGTCTGATGAATGTATGTCTTGCATTCAGTGTTATTGCTCTTACAGTTGATATATCATGCTTTTGTATGGTTGAGTACATATACAATTAAATGAAGCCACCTTGTATACAGCTAGAGGAAAGCGGTTCCCCATACTGCCGCTCAGTGGGATTCCTCGGGAGTAACGCCGAAAGTCATTTTTTTTAACAAACTATCACATTTTAAAATCAAATGTATTTCTTGTATAGTATTCATTCATTAATCTTCCGTGATCTCTTAGTTAGATGAAAGTGATATTTCTAGGTTTTACAAAGTGATATGAATACAGTGTCAGTTATGACTCCTTGTACAACGAACTTCAAAATCTGATGTATATATGTGTTGCATTAAATGTTATTGCTCTTACAGTTGATATATCATGCTTTTATATGGCTGAGTTCATATACAATGAAATGAAGCCACCTTCTATACAGCTAGAGGAAAGAGGTGCCCCAGAATCCCTCTCAGTGGGATTCCTCGGGAGTAACAACGAAAGGCATTTTTCTAACAAAATATTACAATTTAAAATTCAATGTATTTCTGGTATTGTATTCTTCCATTACTCTTTTCTATGATCTGTTGGTTACATGACAGTGATATTTGTAGGCTTTACAAAGAGATATCAATACAGTGTCAGTTATCACTCCTTGTACAACGAACTTCAAAATCTGACATGTATGTCTTGCATTAATGTTATTGCTCTTACAGTTGATATATCATTCTTTTATATGGTTGAGTTCATATACAATGAAATGAATCCACCTTCTATACAGCTAGAGGAAAGAGGTGCCCCAGAATCCCTCTCAGTGGGATTCCTCGGGAGTAACGCCAAAAGACATTTTTTGTAACAAAATATTACAATTTACAATTCAATGTATTTCTTGTATTGTATTCTTCGATTACTCTTTTCTATGATCTGTTGGTTACATGACAGTGATATTTCTAGGTTTTACAAAGAGATATCAATACAGTGTCAGTTATCACTCCTTATACAACCAACTTCAAAATCTGATAAATGTATGTCTTGCATTCAATGTTATTGCTCTTACAGTTGATATATCATGCTTTTATATGGTTGAGTACATATAGAATGAAATGAAGCCACCTTTTATATAGCTAGAGGAAAAAGGTGCCCCGTACTGCCACTCAGTGGAATTCCTCGGGAGTAACGCCGAAAGTCATTTTTTGTAACAAACTTTTAGAATTTACAATCAAATGGATTTCTTGTATAGTATTCTCTCCTCTTCTGTGATCTCTTGGTTAGATGATAGTGATATTTCTAGGTTTGACAAAGTGATATCAATACAGTGTCAGTTATCACTCCTTGTACAACCAAATTCAAAATCTGATGAATGTATGTCTTGCATTCAATGTTATTGCTCTTTCAGTTGATATATCATGCTTTCATATGGTTGAGTACATATACAATGAAATGAAGCCAACTTCTATGCACCTAGAGTAAAAAGGTGCCCCATAATGCTGCTCAGTGGGATTCTTCGGGAGTAACGCAGAAATTCATTTTTTGTAACAAACTATTACAATTTAAAATCCAATGTATTTCTTGTATTGTATTCATTGATTACTCTTTTCTATGATCAGTTGTTTACATGATAGTGATATTTCTAGGTTTTACAATGTGATATCAATACAGTGTTAGTATTCACTCCTTGTACTACGAACTTCAAAGTCTGATGAATGTATATCTTCTATTCAGTGTTATTGCTCTTACAGTTGATATATCATGCTTTTATGTGGTTGAGAACAGATACAATGAAATGAAGCCACCCTCTATATAGCTAGAGGAAAAAGGTGCCCCATACTGCCACTCAGTGGAATTCTTCGGGAGTAACGCCGAAAGTCATTTTTTGTAACTAACGATTACAATTTACAATCCAATCATTTTCTTGTATTGTATTCATAGATTACTCTTTTCTATGATCTGTTGGTTAGATGACAGTGATATTTCTAGGTTTTACAAGGAGATATCAACACAATGTCAGTTTTCACTCCTTGTACTACCAACTTCAAAATCTGACGAATGTCTGTCTTGCATTCAATGTTATTGCTCTTACAGTTAATATATCATGCTTTTATATGGTTGAGTACATATACAATGAAATGAAGCCACCTTCTATATAGCTAGAGGAAAAAGGTGCCCCATACTGCCACTCAGTGGAATTCCTCGGGAGTAACGCCGAAAGTCATTTTTTCAAACAAACTATTACAATTTACAATCCAATCTATTTCTTGTATTGTATTCTTCGATTACTCTTTTCTATGATCTGTTGGTTACATGACAGTGATATTTCTAGGTTTTACAAAGAGATATCAATACAGTGTCAGTTATCACTCCTTATACAACCAACTTCAAAATCTGATAAATGTATGTCTTGCATTCAATGTTATTGCTCTTGCAGTTGATATATCATGCTTTTATATGGTTGAGTACATATAGAATGAAATGAAGCCACCTTTTATATAGCTAGAGGAAAAAGGTGCCCCGTACTGCCACTCAGTGGAATTCCTCGGGAGTAACGCCGAAAGTCATTTTTTGTAACAAACTTTTAGAATTTAGAATCAAATGGATTTCTTGTATAGTATTCTCTCCTCTTCTGTGATCTCTTGGTTAGATGATAGTGATATTTCTAGGTTTGAGAAAGTGATATCAATACAGTGTCAGTTATCACTCGTACAACCAAATTCAAAATCTGATGAATGTATGTCTTGCATTCAATGTTATTGCTCTTTCAGTTGATATATCATGCTTTCATATGGTTGAGTAGATATACAATGAAATGAAGCCAACTTCTATGCACCTAGAGTAAAAAGGTGCCCCATAATGCCGCTCAGTGGGATTCTTCGGGAGTAACGCAGAAATTCATTTTTTGTAACAAACTATTACAATTTAAAATCCAATGTATTTCTTGTATTGTATTCATTGATTACTCCTTTCTATGATCAGTTGTTTACATGATAGTGATATTTCTAGGTTTTACAATGTGATATCAATACAGTGTTAGTAATCACTCCTTGTACTACGAACTTCAAAGTCTGATGAATGTATGTCTTGTATTCAGTGTTATTGCTCTTACAGTTGATATATCATGCTTTTATGTGGTTGAGTACATATACAATGAAATGAAGCCACCTTCTATATAGCTAGAGGAAAAAGGTGCCCCATACTGCCACTCAGTGGCATTCCTCGGGAATAACGCCGAAAGTCATTTTTTCAAACAAACTATTACAATTTACAATCCAATCTATTTCTTGTATTGTATTCATCGATTACTCTTTTCTATGATCTGTTGGTTACATGACAATAATATTTCTACGTTTTACAAAGAGATATCAATACAGTGTCAGTTATCACTCCTTGTACAACCAACTTCAAAATCTGATGAATGTATGTCTTGCATTCAATGTTAATGCTCTTACAGTTGATATATCATGCTTTTATATGGTTGAGTTCATATACAATGAAATGAATCCACCTTCTATAAAGCTAGAGGAAAGAGGTGCCCCAGAATGCCACTCAGTCGGATTCCTCGGGAGTAACGCCAAAATGCATTTTTTGTAACAAAGTATTAGAATATACAATTCAATGTATTTCTTGTATTGTATTCTTCGATTACTCTTTTCTATGATCTGTTGGTTACATGACAGTGATATTTCTAGGTTTTACAAAGAGATATCAATACAGTGTCAGTTATCACTCCTTATACAACCAACTTAAAATCTGATAAATGTATGTCTTGCATTCAATGTTATTGCTCTTACAGTTGATATATCATGCTTTTATATGGTTGAGTACATATAGAATGAAATGAAGCCACCTTTTATATAGCTAGAGGAAAATGGTGCCCCGTACTGGCACTCAGTGGAATTCCTCGGGAGAATCGCCGAAAGTCATTTTTTATAACAAACTTTTAGAATTTACAATCAAATGGATTTCTTGTATAGTATTCTCTCCTCTTCTGTGATCTCTTGGTTAGATGATAGTGATATTTCTAGGTTTGACAAAGTGATATCAATACAGTGTCAGTTATCACTTGTACAACCAAACTCAATATCTGATGAATGTATGTCTTGCATTCAATGTTATTGCTCTTTCAGTTGATATATCATGCTTTCATATGGTTGAGTAGATATACAATGAAATGAAGCCAACTTCTATGCACCTAGAGTAAAAAGGTGCCCCATAATGCCGCTCAGTGGGATTCTTCGGGAGTAATGCAGAAATTTTATATGGTTGAGTACATATACAATGAAATGAAGCCCCCTTCTCCATAACTAGAGGAAAAAGGTGCTCCATACTGCCACTCAGTTGCATTCCTCGGGAGTAACGCCGAAAGTGATTTTTTGTAACAAACTATTACAATTTACAATCCAATCTATTTCTTGTATTGTATTCATTAATTACTCTTTTCCATGATGTGTTGGTTAGATGACAGTGATATTTCGAGGTTTTACAAAGAGATATCAATACAGTGTCAGTTATCACTCCTTGTACAACAAACTTCAAATTCTGATGTATATATGTGTTGCATTCAATGTTATTGCTCCTACAGTTGATATATCATGCTTTTATATGGTTGAGTACATATACAATGAAATGAAGCCACCTTCTATACAGCTAGAGGAAAACAGTGCCCCATACTGCCACTCAGTGGCATTCCTCGGGAGTAACGCCGAAAGTCATTTTTTGTAACAAACTATTACAATTTACAATCCAATCTATTTCTTGTATTGTATTCATTGATTTCTCTTTTCTATGATCAGTTGGTTACATGACAGTGATATTGCTAGGTTTTACAAAGAGATATCAGTACAGTGTCACTTATCACTCCTTGTACTACCAACTTCAAAATCTGACGAATGTCTGTCTTGCATTCAATGTTATTGCTCTTACAGTTAATATATCATGCTTTTATATGGTTGAGTACATATACAATGAAATGAAGCCACCTTCTATATAGCTAGAGGAAAAAGGTGCCCCATACTGCCACTCAGTGGCATTCCTCGAGAGTAACGCGAAAGTCATTTTTTGAAACAAACTATTACAATTTACTATCCAATCTATTTCTTGTATTGTATTCATCGATTACTCTTTTCTATGATCTGTTGGTTACATGACAATAATATTTCTACGATTTACAAAGAGATATCAATACAGTGTCAGTTATCACTCCTTGTACAACCAACTTCAAAATCTGACGAATGTATGTCTTGCATTCAATGTTATTGCTCGTACAGTTGATATATCATGCTTTTATATGGTTGAGTACATATACAATGAAATGAAGCCACCTTCTCCATAACTAGAGGAAAAAGGTGCCCCATACTGCCACTCAGTGGCATTCCTCGGGAGTAACGCCGAAAGTCATTTTTTGTAACAAACTATTACAATTTACAATCCAATCTATTTCTTGTATTGTATTCATTAATTACTCTTTTCCATGATGTGTTGGTTAGATGACAGTGATATTTCGAGGTTTTACAAAGAGATATCAATATAGTGTCAGTTATCACTCCTTGTACAACAAACTTCAAATTCTGATGTATATATGTATTGCATTCAATGTTATTGCTCCTACAGTTGATATATCATGCTTTTATATGGTTGAGTACATATACAATGATATGAAGCCAACTTCTATACAGGTAGAGTAAGAAGGTGCCCAATAATGCCGCTCAGTGGGATTCCTCAGGAGTAACGCTGAAAGTCATTATTTGTAACAAACGATTACAATTTAGAATCAAATGGATTACTTGTATAGTATTCATTGATTTCTTTTTTCTATGATCTGTTGGTTAGATGACAATGAAATTTCTAGGTTTGACAAAGTGATATCAATACAGTGTCAGTTATCACTCCTTGTACAACCAAATTCAAAATCTGATGAATGTCTGCCTTGCATTCAATGTTATTGCTCTTTCAGTTGATATATCATGCTTTCATATGGTTGAGTACATATACAATGAAATGAAGCCACCTTCTATACAGGTAGAGGAAAAAGGTTCCCCATAATGCCGCTCAGTCGGATTCCTCGGGAGTAATGCCAAAAGTCATTTTTTGTAACAAAATTTTAGAATTTACAATCAAATGGATTTCTTGTATAGTATTCTCTCCTCTTCTGTGATCTCTTGGTTAGATGACAGTGATATTTCTAGGTTTGACAAAGTGATATCAATACAGTGTCAGTTATCACTCCTTGTACAACCAAATTCAAAATCTGATGAATGTCTGTCTTGCATTCAATGTTATTGCTCTTTCAGTTGATAT
This sequence comes from Lepidodactylus listeri, assembly GCA_029233225.1. Classification (NCBI taxonomy): domain Eukaryota; kingdom Metazoa; phylum Chordata; class Lepidosauria; order Squamata; family Gekkonidae; genus Lepidodactylus; species Lepidodactylus listeri. The sequence goes on along the minus strand of JARCFY010000005.1, from coordinate 139,063,997 downwards.
ATCATGCTTTTATATGGTTGAGTACATATATAATGAAATGAAGCCACCTTCTATACAGGTAGAGGAAAAAGGTTCCCTATAATGCCGCTCAGTGGGATTCCTTGGGAGTAACGCCGAAAGTCATTTTTTGTAACAAACTATTACAATTTAAATCCAAATGGATTTCTTGTATACTATTCACTCATTACTCTTCTGTGATCTCTTGGTTAGATGACAGTGATATTTATAGGTATCAGTACTGTGTCAGTTATCACTCCTTGTACAACCAAATACAAAATCTGATGAATGTATGTCCTGCATTCAATGTTATTGCTCTTTCAGTTGACATATCATGCTTTCATATGGTTTAGTACATATACAGTGAAATGAAGCCACCTTCTATACAGGTAGAGGAAAAAGGTTCCCCATAATGCCGCTAAGTCGGATTCCTCGGGAGTAATGCCAAAAGTCATTTTTTGTAACAAACTATTAGAATTTACAATCAAATGGATTTCTTGTATAGTATTCACTCATTACTCTTCTGTGATCTCTTGGTTAGATGACAGTGATATTTCTAGGTTTGACAAAGTGATATCAATACAGTGTCAGTTATCACTCCTTGTACAACCAAATTGAAAATCTGATGAATGTATGTCTTGAATTCAATGTTATTGCTCTTTCAGTTGATATATCATGCTTTTATATGGTTGAGTACATATACAATGAAATGAAGCCAACTTCTATGCAACTGAAGGAAAATGGTGCGCAATAATTCTGCTCAGTGGGATTCCTCGGGAGTAACGCAGAAAGTCATTTGTTGTAACAACCTATTACAATTTATAATCAAATGGATTTCTTGTATAGTATTCATTGATTTCTCTTTTCTGTGATCTTTTGGTTAGATGACAGTGATATTTCTTCATATGACAAAGTGATATCAATACAGTGTCAGTTATCACTCCTTGTACAACCAAATTCAAAATCTGATGAATGTATGTCTTGCATTCAATGTTATTGGTCTTACAGTTGATATATCATGCTTTTATATAGTTTACATATACAAAAACTATTACAATTTACAGTGTCAGTTATCACACCTTGTACAACCAAATTCAAAATCTGATGAATGTATGCCTTGATATTTCTGGGATTTACAAAGAGATATCAATACAGTGTCGGTTATTCGTGTAAAACTAACTTCAAAATCTGATCTATTTATGTTTTGAATTCAATGTTATTGCTCTTACAGTTTAAATATCATGCTTTTATATGGTTGAGTTCATATACAATGAAATGAAGCCACCTTCTATACAGCTAGAAAAAAGAGATGCCCCAGAATGCCGCTCAGTGGGATTCCTCGGGAGTAACGCCGAAAGTCATTTTTTGTAACAAACTATTACAATTTACAATCCAAGCTATTTCTTGTATTGTATTCCTTGATTATTATTTTCTACGATCTGTTGGTTACATGACAGTGATATTTCTAGGTTTTACAAAGAGATATCAATAGAGTGTCAGTTATCACTCCTTGTACTACAATCTACAAAATATGTTGAATGTATGTCGTGCATTCAATGGTATTGCTCTTACAGTTGATATATCATGCTTTTATATGGTTGAGTACATATATAATGAAATGAAGCCACGTTCTATGCACCTAGAGTAAAAAGGTTCCCTATAATGTGTCAGAATCTGACAATTCAGACAATGTATTAGTCAGACTTAGATTTAGCTTCTTGCATGCATGTCTTTCACTATCCTATGTATCTATCATGTATTGGGGTCTATGTAGCCATGATGTATTATGCCTGTCCAGGCCGGGAGGGTGACAACAATGATTTGCGAGAACAAGGAGGCTTCACATCCCTGCCTCCACATTCCAGCTGCACCGGCAGTAACTTCAAGGGAGGATGCCTCTCATCTCTTATCACATGCAAAGAACCTTGGAGCCATTGATTGTTATGTGAACTCGAAACATCTGAGGGGTCTGGTTTGGGAGAGGAAATTTACTGCTTAACACCTCACTTTTTTCCTGTGAGAACCAAACGGTCTGGACACCTTTTAGCCCGCCAATTTTCCCTTAAGGGGATTGGCTATCTATGGGTAATTCAAACTCCTTGGAATGGTATAATAGACCCGCTTGTATAATTTGTCTCATCTCTGACAATAATCCGAGATGCTGTACTAATGTAGGAATAGCGAATAAAGAACTGTGGTTAACCAACCAAGATCTGATCCTTGACTACTTTGAGCAGAACTCTCACAGATTGTCAGAGATCTCTGACTGGGACTCAGCCGTTCCTGACCATGTCAGACGACGACACGGTCCCCCTCAACCCTACCCCCGAAGATGCCCCCGTTACCCCGAAGGACCCGGGGAACGGTGGTGGTGGCGGCGGAGGAGGCACCGAAGTGCCGGTGACTACGAGCCAGGGGGCTCACTACATCCCGCGCCTACCTCCTCATCAGAGCGTGACCCCCAAGTACGCCTGGAGCCATTTCGGTCGTCGGACCGGGGATTCGTGGGTACACGATCGGAAAGGGGCACGGGTTTCGTTCGCTGGAGACCAGCTCGATCGAGGGAGACCGAGCTACCTCGGAGACGACTGCGAGCCGATCTACCGTGGAGAGCCGCATCGCCCGCCGTTCGAAGGAGAGGGGACGGGTCCGTATGGGCCCGATCCGTACCGAGAGGAGCAGATGCCCCACTTGGATCAGATGATGGGAGAGTTGCGACTCCAACTCACCGCAGAACTACGCGAATTGGCCCTCGATCTCCAGCACCAGTTTCGAGACGCTATGAGGGCAGTGCAAGGAGCTCTCCCCGGTCAGGGGATAGGAGTCCAGCAACAGCCAGCGGCGCCCGGAGGGGTCCCGATTCAGCCTCAGGTGCCCGCTCTGCCGGCACAGCCAGTCCAGCCGGTCGTCCCGGCCCCGGTGCCGGGGCCCGTCCCAGCACCCGCCCCGGTCCCGGTCGCGCCAGCCGTCCGCCCAGCCCCCTCCGACCCTCTGACGACTACTTTCGATGGGGACCCGGAGAAGCTACGTTTTTTCATGCTGGAGATAGAGAGGTTCCTGGACAGCTGGGGCCACCTCTATCCCACCGAGAGAGAACGGATTGGTTACATCGGTTCCAAGCTGAAAGACACCGCCAGCGATTGGTACGTGAGCCTGCACGACTCCCCAGGACCTGAATTGCGTTCATTGAACAACTTTATGTGGGCCCTCCGTCATCAGTTCGAAGACCCCCTGGGCGAGGAAAAGGCCCGTAATCAACTGAGGAAGCTGTTCCAGGGGAGATCGACGGTGAGGGATTACACCGATAAGTTCAGGCGCATCGCGGCCAAGATCCACGGCTGGCCGGAGGAGCTATTCATGGAGAAGTACTGGGAGGGCCTTAACCCGGAGATCTACGAGACCGTGCTGCTGGGGGGCCGCCCAGGCACGTTGGCCACCTGGATGAGAGCCGCTACCGACATGGAAGAAAGGTTCGCCTTGATCAAAATGGGAGCCTCGGCTACGGCGGCCAGCAAAGCAGCCCCCAGAGCGAAGCCCCGGTCTAGTGTGCAAGACGTCCGAGATGCCCGATTCCGGCAAGGGCTGTGCATGAAATGTGGGGAGAGTGGCCACTTCGCCTCAGCCTGCCCGAGAGGGGGAGGGAGAGGCCTGAAGACCTCGACGCCGGTGGCGGGGAGCACCCCCAGCCGGGGGAAAACACCGATAAAACCCCGGGTGTTGCAGCTGGAGGGAGCTACTAGTGACCAGGGGGAGCTGGAGCTGATGGAGACGCAGATGTCGGGAAACTCCAACGACCTGCAGTGAGCGGCGCAGAACTGCAGGTCCCCCGCCAAGAAGCTCCATCTCCGGTGAGCATCCCTGGCCCCCTATTATATATGGTAGTGACTGTGGTGACCCCTGGATCAGGTACCCACATGAGGGTCCGCGCATTAATTGACTCTGGGTGTGCGCGGGACTTGATTAGCCCATTGGTAGTGGAGGGGTTAGGACCAAAGGTTACCCCACTGGTGGAACCTCTAAAGTTCACTCAAATGGATGGGTCCGAGATGAAGGAGGAGTGCATAGCAGAGACTGAGAGCCTGATTTTGGGGACGGGGGAACATTGGGAGAAGCGGGCTTTCGTCATCACCCCAAATGCCCAGTTCCCTATGGTGTTGGGAAGTCCCTGGCTCAGTGCGCACGACCCCTATATTAAATGGAGCGAAGGGAAGATTTCTTGGGTAGAAGAACGCTGCCTCACGCATAGATGGGACCTGGAGTGGGGACCCGGACTGCCGATCACCCCTCCCCCGGCCCCCGCGCTCGCCCTCGCCCCCACCATGGTGCCCAAAGAGTATAGAGACTTGTTGGAAGTATTCAGCGAGACCGAGGCGGATGAGCTGCCCCCCCACCGACTGTCGGACTGTGCTATCGAGCTACTCCCAGGAGAGAAACTCCCAAAGGGGAAATTGTACTCCATGAGCCCTGTAGAGCGGGAAGAGCTGCGAAAGTTCCTGGACAAAAATCTAGCGCGCGGTTTCATTCGCCCAGCCAAGTCCCCCTTTGCCGCGCCGGTGCTGTTCAGGAAGAAAAAGGACGGGGGTTTGCGATTATGCACCGACTATAGGGGGCTGAATGCGGTCTCCACTACCAACGCTTACCCCCTCCCTTTAATAAAAGACCTGCTGGCGGAAGCCGCTAAGGGGAAGGTTTTTACCAAGCTGGATTTACGAGATGCCTATTTCAGGGTGCGCATCCGGGAAGGGGATGAACCCAAGACTGCCTTTAATACCCCCCTGGGACAATTCGAATACTTAGTGATGCCGTTCGGCTTAAGTGGCGCGCCCGGGGTCTTTATGAGTTTGATCAACGAAGTGTTGCACAAGCACCTATTTAAGGGCGTGTTATGTTACATAGATGATATCTTGATCTATTCCACTGATAAGAAAGAGCATGTGAAATTAGTCAGGGAAGTCCTCGCCACCTTGCTGCGAAACCAGCTCTATGTTAAGTTATCCAAGTGTGAATTCCACCGTGAGTCAGTGGACTTCCTGGGCTATCGCATTTCTCAGAAGGGGCTGGAGATGGACCCAGCTAAGGTGGAGGCGGTGGTGCAATGGGAGGCTCCGCGAACGAGAAAACAATTGCAGAGCCTGTTAGGATTTTGCAACTTCTACCGAACCTTCATAAAAGACTTTGCTAGGGTTACTCTCCCCTTAACAGACTTACTAAAAACTAAGGGGAGGGGGCCCGAGGCGGGGAAGCCAGGAGAAAAGATTGCTTGGAACGGGGAGTGTCAGAGGGCGTTTGAAACCTTAAAGACTCTTTTCACTTCTGAGCCCATCCTAGCACACCCCGATGAAACCAAAGAATTCATAATCCATGTAGACGCGTCTGATGTAGCCATGGGGGGGGCGATACTGCAAAGTGGGCCGGAAGGGAAATTACATTACGCTGGCTTACATTTCGAAAAAATTTAACGACACGGAGAGGAATTGGTCGGTTTGGGACAAAGAGGCCGCGGCCATTAGGTTGGCGCTCACTACGTGGCGGCATTGGTTGGAGGGCGCGCAAACTCCGTTCGAAATATGGACTGATCATAAAAATCTGGAGGCGCTGCGCACTCAGAGATCCCTCAACGCCAAACAACTGCGATGGGCTGATTTTTTCTCCAAGTTTAACTTTGTGCTTAAGCATTTTCCTGGGAAGGCTAACTCCTTAGCAGACGCACTGTCCAGATTGCCCCAACATGAGAGTGTTAAGGAGGAGGTGTTTGATTCCATGTTCTCCCCCCAGCAATTAGGGGGGGCAGTAGTCACTCGGAGCCAAGCTAAGAAGGCGCAATTGGACGTTGGGAAATGTGATTGGGGGAAGGATTATGCTCCTGAAGAGGTGGAAGAATTAGAGGCTTTGGAGGAATGCTCTAAGAGAGAAGATCAGTGTTGGCTTCATGGAGACAAACTAGTGGTGCCAAGGGTCAAACGTAAGGAGATATTGTTAACCTGCCACTCGTCTAAACTCGCTGGGCACTTTGGCTTCCTAAAAACGCTTAATTTAATCCAGCGTCAATTCTGGTGGCCGCGCATGCGCCGAGACATCTCCGACTTTGTCTCGGCTTGCCAGACTTGTTTAATGTGCAAAAAGCAGGGGGGCAAAGTTCCTGGACTGTTGCACCCACTACCCACCCCCTCTCGGCCCTGGGAGGCTATAGCCATGGACTTTATCACCAATTTACCCCCCTCCAAAGGAAAAACGGTTATTTGGGTGGTGGTAGACACGTTTTCAAAGCAAGCGCATTTCACCCCCTTCAAGCAATTGCCCACCGCTAAAGGGATGGCCAAAGCTTTCTTTAATCACGTGATAAAATTACACGCTTTTCCGAAGAGAGTGGTATCCGACAGGGGCAGCCAGTTCGTTGCCAGCTTCTGGCGGGAGCTCCTGAAAATGATGGACATAGAACCAGCCCTGAGTTCGGGTTACCACCCAGAAACCGATGGCCAATCCGAACGAACTAATCAAATATTGGAGCAGTTTTTAAGATGTTACACCAATTATCACCAAGACAATTGGGTGGAGTTATTGCCATTTGCAGAATATAGCTACAACAACGCAGTGCACTCTTCCACGGGAGTCTCTCCCTTCATGGCGGTAGGAGGGTTTGAAGGGAAACCATTGCCTACCATTGAGAATGTCCCCAATGCTTCCCCATCGGATTTTAAAAGTTGGTGGTCTAGCCTCCAAGACTCCTGGCCATTAATAGGCAAAGCACTGGACCAGGCAAAAGAGGATTATAAAAAATATGCTGACCGAGGACGAGCAGCAGGCTGGGATCTCCAACCCGGGGATTCTGTCTACCTCTCCACCAAGAATATCCATGGGTTGCAGCCCAGCAGAAAACTGGGATGGAAATATGTTGGACCCTATAAAGTGTTACGTAAAATATCGGATGTGTCTTTTGAACTGGAACTGCCTAAATCACTGAGTTCTGTACACCCTGTGTTTCATTTCAGCCTGCTGAAGAAAGATCCTGGGCCGAATGCTTGGCATCCAGCTCCTCCAGTTCCTCCTCCACTGATGAAGGAGGGGGCCCCTCACTTCGAGATAACTGAAATCCTTGATTCCAAGATGCGGAGAGGCCGATTATATTACTTAGTTAGATGGCTGGATTTCGGCCCGGAACACAACGAGTGGATTCGCTCAGAACATGTCCATGCTCCCAAATTGACAAAATTGTTTCATAAAATGTTTCCTGATAAAGCTAGGTGAAGTGAATTATGAGGAGGGCAGGGTGTCAGAATCTGACAATTCAGACAATGTATTAGTCAGACTTAGATTTAGCTTCTTGCATGCATGTCTTTCACTATCCTATGTATCTATCATGTATTGGGGTCTATGTAGCCATGATGTATTATGCCTGTCCAGGCCGGGAGGGTGACAACAATGATTTGCGAGAACAAGGAGGCTTCACATCCCTGCCTCCACATTCCAGCTGCACCGGCAGTAACTTCAAGGGAGGATGCCTCTCATCTCTTATCACATGCAAAGAACCTTGGAGCCATTGATTGTTATGTGAACTCGAAACATCTGAGGGGTCTGGTTTGGGAGAGGAAATTTACTGCTTAACACCTCACTTTTTTCCTGTGAGAACCAAACGGTCCGGACACCTTTTAGCCCACCAATTTTCCCTTAAGGGGATTGGCTATCTATGGGTAATTCAAACTCCTTGGAATGGTATAATACACCCGCTTGTATAATTTGTCTCATCTCTGACAATAATCCGAGATGCTGTACTAATGTAGGAATAGGGATTAAAGAACTGTGGTTAACCAACCAAGATCTGATCCTTGACTACTTTGAGCAGAACTCTCACATAATGCCGCTCAGTGAGATTCCTCGGCAGTAACGCCGAAAGTAATTTTTTGTAACAAACGATTACAATTTATATTCAAATGTATTTCTTGTATAGTATTCATTGATTTCTCTTTTATATGATCTGTTGTTTAGATGACAGTGATATTTCTAGGTTTCACAAAGTGATATGAATATCGTGTCAGTTATCACTCCTTGTACAACCAACTTCAAAATCTGATGAATGTATGTCTTGCATTCAATGTTATTGGTCTTACAGTTGATATATATTGCTTTTATATAGTTGAGTACATATACAATGAAATGAAGCCAACTTCTATACAGGTAGAGGAAGAAGGTGCCCAATAATGCCGCTCAGTGGGATTCCTCGGGAGTAACGCCGAAAGTCATTATTTGTAACAAACGATTACAATTTAGAATCAAATGGATTACTTGTATAGTATTCATTGATTTCTTTTTTCTATGATCTGTTGGTTAGATGACAATGAAATTTCTAGGTTTGACAAAGTGATATCAATACAGTGTCAGTTATCACTCCTTGTACAACCAAATTCAAAATCTGATGAATGTCTGCCTTGCATTCAATGTTATTGCTCTTTCAGTTGATATATCATGCTTTCATATGGTTGAGTACATATACAATGAAATGAAGCCACCTTTTATACAGGTAGAGGAAAAAGGTTCCCCATAATGCCGCTCAGTCGGATTCCTCGGGAGTAATGCCAAAAGTCATTTTTTGTAACAAAATTTTAGAATTTACAATCAAATGGATTTCTTGTGTAGTATTCTCTCCTCTTCTGTGATCTCTTGGTTAGATGACAGTGATATTTCTAGGTTTGACAAAGTGATATCAATACAGTGTCAGTTATCACTCCTTGTACAACCAAATTCAAAATCTGATGAATGTCTGTCTTGCATTCAATGTTATTGCTCTTTCAGTTGATATATCATGCTTTTATATGGTTGAGTACATATATAATGAAATGAAGCCACCTTCTATACAGGTAGAGGAAAAAGGTTCCCTATAATGCCGCTCAGTGGGATTCCTTGGGAGTAACGCCGAAAGTCATTTTTTGTAACAAACTATTACAATTTAAATCCAAATGGATTTCTTGTATACTATTCACTCATTACTCTTCTGTGATCTCTTGGTTAGATGACAGTGATATTTATAGGTATCAGTACTGTGTCAGTTATCACTCCTTGTACAACCAAATACAAAATCTGATGAATGTATGTCCTGCATTCAATGTTATTGCTCTTTCAGTTGACATATCATGCTTTCATATGGTTTAGTACATATACAGTGAAATGAAGCCACCTTCTATACAGGTAGAGGAAAAAGGTACCCCATAATGCCGCTAAGTCGGATTCCTCGGGAGTAACGCCAAAAGTCATTTTTTGTAACAAACTATTAGAATTTACAATCAAATGGATTTCTTGTATAGTATTCACTCATTACTCTTCTGTGATCTCTTGGTTAGATGACAGTGATATTTCTAGGTTTGACAAAGTGATATCAATACAGTGTCAGTTATCACTCCTTGTACAACCAAATTGAAAATCTGATGAATGTATGTCTTGAATTCAATGTTATTGCTCTTTCAGTTGATATATCATGCTTTTATATGGTTGAGTACATATACAATGAAATGAAGCCAACTTCTATGCAACTGAAGGAAAATGGTGCCCAATAATTCTGCTCAGTGGGATTCCTCGGGAGTAACGCAGAAAGTCATTTGTTGTAACAACCTATTACAATTTATAATCAAATGGATTTCTTGTATAGTATTCATTGATTTCTCTTTTCTGTGATCTTTTGGTTAGATGACAGTGATATTTCTTCATATGACAAAGTGATATCAATACAGTGTCAGTTATCACTCCTTGTACAACCAAATTCAAAATCTGATGAATGTATGTCTTGCATTCAATGTTATTGGTCTTACAGTTGATATATCATGCTTTTATATAGTTTACATATACAAAAACTATTACAATTTACAGTGTCAGTTATCACACCTTGTACAACCAAATTCAAAATCAGATGAATGTATGCCTTGATATTTCTGGGATTTACAAAGAGATATCAATACAGTGTCGGTTATTCGTGTAAAACTAACTTCAAAATCTGATCTATATATGTTTTGAATTCAATGTTATTGCTCTTACAGTTGAAATATCATGCTTTTATATGGTTGAGTTCATATACAATGAAATGAAGCCACCTTCTATACAGCTAGAAAAAAGAGATGCCCCAGAATGCCGCTCAGGGGGGTTTTCCTCGGGAGTAACGCCGAAAGTCATTTTTTGTAACAAACTATTACAATTTACAATCCAAGCTATTTCTTGTATTGTATTTCTTGATTACTATTTTCTATGATCTGTTGGTTACATGACAGTGATATTTCTAGGTTTTACAAAGAGATATCAATAGAGTGTCAGTTATCACTCCTTGTACTACAATCTACAAAAAATGTTGAATGTATGTCGTGCATTCAATGGTATTGCTCTTACAGTTGATATATCATGCTTTTATATGGTTGAGTACATATATAATGAAATGAAGCCACGTTCTATGCACCTAGAGTAAAAAGGTTCCCTATAATGCCGCTCAGTGAGATTCCTCGGCAGTAACGCCGAAAGTAATTTTTTGTAACAAATGATTACAATTTATATTCAAATGTATTTCTTGTATAGTATTCATTGATTTCTCTTTTATATGATCTGTTGTTTAGATGACAGTGATATTTCTAGGTTTCACAAAGTGATATGAATATCGTGTCAGTTATCACTCCTTGTACAACCAACTTCAAAATCTGATGAATGTATGTCTTGCATTCAATGTTATTGGTCTTACAGTTGATATATATTGCTTTTATATAGTTGAGTACATATACAATGAAATGAAGTCAACTTCTATACAGGTAGAGGAAGAAGGTGCCCAATAATGCCGCTCAGTGGGATTCCTCGGGAGTAACGCCGAAAGTCATTATTTGTAACAAACGATTACAATTTAGAATCAAATGGATTACTTGTATAGTATTCATTGATTTCTTTTTTCTATGATCTGTTGGTTAGATGACAATGAAATTTCTAGGTTTGACAAAGTGATATCAATACAGTGTCAGTTATCACTCCTTGTACAACCAAATTCAAAATCTGATGAATGTCTGCCTTGCATTCAATGTTATTGCTCTTTCAGTTGATATATCATGCTTTCATATAGTTGAGTACATATACAATGAAATGAAGCCACCTTTTATACAGGTAGAGGAAAAAGGTTCCCCATAATGCCGCTCAGTCGGATTCCTCGGGAGTAATGCCAAAAGTCATTTTTTGTAACAAAATTTTAGAATTTACAATCAAATGGATTTCTTGTATAGTATTCTCTCCTCTTCTGTGATCTCTTGGTTAGATGACAGTGATATTTCTAGGTTTGACAAAGTGATATCAATACAGTGTCAGTTATCACTCCTTGTACAACCAAATTCAAAATCTGATGAATGTCTGTCTTGCATTCAATGTTATTGCTCTTTCAGTTGATATATCATGCTTTTATATGGTTGAGTACATATATAATGAAATGAAGCCACCTTCTATACAGGTAGAGGAAAAAGGTTCCCTATAATGCCGCTCAGTGGGATTCCTTGGGAGTAACGCCGAAAGTCATTTTTTGTAACAAACTATTACAATTTAAATCCAAATGGATTTCTTGTATACTATTCACTCATTACTCTTCTGTGATCTCTTGGTTAGATGACAGTGATATTTATAGGTATCAGTACTGTGTCAGTTATCACTCCTTGTACAACCAAATACAAAATCTGATGAATGTATGTCCTGCATTCAATGTTATTGCTCTTTCAGTTGACATATCATGCTTTCATATGGTTTAGTACATATACAGTGAAATGAAGCCACCTTCTATACAGGTAGAGGAAAAAGGTTCCCCATAATGCCGCTAAGTCGGATTCCTCAGGAGTAACGCCAAAAGTCATTTTTTGTAACAAACTATTAGAATTTACAATCAAATGGATTTCTTGTATAGTATTCACTCATTACTCTTCTGTGATCTCTTGGTTAGATGACAGTGATATTTCTAGGTTTGACAAAGTGATATCAATACAGTGTCAGTTATCACTCCTTGTACAACCAAATTGAAAATCTGATGAATGTATGTCTTGAATTCAATGTTATTGCTCTTTCAATTGATATATCATGCTTTTATATGGTTGAGTACATATATAATGAAATGAAGCCAACTTCTATACAGGTAGAGGAAAAAGGTTCCCTATAATGCCGCTCAGTGGGATTCCTCGGGAGTAACGCTGAAAGTCATTTTTTGTAACAAACTATTACAATTTAAGACCAAATGGATTTCTTGTATACTATTCACTCATTACTCTTCTGTGATCTCTTGGTTAGATGACAGTGATATTTATAGGTATCAGTACTGTGTCAGTTATCACTCCTTGTACAACCAAATTCAAAATCTGATGATTGTATGTCCTGCATTCAATTTTATTGGTCTTACAGTTGATATATCATGCATTAATATGGTTGAGTACATATACAATTCAGTGACGCCAACCTCTATACCGCTAGAAGAAAAAGGTGCCCCATAATGCCGCTCATTGGGATTCCTCGGGAGTAACGCAGAAAGTCATTTTTTGTAACAACCTATTAGAATTTGTAATCAAATGGATTTCTTGTATAGTATTCATTGATCTCTCTTTTCTATGATCTGTTGGTTAGATGACAGTGATATTTCTAGGTTTGACAAAGTGATATCAATACACTGTGAGATATAACTCTTGTCCAACCAACTTCAAAATCTGATGAATGTCTGCCATGCATTCAATGTTATTGCTCTTACAGTTGATATATCATTCTTTCATATGGTTGAGTACATATACAATGAAATGAAGCCACCTTCTATACAGGTAGAGGAAAAAGGTGCCGCATAATGCCGCTCAGTGGGATTCTTCGGGCATAATGCCAAAAGTCATTTTTTTTTAACAAACTATTAGAATTTACAATCAAATGGATTTCTTGTCTAGTATTCACTCATTACTCTTCTGTGATCTCTTGGTTAGATGACAGTGATATTTCTAGGTTTGAAAAAGTGATATCAATACAGTGTCAGTTATCACTCCTTGTACAACCAAATTCAAAATCTGATGAATGTCTGTCTTGCATTCAATGTTATTGGACTTACAGTTGATATATCATGCTTTTATTTAGTTGAGTACATATACAATGAAATGAAGCCAACTTCTATACAGCTAGACGAAAAAGGTGCCCCATAATGCTGCATAGTGGGATTCCTCGGGAGTAACGCCAAAAGGAATTTTTTTTAACAACCTGTTACAGTTTACAATCTAATGGATTTCTTGCATAGTATTCCATGATTTCTCTTTTCTATGATCTGTTGGTAAGATGACAGTGATATTTCTAGATATGACAAAGTGATATCAATACAGTGTCAGTTATCACTCCTTGTACAACCAAATTCAAAATCTGATGAATGTCTGCCTTGCATTCAATGTTATTGCTCTTACAGTTGATATATCATGCTTTTACATGGTTGAGTACATATACAATGAAATGAAGCCACGTTCGATGCAGCTAGAGTAAAAAAGGTGCCCCATAATGCCGCTCAGTGGGATTCCTCGGGAGTAACGCCGAAAGTCATTTTTTTAACAAACGATTACAATTTATAATCAAATGGATTTCTTGTATAGTATTCACTCTTTACTCTTCTGTGATCTCTTTGTTTGATGACAGTGATATTTCTAGGTTGACAAAGTGATATCAATACAGTGTCAGTTATCACTCCTTGTACAACCAAATTCAAAATCTGATGAATGTATGTCTTGCATTCAATGTTATTCGTCTTACAGTTAATATATCATGCTTTTATATGGTTGAGTACATATACAATGAAATGAAGCCAACTTCTATGCAACTGGAGGAAAATGGTGCGCAATAATTCTGCTCAGTGGGATTCCTCGGGAGTAACGCAGAAAGTCATTTGTTGTAACAACCTATTACAATTTATAATCAAATGGATTTCTTGTATAGTATTCATTGATTTCTCTTTTCTATGATCTTTTGGTTAGATGACAGTGATATTTCTTCATATGACAAAGTGATATCAATACAGTGACAGTTATCACTCCTTGTACAACCAAATTCAAAATCTGATGAATGTATGTCTTGCATTCAATGTTATTGGTCTTACAGTTGATATATCATGCTTTTATATAGTTTACATATACAAAAACTATTACAATTTACAGTGTCAGTTATCACACCTTGTACAACCAAATTCAAAATCTAATGAATGTATGCCTTGATATTTCTGGGATTTACAAAGAGATATCAATACAGTGTCGGTTATTCGTGTAAAACTAACTTCAAAATCTGATCTATATATGTTTTGAATTCAATGTTATTGCTCTCACAGTTGAAATATCATGCTTTTATATGGTTGAGTTCATATACAATGAAATGAAGCCACCTTCTATACAGCTAGAAAAAAGAGATGCCCCAGAATGCCGCTCAGTGGGATTCCTCGGGAGTAACGCCGAACGTCATTTTTTGTAACAAACTATTACAATTTACAATCCAAGCTATTTCTTGTATTGTATTCCTTGATTACTATTTTCTATGATCTGTTGGTTACATGACAGTGATATTTCTAGGTTTTACAAAGAGATATCAATAGAGTGTCAGTTATCACTCCTTGTACTACAATCTACAAAATATGTTGAATGTATGTCGTGCATTCAACGTTATTGCTCTTACAGTTGATATATCATGCTTTTATATGGTTGAGTACATATATAATGAAATGAAGCCAACTTCTATGCACCTAGAGTAAAAAGGTGCCCCATAATGCCGCTCAGTGTGATTCTTGGGAGTAACGCAGAAAGTCATTTGTTGTAACAACCTATTAGAATTTATAATCAAATGGATTTCTTGTATAGTATTCATTGATTTCTCTTTTCTACGATCTTTTGGTTAGATGAGAGTGATATTTCTTCATATTACAAAGTGATATCAATACAGTGTCAGTTACCAGTTATCAGTGTCAGTTATAGTTTACATATACAATGAAATGAAGCCAACTTCTATACAGGTAGAGGAAAAAGGTTCCCCATAATGCCGCTCAGTGGGATTCTTCAGGTGTAACGCTGAAAGTCATTTTTTGTAACAAACTATTATAATTTACAATCAAATGTATTTCTTGTATTCTTTTCACTTATTACTCTTCTGTGATCTCTTGGTTAGATGACAGTTATATTTCTAGGTTTGACAAAGTGGTATCAGTACTGTATCAGTTATCACTCCTTGTACAACCAAATTCAAAATCTGATGAATGTGTCTTGCATTCAATGTTATTGCTCTTACAGTTGATATATCATGCTTTCATATAGTTGAGTACATATACAATGAAATGAAGCCACTTTCTTTACAGCTAGAGGAAAAAGGTGCCCCATAATGCCGCTCAGTGGGATTCCTCGGGAGTAACGCCGAAAGTCATTTTTGTAACAAACTATTACAATTTACAATCCAATGTATTTCTTGTATTGTAATCGTTGATTACTCTTTTCCATGATCAGTTGTTTACATGACAGTGATATTTCTAGGTTTGACAAAGTGATATCAATACAGTGTCAGTCATCACTCCTTGTACAACCAGATTCAAAATCTGATCAATGTATTTCTGGCATTCAATGTTATTGCTCTTACAGTTGATATATCATGCAAAAAGGTGCCCCATAATGCTGCTCAGTGGGATTCCTCGGGAGTAACGCCGAAAGTCATTTTTTGTAACAAACTATTACAATTATAATCAAATGGATTTCTTGTATAGTATTCATTGATTTCTCTTTTCTAAGATCTTTTGGTTAGATGACAGTGATATTTCTAGGTTTGACAGAGTTATATTAATACAGTGTCAGTTATCACTCCTTGTACAACCAAATTCAAAATCTGATGAATGTATGTCTTGCATTCAATGTTATTGGACTTACAGTTGATATATCATGCTTTTATATGGTTGAGTACATACACAATGAAATGAAGGCCTATACAGGTAGCGGAAAAAGGTTCCCCATAATGCCGCTCAGTGGGATTCTGTGAGACTTCTGCACTAAGAGCAATAGATCAGACTTTTGGGTTTAATCAAAGCTCTTTTTTTCTAATACTGGAACAGGTACTCAATGTTTGTTTGAGATACATGAAAGAAGATAACATGGGTTAATATACCTTCAGGCATAGGTGCTTGAACATAACCAACCAATCAGAATACATACAGAAAGGCAGGAAAGAACTGGCAATCATTTGTTCCCACCAAAGGTGGGAAAGTTATAAAAATTCCCCTCTTGCCCTGAGTGGCCCAGATGTGCGAACTCTTAGGCAAAACATTTGGCCAATGACAATAAAATAGCCTCTAAGGTTGAAACAACTTTGATAAAATGCTTCGAGCCTGGCAGCGTGAAGGAGAAATAGCCTCTTTGAAGTGGAGGTCTGGTTTCCTTGATTGTGGATGCATGTGAAGTAGACGTGAGAGCTCTTTGAAATGCATTCTTGCTCCTCATGCAAGTGTGAACTCTGAATGAAGTCTCCCGCTGTCGGCTGGAGCCCCTCATGGCAATAGAGAGCGCTTTTACCTTAGACAGAGAACAAGCCCCAAAGGTCAAACTTATGATAATAAAGTCCATAACAGCATATAAAATGCCTTGCTGGCTTACAAAGGAAAAGAAACAGAATATAACCTCAGAACAAGCACTCTACTGTCAGATTCTGACCCAGATTCTGACAGATTCCTCGGGAGTAACGCCGACAGTCATTTTTTGTAACAAACTATTACAATTTACAATCAAGTGTATTTCTTGCATAGTATTCACTCATTACTCATTTCTATGATCTGTTGGCTAGATGACAAAGTTATATCAAAGTTATATCAATACAGAGTCAGTTATCACTCCTTGTACAACCAAATGCAAGATCTGATGAATGTATGTCTTGCATTCAATGTTATTGCTCTTACAGTTGATATATCATGCTTTTATATGGTTGAGTACATATATAATGAAATGAAGCCAACTTCAATACAGCGAGAGGAAAAAGGTGCCCCATAATGCCGCTCAGTGGGATTCCTCGGGAGTAACGCCAAACGTCATTTTTTGTAACAAACGATTACAATTTATAATCAAATGGATTTCTTGTATAGTATTCATTCATTACTCTTCTGTGATCTCTTGGTTAGATGACAGTATTATTTCTAGGTTTTACAAAGTGATATCAATACAGTGTCAGTTATCACTCGTAAAATCAAATTCAAAATCTGATGAATGTATGTCTTGCATTCAATGTTATTGCTCTTACGGTTGATATATCATTCTTTTCTATGGTTGACTACATATACAATGAAATGAAGCCACCTTCTATACAGCTAGAGGAAAAAGGTTCCGCATAATGCCGCTCAGTGGGATTCCTCGGGAGTAACGCCAAAAGTCATTTTTTGTAACAAACTATTACAATTTACAGTCAAATGTATTTCTTGTATAGTATTCACTCATTACTCTTCTGTGATCTCTAGGTTAGATGACAGTGATATTTCTAGGTTTTACAAAGTGATATCAATACAGTGTCAGTTATCACTCCTTGTACAACCAAATTCAAAATCATATGAATGTATGTCTTGCATTCAATGTCCTTGCTCTTAATGCTGATATATCATGCTTTTATATGGTTGAGTACATATACAATGAAATGAAGCCACCTTCTATACAGCTTGAGAAAAAAGGTTCTGCATAATGCCGCTCAGTGGGATTCCTTGGGAGTAACGCCAAAAGTCATTTTTTGTAACAAACTATTACAATTTACAATCAAATGTTTTTCTTGTATAGAATTCACTCATTACTCTTCTGTAATCTCTTGTTTACCGCTCTTACAGGAGATATATCATGCTTTTAAATGGTTGAGTACATATACAATGAAATGAAGCCACGTTCTGTACAGTTAGAGTATCGATTTCTTTTTACTGGGAGGATGCTAAGGTTCCTAGCATGTAGTTTGGTTTACCAAATTGTGGGACTTACATGTGATGGATAGATTCACTAAGAAAATTGCTAACTGCTCAAGAACCCCTAATACAACCCTTTTACATGCAAAAGGTGCCCCATAATGCCGCTCAGTGGGATTCCTCGGGAGTAACGTTGAAAGTCATTTTTTGTAACAAACTATTACAATTTTCAATCAAACGTATTTCTTATATAGTATTCATTGAATACTCTTTTCTGTGATCTGTTGGTTTGATGAGAGTGATATTTCAAGGTATTACAAGGTGATATCAATGCATTGTCAGCTATCACTCCTTGTACAACCAAATTCAAAATCTCATAAATGTATGTCTTGCATTCAATGTTATTGCTCTTACAGTTGATATATCATGCTTTTATATGGTTGAGTACATAAACAATGAAATGAAGCCACATTGTATACAGCTGGAGTATCGATTTCTTTTTAGTAGGAGGATGCTAAGGTACCTAGCATTTACTTTGGTTTACCAAATTGTGGGGCTTAGATTCACTAAGGAAATTGCGAACTCCTCAAGAATCCATAATTCAACGTTTTTTGATGCAAAAGGTGCCCCATAATGCCGCTCTGTGGAATTCCTCAGGAGTAACACCGAGGAATAGACAATAGATTAGAATTTACAATCAAATAGATTAGATTAGAATTTACAATAGATTAGAATTTACAATCAAATTTATTTCTTGTATTGTGTGCATTGATTACTCTTTTCTATGATCTGTTGGTTAGATGACGGGGATATTTTTACGTTTTACAAAGTGATATCAATACAGTGTCAGTTATCACTCCTTGTAAAACCAAATTCAAAATCTGATGAATGTATGTCTTGCATTCTATGTTATTTCTCTTATACTTGATTTATCATGCCTTTATATAGCGTCGTTCCAATAAAAAGAAATCTAGCTGTATAGAAGATGGCTTCATTTCATTGTATATGTATTGAACATTATAATCCTAACCTAACAATTAACATTATAAACATTATAAACCTAACGGAACCTAGTCCTAGCCCTAGCCCTAACCCTAACCCTAGCCCAAGCCCAAGCCCTAGCAATAACTCTATCCCTAACCCTTACCCTAACCCTAACCCTAACCGTACCTTTAGCTATAACACTAACCCTACCCAAAACCTAACCCTAAACCTAGCCCTAGCCCTAACCCAAACCCTGGCCCTAGCCCTAACCTAGCCGTAGCCCTAGCACTAGTTCTAACACTAACCCTAACACAAACCTTATCACTAGCCCAAGCCCCAGACCTAATCTTAGCCCTAGCCCTAACACTAACACTATCCCTAACAGTAACTGTAATCCTTACACTTACCCTAACCCTAGCCCTAACCCTACACATACCCCTTGCCCAAGCCGTAGCCCTAACCCTAACTGAACTCTAACCCTAAACCTAGCCCTACCCGAACCGTAACCCTGGCCTTAGCCCTAACCCTAATCTAAGCCATAAACGTAGTCCTAACTCTAACCCTAAACCTAGCCCTACCCGAACCCTAAGCCTAACCCAAGCCCTAACCCTAATCATAAGTAATAGATACTCTGGCTGCATAGAGCATGGCTTTATTTCATTGTATATCTTACTCAAAAATATGAAAGCATGAGATACCAACTGTAAGAGAAATAACATCAAATGCAATACATACAATAGTCAGAAATTGATTTTGGGTGAACAATAAGTGATAGCCCTAGCCCTAACCCTAACCCTAGCCCTCAACCTAACACTAACCCTAACCCTAACCCTAGCCCTACCCTAGACCTAGCCTTAGCCTTAGCCCTAAGCCTATCCCTATCCCTATCCCTAACCCTAAAACTACCCCAAGCCCTAACCGTAAGCGTAACCCTAACCCCAACGTTAACCCCAATCCTAGCCCTAACCCTAACTCTTACCCTTCCCCTAACCAAAACTCTAACCCTAGATAACCCTAGCACTACCCATACCCATAACCCTTACCCTAACCCTAACTCTAGCCCTAACACTTACCTTTACCCTAGCCCTAACTTTAGCCCTAACACAAACCCTAACCCTATCCCTATCCCTAACCCTAACCCTATCCCTATCCCTAACCCTAACCCTATCCCTAACCATAACCCTAATCCTAACCCCAACTCTGACCCTAGCCCTAACCCTAACTTTAACCCTAAGACTAGCATAAGCCTAACCATAAAACGAACCCTAAAACTAGTGCTAGCCTATCCCTAATTATACCTGTAGCCCTAATTATACCTGTAGCCCTAGCATTAGCCCTAGCTCTAACACAAACCCTAACAAAACCCCTAACCCTACCCTTGCCCTAGCCACAGCCCTATCCCTAGCCACAGCCCTATCCCTAACCCCAACCCTATCCCTTACCCTTGCCCTAACCCTAACCCTAGATGTAACCCTAACCCTAACTCTAGCCCTAATGCTTACCTTTACCCTAGCCCTAACCCTAACCCCAGCCTGAGCCCTATCCCTAACCCTAGCCCAAACTTTAGCCCTAACCCTAACCCTTACACTACCCCTAAATTTAGCCCTAACACAAACCCTAAGCAAAAACCTAACCCTAACCCAAGCCCTAGCCCTAGTCATAATCCCAGCCCAAACCCTAACCCTAACTCTAGCCCTAATCTGAACCCTTACCCTAACCCTAGAAAACCCTAACCCTAATGGTAAACTTAACCCTAACCGTAACCCTAATTCTAGCCCTAGACAAAACCCGAACCCTAACCATAACCCTAAAAAGAACCCTAAAACTAGTGCTAGCCTATCCCTAACCCTAACCCTAATTATAGCCTTAGCCCTAGCCTTAGCCCTAGCTCTAACACTAACCCTAACTGTAACCAAAACCCTAACCCTAGCCCTAGCCACAGCCCTAGCCCTAGCCCTAGCCCTACCCGTAACCCTAACCCAAACTTTAACCCAAACCCTAACCCTAGCTGTAGCCTTAACCAAACCCCTAAAACTAGCCCTCACCCTAACCCAGCACTAGACATTCTCCTAAACCGAGCCCAAACCCTAACCCTACCCATAGCCCTAACCCTTACCCAAAAACTAACCCTAACCCTAACACAAACCCTAACCCTAACCCTAGCCATAAACTTAGTCCTAGCCCTAACCGTAAACCTAGCCCTAACCCTAGCCCTAACATAAACCCTAACCCTAACCCCAGCCGTAACCCAAACCCAGCATTAGACGTAGCCCTAACCCTAGCTAAAACCCTAGCTAAAACCCTAACCCTAGCTAAAGCCCTAACCCGACCACTAACCCTAACAGTAATCCTAATCTTAACTCATGCCCTAACCCTAATCTTAACCCTACACATACCACTTTCCCAAGCCCTAACCTGAAACCCTAACCCTAGCCCTAACCCTAAACCATAACACTAACCCAAAACTTAACCCTACCCTAGCGCTAACTGTAACCCTAGCCCTTACCCTAGCCCTAATCCTAATCCTAGCCATAAACCTAGTCCTAGCCCTAACCCTTACCCTAGCTCTAACCCTAAACTTAGACCTAGCCCTAACCATAGCCCTAACCCTAACTTTAGCCCTAACCCTAACTTTAACCCTAACTCTAGCCCTTGCCCTGACCCTAACCCTAGCCCTGACGCTTACTTTAACCCAAACCCTAACTTAACCATAACAGTAACCCTCGCCCTTGCCCTAACCATAACCTAAACCCTTACATTAACCCTAAACTTAGCCCTAACCTTAACCCTAACACTAACCCTAAAACTAGCCCTAGCCTAGCCCTAACCCTAATTATAGCCGTAGCCCAAGCCCCAGCCCTAGCTCTAACACTAACCCTAAACCTAATACAAACCCTAATCCTAACCCTTGCCCTTGCCCTAAACCTACCCCTACCTCTACCCCTAAACCTAACCCTAGCCCTAGCTTAGCCCTAGCCTTAGCCCTAAGCCTATCCCTATCCCTAAAACTACCCCAAGCCCTAACCATAAGCGTAACCCTAACCCCAACTTTAACCCCAATCCTAGCCCTAACCCTAACTCTTCCCCTTCCCCTAACCAAAACTCTAATCCTAGATAACCCTAGCCATAACCATAACCCTTACCCTAACTCTTACCCTAGCCCTAACTTTAGCCCTAACACAAACCCTTACCCTAAACCTAACCCTATCCCTAACCCAAACCCTAACCCTTGCCATAGCCCTAAGCCTTACCCTAGACCTAATCCTAACCCTAACTCTAGCCCTAATGCTTACCTTTACCCAAGCCCTAACTTTAGCCCTAACACAAATCCTAACCCTAGCCCTCATCCTAAACCGAATTATAGTCGTAGCCCTAACCCTAGCTCTAACACAAACCCTAACACAAACCCTAACCCTAGCCTTACCCTTAACCATAGCCCCAGCCCTAGCCCTAACCCTAGCACAAGCCCTAACCCTAGCCATAACCCTAACCCTTACCCTAACGCTAACCCTAGCTGTAACCATAACCCTAACACTAACTCTAAATCTAGCCCTACCCTAGCCCTAACCCTAATTATAGCCATAGCCCAAGTCCTAGCCCTAGCCCTAACACTAATCCTAACCCTAACACAAACCCTAACACAAACCCTAACCCTAACCCCAGCCATAGCCACAGCCGTAGCCTTCGCCCTAGCTCTAAAACTAACCCTAGACCTAGTCCTAGCTCAAGCCCTAGCCTTAGCCCTAACACTAGCCCAAGCCCTAACCCTAGACACAGCCCCAGCCCTAACCCTATCACTAACCCTAACACTAGCTCTAGCCCAAACCCTAATGCTAGTTGTAGCCCTAACACTAGCCCTAACCCTAACCCTCACCTTAACCCTAAAGCTAATGCAAACCCTAACATGAGACCTAACCCAAACCCTAAACCTAACACTAGCCCTAACCCTAGCCCTAACACTAACCCTAGTTGTAGCTCTAGCCCTAACCCTAACCCTAAATTTAAATTAGCTATCATTAACCCTAACCCTTAACCGTAACCTTAGCTGTTATTAACACTAACACTAACCCTAGTCATAATGCTAACCTAACCCTAACCCTAGCTAACTGTCATCTCACAAACAGGTCTTAGAAAAGAGTAATCAATGAATACATAATCAAGAAATACATTTGATTGTGAATTGTATCAGATTATGTTATAAATAATGACTGTCACCTTTAGGGGTAAGTCTTGGAAACGTTCCCATGATGGAGTAATGAAATTTTGCTTATTATCCTGGGAGGAAGCCAGACCCACTCAAGAGCTCCGCCCCCCCATGGGTCCCACTTTGGATTGATTTCCCCTTTTTTCAACCCAACTGCTCCGTCTTCTGAGAAGGCTGAAAAGCCCGGAACTTCCCGGGGAGCACAGCCCTGTGTGGAGTTACTCCTGAGGAAGCCCACTGAGTGGCATTATGTGCAACCTTTGCGCATCAAAAAAGGTTGTATTAGGGGTTATTGAGCAATTAGCAATTTTGTCAGTGATTATTTCCATTACATGTAAGTCCCACAATTTGCTAAACCTGTCAGATTCTGCTTCGCCAAAGAGATCTTTTCATAATGATTCTACAATATTTCTATTAATTGAATCTGACATTGATGCTTCTCTGTCATGTACTTTCGTTTCCTTTGTAGTGCCCGCCTAGCCAAATGCTTTATTACCCCCTCCTTTTGATTTCCACTTGCTTGTCTGCTTAGGAATGTAGGTTCCCACATACCAGAATGTCGTATAGTACAAAGCTATCTCTTCCTTCACTCCCTGGTGTGTCCTCCCCCTTCGCTTGCATTGCTATCTGTTCGAAGTAGCTTTGGGAATTACTTTATTGTTTGCTTCGTCCTGTTTTGCTGGGGACCTGGCACCACTGGGTCACACAGTTCGGGCTGGGAATTTTTATGTTCTTTCACCCCTGGTGACAAAAGGTGAATTGCTTTCCCGCATTTTTCCCTGAATGCTGATTGGTGATCAATGTTTAGACCAGGGGTCCTCAAACTTTTTAAACAGGGGGCCAGTTCACTGTCCCTCAGACTGCTGGCGGGCCGGACTATAGTTTTTTAAAAAAACTATGAACAAATTCCTATGCACACTGCACATATCTTATTTTGAAGTAAAAAAACAAAATGGGAACAAGTGGTTAAGCGTACAGAGACTCTAACCTGGGAGAACAGGGTTTGATTCCCCACACCTCCACTTGCATCTGCTGGATGACCCTGGGCAATCCTGTGTAATACCTGGAAAAATCTGTATCAGCTGTTCTCTCAAGGACAGTTGTCTCAGAGCTCTCTCAGCCCCACCTACCTCACAGGGTGTCTGTTGTGGGGAGGGGGAGGGAAAGGAGTTTGTAAGCTGCTCTGAGACTCTAAGTGAGTGAAGGGCGGGATATAAATCCAATCTCTTCTAATAGCCACTCATGGGCTTAAGATGTGTTGACTTAAGAAAGCTGCTTGTTGTCAAAGGGCAAATGGGGGGAGAGAAGCCTGGCGATTATCTTTCACTGGGGCAGCATCACACAAACCCACAGACACATCCCTCCTGTTTTCCTGCCTGTTGGGGGAGGGAGCTACACATGCTCAGAGGTCCTTCACTCCTTTATGAAAGGTCCAAAAAAGGGTTGCCAAGGAAAAGCACCCATAAGAACATAAGAGAGGCCAATGTTGGATCAGGCCAGAGGCCCATCCAGTCCAACCCTCTGTCACACAGTGACCAAAAACACCAGGTGCCCTCAGAAGGTCCAGCAGTGGGGGCAGGAAGCCCTCCCACTGTTGCCTCCTCCCCCCCAAGCACCAAGAATACAGAGTCCCTGTTTGCTTCCATTTCTTGGCCCTTTCCCCATCAGCATGGAGAGTACACAGGACACCAGGAAAAGTAAGATACACCTTCCACTTTTTCTTATTTCCCTCTGTCTCTCTTGGTACGGCTCTCCTCCTCCCCCCACTCTGCTCTGCTAACCCAGCTGCTGGATCTGGCTTTGAGGGTGCCAACTTCCAGGTGGGACCTGTGGATCCCCCAGAATTACAGCTCATCTCCAGACTATAGAGACCAGTTCCCCCGGATGAAATGGCTGCTTTGGGGGGTGGACTCTGTGGCACTGGACCCCACTGGGGTCCCTGTCCTCCCCAGGCTCCACTTGCAAATCTCCAGGAATTTCCCCACTGGGGTCTGGCAACCCTATCAGACTGGCTTGGAGCCTTCCTCTTGACTCTCTGAGTCCTGGAGCATCTCCACGCTTTTGCATTCAATCCCCCCCCCCCAGGGGGCGGGTGGCGTAGCTTCCTTTGGCTGGACACACACACACACACACACATTGCAAGGAGTCTCTCTCTGTCTCTCCTCTCCCCTCCCCCATTGCAGCAGGCGTCAGGGAGGGGGCAGGTGGTGGTGTCACTTCTTTTGGCTGGCCAGCTGGCCAGCCGACACCCCCCCCACAAAGAAAATAAAAGTTCCTTCGGAGCCTGGAGGTTCCAGGCAGCTCTTTTCGCGCTCGGAATTCTCCCCCCCCCCCCCCTCGGGCAACTTCTAAGCAGCGGTTGCTAACCCAAAGAGAACTCCAAAGGCTCTGAAAATTGCTCCCCCCCAACTGCTCTGAGCCCCTGCTAGCCAGGCAGGACAGTCGGGCACACAGCAAAGAAGCAGCAGAAGGCACAGCTTCCCGTCTCAGAGAGGCTCCGCCGGCAGCACACCAAAGTCAGGCGCACGTGGGGGGAGCACCAATGCGCCCCTTTCCCCTCTCCTTTGAGACCAGGGGCCTCTCTGGACCAGATAGAGGCTCTCCCCCCCCCCACCCAGCGGGCATGGCTAAGGCCAGGGAGGAGAAAAAACAAGATAGCTCACCACCACCACCAGTAGCCAGCCTCCCGTCCCACCACCCTTTGACTTGCGTGCTGTAGCCGCCCCAACCCCATTGCTCCCTGGCAAGGCGGCAACCAACCGACCACCTCTGGGCTGGCCCCACTCACCTTGCAGTTGCAGCTGGAATCCGGCTCTGTGTGTGTGTGTGTGTGTGCAGTGCACAGTTCAGGCTTTTGTTGTGGGAAACAGCATCGAGGTAGGCGCACGAGCACTGCATGTGCTCCCTTACAAACTCCAGAGTGCTCCGATGCACGCGGCTGCAAGAGGGTGGGCTTTTGGAGAGGGAGGGAAGGAGAGAGGGGGCAGGGCAGCCGGAAACAGGCAGCAGAAGGACTGGACTGCTCCCTCGACTCCTGAGTCCTGAGTGCTCCTGAGAGGCTTCAAGAGGGCGGGCTTTTGGCGAGGGAGAGGGGACGGGGCTGAAGGCCTAATCTGCGCCCTCAGGCCCACGCGCTCATAGGCGATCGCCTAACCTTGTCTAGTGAATGAACTGGCCCTGGAATCGGAGGACAGGCAGCAGCGGCAAAAACACCCGGCGGGCCGGATAAATGTCCTCGGCGGGCCACATGTGGCCCGCGGGCCGTAGTTTGAGGACCCCTGGTTTAGACTTTCGTGTTTGCAGGTATAATAGTCCCCTGCCCTCTGTATATGGTATCACTAACAAACATCGAGACCTGTACCAGTATTTGAAATAAAGGACTATGTTTTAATTAACAAAGGCCTGATCATTTGCTGATAGCACAGAAGCCTCACAAAACCAAGTGTGTATGGTAGGTATGTTAGTGTTCTTCCCTTAAGAAGTAATAGATACTCTGGCTGCATAGAGCATGGCTTTATTTCATTGTATATCTTACTCAAAAATATGAAAGCATGAGATACCAACTGTAAGAGCAATAACATCAAATGCAAGACATACAATAGTCAGAAATTGATTTTGGGTGAACAATAAGTGATATCTAACAAACAGGTCTTAGAAATGAATAATCAGTGAAAACAACTACAAGAAATACATTTGATTGTGAATTCTAATACATAATGTTATAAATAATGACTGTTGCCTTTAGGAGTACTTACCCTGTTATAACTTTATAACCAATTGGTTATAACTTTATAACCAATCTTGGAAATGTTCCCATGCAAGATTAATGAAATTTTGTTTAGATAGAAAATCAAGTATCGGAAACCATTTGGCATCAAAACATGCTTGGGATTCCCCGCGGAGCGCAGCCCTGTATGGAGTTACTCCCAAGGAATCCCACTGAGCAGCATTTTGGGGAACTTTTTTGCATCAAAAAAGGTTGTTTTAGGGGTTATTGAGCAGTTAGCAATTTGGTCAGTGCTACTTTCCATCACATGTTAGTCCCACAATTTGATAAACCAAGAGTGTATAGTTAGTGTCCTTCCAGTATGAAGCAATAGATACTCTAGATGCATAGAGCATGGCTTTATTTCATTGTATGAATACTCAACAATATAAAAGCATGATATATCAACTGTAAGAGCAATAATATCGAATGCAAGACATACAAGGATCAAAAATTGATTTTGGTTGTACAATGAGTGATAACTCTCACCGTATTGGCAAGCCTTCGTAAAAACTAGAAATTGATCTTTCATCTAAAAAACAGGTCTTAGAAAAGAGTAATCAGTGAATACAAATGCAAGAAATGCATTTGATTCAGAATTGTAATAGATGAAGTTATAAATAATGTCTGTTGCCTTTTGTGGTAAGTTATAACCAATCTTGGAAACGTTCCCATGCAGGAGTAGTGAAATTTGGCTTAGATAGAAAATCAAGTATCGGAAACCATTTTGCATCCAAATATATTTGGGATTCCCAGGGGAGCGCAGCCCTCTGTGGAGTTACTCCTGAGGAATCCCGCTAAGTGGCATTCTGTGGAACATTTTCACATCAAAAAAGGTGGTATTAGGGGTTATTGAGCCATTAGCAATTTTGTCAGTGATTCTTTCCATCACCTGTAAGTCCCACAATTTGCTAAACCAAGTGTGTATGGTAGGTACATTAGAGTCCTTCCCTTAAGAAGCAATAGGTACTCTAGCTGCAGAAATCATGGCTTTATTTCATTGTACATCTAGTCAACAATATAAAAGCATGATATATAAATTGTAAGAGCAATAAGATTGAATGCAAGACATTCAAGAATCAAGAATTGATTTTGGTTGTACAATGAGTGATAATTCCCATTGTATTGACAACCCTGTGTAAAACCTAAAAATCTAACTGTCATCTAACAAACAGGTCTTAGAAAAGACTAATCAGTGAATACAAATGCAAGAAATGCATTTGATTGTGAATTCTAATAGATGAAGTTATAAACAATTATCGAGTTATAACAATTATGAAGTTATAAACATACACAATTTGCTAAATGGAGCGTGTACGATACGTACGTTAGTTTCCTTTCCTTAAGAAGCAATAGCTACTCTAGCTGCATAACGCGTGGCTTTATTTCATTGTATATCTACTCAACAATATGAAAGCATGAGATATCAACTGTAAGAGCAATAACATCGAATGCAAGACATACAATAGTCAAAAATTGATTTTGGGTGAACAATGAGTGATATCTAACGTTGAGGTCTTAGACATGAGAAATCAGTGAATACAACTACAAGAAATATATTTGATTGTGAATTCTAATACATTATGTTATAAAAAATAACTGTCGCCTTTCGGGGTAAGTTATAACCAATGATGGAAACATTCCCATGCAGGAGTAATGGAATTTGGCTTGGATAGAAAATCAAATATTGGAAACCATTTTGCATCAAAACAGGTTGGGATTCCCAGGGGATACCCTAGCCCTAACCTTAACACAAGCCCTAAACCTAACTATAGCCCTAGACCTTGCCCTAACACTAGTCCTAACCCTAACCCAAACTCAAACCCTAACCCTAACCCTAACCATACCCCTATCCCTAAATCTAACCCTAGCCCTAGCCCTAACCCTAACCCTAGGCCTAACCCTAAACCTAACCCTAGCCGTAACCCGAGCCCAAACCCTTACCTTTACTCTTGACCTAAATTTAGCCTGAACACAAACTTTAACCCTAGCCCTAGCCCTTGCCCTAGCCCTAACTTTAACCCTAGGCCTTATCCTAACCCTAACTTTAGCCCTAACCCTTACCATTACCCTAGCCCTAACTTTAGCCCACGTCCTAACCCTAGAAATAGCCCTAGCCCTAGCACAAGCCCTAGCCCTAACTGTAACTCTAGCCCTAACTCTAACCCTAATCCTAACTTTAGCCCTAACACTAACCCTACCCAAAAACCGAGGCCTAACACTAACCCTAGGCCTAACCCTAAACCCAACACTAGCTGTAATCCGAACCCAAACCTTTACCCTAGACCTAAAATTAGCCCTAGTACAAACCCTAACCCTAGCCCTAACTTTAACCCTAGCCCTAACCCTAACCCTAGGCCTAACCCTTACCATTACCCTAGCCCTAACTTTAGCCCACATCCTAACCCTAGAAATAGCCCTAGCCCTAGCACAAGCCCTAGCCCTAACTGTAACTCTAGCCCTAACTCTAACCCTAATCCTAACTTTAGCCCTAACACTAACCCTACCCAAAAACTAACCCTAACCCTAGCCTTAGCCCTAACCCTAACCCAAACCCTTATTATAGCCATAGCCCTAAGCCTAGGCCTAGGTAAACACTAACCCTAACCCCAACACACACCCAAAGACTAGGCTCAACCTGAGCCCCAGACAAAACTTTAGCCCTAGCCCTAACCCCAACATGAACACTAACCCTAACAGTAAACCTAATCCTAACCCTTGCCCTAACCCTAGCCCTAACCCTACACATACCCCTTGCCCAAGCCCAAGCCCTAACCATAATGCTTACACTAACTTTAGACCTAACCCTAACCATAAATCTAACCCTAGCCCTAGTCCTAGCCCTAACCGTAAACCTTACCATAACCCTAGCCCTAAGTGTAACCCTAACCCAAATCCTAACACTAACCATAGACCTAGCCATAACCCTAAACCTAACCCTAGCCCTAACACTAAGCCAAACTCTAAAACTAACCCTAGCCCTAACTCTAGCCCTAACCCTAACTTAACTCAAAACCTAGCCCTAGCCCTAACTCTAAGCCAAATTATAGCCATAGCCCTAAGCCTAGGCCTAGCTTTAACACTAACAATAACCCCAACAAACACCGAAAGACTAGGCTGAACCTGAGCCCCAGACCAAACCCAAGCCCGAGCCCTAACCTGAACACAAACACTAACCCTAACAGTAAACCTAATCCTAACCCTTGCCCTAACCCTAACCCTACATGTACCCCTTGCCCAAACCCTAACACTAACCTTAGACCTAACCCTAGCCCTAAACATTACCATAACCCTAACCCAAACCCTAACACTAACCATAGACCTAGCTGTAACTCTAAACCTAACCCTAGCCCTAACACTAACCCAAACTCTAACACTAACCCTAGACCTAGCCAAACTCTAACACTAACCCTAGACCTAGCCTAACCCTAAACCTAGCCCTAACCCTAATGTGAACCCTAGCCCTAACTGTAAGCCTAGCCCTAGCCCTAACCCTCAACCTAAACCTAATCCTAGCCATAACCCTAGTCCTAGCCCTAGCCCTAACCGTAACCCTAACCCTAACACCAACCCTACCCAAAACCTATCCCTAACCCTAATTAGAGCCATAGCCCTAGCCCTAGCTCTAACACTAACACTAACCCTAACACAAACCCAAACACTAGCCTAAACCCTAGACCTAACCTTAGCCCTACCCCTAACCGTAACAGTAACCCTAACAGTAACCCTAATCTTAACCCTTGCCCTAACCCTATCCCCAACCCCAACCCTAACTCTAACCCTAACCCAAACCCTAACCCTACGTTTAGCCCTAACACTAATCCTACCCAAAACCTAACCCTAACCATAAACCTAGCCCTTGCCCTAACCGTAACCCTAATTAGAGCCGTAGCCCTAGCCCTAGAAGAGAAGAAGAAGAAGAGATTGAATTTATACCCTGCCCTTCACTCACTTGGAATCTCCAAGTGAGACGCCTTTCCCTTCCCCTCCCCACAACAGACACCCTGTGAGGTAGGTGGGGCTGAGAGAGCTCCTTCCCAAGCTGTCCTTGAGAGAACAGCTGGTACAGAGCTATGGCTTGCCCAGGGTCATCCAGCCAGTTGCAAGTGGAGGAGTGGGGAATCAAACCCGGTTCTCCCAGATTAGAGTCCGTGCACTTAACCACTACACCAAACTAACCCTAACCATAACCATAACCCTAACCCTAACACCAACCCTACCCAAAACCTATCCCTAACCATAAACCTAGCCGTAACCCTAACCCTAATTAGAGCCATAGCCCTTGCCCTAGCTCTAACAGTAACCCTAACAAAAACCCAAAAACTACCTCAAGACCCAGAGCTAACCTTAGCCCTAGCCCTAACTGTAACACTAACCCTAACAGAAACCCTAATCCTAACCCTTGCCCTAATCCTACCCCTACCCCTAAACCTAAACCTTACCCTACACATACCCCTTGCCGAAGCCCTAACCCTAAAACTAACACTAACACTAACCGAAGACCTAACCCTAACCCTAAATGTAGCTCTAGGCCAAACCCTAATCCTAACCCAAGCCCTAACCCTAATTCTAAAACTAACACTAACCCTAGCCTTAACTCTAACCCTAGCCATAGCCCTAGACCAAACCCAAACCCAAACCCTAACACTAACCCAAGCCTTAGCCATAGCACTAACTCTAACCCTAACCCTAGCCCTAGCTCGAGCCCTAGCCCTAACCCTAATCTAAGCCATAAACCTAGTCCTAGCCCTACCCGAACCCTAGCCCTAACAATAATCCTAACTTTAGCCCTAACGCTAACCCTGCTGGAAACCTAACCCTAGCCCTAGCCGTAACCCTAGCCAAAGCCCTAACCCTATCTCTAACCTTAGCCCTAGCCCTAGTTCTAACCCAAGTCCTAACACTAACCCTAACTCTAGTCCTAACACGTACCTATACCCTAGCCCTAACTTTAGCCCTGACACAAACCCTAACCCTAGCCCTAACCCTAAACCTAACCCTAGCCCGAGCCGTAACACTACCTCTAACCCTAAACCTAACCCTAGCCCGAGCTGTAACACTACCTCTAACCCTAACCATAGCCCTAACTGTAGCCCTAACCCTTACCCTTACACTAGCCATAAATTTAGCCCTAACACAAACCCTAAGCCAAAACCTAACCCTAACCTGAGCCCTAGCCCTAATTCCAGCCCTAGCCCTAACCCTAGCCCTAGCCCAAGCCCATGGCCTAAACCTAACTTTAACCCTAACCCTAGCCCTAACCCTAATCCTTACCCTTCCCCTAACCCTAGACAACACTAACCCTAATGGTAAACTTAACCCTAACCATAACCCTAACCCTAGCCCTAGACATAACCCGAACCCAAACCCTAACCATAACCCTAAAACGAACCCTAAAACTAGTGCTAGCCTATCCCTAACCCTAACCCTAGCATTAACCCTAGCTCTAACCCTAACCCTAACACAAACCCTAATCCTAGCCCTCACCCTCACCCTAATCCTAACGCTAACCCTAAACCAGCATGAGACGTAGCCCTAGCCCAAACCATAACCCTAACCCTATCTTAAGCCATTGCCCTAACCCTACCCCTAACCCTAACACTAACCCTGGACATAGCCCTAGCCTATCTTTTACCCTAGCACGAGCCCTAGCCATAGCCCTAACCCTAACCATAACCCTAGCCCTAATCTTAACCCAAATCCTACACCTAACTATAGCCCTAGACCTTGCCCTAACCCTAACCCTAACCCTAACCCTAGCTGTAACCTGAGCCCAAACCCTTACCTTTACCCTAGACCTAAATTTAGCCATAGCAAAAACCCTAACCCTAGCCCAAACTTTAACCCTAGGCCTAACCCTAACCCTTACCATTACCCTAGCCCTAACTTTGGCCCACATCTGAACCCTAGACATAGCCCTAGCCCTAGGACAAGCCCTAGCCCTGGCCCTAACCATAACCCTAGCCCTAAGCTTAACCCAACCCTACACCTAACTCTAGCCCTAACCCTTATGCTAACCCTAACCCAAACTATAACCATATCCCTAGCTCTAACCAAAAACCTAACCCTAGCCCTAAACCTAATCCTAACCCTAGCCCTAACCCTATCCCGAACCCTAGGCCTAACCCTAACTCTAGCTCTAACCTGAGCCTGAACCCTTACCTTTACCCTAGCCCTATCTTTAGCCCTAGCCCTAGCCCTAACCCTAACTTTAGCCCAAACACTAACTCTACCCAAAAACTAACCCTAACCACAACCCTATCCCTAACCCAAAGCCTAATTATAGTCATAGCCCTAAGCCTAGGCCTAGCATTAACACTAACCCTAACCCTAACCCCAACACAAACCCAAAGACTAGGCTGAACCCGAGCCCCAGACCAAACCGTAGCCCTAGCCCTAGCCCTAACACTAACCCTAACCCTAACAGTAAACCTAATCCTAACCCTTGCCCTAATCCTAACCCTAAAAATACCCCTTGCCCAAGCCCTAACCCTAGACCTAACCCTAAATTTAAACCTAACCCTAGCCCTAGTCCTAACCCGAAACCTTACAATAACTCTAGCCCTAACTGTAACCCTAACCCAAATACTAACACTAAACATAGACCTAGCTAGAACCCTAAACCTAACCCTAGCCCTAACACTAACTGAAACCCTAACACAAACCCTAGACCTAGCTCTAACCCTAACTGTAGCCCTAACTCAAAACCTAACCCTAGCCCTAACTCTAACCCTAGCCCTAACACTAAAAGTAGTCCAACCCTAACCCTATTTGTAACCCTAGCCCTAACCCTAGACCTAACCCTTGACCTAAACCTATTCCTAGCCATAAACCTAGTCCTAGCCCTAACCTTAACTCTACCCTAGGCCTAACCCTAACCCTAACCCGACCATTAGCCCTAACACTAAATCTACCCAAAACCTAACTCTAACCATAAACCTAGCCCTAGCCCTAATTATAGCTATAGCCCTAGCTCTAACACTAAAACTATCACAAACCCAAACACTAGCCCAAGCCCCAGACTTAACCTTAGTCCTAGCCATAGCCCTAACCCTAAAACTAACCCTAGCCCTAACACAAACCCTAGCCCAAACCCTAGCCCGAAAACTAACCCTAACCCTAATCCAAGCCATAAACCTAATCCTAGCCCTAACCCTAAACCTAGCCTTAGCCCTAACCGTAACCCTATCCCTAACCCTTGTCCAAGCCCTAGCCCTAGCCCTAACCCTAGCTCTAACCCTAGCTCTAACCCTAACCCTAAACATAGTCCTACCCTAATCATAACCCTAAACCTATTTGTAACCGTAGCCCTAGCCCAAAACCTAGCCATAGATCTAAACCTACCCTAGCCATAAACCTAGTCCTAGCCCTAACACTAAACCTAGCCCTAACTCTAACCCTAACCCTACCATTAGCCCTAACACTAAACTTACCCAAAACCTAACCCTAACTTGAACCCAGACCCTAACCCTACCCCAAACCCTACCCCTAACCCCGACCCTAACCCGTGTCCTAACCCTAACCTTAACTGAACCCTAAAACTAGCCCAACCCTTACCCTAACCTTAGCCCTAACCGTAACCCTATCCCTAACCCTTGTCCAAGCCCAAGCCCTAGCCGTTACCCTAACCCTAACCCTAACAGTAACACTAATTCTAGCCCTAACCCTAACCCTGGCCCTAGCCCTAGCCCTAATCTAAGCCATAAACCTAATCCTAGCCCTAACCCAAACCCTAGCTTTAAACCTAGGCCTAACTCTAACCCTAACTCTAGACCGAACCCTAACCCTGGCCCTAGCCCTAATTCTAATCTAAACCATAAACCTAGTCCTAGCCCTAATGCAAACCCTAGCCCTAACTCTAACCCTAACCCTAACTTTAGCCTTAACACTAACCCTGCAAAAAACTAACTCTAACCCAAGCCCGAACCGTAACACTAACCCTAGACCTAACTTTAACCCTAGCCCTAGCTCTAACCCAAACCCTAACAGTAACCCTAGCCCTAAACCAAACCCTAATCGAAACCCTAGCCATAGCCCTAACCCTAACCCTGGCCCTAACCCTAATATAAGCCATAAACCTAGTCCTAGCCCTAACCCAAACCCTAGCCCGAACTTTAGCCTTAACACTAACCCTGCACAAAACCTAACCCTAACCCTAGACCTAACTGTAACCCTAGCCCTGGCCCTACTCCTAATCCTAACCCTAACCCTAGGCCTCACCCTAACCCTTACCATTGCCTTAGGCCTAACTTTAGCCCTAACACAAACCCTAGCCCTAGCCCTAACTGTAACCATAGCCCTAGCCCTAACACTAACAGTAACACTATCTCTAGCCCAAAACCTAACCCTAACCCAAACCCTACTCCCAAACCTCACTAACCATAGCCCAAACCCTAACCCTAACCCTGGCCCTAGCCCTAGCCCTAGCCCTAACCCTAATCTAAGCCATAAACCTACTCCTAGCCGTAACCCAAACCCTAGCCCTAACTCTAACCCAAACTTTAGCCTTAACACTAACCCTGCAAAAAACCTAACCCTAACCCAAGCCCTAACCCTAACCCTAGCCCTAACTTTAATCCTAGTCCTAGCTCTAACCCAAACCCTAACAGTAACCCTAGCCCTAAACCAAACCCTAATCGAAACCCTAGCCATAGCCCTAACCCCAACCCTGGCCCTAGCCCTAACCCTGATATAAGCCATAAAGCTAGTCCTAGCCCTAACCCAAACCCTAGCCCGAACTTTAGCCTTAACATTAACCCTGCACAAAACCTAACCCTAATCCTAACCGTAACCCTAGCCCTTACCCTAGCCCTGGCCCTGGCCCTAGCCCTAGCCCTACTCCTAATCCTAACCCTTACCATTGCCCTAGCCCTAACTTTAGCCCTAACACAAACCCTAGCCCTAGCCCTAACCGTAACCATAGCCCTAGCCCTAATACTAACAATAAGACTATCTCTAGCCCAAAGCCTAACCCTAACCCAAACCCTACTCCCAAACCTCACTAACCCTAGCCCTAACCCTAACACTGGCCTTGGCCCTAACCCTAATCTAAGCCATAAACCTACTCCTAGCCATAACCCAAACCCTAGCCCTAACTCTAACCCAAACTTTAGCCTTAACACTAACCCTGCAAAAAACCTAACCCTAACCCTAACCCAAGCCCTAACCCTAGCCCTAACTTTAATCCTAGCCCTAGCTCTAACCCAAGCCCTAACAGTAACCCTAGCCCTAAACCTAACCCTAATCAAAACCCAAGCCATAGCCCTAACCCTGGCCCTAACCCTAATATAAGCCATAAACCTAGTCCTAGCCCTAACCCAAACCCTAGCCCGAACTTTAGCCTTAACACTAACCCTGCACAAAACCTAACCCTAACCCTAGCCCAAACGTAACCCTAGCCCTAACCCTTACCCTAGTTCTTGCCCTACTCCTAATCCTAACCCTAGGCCTAACCCTAACCCTTACCATTGCCCTAGCCCTAACTTTAGCCCTAACACAAACCCTAGCCCTAGCCCTAACCCTAACCATAGCCCTAGCCCTAACGCTAACACTAACAGTAACACTAACCGAAGACCTAACCCTAACCCTATCTCTAGCCCAAAACCTAACCCTAACCCAAACTCTACTCCCAAACCTAACACTAGCCCTAGCCCTAATCCTGGCCCTAGCCCTAACCCTAATCCTAATCTAAGCAATAAACCTAATCCTAGCCCTAACCCAAATCCTAGCTTTAGACCTAGACCTAACTAAACCAAACCCTAACCGTAGCCCTAGCCCAAACCCTGGCCCTAACCCTAACCATAGCCCTAGCCCTAACACTAACAGTAACACTAACAGAAGATGTAACCCTAACCCTATCTCTAGCCCAAAACCTAACCCTAACCCAAACCCTACTCCCTAACCTAACACTAGTCCTATCCCTTACCCAAACCCTAGCCCTAACTCTAACCTTAACCTTAATATTAGCCTTAACACTAACCCTGCACAAAACCTAACCGTAACCCTCACCCAAGGCCTAACCCTAATCCTAATCCTAAACCTAACACTAACCCTAGCCCTAGCCCTAACTTTAACCCTAGCCCTAGCTCTAACCCTAACCCAAACCCTAACACTAACCCTAGCCCTAACCCTAACCGAAACCCTAGCCATAGCCCTAACCCTAGCCCTAAGCCTAATATAAGCCATAAACCTAGTCCTAGCCCTAACCCAAACCCTAGCCCGAAGTTTAGCTTTAACACTAACCCTGCACAAAACCTAAACCTAACCCTAGCTCTAGCCCTAACCCTTACCCTGGCCCTAGCCCTACTCCTAACCCTAACTCTAGCCCTAACACTTACCATTACCCTAGCCCTAACTTTAGCCCTAACACAAACCCTAGCCCTAACCCTAACCATAGCCCTAGCCCTAACCCAAACCCTAAGCCAAAAGCTAACCCTAGCCCTATCCCAAGCCCTATCCCTAATCCCAGCCCTAACACAAACCCTAGCCCTAGCCCAAGCCCAAGCCCTAAACTTAACCCTAACTTTAACCCTAAGACTAGCCCTAACACTAATCCGAAGCCATACCTTTACCCTAACCCTAGACAACCCTAACGGTAAACTTAACACTGACCCTAACCGTAACCCTAACTCTAGACATAACCCAAACCCAAACTCTAGTCCAAACCATAACCATAAAACGAACCCTAAAACAAGCGCTAGTCTATCCCTAACCCTAACGCTAACCCTGGACATAGCCCTAGCCCTATCTTTTACCATAGCACAAGCCCTAGCCAAAGCCCTAACCCTAACCGTTACCCTAGCCCTAACTTTAACCCAAACCCTACATCTAACAGTAGCCCTAGCCCTTGCCCTAACGCTAAATCTAACCCTAGCCCTAGTCCTAAAAATAACCCTAATCCTAACCCTAACCCTAGGCCTAACCCTAACCCTACGCCTAACCCTAACCCTAGCTGTAACCCAAACCCAAACCCTTACCTTTACCCTAGACCTAAAATTAGCCCTAGTACAAACCCTAACCCTAGCCCTAACTTTAACCCTAGGCCTAACCCTAACCTTAACTCTAGCTGTAACCCTTACCATTACCCTAGCCCTAACTGTAGCCGACATCTGAACCCTTGACATAGCCCTAGCCCTAGAAAAAGCCCTAGCCCTAGCCCTAATCCTAACCATAGCCATAGCCCTAACCTTAACCCAACCCTACACCTAACCCTAACCCTAGCCCTAACCATAGCCCTAGCCGTAACCCTTACACTAGCCCTAAATTTAGCCCTAATGCAAACCCTAAACCGAAAGCTAACCCTAACCCTAGCCCTATCCCAAGTCCTATCCCTAATCCCAGCCCTAACCCTAACCCTAGCCCAAGCCCTAACCCTAACTCTAATCCTAAAACTAGCACTAGCCCTAACACTAATCCGAAGCCTTACCCTTACCCTAGACAACCCTAACCCTAACGGTAAATTTAACGCTAACCCTAACCGTAACCCTAACCCTCGACATAACCCAAACCCAAACCCTAGTCCAAACCATAACCATAAAACGAACCCTAAAACAAGCGCTAGTCTATCCCTAACCCTAACGCTAACCCTAACCCTGGACATAGCCCTAGCCCTATCTTTTACCCTAGCACAAACCCTAGCCAAAGCCCTAACCCTAACCGTAACCCTAGCCCTAACCTTAACCCAAACCCTACACCTAACAGTAGACCTAGCCCTTGCCCTAACCCTAAATCTAAACCTAGCCCTAGCCCTAAACATAACCCTAATCCTACCCCAAAACCGAGGCCTAACACTAACCCTAGGCCTAACCCTAAACCCAACACTAGCTGTAACCCGAACCCGAACCCTTACCTTTACCCTAGACCTAAAATTAGCCCTAGTACAAACCCTAACCCTAGCCCTAACTGTAAACCTAGGCCTAACCCTAACCCTAGCCCTAACCCTTACCATTACCCTAGCCCTAACTGTAGCCGACATCTGAACCCTAGACATAGCCCTAGACGTAGCACAAGCCCTAGCCCTAATCCTAACCGTAGCCCTAGCCCTAACCTTAACCCAACCCTAAACCTAACTCTAGCCCTAACCCTTACCCTAACCCAAACCGTAAACATAACCCTAGCCCTAACCCAAAAGCTAACCCTAACCCTAACCCTAACCCTAACCCTAACCCTAACCCTAACCCTAGCTCTAGCCCTAACCCGAACCCCAACCCTAACCCTAAACCCTAACCCCTAACCCCTAACCCTTAACCCTAACCCCAACCCTAACCCACGGAAATGTCCCTAGCAGTCTGGTTCTAAATATGTTTACCCGGAATTAAATCCCACTGACATGAGCAGAAACCATTTCCATGTAATTATATTTAAGACAGATGGTTAAAAAAGCAGTTTAGCACAGAACTAGTATCTCCCTGAAAACATTAGTACGATGTGAGTAACCAATGAATAAGGACCTCAGAATAGTCCCTTCCTTGAAATGTTGCGTGTATCGTAGAAGACGGAGATTTCTCTATCTAAACACTCTGCTGACTGATCTCAATGTGGATAATGAAACTGGGGCAACAGAGGGGTCCACAAACACTGCAGGAGTTTTTACATAGTTGGGATATGTGGAAAAATATGACTTGGTAAATTAACTTTGAAAATTAAACTGGTCTCACAAGAGTAGAAAATGCCCTGTATGAGATGGGATGCTGAGAGACAGCTTGAAAATGTGTGGGTGAGAAGAATCAGTCTAATGAGGCCCATGAAAAGAGGAATAAATCACGAGGGTTGGGAATGAGTTCCAAATTGTTCCCCACTCACATGGTTCCTCCCTAGCTCCCATCTTGTTTGCATCTCATTTCAATAACCTAAAGAAAAATCTCTTTATACCCTTGACCGCAGCAAAGTCATAGCTCAACTGAAAAATGAATCTGGGTACCGGATTATACTGCAGAAATGACATATGACTTATAGCTATGAATGCTAACCAGCTAGCAGGCTATCAACAGCTGCTTTGCTATTGGCAGCCCTGGAGCGCTTTTAACATGTACAGTGACAGTCACAGGAAGAGCCCTTACTTTTGTCAGGTACTCCACTTTCATGTTGTCTACCATCAATTTCTTCTGGGAAAGCTCTATTTTCAGCAACTGGAGGTGATGAAGCAGCTCCTTCTGTTCTATCAGCTGCCTGGTAATTTTGATGGTGCCTTCCCATTCTTCTGAGGAGGAGATATCATCAGTTGGCCGTGTAGTCTCCAAACTAATATCTTCAGACTCCAAGGAGCTGGAAACATTAAAATTTCTAGGTTCTCTGGAATTCTTCTGTGACATTCTTGTGCTGGGGTTTAAAGATTTTTCAGGTTGTAGTTCAGACACTTGGAAAAATAAAGAGAGCTGGTATAAGCAAAATAATTTTTGCATAATATTTAATCATGCTTTGTTTCAAGTCTGAAACATGAGAAGCATACAACTTAATTCAAAACCAAGTATCCTGGCTAGTATTATGCAAGTGGTCTTCAAAATGTGCGTATTGAAACTATGAGACTACGTGCTGTGATGAGGGTATTGACTAGTATTTGCCAAATATTCACTGGACAGCCAGCCCCGTATCATGAAACACATCGCTCATTATAGTTTCTAATTCTTACCCCTAAGTCTGGTTTCCACTTTTCTCCTTTCAAACTAATGCATTCCAAAAGCTTCATACACTAAGGAAGTACATTTCTGCCCTGACCTGGATAGCCCAGGCAAGCCCAATCTCATCAGATCTTGGAAGCTAAGCAGGGTCAACTCTGGCAAGTACTTGGATGGGAGACCTTCCTGAAATACCAGAGGCAGGAGTGGACTTTATTCAGCTACCTCTCTGACTATCCTGCAGGCTTCCAGTAGGGGCAGTCACCAGAGGTCGCCATGACTTCCAGCTGCACACACACTCACATAAAACAATACCCAACAAAGAAAGAAGAAAAGAAAATGTATTTCTGTCCTCAATCTCATTGCTCATATTTTTGGACTGCAATTTATGTTTACTACTAACCCTACACAAAATTCAAAAGTGGTGAAAAGAAATACCAAGCCCATTCATAACAGCAGTAATTGCTGATAACTACCTTAGTAAACATAGGGAGACTGCATTAACATCTAAATGAAACTAGAATCCAGGGGCTCCTGCAAGACTTACAAAGTTTATTCTAGCATCTGGGTTCCCGGGCGCCCGGCTATGCCGGTAGCGTCCGGGGGCCGCTTTGCCGCTGCGCTGGGAGACGGACAGCAAGAGCTGCGTGCCTGGCATGCATTTGGAGCTTGTGGGGGGTGGGCCTTGCCGCTTGAAGAAGCGATGCCCCGCTCCCGCTTTCGGCAGTTGCTCTGTGTGCTCGGCCTGAGCAGAGCACGCAGAGGGAGAAGCGTCGAAGGCCACCTTCGGCCCGAGCTTCTGCTGCCCTTCGGCTCCTTCTTCGGTGCCCCTTGCTCCTCCGTGCTGAAGGCACGCAGAGGGAGCTCCCGGTGTTGGGGCCGTGCTGAGAGGTGGCGGCAGCCCAGAGAGGGTGGTGAAGCCCCGTTTCCGGGCGGCAGCAGCTCCTAGCGCGGTGGGCAGCAGCCAGAAAATGATGGCGGCGCACGCAGCATCGGGATCCGGCTCCTGCCAGCTGGGTCGCATCGGGGCTGAGCGGAGTGCGAGGAGGTGCCTGGAGGCTTCAGAAAAGAGGGTGGAAAGGGGCTTGAAGGGGCCTACCTGCTCCCGGCTGGCGGTGAACAGTTTGTGCGCACCTACAGCTCGTCACGCTGTGGCGGCAGAGGCCCAGGGGGAGGCAACAGTATCAGGCTCCCCGGTAGTGGCCCAGTTTTCTCCTTTCTGGCCGGAGCACAGCTGCGGTGGCGTGTTCCTTGGCGGCGATGGCGCCTTTTTTTGGCGGTGGCGGCCGGCTCCTCTTGCGCCCGCATCTGGTTTGTCCAGGGCTGCTGGGGGGTCGACATGCTCCTAGGCAACCCCAATTACTTAAAGTTTACTCTAAGCAGCCTTGTGCTGAACAATTCTAGGGCAATGGAAAAGAGCCCTTTGGGATCCAAACTGTTTCCTGGGAGGAAGCCCCTCTGACCACACTGGAACTCACTTCTGAGCAGACCAGCTTAGATCCTGGTGGGTCTCACTGGTGAAGTTAGGAACGGCTGAATAGATGTGCAGCCAAGACTGGGGGAGGAGAAAGAAATGATCAAAGTGAGACCTGCAGAAAGAAGAGAGGATGGAGGCAGAAAGTGTGCATGATGTGCACATTTATGTACACCATGCATGCTGAGCTGCATGATGTTCCAGCAGTAAATTTTTATTATTCTTGCAGCTATAATAAACCAATTTCCAACATGCAAATTAGCCTTTGGCAATTTCCTAGCGAATATCTCCAGGCTAACTGGTGCTTTCCTTTTGCTATACATGCTAAAAATATCTTATTTGTACTTCAGACACCTGATGGCACTAGGAAAACTAAATAACTCTTGTGGCCCCCTTCTTCATAATTAGACTTTTTAAAACATTACTGCAGAAACACAAGTAGTTGTTACTATTGTTATTATGCCTGATCTTCTTCCCCTAGAAGAGCTCTGTAAAGAGGAGTTTAGCAGAAGCAACAATGTGTTGCTAGCCTCTCAGTTCAGAATGATGGTTCCCAAGATATGAAAGAACCCTCCTTTGTTATAAAGATGGGGGTGGATGCTAAAGAAAGTCAGAAATGGAGAGAGTAGAAGGAAGCTGCTTGAAGAAATGCACAAGCCGGATTCCCTGTCACTAGTGGGGTACCTCAGCACGTGGGGTGGAAGGGCTTGCAGGGGGAGAAGGATGCCCAGGGAAGTGGGGGACATACCGGTGTGGTGTTGTGGAAAGGAGGGCAGGAGGGGAGCTCTGGAGGGAGGGGAGATAGGGGCCCCTGGGTGCTGTCTGTCCAGGGCCCCCCAAAATCTGAAACTGGCCCTGCTTTGACTCCTCTGTGTGTGTGTGTGTGTGTGTGTGTGTGTGTGTGTGTGTGTGTGCCACACTTTCCCTCCTCCAGGCTCTATTACCTGTACAACAAGAAATGGATCAGCGTCTCGGCGGCCTCCAAGCTCCTGGTCAACATGCTGTTGGGGGGATGGGCCTTTCCGTGGGCAGCATGCTTTGCGGCTGGGACAAAAAGGTGCCGGCCTCATGGGGGGAGGGGGTCTGCTGGATATGGAGGGAGGAGCATGTGAGCGGAATGATGCTCAAAACATGGGTCACAATAAAGGGTGTTG
This sequence comes from Lepidodactylus listeri, assembly GCA_029233225.1. Taxonomy (NCBI): domain Eukaryota; kingdom Metazoa; phylum Chordata; class Lepidosauria; order Squamata; family Gekkonidae; genus Lepidodactylus; species Lepidodactylus listeri. The sequence continues at coordinate 139,020,915 of JARCFY010000005.1, read as the reverse complement.
GGTGTTCAGCTGCTGCAGTGAGCAGCTGGTGGGGGGAGACCGTGGGGAGCCTGAGGCCCTTCGCTTGCTCCCCCCGAGACTGGTGAAGTTGGGCATCTCAGGGCCTTAAGATGAGCAAGGGGCTCCCCCTTATAAGGGCAACCCCAGATCCCGCATAGGCACCCTCTCTTTCCAGGACATTCCCATCCTCTTGTAGGCAGAAGCTTCGTGCAGTTAATAGCTGTGTGGTAGACCGAAATCCAACAGGGGGCGGCCTTTTGTCAGGAGGAGCTGCCGACAGCAGAGATGCAGCTACTGAAGGGAAGAATCTCTGTCCCCACAGAGGAGGGCAGTTCTGGTATGGGGGCTGGACCACCTGTTGCTCCCCCCAGCAGAGTGACCCAACCCATAACATGTCACACAAGCAGGGTGGGGTGGGTGAGGCGCAGAAAAGAGCTGCAGAGGAGGGAGCCAGACTGCTTGAGTAAGCGAGCCAAACTTCGTTCTTCAAAGGAATGTACTAGGTCATTAACAGTAAGACAGAGGGTGAAAATTCCTTCCTGGCCTCAGGTCAGACACAAGAGTATAACTTGTGTTGGGATCCTTCTAAAAGGAAATTTGGGGAAACGGCTGGGGTTCATCTCTAAACCCAGGAGCACATTGCTGTTTTTGGTGTGGGCCTGTTCTAGTTCTGCACATTTCACTGGTGTACAGGAGAGGACTGCAATATACTTGTCTGCCAGGCCATAGCCTTTGTAGACATATGTTTTTAGGATGCTTAAAATTGACTTGAGAGATCGTGGAAGGCTAGGAATCCAGGGTCTCTCTTCAAGAATGTGGAAAGAATGATATAAAGGAGGGATATTACTGGATTAAGGGGTTGAGGGAGAATGAAATGATTTCTTAGCTTTTGAGGAGGAGACTGGCAGAGCAAGAAGGGGGGCACAGTGTACTGGGGGGGGCACGGTCTACTGGGCACTAAAGTTACAGCATTCCCTTTCCTTCGTCTGCAGGGACCAGGCCTTTACTACATAGACGACGATGGCGTATGCCTGTCAGGCCCCCTCTTTTCCACAGGAAGTGGAAACTCTTATGCTTATGGGGTGCTGGACAGCGGATACCAACCCGACCTCAGCGTGGAAGAGGCCTACGACCTGGGCAGGCAGGCCATCTCTTAAGCCACCCACCGTGACTCCTACTGTGGAGGCGTGGTGAACAGTAAGTTTTCCTGGCCTCTGCCCTTGAACTGCCCTGGCTCTTTCAATGTCGCCCATCTCAGTCCTGTAAGCATGTGGCTGCTTTGTGAGAGCCGGCTTTACTTTTCCACATTTTACACTGATGGTGTGGTGTCTCCCAGTGTATCACATGAGGGAAGACAGCTGGATCCGGGTGCTGCTCGACCAGTATGCAGAGGCCAAGAAATGAGATGTGACGGGCCAAGAACCGTACATGCCGGAGGTTCTTTGACACTCAGGGCTGAAGGGGAAAAGGGACGGGGGCCTCATGACAATAAAGAGACCTTGAAAGTTTGTTTTCTCGGACTTCAGTTTGTTATTTTGGAAGTTTGTTGCAATCATTTGGGAGGCTCAGTCAGAAACACTCAAGCTACAAGCCTGATTCAATTTCAGGAGCATCTGAGAGGCCAAAAAGATTTTCAGGGTTATCAGCATTTGGGAGTCCAAGCTCCCTTTCTCAGGTATAAGACAGAAGCATGTAAATCTTCAGTGGCTAAATTCTGGCACAATTCCACCCCCACCTCCAGCAACACAAGGATTCAGTGCCCATCCGAAAAACACCCTTATAGATAGATTCAACAAGTGGGTAGCCATATTGCTCTGAAGAGACAGAACAAACTTTGAGTCCAGTGGCACCTTTAAGGTTAATGAAGTTTAATTCTGGCTATAAGCTTTCATGTGCACGCACACTTCTTATACCCAGAATACAACTTTGTTGGTCTTAAAGGTGCAACTGGTCTCATACTTCGCTCTGCATATTTGAAAGTCATGGTTTCCCCAAAGGAAGGGAACGTCATGCACCCACTAATCCCAGGAAAATGTCCTTCCATTTTTTAAAAAAAATTCTCATCAGAATGCAGGTTTTCAGGCAAAATGAGAAACTTTGCCAGCATACCTCTTTATATAATCACAGCCTGGAAATTCAGGATGTAGCCTTTGACTTGGATGCATATGGCATTAATGCCCATGGCTCCCCTTGAGGACCATTGATTACTCATTTCTATGATCTGTTGATTACATGACAGTGATATTTCTCGGTTTTACAAAGTGATGTCAATACAGTGTCAGTTATCACTCCTTGTACAACCAAATTCAAAATCTGATGAATGTACGTCTTGCATTCAATGTTACTGCTCTTTCACTTGATATATCATGCTTTTATACGGATTAGGGCTAGGGTTAGGGTTAGGGCTTGGGTTAGGTTTAGGGTTAGGTTTTGTGCAGGGTTAGTGCTAAGGTTAATGTTAGGGTTAAGGTTAGAGTTAGGGCTAGGGTTTGGGTAAGGGCTAGGACTAGATTTATGGCTTAGATTAGGTTTAGGGCTAGGGCCAGGGTTTGGGCTAGGGCAGGGGTGGGCAAACTTGCTCAGCGTAAGAGCCACCTAGAACAGGGGTGGCCAAACTTGCTTAACGTAAGAGCCGCACAGAATAAACATCAGATGTTTGAGAGCCGTGAGACATGAACAGATATTACCTGCTTTTATTGGAAAATAAGCAAATTTGCTTTTAACATTAAATGAGACTGCCAAAAATCATAACAAAAGGGGTAAAAGCAGATACTGATAAAGATATTAATTTGTCCAATGATATTTGTTTGCTAATGATATTTAGCTTCCCCAGCTGCCCTGCCGGGAGCCACATAATATATATGAAAGAGCCGCATGCGGCTCCCGAGCCACAGTTTGCCCACCCCTGGGCTAGGGTTAGGGTTTGGTTTAGTTAGCTCTAGGTCTAAAGCTAGGGCTTGGGTTAGGGCTAGGATTAGGTTTATTGCTTAGATTAGGGTTAGGGCTAGGGCCAGGGTTTGGATTTGGGCTAGGGCTAGTGTTAGGTTTGGGAGTAGGGTTTGGGTTAGGGTTAGGTTTTGGGCTAGAGATAGGGTTAGGGTTAGGTCTTCGGTTAGTGTTACTGTTAGTGTTAGGGGTATGGCTAGGGTTAGGGCTAGGGCTAGGGTTTGTGTTAGGGCTAAGGCAATGGTAAGGGTTAGGGTTAGGCCTGGGGTTAGGATTAGAAGTAGGGCTAGGGTAAGGGCTAGGGTTACGGTTAGGTATAGGTCTAGGGTTAGGGTTAGGTTTTGTGCAGGGTTAGTGGAGGAGGAGGAGGAGATTGGATTTATACCCCGCCCTCCACTCCCCAAGGGCGTCTCAGAGCGGCTTACAAACTCCTTTCCCTTCCCCTCCCCACAACAGACACCCTGTGAGGTAGGTGGGGCTGAGAGAGCTTTTTCCCAAGCTGTCCTTGAGGGAACAGCTGGTACAGAGCTATGGCTTGCCCAAGGTCATCCAGCCAGGTGCAAGTGGAGGAGTGGGGAATCAAACCCGGTTCTCCCAGATTAGAGTCCGCGCACTTAACCACTACACCAAACTGGCTCTCTTTAGCCTCTCTCTTTAGCCTGTTAAGGCTAAAGTTCAGGCTAGGGTTTGGGTTAGGGCTAGGACTAGGTTTATGGCTTATATTAGGGTTAGGGCTAGGGCCAGGGTTAGGGTTAGGGCTATGGCTAGGGTTTTGATTAGGGTTAGGTTTAGGGCTAGGGTTACTATTAGGGCTTGTGTTAGGGCTAGGGTCTAGGGTTAGGGCTAGGTCTAGGGTTAGGGCTTGGGTTAGGGTTAGGGTTAGGTTTTTTGCAGGGTTAGTGTTAAGGCTAAAGTTAGGGTTAGAGTTAGGGCTAAGACTAGGTTTATGGCTTAGATTAGGGTCAGGGCTAGGGCCAGGGTTAGGGCTAGGGTTAGTGATGTTTGGGAGTAGGGTTTGGGTTAGGGTTAGGTTTTGGGGTAGAGATAGTGTTACTGTTAGTGTTAGGCCTCGGGCTATGGTTAGGGTTAGGGCTAGGGTTTGTGTTAGGGCTAAAGTTAGGGCTAGGGCAATGGTTAGGGTTAGGCCTAGGGTTAGGGTTAGGAGTAGGGCCAGGGATAGGGTTACGGTTAGGGCTAGGGTTAGAGTTAGGTTTTGTGCAGGGTTAGTGTTACGGCTAAAGTTCGGGCTAGGGTTTGGGTTAGGGCTAGGACTAGGTTTATGGCTTATATTAGGGTTAGGGCTATGGCTAGGGTTTTGGTTAGGGTTTGGTTTAGGGCTAGGGTTACTGTTAGGGTTTGGGTTAGAGCTAGGGCTAGGGTTAAAGTTAGGGCTAGGTCTAGGGTTAGTGTTAGGGTTAGGGTTTGGGTTAGGTTTTTTGCAGGGTTAGTGTTAAGGCTAAAGTTAGGGTTAGAGTTAGGCTTTGGGTTAGGGCTAGGACTAGGTTTATGCTTTAGATTAGATTTAGGGCTAGGGCCAGGGTTAGGGTTCGGTCTAGGGTTAGGGTTAAAGTTTGGCCTAGGTCTAAAGCTAGGGTTTGGGTTAGGGCTAGGATTAGGTTTATGGCTTAGATTAGGGCTAGGGCCAGGGTTAGGGCTAGGATTAGTGTTACTGTTAGGGTTAGGGTAATGGCTAGGGCTTGGGCAAGGGGTATGTGTAGGGTTAGGGCTAGGGTTAGGGTAAGGGTTGGGCTAGTTAGGGTTCAGTTAAGGTTAGGGTTAGGACACGGGTTAGGGTCGGGGTTAGGGTTTGGGTTTGGGGTAGGGTTCGGGTTTGGGTTCAAGATAGGGTTAGATTTTGGGTAAGTTTAGTGTTAGGGCTAATGGTAGGGTTAGAGTTAGGGTTAGGGCTAGGACTGTGGAGCTCGAAGCACCTATAAAAGAGAGTGGAGACTGCTGCACGTTGGTCACTCGAGTCCAGTGTTCAGAGGAGCTCCTGCCATTTATCTGGACAATCGTTAAACAGTTGCAGTTGAACTCTGAGAAACTGATACTCCTCCAGGTTCCACACCAGAAAATATCCCCAGACCCAGAGACATTTGTGAGGAGGGGTTCTTTCACATGGGGGGTGTTGGATCTAGGGTTGCCAATCTCCAGGTGGATATACACGCCAAGAAAAATAATCACAACCAAAATTACTAATGCAACCCTTATTGCTATTAAATAGACAATTATAATCAGTCAGTACAATACAATGTAGTTAAAGGTGTAGTCTTAATACAAAGTAAAGTCCTTGATATTTATCAAAAAATCAATCCGTTTCCAAAGCTGTTTCAACTTGAGTTGTGGCTCATGATTTCTCTGCCAGATGTTTGATCAATCAACAGTCCAAGTACAGTTCCGGCAACTTGGCACACCTGTTTCACCATTAGGTTTCTTCAAGGTCGGGACACTCCACCAAAAACTCAATAATTAAATATCCCTTTCAAAGCACAAAGCTTCTCTAAACCATGGCTTTGTTCACATTCTTGTCAATTACATATGAGCAAAGCCCCTGGCTGAGAGAAATTTCATGACACTTCGGTATGAGCCACAACTCAAGTTGAAATGGCATTGGAAATGGATTGATTTTGATAAATACCAAGGACTTGAATTAGCATTAGGACTACACCTTTAACTATATTGTATTGTACTGATTGATTATAATTGATTGTAACTGTCTATTTAATAGAAATAAGGATTGCATTAGTAATTTTGGTTGCAATTATTTTTCTTGGATTGTATATCTTCTTTTTGCAACTTTCTCTTCTGTTTGTTAATCTCTAAGTGGGGCCTGGAGAGCTGCTGGAATTGCATCTGATCTCCAAGAGTACAGAGATGAGTCTCCCTGGAGAAAATGGCTGCTCGGGAGGGTGGACTTTCTGTGGCCTTTAATCCGCTGAGGTCCCTCCCCCAAGCCTCACCTGCCACATGCTCCAACCCCAAATCTCCAGTAACTTCTCAACCCAGAGTTGGCAACCCCAGAACTTGCAGCCAGTTAAGGAACCCTCTTGTAACTGATTGCGAACAATGCTCTGTCAACCAGGCAGAAGCATCGGCAGGTTGCAAGTTTTGCCAAGGACAGGTGGCATGACCCCCTGCAGGTGTGGTGGAATTCCACCTCCGGCTCTCTGGTCCTCCCACGGAGCAGCTGCAAGGAGCCCTGCTTAGGAAGTCCCTCTCCAGCGCCCCGTTGCTCCACATCTGTACTGTGGAAAGGAAAAGAGGAAAGGATTCAAACAGGACCAGAATGGAACTCTAGTCCAATTAGGGGAGGAATAAATCATCCTGCCATTGGACCCCAAAAGAAGATGGAAGGAATGTGAGCCAGATACTCCTCATGTCCCCCAAGGATGATGCCTGTCGTCCCGCCGCACATGGCCAGCGAGTCTTGAAAACAAGCAAGAGAAAGGACAGCTCTGGGGTGAGGGGAGGATTTAGGGAGACAGATGAGGGGGCCTCTTTCAGGCCAGCGGGAGAGTCCAGTGCCTCTGTGGCTTGAGTTACACAGAATTATGTCTGGGAAGAAAAGGAAGTTGCCAAGTGTTACGACAGCTGCAGAGTGGAGGATGTCTGTGTTGTGAGACAATGCAGATCTTTGTGGACATGGAGGGGGGGGCGTCTTGCCAATGGATTGCTGTCAAACAGGCCCTCTGTGGTCATCAAGAACGGGGGGGGGGTGTCCCTCAAACACCAACATGACAACTGAGTGGGGCGAGTCAGCTGCACAGTCCTGGGCCACGAAGAAAGTTGAATACGCACAGTGGACCCTCAATTAGTATCAAGGCCTTTCTATCTCCAGGCCCCAAATTAGGTACTTAAGATCCGCTCCTGTTCTTCATATTTGCCTCCTGCCTCCGCCCCCCCCCCCCCGCCCCGTGATTCAGCATTGAGAAGAGTCGTGGGCAAACTCAAATTGCAGCTGTCCCAACAGTGCCATTCTTTTAAAGGACAATCCGAACGCTGGTATCCAGGGCAGGCGTGTTTAATGCCTAGAGATCACAGCGGCTTCTTGGTGACTCCCGGGACAGACGAGTCCTGAGGGCAGGGTTCCCGGAAAGGTTCTGAGGTGAGGAGTCCCCTCAAGGGGCTTTTCCTGCAGCTGCTTCCAGACTAGAGCAGGGATCCCCAAGCTGGTGCCATTGGGTGCCGGTGGACCTGCGGACTTATGTGGGTGGAGCTTATGTGGGTGGAGCTAACCAAGTTTTTCAGAAAGTGGGTGGAGCCATGTAGGGATCTTGCTCAGCATAGCTTCTGATAGGCCACTGGCTTCTGATTGGCTGTGCAGGTTAAGAGAGTATCCTAACAGAGTATTCTTTATGTATTGTGTAGTATGTTTGTGCAGATGTCATTTCACTCCCTTGCTATCTCTTGCTAAGCTGTCTCAGGTTTCCTCCCTTCTCTTTATTGCCTTGAATTATATTGCTTTGTGAAGGTCTGGTCAATGTAACAGTTCCATCCGGTAGAATGGCGACCTCAAACGCTGACACATCACCCGAGACCAAATGGCCTCTTCCCCCGTGCATTCCTCCGCTCCCCCACCCTCTGAGACACGGAACTTTCTTATCGCTGTGAGAAGTCCTTGGGATGGCCTTTGTTATGGATATACGGGGCACATCTGTGGCGCCTAATTCAAGAGGGGAAAATTTATAACTTTAACACCTCACCTTTCCTGTGGGAAGTAAAATGGCTGAAGATCTTTAACCGCGCTTTTTCCCTTTTTTGTGATTGGTTGAATATCGGGGTTTCAAACTGTACTGGAGGGTATATTAACCCTGACTGTTTTGTATATAGTATCTCTAACAAACATTCGAGAACCTGTCATGCAGTACTAAGAAAATAAAGAACTCTGTTTCTTCAACAAAGGTCTGATCTTTGACTGCTTAGGGTGCATTGGACTGCCTCACAGGTGCATTGGTTTCATTCTGTCTCTCACTCAGGGCTGGTCCCAGGGTTTTCTTGTACACTAGGCAAGGCTACCTTCTGGCACCACCCCCCCCCCGCCCGTGCACCCATGCAGTTACCCAGTCCTAATTTTTTAAAAAAGGTTCAGCTCCCCCATTTTTCATGATTTTTAGTATGGTAGCCAACCTCCAGGTGGTGGCTGGAGATCTCCTGGTATTAAAACTGATCTCCAGGCAATTCATTGTGTGCTCATGAGTTTGTGTACATGCCTAGAATTTTGGTTCATGAGGCCCAATCCTGCACAGTGAGGAGAAGTCCCCCTCTACTGGAAGCGTGCAAAAGAGTAAGAGGACGGCTCCTTCTCCCCCACTTGTTTAGGAAGATACAAAGGAGGGAAAGGCACCTGTACCTCTCTCACTTCAACACAAGCAACTTTTCTCATCCTCATCAAAGGTGATTTCATGTCCTGTTTTGTGGGCATCCTTAACACATCTGGCTAGCCACTGTGAAAAGGGAATGATTTATGGAGGGATCCAGAAGGGTTTTTCTGTTAATGAAACACACCATGAGAAATGGTGTAAATTTGAATTACTACATAATTTGATATCTGGAAAAAATACGTTTGATATCAAATGCACCTGGACAAAATAAAATGCAAAAAAACATTGCAAAGACTAGAAGACCAATTGCCAACAGCATTATGCATATTCACAACTAGACTGACTGAAGTATACAGAGAGTTACATTTTTTACCTCCATACTAAAGCATGGATACATGTGCACATATATTCTATGAACCAGACGGAGATGGAATAATTTCATTCATTGAAATATATTGGACTTGGAAGACCATGGAGTGATTTCAAACAAAGCTCTTTTTATTAGGTGGTCAGTGGAAGCATGAGGGACAGTGGTCGGGGGGGGGGGGGGGGAAGCTGCAGGTAAACCGCAGGTAAACCGCACCTCCGACCTCGCCCCCACGGGGAATTAAGTAAACAGGGATTAGGTTCCCACCAGAGGCTATCATAGGACCATTTGAATATCCTAAGCCTCTGATAGGGGGACAATCAGGATCCTAGGGTCTATTGTTCTCTGGGGACTGAAGCTCAGGTTGGTGTCTCGGCCATGCGCTCCTGGCTGGTATCAATTACCATTACAGGAGCGCCTGGCGAACATATCCAGACATGTAGCAGGGTACATTACATACATTCTGCTATTTTCATCGAGAGTGCACAGTCTCTCATTCTGCACATCCTCCTAAATTTAAAATCCAGGCAGATGCACCACCAACTTTTCTGCTTTCTTCAATGCATTTAAAGCTACAGCATAACTTGTCACAAAATTCTGCAAGATATTCAAAAATATCACAAGGTACAGCCTGGCTGAAATTGCATCATTAACTTCCTCCCTACCTGATAAATTCCCCACTATAGTTGTCAACTACGGGGGGGGGGGGCTTGGGGGTGCAGGCCACCCCTGAAATTTCCCAAGGGGGACTGCAGCGCCTCCCTGCCTCCCTTCCTAGGTCCGCCCCCCTGCCTGGCTCCCCTGAACCCACTCTCCTGAACCCACTCACTCTCTCCCTCCCTCCCTCCCCCCTGGGGCCATCTGGGCGACTGCCAGGGTGACGCTCTAGCAATCGCCCCAAAACTCTATGGCACCATAGAGTTTCGGGGCGATTGCCAGAGCGCTGCCCTGGCAACGTGCCCAGCATGATGATGTCACTTCCAGGTGACGTCATCACACTGGGCAGTCGCCTGGATGGCCCCGGGAGGGAGCGAGTGGGTTCAGGGGGGTGGGTTCAGGGGAGCCGGGAGCCAGGAGCCAGGCGGGGGGAGGTTCTGGTGGCGAGGGGCAAGAGCCCCCCCCCCCGAGAAATTAAAAAGTCTACACCCCTGCTCCCTACCTGTAGAAGAAAGCTAGCTTCTCATAGAGGATTCTAACAGCCTTCTCTCTGTGCTGGTTTTCTAGATGTTACAGTTGTTGCAAGGCCGTCAAGATATGGAGCAGACCCATGGGATGCAGGCCAAGGTTATGCAGGGGACTGAACTGAAAATAAGTATAAATAAAGAAAACCTGATTAACCATTTGTAGGACTGGTCTGATAGACTGAACCAGGCCCGTCAAAAGTCACTGGACATTCAAATTCATATACAAAACCTGGATGACCAGATCATGATCTCTACTGACCCCTTAACTTTGGGACATTTGGGGAAGCAGAGGCAGGCCCTGACCAATATTTTTGAGAGCAATAACACAAAGGTTATTGAGGATGACTCAAAATGTAACAGAACTGAGAGAGAGGATTAAAGCAATGGATGCTGAAGTTGTTTTGTCAGTTCCTTCTCCTTATGAGCACCTGAGTCATTCCATGGAAGAACGTCAGCTGGAAGATCAGCGAGCAGTTCAAGCTCTTCTGACCACTGCAGCACTACCCCGACAGACAATGGATCTTCAAAGTATTATCAGGGACCGTCTCCAGAGATCTGCCCCCCAAAGAAGTGGAAGCAATGCAATGAGGACTTAATGTTACAACGGGAGCAACAGGCCTTGGGTAAGCTGAACATTACTTATCGCTACTGTCTGTTGTCATCATCACGGGAAGAGGTGGAAGGTTTTCTGAAGGACATTCTAGGGAGTGAGGGAACGCCAGATAAGAACCCTACCAGACCCCCGGTGACTTGTCATTGCAGTCAACTTCAGCTCAAGGGACCCCCAAAGCATCTCAAGAAGTTAGGGAAACCAGATTGGCCAAGTTGTGGGCCAGGACCAAAACATTACCGATGTCAGAAGCTTTCAATCTATTGGTCACAGAGGATCCTGTCCAACTGGACTTAGCCAAATTCTGGGGCTTCGCCCTGGCACATGTGGCCCTACCAGAGGCACTCACCATTGCCCTCAACAAGAGAAGTAAGGATTTTATGCTCAGACTATTAGACCAGTCTGGACTTTCTGACCAGAATGAAAGAACACACTGTAAAATTATTAGATAGGGTCATCCATGCCCCATCCTTGACCATCAAGATTATTGATTGCTTGGTCATCAGACAAAGAACCCACACATCTTTGGGAAACCACCCTTCGTGGTTGTCCAAGCAAGGCTTGATGGCCCTTTTGGAGGACATTTTGCAGTCATGGGGGAGTCAGCCCATGGTGGAAATCACTGACAGCTGCGACCAGGTGGGAGGAGTGCAGGTGAAGATGGCCTCGAGAGCCTGGATCGAGTGGTGTCAACAGGTTATTCATGTGTTAGAACTTTGAGCTCATCGACTGAAGATGGAAAAGGATCAGCAAATTGTAAGCCGGCCCAAGGAGGAGTGACAAGTGTCTGTTCCTGCAATGGGAGCTAAGGGAGTGAAGTCTCTTTTCAGACCAGGGACTGGAGTGAAAGCTACCCCCACTGTGGTTCTGATGACCATCCCGAGACAGAAGACTGTAGCCGAGGCACCAGTGGAGGATATGAGACATGTCCACTACACTTCGCAGGGGGACACTAGTTTCCAGAATCCCCCACAAACCAGTGAGGATGGGGAAGGTTACCCTCCAAAGACTAAGAGCCTCATGTCAGGGAGGGAACAAGGGGGAAGGAGTGGGTGGTTCCACAGTTCCCATGGACAAGTCCTTTTGTGGATCAAAAACTGGCTAATTAAAAGGAAACAGAGAGTGAATATAAATGGGCAATTTTCTCAATGGAGGGAGGTAAGCAGGGATCAGTACTCGGTTTGATGCTTTTTAACTTGTTTATTAATGATTTGGAGTTGAGAGTAAGCAGTGAAATGGCTTATACCAGGAAATCACCGTACTCGCACAACCACGCTTTGTTCTCCCAGTGTCATCACAGTTCCAGCTTGGACCATTGCTATCTGAGATGAAGAGATCTTTGACTTTGACCAAAACTCTTCCTATCGCAGGGCCTTCTGGGACTGGGGGACAGACGGGACTGCAGCTTTCACCTCTACCCCAGAGATAAGGCGAGAAGAGGAAGAAGGGCCTGGACTCTTCAAGCCCATGGTGGGATGGAGAGACTCTTGGGACTGGGGAGATCGTTGAGGACCATCAGAGGGACACTGTTGTGACCATTCCAGACCAGCAAGGACTCTCATGTTTTGTTGACAATGTAAGTCAGATCTCTGCACCCATGAACCCTGTAAACCTTCCCATGCAACCCCTCAGTGTTGTGTGCGAAGGCATTTTATTGCAGACTATATCATCAGATACTATTTTTCCTGTATTGGTGTCACAAATATCCAAGAGGACAACAGGTTATTTGTATATATATATACTTTATTGTCATTGTACATAGTACAATGAAATTTAAAAAAAAAAAAAAGGGCCATCATTCAGTGACTCGCAACATATAATCATGCGCACTCACACAGACATTCACGACTGCTTCTCCCTTGTGATTTACATAGCAACCAAACCACTGTTTCCCCCAGATTTCGGTCTCATGCAGCATTCAGGGCAATAATAGCTCTTGAGTAAAAACTGTTTTTTAGTCTATTTGTCCTTGTTTTGATTGTCCTATATCTTCTGCCCGAAGGCAGCAGTTCAAACAAGGAATATGCAGGATGTGATAAATCCTGTAGGATGTTCTTCACTTTTTTCAGACATCAAGAACTGTACAGTTGCTCCAGAAGTGGGAGAGGACAGCCAATTGTAGAGGCGTTAGAGACCAGTAAGGGCGTAATTGTAGGGAATCTCACCGATCTCGACCAGGGTGAGGATGAGAACCTATCAGGAGATGCCGCAGTCATGTCACTGACCTACTGGGTGAAATGGTAGTGCAACAGCAGGTACCCCACACATCCACATTAGAGGTCCAAAGGGCTCCAGTGCCATAGTCAGTGCCCCTCCCTCCCTCTTTACTTTCCTAACTACCCAAGTAGATAAATAGGTACCACTTCAGGGGGGAAGGTAACAGCGTTTTGTGCACCTCAGCCTCTATTCATGCTGACCACATGACCACGGAAACATCTTTGGACAGCGCTGGCTCTTCGGCTTTGAAGTGACTGGCTTTCGTACAAGGGAAACCTTTACCTTTAACATCTTTATTATTGTAATTGACAATACTAACTGTTGCCTGTTATTCTTTAAATGTTAATAATTAGAACTTGTTAACTTATAGAATTTATTTTATTTATTTATTTTTGTTAAGATGTACACATTTTTCTCAAGCTTTGGATGTATATGAAAATGTTAACGGTTATTGCAGTTAAGTTAGTTAAGTGGAAAGGTTTATAAAAATAAAAATCTTTATTTTCCTTTTAAAAAAATCTTCATTTGCCTAACTTGAACACGAACCCAATCCTGAATCTAACCCTAACACCACCTGACCCCAAGCCTTACACGAACACGAACCCTAACCCAACCCATGGCAAAGACGGGTAAACACCCAAACCCCAAAGGAGCCCCTGTTCCTTATGAGAGTCCCCTCCTCTTCACCCCCCTATCCACCTGGAGCAGCAGGCCTCAATGCAAGAGGAGAAAGTAGGTGCAGAGAAGGGAGGAGCGGCCAGCCAAGGTCACATCGAGGGGGATCCCTGGAAAGTTGGCAACCCAAGGGTCTGGCCTTTCCTTGCTTGCCTGGGCTACCCCTGCCCTTTGGTATTGGCAGAGTGGGGGAGACCATGGGGTCAGAGCACAACACCGATTATTGGTCCAAATAGAATAATTTATTTTAGTATTTACACAATTATGGAGCACACACACATACACACTAAATGAATAAGCAACTGTAGGAGTAAGCACACACTATGAACCAACAGGGCATAAATCAACAGCTTGCCCGGCAAGGGGGGATATAAACACAATCCACCCTGGCTGGGCTGGAATCTATACTGATGGTGTCCCGCCCCTTGGGACGGTCCCTCTTTTCCTGCACTTTTTGACCTTGGGGCAGCTGGGAACTGTAAGCCAGCAGATGAGAAAGCCCCATTCAACCCAGTGAGTGACACCCCTGCAGGCTTCTCTGGAACTACAGGCTCTCTGAACCTTCCCCCATAAGGTCACAGACTTTCAGTCTAACCTACCTCACAGGGTTGGTGTGCAAGTCAAAAGGGGGAGAGGAGAATGATGTAAGCTGCTTTGGTCCCCATTGCAGAGAAAGACCACTTTTCCTCCTGGAAAATTTATTTATTTAAATTTCTATCCTGCCCTCCTGGCCAAGGAAACCATAGTTGCCAATCTCCAGGTGAGGGCTGGAGATCACTCAGAATTACAACTACTCTCCAGATGGTATTGATCAGTTCCCCTGGAGAAAATGGTGGACTCTGTGGCCTTATACCCTACTGAGATGCCCCCCCCATGACAGCCAATGTGACGTGGCAGTCAGGGCTTCAGAGCACGGTAGAGGCGGCAGGTGGGCGGGGGAGATGGAAAGCTGAAAAGTGAGGGGGAAATTAAGATAGGTTGATGCTTGGCTGGAAAGAAGATAGGGTTGCCAACTCCAGGTGGGGAATTCCTGGAGATTTGAGGGGTGGAGCCTGGAGAGGGTGAGGTTTGAGGAGAGGTGGGGTCTCAGACAGGTACAATGCCATAGACTCTGCCCTCCAAACCAGCTATTCCCTCTTGGGGAACCACTGTTGCCAATCTCCAGGTGAGGGGAGGAGATCACTCAGAATTACAACTGCTTTTCAGGTAGCAGAGATCAGTTCCACTGGAGAAAATGGTGGACTCTGTGTTATTATACCCTGCTGAGGTTGCCACAGCAAATTGACACTGAGTGCCCAAGGCCTTGGCACTCTCCAAGAGCCTCTTTCTAGGGCCCCTTGTATTTATTTCCACAACAAGCCTTATTCCTAGTTAGGGATATGTTAGTTAGTGCATACAGATATCTCTGCTCCGGAGAGACCTCTAGTGGCCAAAATGGGGCATTTTCATTGCAGCAAGTGCAGCATCTGTCTGCAAGTTTGGGAGACCAGTTCATTGCGATTCTCTACTTTGGAGGTGAAACTTACTAAATTCACTAACTGCGCTTCAAAACAGGTAATTTATTTGATCCAATGGCCATGTTCTTTGTATTATATTGGATTATCCACTAGATCAGTTCGTACACGCATCATCGAACATAAGTCTCGCATTCATCAACAGAGATTAGACTCCCCCCCTTGTTCCCCATTTTGTTGAAAAGGGGCATACATGTGATGAATTTAAATATGTCGTATTGGAAGTTGTGACTACACATAGATATAATAGAATTGATATACAGCAATTGTTAAGTAGGCATGAGACATATTGGATATATCGCCTTAAAATGCTACAACCACATGGGCTGAACTTAGATATAGATTTTTCCTGTTACATTGTCCCTTTAACTAGCTTAGGTAGCATTATAGGTCATACATTTAAGGACGACATCTAGTATGGTGACTAAGGCATTTTAGTAGTAACATAGTATTAAGTTACTGTAAGTGATAGAATAATGCCCGTCATTGGAATATCGGATACTGATGAAAAATAACTTGCTGCAATATAGGGTAAACTGATGCTTATACATCTTTCCTATTATATAAAGCCATTTTCAAGATTCCAAGGGGCAAGATTCCATGGGGCGCCAAAATCAGTAGGCTGGACAGACTGCCACTCAAAAGGGGGTCCCTGGCCATTGGTTGCATTCTCTCCCTGCTTTGCCTCAGTCCCGCTCACAGAGCCAATGGCCAGCATCCCGGCCTCAGTCTGGAGGGAGCCAGCAAAGGGGAAGGGTCCACTCTTCTCCTCCTCCCACTGCCAGGTGGGTCTAACTGTCCTCTCAGTGGCCTGCTTCTGTCAGTGAAAAGACAATGGACTATCAGGATAACCCCCTCCCCCGCACACTGCCAGCATGCCCAGAATAAACTGTCAGAAACAGGGGGCATTTCACATAGCACCCCGTAGCGCTTCAGAACCAGTACAAAGAACAGAAGAGCGCTTGGGAGGTTTCAAGGTAAACTGGCTCAGGAATGCTTCCCCAACGGGAGAGGTACGTTTCTGTGTGAAAGGGCCACTATGCTCCATTAGGAAACCAGTACTAATATGGTTCTGTGTGAAATGCCTGACAGAAACCATTACTGAAGAGTTCCTGAAACAGAACATATTGGCTGTTCTGGATACTTTGGAGTTGGATCCAGGAGAGGGTGGGGTTTGGGGAGCGGAGAGGCCTCAGCATGGTACAATGCCATAAAGTCCACCCTCCAAAGCAGCCATATTCTCCAGGGGAGCTGATCTCTGTCAGCTGGAGATCCATTGTAAAAGCGGGAGATCCCCAGGCCCCACCTGGAGGTTGGGAACCCGATTCCATCATCAGAGCTGGCAACTATCCCCTCAGAGCCCATTCCTAGGCAACCAAGCTTGTTTCTCTGAAAGCCCCTTTCCACACCTATGTTGGCCTTTGGGAGAAAACTCATTGGGGCCAGCTGAACAGAATGCCAGAGGCCACCCTCCAAAGCAGTCATTTTCTACAAGGGAGGGGGGAGGATCTGTTGTCTGGAGTTCAATTGTGATACCTGGCGATCTTCAGGCTCCAACTGGAGATTGGCTACCCTAGGCATTTGTGTTTGTGCTTGTGTGTGTGGTGAAGAGGCTTGAAAAAAAAACGGCAGTCTGAAATGGCAAACCGCTCCAAAGACGGCTCCAAAATGGTAGGGGAAGGGCTGTCTGAAACAGCTGTCACTGTACCAGTTTATTACAAGCCAGTAAGCAGGAGCTGCTAGACCCATTGTTGCCAATCTCCAGGGGAGGGATGGAAATCACGCTAAATTACAACTGCTCTTCAGATGGCAGAGATCAGTTCCCCTGGAGAAAATGGTGGACTCATTCTACCCTGCTGAGGTGGCCACAGCAAATTGACGCTGAGTGCTCGAGGCCGGGGCACTCTCCCAGAGCCTCTTTCTAGAGCCCGTTGTATTTATTTCCACAATGGGCCTTATTCCTAGTATATAATAATTGTTGTGATAAGAAAATAAATGGTTGTATAATCACTAATGTGATAATGTTTATTTATGTATTTTTGTAGAAAATTATTCATAAGACTCTACAACAGATTTATGAGGAAAATTGTTACAAGTACTGTATGGTAATTTATTTATTTATTTATTTTGTATTGCTTACCTGCAGTGTTATAACATTCCAATTCTTTTCATTATTGTGCAATGTATACGAAAATTTTATAATTGTTTTGTATTTGTTCTGAATATGACAGCCACGGAAGAAGTTTCTATCACAAAATGGAGAATATTAATCTGGAGTCTTCGTTGGTTCTTCTCAAGCTTGGGACTCTCTCCAGGCTTGACTCAGTACTTGAAGCTTTGGGTCATTGAAATTATGATATATTTCTTTGTATATTGTTGTAACAGTTATTGAATTATATTGTTTAGCATCCTACTTTTGGCCTTTTCTATTATTTCTAAACTACCAGCTGAAAAGTCTCGTATTATATTAAAAAATACCAGGTGCCACCAGGTGGTCCAGCAGTGGGGCCAGGACACTAGAAGCCCTCCCATTGTTGCCCCCCCATCAAGCACCAAGAATACAGAGCATCACTTGCCCCAGACTGAGAGTTCCTATCTATACCTTGTGGCTCATAGCTACTGCTGGACCTCTGCTCCATATGTTTATCTAATTCCCTCTTGAAGTTGTCCATGCTTGTAGCCACTTCCACCTCCTGTGGCAGTGAATTCCATGTGTTAATCATTCTTGGGTGAAGAAGTACTTCCTTATATCCATTCTAACCCGACTGCTCAGCAATTTCATGGAGTGCCCATGAGTTCTTATATTGTGAGAAAGGGAGAAAAGTACCTCTTTCTCTACCTGCTCTATCCCATGCATAATCTTATTTGTCTTTCTCCAAGCTAAAGAGTCCCAAGTGCTTTAACCTTTCTTCATATGGAAAGTGTTCCAACCCTTTTATCATTCTAGTTGCCCTTTTCTGCACTTTTTCCAATGCTATATCTTTTTTGAGGTGTGGCGACGAGAACTGTACACTCCAAATGAGATCGCACCATCGATTTATACAGGGGCATTATGATACTGGCTGATTTGTTTTCAGTTCCCTTCCTAATAACCCCCAGCATAGTGTTGACCTTTTTCATTGCAGCCGCACACTGTCTTGACATTTTCATTGAGTTATCTACTACAACTCCAAGATCTCTCTCGGTCAGTCTCCGCCAATTCGGACCCCATCAACGTGTATCTACAGTTAGGATTTTTGGTTCCAATGTGCATCACTTTGCACTTGGCCACATTGAGCCCCATTTGCCACGTTGACAGGCAAGGAATCACACGAATTAGGAGAATAGGTGCTGGGGACCCCACTATCCTGTCTGATGAGCGTTGCTGCTCCCCTGCAGGATTCTTCTCCTCCTGTCCTTTTTTTTCTTTATACCAGATATTGCTTACTCCAGTGAACTCTGGGTTGGGAAAAGCCTAGATATTGGGGTGGTGAGCCTGAAGGGGATTTGATTGGCTGACAGGAGGCAGCTCAGTGAAGTTATAATGTGTTAGGAGTCCATTTTCCAAAGTAGCCATTTTCTCCAGGGGACCTGATCTCTGTAGTCTGGAAACAAGTTGTAATTCCAAGGGATCTCCAGGCCCTGCCTGGAGGTTGGAAACTCTAGGCACAGCCTGGCAACCAGTGGGAGACTGTGGGTGGGGACACTGGGGGGGGGGGATGTCTATTATGACAGCGTCACATCACTTCCAGGAAATCCCAGATGTCACATCCCTCTAGAAATCGCTAGAATCTCCTAGGGAAGACTGGCATCACTTCTGGGTTTTCTTGATGGCGGGGGGGGGGGGGGGGAACTCCCCTTGCCACTCTGAGCCACAGCTGGAAATGGGAGCTGGGTGCATGGGGGATCCGTGCTCTGGCAACCCCTTCTACTGTGTACATTTATTTTTTTCCTTTTCTCAGTTTCTGTTAATGGCCACTATCTTGCTCAATTATTATTTCTGTAATCAGTATTTTTTAAATTAACAGTAATGTTACATTTTTACTTGATTCAAATAGTATAATGTTGATCATTTAGAAGACTCACCACTTCTGACTTCACCTGGACTTGTGCCACCACTCTCCAACTCATGGAAATTCAAGTATTTTTCTTTTCTTTTATTCTCTGGCACCAAAAACAAGAGGTGCCTTTCATAATTCCAAGTTGAACTCAGTTTGGACCTTCGTCAAGTACCCTAAACGTCTTGCTCACGTGATGCCACCCCCCCCCCCCCACTCCTATTCTATGCACTTTTCCTTCTGGACCTTCTTGGGATTATTGCCTGAATCGTTGCTCAGAGGTATACTTGGCTCCCTCGCCAATGAATCTTTCCTAGAACTCCAACCTCTGAATGTGTGTAGGTCTAAAGTTTGCTTCCATTACAAACTACAGATGATGATACCCCCCCCCCACAGAAAATAACTGGTAACATTTCTGTTTGCCTTGCTGCCTTTTCTTTCCCCCTTCTCTTAACCCTCCATTCTCTCAAGTTCATTTTGCACAAGAGTTTTGTGTGTGCATTGGGACCATGTAGAGGTACTATGGGCACTTTTGTTTCCTGTGTTGTGATGCACTTAAATATTATTTTGACTGCATGCTTATACCCATGCCCCTCAACAAACCTTCCACACTAGACTTGGAGCTTTACTCCTTTGTTTTAGAGACCCCTTAAAGTATGTGTGCCGTGCCCCTTGGGCTGGGTGTTAAAACCTAAATCTGCAGTTCCTTTAAGGACAGGTGCGAGCACCAACTAAGAAATTGTTCTTGTTCATGTAGATTCATGTCTAGTGGATGTGTGTCTTCTCAAACACATACGATCATACACACATCAACTGTCTGCTTTTTTTATCCCAACAGTTAATTCCTTGGCACTGCTGGTGAAATGCTCAGGAGGAACTTCCTGTGTACATTCAAGCATATCTTCTAAGCTCATAGCACACACAAAAAAATCTTTGCAGTAAAAAAAAAATTGAACTTTTGATATTTGAATATTTGAATTTTAAAAAAATAAATGAACTCCGTGAGATCATGGCATCTACATAGCCCCTGCACATGAACTTCTGCTGCCACTGTCATTCTGAGCAAGTGAATTCCATGTTTCAATGGAAGGAATAGCATCTGGCCATGAAAATAGTCTTCCACATATATATCACTTGCTAGAGCAGGAATTCTAAAGTGCATCACAGAGCAGAAGGATCCACAATGCTTTGCTTTCAGTCAGAATGTGCGTCCTATTTCAATGCGCACTCCACTGAAAGTGGTGCTGTGCAGACAGACTGCATCTACAGCCAGATGCACCTCCAACATCCAGTTTCATGTTGCAGCTCCTGAGCATGGACTTCCAGCACTAGGTGAGGAACAGGCAAACACATTCATTGTGAATTTTATCTGAGATTGGGGCTACCCTGTGTGGAGAAAAGACCAGCTGATGGGAGAGACTCGTGTGTGCTGAGTCAACCACCCACCCAAAGATAGTCATTATCCATAGCAAACTGTTAAGAATGGCCCTTGTTTCTCCATAGGCAATACTGGGAAATGGGAGACCAGCTGTAAGCCCATGCAGACAGCAGAGCAGCGGTGGGTGGTTATGGTAGCAGTGACTATTTATCTTATGTGACCTTAACAGGTTTTTTCTGTAATGAAGAGTCTTATGTGTTTCAGCTCTAGGTGTGTTCCTGGGGTGGTTTTGTATGGAGCTTAGACACACGTGCCAATACATTCACAATGGTGCAGACAATGGTTTAGGGTGAACAGTGGGTTCCTCAGTGCAGTAGATTTCCTGTTCACAATCTGCCTTATAAGCAGCTCCTGTTTCCCAGCAAGGAGATGAGGCAACATTAACCAGTTGCTTTCCTCTCTTTCCCATGGTTGCTGGTGGCCTGGTTCAGATCATGACACTGCTACAAGGCCTCTGGGCATACAGGTAAAGGTAAAGGTTTCCCTTGCTTGAAGTCCAGTCAAATGCAGTGTTCTAGGGATGCGGTGTTCATCTCCGTTTCCAAGCTGAAGAGCCATCGCTGTCTGAAGACTTTTCCATGGTCATGTGGCTGGCATGACTAGATGCCAAGGCGCACGGAACGCTGTTACCTTCCCACCGAAGTGGTACCTATATATCTACTTGCAGTTTCTTGCTTTCGAACTGCTAGGCTGGCAGGAGCTGGGGCCAGAGACGGGAGCTCACTCCGTCATGCAGCACTCGAGTCTCGAACTGCTGAACTACCAGCCTGCAGTTCAACGTCTTAACCACTTGGGCATATTCCTGAATGTTAAACTGACCAGATAAAGAACAAATATGGAGAAATGGAAAAGAGGGAAAGTAGCAGTGGTGCTCCTGGAACCTTGGTCAAAGTGGGTTGGGTGAAATGAGGTGTGGTCTGCCCAGGAACATTTCCTGCTCCTGAGTAACATCATTACATCTTCCCAACGCATCAGCAGCAGCTAAGGTTGGATGAAGCTCTGCCATAAGGGTATCTCGCAAGCAAAGTCTGTATATCCCATCACTGGACGTTATTGCCAGCTGTATGCTGATGACACCTAATTTTGTCTCAAACCCAGTGAGGCAGTAAACTCCACAATGAAGCCAGAAGGCTGAGATAGACTGCTTTATCTGGGGACTGGAGAACTGGAGGAGAAGGGTCATGGCTCAGTGGTAGAGAATCTACTCTGCAGAACCTCCCTGGAATTCTCCAGTTAAAAGGATCAACGTAGTGATCGATGGGAAAGACCTCTGCCTGAGATCCCAGAAAGCCACTGCTTGTCAGAACAATTAGTATTGACCTTGATAGACCAATGGTCTGATTCGGTATAAGGCAGCTTCTTGTGACTATTCTGGGTGATACCATACCTCCTTGAAAAACAGGTTCACAGCTTGGGGTGTCCACCCTTTGATCAGCTCTTCCTTTAAACTCTGACGATTTCCACGCCGTTGTTTGCCCAAGTTCGACCTTGTTGGGAAGTTGGGGGGGGGGGGTTCTTGCTCCTCTGCAGCATCACGGCCATCATGTGCACCTCCTGAGACTTCCCAAGCTTTCCTCTTCCATTTCCCAAACCTGCTTTGTTACAAAGTTGTCAGAAGGAGAGCAGCAGAGCCTGAACAGTGGCCACTGGGGTGGAAAAGTTCAGATTCTCCCCCAGGCTCATGGACACAGCGGCCATTTTCCCTGCCATTGTCCTTACAAACATTGTTATAATGTTATAACAATCTGTATTTCACGTTTTCTGAATTCCCATATTCCATTTAGGAAAAGTTTTCTAGCCCCTTGTATTACAGAGATATGTCTTTCCCTTTCTATCTCCCAATGAAAAGGGCTAGAAACTTTTTTTTTTTTAATGAAGGCTGGGAAAGAACAGAATCTAATACACAGATTGGTGTAATGTTATAACCAGGGCTTTTTTTGTACAAAAGCCCAGCAGGAACTCATTAACATAATAGGCCACACCCAGCAGCAGAAACTCATTAGCCTATTAGGCCACACCCATGGCAGCACAGCTCCCTCCCAGGATCAGCTTCCCCAGGTGCCCTGTGGCTTTTGGGAACATGGGGAACCCAAGAGAAGGAAGGCAGTTTCTGGATCGGCTTCCCCAGGCGCCCCACAGGGCAGGCAGTTTAAACTGCCTTCCCTGCCTGGATCAGCTTGGCTTCCTCAGGCACCTGGGGAACCCGAGGGGGGGGGAGGCTGTAGGCGTGGCTAACTCAAAAGCCAGCCGGAACTCCATTCCTGTGCGTTCCTGCCCCGAAATAGCCCTGGTTATAACAATATTCAATTGATGATTTTGAAAAAAGCTTGAAAAAGCCCCATCCCCACTGCCAGGGGGATGGGGCAGGAAAACCTCCTCCGTGATATGTATTATTTTCAGGGATCATTTCGAGCAGGAACACGCAGGAACTCCGGGAGTAAGAAGCCCAAGAGCGGGCACATATGGTGATGCACTGTGGAAAAAAGCAAAAGCATACTAATTTGATCTGTATTTTCATGCTTGTTGTAGGGTAGCTTCCCTGCAAGAGCAAAGGAAACCTCAAGTGCCTTTAGTCAAAGTGTCAAGCTGGCTCACCAGCTCTGAGTTGGGAAACACCAGGAGATTTTTGGGGTGGAGCCTGAGCAGTGGGTGTTGCCTTCTGACACACTTCTGGTGATGTCAGGGGGCGTGGCATATGCAAATAAGTTATGCTAATGAGTTATGCTAATGGGCTTCTGCAACTCTTTTTTTACAAAATGACCCCTGATTTATTTTTAATGCTATTTTCTTGTTTTCATGTTCACTGCCTTGGGTGAAAAGGCAGCATAAAAATGTTTTAAACAAATAAATAAGTGGTAGCTCTTATCAACCACAGCAGCAATGGAGATACCATAACAAGCCCACCTGTGTTTGGAAAACACCTCCGCCTCCTTTACCCTGATTTTACACACCATCCATGAGCGCATACCCTCCCCCACAATCGAATGCCAAAATCTCTTAAGAGAAGAAAAGAAAAGACAAATAGCTGTGCCCACAGGCACTGCACAAGGAAGGGAAAATGTCTGACGAACGTGCCCAAATCCCTTCTTGCTTCCAGCACAGAATCCTAGATCTCCTCCAAGAGACAGAAGAGGGCAAAGGAGCAGCCCAGCAACAGAGGAGCAGGGGCCGGCACTACACCCTTTTTGCTGCACCTGCCTTGGAGACAGTCAACAGTTTATAACATAATTAAGCACATCTTGTACGAAGTTGGTGTGTCTGTCCGAGTGTGGTCATTGAGCTACAGGCCAAGTTCCGGATTAGCAGGGGTTGGGGGTCTGGTCCCTCATACTGGCCTATCCACAGAAGCATACTGGCAAGGGCTCAAGTTGGAGGCAGCTGTCTGCACCGCTGGGTAGGTGAAGTTGGCATGCTGTTTCGCCTTCAACCGTAGGCTAGCCAGGCTGGAGTTACACGTGTCCCTGTACATGTAGGGGCTGGCAGTGGACGCCGCATATGGGCAGGTGCTGGAAGAAATGGTGGAGCTGAGGCCAGGACTTCCCAGGTTGTTCAGGCTGGAGCCAGGCACGCCAGTCACTGTTGAGGGCACTATGGAAGAGGGCATGGGCCCGATGGAAGAGCTGGGCGTGGAAAACATGGGCTGTGAGGAGAGAGGGCTGATATTCATTGAGTTGAAGAAGGGGAAGCTCTTAGCTGACACGGTGCTGGTGGCCAGGCTTTTAGAAGCCCAGTTGTTGTAAGAGTAGCCGCTGTACATCTCCTCGTAAGGCTGCATCAGTCCATTGAACTGGGCTCCAAAACTGTTCTTGCAAAGCTCTGCCTGCTGGTTTCTTTCTCGCTTTCTCCATTTGGCTCGGCGGTTCTTGAACCAAACCTGCAAGAGAAAGGAGAAGGGAAATATTCCCCTGTGAACTTTGCTGAAAAGCGGGAAAGGAGACCGTGCTTCCTTCAGGCAGCTCTGGTTGTAGATCACTGGTTCCCAAAGTGGGCAATACTGCCCCCTTGGGGGGGCGGCGCTGGAACAATCCAGGTTGGCAATGAGTGCCTTGGGTGCAATTGGGGGGTGTTGAATAAAAATAAGAGGGCGGTGGAAGCATAAAGAAAGAAGAGTCCAGAACCTGTCTGAAGCAGCTTTTTCCTGCCTTCTCCTGGTCTTCCCTGAGATCAGGGAGGGAGAGGGAAGTGAAGAGGGGTGCCCACAGCCAATCACAGCCATGCATTTGCAAATTGCAAGTGCATGTGCACCCTTGTAAGGCTGGTGTTGCTGCTGGGCTCTTGCGTGGTGGCCGCTGCTGGGCTCTGGCCTCAGGCCTTCAGCTGCTGCTGCTGCTCTGTGCCTGCCTTGGCCTGCCTGGCTGCGTGGATCGTGGCGGACTCTGCCTGCATCTTTTGTCCACTTCTTGAAGGTAGATTTCCAGGGGGCACTGAGTAATTTCCCCCCCTGAAAAGCGGGCGGTAGGCCAAATAAGTCTGGGACCCTCTGCTGTAGACGATGAGAACACAGGTTCATTTTGAGCACCAGAGGATAACCCTGACTTGCATTCTGACTGACCAAATGCATTCCCAACAGCAACATGGAAACTGAAAGCACTCAGACATCAATTCTCCTTTAACAATTAACAACTTAAAAAGAGTTCCCTTGGATAACACTTTTATTCATTTTGGACTTGAGTTTTTTAGCTTGTATCTAATCAGTGCTTCGTTCCTGGGAAATGCTACTTCATTTGGCCAGTCTTGTACGCAGTCCATTGCAGCTAGCTGGCATACCCCCAAAGTTTCTGATATCATAGTTGGCAGGAGCCACTGGGCTCCTCTTGTTGGATCTCAAATGGCAGGATCCTTAGGCTGAGACTACGGGCCCCCTCATCCTCCACTGGGCAGCTGTGAAACAGGCGGGCGAGGAGACCATTTGAAGCAGAGAGACAGTAGGGGCAAGCCAGGGGTGCTGAGCCAACCCACCAACTCTCTTTCTCTGTTATCCTTTCCCTGCATCCAAGAATCCAGATGCCTGTTTGCCCCGCTTTTCTCTACCCTAAGGAGTCTCAGAGCAGCTTCCCTCCCTCTCCCCACAACAGTCAACCTTGTGAGGCAGGTGGGGCTGAGAGAGAGAGAGAGAGAGAGAGAGAGAGGACCGTGACTGGCCCAGCAGGCTTTATGTGGAGGAGAAGGAGGAGTGGGGAATCCAGCCAGTTCCTCCAGATTGGAGTCTGCTGCTACTCCTAACAACTACACCAGGGGTGGCCAAACTGTGGCTCTTCCACACGTATTGTGCGGCTCCCGGGAGGCGCCCCGTCTATTTGCTCTCTCTTCCTGTCTCTCTTCCTTCACCCCTCCCCCTCCCCCCAGTCTATTTGCTTCCTTTGTTTCTCTCTCTCTTTCTTTCCACCTCTCTCTCTCTTAGACACATAAATATAATTAGCAAACAAATAAATATCATTGGAGAAATAAATATCATTATCAATATCTGTTCCCCCCCTTCTGACCCTAAAGTGGTGGTCTGTTTTTGTTTTTGGCAGTCTCATTTAATGTTAATAAAAAGCAAATCTGAATATTTTCCAATAAAAATGTGTACTATTTGTTCCTGTCTTGTGGCTCTCAAACATCTGACGTTTATTCGGTGTGGCTCTTATGTTAAGCAAGGTTGGCCCCACCTGCACTACACCCTGCATGGAAAATCAGCATGGGAGAGGCGGCTGCAGGGGACACACACTGGCAGGGGAACCAAGGGAAGCACCCCCCAGCCTGCTGGTTCCCTGATGCAAATCAGTCCCTCGCCATGCCTCTGCATTCTCACTGGTAATGCAAGCAAACTGGGGAGCTACGCCTCTTCCAGTTTTATGCTCACAGCAACCCTGTGAAGCAGGTTTTATGCACTGGCTTCTAGGGGAAAACAATTATTCACTTTCTCAGTACTAGATTTAGCAATAGCAGATCTGTGTGTTTCACCCAAAATCTGCTACAAAGCCAGGGAAAGCAGAGGATGGAATCCAACAGAAGAAGCAAAAGGCATGTGGAGATGCAGACTGTGTTTGGTGTAGTGGTTAAGTGCGCAGACTCTAATCTGGGAGAACCGGTTTGATTCCCCACTCCTCCACTTGCACCTGGCTGGATGACCTTGGGCAAGCCACAGTTCTGTACCAGCTGTTCTCTCAAGGACCTACCTCACAGGGTGTCTGTTGTGGGGAAGGGAAGGGAAAGGAGTTTGTAAGCCACTGAGACTCCTTCGGGTAATGAAGGGCGGGGTATGAATCCAGTCTCTTCTTCTTCTTATACCAAATCAGTCCCTTGGCTCATCAAGGTCAGAATCAGACTGGTGGCCACTCTCCAGGGTCTCGGGTCTCTCCCACCCCCTGCCACCTGGTCCTTTCCAATGAAGCTGCCAGGGCTTGACCCAGGGAACTTTACTGTGCAAAACAGAGGCTCTGCCACTGAGCCCCAGTTGTGCATCCAATTGCAACCTGCGAGGCATCCTCCCGATCCCAGAGACTGTGAGGACTTCTGCGTTTGGGCAGCTCGTGTGTTACATTACAGGTCTATGAGTTTCTGCACTGAGACAGGGGAGGGCTGGCAGCCCATGCCTGGCATGTAGGAAGTCCCAGGTTCCAACCCCAGAATCTGCTTCTGAAGAGTCTTGTGCTGCAGGCGTTGCAAAAGACCTGTCTCTGCCTGAGACCCTGGAGAGCTGCTGCCCGTCAAAACAGACAGTTCAACTCAGCATGAGGGAGTTTCATTTGTGTTAGGCAGGGCCACGACTCACTGGCAAGAGTGCCTGCTTGGCAGGCAGAAGGTCCCAGGTTCCGCTGGCAGGAGCAGTGTTAGGGACTGTAGGGCCCCTGGCAAAAGTCCACCCCACCCCCTGCCGGGGCCAAGTGATAAGCAGCCCTCGCCACATGCAAGATGGGTGGGAGCCACGGCTGTTGTTGGAAGCAAGCCCTTCTTTCCCCCCTCCCTCAAGGGGGTGGGCCCATGGGTGGTTGGGGCCCTCCCAAGGGTGTGGCCCTGTTGCCCACTGGCTGAGACTGCTGGCAGGCACAGTAGACAAGACTGGCCTAGAGGGACCAGTCGTCTGACTCGGCATAAGGCAGCTAAATAGAAACATATGTACAGTAGTCCTACCACAAAAAACCCCAGTCACGTGCGATGGGTATTTCACGTGGCTCATCCTCCAGCACGCCCCCTAAAGCTCTGGACATATTCAGGGAAAACGTGCCCCGTACCCGGACTCTGGCTTCAGTCAAGTTGGTCCAGATCGCTATCTCCTCTCGGGTGCTCATGTCTGGGTAGCGGTTCCTCTGGAAAGTGGCCTCCAGTTCTTGGAGCTGTTGGCTGGTGAAGTGAGTTCTCTGCCGGCGCTGCTTCTTTTTCAGGGGCCCGTCCTCAGGGTTGGAGTCATCGGTCTGGTTCTGCTGGGACTTCTCTACATCTGCAGAAAGCAAAGGCGGGGAGAATCCGTCACGGGTCTTTGGAATGGCGCAACCTTCCCAGAAGCCCGGGTGCGCATGCTTGTGTGGAAGAGCCCCTCATTCTCCTGGGTGAGCATTCCCAAATAATGTGAGGAAACAGACACGTCCCCACACCCAGAGCTGTTCTCTTGCAGCGAGGCACTTCCACTCAGCAGCTCACCACACAGACCAGGCCCATTTTTCATGACACAGCAAATGTGCTCCTCACCCCTCCAGCGAAAGAAAATAAAGACCGCTAGTGGTATGGACAAAACTGTGAAGTCTTTGTGATGTGCCACCAAACAAACAAAAATGGTTCGCCACACAGAGACTGGTACCAGTTGTGCCCAGAGCCCAACTGCACAGCTTAGTCTGCACAGCTCTCCAAACGGGAGCAGGGGAAAAAAGGCCCCCAAATCATGGCCTGAAGCCTTTTTTTAAATTCTCCCCACCCTCGCCTTTTCTCAAAACGTCCAGCCTGATGAGAAGATCAGGAGAACTCAAAAAACTTGAGTAATGTGTTGTGTCATTTCGGTTGGTCCGCATAAAAGGTTCCTTTAAAAAAGGGCTTTTGCTTTGGGATTTGGCCTGGACTAAGAAAGCTACCTGGAACCTGCATCTACCCAAAGGCTTGGCTCATGCCTCCTGGGCTCCTGAGATGCTCTGAATCTCAGAAAAGTGACCACCTACCAACTGAGAAAGTGTCCTTCTGTTTAGAAAGTGAAAGAAGAGCACAGATGACATCCTCCAGCCCCAACTTAAAAGGCAATGAGACTAAAAGGAGGCAGAGATCTTCCTACATGGTGGATGAAGCCCTTGGAGATGGGATTTCCACCCCCACCCCCAATATTAAGCTGCTGACTGCCTGGGACCAGGAGGACACCAAGACGTTTGCTTCCATCAAGACTTTTGTTCTCTAAATGAAATGGTGGCTCTGATGCTTGCCATGAAATAGAACAGAAAACACAAACTGACCATGAACAAGTCAGCAGCCATGGCCCCTCGTGGCCAAAAAGCATCACATTTGCTTGCAGGTGGCTCTGTGGTTTGAGTAACATGCAGGAGGATCTGTCAGTATCGAGGAGTTGGTTAGCTTGGAAGGGCAAATGAGCCTTGGCTTTAGGGTTGCCAAAAGCCTGGAGAAAAAGCGCCCTGTCCCTTTAAGAGAGGCTTCATGGAATCATAGAATCATAGAGTTGGGAGGGAGCACCAGGGTCATCTAGTCCAGCCCCCTGCACAATGCAGGAACTTCACAACTACCTCCCCTCCACATACACCTGCTCCATGCCCAGAAGATGACAAAAAAAAACAACCCTCCAGGATCCCTAGAGAAACTGGCCTGGAGAAAATTGCTTCCTGACCCTAAAGTGGTGGTCAGTATTTCCCTGGACGTGTAAGCAAGGGTGACAAGAACTAAGCATTGATGCAACCCTGTCAGCCCTCCCTCTCATGATCTGCCTAAATTCACAGGATCCACATTGCTGTCACATGGCCATCTAGCATCTGCTTGAAAACCTCCAAAGGAGAGCCCACCACTTCCCAAGGAAGCCTGTTCCACTGAGGAACCGCTCTGTCAGGAAGTTCTTCCTAATGTTTAGCCGAAAAATCTTCTGATTTAATTTCAACCTGTTGGTTCTAGTCTGACCTTTTAGGGCAACAGAAAGCAACTCTGCACCATCCTCTATATGACAGCCCTTTGAGTACTTTAAGATGATGATCATATCGCCTCCTAGTCGTCTCCTCTCCAGGCTAAACATATCCAGCTCCTTCAACCTTTCCTCATAAGACTTGTTCTTCAGACCCCTCACCATCTTCATTGTCTTCCCCTGGACACATTCCAACTTGTCTACATCCTTCTTAAACTGTGGCGCCCAAAACTGAACACAATACTCTAGGTGAGGTTTAATCCGAGCAGAGTAAAGTGATACCATCACTTTGCGTGATCTGGACACTATACTTCTGTTGATACAGCCCAAAATCACATTTGCCTTTTTAGCAGCCACATCACACTGCTGACTCATGTTCAGTGTATGGTCTCTAGATCCTTTTTGCACATACTATTGCCAAGACACGTCTCCCCCATCCTATAATTATGCATTTGATTTTTCCTACCTAAATGCATTACTTTACATTTATCCCCTCTGAAATTCATTAAATTTGTTTTAGCCCAGTTTTCCAGCCTGTCAAGATCATCCTGTATCCTGACTCTGTCTTCTACCATATTTGCTACCTCTCCCAATTTACTATCATCTACTAATTTAATAAGCATTCCCTCTATTCCTTCATCCAAATCATTTATAAAGATGTTGAACAAAAGAGGTCCCAGGACAGACCCCTGAGGCACTCCACTTGTTACTCCTCTCCAAGAGGATGAGGAACCATTCACAAGCACTCTTTGGGTGCGATCTGTCAACCAGTTACAAATCCACCTAACAGTAATAGGATCCAAACCACATTTTACCAACATGTCAACAAGAATATTATCTGGAACCTTATCAAAAGCTTTACTGAAATCAAGAAAAACTATGTCTACAGCAGTAACTTCCTCAAAAAAAGAGATAAAGTTATTCTGGCATGGCTTGTTCCTGAGAAACCCATGCTGGCTCTTAGTAATCACAGCCGTCCTTTCTAAATGCTCAAGGACCGACTGTTTGATGATTTGTTCTAAAACTTTCCCAGGTATAGACATCAAGCTGACGGATTGGTAGTTACCCGGATCCTCCTTTTCCCCCTTCTTGAAGATGGGGACAACATTTGCCTGCCTCCAGTCTTCTGGTACCTCCACCTGTTTTCCAAGAATTCTCAAAAATAATGGACAGAGTCTCAGAAATTACATCTGCAAGTTCTTTTAGTACCCCTGGATCATCTAGTCCTGAGGACTTAATTTCATTTAAAGAAACCAGGTGTTTATGTACTACCCCTATGTCGATCCTAGGCTACAACTCTCTTCCCTCATGTGTTCTGCTTTTGCCACCTTGAGCACCATTTCCCTTGCAAGAGAAGACTGAGGAAAAGTAGGAATTGAGCAGTTCTGCTTTTCATCACTTGTTACAATTTCCTGTCCCCGCAACAGGCCAACCGTGTCCTTGCTCTTTATGTACCAGGTGATATTATTTGCCTGCGTGCCATGAAAAGCTTCAGCTGCCCATTTCCACATTCAGCTTCTATTAAAGGAACAGGTCACTTTTTATCAAGATTGTTGGCAACTTCATTTTGGCTGGTATTTATAGTGGAGTTTCTATTGACTTTAGCTGCTCTGTTCCCAGAAGCAGTGCCATCGAAGTATGTTGCAGCTTCGGGGAAACTCTTTGGGGTGATAGGCGTGAGGATCCAGAGCCTGGTAGATATATAGACATGGGGGCTTATCTTACTTCCCCAAAGTTGTTGATGAAAGGTGGAGGAGAGGCACCAGGATTGGCCAGGCTCTGTAATCTAGGCTTTGGAAAGGGGCAGAGGAAATACATGCTTGACACCTCAACTACTTCAGTAAATTAAATTTATTCCCTCCTGAAGGACAATTCAGATGGTCACTGCTAGATCTAGAACTTTTTAAAGTGTCTGCTTCAGTTAGGCAGAATACCCTCTCTGAACTTGCTGGGAAGGCTTCTGACTTTGCTGGCATTTTGCAAGTGGCACAGGATTATTCGGGAAGGTTTCTGACACACTAATTTTAATAACATATGTTTGTTAGTATTGTAAAGTGTACTCTGACTTGTCTGTTGTCTTTACTATCATTGTAACCCACCACAAGTCCTGGTTTCAGAGAAAAGTTGGTTAAAAATCCTTTAGATGATAGAGGCTGTTGAGGCAGTTTCTTAACATTCTCTTCCTACAGGCAGTGGTGAAAGTGGGGACTCTTCCGCCCTGGCCCCAGCCTGGTGGAAAATGGTCCCACGAGAGATCAGGGCCCTGCTGTGGGACCTATTGCCGTTCCGCAGGGCCTGCAAGACGGAGCTGTTCCACCAGGCCTTTGGCTGAAGTGGCAGGCATCCAATAAAAGCCGGCCTCCCCGGCTGAAGTTTCACCACCTCCACATGGCCCAGCTCAAGAAGACATCAGAGGTCTCATGGCACCAGTTTGGAGACAGTGCACGTCAACAAATAGTGCGACTTGTTTTAAATTAGTTTGGTGTAGTGGTTAAGTGCGCAGACTCTAATATGGGAGAACCGGGTTTGATTCCCCACTCCTCCACTTGTACCTGGCTGGATGATCTTGGGCAAGCCATAGCTTTGTACCAAATGTTCTCTCAAGGACAGCTTGGGAAAGAGCTCTCTCAGCCCCACCTACCTCACAGGGTGCCTGTTGTGGGGAGGGGAAGGGAAAGGAGTTTGTAAGCCACTCTGAGACTCCAAGTGAGTGAAGGGTGGGATATAAATCCAATCTCTTCTTCTTCTTCTTCATGTTGCTTTAACTGTTTTTAATTATTCTATTAATGTTTCTATTCACTGTGATGAGCTGAATGGCTTAAGAACTTATTTTGTGATCAGCCCTGAGCCCGCTTGTGGGGAGGGTGGAATATAAATTGAGAGAAATAAATAAATTAAAAAAGGAAAAGAAAACAGATTATTATGAAACTACCCCTGAGCTTACACCGAGGGTCTTTCCTTCACCGCTGAGCAATAGACTTCTCATGCCAGCCCAGAGCTCAATGCTTTAACAAATTGTGTACTCCTTCCTCTCTGACAGCCACCAAGATATACATCCTGAAAACTAATTAATGGTCCTGTGCCCACTTATTTAGTAATATCCCATGGAGTTCACTGGGATTCCTGCCCACATGAGTGAGGGCTGGGTCACAGCTTGAAAGGTTATCGCTTATGGTGGAACTCCTCAATCGCTGCCAAACCTTACGCTGGCACTCCAAACGTGACTGAACTGGTTCAGTTCCCTTGTAGATAAGGGAGCAGAATGCACATCAGTGAACCTGAACAAACAAATACAGATTAAGTTTCCCTCTGACAATTTAAAGGAAGGCTGAGTGCACTGAACTTCAGATCACTGATTGAATTACAGAGATGTCTACAAGTTTCTTTCTAGTATGTTGCCTGCTTTTCTTTGTGGTTCAAGGCAGTTGATTGACACCGACAACTTTAACTTGGACATGAAAATCTATTAAAATCATTATAGATTTTTAAAATGCTCCCACAAGAAAAAGAACGTTAAAATTTACAACTGAATACTGATATGCTGAATACGTTTCTCCCACTCAACTAAGGAACATGTTCCCCACACGAGATCTCTCCACAGAAAGAAGTGACAGTTACTGTCAAATAGGATGCCTCCATCGCCTGGCCAGAGGTTGAAAGTTGCTCTAGGAATAGGACAGTAAACATTTATGACCCAAAAGACCTCATACAACCTGAGAAGTACTTTTTGTTCCAATAATTTGTGAGTGTGTATCATAGTATATATAATGTAGTACATAACAGAAGCATTTTAATTTATGAAATAGGTTCATATACAGCACGTACTGAGACATACAGATTTTAAGAACCTAAGCACACATCCAGACAGAATTCAAGATTTCTAAATGTTTTTAAATGGGATGAGCCCATCACTAAAACTTTACTGCTAGTGCTGCCCCCTGCTTGCTCTCTCCACCAGGTATGAGGTGGTGTTAATCTCCTGTAGATGCAAATGGAGCACATCTACTTCCATCTGTCAGAATCTGGAAACCAGGCCATGAGGAAGACCTTACCACTGTGTTCTTGCCCTTTGCAGCTGTGCTCATGGTGAGGTGTCCCAGCCTCGGAGAGGGAGAGAGCAGGGCTGTGAGCTTCAGAGTCTGCCAGCAAGTTGAACTCCATCGGTCTGGGACAGGTGTTGGGGAAGAGGTGCTGTAGGGAAATATACAGGTGACGAGTGAGTGGTGGACTTCTGGAGAGGTGTTCCCACTCAGTAGGGCTCATCTCTAAGTAAATAACTAGGCTTAGGTTGCACACCAATATCACCAGCCTATGCACACTGACTCCAAAGTAAATCCCACTTTAGTCAATAATTCCAAAACCAACAGCTGGATAATAGTGTTTCTCTACCAAAGTGTCATAAAACTGAGCCAAGTTTTGAGTTATTTTTGGTTGGTCCTGATGACTTTTGCTTTTGGAATTTTTTCCTGTGGACCATGATGGATGCTTGCAGTCTGTGCTCTGTGATGTTTACTCTCAGGGAAACATGCAAACAGGGAAATCCTAGTGCATTTTAAAGTTTTATTTAAAATCCTTATACATGTTGACTTATTCAAAAAAATGTAGAGCTGAAAACCCTAGAAAACAAGAAACACAACACTGATTAATCCACTATTATTTTCTCTGAGAAGGAGTTCCTTCTCCGAGTATTTTTAAAACTCTCTTATTAAGATTGAGAGTACACGAAGGCAACTACAATCGTCTGATTCACACACACACACACTGAGCTCTGGGGCTTCTAGGCTGTCTGCATGTGCAAGAAATGCTGTAGTGGAAGACATGTTTGTTTAGCCAGTGCCCCTTCATGCAGTGCTTTACGCCCAAAGGGAAGTCCATCTGCACCTCCTGCTGTTTTGCACTGCTGCTGGGATTACGCAGAAGCACATGACACATTAATTCCTTGGATTAAGACTTGATGAAGATGTATGCTACTTTGCTGCCTCAGGATTTATTAAGCACCCTTCTCAAGGAAGCAGCAGATGGAATTTCTTTCAAATGTTTGTACATGATAATTTCCCCTTCTTTGAGGTCTCTTTGCATATGACTGCATCTGCCAAGTGCAATTTCCTCTCTTCCTGGGCTTGACCGTGTACAGCCCAGATTTAAAGACCTCCTTTTCACCTGCTAAAGGAGGCAACCCAGTGCCTTGCAGGAGGGGGACAGAATGACCCCTTCTCTGCTCATTCCTGTAAAAGGGCATCATTTTAGCTCACAAGAAGTGTAAATTCTGCTCCTGCCCAACTAAAAAGCATGTGGCACTATCCTACCACACAGGGAACGGGGTCATCAGAATCATTCTGCTATTTTTCCCATACAAGATGCCACTCAGCTTCAAAACAAAAAGCACAATCCATGTTCTCATTCAGAAATAAATCCCACCAATATAAGTGGAACCCATTTGCAAGTGAGTACATTGCCAAGTTAAGGCCTTGAAACTTCTGTTCTTGAATAAAGGACAGTATCGAGATAAAAGCTGTGCCCATAAAAGGTCTGGCGGGTGGTGCCTAGTTCACCTAGGCACCACCACCTAGGCACATGTCTAGGCAGATATGCCTAGACATGCATCTGCAGCCATAAGGGCCAAAACTGCTTTGGAAATAGCATTATCGTGAAGAGAATTTCTTTTCCCAAAATTCACTGTTTTAGCTATAGCCACTGATTCCTCTTATTCTCTTTTGCTTCTTTCATTAAGCACCCTTAATGAAAGGCATTTTCCAGAAATCTATGCACCCTTTTGTAACTTCAACCCTTTTCAGTTTTACGTAACACACTGCAGGGCAGTGCTCTAGCAAGAAGACAGGAAGGTTTGGGAAGACACTGTCTGCCTCTGAGCATCTACAGAGTAAAATAAAAGGAAGGTGGGGAAAAACTTAACCCAACAAAACTGAATCAAGTATCTGAAAGGTAGGTTAGAATGCAAAAGCAGGTACTTGATGAAATTTTGTAGGGACTCCCTTTCTGTCCCCTTGCTTCAAATTTCCCCTTGAGCAAAAAAGTACTGATTAGAAACAGACTTCAAATTCTGAAAAAGAAGAAAAGAAATCGATTGTTGGGTTTCAGGGAGAGACTGGATAAAGAAGAATTAAGAGATTTTCTCTTAACAATGCAGCTTGGAAAGCGTGTTCTGCTTATGGGGTTTAAAGCCTCAAGCTTCCTTGGGGAAAGCGATGCAAGTTAAATTGTTTTTAAAATGGTAGCTGAATTCTGCAACAAAGACTGACTTTGTAGGGCTACCAATCTGTAAAATGGACCAACTCCCTCCCCCTTGTTCAATATTTCTTTTTTTACTATCAAGAATGCATTGAAATGTGGTACTTGGTCAAACATTGTAAACTTTATTTACACATACACACGCACACACAAAACCAACTAGTGTAAGGTTGCAATCACACGGGTGAGATAAAACGGGGGGAAGAGAGGCTATTTCCTCTGGCGGAAATTGACCTGCAGTTGCGCGATCACAAAGAGGAATTTCACACAGCACCTTTAAAAACGTTACTGAACCAGCTTGGAATAAACTGGTTCAGTAACGGCTGTTTCACACAGCCCTTCCCCTACCTTTAAGGAGCTGTCTTTGAAACGGTTCGTCATTTCAGATGGCCACTTTCTTTTCGTGCCTCTTTTTGCCTGCGCAAGCAATCTTGATATTTATATGCATTGTATACAATTTTAGAGACACTGCTGTACAATAAATATTGCTTTAAATCTCCAGTCTATCTATTGTATTTCTGGTATATGTATTGAATACTATTGTATGTTTGAGAAATATTTGGTGTCTTAAATGATGTTAAGTCCTACATCCCCCAAAGCAAGAGGAGCTCGTTCAACAGCCACGCCACTAGAGACTCCTTTGTCTATCTGCCTTCCAACAGAACACATCCCCGCACGTGACTCATTAAAGGGCCCTTCACTGGGCTTGCATAGGAAAGAGACTACAGATCAGCTATAAAAAATTACAACATTCAAAAACTAGGAAAAGAAATCTAAGACATTCGGCTGCTTACCTCAATGTCACCATTATTCAAGAAAAGAAATCTGAAGGGAGACACCTACACGGAACTGTTGAATTAGATTGCAACAACAGCCCTGATTATATTTGTTTTGTTGGGACAATGGGTTTCTTTCACACTGACATGTTAAATTATTTTAACAAATTTAGGAACAATGTAGTCCTGATCACAATTTACAGTGAATGCACATAAAATCTGTGTACAGTGTACACTTAATCTAAACAATGTACAATTTATTGGTCTTTCACAGAATCATGTCAGAAGGGACCTCCAGGGTCATCTTCAACCACCTGCACTCTTCAGGAAATTCACAAATGCCTCCCCACCCCACACCCCCAGTGACTGCTGTCCCACACGCAGAAGATGACCAAAAAAACCCTCCAGCCAACTGGCCTGAAGAAAAATCGCTTCCTGACCCCAAAGTGGTGATCAGCGTTTCCCTGGGCATGTAGGGAAGGGCCACAAGAACTAAGCACTGATGGAACCCTCCCTGCCCTCCCTCTCGTGATCTGCCTAAGTTCACACAATCAGCATTGCTGTCAGATGGCCCTCTAGCCTCTGTTTGAAAACCTACAAAGGAGGAGAGCCCACCACCTCCCAAGGAAGCCTGTTCTATTAAGGGCTCTGTCAGGAAGTTCTTCCTAACGCTTAGCCAAAAACGACCATTGTCACTTACTATGAGGGGTCCTTCTCCTCTGAGGTCAGGAGGACATCTCTCTTTCTCTATGGGTTATTCCCACCGTGCCTTTAGGGAGGCAGAAAATAGTTTTTTCCTCTTCCTGTTGATGTCTTCAGAATAGCCTGTCCCCTTGTTCTGGGACTCCGAAAGCAGTGCCCTCAAGGTACACTTAATGGCCTTGCCCTGTAGAAACATAACTGATATTCATAACACTAACAAGAACTATAACTTGTTAACAAGAAACGTCAGTTTCTTCTTCTGGTCCAGAGTAGACCAGAAGAAGAAG
This sequence comes from Lepidodactylus listeri, assembly GCA_029233225.1. Classification (NCBI taxonomy): domain Eukaryota; kingdom Metazoa; phylum Chordata; class Lepidosauria; order Squamata; family Gekkonidae; genus Lepidodactylus; species Lepidodactylus listeri. The sequence goes on along the minus strand of JARCFY010000005.1, from coordinate 138,983,504 downwards.
AGAACAGCACAGCAGTAGAAAGAAAGATGATGAAGTGGGAGGGCTGAGATTCCTTCTGACCTCAGAGGAGAAGGACCCCTCACGGTAAGTGCCAATGGTTGTTCTCCCTCTGAGGTGGAGGACATCTCTATGGGACCTCCACCTCAGTGGAGTGTTGGTGGTGGCGCTCCTTAGAGAATATGCTGTGACACCTTTGGGGATGTCCTGCCCCATTGCTCTGTATGCTTCAACAATACAGGACTTGAGGACTGAGCTTATTGCGATGTCCAATCCCTCCTGCAAGAAGGAGAGCACCGAGGCTATCGAGAGTGACAAAGGTTAAACCTTCTTGTGTCTGCACCACCTTATGAAGGCCTTCCAGGTAGCATTGTAAATATGAATAGTAGATTGCCTTCTAGCAGACAACATGGTTTCCACGACAGACCTGGAATAGCTTAGAGATTGCGCTGTTCAATTTCCAGGCAGTCAAACACAACCATTTTGGATGTGGGTGCCAGATTGGGCCCTGAGACAACATGTTGGGGGTCACTGGGACAATCAGTGGTGGTGCTACCGCCATCTCTTTCAGGGCTGAGAACCAGGGCTGAGAACCTCTTATTCTGTGGATGGTCCTGGAGATCAGGACGAACGGCAGAAACACAAAGAGCAGGGCCCTCGGCCAGGGAGTAGTCAGTGCATCCATCGCCTCTGCCTCCCGGTGGTAATACCGGGTAAAGAATTGTGGTAGCTAGTGGTTTGTTGGCGACACAAACAGGTCTACTGAAGGATAAGAACAAGAGAAGCCAATGTTGGATCAGGCCAGTGGCCCATCCAGTCCAACACTTTGTCACATAGTGGCCAAAAACACCAGGTGCCCTCAGGAGGTTCAGCAGTGGGGCCAGGACACTAGAAGCCCTCCCACTGTTGCCCCCCCAAGCACCAAGAATACAGAGCACCACTTGCCCCAGACTGAGAGTTCCTATCTATACCTTGTGGCTGTCCCCAGGTTGTCCCCAATGTGTCACTATCATGAGGAAGAGGTCTGGGTGGAGGGCCCATTCCCCCTCTTGGATGGTCTCTCTGCTGAGCCAATCTGCCTGAACATTTTTGACCACTTTGATGTGTTCCACCCATATGGATGTGACATTCTTCTCTGACCAGGTGAGTATCTTCATCACCTCTCAGTGTAGCTGTGAGGATCGAGAACCACCCTGTTTGTTGATGTATGCTTTGGCAGAGATATTGTCTGTTCACACCAACACATGTAGCTTGCAGAGATAGGGCTTGAAGTGGTTCAAGGCATGAAAGATCGCTCTGAGTTCCAACAGATTGATGGGTAGCATCGCCTCTGCTGAATCCCATTTTCCCTGTATTGGGGAGTCTTCCAGAGTCACACCCCAGCCCTGTAGACTTGCATCTGTAAAGATTTCTTTGGTCTTTCGAGCATAGTATTCTTTGCCCCTCGTCAGGTTGTCTCGGGTCATCCACCACCATAGACTGTTCCTGATCTTGTGAGGAACACAGAGGTTGAAGCTTCTCTTCTCCACGATGAGTCACTGATAGGGACAAAGGAAACCTTGTAGAGGTCTGGCATGGAGTCATGCCCATTGGACCATGTCTACACAGCAGATCATCAGACCCAACAGTCTAGTCAATGCCATTAAGGGGGGAGCATATGTTGTGATAGAACAGCGAGGCCATCTCTCTGATCTTCTTGGCCTTGGGCAACCATAAAAATAGAGCATTGTGTGTTGTATCGATTACTGCACCCAGATGATAGAGTCTCCGCGTTGGTTGCAGGGAACTCTTATCGAGGTTGATAAGGAACCCATGGTTCCGGAAACATTCCAGTGTGGCCGCCGTGTTTTTGATGAAGTCTGCATGGCAGGTCATCCAGATATGGCTGAACGTGGATCCCCTGACTCCTGAGGTGCACCACCGGATTGATGACCAACTTGGAAAAGAGCCTTGGTGCCGTGGAAAGACCAAATGGGAGTGCTCTGTACTGAAAGTGCAGATTGTAGACACAGAACCGAAGAACTGAAGAAAGTGCTTGTGAGCAGGATGAATGGGAACCTGGAGGTAAGCCTCTTTGAGATCTATAGAAGTCAGGAACTCATTCGGCAACAGTGAGTCCGTGATGGCCTTCAGGGTCTTCATCCAAAAATGATGTAGTCTGATGAATTTGTTTAGAAATTTCAGATCTAAAATAGCTCTCCAGTTGCCATTCTTCTTGGGTACCATGAGCAGAATCGAGTATATTCCCCGTCCCTATTCATGAGAGGGGACTGGTTCCATAGCCCTGATATCCAACAGGAGCAGAAGAGCCTTGTTGACAATAGCCTTCTTGGATCTGCTGACTGGCGATTTCAGGAAACTTTCCCGTGGGCGACCTTGAAACTCTATGGAGTAACCTTGAGACAGATTCTCCACTGCCCAGGTGTCCACCTGGGACTCTGCCCACACTGCCAAGAAATGGAGAAGGCGTGCCCCCACTGGAAGCAAAACGCAGTCATGCCTATTTAGGTTTGGTGTCGTGCTCTCCTCAGTCATTTTTGTTGAATGCTGGCTTGTGGAATCAGTTTCCAAAGGTTCCCTGCTTGCCTGAGGATTTGTTTGTTGGATCCCATTGTGTTCGCTGTGAATCTTGTCGAAATCTCGCCAGGGAGTGTTGCATACAAAAAGAATGATTGCTCTACCTTTCGGTTCGCTGTATGGATCTGGGCATGGCTTTTTTTTTGTTCCATGTCTCAACCAGGATTTTTTCCAGGGCATCTCCGAACAACCAATCCCCCTGGAATGGATAAGCAGTGACAATGGACTTGGAGAGTGCATCCGCTGGCCATGCCCGTAACCATAGAAGCCTTCTAGCCACAGCAGTAGACACCATCGTGTGGGAGGCAAAGGTGATGATATCGAGGGTGGCATCTGCTGTGAATGAATTCGCTTTGAGGATGCAGGTGGCTCCCTCCAGCAGTCCACGATTGTCCTCAGGAATTAGCTGAATTAGCTTGCGAATCCACACTATAGTGCAGGGGTCCTCAAACTTTTTAAACAGGGGGCCAGTTCACTGTCCCTCAGACCGCTGGTGGGCCGGACTATAGTTTTTTAAAAAAACTATGAACAAATTCCTATGCACACTGCACATATCTTATTTTGAAGTAAAAATGGGAACAAGTGGTTAAGCGTACAGAGACTCTAATCTGGGAGAACAGGGTTTGATTCCCCACACCTCCACTTGCATCTGCTGGATGACCCTGGGCAATCTGGATGACCCTGGGCAACCCTGGGAAAAATCTGTACCAGCTGTTCTCTCAAGGACAGTTGTCTCAGAGCTCTCTCAGCCCCACCTACCTCACAGGGTGTCTGTGGTGGGGAGGGGGAGGGAAAGGAGTTTGTAAGCCGCTCTGAGACTCTAAGTGAGTGAAGGGCGGGATATAAATCCAATCTCTTCTTCTAATAGCCACTCATGGGCTTAAGATGTGTTGACTTAAGAAAGCTGCTTGTTGTCAAAGGGCAAATGGGGGGAGAGAAGCCTGGCGATTATCTTTCACTGGGGCAGTATCACACAAACCCACTGACACATTCCTCCTGTTTTCCTGCCTGTTGGGGGAGGGAGCTACACATGCTCAGGGGTCCTTCACTCCTTTATGAAAGGTCCAAAAAATGGTTGCCAAGGAAAAGCACCCATAAGAACATAAGAGAGGCCAATGTTGGATCAGGCCAGAGGCCCATCCAGTCCAACCCTCTGTCACACAGTGGCCAAAAACACCAGGTGCCCTCAGAAGGTCCAACAGTGGGGGCAGGAAGCCCTCCCACTGTTGCCTCCTCCCCCCCAAGCACCAAGAATACAGAGCATCACTTGCCCCAGACTGAGAGTCCCTGTTTGCTTCCATTTCTTGGCCCTTTCCCCATCAGCATGGAGAGTACACAGGACACCAGGAAAAGTAAGATACACCTTCCACTTTTTCTTATTTCCCTCTGTCTCTCTTGGTACGGCTCTCCTCCTCCCCCCGCTCTGCTCTGCTAACCCAGCTGCTGGATCTGGCTTTGAGGGTGCCAACCTCCAGGTGGGACCTGTGGATCCCCCAGAATTACAGCTCATCTCCAGACTATAGAGACCAGTTCTCCCGGATGAAATGGCTGCTTTGGGGGGTGGACTCTGTGGCACTGGACCCCACTGGGGTCCCTGTCCTCCCCAGGCTCCACTTGCAAATCTCCAGGAATTTCCCCACTGGGGTCTGGCAACCCTATCAGACTGGCTTGGAGCCTTCCTCTTGACTCTCTGAGTCCTGGAGCATCTCCACGCTTTTGCATTCAATCCCCCTCCCAGGGGGCGGGTGGCGTAGCTTCCTTTGGCTGGACACACACACACACACATTGCAAGGAGTCTCTCTCTCTCTCTCCTCCCCCATTGCAGCAGGCGTCAGGGAGGGGGCAGGTGGTGGTGTCACTTCTTTTGGCTGGCCGGCTGGCCAGCCGACACCCCCCCCCCCCAAAGAAAATAAAAGTTCCTTCGGAGCCTGGAGGTTCCAGGCAGCTCTTTTCGCACTCGGAATTCTCCTCCCCCCCCCCCCTCGGGCAACTTCTAAGCAGCGGTTGCTAACCGAAAGAGAACTCCAAAGGCTCTGAAAATTGCTCCCCCCCAACTGCTCTGAGCCCCTGCTAGCCAGGCAGGACAGTCGGGCACACAGCAAAGAAGCAGCAGAAGGCACGGCTCCCCGTCTCAGAGAGGCTCCGCCAGCGGCACACCAAAGTCAGGCGCGCGGGGGGGGGGAGCACCAATGCGCCCCTTTCCCCTCTCCTTTGAGACCAGGGGCCTCTCTGGACCAGATAGAGGCTCTCCCCCCCCCCCCCCACCCAGCGGGCATGGCTAAGGCCAGGGAGGAGAAAAAACAAGATAGCTCACCACCACCACCAGTAGCCAGCCTCCCGTCCCACCACCCTTTGACTTGCGTGCTGTAGCCGCCCCAACCCCATTGCTCCCTGGCAAGGCGGCAACCAACCGACCACCTCTGGGCTGGCCCCACTCGCCTTGCAGTTGCAGCTGGAATCCGGCTCTGTCTGTGTGTGTGTGTGTGCAGTGCACAGTTCAGGCTTTTGTTGTGGGAAACAGCATCGAGGTAGGCGCACGAGCACTGCATGTGCTCCCTTACAAACTCCAGAGTGCTCCGATGCACGCGGCTGCAAGAGGGTGGGCTTTTGGAGAGGGAGGGAAGGAGAGAGGGGGCAGGGCAGCCGGAAACAGGCAGCAGAAGGACTGGACTGCTCCCTCGACTCCTGAGTGCTCCTGAGAGGCTTCAAGAGGGTGGGCTTTTGGCGAGGGAGAGGGGGCGGGGCTGAAGGCCTAATCTGCGCCCTCAGGCCCATGCGCTCATAGGCGATCGCCTAACCTCGTCTAGTGAATGAACTGGCCCTGGAATCGGAGGACAGGCAGCGGCGGCAAAAACACCCGGCGGGCCGGATAAATGTCCTCGGCGGGCCGCATGTGGCCTGCGGGCCGTAGTTTGAGGACCCCTGCTATAGCTGCTCTAGAGGCAATAGAAGCTGTAGATGCTGCTCTTACCGTCATGGTGATTGCTTCATGGATTTTGAGGGTTGCTTCTGCCTTCTTGTCAGTGGGATCCCTGATAGTGCCCTGGCCATCCTCAGACAGCAGTCTCGAGGACTGGATTGCCACTACTGGACCGTCCACCGGAGACACCTGTAATAACTCATTAGCATAATTAGGCAGCGCATAAAGCTTCTTAACTAATGCAGGAACCTGTTTGATGACCACAGGCCTGTCCCATTCTACCCTCAGCTGACACTCAAATATTCTGGGAAGGGAAAAACCTTCTCTGTACACTCCTCAGGGGGAAAGAACTCTGAATTTCCCTTGGATTTAGACTTAAATTTAGCTCGAGAGGCTTTTTGGTACTCTGAGGGGAGAAGGTCCTGGATCTCCAAGGCCTTGATGGCTTTGGTTAAAAAATACTGGAAGTCCTCTACCTTGAAGAATCGGCTTGACTGCTCAGGTAGCTTAATTTCCTCCTCCTCCTCCTCAGAAAGAAAAAAGGAAAATCCCCTTCTTCCCTATATAGAAGGAGATGTGGATTCTTCCTCCCCCCAGTGCTCCCCTCAGGCTCTCCCCAGATATGGGGGGGGTGCCTTCTGCATTGCCTTGGTGGGCCAGGAGGAGGGGGGAGGAACCGACTGAAGAAGGGAGGTCACTGGGACCTGGGTCCCCATTCTGCTTCGGAAGGAGGACATTTCTTGTTGAATCATCTGTCTGATCAGAACCATAAGGTCTTCAGACTGTAAAAGTGCCCCTGCTCTGAGTATCTTACCCCTCTTACTAGGCACTGCGGAGGCCTCAGCCAGCTTGAGTCAGTCTAGAAGTGAAGCCTGTAGAGCTCCTCCTGCCCCCAGGGGTCCTTGGACAGACCCTGGAAAGGTGTCGAGTCTGTGGTGGGGACCTTCAAAATGGCCGCTGGCATGCTGAAAAAAAGTTGGTCTCATCATCCAATGCTCCTGGTGGTGTTTCTGGGTGCGTAGCACCGCCGCCACGCCAGCCACAGCCATTGGGGGTGCTCGATCTAGCCGCAAAGGCAGGTTGGCCCTGGTGGTGCCTCGTGCAGCCTCTTCCTCCACGACTCGCGGTGTGTGCTCTTCACCCAACAAAAAAATGTTGGAGCTCTCCTTTGCCGCCATTCAGCCAGCCGATGGGATTGACTTCTTTGGATCTTAGCGACCTCTTAGTCACTTCACTTCCTCGGGGAAGCCACAGAAAAGAAGTGAGGAGAGAGAGGAAGATATAAGGGCAAGGCAAAAAGGAATAAAGAGACTGAAACAGGAAAGAAGTACAGCTGAAGCCTAGCTGAACCCATGTTGCTGCTGCTGCTCCCTACAGAGGCAGGAACAGAACTGGGGAATGGGCTATTCCGAAGATGCCAACAGGAAGAGGGGGAAACTATTTCCTGCCTCCCTAAAGGCACGGTGGGAATAACCCATAGAGAGAGAGAGAGATGTCCTCCACCTCAGAGGGAGAACTCTGCTGATTTAATTTCAAACCGTTGGTTCTAGTCCGACCTTCTGGGGCAACAGAAAACAACTCTGTACCACCCCCTATATGACAGCCCTTCAAGTACTTGAAGATAGTGATCATATCACCTCTCAGTCGTCTCCTCTCCAGGCTAAACATACCCAGCTCCTTCAACCTTTCCTCATAAGACTTGGTCTCCAGACTTCTCACCGTCTTCGTTGCCCTCCTCCGGACACGTTCCAGCTTGTCTAGATCCTTCTTAAATTGTGGTGCCCAAAACTGAACACAATACTCTAGGGGAGGTCTAACCAGAGCAGAGTAAAGTGATACCATCACTTTGCATGATCTGGACACTATATTTCTGCTGATACAGCCCTAAACTGCATTTGCCTTTTTAGCTATGGCATCACACTGCTGACTCATGTTCAGTGTATGGTCTCTAGATCCTTTTCACACATACTACTGCCAAAACAAGTCTCTCCTATCCTGTATCTAAGGGAAGATCTAAGGCTGGAATGCTAGCTAGGGTCAAAGTCCATGCTTCTCCTCTCTTGTTACTCACAATGAGCATTGTTCTCTTGAAGCTGGCTGCTGATAAGCCCTTTTGCAAATAGCATACTCCCAAGACAGTTGTCTCGTCTCCTCATGTTGATTCCACACGCTGATTCCTTATGATAATTCTCTTACTGTGCTATGTACTGAATGCTGATACCATCCTATAATTACACATTTGATTTTTTCTACCTAAATGCAGAACTTTACATTCACAAGTAGTCTTTGGGTGCGATCTGTCAACCAGTTACAGATATACCTAACAGTCAAAGGATCCAAACCACATTTTACCAACTTGTCAGCAAGGATATTATGTGGAACCTTATCAAAAGCCTTTGTGAAATCAAGATAAACTATGTCTACAGCATTCCCCTGATCCAGCAAGGCAGTAACTTTCTCAAAAAAAGAGATAAAGTTAGTCTGACATGACTTGTTCTTGAGAAACGCATGCTGGCTCTTAGTAAACACAGCCATCCTTTCTAAGTGCTCAAGGACTGTCTGTTTGATGATTTGTTCTAAAACTTTCCCAGGTATAGATATCAAGCTGACGGGTCGGTTGTTACCCAGATCCTCCTTTTCCCTCTTCTTGAAGATGGGGACAACATTTGCCTGCCTCCAGTCTTCTGGTACCTCCACCTGTTCTCCAAGAATTCTCAAAAATAATGGACAGAGGCTCAGAAATTACATTTGCGAGTTCTTCTAGTATCCTTGGATGCAGTTCATCTTCATATGTGTTTCCACCAATTCTCATGTTACCGTCAACACATGTACAGGTGAACTTGGCATTCAAACTCTACAATTATCCAGGAACAGGTCTCTGGTTTCATTTGTAAAGTGAGAATATGTTGGCTTTCTTATAAACAGATGTACACATGTACAGGTAGGATGCATACATGTTTCTTTTATTACCTATCACTATGCCTATCTGGCACACATCTTTGCACAGAAACACAAGAGCTGGAAGGCACCCCAAGGGTTATCTAGTCCAGCCCCCTGCAGGATGCAGGAGTTTAACAGCTGCCTCCTCCACCCCCCACTGCACACAGCCCAGAGGAAGGCAAAAAACCTCCAGAATCCCTGGCCCAATCTGGCCTGGAGGGAAATGCTCTCGGCATTACCCTGGGTATAGAAGAAAGGCCCATGAGAGCTGAGCATTGGTTCATCTCTTCCTGCCCTCCCTCTCACATCAGATGTGCCTCTTGCATTTCACGGCCTTGTAACCCCAAATGTTTCCAGTGTTAGGACAGAGAGAAGGAGAAGGTAATATACAATTAAAGACTTTTTATCTGAGCCTTCTCAAGTGGGAAGAAGGAAATGCATTTTTGGAGAGCAACGCCTTCAAATCCACAAGAGATGGCAGAGTACCGGACAGAGGTGAGAGGCCCAAGGTATGACAACAGAAGGCTAGGAGAAGAGGTTATAGTAGTCAAAGGCAATATATGATCAGAAGTTAACCAGTTTTTGACTGGGGGCAGAGAGGAAGGGCTGGATTTGTGCAACGTTGTGCAGCCAGGGATACGGAATGTGAGTTGGCCACAGACAGACTGTGGAGGGAAAAACAAGGAGTTAGACACAACCCTATGGCTCTGGGCCTGTTGTGGTGCCACTAGTGTATGAGGATAGGAAGGCCTGGAGGAAAGATGACTAGTCTTGGATATACTGGGCTTGAGACAGCAATGACACATCAAAGAAGAAATATTGGACAAGCCATTGGGTAGATGGAGGGAGAAAGTTCAGAGGTAGAGAGACAGAGCTGGTTGTCATCACCATATAAGTAGCACCGAAGGCTGATGATATATCATGGGGCTGTGGCTCAGTGGAAGAGCCTCTGCTCTGCATTTGGAAGCTCCCCGGTTCAATCCCTGGCATCTCCAGCATAGGCGTCAACTACGGGGGGGCTTGAGGGCTTGAGCCACCCCCGAAATTTCCTGGGGGGACTGAGCCCCCCCCGGCAAAACGGAGTGCCCACCACCACGCCCCCCCGCCTGCTGGCCGGCTGACCCGCCTGCTGGCCAGCTGACCAACCACCACCGCCGCCTCTCCCCGCCCCCAGCCTGGCCACTCTTGCCTCCGTCCCTTCCTCTGTCCGTCCAGGGGCCAACTGGGCAAATGCCCAGCGTGCTGGCATTACCTGGAAGTGACACAATCACGCTGGGCCCATTGCTGTAAAACGGAGCTCTTCCACCAGGCCTTTAGGTAGGGGTCGCCCAAGGTAAACATCTCAGCCCTGGCCCAGCTCCATCTGCCAGCCCGTCTGTTGGCACTTCCATCTGCCAACCTGTGTGTGGTCACACAGGGACTTTATATGAATGCTGCTCAGACCCATCTGTGGGAGAATTGAAATGCCGCCAATCTTGTGTAGGATGTATGGAAAGTATTTTAATGTTTAATGTGGAAGGTTTATTTTAAATGGATTGTAATTTTAACTTACGTTGTGAGCCGCTCTGAGCCTGCCTTTGGTGGGGAGAGCGGGATATAAATTCAATAAATAAATAAATAAATAAAACTCCATGGCACCGGGCGGGGGGAGAGGCGGCGGCAGAGACACACAAAAGCCCCCCCCCCCCCGGGGATTTTAAAACTCGACGCCCCTGATCTCCAGTTAAAAGGACCAGGCAGTAGTTGATATGAAAAACCTCTACTTGAGACCCTGGAGAGCTGCTGTCAGTCAGGGCAGACAATACTGATCTTGTCGGACCAATGGTCTGTGTCAGTATAAGGCTTCATTTGTATTCATGTGGTTAGATGAGGTTCTCAGGTAAGGCCCAGAACTGTGGAGGCCTGGGAAAAAAACACTGGAAAATCCAAGGACCACCCCCCCTCCCTTTCTGGACTATTTCTTCCAGTTTTTTCTGATGGACAATTTGGAAAATTTGGGGGACAATGACTCTTATGGCTTCTTTCCTTTTGGAATGTGTAAAGCTCCTTAAGACAAGATTTTACTCACTCAAATGTGTATCATGAAAAAATGTATGTAACGCAATTAGATGATGGTTAATTTCTATGTGAAGGCACTATAGCGTGTTTGATGATAAATTATTGAAGAGTTCTGTGTTTTCAGTGTTTAACTTCTAAATTGCATAAATATGCTGAATGGTACTAAGTTATAAATGATACATTTAATATTGTTAAAGCAGTAAAATAGGCTTTGATAAAAAGTACAGCTTGCATGTGTATATACACGCACGCACGCACACACACACACACACACACACATATATATACCATTTTAAACATGATGGGAAAACAATGTTTTACTCATGGTTTCAAAATCAACAGAGCAAGGGCTTCTTCCTCTGTAACCTCTGAAGGATTGATTAAGCAGTCCACAGGAGAACTATCCAAGAACGGTAATTAGTAGCGATCACAGGAGAAAAGGGATACAAACAAAACATCTGAGAAAGCCACTGGATTGCAGGCCAAAGATGGAGTAGAAGGCAGAGTGTGGGGGGAAGGTGGGCTGCATGACATGCTAAAGGGCTGCCAGTCAGGAGGCAAAGGGCATCCCACAGCAAGGGGCTGTTCATGGGGGGAGGGCAGGCGGAAACAAGAGTACAGGCATTGCCCAGGGGGAATCAGCTGAAAGTCAGTCCCAGAAGCTAAAGAGAAGAGGGGCAGAACAATGAATGGGGTGAGGTTTGGAGTATGGATGCATATGCCATAAAACAGGAAAAAGGAGGAAAAGGCTGAGAAAGAGGAAGGGAAGTGGACAGACCGACAGGGAGGGCCAGGCAACCAGAGAGATGATGGTCATCAGGTACATCCACTCAAAAGCGTGCATCGACCTAATGCAGTTCCAATGGGTGATGGATGCCCTTTGGCCACAACTGGAGGCTAACTGGTGTTGAGTGGGCTCTGTTTGGCACCCAGCTTTCCCATATCCTGGGCCTCCGTAGGACGCAGTTGTGACTCACCCATTTCAACTGACTTTCATCAGTACTTAAACAGGGCAGTCCTTAACCAGAGTTACATTTATGTCCGTGGACTTGGAAGGGTGTCAGTCTGCTTAGGACTGCACTGAGAACCACCCTCTGCTCTGAGTGTGATCGCCCCACCCCGGCAATCCCCCCACCCCGGTATGACAATTCATGGAACAGAGTTATGGAAAAGGTAGACATTATAGAAGAAGAAGAGATTGGATTTCTATCCCACCCTTCACTACCCAAAGGAGTCTCAGAGCGGCATACAAACTCCTTTCCCTTCCTCTCCCCACAACAGACACTCTGTGAGGCGGGTGGGACTGAAAGAGCTCTGACAGAAACTGCTGTTTTTCGAGAACAGCTGTGCCAGAACTATGTCTTGCCCAAGGTCCTCCAGCAAGTGCAAGTGGAGGAGTGGGGATCAAACCCGATTCTCCCAGGTTAGAGTCTGTGCAATACCAATATTTTAAACTGAAAAGAAACTGCAAGAAGCTGCTATTTTTATGAAGGAATGCATCTGTGAGAGGCTGCTTAACCCATTCCATTCTTGTTGTTTTCCAACTCAAAAATTTCCCTCAGCTGTTTTTCCACCTGTGAAAAGGAGGTTCGTCCACTCAAGCTGGCTGCTTCTTTTCATACAAACATAAACAGGCCACATAATGTCACATTTGACCACATACTTCCCATAACCTGCTTTCTGCCTCATGTCCCAACTTCCCCATGGTCTCATTGACGGCCAAGAGGAACATGGGGGACCTGCAGCCGTGCCAGGGCTGGAGGCAGCAACAGAATATTTAACTTGACTAGAACGAAGGATGGCAGCCTTGCAAGCATCCAAGGAGCTTTCATTAGCACAATCTATTTACAAGCTTTGCTGTTTTTGTGATTTCCATTCTATGACTTAAGTGTTCTTTGCAAAAAAATGTTTTATTCTCTTTTACCCTGAACTGTAAAATGCTCAGTTTCAAGAGAAAGTGCTTGCTTGTTTTCAAGATTATTATTGGGGGGGGGGGGGGGGGGACGACATTAAACACAGTTAGGTAAGTATCTTCCCACAACCTGTGCTTACAGGAGACATCCTGAATAACCAAGATTATCAACATTCTCACAGTGGCAGCTCCTAATACATAGTACTCATTCTCATATTTGTTCCTAGCTCAAGTCTGGACCATGTAAATTTACTCATTAGAACAATGCTAGTACATTTCTGCCAAAAATACTATTATTTCAAGCAACATATGAAATTTACATAACCGCTAAAATGTATAATCACATTTCTGCTAATTGTCCCCCTCCAAAGAATCCTGCAAGAATCTGACAACAGCTGAGAAGGGATTCTGAAGTAATAGCTTCCATGAGAAGATATAAGTGATTCATCCATCGAGTCAAACCACAATTCTTTATTTTAAGTTTAAGTTGGGTACTGCCAGATTTCTTCCCCACCTCATCCTTCCCTCACTGACATGCAGGATTTGATCTTTGGTGCCTCTAATCTGAGCCTCACATTAACGAATGCCAGGGTGGTGGCATCAAGAACATCTGTTCTCAGTGGTTTGGTCTTGACAGGGCATGCACAGTCAAAACCAGCAGGACAAACCCAAGTGATGGACTCTGGTGGGAAGGCTGACAAATTCAGGTGGTGGTCACATGCGTGAGATTAAGCAGGGGAGAAGAGAGGCTATTTCCTCCAGTGGAAGTTGACCCGCAGTTGCGCGATCACACAGTCTTTTGGAGCTGCGGGCGCAGCCTGCCACTGCATGATCAGATGCAACCACGGGTAAGTCAGCTTTTTAGTTTTTTTGCTGTTTGTCTCTGATGCGCTTAAACAAGGGATCGATGATTTGCACCTCAGCCCTGAGGGCTCCCTATGAAGTGTGCGATAATGCACATACTGAGAAGGACAAAAAACAACAGCACGGAGTCGTGATGGCCTGATTAGACCATCCCGACACCATGAGAGTGTGCTGGAGCGATCAGATGCGGGAAAGTCCGTCTGTGGCCCATAGCAACCTGTTTTTCTGAGGTGTCTTTTAAATCCGCTTGTGCGGTGAAACAAAACGGCTTGCCGACGGCTGCGGGGTGCTTCCCAGATTTTGTTGTTTGATTGCGCTCCTTTAATTCGCCCGGCATTCGAACCTATGTCGGGGCTAATTGTGCGTGTGATCGCAACCTTAATTTAGTTAGTTAGTTTATTCAACTTATATCCTGCCCTTCCCGCCGAAGCAGGCTGCCCTTTCTGGAAATAAGCCAGCCCATTCAGCACATCCAGTATACACTCCATCCACATTCATTAATTAAAGAAGTCAGATGTATTTTACTTACTTTCCCACCCATTGTCCCCTCCCTTTTCTATAAAATCAGGCACATAAAAAGTTATAACACAATTAAAGTAAATTATGCTAGTTGAAAAACAATCATTAACCAAAAGGGTAGCACATTCAGCAGACTAAAATTGATATATTTCACTATTTGTCAGCCTAGTAGTACTTTTTGAATCACAGCAGAGCCTATAACGCGCAGAGCTCTCGGGATATATAGTATTCACTAGAACAGGGGTGGCCAACCTTGTTTAACGTAAGAGCCACATAGAATAAACGTCAGATGTCTGAGAGCCGCAAGACAGGAACAAATATCACACACACGTTTTTATTTTTTAAAATATGCAAATTTGCTTTTTATTAATGTTAAATGGGACTGCCAAAAATAAAAACAAACGAGGAAAACCGGTTATTGATAATGATATTACTTGTTTGCTAATGATATTGAGAGAGAGAGAGAAAAAGAGAGAGACTGAAAGAAAGAATTAAAGAAGTGGAAAGAGAGAGAGAGAGAAACTAGGAAAGCAAATAGATGGGAGGGAGGAGGGAAGGAAGGAAGGGAGAAAGAGAAAAAAAGCATGCCTCCTCTTTGCTTCCCCAGCCGCCCTGCCAGGAGCCACACAATATGTGTGAAAGAGCCACATGTGGCTCCCGAGCCACAGGTTGGCCACCCCTGCACTAGAAGGAATAGTTTTGCAGCCCCAGCACACAGGCAGGCTTTCTTTCTCCTCTGAGTGGTTAACACAGGCTCCACGTTTCTGCAGGTCCTGCCCACATCAGCCCCATTTCCTTGCTTTGGCCCTCCATAGCAGCCATGCTTCCCTCCAGCTTTTCAAAAATTATTGGTCACTGACATATTGTTATGGATTTATATTACAGTGATATGTGAATCATGGATTTTTTTTTAAATGATGGATTTTTTTTAAATGATGGAACATGGAGTATCACAGCCATGTGAGTGGGACCACAGCAACTGTCTCCTAGTTCTCCTTAGATTTGAACTGTGGATTCAGATCATGTCCTGCAACACGATACTTCTGCCTGAGGGGGGACCTCAAGTGGATAGCAAGTGAGAGAGCACCAGGGCTCCAAATTTGTTGAGAACCAAATTTGTTGTCCGGTGCCCAGCTGCACTTCCCCAGAGGAACAGGAGGACAAGGGGCTGCAAAAGTATGCCAATACCAGGACACACCTGCAAAGCATGAGCATGGAATGGAAACCCCAGGAAGAATGACCATCAGGGCCCCAGTACTTTGCCTGAAACGAAATACTACATCAGAACCAGCCTGTAAGTATCATGCTCTGAGCAGACATTTGGTTGAAAGGTGGGAGGGCTCACATCCCTGACAAATTAAGTCCCCCGCGTGTCTGACAAAAGCAGGAAAGACTCTGACACTCAGACATATTTTTTCCCTTGCCAAGGAACTAAACCTTGGGGAGGTATGCAAAAAATACTTGCTTGCAGAATACAGAGACCAGCAGACTGGGCATAACGGTGAGTGAGTTTCTGTCTACCCAGCACAATACAGAACTCTCACACATCCTTGGCATGTGGTCTGAGGAGCTCCCTGGTATAATACACAGCAAAAGGGGGGTGGGGAGAGAAAGCCAGGGATGCTTCTGATGTCATTTTTGGAAACTACTTAAAAGGAAGTCACAGACATTATGCTTCACTGCATTTCCTCTGTGCAGAGAACAAAATGCCTGTAATGATTTCATGTTTTGGTGTGTTTGTGTTTCTTTAAATGTTTAGTTTGACTGCAGTTATAGAGGGAGACAAGTGTGATGTGATTGGCTGATGACTGAGAGAGTGGGAGGAGAGATGTCTCTGAGGAGATTCAGTGTTCAGTGTTTAGGAAGAGCGTGGAGAGTTTTTGTGAGAGCCTGTATGGCAGAAGAAGCAGCTTGAGTCTACTCTGTGTTAATAAGACAAACTGTTCAGCCTGTGTGGCCAAGAGAGACAAACAGTTCAGCCTGTGTGGCTGTATATGAGAGAGAGAGAGAGTTTAGTCTGTGTGGCCATATATAAGAGAAAGAGAGTTTAGACTGAGTGTCTTAAGCCTGTCAGCATTGAGTTTTGGTGTTTGAGAGACTGTGTGCAACACCAAGTTTTGTCAGTTATATTTTCTTTCTTCAACAACAGTTCAAAAATACCCAGAAACCTATTTTGTTCTTTTATAAATAAATCATTATTTGTTTAAACGTATTCTAGAAATCAGACCAGTCCTTCCTCGGGGCCACTTAGTCCTCTGAAGTGCCCAGACACTGTGCCATTCTACCAAAATAGAGAGAGTTGGAATTTTTAATTCCTGGTGGCAGCAGAAATCTGCCAAGTTCATGTACACAGAGTGCATTTTAAAGGAGAAAAAGTCTCCCCAATAAGTGAGGATGTCACAATGCCATTGCCTTAATGGCAGTAACACCGATAGGGAGGAAGAATTCTCTAATATTTAACCAAGGCTCATGTTCTTGGCACTGAAACAAACAGCATAATAAAGTGATGAGAAAGTAAAGAGAAAACTGGTCAGCCTAGTCACTCAGGCCTAGAGAGCACCATCAAAGCACTGGGAGTGGGTGGGGTGAACTGGGTAGGATTCCCAAGGCCACAGTGGCAGTGCATGGAAACACTGTATAGTGACTGCCAGGAGATACCTTTCCCTTCTCTTGTGGATATCCAGGAAAGGCTGTACTCACATGAACAGTGCAATCTGAAGCACAATTGCACCCTCTAAGCCTTTGACTTCAGAGAATTTAGCAGGGCTCTAAGTCCCTACATTAATGCATTGACCGCCCTCTTTCTATGCACCAAGGAGACTGTCAACCACTCTTCAGTTCATTTCCAAACTCTCCTTTGCTTTCAAACATTCATCCCTGATAAAGCCATGGGCAAATCCAGCAATCAACTTTAAAATGTATTGATACATTTTTGTGTTCCTCTATATTATTATTATTGAGAACCAGGGTGGGGGGATGGTGAGAGTGGCAGACGAGGGTTTCTTCAAGGCTTTCTTCAAGGCATAAGCTTTTGTGTGCATGCACAGAAAAGCTTGCAACCAGAATTAAACTTTCTGGTCTTAAAGGTTCCACTGGACTCAAAAACTTTGCTTTACAGTATGGTTGTGAGAATAAAACGGAGAACAGGATAATTATGTAAGCTGCTCTGGTCCCCACTGGGGAGAAAAGTGGGACACAAATGAAATAAATACAGCAAAACCAGAAGACACAGATGTCAGCAAATGGCCAACCTTCCCAGAATTAGCTGCTGTCCCTCCTGGGCCCAGGCGAGGCAGAGCGCGGGGTGGGGTGGGGTGGGGGTGAGTGCCTGCCGTCAGCACCGCTGCTGAAAAACGCTGTAAGGTGCAATGGAGCAAACGATCTCTTTACTGATTCCCATAAACTTTATGTCATTCCATGCAACTTACCCTGGAAGTATTTTTTGTAATGACAACCAGCCACGGTCACTAGGGAAAAAAGGAGAGCTAAGGGGAGAGGGGGATTAACCCCTTCCCCTCAGAATCACCCCTTTGTTTCTCCCACTGCAGGGAAAGAGCTCTGTTCCTATGTTCCTGATGCAGCCCTTTCATAGTAAACTCCAGGGTGTTCTCAGCCAACTTTAAAGATGGTCTGGGGATGGGAGGGATTGCGAACTGTGTGGGTCATAACAGGACAGCAACAGTGTAAATGGCTGGGAGCGGTGGACGCTGGTGGAGGCTTCTTGTCTTTCACACTGCAGTCATCAAATTGACAGAAGCACCAGTGATTCTTGCAAGGGCTGAACCCATCCGGAACCCTCCTTTCTAGGGGGAGGATTTGTAGAGGCCCTAGAGAGTGAGCAGACCTCGCCCCAAGACCCTGGAGAGCCACTGCCAGTCAGAGTGGACAAGATGGCCTTCAATGGACCAAGGGGGTCTGATCCAGTATAAGGCAGTTCCATGGGTTCATGAGAAAAGCAACCCTTCCAACCCCTGGGGTTGCAAGGCTGAGTGACAATCTTCTCCCAGAGGCCCGGGACACCTTCCGAGCCCACCAGCTTTCCATTCGAGCACAAGGCTACCCCTCTGGACCCCCAGGGAAGGAGGCAGGATACAAGTACTGCCCTTTTTTTGGTTTGGTTTGTTGTTGTCAAGCTGCAGCCAACTTGTGGTGACCCCAAAAGCAGCTTATATTGTTCTTCTCCCCATGGTTTTAAGCTCACAACAACCCCGTGAGGCAGGGTTAGGCTGACTGTGTGTGACTGGCCCGAGGTCACACAGCAGGCCCGCCTGGCAGAGCAAGGCCTTGAACCTGGATCTCCAACATTTTAAACACCACTTGTTCTCTGTGTCTTGCTAAGTGTCTCACTGCTAGCCAGGTCCAAACACAGTTGCCAGGAGAAAGTAAAACCGCAGGTGATGAAGAAGAGAAGCAACTTTGCTTCAGGGAGAAGCAAAGGAATTGGGGGCTGCATCACCACCATTCCGCCCTTGCTGAAGGAGCCGCAAAGGGCCCTCAAGCACGACCCCCCCCCCCCCGAAGCTTCTTCCCGCCCCAGTCCGGAGAGGCAAGGCGAGAGTCCCACCGGCTGGGCTCCAGGCCCGCACCGGATTCGCCGGATGGACAGGCAGCAAACAGCGCCAAGGGGCCGTCTGGCTGCCGAGGGGGCGCGTGCGGTGTGCGGGGATCTGGCCTCGGCGGCCGGCCCGGGCGAAGAGGAAGGGCGCTTCGGCAGGTGTCATCCCCGCCGCGCGCCCCTCTCCTCGGGCGGACCCCCGCCGGACGGGCGACTCGGTGAGCCTGGCGCCGATGCCGCCAGAAAGAGGAGGCGCCCGCCCCCCGCGGCAGAAAGGGCCCCCTCCACGATTCCTCCCGGCCTCCGGCGCTCCTAACAGCGGCCCCGCTTCCCGCACCCGACGCCTGGTCTTTGGCACATCCTTCCGGACTGCAGAGCGCTGCCCCGCACGCCCCGTCGGAAGCGCCGGCCGGGCTAGCGCCCCCCCCACTTTCGCGGCGCTCGGGGAGCCCGGGCTCCTGAGCGCCCTCCGGCCTCCCTGACGACGGCTCCGGGCAGCGGCCGAGCAAGGCGCGCAGGGGGGGGGGGGCAAACTCCAAGTGCGGCGCGCCGGCAGAACAGCCGGATCCTCCCTCCCTCCCCGGGCGGCGCCAGACGCTGTCCGAGAGCGTCCGCAAAGGAGGAGGAGAAATGCCGACGCCGTCGAGGCAAGGTTAGCGACCCATTCCGCGGGCGGCGGGGGATGCGAATCGTTCGACTTCTCTGGTCGCAGAACGCGCCCATTCGGATCCGACCAGACGCAAACGAACGCGGCCCGGCACCGGGCAGGGCGCCTTCGGAGGTCCCTTGCTCCAGTGTTTTACAGGCCTTGACGTCCGTCCTCTTCCGGGAGGATTTCTCCGACAATAATGTGCGGGACCCCGAAATTCGTTTTGAATGCGAGGGAAGCTACCAACAGTCCCGGAAACCTGCCGTCCATCCAGAGACGCCCGGACCTGCTGGTTTCCAGCTCGTCCCCTCCCCGCCCCCCGGGTCGACTCTTCTTCCCTTCCCCGTCGGCTCCCGCCAAGCCCGGCTGCACCCCCCACCCCACCCCACCCCACCCCCGTCTCCAGGGAAGGCCTTGCCCAGCCCGCAAAGGGAGCTGCCGAGACGCAGGCCACTGCTACGCTCTCCTCTCGAGAGGCGGGGAGGGGAGGGGGGAGGGAAGGCTCCCCTCTCCTTCCTTCCTTCCTTCCTTCCTTCCCGCGGAGACTCCCTCCCCGGCGGCCGGGATCTGCCAGCCGCATTACCGGGGAGTCGCAGCCGTCGACCACCTGCCCGCAAGCCGCCGGGGCTTCCGCTTCCTAATCGCCTGCGCCACCGACGCGCCAGCCAGCCGCAGACTCCAGCCCGGGAAGGAGAGTCCGGACGGAGGAGCCCCGCTACTCACCGCCACGTGCTCGGGCCGCCAGCGCTGGCCTCGGCTCCAACGGCGCTGAAGCTCGACGGCCGAGGCCGCAGGGACGCCTCGCCCTCGCTCCGTCCCCGCTCGCGTAAAGTCGACGGCTCTGTCACGCTCCGAGAACGGAAGGACGACCCCGGGAAGTCGCCGCGGCTGGACAAGAGCCAGGAGGGAGAGCAGCGCCCGTGGCCGGGAAGAGCCGCCACCGCCGGCGGAGCTCTCCCGCACTGGAGGGTCCCGCCTTGGAGTGCGTCCCCCCGCGCTCGGGCCATTGGCTTTATGGATGAGGCCATCGGCGCGCCCAGGCAGCTGTCCTCGAGCCAGGCGCGCCTCGCCTCGCCTCCCCCGTCCCGCCCCGGCGCCCCCCGCCCAAACCCCGCCTCTGCCCGAGATTGGCGCGCCCAGGACCGCCCCGTCGCTTGGCTCAGGCCGGAGGAGGCGGGGAGGGTGGCGGCCGCGCTCGGGGAGGGTGGCGGCCGCCGCGGCTGGTAGTGCCCAGGTGACGCAGTAGGAGGAAGGCGTCTGGGCAGGCCCCCCCTCCCCCCCCCCCCCTTGAGCACTCCAGGACCGTTAGTCCCCAGGCGGACAACCGCCACCTTCCTGTCGGATACCAGAGTTTCTGTCTTCAGACTCCAACGCGCCAGCCCCTGGAGGAGATAGGGGTTCCTGAATCGACTGGACCTGTTTTAAATAAACATCTCCTGGGCAGCTGTGGTGTTGCTGCCGAGTGCAAAAGGAGGTCACAGTTTGGAATGTCCTGGTCCCCCAAAGGAAAGGCACCTGCAAATAGAAAACTGGCACAGCAAGCCATAGGAATGCTGGGCTTCTGCTTTGCTGTGCTAATTTTCTAGTGCATGGAGAGATTAGGTGTCCCTGAATCCTCCCTCCACCTGCATTCTCAAGCCACATGGTCCAGGGGCCTCTTGCCTCCTTTCCCTGCCTGTGTGAATCAGGCCTGAGTTGTCCTCATTTAGTTACTCTCCAGATGGGGCCTGGCTGGAGATCTTACAGGATTCCAAGGGAACTCCAAATGACTGAGATCAAGCAAGCAAGATGGACCCATGCTAATCATTTTTGAATAATGTTTTTTTTGAATAAGGAGTTGGGAGCTTTTCCCTCCTCCAGTATAAGGTATGATATATGGGTTGTTGTTTGTTTATTTATTTATTTATTATTTATTTATTTTTTCAATTTACACCCCACCCTCCCACGAACGGGACTCTTTGTGACTCTTTGTGACCACACCACGCCTGACTCTTTGTGACCACACTACGCCAGGCCCTCCTGTCTTCTATCGTGCTCTGGAGTTTGCTTAATTTCATGTTTGTTGCATCGATGACACTGTCCAACCATCTCATCCTTTGCCGTCCCCTTCTTCTCTGACCTTCAATCTTTCCCAACATCAGGGTCTTCTTCAGTGAGTGCTCCCTTCTCACTTGCATGGATGGGGCTGCAGCACCACATTTGAAAGCACCTTGCTCTACTCTTGACAGAAGCTAAGTGTGTCTTGTAGTGTCAGGCTCCTAAAAGCAAAATTATGTCATTTGCAGTGGGTCAGATTTGTGGATTCTTGTGTGGGTGGAACAGGGAAGTGGAGGCATGCACACTTCAGTTCTTTATTTATGCTTCTTATGCAACTTTGTGTTCAGTATGGTATGAACAGTCTCCCATGTTCTTTTTGTTTCATCAAAAAGAACTGTACTTGGCCACACAAGCATGTTTAATAGTTTAGATACGTTCGCGTGTGCAGAGTGAGTCATCCAGAAAGGACGTTCTCTGGGGCATAATAACCACACATGATCTGCAATACAGTTTACAGCCTCTCACAGCCTCTGCTCCCCGCCCCAATATAAAACCAGAGCGGGAAGGATGTTCTTACTGGACACAAAATAAGATTCCTTGTATTAATGAACGACAACTAACATTTACAAGACATACTTGCCATGTTTAACTGCTTATGCAGAGGAGGCAGAAAGCCTCATTTCCCTGTGTACTTGGATCAGATCCTATGATGAGTAGTGTAAATAATTATGAATTAAGGAACTCTCTTGGTTGGTCTGGATCATCCATGCATGAACCTCCATGTCTTCTGGTGTAGAGGAATGGTCTTGATGGGCAGCACAACTTGGCTGTGTGGCGGAGGAGGAGGAGGGAGGGCTTGGCTATTCTCCTCTCCTCCATTTCCTCCTCATAACAGCCCTGTGAGGTAGGTTAGCCAGAGAGTGTGTGGCTGTCTCCAGATCACCCAGCAAGCTTCCGTGGCAAAGTAGGGATTCAAAGCTGGAGTCCAACACTTTAACCACTACACAACACCACAATCAATTCATTACATTAATTAAAATTTAAAAGTATTCCTGTGTGCGAGTATATACGCTGGGCGGGGCAAACTTGCTTAACATAAGAGCCACATAGAATAAACCTCATTTGTTTGAGAGCCGCAAGACATGAACAAATATCACACACACATTTTTACTGAAAAATATGCACATTTGCTTTTTAGTAACATTAAACGGGACTGCCAAAAATAAAAACAAAAGGGTAAAAACAGATGTTGATAATTATACTTATTTGTCCAATGGTATTTGTTTGTTTGCTTATGATATTTATTTGTCTAAGAGAAAGAGAGGGAGAGAGAGAGAGAGAGAGAAAGAAAGAAAAGAAAGAAAGAAAGAAGATAGGGAGGGAAGAAGGAAGGGGAAAAGAGAAAGAGACAGAGGTGGAAAGAAAGCAAATAAATGGGGAGGCAGGGAAGAAGGGAGAGGTGGAGAGAAAGTAACTTTAAAATGCATCTTCCAAGCCAGCTGGCTTGGCCTGGAGAAGGGATTTAAAGAGGCAAATGCCTTCTCCAAGCTGGCCAGTGGGGAGGGGCACTTTGAGAACACATTAAAGTTAAAGTTGCTTTCTTTCTCTGCTCCCCCCCCCCCCACATACACCTCAAGCCTACCCAGGGAGGGGAACACTGGCTGGGGAAGACCGATCGAGGACGCATACCTCCCCTTCGCTTCCCCAGCCACCCTGCTGGGAGCCACACAGTATGTGTGAAAGAGCCGCATGTGGCTCCTGAGCCACGTTTTGGCCACTCCTGATATATTTTGTTTGAAAGTATTTTGAGATCTAGAAGCTCGCTTGTCTCGTATGCTTAAAAAAAGAGTAAAGAACTTGCCCTTGTGGCTGCTGTTGTGGGAGCCACTCCCGTTGGTCCCTGAATGCAGGAATTGCCTGCATGGGGTCACTTCTGAGGTGGTGATCCCACTATCTGTTCAGATCCTCATGGGGAAAGTGTGGCTAGTGACCGGTGTGGATGAGATCCAAGTCTGGAACTTCCGCCAGTTGCCAAAGAAGGCACTTTCTGACATCAGGGGCGACAAGGGTGAATATTTAGGCTGTCTTTGAGCAGAGCAACAACTACACCATCTCCTTGGGAGGCCATGTCCTTCCTTTGAGTGATGGCTTCTCTCACAGACTCAGCTATACTGATTATGGAGATCCTGAATGTAGTATTTCCATGGTGAAATTCCACATCCTTGCTTCTCTTCCACTCCACCAACATTCTCCTCCTTGAAAAAGCAGCCTGTTCTGTTGGCTTTGCAAAAGAAAAGAGTATTTGGTCATTAACACGAAAGAAAATGTGAGGTACAGATTGACTCTTCTGAGATTATTCTGCCAAGAAAGCTACAGCTAGTTTATTCCCCGTCCCCCCACATTTATTCTCTCTTCTACTTATTCAGTCCCTCTTCCCTTGAAATGCAGCAGTGTCAAGAAAGCATTCATTTCTGCAAAATGGTTGCACGTCTAACTGTAGTTCACCTTGAATATCATTTTTCAAGCTCAGGGTGCCTTCCCATTTGTTGCATAAGAAACAGCATTTAGACCAGGGGAAGCAAACATGTGGCCTGGGGGGTCGGATCAGCCCCCCAGAGGGTTCTATCGGGCCCGCACTGGAACTGGCCATCTCCTGCTTCCAGTTCTGTTGCTGCTGCTACTGCATCATAGCTTGCTTTGCCAGACTCTCTCAATCGCTCAGCCATTTCATGTTTTCCCCTGGGTCCCAGACTCAGAACTCTGAGCATGAGATTTCTGTGGTGAATGTCAATAAATCAAAAGTGGGTTTGCAGCTTACAGATACACACCTGAACAGCATACTCAAGATTGCAACAGCACAGACAATTTGATGCAATAATTCAGAGCAAGAGGTGTCAGTTATCAGATACTGTTAAATAAACAAAATATTGCAAGTATGCTAATATTTTAAGCATGTTTTTATTTTAAGTTAAAAAAATTCTTGAATTGTGTTTGTGTCCTTTATAAAGTTTATATCTCCACTACCTGGCGTTACATTTTATGAGACGCATGGCCCAGCCCAACAAGGTCTCATTTATGTCAGATCTGGCCCTCATAACAGATGAGTTCGACACCCCTGATTTAGACCTCTCTTTCAACTTCAGACTTCAACAAAATCCAAAGTGGCTATCTTAAAACTCAGGCCCGTCCTCCACCCTGGACCACTGACAGCCTGCAGTGAATAATATTAGACCATTGTAAGGTTGCCAACTCAGGGATGGGGAAAATCCTGGAGATTTGGGGGTGGGATTTATGGAGAGGCCTCAGCAAGGGATGCCATAAGAGTCCAGCTTCCAAAGAGCCTTTTCCTCCAGGGGAAGTGATCTGTGTAGTCAGGAGATGAGTTGTAACTCTGGGAGAACTCCATTCTCCATCTGGAGGTTGGCAACTATAGTCCAGACAATTCAGATGCTACATTACGTGGCAAGGGAAAAAACTGATGGAGATAAAAGTGAAAGTGAGACAGGCTCATATGCCCTATGGCTGTCCTTATTTCTGGCTTTATTTAGCTTCTGCTGATTTTTCATAGTATTTATTTTGGTACTAGTTTGAATTTTCTTGGGGAGTTAAAAGTACTCTGTTAACCAGTATCTTCATGTAGATTGAAAAGGACATAAGTAATGTGAAAAAGAAATGATTAGAATCAAGATCTTTATCATCATCATTATCGTTTATAAAATGTATACCCTGCCCTTCTGCCCTCACAAGGACCTCCAAGGGCGGCTAACAAGTTAAAACATACATGATAGAATCCCATTTTAAAACCATTAAAATCAACCCCCCCCCACATGTAAATAAAACTGTTAAATACAGAATTAAATTACTTATGAAGATATAAAAACAGCAGTTAAAACATTTGTCTCACAGGAACCGCATTGCTGTAGTGGTATTATAACCGGCGGTGTTTTATCTCCCACATTTTGTCAACTTGTCTTCTGGCAAAGAAGGATGCCAGGCGGCAGGAAGGCGTCCGCTACTGTGAGGGCCACTCCAGGAGGCAGCTTTGGCTGTCTTATTAGTGCCCTTGGCAAGGGGGGGGGGGGGGGGCGGATGCTGGATCAGGCTCCGGGATCTAGCGGATCCTGGGACTACCGCTCGCCGCAACTACTCGGTGCTCGGCACAACTTTTGCGTGGCCCGCGTTTCTGAACTGCACAGTCTGTTCTTTCGGATCGGCACCTTTCCCCCTGGAAACGCTCCTTTCAAGTTAGCGGACGGCACAATGAAGCTGTTCAAGAGACGCAAACAGGAATCGCAAGCGTAGTTCAGAGGGTCACGATTTGTTTGTTTGGGTCTGATTCCAGGGGGGATAGCAAAACGGGAGACTGATGATGTGCAAATGCCCCCTCCACAGTTTGTGGGATGCTGAGAGGGATCGTGGGACTGAGAGAGACCCTCCTGCTGCTGCTGCTGCTTTAGCTGCGACGCTCCACTCATATCCTCTGGGGCATGGAGGCATGAAGCGTTGAGTTGTGTGCCTCCCTCTTGGGGGCGCTTGTGACCAGTGCTCCCTCTAAGCTGAGTTAGTGTGAGCCAACTCACAGTTTTTTAGCCTCCAGCTCACGCATTTTCATATGGGCTCAGGAGGGATGGTTCCAGAGCAAGCTAATTCATGCAGAAGCCAAATCGCTCGCTCACAGCTTGAATGCCAGCAGCTCACAAAATGGAATTTCTGCTCACAAGACTCCACAGCTTAGAGGGAGCATGAGTCCTGCCAAGTGTTCCCTCTAAGTTGAGTTGGTGTGACCTAGCTCACCGTTTTTTAGCTTCCGGCTCACACATTTTTTGCCCTAGCTCCGGAAGGGGATGGCTCCCGAGCAAACTGATTTATTGCAGCAGCCGAATCGCTTGCTCACAGCTTTAATCCTAGGAGCCCACAGAGCAGAATCTTTGCTCACAGGACTCCACAGCTTAGAGGGAGCCTTGCTTGTGACAACGCCCCGCCCCGCCCCGCCCCGCCCCGCCCCCCCGGGTCCACCGGCGCGCCGCTCAACCTCACTTGACTCGGCTTCCCTCTCAGCGGCACCTTCGCCTTCCCGGAGGCCCTCTCCTATTGGCCGGCGGCTCCCCCAGTCGGCAGCCTCTCCCGGCCATTGGCCCCTGGCGGTCAACCCTCCCCCTCTCTCCCTCCGGACCCGCGCCTGGGGCCGGCCTGGGACGCCGGCAGCCGACACGATTGGCAGTTTGAACGCCCGTCACTCTGGAGCGGGTTCCCGGTTGGTGGCCAGCGGCGGCCCCTCCTCTCTAGCAGCCAGCGCGGTCGGTTGCGCCGCGTCTCCACGTCAGTGAGAGGAGAGGAGCGGCGCGGAGCCGGTTTGCGGGGCGGCCGACGGCTCTCTCTCTCTCTCTCCCGCCCCCTCCCCCGGTCGCGGGCCAGGCTCCCCGGCATGTCCAGAGGGCCCCCGCTGCTGCCCGGAGGCCCCGCCGCCTCCGCCCCGGACGCCGGGTGGATGGAGAGGTGAGCCAGCGGCTGGCGGGTCGGTCGGTCGGTCTCGGCGCTGCGGCCTTGTCCGCGGGAGGAGCCTGCAGGCCTGGCTGTGGCGTCGCGGCGGCTCCGCGGGGCTGGTAGGCCGTCCCCTGTCCTGAGAGGCCCTCCCTCCCTCCCTCCGGCTGCGGCGGGGGCCACAGTGGAGGACGCGGGCCGCGGGGAAAGGGGGGGGCGGCGGCGGATGACTGCTGGGGAGGAGGCCTTGGGGCGCATGCGCCCCGCCCCGGCCAGCCTCCAGCCCCCCTCCCCCCCCCGCGCAAGGGAGTGTGTGTGTGTGTGTGTGGGGCGGGGGGGGGTGGAGGAAGAAGGGCTGCTGCTGCTGGTGGCGGCGGCGGGTGCCCGGAAAGCCTTGCCGCCGCCTTGGGGACACCCTGGGAGAAAGAGTTGCTCGCGGCAGGGCTCCGAGAGAGAAGGAGAGGAAGAGATTGGATTTATACCCCGCCCTTCACTCCCTGAAGGAGTCTCAGAGCGGCTTCCCCTCCCCACAGGGGTAGGTGGGGCTGAGAGAGCTCTTTCGAGGACTGCTCTTGAGACAACAGCTCTGAGAACTTGTGACTGACCCAAGGTCACACCAGCAGCTGCATGTGCAGGAGGAGTGGGGAATCAAACCCGGTTCTCCCAGATTAGAATCCGCGCTCCTAACCACTACGCCAAACTGGCTCTCAGTTCTGACATCTTCATGTGCTCACGGAACTTCTGCTCTTGGACTCCCAGTCAGAACGAAAGTCCTGCCCACCCGCCCCGCTGCTAAGTTATCAGACTAATGCAGTAAGAAGAAGAGAAGTACCCCGTTCTCCACTTGGAGTCTCAGAGCGCCTTACAAACTCCTTTCCCTTCCCCTCCGCACAACAGACACCCTGAGAGGTAGGTGGGGCTGAGACAGAAATGGCTCTTTTTCAGGAACAGCTGTGCCAGAGCTATGGCTTGCCCAAGGTCATCCAGCAGGTGCAAGTGGAGGAGTGGGGAATCAAACCCGGTTCTCCCAGATTAGAGTCCACTCACTTAAACCACTACACCAAACTGGCTCTGGACGGGGGGGGGGGGGTCCTGCAGGACTGAATCGCCTCACTGCTGCCTGTTACATGTGATATTGCCTCCAAATAGCTGGGCCCCTCTCCCGTATGGGAGAGTGTACCCTGCCCTGTCCTTGCTGTTGACAGCTTGGTGTGCATGGCCTGGATACGGACTTGAAGGCATAGCTGCTATACCTGGGCTTCTTCAGTGTAAAGCAGGGGTGGCCAAACTTGCT
The DNA here is from genome assembly GCA_029233225.1 of Lepidodactylus listeri. Classification (NCBI taxonomy): domain Eukaryota; kingdom Metazoa; phylum Chordata; class Lepidosauria; order Squamata; family Gekkonidae; genus Lepidodactylus; species Lepidodactylus listeri. Next base: position 138,955,701 of record JARCFY010000005.1, on the reverse strand, counting down.
TAACATAACAGCCACACAGAATAAACGTCAGATGTTTGAGAGCTGCAAGACATGAACAAATATTACACAGATGTTTTTATTGAAAAATATGCAATTTTGCTTTTTATTAACATTAAGTTAGACTGTGTGAAAGAGCCGCATGTGGATCCTGAGCTGTAGTTTGGCCACCCCTGGTGCAAAGATATTCTCTGAGTAAAACCATTACCATTTTACACACACTCCCACACGTGAAGCTACCTTATGCCGAATCAGACCACAGGTTGGTCAAGGTCAGCATTGTCTACTCAGGCTGGCAGCAGCTCTCCAGCATACCAGGATCTTTCTCGTCACCTACGGCCTGGTCTTTTCTAACTGGAAGAGCTGGGGAGTGAACCTGGGACCTCCTGCCTGTAAAGCAGAGGCTCTTCTACTGTTGCAGCCCCTCTCGGACAATTCTATTATTAATAGAGCTTAAAGTAGAACTCAAATACTTAACTCCCCCTAGAATCATTAACATATTTTCACCATATACGGGCTGCAGCCAGTTTGGTGTAGTAGATAAGAGTGCAGACTCTAATCTAGGAGAACTGGGTTTGATTCCCCACGCCTCCACATGCAGCTGCTGGTGTGACATTGGGTCAGTCACAAGTTTTATCAAAGCTGTTTTCTCACAAGCAGCTCTCAAAAGATCTCTCTCAGCCCCACCTACCTCACAGGGTGTCTGTTGTGGGGAGGGGAAGGGAAAGTAGTTTGTAAGCCACTCTGAGACTCCGAGTGGAGGGCGGGATATAAATCCAATCTCCTCTTCTTTTTCTTCTTATGACAACCTCAGTAGGAGGTTTCAAGGCAAGTGAGAAGCAGATGTGGTTGGCCATTCCCTTCCTCTTCAGAGTCTTCCTTGGTGGTCTCCCATCCAAGTACTGACCCTGCTTAGCTGTCAAGGTCAGACCATGCTATGCTGCCTTCCCTCCCCAGCAGAGTTCCTATGGCTATGAATGTTGTCAAAATATATGGGAAGGATGGATCCTAAAGTGTTGTCTGAGAGATACTGAGGAAATGGGTTTTATTCTTCGTCTGAAAGACCTAGACTTCATGCTTGCAGGCTTTGAAACTTTTGGTCTTTTTGGGGGGTGGGGGGTGAGTATTGTGTGTGTGTGTATGCCTGGAAGTTATGGTTGACTTCTGGCAACCCCTAGTGGGGCTTGGATATTTCAGAGAAGTGGCTTACTATTGCCTCCCTCAGTGTTCCAGCCCTGATATTCCTTTCTAAGTATTTCCCAGGGTCGTCCCTGCTTAGCTTCTGAGATCTGATGAGATCGGGCTTCCCTGGACTATCCAGCTCAGGGCGAAACTTTTGGTCTTGTGGTAGATAGCTGATGGTACAATGCCAGCTTTGTTGCTTGTCCAAGGATTCATCACAACTTGTCCTCATTGCTTCTTGGTTGGGGAATCACAGACAGGCCCTGTTCTTTCTTTCTTTCAAACATTTTTATGCCACCTTTCCGGTGGATCAGGGTCTACAAGCAGTGAGCATAAACATTAAAACATATTACCTATTAAAGTGCAGTTAAAATTACTGAATAATTCATTTAAAACACATAAATAAGCAACACTAGAAAGAGAGCCAGTAACCACTATTGGGTCTATGCCAGACAAAACAAAAAAGTCTTCACCTGCTGGTGAAAGACACCAGTAGGGGGAGACAGATGGCTATCCCTGGGGAAGGAGTTCCAAAGTTTTGGTTCTATGACTGAGAAGGCCTTTTCTTGGGTTGCCACCTGTCTGACTTCAGACGGTGGGGGCAACTGAAGCAGGGTTTCAGAGTGTCTGGGTAGGTTCATATAGGAGGAGGTGGTCTTTAAGGTATGTTGGTCCCAGGTGGTACAGGGCTTTACGAGTCAATGCCAGCGCCAAATATAACCGTTACCAGAAACGAAACATAGATATAAGTATTACTATTTTGAATAAAATGGAAAATGTGTTATGCTTCAGATGTGGTGGGAAACCACCAAAACAAGATAAAAATAGAATGTACAAATAGAACAAAATGTTATCTAATATGGAAAAAGGGATTTGTATAAGGTTAAATGTATTATTTTCGATGTTTGTTTTTTTTTGAAAAATAAAAATTTCTTTACAAAAAAAAAAAAAAAAATGCCAGCGCCTTGAATTGAGCCTGAAAGCAGAGTGGAAGCCAGTGGACATGGTACAAGGCTAGAGGGATTTGGTCCCTAGGGCCCTCTTCAGTCAGCAGTCTGACGGCAGCATTCTGTATCATCTGGGGCTTCCAGACAATCTTCAAGGGCAGCTCCATATAGAGCGCATTGCAGCAATCCAGTTTAGAAGTTATCAGGGCATGCTCCACAGTAGCAAAGTCTTTTCTGACCAGGAAGGGCTGCAGCTGGCTCACCAGCCAAAGTTGCTGAAAGGTACCCTGGGCCACCACTGCCACCTGTTTATCTGACAGGACCCCTGGGTCCAGGAGCACTCCCAAGCTACGAACCTGCATCTTTTGGAGGTGTGCAACCACATTCAGAACAGGGGATAACCCAGTTTCTGTCCTTTGTTTTATGCCTGAATGATTCTTGGCTTGGAGTTGTCAGCTCCAAGAGGCTGACAGGAAATTTCATTTTTGTGGTAAGAATTGAACCTTCTTTTCCCAACATGTCTGAGAGGAGCAGCTTGAGTCTGAGAAAGATTTTGTTTTTGATTTTTATCCCCAAGGACACATCTAATGCTTGAGAAATTCATTCATAAAACTGAATGTACCAGAGTAATTCAGCTGGCCACTGTTTGTTTTAAAATATGCTTGCTTTAAAATATGCCTTAAATTTGTGTTATCCTAAAAGTGGTTCTGAAATTGATTTATTTTTTCTGGTAGGGAATAATTAAAATACAGTGTATTTATATAGGTACTAATTCAGCTTCTCAATTTTAGGACTGGCAGGATTGTGGATAAGAATATCTACATTATACAAGGTGAACTCAATACAGTAGTGGGAGCCATAAAGCGCAGTGCAAGATGGAGCACTCATACCCACTTGGTAAGTTACTGGGGAGTTGGGGAAGTAAAGCTTAAATCTGTTTTGTTAGATGACTTTTTTTCCCCTCACAAAATCAAGCATACTAAAGGAACTGAGATTTTTCATTACTATATTACACCTTTCAAGAGGGGGACACCACGTGTTCCAGTATGCTGCTACATGTTCTCAGCTGTCCTGATTGACATCTGGCTAACAAAGTGCTTTGAAGGGTGACAGCTGTTGTATAGTAAACCAATTCAGCAGTCCAACTAAAAATTGTTTTCAGCCTTATCCTGAATATCTCCATGTCAGATCATGAATATTGTGGAGTATCTTTCCTATTATATAAAGCCGTTTTAAAATTCCAAGGGTCAAGATTCCATGGGGTGCCAAAATCAGTAGGCTGGACGGACTGCCACTCAAAAGGGGGACCCTGGCCACTGGCTGCATTCTCTCCCTGCTTTGCCTCAGTCCCGCCCACGGAGCCACCGGCCAGCATCTTGGCCTCAGTCTGGAGGGCCTCAGTCTGGAGGGAGCCAGCGAAGGGGAAGGATCCACTCTTCTCCTCCTCCCACTGCCAGGTGGGTCTAATTGTCCCCTCAGTGGCCTGCTTCTGTCAGTGAAAAGACAATGGACTTTCACCATAACCCCCCTCCCCCACACACTGCTAGCGTTCCCAGAATAAACTGTCAGAATAAACTGTCAGAAACAGGGGGCATTTCACACAGCATCCCGTAGCGCTTCAGGACTGGTACAAAGAACAGAAGAACGCTTGGGAGGAGGTTTCAAGGTAAACCGGCTCAGGAATGCTTCCCCAACGGGAGAGGCACGTTTTTGTGTGAAAGGGCCAATATGTTCCGTTAGGGAACCGGTACTAATATGGTCCCCTCAGTGTCCGTTGCTAGGCAACAGCTTGCTTCTCTGAAAGCCCCTTTCCACACCTATGTTGGGCTCTGAGAGAAAACTCATTGGGGCCCGCTGAACAGAATGCCATAGAGGCCACCCTCCAAAGCAGTCATTATCTCCGGGGGGGGAATCAATTGTTCACTCTTCAGGCTCCACCTGGAGGTTGGGTACCCTAGACGTAGCAGTCAGCGCTTCAGAGCAGGATCTGCTAGACCCAGGTTCCTGCTGAGTGGGTAATTTGGGGCCAGTCACAGACTTTAAGCCTAACCTACCTCACAGGCTTGTTGTGCAAGTCAAAAGGGAGAATGATGTCAGCTGCTTCGGTCCCTATTGCAGAGAAAGACTAATTTTCCACCAGGGGAAGCATGGTTGTCAATCTCCAGGCGAGGGCTGGAGATCACTCAGAATTACAAGTGCACTCCAGATGGCAGAGATCAGTTCCCCTGGAGAAAATGGTGGACTCTATGTCCTTATACCCTGCTGAGATGGACCCCTTATGACAGCCAATGTGACATAGCAGTCAGGGCTTCAGATCACAGTGGAGGCTGGGGGGGGGGGGAGATGGAAAGTTGAAGAGTGAGGTTGATGTTGGCTGGAAGGAGATAGGGTTGCCAACTCCAGGTGGAAAATTCCTGGAGATTTGAGGAATGGAGCCTGGAGACGGTGAGGTTTGAGGAGGGGTGGGACCTCAGACAGGTACAATGCCATAGACTCCACCCTCCAAGCTTGTGAGTCCCTCATGGGGAACCATTGTTGCCAGTCTCCAGGTGGGAACTGGAGATCACTCAGAATTACAACTGTTCTCGAGAGGGGAGGAGATAGAAAACTGAAGCCAGGGGGCAGATAACGATACATTGACAGTTGGCTGGGAGGTAGGATTGTCATCTCCAGGTTGGGAAATTCTTGGAGATTTGAGGGGTGGACACTGGAGAGGGTGAGGTTTCAGCAGGGGTGGGACCTTAGACAGGTTCAATGCCATAGACTCCACTCTTCAAACCACCCGTTCCCTCATGGAGAACCATTGTTGCCAATCTCCAGGGGAGGGATGGGGATCACGCTGAATTACAACTGCTCTTCAGATAGTAGAGATCTTCCCCTGGATAAAATGGTGGACTCTGTGTCATTATACCCTGCTGAGGTGGCCACAGCAAAATGATGCTGAGTGCCCAAGGCCGGGGCAGTCTCCCAGAGCCTCTTTCTAGAGCCCATTGTATTTATTTCCACTACAGGCCTTATTCCTAGTTTTTGAATAAAAACTATTGTGGTGCAGTGTCTGGAATGTCTCAACCATGAAGTGGACTTGGTCTGGTTATTCCCTCTCAGCTTAACTTCAAAAGCTTGTTATGAGAATAAAATGAGTGAAACCAGTGCTTAAATTACAGGTGGAGTCTTGGTTCACCTTAGTTCATGTTTAGTAGGCTTTAGAGATTATCTCCCCCCCCCCCCCCCCAGTTCAAGGGCCTCATGTTGGGGCTGGGTCTCTTCACTGTGGCTCTCTGTGGCTGGATATTTGATTAAGATCTTCAGCTGGTCCCCAGCTTTGCATTGCTTTGTTTATTCTTCCCAGATTCATCCATGTTCTGAATCCAGGTAGAAGCTCTCTGTAGCCCATAGGCTACCAGCCCTTCTTCCCCCACATGATGCAGTTGGTTGGGTCATAATTTGGCCGCTGGCTATCTAACTGCCAAAAAAAGTCCTTTCCTTTTTATCTAGGGAAATATCAGGATCCAAAAGAACTCTGTGGGGAGCAGTGCACATTCTTGAACTCTAGGGAAATAAGCAGGAGAGGAGTGGGGGAGTCCAATTCAAATGACCTTCAGCAACAGAGAATGGCATTAGATGTTCTGTTTTTGGGATGGGAGCTGAACTGGGGGGGGGAGGACTTCTGCCCCTTGAGGAATACTTAGGCTGAATGGTTCTCTTTGCTTTATGCAGATCAAGAATAAGAGGATGAGAGTAATGAACAAATGTTTGAAATTTCTTTTCTGAAATTAAGGGCGGGGTATCAGGAGGATAGCAGAACAAGATGATATCTTTGTAATGCTGGTTGTCTCCTTCCTGCACTGTGACAGGACTGGGGGAGAGATTTGACTGTCCAACTGAATTTTGATGAGTGAAAGCAAGAATCCATTGTGGATCACTGCCATCCTGCCTCCTCCGCCTTATATTTCAGTTGACAGCTCTTCTTAAATACATCCCTACTTTTATCCATAATGGAATGTGTCTTAATATCTCACTCTGAACATGGCCCAAGATTGTGGATAAAAAAGTTGATTCAGTGGGGTTGTGTACAATTAGGGGAGCTATTCCCACAAACCAAGAGGAAACCCCCCCCCCCCCATTTGCGCACCCACCCACCCATGTTTTAGTTCCATTCTTTCTCTGATCAGCTGGCTAGTGATGGCAGAAGAAAGAGACTGTGAGTAGAAGAATACAGGACTGGATTTCTAATCTGCGCTTCTCCCCCAGTTGGCCATCTAATCAGGGAAGACCTAGAACTGATCATGGGCCCGGCATGCTTTCAGCTCCTAGTGCTTTCTTTCAGCTGAACAGAGGGGAGGGGGCTGCTGGCCCTGTCAGCTGTTTTTTTTTGGAGTGGGGGGAAGCAGGGGCCAGTGGGGGAGATGCAAGTCTCCCTCTTTGGCCGATTCCCCACAGATCAGCAGGTTACTATCAAAGCCATCTTCCAGGGTTTAGAAGGTGGTACTTCTAGGGCTGTCCCAGCTCTTTAACTCCTGGGGATGGAAACAGCCACCTTTGCATGCCCTCTCAGTAACTGGAGTGTGGCATTTGCTGGGGCAGTCCCTTGCTTTTTTCTAATAATGGAATGTATTGTAGACACTTTTGGGGGGAGCTGGGAAAGATATGATAAAAACCCCCACAAAAGTTTTAATCAAGGTATGAGCTTTCGTGTGCATGCACACTTTTTCAAATACATTGGCACGTATACACAAAATAGAGGATTTTAAAAAATGAATAATTTTTATCGCACTCTGTGGCAACAGTTCTTGGAGTGTGTGTGTATGATGACCTATAGATCCCAAAAGGGGGATATCTGGAGTTTGTGGGTTACATTGTAGCCTCCCTAAAATTTGAAGATGAACCAGTTATTTTTCACTGAGTTGTTTGGGGAAGGGCAGAATAAGAATATTTAATCATTAGTTCCATGCTTAATAAACCCTTAAACAGAATTGGAATGGACTTTTCACAAGCACTGCTCGTACATACTGCAGCAGCATGCCAACCTTGCAGATGCTTAGTTAAGAGGCAGCTAGTTTCTGTTGTTCTGCCCCTCCTTATCCCTGCTGCCATGGCCTTGAGTGTGGCTGGGACTTCCCTCCCTCCCCTGGGATTAAAAGGCTATGAAGATCGGAAGATCTGAGCCTCATATGCACTTAGCATACTGTACTCAATGCTTACGCAGTATTTGTTACTTCTGCCAACTGAGGAATGGCAGCAGTCTTGAGGCTAGGTATGGAAGAAGCCAGCTGCATGCCCAGCCCAGTAGCACTGAGCTGGTTTATGCAAAACCCAGCAGTACAGGTGGAGTTTAATTCTTAAGCAATGGTAATCTGACCTATGCAAGTCCAGGTACAAGTCTGCATTATATTTATGTAACATAATCAGAACAGCCAGTTGCCAAATCTGTGGAGATACTGTTCATCTTAATGGATTGTGAAGATTTTTCTCTAGCAAAATTATTGTTAGAAGTAAACCCCGAGCCACGTGACCCTTCCCTAGTGGTTGGCCTTTTTACCTCCCCCTCAGATCACCAGGCACATATATCCACGGATGAGTAACAACTGGCTTATTGCTGGAGGGGAAAAGATCAGAAGGAGATGGGCCAGAAACTGCAGCAAAGCTTCAGCAGAAAACTTTCAAAGTTTCATTGGGAACTGAGCTCTCTCTAACCAGTAGCCACAGAAGGAAGACAGCATCTAACTGACCAAATAATATACTGAGGGCCTTTTCTCACTAGCTTTCCCCCGCGGTTTACACCGAAGCTAGCACCGGAACTTCTGGTCAGTTTCCCACCATTTGCTCCGTGCTCACAATTTCCTCCAGAGTATCACTGCACTGCTCCGGAGCTTCCTGTTCCAGCAGGATTTTCTTGCTCCAGGGAAGCTCCGGAGCAGTGCAGTGATACTCTGGAGGAAATTGTGAGCACGGAGCAAATGGTGGGAAACTGACCAGAAGCTCTGGTGCTAGCTTCGGTGTAAACCGCGGGGGAAAGCTAGTGAGAAAACGCCCTATATGTTATGTACCACAAACCTTGTGTTTTTATTTAACTCCTTTCCCCCCTATTTTTCAGATAGCAAAAATTAAGATACATGTAGTAAGAAAGCATAGGGGTCCTCAGTTTGCAGTTTTCTCTCAAGTTTGGGTATATTTGCAATTTTGTTTGCAGAAAATCAAGGCGTTTATTTATTTATTTATTAATTATTTGGATTTATAACTTGAATTATGTAAGTATGTAAAATATTGCAATTGTATATGCTAAGTAAGATAAATTATGCATTTGTGTTGTTAAAGCAGTAAAATTAGTTTAGCTCTTGAGCTGGGGGCAGTGAAATACAGGAGAGTATTTTGGGAAATGAGTGGTTACCCATTAATTTCTGGTATTTTTTTTTAAATTTGCAAGTCTGTGTTATGCTTAAATGAAACAATATTATCTATTACATGCCTGATCCACCTTTTCTTGTGGGAGTTCATAGTGGCATACGTGTTCTGCTCCCCATTTTGACTTCAACAACTCTGGGGTAGATCAGGCTAAGCAAAGGTGATTAGCTTACGGTTTCCCATTGAGCATCAGTTGGAAACATGCAGTGGATCTAACACTTAGGAAGTAGTTCCATTAAGTGCCACTGCTGTTCCAATAATAACTCAGTGTGGGCTTTTCTTAGTGCTAATGAGCATAAAGCATGCTTTGAACTTCAAAATGGAGTTAAAATATTTCACTGATTAGATGGCTTTTAAGAATGGTGGAGCAGGATTTGAAAAAATGATCCCCCCCCCCCCTTTGGTCATTTTATGTTGGTAAGTTTTAACTGTAGGTAGTCCCCTCGGTAATCCGTCTGACCTAAAGGCCCCACTGAGGTGCTAACTGAAAGAAGATGACAGTGTATTCTTCTCTGATCTAAAAACCCAGTCTTGGTTTTTCTTGTGTTTAGGATGAAGAACGTGACCCCTTGTTGCACAGCTTCAGTGTCCTGAAAGATGTTCTCAATAACATAACTGGTAAGCGATAATATCAGTATTGTGTCTAGTGCAGTTGGTTACTATAGTGCTATTTATAAACTTGTAAGATTAATTATTAGCAGAATGATATTGCATTCTTGAAGATAGTTTTGGAGGCTATCTGTGTTGGTCTGGAGTAGAACAGTTAGATTTGAGTCTGGGAGCACCTTGGAGACCGAGAGTCAGAGCTCCCTTCGTCAGACCCTTTTAGCAGAGACCTGAGTCCTTTTATCCTAATCAGAAGGTGGGAGGGATGTTGTAAAGAATGCTTGTAATGGATGCCAAGGTACAATGCATATTGTAATCACTTTGATGAGAGCAGAGAGGAAATACTTGCGGGCAGACAATTATCACTGATAAAACCCTGTGCATTCTTGGTAACAACGCATACCTGCTTGCCTCAAAAAAACTTGTGTGATGTTGCTTTGCTTAGTAGGTCCTCCATTAACTGGCTGCTAATTAATCAAGGATTTGAAGATCCCTCGATGTGTATTGTGTATCCGTATCCCTCCCCTTACCATAGCTTCCTTCAGCAGTATCTTTATTTGACAGCGCACAGTCATTTCTAATTTATTTATATATATCTATATCTATAATTTTTGAAAAAACAGAGAAATAACGTAAAGAAAATACAGAAAGAAAAAAGGGATTGCCTAACATACCGTATTTTCCGGCGTATAAGACGACTGGGTGTATAAGATGACACCCAACTTTTCCAGTCAAAATATAGAGTTTGGGATATACTCGCCGTATAAGACTACCCCTCTTCCAATGCACACCAAATACAGCGCCAGACCTTCAGTTAGTCCTTCTCTCTCAAGCGGCTCTGTGGATGCCAGAGGCTAAGAAATTGTAAGCTAGCTCAAACCAGGGGCGTCGTCTTTTAAAATTCTCGGGGGGGGGGGGGGCGGGGGTTTGTGCGCCAGCACAACACCTCCCTGCAGCTGCTGTGAGCGGTGCGGGGCCTCCCCGTGAGCGGCGTGGGGGCTTCCTTCCCCGCGGCCGGCAGCAGTGCGAGCCCCCCTGAGAAATGAAACGGCTGCTGCTTGCGCCGCCGGCCTTGGTAAGGGAGGCCTTGCGCCGCTTGCGCCACCCCCGGCCGTGGGGCCTCGCCGCAGCCGGCGCAAGCAGCACAGGGCCTCACCACCACAAGCAGTGCAAGGCTTCCTTCCCCGCGGCCGGCAATGGCACGAGCAGCACAAGACCTCGCTGTGGCCGCCACAAGCGATGCGAGGTTTCCCTCCCCGCGGCAGTGCAAGCGGCCCGAGGCCTCTCTTCCCGCGGCCGCCGTGGTAGCGAGTAGCAGCCGCTTCATTTCCCAGGGGGGCCCCTGCCTAGTCCCGCCTCACTAAGCCCTGCGCGCCATCTTTCAGAAGGTGCCCTTTGGCTGGAGGTCTGCACAGTGCCCTTCCCTTTGGTTGCCCCCTCGTTCCCCTCCGTCGGCCGAGCTGTGGACGTGGTAGGGATGGGGTAATCGCAGATTCTCCAGTCCGGCTTGGAAGTTTCATCACCCGCCCTATAAGACGACACCCGGCGTATAAGACGACCCCCGACTTTTGAGAAGATTTTCCTGGGTTAAAAAGTAGTCTTATACGCCAGAAAATACAGTAATTAAATATATCATAGATTATTATATATAACCAAACATAAAAGGCAGAATAATCTTTCTCCCCAGCGCCCCCTTCATTACACTGAAAAGTTTTTTGGGCTTTGTCTATAACATACAATGATATTTACTTTTGATGAGTACATTTATATTTATATTCATCATTTATACATTTAAGGTAGGAGCCCAGTTGCTATACGGTGCCCCAATTTAGGTCTCTAGCTGTCATGTTTGGCTCGATATTTTTCCTGCTAAATTTATTTTAAGAATTATGGGAGCTCTTCGTTGTGTGGCAGGAACCGTATTGAGAGCTGAACTAGGTGTGCACTCCCTTGAGGCAAGGGCCTGGGCGTCTACCTTTAGATTTTGCCTCCAGCTAACTTTTGCCTCTCTGGGAACGAGCAAACTCCATCTATTGAGGAAGGATGCCTTTAAAATATCTTGGCAGAAACTGGTAACCTCCTGCCTGGGCTGCCTAGGGATTTCCCCTAATGATATCAATTGTCCTAGTTTGACCTCTATTAGAAATTTTGAGACATCTTTGAGCTTTGGGTGAATCTCACACTAGATTTCGGGCCTGTAGAGTGTTCTTTCCCCTCTATCTGGGACTGGTTTACTCAATAGTCAACCCAGCTTATCTTGATTATCTGACGGTTCCCAAATATAAACGAGCCTTTACACTGGCTCATTTTAATTCAGTCCCAATGGCAGAAATTTTTGGCCATTTTGGGAAGATCCCATTAGCTGATATACTCTGTAGCTGTGACACAGGGAGTTTTGATATCTGACTTCATTGTTTATTGAGCTGCCCAAAATTTCAAAGGTACAAATCATTTTTATCTCCCCCATTTGAAAGGACCTGGCTAGTCTTCCAGCCTAATGTAAGTTGCAAATTCTTCTAGCTGGAAGTGATCAAGATATACCCTGGCCGTTGCTAAGTTTTTCCCTTATGTAATAAAATCTTAACAGATAGTTAGGTCTGGATAATTTGATGTTTTAGCTGCTACAGGTGTATTTGCTGTATTTATTGTTATTACTATTATCAGTACTATTATTGTTACTATTATTGTCATCATCATCATCATCATTGCTGCTTTGTTGTTGAACTGCTCAAGACTGTAGTCATAAGAGCAACAAATGATACAAATAGTCATCATTCTATATTTCAGATTTTCATCAGTAGTCTGTTTTGCAGCTATATTATTAGTTTCATCATTGCTACATACTCGATGTTACATGTTTTCGCCTGTCCTGCACACTTTCTGTTACCTTTAACAGATAGATAAATAATAGAGTCTCCTTCTGTATTTTTGTTATATTATCTCATAACAAGAAAATTAAAAAAGGCATTCCCCCCATTCATTTCTAATTTATTGTGTGATATGTACATGCTTCTGTTCATCTGGCATTTTCTCTGTCTTCCCCTTCAGTGCATGACACTTGAGAGCTCCGTCTCCGCTACATCCATTCCCTCATGTTCATGTTGCTAACTGTGGTGCCTTCCGTGATGATGATTGCGAAGGGGTAGTTGTGTTAAGTCTTCCATAGTAAAGTAAAACAAAAGTCTGGTGGCACCTTAAGGTCTAACGATATCTGTTTCAGTACAAGTTTTTGTGAATCATAGCTGTGAGTAATCTTTAAGGTTCCAGTGGACTTTTCTTTCATCCACTTAAGTTCCTCTCATCTGCCCCAGCTTTTGAGTGTTGTTTTCTTTGAAGAGGCACATGGATACAAGAGTCCATCCCAGAACACTGCAGAACACTCATAGGCTGGCTGCAGGACAGAGAACTGGAGATGTAATCAGACGCCAACTGTGCTCCTGCATACTTTGCACAGTGGCATAAATGTGAAAAAGTGCGGAGTAGGTAGAGGACTAGGAGTAATCATCATCATCATCATTATATGGCATTGTGTGCAGAATATCCAGGAGATCTTAAGATTGTCTGGCAGCCAGAAGTTCCAGCTCTTTAGTGTTATGCAACACCAGGTGGTAAGCTAGACTTGTTTTTTAAGGCAAGAGATGTTTCAGAGGTGGTTTGCCATTGCCTGGCTCTGCATCACGACCCTGCATCAGGATTCCTTGGAGGTTGCCCTTCCAAATACTCGCCAAGGCTGACCCTGCTTAGCTTCCAAGATCTGACAAGATCGAACTTGCTTGGGCTATCCAGGTCAGGGCAGGATTAAGAGCAATTACTCCATACACATTTATTTTATTAGTCTCTTATTGTCTGTGTTGGCTTTGTGGGCATAGTCTGCCTTGCAAATTGGAACTAAATTTTATTAATTTATTTGGCTTTTGTGATTAAACCATTATTTTCCAGCAAGGAACTAAACAGTTGCCCAAGTCCATTCATTGTGGCCACAGGACACCTTCAAAGGTTCCAAAAAGCAAAACAACCCCCCCCCCCCCAAGCCTGGCTTTCTCTGTGTGATTAGATAGGTTCACACTTCATTGTTCCATCTTTATTTTCTTATGTTCTCTCAACCCACAGAGTAAGCAAAAATAAAAACATGCATGCCGTCATAAGCCAGTGCTGCTCCTCTAAGTCTTCATCTCTTCATCTAGGTTACGTTTGCTGAATCCCTGAGAAATCCATTTACTGGTGGGAACTGAAGTTGAAAGGTGGTTAGAAAGACCCAGAAATCCACAAATCCACAATCCCCTCTCCCATAAACTTTCTTTCTTGCCCCCAGTATCTCACACTGATGTACACAGATACAAAGATCACAGTGCACCCACCCATGTTTTTGTTGAATTTTTAAAAATTAAAGTAACTTAGGAAAATGAAAACAAACTTGATTGTAAAAATGGGAAAATGGAGCCAGTCAGTAAGGTGAACCCTCAGATAAACTATTCCCTACTCCCTCTTTTCTTCAAAAAATCAAAAACACTTTTACTAAGCCACACCCAGGTATCTTGGTAATGAAGGTGCCAAGATGGTAGCTGTGTGAATGCACAGAAACTTGTATGAGAATGAAGTAGAATGGGCTGGTTCTTGATTCTGTTCTTTCACTGGACACAGACAGATGAGTGGACATGTTGTGTGAAAGGCTCCCTTGGTTTTTAAGTCTCTTTACTAACTGCTAGAAGTTGTAATGTGTTAAGGAGATCGTCTTTTGAGTCATGATGTTGCTTCTAGGGACATTTTTTTGTTGTTCGGTCACACAGTCAAGTTTGACCCCATGGACCACATCACACCAGGCCCTCCTGTCCACTGCCATCCCCCGAAGTAAAAAATGTGTCACATGTATGCTTGTTAGCGCATAAATAGTCTGTCTAGTCCATATAGTATACTTACATGATATCAGCTCTGCTACTGATTTTTTTTTGTTAAGAAAAATGAACACATTAATGTGCTTTGTTGTGTGTCTGGTGTGCAGACTGTTAATACCAAGTCCAGCACTGAAAAACGTGTGCTGCACAGGAACAGTAGATCCTTTAAAAATCATTTAATAAATGTTTGATGTTTTGCATCACTAGTAGCTTAGGGTCTTGGAGTACTAGGTCTTAATCCAAAATGTTTTGAAATACAAGATTTGATTATGATCCTGTTTTATGTGTCATGGTCACTTAGTTGGATATGCATATCTGTTGACAGTCTACTAAAAAGGTTACTTAGGGTGAGATATGAAGAGAGAAACTCAGTTTCAGACTTTTCCAGGGACAAAGTAGATTGGATGCCCTTTTGATTGATACTTTTTCTGGAGCTCTTTTTTCTGTCATCAGTGGTGGTGCAGCAATAACAAAAGTGATGATGAACTTCAGCACACACAAAATGTATGAGATGCAAAAAAAGGGTGTTGACTTGTGTGTGCCAACATCAGGAGCTTTGATGGATGATAAATTCTGTCTCTGACACATCCCGGGTTAAACATCTGGGTAATGGCCTTGCAGAGAAAATACACAGTGTCTTGGAAATGTTTAGGAAAACCTTAGTTGTCTAGTTTAGGAATGTTTGTTCTGTTGTGATCGTTCTGAACTAAAATCTGTTCGTAGAGTCAGTTCATTTTTCTGCTACACAAATATCTCACGGAAAGACTATGTTGGCCTTCATGTCCTCTCTCTGTACGTTCTTACTGTCACTCAGCAATGGCTTGAACACTTTCCTTAAGTGGTGTCTTAAAACATGGGGGGACACAACTGACCCTGGCCGACTGCTTGTGAGTCCTGCTTGGTGTTATCCAGTGCGATTCAAGGAGACCTCTGCTTTCAAGAGGCAACATCAGGACAGAGTGTGCCTGGATTTGGCCTCAGCGTTTCTTCATTAAGTTATGGGAGCAATGACTTTCATATTCAAATTTATTCAAGCAGTAATCTTTGACATTTGAGTTAGCTTTTAGAACAGTTTTGCATTTATAGTAATATATATTCTGTATTTTCTCAGTCCCTACAGAATTTGTTTTAATCTGTTCTGGATGCAAATTTCTGACTGCCTTGTCTCATTTCTGCTCATGTTCCTCTTTTCCTCTCCCCTCTGTGGACTATGTTTGATCAGGTGTGGCAGGAATATCCTTTCTCAAGCTGCGCCCTTTATATTAGTCAATATTACTCTTCCCTCCCTCCCATTCTCTTCCATCTCCTCTGAGCTTTACCAGTTGACTTATAATTTTGGAATTCTCATTGGAGTCTGTAATACAGTTTGTTCATTATTTAACCAAAATCTGTTTAATGAGCAGAGAGGGGCAATGTAAATGTTAGGCATGTTGCAGTAGAGTACCTTTGTTCTCCTTGGAGTCTCGGGTTATTTAACTATTTAGGAATGATGTATGGATGCCCTGATTTGGGATGGTAAGATGTATGCCACAGGGTCAGTGTGAGCATAGGAATATATACCATAGGAATATCCCACCTTAGTAATGGATTCTTTACCTTGTGGCTTCAGGAAATTTTTTGTGTCTTAACTTCAGGTTCCCATCTGTACAAAAAAGGGTTGTAAACTGGGGGAGAGGATCCTTTGCAGGTAATGTTCGTTTACTCTAGGTCATTTGAGCAGGACTGTTAGTTTTGCTGCCTCCTAGTTTTGGTGCTGAATGATGTGATGCTGTAACCCACCTTCCAGATGTGTTCACAAAAGTTATTAGCCTAGAAAAATATTTTAGTAGCCTGCCTACTGATTTGTTTGTGAATTTAAAAGCCAGCTAAAAATTCCTTAACTCGAGAATTTAGGAAACATAGGTTAAATTTTGGTTTTGGATTGCAAGTACCCCCCTCCAACCCCCCCCCCCCCCCCCAGGAATAAAAAGCACACCCTTTGATTTAACTTCAGAGGAGCATTTGTGGTAGTGTATGAGCTTT
This sequence comes from Lepidodactylus listeri, assembly GCA_029233225.1. NCBI lineage: Eukaryota > Metazoa > Chordata > Lepidosauria > Squamata > Gekkonidae > Lepidodactylus > Lepidodactylus listeri. The sequence goes on along the minus strand of JARCFY010000005.1, from coordinate 138,939,653 downwards.
TGTGAGTCTCTGGGCCTGTCCACACGAGTGAGATAAAACGGACGGGAAGCGTACCAGCGTTGCGACGGTGCAAAACGAGGCACGTTAGTGCGATCCCACGGTACGTCACAGAATCGCACGGCCAGCGTCGGTGTGCGATCAGACAGCGTCGCTCTAGCGTTCCGGGGGTGGTGGTGGAAGAGACGGCGTGGTGCGATCATACGGCCGGCCGCTGAGGACGCAAAAGACTTTCCGGCTTTGTCGTCCTGCGTCAGTTCTGAAGATGTGCATGCACAGAGAAGCGATTGCGGAGACCTTTGAGCATGCGTACAGTCGGTTCGCCCGCCTGCCCGCAGTTGCGGCAGTACCGCGGACAGCGGTGCTGAGACTACAGGGAGAACAAGACACGATCGCCACAGCTGACCATGGAAACAGAGGATGAGCTTGTTGGGACAGCCATCCTGGCTGCGTGTGAGGCTGTGCAGATCCTGAGCCAGCGTCTCCGAGAATTGTGGCGTCAGTGGGAGACAATGAGACACGGCCTCAGGAGACAACAGACCGCCAGTTATGTGAGATGTGGCATCCGTCGTATAGGTCGCTCACGCTGGCGCAGGGAGAGTAGAGCACGGCATGTCGTGCAGCTTACCTACCTTGCGCAGCAGCTGCCACGCCGCCGGTGGTGGGTGTACCCCCGGTCTACAGAGTGGTGGACGACGTTCGTCACCCATGTCTGGGGAGAAGAAGAGTGGATGAAGCACTTCAGAATGTCCAGGTGACGTGCAGAGCGGGGGCAGGCACGGGGGGGTGGGAACCGTGGTGCGCAGACACACAGGGGTGGCAGAATAGAGCACCTGTCCATGGCAGCCCTGTACACTCCGTGGCACAGCCCTGTATATGGCAGGAGTCTGTGGGAGGGAGCACTGCCGTATCTAAGGGCTACTTGAACCCTGCAGCCAGGGTCTGCGGTGGCAGTGGGACAGGAGGAGGGGGTGTGGGTATCATGACATGCTGTGCTGCAGACTGACACTGAGGCGGTGCGGTATGTCCACAGGGCCACATTCACCTGGTTGGTGGACGGGCTGTGGGACAGACTCCAAAGGGAGATGACGGTGATGCGAGTTCCCGTGTCAGTGGAGGAGCATGTGGCAGTGGCTGTGTGGTGGATGGCCACCATGTCCTACAGAACCGTTGGCATGCAGTTTGGTCTAGCGCGATCCACCGTGGCGGCCATTGTTGTAGAGGTCACGTGTGCCATTGCGGACGAGCTGTACCGTCGAGTGGTGTACCTACGGAACCCAGAAAGGGTGAGTGCAGAAGGAAATGGGGAGCAGTGTGCAGTCACAAGGGGAGGGGGCCGCGGGCAGACCCCGCAAGGCATGCATGGCACCAGGCAAGGACCTGTGTACAGTATTTGCCCGCTATCTCGCCCACAGGTCATGCGAGCATTTGCCACCCGGGGCTTCCCCCAGTGCGTGGCCGCCATGGATAGATGCCATATCCGGACCACTATTCCCGTAGACCAGGCGGAGAACTATATGAATCGAAATCACTACTGCTCAGTGCTGCTGCAGGGGACCATCGATCATGCCACTTGGTTCGTGGATGCTGTGGTGGGCCATAGAGGCTGGAGCCATGACGCTCACGTGTTGCGCAGTTCCAACATTGTGGATGCCATGGATGCGGGCCAGTTTGTCCCCGGAAATCCCACCCGCACCATCGAGTGGGTTGAGGTGCCGCCATTGATCCTGGGGGATGCGGCCTATCCCCTGCGTCGGTGGCTGATGGTACCCTACAAAGGCCACACCACCCCCCGGCAGCGGCATTTCAATAAGGTGCATGCGCGAGTCCGCAATGTCGTGGAGCGTGCCTTTGGCCGCCTGAAGGCATGATGGCGGTGTCTGCTTCTACAGGTGCCGCTGCAGCTGGATAACGTGAAGTATGCCGTGGCCGCCTGTGTGGCTCTGCACAATCTCTGCGAGGGCCGTGGCCATGTTGCTCCAGAAATGCTTGAGGAGGGGGAGGAGAGGGACTTTGAGGAGGACTGGGACGAGGCAGAAGAGAGGCGGCCACAGATGGACGTGGACGACACGCAGGCAGCCGTGGGGCAGGCGGTGCGGGAGGCCCTCACCATGAGGTTCTGCCGACGTGCGGGGATCCTCTAGGTCCCCCTTCCTGCCACTGCACCCTGTCCCTGGGGTGGTGTTGCAACCAGATTGCGATGGAGTGGTGCCCTCCCTCAAATAAAGCGGCTTCCATCCAGAGGACTCTTTGCTAGTCTGTCTCGTATTGTGGGGAGAATGGAGAGCGGGAGACGATAATCATGGGGCCGCCACGCAGAGGGGAAGGGATATCCCATGGCATCTGTCCTATGACAGTCCCCCACCGGTCCCAACAGATGAGCTGTCAGGCGGGGTGGCCCCAGGCGGGCCCCCCCTCTAGAGCACTGGCAGCACGATTGCAATGCACTGACATCTATGCTATTGGGGCAGATGGAGGAGGGCCCCCCCCCAGGCTCTGTCAGCAAACCAGAGAGCTGGCCCTGGTGCCTGTCACCTTCTCCTGGGAATCGGCCCACGCATAGTGGGAGGGTCGGCGTTTGCTGACATGTGCGTCCGGGAAACGGAGGGGCTGAAGTGCGCTCCGCTGCTGGTGCGAGGATGCAAAGCAGCGCAGTGCATCCGGGAAAGGGGGGGCGGGGTGGGGTCGAGGATGCGCGTTGGCGACCATGCGAAACTCCGCACCGCCCAGACAGCAGCCAGTGTTTCGGATGCGGAAAGAGGGCCAGACGGTCCCCCCCCCCCGGGAACATCGGTGCGTCCTGATTGCAGACACCACGAGTGCGGAGGCCCGGCCATAGAGACGTGCAGGTTTGCGGAAGTTCAAATTCACGCCTCGCCTGTTCGCTGCTGCATCAGTCGTCCAACGAAACGCACTCCCGCAAACCCGCACCATCAGCCACACACACCCCTCCGTAGGTGCGAGGCTTCGTAGCTTTGCTTTTGCGAATCGCCATGTGACCGCCAGACATGAGAGGGCGCGCGTCAACGCATGCGCAGAGAACTGTGGCCTCCAAACTCCGGCAGTATGGCCTTCTCTACCAAAGGCATGCTGTGGCTGCCGGAGGAGGCACTGTATGAGCTCGAGGCAGGGTCCCGGGTCATGCCCTCGACCCATGAGGAGACCCTCTCCCTCTTCCAGGAGGCTGCCCGCCGTTTTGCTGCCCAGGGGTTCCGGCGCTCGGCACAGCAGTGCCGGGCCAAGTTCAAGCGGGAGAAGGCGGCATTCTTCGAGCCGTTGGAGGACTGGGATGGTCTCCCGCCTCGAGGACACCGCCCTCCCCGCTTTGGACTGCTCTGGAAACTCTGGGAGCAGGCTGGGTGGCCTGGATGGAGGTACTGGACGCCATATCGTAAGTACCGTCCTCCCCCTTCCGTGGGTTGCCAGGCGGCCCCCCCCATCGGTGTCATTTCACAGGGCGTCCGCGTGCGAAGAGGCAGAGGCTGGGGACCTCAGAGGGCGAGGGCCATGGACCCGGGGAGGAGGGCCAGCACCACCCTGCAGCAGAAGGTGAGCATCGTGGAGGCATGTCCGCACAGGCTCTCAGCACGGGTCTGCCAGGTGCCATGGCACGTGGGGTGCATGTGGTGGTGGGTCACCAGTGTCAGGGGGAGCGGACACTGGTGGTGGAGGGCGGGATGGCTGCCATGGGCCCAGTGACCCTGGCCACTAGGTGGTCAGCACGGATGGGGCCCGGACCCAGCTCCTGAGGGCTGCCATGCACCTCTGCCTGCAGGGCCCGTGGTGGTGAGCTCCCCAGCGACACACGCAGGGAGCGTGGGATCCGGGGACTCAGGTGAGTTCATACTGCGCGTGGCCCTCGGCTGGGGTCCTGGGTGTTGGGCGGGGGGGGGGGGGCAAACTCAACCAAAACATCATTATAAATGTTGTGGTAGTGAAATACCATGAGACATTGCATAAAAGCACCACACATACCCTGGAGCACAGGAATGCATGGAAATCGAGACATACATGGTAGAGTTTAGGGCTGAAAATCATAGGCAGTATACCATAGGAAATAAAAGCAGAAAAATAGGGGCACAGGTCAGGGCAAGGTCACAGAGATCTACAGTGAAAAGCAGCTTTTGTGCTTGATGCCGAAAGTGAAAACCACTCCTGAGAGTCAAGGAAGGGCCTTGTGTGTGCTGAATGACAGCAGATGTAATGGATCAAGATGGGTAGTCGTCTTAGTCTGTGTGTAGCAGTAGAAAACAGTAAGAGTCCAGTAGCACCTTAAAGACGAACAAAATGTGTGGTAGGGTAGGAGCTTTCGGGAGTCACTGCTAAAGAAGTGAGCAGAGGGCGCGATCATACGCACCCATTTACGACGAGAGTGGAGCGATGCAGCGACGCCACAAACAGACGGGATCAGACGAGCACATCTGCGAAGCGTCGTGTGCCTAGCATGGGAACGTCGTGAACGCCCGTTGATGCGCTCCAAAAAGAGACCGCTAAAACAGAAGTCCTTTCCAGAAAAGCCGGGACCAGGCGGGCGTGGGATCGCAGCAGCGTCGTGTGCCTAGCATGGGAACGTCGTGAACGCCCGTTGATGCGCTCCAAAAAGAGACCGCTAAAACAGAAGTCCTTTCCAGAAAAGCCGGGACCAGGCGGGCGTGGGATCGCAGCAGCGTACCTATGCCATCGCATCCGGCCAACGTTGCGCTTCCGCGTAAATGCCGGATGTTTTTTTTGGAGCTGCGTCAAATGCGTATGAACGGAGGTCCGCGCATGCACAGTAGCGAAAAGTTGCCGAAACGCACAAGGGGGGCGGAACGGGCGGCAGAGAGCGCCGCCGCGCAGCCACAAACATCACTAAGGGCCAGTGACACGTTTCCCACACTTCCCTCTGCCCCACATCCTCATATCCACAACTGCCAGAAGTGCAATGGCCAAGGTGCGTGGCCCCTCATGGACACAGCCAGATGTGAGGGACCTCCTAGCTTTATGGGGAGACGCCAGGGTCCAGCGGAGCCTGGGACAGTCCCGGCGGAACATTGAGGTGTTTGCAGAGGTGGCCAAGGGCATGGTGGCTAGGGGCCATAACCAGGATGCTCAGGCTTGTCGGCGCAAAACTAAGGACATGTGCCTCAAGTACTGAAAGGTTGTGGCTAACAATTCGAAATCTGGGCAGCCCAAGATCACGTGCTCCTATTATGAGGAGTTGCACCGGATCCTCCATAAGAGCAGAGATGTGGACCCCGGCATGGTGCTCCAGACCCTTGGCCGCCGCCGGCGGAGACACCGGGCTTGCCAAGGGCTGAGTACCTCATCAGAAGAGGCAACCCGGGGTCCCACGGCAGAGGATGTGTTGGAGTCATCTGAGTCCTAAACTCAACCGTGTATGTCTCGATTTCCATGCATTCCTGTGCTCCAGGGTATGTGTGGTGCTTTTATGCAATGTCTCATGGTATTTCACTACCACAACATTTATAATGATGTTTTGGTTGAGTTTGCAGTGCCTGTGTAACAACTCAGGTTACGATGCTCTTGTGCAGGAGTAACTTAAATGCTTATTTGCTGGTATTCGTAGGATTGTGCTATTGTCACTTCAATTTGCCATTGAATTGGATCGTTAATACTACATTGAATCAAATGGAAAAGTGCATTTACTTGAATGCCGTGTTCAGCTATGTTCAGTGTTGTTCAGCTGCTATTTCGCTACTGATGGAGTTGTCTACAAACCTGGAGTAGCTAACCCAGGCGAGCTTTGCTGCATCATGATAGCGAATAAGGTTGGGAATCCCCAGCTCTCCATTTCCCTTGTGCAGCATCCCAGCATATCCTGGTTTTTAAAATTACATTTATTTATTTAATTCATTTGCACCCCACCTTTCTCCCCAGTGGTGACTTGAAGTGTCTGACATTGTTCTCCTCTCCTCCATTTTGCTCTGCCAACAACCCTTTATTTATTTATTTATTTCATCGTCTTTCTATCCTGCCCTCCCCCACAAGTGGGCTCAGGGTGGGTCACAACCCATTCAGAACAATTAAAAACTATTAAAATACCATAGAATATTTAATTAATATGCAACAATATCTAGTAAAATAACTCCCAAGATGGCCAACAAACTCCAAGGCCCTGGAAGCGCTTGTGGTACATGCTCAGATGGATCAGGAAGTTGGGCTGGTGGGCATCCCCCCCACCAATACTACCTCTGTATACAGATAAAGAGAAGTGGGGTGAAGCAGGGGAGGCTGGTGGAATAGACACCCACCTCCTCAACCAAAGGCCTGGTGGAATAGCTCTGTTTTACAGGCCCCGCAGAACTGTAATAGGTCCTGCAGGAAGTGATGCTGAGAGAGTGTGACCGGCCCAAGGTCACCCACTGAGCTTCCATAGTGTGGCTAGGGATTTGAACCCGGGTATCCCAGATACTGATCCAACATTCTCACCCACTACCCTAGAGGAAATCATTTAACAGTTTGGTCTGGTTTAGTACAGGTAGATCACAGGCAGTATCATTTTAACTGTGTTAGCATGGCTCAAACAAAAAAGTTCAAAAGTCTCCCATAAAGCTACGTTATTTTTAATCTCTGTAATTACTACATAACAGTTGTCACTAATTCCTGGTAATAATGCCTAAGTATTTCAGTTTTTTTGTGTTAATGTTTTAAATCCAATTTCCCAACGATAACTGTAATTTTGACATTGAAAAGAAGAATCTGAGTCTTTTTGACATTACACACATATCCAGCCACCTTACCATAAACTGTGATCAGACAGTATTACTAGAATTATCAATGCTGTTATAAAAAGCTACATTATATCAGCATAAAGTCTAAGTTTATAACAAAGTGAACCAATTTCAATCCCTTCAATTGTATTAAGAGCACAAATTCTAATTGTAATGGGTCTGTTTGTGTGGGTGGGTGTGTTTGTAAATTGCTGTCAAGTCACAGCGGACTTGCAGGGACCCCAGCGGGGGGCTTTCAAGGCAAGTGAGAAGCAGAGGTAGTTTGCCATTGCTTTCCTCTGCGTTCTTCCCTAGTGGTCTCCCATCCAAGTATCAGTCCTGCTTAGTTTCTGAGATCTGATGGGATTGGATCATGCAGCCTTCCCTCCCGGAAGGCTCCTTAAGAAAGAGCAAATAGCAAAGGCTGCCAATTGACAGCCTTGCTTCACACCTCTTCCAATTTTAAACTGAGAGAAAAACATGCCATGTAATGAAAATCCTATCTGTAGACTCATAGTAACTGGGCGTGCTTTTTGCCCAGTCAATAAATTCTGAACCAAATTCAGACTTTTCTAAACTTTTCAACCAGTAAAGGTAAAGGTTTCCCTTGCTCAAAAGCCAGTCGAATCCGACTCTAGGGGGTGGTGCCCATCTCCATTTCCAAGCTGAAGAGCCAGTGCTGTCCGAAGTTGTTTCCGTGGTCATGTGGCTGGCATGACTAGATGCTGAGGTGCACGGAACACCGTTACCTTCCCACCGAAGCGGTACCTATTTACTTGCAATTTCTTGCTTTCGAACTGCTATGTTGGCAGGAGCTGGGACCAGAGATGGGAGCTCACTCTGTCATGCGGCACTCAGGTCTTGAACTACTGATCTTCTGGTCTGCAGTTCAGCGTCTCAACCACTGAGTTACCATGGCCTCTTTTCAACCAGTACATATGGTCTATTCTGACAATGCTTTTTCCTCATGAGGAAAAAAGAAATGCAGATTTGATTTCCTGAGACATAAACAATTTGATCAGTTTTAACACCTTTCTTGTGTTTGAAGCTATCAGACCTTGTTTGGTCCGAAGAGATACTTCCCAATCATATATTTGATTTTTTTTCTAGAATCGAATTTGTAGTAATAATTTAAAAGGGAAATTGGATTATAGGAACTCATATGCAGATAATCTTTCTCAGCTTTAGGTATACCAGTAATTTTGACTTTGGCCCAAGAGCTAGGAAGATGTTTCACTTGATGGATTGTGTTAATAGTGTTCAAGAGGGGTTATACAAGGACTGAAATGAAAGTTTGATAGGCTAGGCATGCTGTCTTGACCGGTTGCCACAGAGACTACACACTGCAAGCTGGAAACACGGTCCAAAGTCAAGGTAAATAACAAAGGTCAGATAGGCAGGAAGTCAGTTCAAGGTTTCAAGGACAAGGAGCGGCTGCTACACACACAGAAGCAGGTCTGAATGTGCAAAGTTGCTGCCACACTGAAGCAGGTGCCTGGAGTGTTTTTGTGCAGGTCCTCCCTTCCCTGGGGGTTAAGTCTGCAAAGGCTTACAGCTCCTCTCGTTGCCTTTGCAGGAGTTGCAGTCTGGCACTCCTTCTTCGCTTCTGCAGAGACAACCTCTGATGTGCCCTCCATCTGGGGCACTCAGGAGCAATGCTCCCTCTAAGCTGTGGAGTTTTGTGAGCAAAAATTCTACTTTGTGAGCTACTTGCATTAAAGTTGTGAGTGAGCCATTTGGCTACTGCATAAATTAGTTTGCCTTGGAGCCATCCTTCCTGAGCTAAGACAAAAAGGTGTGAGCCAGAGGCTAAAAAACTGTGAGCTAGCCCACACTAACTCAGCTTAGAGGGAACACTTCTCAGGAGAACTAGGCGGGGAGTCTAGCCTCGGGGTGTCTGCAACTGGGGGTGCTGGGCCAGGCTCAGGAGCAGTCTCTCCTTCTGGCTGCACCTCCTGTGCAACTGCTAGGAACTCTTCCTCCTCAGGTAGTGTTGGAGGTTCTTCTGGGCTGACTCCAGAGGTGCCTGGGTTGCTCCCTGCCTCTTCCTCATCTGAGGAGTAGTCTGCCTCCGCAGAACCAGTACCCATGACACTATCCCCCCTCCAGGGCCCCCCTCCCAATGGGGAGGGTGCAGGCTTCCGGGGGTAAGCCGTATGGAAGGACCGAACCAGGTCAGGGGCATGGACAGTGTCAGCAGGCTCCCAGGAATTGTCTTCAGGCTGATAACCAGCCCGTTCGACTAGGTACTGCAGTTGACTTCGGCGGTGGTGGGAGTCCAGGTTCTGCGCAACCTCGAACTCTTTGTGGTCGTCAACCCACACAGGTGGGGGTGCAGAGATCAGAGGCCGGTGTGGATCAGGAGGAAGCGCCTGGATCAGCAGTGAGCGGTGGAATATCGGGTGGACTCGAAGGGAGCATGGCAAGTCAAGTCAAAAGGTAACAGGGTTGATTTGTTCAGTCACGGTGAAAGGGCCAATGTAGTGAGCATCCAGTTTCTGTGAGGGCCGCGAGCAGCGGAGGTGGCGTGTGAATAACCAGACTTGGTCACCGACATGAATTTTTTCTCCCGGGAGTTGAGCACGGTTAGCATTAGCTTTGTATGCAGCCTTGGCCTGGTCCAGGTGCTCCTGTAACGTGGCATGTTGGGCCTGTAATTCTTGGACGATGGTATCTGCAGTTGGTACTGCTGAACAGGGCAAGACTGATGAGATGTGACGGGGGTGATAGTTGGCTTGGAAGGGCATCTGTCGTGTTGATGCATGCAGTGCATTGTTATATGCAAATTCAGCAAGGGCTAGCAAGAATGACCAATTGTCCTGTTGGTGGTTGCAATAGCATCTGAGGTATTGCTCCAGGATGGCATTTACTCATTCCGTCTGCCCATTGGTCTGCAGATAGTGGGCGGACGAGAAGTGGATACCAGTGCCTAGGAGGGAATGCAGCGCTCATCAGAATCGGGATGTGAACTGGACTCCCTGATGGGTGATTATGTGTTCTGGTAGCCCGTGCAGGCAGAAGATGTGCTGGATGTAGAGCTGGGTGGTCTCCTGGGCAGTTGGAGTCCCCGAACATGGAATGAAGTGGGCCATCTTTGTGAAGGGGTTAATGATGACCAGGATGGAGGTGTGGGTTCCCGACTGGCAACTCAGTGATGATGTCCATTGAAATCGTATGCCTAATGACACCTTCCAACTCTGTGATTCTATGATTCTGTTATTCTATGCATGCCTTCAGAAGTGAAGAGTGCCATGTTATACCTACCAAATCAACAATTAGGAATATCCTAGAATGTGTTTTTTTCTGAAAGGTATAGATAAAGGGTCTTAGACTTCTCCACTTTCTTAGGGTGCCTGCAAGCAAGGAGGTCTCTCACTGGCTCCTTAGAAGTCCAGCTGAGCCAGACGTTCTCCTGGAAAGGCAGGTAGCAACATTAAACCATGTCTATACTTCTGATTAAAGAAGATTTCCCCATATCCTTGCATCCATTGCTTCATTAGAGTGAATACACCTTTGTCTCCTCCTATGGCTCATAGATCTCCTATTGGAATTTAAATCTAGAAAACTCTCATCAAGTCATTCTGTGAACCATTACTTTTGGTGCTGTATTTTTTCTTTTACTTTAAGGTGATTTTTTCTAGTTGAAGACTTTCTGAGCTAGTGGCACCATCAGTTGAGTTCATCTCAGTTTACATGTGTACCATAGAAACAAAAAAGTACTCCATTCATCTTGGTGACAAACCCAGACTTTCCCTACGCATGTCCTCTCCAAGATTCAAGACTTATAGTGTATTCTTTTTGCCCCAGGTCATAATCAGGACAATACCTGGCATTTGCTTGACTATAAGTTCATTGCTAGAACAGCATCCTTGAGAGTGGATTATCAGTTATTCATGAAGATCCGGGGTGAAGGAGCTTTAGCTGAGTCTTGGGTATATATCCCTAACAAAGGAGGGGTCTGTGGGGGGGGGAGGGTGGATTGGTCATTGGACATATAAATGTGGCAGTGTGGCATTCACAGAGGACAGCTAAAATGATACTTTGAAATATGAAAGGTGTCTAAATTTCCTTTCTGGTTACCTTGGATAAATGATTAGGATTGTTGCATCCATTTTGAAAAGAAGTGAGGCATTAATCTGATTTTAAACAGCAGTGTTACGATCTGCCCTCGAATATGGATGACAAACTACTGCTGCTAAGCAAGAGTTGCATTCTTCCTAGCCCCATGCACCCCCTCAGTGGTCTTGAATGGGGGTAACTATACCTAAGGTGGCCCTGTTAGTCACGAGAGAGTAGTGGGGCAGTGTTAGAGAGAGAGGCGGGTAAAGAAAAGTGAGATATAAAAACCAACTCTTCTCCTTGCTAGACACTGCTTCAGACAAAAGATGTTTTGGATCCCTGGTATGAACATAATTCTTACTAAACGGAATGCAAGCATTCACACAGTCTTGAACATTCCACGATATGTATTGCATCCTGCAGCTTCTATTTCATTTGCTCCTTCTGCTCTTTTTCACTCTGAACTTTCTTTCTTTATAAAAAACGGAGTCACGTGAATTTTGGCTGCATCCCTGTAACTTCGAAATAGCAGTTATGCAGCAGGTGGGAATATGTTGCTGGCTGTTATACTAAACAAGCTTGGCTTGGCTTGTCGCTTGGCTTCTTGCCAGTGTGTCTTACTGGAAAAGGAGAGACATGAGTGTGAAACATGTTCTTTGCTTCGTCTTTATGAACAAGTAATGTGAGATTTTCCTGACATTTATTGGCCTCCTGAAATACTGCAAATGCTGATAATTTACTGGCAGAACTAAAAATGCTGATCTTCACGTTCACACTGAATATGTTTGGGGGTATTTGCTTTATAGTGTGGCTGTTTGGAACCTCCCTCTTCTAATGAAGGGATCTTTGAAATGATTTCCTTGACAATAGGAAAACAGGAAGTTGTTTGTGTTGATATATTTAAATCTGAGCCCTGACTGGATAGCCCAGGCTAATTTCGGAAGTTAAGCAGGATCAGCCTTGGTCAGTATTTGGAAGGGAGACCACTAAGGAATACCAGGGTTGTGATGCAGAGGCAGGCAATGGCAAACTAACTCTGAATGTCTCTTGCCTTGAAAACCCTGCAGGATTGCCATAAGTCAGCTGTGACTTGATGGCAAAATAAATTTTAAAATCTGAAAGATAAAGAGGTTTATTGTACTGTACTGAACACATGTTAGAGGTAGTTTGCTATCAGCTTTCTTTGTCTGAGCAGGGCTAGTTCTTGAGTTGTGGTGGTCAGAAGACATTGCTTCCTCCCTTTCAGTCTCGGGGGATTTTTGAGATTTAGACAGACAAGTGCGCCTGGCTGTTCTTGGCGGAGTTCCACCCTGTACTTGGCCTTTAATGCTAGACTTTTGTTTTTACTGTAGAGTTGGGCCCCTACAAGAAGCCCCATCCATGTTCATAGCTCTCAAGTGAACTTCTCATCCATGTTTTCCCAAAGAAATGCTTTTGAAGCAATTGCAGAGTGATGCTATATAATAACATGTACAGCAAGTGGTAAAGTAGGGGCTTGTTTTGAATAAAAGGCAAGGCCCCAGACTATACAAGTGAGAACTGTCCTTCATTTCCAATTTTTGGAGAAGATGTGAGTGGGAAAGCAGAGTAACTGTCCTTTGCTGCTCTTGTCTTTTGCCATGGAAGAGCTTTTCTATAGGGTGGAATTTTTGTTTGAGTTGATCTCAAACAGCTGATTCCCACTTGAAACTCCTTCACACTCACCACCTCAGTTAAGTAGATTTGAACAGGTAAGTGTTGCTGTATATACCTGGCAAATATGGGATTCTTTCTTAGGGCTAGAGAAGGTGTTCCCAGCATTTCCCAGCCTGTGGGCATCTATAGAATTCTAACATATTGTGGTGGACACAGCCAGAAGATGGCTACTGCAGCGTCCTCTTACTCCCATAGTACAGATCCGTGCGCTGTTATGGCAGCTGCTGCTAGAGCAATTTTTTTGAAAAAAATCTGCAAAGCCAACTAGAAGCCTTGTAGGGCAAAAGCCCCACCTGGCCCTATCCACTGTCTAAAAACACTTGGTGGGCACCAAGAAAGTTGTTGGAGGGTGCCAGTGGGCACCCTGTTGGGGACTCCTGGTCTAGAGCAACTTGAGGATAAACATAACTGTGTCAGTTTCTTAGCTGTAGTCAGTAATGTATTCAAAGTTCTGCCTCCAATTATTTCTCGATAATGTTGGCTACACCAGAGTAGCTGCCTTTAGCTGTGCATTTATACCACATAATTTGACTGTTTAATAATGTACTGTGAAAAGGCTTTTTTTAAGTGCAAGGTTAAACTTATTATTCAGCCTCATAACTTGCTGCTGATCTGATGACTTTCCATTTTAAACAGCTGTAAACCATGGTGTTTTTTTTCCCTTCCGTCCTTCCAAACTGATCTCGCTGATATGTTTGGATTTTCTTCTATCTTTACTCTTATCCAAGCAGTACATAGCTAAGAGGTGCCAGGTCTTAGGTGTGCCTGGAAATCACAACTTCTGATCTCCTACAGTGCATGGCTGTTAGGGGTTAAAAGAAATATGAGAAGAGGGTGTCAGTCAGGTCCTACACTCAGTAGTCCATGAGGGAGGTGTTGAAACCACATTTTTGTCCTCTTCAGTAACTCAGTTGCCAGGACCAGTTTAGGCAGCAGTGATTGATGACTTGGATTTTTGCACTTATGGTAGTAAAAAGGGCAATTGTGCACTTTCCGAAAATTATTTATATTGTGTGCATTTGAAAATGGCAGTGGAATTAGCCTTCTGGCCATAAGATGAAATAATAGGCTAGATTTTGAGCAAGCATTTCTGAAGTTATGACTCTTCTTTCTAGTTTGCCGTACCAGCTTCCAGTTTTGTTAAGTTGTGTATTACTAACATAGCTGCGATTACGCTCTGTGATTTGTGTCTGCTCTTTTTAGCACAACCAAAGGAAATGGTAGTGCTGCAGCAGTCCCAGTATTGTTTAAATAATTGAATATTGAAGGAATATTCAGTATGTCATGCAGTGTCTCATATTGCTTTATTTACATTTATGATGTCTGTGATTCTGAGTGTCATGTTGCAGAAAGGTGATATTTTCATGTGCTGCTTAATGTTTCATTTGAAGAATTTAAAAAAAGTTATGTTTTAACAGGGTAACAGTTGAAGAGATTTAATTACATTATGTGTGTTCACACACACATATACCCATGTACACACTCATATTGCTTCTTACTTTTTCAGTTGGATGCCTTTCATTTGCACTACTTGTTCCCAGAATCCTAGAGTGCAGCCTGATACTTATCACCTGTTGAAATTAGCAAAAATTTACAGAAAATGCTTAGGACCTTGACCGAAGTGATTCCCCCCCCCCTTTTGTTTTATTTATTTATTTATTTATTTATATTTATATCCCGCCTTGCCGGACAAGCTGGCTCAAGGCGGCTAACAAGGTTAAAAATATCATAAAACAATAAGAACATCAATTAAAACAGTATAAATTACAGATAACAACAGATAGGTGATGGTGGCATTTGGATCACACCCCATGATGGGTGCAGCGACCCATAGGACCCATGTTTTCTTTAATATCCAATCTGATAAAGAACTAGTTATTTTGGTTGGTCTTAATAAAAGGTATTATGGTTTATGCTTTTGAATTTTGGCAGATCTTTGTTTATCTATGCAGACATTGGGTTTCAGAAGATTTTCCCCAGTGTATGATTTTGGCAGACAGCACAGACCATGATAAACATCACAGTACGTTTTCATGAATTGTGGGATCCTGGAACTTTGTGCTCAGGTCATTTTAATCTCTGACTTGATTTCTGTTTCCTTGGGGGGGATGGGTACTTGTGCACAGATTTGTTCCAGACTGCTCATTTGGAATTCCTATACATTAAATTTTGATTCAGTGAGCAGTTTCGGGGGGGGGGGGCATAGGAGAGAAACCTGTATTCAGTTGGGAAACCCAAGGTGTCCCCCCCCCCAAAACTCCTATCCCTAATTTGTTCTCCCCCCCGCCACTTATTTTCAGTTGAAGTTGACTTGAAGTAGTGTGGTTTAATGGGTGAAGAACTGAAGCAAGCTGGTTAGTTAGAAGTATCCATAGTCTAGGGAGGTGGTGTTCTCAAGGCCCAGTTAAAGCATACTGTCAGTCAGTCATGAAAAATCAAGAAAAAATTATGAGGTGTTGCATCTGGATTACACTAGACTTGATTGCATAGCTGCTACACATGCAAGGTTAGTAGGCTTGTGTCTCACCAACTTGGGCTACAGGTCTGTAGCATGTTTACACTATAAGTGAGGCAGCCCAGGTTGACTGCATTGCACATACCAGAAGAAGAAGAGATTGGATTTATACCCCACCCTTCATACCTGAAGGAGTCTCAGAGCAGCTTACCATCTCCTTCCCCTCCCCACAACAGACGCCCTGTGAGGTAGGTGGTGCTCTTTCGAGAACTGCTTGAGAGAGAACAGCTCTGAAAGAATTTGTAACTGACCCAAGGTCTCACCAGCAGCTGCACGTGGAGGAGTGGGGAATCAAACCTGGTGCTCCCAGATTAGAGCCGCGCTCCTAACCAATGTTCCCTCTAAGCTGTAGAGTCTTGTGAGCAAAAAATCTACTTTGTGAGCTACTGGCCTTAAAGTTGTGAGCGAGCTATTTGGCTACTGCATAAATTTGTTTGTTCTGGAGCCATCCTTCCTGAGCTAAGACAAAAATGTGTGAGCTGGAGGCTAAAAAACTGTGACCTAGCTCACACTAACTCAGCTTAGAGGGAACACTGCTCCTAACCCCTATACCAAACTGGATCTCCACTCTTTATGGTTAAAGCTCTTCTTGTTCCTTCAGCAATGTTATATTTAAATCTGTCCCACTCTTATGTATACTGAAGCACTCTAGCCTTGGAATGCGCATTACTGTGTTGTCCCAGGCCAAGTGAACCTGGCTTGTGCCTTGTAGCAGATGGAGTGCAAAGGATCTGATGTTCAGGAGAGGGCACACAGAAGCCTGCTAGTGTCAGTTGGGCCAGCAGCCTGGACTAGAGGTGCCAGAGGTGACAGCTGTGGTGCCAAATTCACAGTCTCACTAAGAGAACACTTCTTTTGTTCCCCAGTTTTCTTACTCCTTGTAATAATTCCATCAAGAAAACAGTAGAGAAGACAGGAGCCTTCTTAATTGTTTAATCTGACTAAGTTTGGTGGTCTGAGCGTCACTTCCTGCTGCTGCTGCCTGGCTTGCAGGACAAAAGTCTGTCATTCATCTTGGGACCTGCATTTGCAATGGAGGATGGGTACGATGGGCCTTATAGTAGTCTCCACCTTCAGATCAGTAAGGAAGAATGTCTTATTTTCATTTTCCATTTCTAATCTTTGTCCAGTCATCAATTAGCTGTACCTTTTCTAAATTGAAAAGAAGCTTCATCTGTTAATTTTATTTATGTTATTTGTAGTCTGCCTTTCTCACTAAGACGCAAGTCAGGTTACATAATGCAAGTCAGCACAATGAAAAGGACGGAGGCATCTAATAATACTAGGATTGCAGAAATCTGAAACAAGGCATAAGTATGAAATATGACAGGTTAAACAATGCAAGAAATTCTATTTATTACATAAATAGAAATATAATGCAATTGAAGCGTAATATATAATAAAAGTACCATTCTCTCTTGAAATATCTTAATGAATAATTCTGTTATAATGCAACACTGTTCCTTTATAAAAATGCCCTCCTGAACATTTCTGTTTTACACAGTTTGTAGAAAGCCTCAAGAAGGCCATTCCTGTTAGGATATCCTGTCCCAAATGCTCATTAGCCAAAAATGCCATCCGCTGACTTTAAGAGAAGTTTTTCTCCCTTATGAAAAAGGCTGCTGAAAGAAACCTCACTGTGTCAATGGTTAACTTTTGTATTGAGCCACTTAAAAGAAAACTTATACCTTGGATCTCAGATGTTTCATCTAAATTCCTTATCCAAGAGAAGATATATTTCTCTCTCAGTTTATTGTACAGAGGACAATATAATGTTACATGAAATAATGACTCTATTTGATTTGTATCATATTTACACAAGCAATAAATAACTGGTATTTTTAAGCGCCCTCCTGCCATTTCCACTGTTGGAAGCGCATTACAGCGTGTCAGTGTGAAGATTCTTCTGCATTTATGCATTAGGAAATAAAAGTGTTTAGAAAAAGTAAAAGAGCATGGAAAGGACAAACCAATATACAGCGGGGAGCATTTTGTATTTGTGTTTCAGTAAAACTAGTAAGTTTTTTGTTTACCAAAGTAATAAACTTACAATCTTGTCTACCCTGTAAAATTGACCTAGAGCAGTTCATATGAATCAGCTTGTCTTCAACACCTAAATACCAACTCTTCAAACTCTTTAGCTGGTTTTTTTTTAAGGGTGGGAAATTCTCTCCAGTTTAAAAAGGTGTGTATAAATTTAACAGTAGCCTTCCATATTATGGTGGAGATATTTAACAGTCCAAGGTCCAGGTGCAAAACACTTGAGTCCACACAAGGAGGCATAGACATAATATTATCTATATATCTAATTCCCAAATGCCCCCCCCCGCGTGCGGATACTTAAATCCGTGCGGGGGGGCACTTGGAGGGCAGAGGGGGGGGTTCTGCAGGTGGGGGGCGATCCCCCCATCTGCAGAAAAATCCTAAATCTTTAAAAAAAAACTTACATCCCCCCAAAAGTTAAAAAAATACCTGCGCATGCGCGGGACTTACCTGCCCAGCAGCGGCGGACGAGCTGCTGGCGGCTGGGTGGCTGCAGCTCAGTGTGAGAGTTCTGCTCAAAGTAGTCAAGGATCAGATCTTGGTTGGTTAACCACAGTTCTTTATTTCCAATCTCTACATTAGTACAGCGTCTCGGATTATTGTCAGAGATGAGACAGATAATACAAGCAGGTCTATTATACCATTCCAAGGAGTTTGAATTACCCATAGGTAGCCAATCACCTTAAGGGAAAATTGGCGGGCAAAGAGGTGTTCTGGCCGTTTGGTTCTCACAGGAAAAGAGTGAGGTGTCAAGCTGTAAATTTCCTCTCCCAAACCAGACCCCTCAGATGTTACCAGTTCACATAACAATCAATGGCCTCAAGGCTTTTGCATGTGATAAGAGATGAGAGGTATCCTCCCTTGAAGTTCCTGCCGGAGCAGCTGGAATGCGGAGGCAGGGATGTGAGGCCTCCTTGTTCACATAATTTACTGGTGTCACCCTCCCGGTCTGGACAAGCATTAGTACATGATAGTTACATGGGAAAAAGAAAGACATATAGCTACTTTGAAAGTACAGGCATGAATAACATAATGTCTGAATTAGCAGATTCTGACACTCAGCCGCCTGCTGAAGGATGGGGGGAGGGGGCCGGGGGAGGGGGGAGGCGGCACGGCGGGCCTCGGCTCTAATCGCACCGCCGGCTAAGGAATGCCTCGGTAGGCCTCGGCCCTAATCGCGCTGCCGGGAAGAAACAAGGCAGGGATGGGGGGGGGGGGCGGTGGCGGCGAGACCCAGCCCAGCCAGGCCTGGCCGGGAAGAAACGGGGGAGGGACGGGGGGCAGCGAGGCCCGGCCCAGCCAGGCCTCACTGGGAAGAAGCGGGGCAGGGACGGGGGCATGAGGTGGGGGGGTGGATTGCCACCTTCTCCTCTCCCCCGCGGATTCCGTGGGTCCCATCTCTTGTGAATGAATAATAGTTCGACCTTATCATCTTGATCATTGGGGCCTTGAAACCTGATTGGAGCTCTATAAGTCGAACTGGAGATTAATAAAGATTCCATTCAGGTGAGTGAAGTTGTTGTGACAGCGGCATAGGAGGAGAGGTGATCCCGCAGATATGACAGTCCAAGGCCATTATGTGCTTTGTATGTGATGACCAGTACCTTGAATCTTTACTGTAGTGACTGCTAGCAGGGAAAGGAATGGTTTTCTTGAAATATAAAGTTCCTGCTTTGAAAAGAATCTTTTACAACTTTGTTTGTGGGTTACCATCTTCTTGAATAGCCTGTGACAAGGCAGGCTTCCTTAGCTTTTCCTGCTATATGCTGAAATATAAACAGGCAGATATATTAGACTGTCTCAGGTTAAGGGTTTGTTGCAAATTTGTATTGGAATGTTAAGACCCTTTGTGGTCAGGGTCTGGCACAGTTAAGGGACCGCCTTTCCCCATATATTCTCCAGAGGGCACTGCGTTCAGGGGCTCAAAACCGGCTGGCCCTCCCAGGTCCCAAAAATGCCAGGCTGGTGATAACCAGGGCCAGGGCACTCTCAGTAGTGGCTCCGCACTGGCCCGGAAGAGATCGGGGTCCTGCAGGACTCTTTACAGTTCTGCAGGGCCTGCGAGATGGAGCTCTTCCATCAGGCCTTCAATTAGGAGTCACGTGAGGCATCTGAGAAGAGACCCTGTGCCCTGGCCCTACCACCTTTAGCCCGCCCTCGCTAGGTAAATAAGTAGATCAGTGGAGCTTGTGGGAACATCGTTATGACTGTCACCTGTGGAGTATTGTTCAGTCCGAAATTTCTGCTCTCGCCCTTTATCCGAATACTGTTCCAGCACTTTAGGGTAAGTGGATTTTATGAATAACTGACTTGTTTATTGTTCGATTGATTATGATGAATTTTATTATGGATTTTAATTGTATTTTTATGCATTTTGTGTAAGTCACCCTGAGCCTGCTTTGGTAGGGAGGGCGGGGTATAAACCGAATAAAATAAATAAGTAAATAGGATAAATCCGCTGCTTAACAGCTGAACTAAGCAGACCTCTGCTGGTTCAAGCCCCGCGCTGGTTTGAGCAGCCAGCTTCGTCCCCAGCTCATCGTCCACCCAGCGATTCGAAAGCTTCGGCAAGTAGATAAAATTGGGAACCACTGTTAAGAAAGTGGGCACACCTAATCCTCGGATAATTAGGTGTTAGTATCTGAGTTTCATCTGTCAGCGCTGACTAATTAAGTCGGAAGATCTCGCACAGGAATTCATCCCGATCTCCTGCAATGAAGCAGCCTACCAGGCGGTGGCGGTGTGGAGCTGAGAAGGAACGGAACGAACACTGAGCCCGGAACATGACTCGTCAAAAAGCCAACAGAAAGACTCAGTTATATGTGTTGTCTTCCCTTCCCCCACTGAATTGAATTGTTAGTCCCTTGTCTTCAACAAAAATTGTAAATCGCTGCGAGCCCGCCTGCGTGTGGGAAGCAGCGATCAATAAATCGAATGTATAAATAAATAAATAAATAAATAGGATTTTGTTCAGTGAACTATACAGATGTATTTTGTGTGTGTTGTATTTTGAAATGAGTGGCAAAGGACAGGCAGACTATTCCAGCTGGCCGGTCACTCGGTGGCCGATGTGACTGAGTGCCTTCCCCCCTCAGTCAGAGCTGTGCATCTGACTAGTTGAACATCCACAGAGATGCTGGAAACGGTGACGAGATGCACTGCTACTCAGTCATTTTTTTTGTTTACTGTCTCTCATCCATGTGCAAAGCCAAGGTCTTCGCAGTCTCGTTTGCTCCCCTAATTGCCTCATCTATTCATGTTTTCCTCCTGGGACTTGGCAGCAAACACTTTCTTGACTTTGTAAGTTGGGCTGGAATAGAAGTCTTGTGGACAGGGCTCTGAGTGGTTAAGAAAACATCCTGGGCTGAACGTATGCTCAGAGACCCCCAGCTTCTTAGTTTTAAGTGTGTGTGACATGAAAACGGAGGGGAGGGGATTGTCAAGAAAGTGGGGTAGAGCTTCTTTTCAGAAGGAAGAGGTGCTGGGGCTTATCTTTATGGGAAATACATGTGAGTAGGAGACAGGCTACAGTTGCACAGTCTGCATATACTGAAGCACACTGTTTCTTAACGTTATGAGTGTGATGGTGGGGGGGAGGGGCAGGCTGCAGTTCCCCAGGGACATGGTGAAAGGCATTCTGCTGGAGCTGCTCAGCCTATTTCTCTCATCTGTCTTTGTCTTAGTTTCTCCTCCTTAGTTCTGTGTTTGGTCACCGGGCTCCTCCTCCAGTTCCACACAGGAGTATAGTGCTGCCTGTAGTTCCTCCTGCTTTCCTTTCTGTACCCCTGTTGCCCAAACTGGATCCAAAGAAGGGGAAATTAGCTTTAAAAGGGTCCCAGAAAGGAATCATGCAGGACCTTGTAAGTCTGCTTATAACTTGTAAGTCTGTTTATACGAGGGTGGGTCTCAGTCGGATCCCCAAAATAAAATTATGAAGAGTGATTGTAAACCCAAACAAATAACTTTATTGTGTACAAAATGAAATAAGAATAAAAATCTAAAGAACCTGCACTAGGCATCTGAGGACTAATTTCTACATGCGCGCGCACGCACACACACACATGTCCAAAAGGGCACACATATAAAACATAGGAGGGAGGAAATTGGGAAGGTTTAGCGAAGGGACATATGACCTGAAATCCTGGGTTTGAGGTCTGGAGAGGTCCAGGGGAAGACGCAGCTGAGGTCTGAGGAGCAAAGTAAGAAGGAAAAAAAGGAGCCTGGGGGAGAACCTTCCACTGAGTTGGGATGACCTTTTTATGGGGAAGGGTTCCATAGCTAGACATGGGGACCCACTCTCCCCGGAACATGATTGGTCCAAGATATGAAACTTGAATTTGATTGGGCAGTTTTAAGATCACTGCTGTCAAAATTTATTGGAAAGATTAGTAGGGAAATACTTGACGTTCCAAGGTGGGGAGATCATTGGACAGTTTTAGCATATTGACTGTCCAGTCCCAGCACCACTGGGACCATCCTTCCTGACTCTCTGTCTGCAGAGGGTGGCCACCCAGGCCCCAGGAACGACAATGAGCCCCAACAACTTACCTGGGCCAACCAGCAGTCCGTGTCGGAGGAGCAAAGAGGTCTAGGAAGTGCGACACTGGAGTAGCCAGCAGCGACAGGGCCAAACAAAGCAAGGAGCCAGAAGACCCACTGGATGCTGGGCTCAGTGGTCAGGACACTAGAGGCACCTGGAAGCGGCAAGTCTTGAACAGCGGCTGAGCCACAAGCATGGAGGTGGGAGGAGATGGAGGCTGGCCAACAGCTGACCCTGTTGTGCCTGCCCCAGAGGCTGCCGCTGAGACTGGAAAGGGTGAGGCTCAGAGTGGGCGGAGTCCCACCCATGGGAGCCCAGGTGGATGTGTGGCTCGCTGACAGGCTGGGGGAGGAGGTGGGGGGAGGGGAAGGGAAGGGTTTATAAGGAGGACCTCTGGTGAGGGTCAGGGAGAAGAGTGTGCTGGATGCTTGAGCTCCCTATGGGGGAGGGGAGAGGGAGTGCCGAGAGGAGGAGGTTGAGGGTGCTGTAAACCCTCAGCTATTCTGAGGCCTGAGGAGGTAACCCCAGCGTGGAGGGGTGAGGAGGGACGAGCGACGTGGCCAAGGGTGGGCACCTGAAGCTTGACATTGACAAAGAACCAGGAGTGAATGATGGGTTTAACTGTTCTCCTGATGGCCCATCCTGGGTGAATTAGATGTTAGGCTGCCTTTATCCATGGCTGGGTTGGATTAGTGATACTTTAGGGTTGCCCAGCTGTCTATAGCTGGAAATATTTCACATTGCCTTGATGACGTATCCCTTGGAGCAAGAGATACGATTGCACTAGGCATGCCTTAGAGCTGCAGACTTTGGGATTCTGATTTTTTTAAAAAGTAGATCAGGATAGCAGTTCTTTAGGTTTCAGGAGGCTTGAGGAAATGGTATTTAAGAGTAAGGTCTGGTAGACGTCATATATTCCCCTCTTCACATCTTGTTTTTGGGCCACCAACACAACACCTGATTTGAACAGCTGTATCAAATTTAAGTTTTGCAGAATCACTCAACTGGTTTTCACATAAATTGTAAAGTTTTGCAAGTATGTTGCCTTTTCTTTTAAAGGTGAGCAGTGAAGGAAGCCTGAATGAAAACGACAGTTGTTTCCTAGGAGTTCTAGTGTATGCAGAATGACTGACAGGAACATTTGCATTGAGTACAGCTGGAAATATATCACCGACCAAGTTTGTGTGGGTCAATATAACGGGACTGGGGGGCTGTCAGAGCAAGAGACAAATTGTTATGGGAAAGGAAGCCTTGTCTTTTGACTGAAAAACAATTTCTTGCACTTCTGGGACTTTGATACAGGAGAAGCTGGCAAGGGATTGTTGCATGTGCCACAGTCTGTCTTTTCATTATGGTTTGTACATGTCATTGGGGAGTACAAACAATAGGACCTCTATCTGCACAGGGGAAACGTTTCCTGAGAAGGATAATCTTCCTAGATTCCTGTATCCTTGACAAGCTGTTGATTTCGAAACTGATTCTGGTTTGAAAATTGGAATGATAAGTACGGTCTCATTAGAGAATACTATTCTGGGAAATTTAAGGGCAAGTAAGAGACTTGGCTGCTTTGCCTGGAAAAACCGATAATGGCATCACAACTTGTCATGCTGATGATTATCCCTCTTCAGTTTCTGTACTTTGACTGTACTGCATCCTTTCTTTTGCTCTTTATGGACCCCACTTTGCCTTGCTGAAGTCCATTTAAAATGTCACTGCAGAATTCTCCTTCCTGGCTTGTCACTTTTAAGATTTAAGATTCAAGGGCGATTTATTTGCCAGAAATGACTGTTGGTCTGATAGCTGGAGTTTGGAAGAGCAGCCCCTCAGGCACCTAATAATGCTTCCCTTCTCCTGGAGTGCTGATAAAAGTTGACAGAAATGAGGTGTGGATTATTCTTTTTTCCTGGACCATAGGGGCTGGGCTCTCTTTCTTTTTCTTGGGGATATTTTCTTTTGGGACCCCTTCCCCAAAGGCATGGAGGCTGAAGTAGATGCGATGATCCTCCTCATTCACAGGACATACTGTTTAGTATGGATTAGTGAAAGTTGACGTATTCGAGTCCTTCAGTTGAATAAGCTCCTTGAAGCATTGGAACCTCTTAAATGATGGCTCAAGAAGCTTGTCATACAAGTGAAAATTGCAGGCAGAACAATGAAGTGCCACATTATTGCAAAGCGTTGGTGGTACTTGTGCACGTTTTTAAAAGCATTTCTGCTTTAAAGCATTAAATCACTCTCTTCTCCCTTCTCCTTTCAGTTGTAAAGGTCAGTTGTTGCCAGAAAAAGATTTAGTTAAATCTCTTCATTTTTTATTTTTACAAATATTGGTGTGTAGTGAGTGGAAGTCAATTCAGTGATCAGAGGTAGGCGGAGCACATTGCAAGCTATCTAAAGCGATATGCTCTTCTTCACATTTGGTGCAGTTTTGGGTC
The DNA here is from genome assembly GCA_029233225.1 of Lepidodactylus listeri. Classification (NCBI taxonomy): domain Eukaryota; kingdom Metazoa; phylum Chordata; class Lepidosauria; order Squamata; family Gekkonidae; genus Lepidodactylus; species Lepidodactylus listeri. The sequence continues at coordinate 138,915,659 of JARCFY010000005.1, read as the reverse complement.
TTAATGCTTCACTGCACAACCTCTTGGGATGCTTCCCTTGAGCCGAAGAAACCCCTTCAGACCAGTTTTCCTCAGATCAGAGTCTGAACTCGAGAAGGCTGCCAATCCTGTCTCATTCTTTTGCTGCCACCGAGAGGTTCTTGCCCGTGGAACAGCCGCTGAACTGATGTATGTCTGACATTCTCTGGCTGTAGTCAGGACAGCCATACTCTTGACTAGTCAACATTTATTTATGTATTATTTATTTACAAAATTTGTATCCAGTCTTTCTGCCCTTGCAAGGGCCACCAAGGTGTCTGAAATCATGTTTTAAAACCAGTAAAATGAACCCCCTCCAGGCACGTGTCATTAAAACAGTTTAAAAACAGGGTTAAAGTACATACAAAACATAAAAACAGTTAAAACTTTGGTTAGGAAGGAGGGATCATTGAGGGAATGCCAAACATAATGAAAAAGTCTTCCCCCGCTGGCGGGAGACAGCAACAGAAGGGGACAGACGAATCTCCCTGGGGAGGGAGTTCTTCCAGAGCTCTGGTGCTGTCACTGAGAAGGCCCCCTCCTGGGGTGCCCCCCCCTCAGAAGGCAGGCACCCCCAAAACAGGGCCTCCAAAGATGACTTTCTTGGTCAGGCAGGTTCACAAGGGAGTAGGCGTAGGTGCATTGGTCCCAAACCGCACTGGGGTTTTGAACGTTCGTGTCTCAAGCATTCGCTGTGCAGACTTAGCTGTATTTGTTAGTTTGCTCAGAGGTGCAACCTGACTATTTTTCAAGCTTAATTCAGAGCCCTATTAAATTTTGGAATTTCTTGGAAAGAACTGATGTACTAGCAAGTGGGATATGTAGAGGTTAGTGAAGTGTTGCTGTTTTCTGACTGACGTTGCACATTTTGCTAGTCATGGGGAGGCTCTAAGCTACCTGACTGTGAGACTTCACCAGGCTGTGCCCACGCAGTCTCACATTAGCCTGTTTGTACAGCCATAAGGGGTGGTGGCTTTAAACTCTTAGCTGCAGTCTTTGCCCCTGTTCACTTTTTTTGCACCTGGATATTGTAGGATGCACACAGCCCTGGCAGTGGGCAGGCTGACAACTACGCTGCCTTCCCCCTCTTCAGAATGACTCGATACTGCAGTTCTCTAAAATTTAATAATTCTTATCCCTGCTTGCCAGCATATATGCGTGTGTATATTTTGTATGCGTTATGTTCGGTCATGCAGTGTGTGTTTAATGAAAATATTTCATAAAAGTTCTGTAGTCACTTTACCCCTTCTCTGTTACCAAATGCATCGTCATTCCTCCCCCCTCCCCCCCCCCCACCTGGAGTACGGGGGTTGTGGCAATTTCATCTAGCTTCTAAACAAACTCCTTTGGATTTTAATTTGCTGGCTGGAAAGGCTGTAGTCTCTGAAATAGAAATGTGATGCTTCCACACTTAAAGCACTCTTAATTTGCTTTGTCAGCTATTCCTCTTGTTGCAATGTTTTATTCCTTTTGCAAGTAAAAAATAAATGCCTCTTCTGTAGAAGCAGATAGCATTCTGAGTGAGGAAGCGTTAACATCGCAGGTAACACAACCTGGAAACCAGCCAGATTTTTCTCTTTGTACAGTTAAAATGTATGGCTGGGTTCAGATTTGTACTCAGAATTGAGAATGGATGCCCTGTTATTTGTTCCGAGGGAGCATTTTGGGACTTTCCTTAAACCAGGGCGCCCACTCCCAGGTTCATATTGGTGGGGGGAAGCAAACACAAAAAGTGGTTGTTATGGACCTTCTCTGTGGCTTAAGAAAAATTATTTGTTTCAAATCTGCCAATCGGGCAAAAAAGGCAGCACACAAATCTTGATGATGATGACATGTAGCGGCAAGGGCGGAGTTTCCACTTATCAGAAGACGGGGCCTTTTACTGCGCTCCCTGTCATTTTCTCAATATATATATATAAATATATATCTTGATTTAGCATATCTATTTTGACTTAAATTTAGTGAACAAATTGTAAAAAGTACCCCATTTTAAATAATGTGTCCCAGTGGCCTCAAAAACTGGACTGAAATATTAGATTAGGTGAAAAATTAATCAAGTATGGCTTAAATTCAGAGTTTTATGCACAAATTATTTTTATTAGAATAATACCTGTAAAATTTAAATATGGCGTAGCACGTACTCCCTTACACTACTCCCTTACACTAATTGAAAAAATATGGGCCGTGGTCTCCATTCATTCTTATTTTATGAAACAATGAAAGTTTAGAAATGAGAATTTTCCATTGGAAAAATAATGCACTGGGAAAAAATTCCATCCCACACCGCAGACAGGTTTTCTTGGTTCCCAAGACTTCCCATTGGATATACATGGCAAAGTAAATGGATTCTACCCTGAGGTATGTTTGAGAGTGGGCCAGAATTGTTTCTCACTTTAGATACCAGATTCACGAGGAACAAACTGAGTGCCCCGTCCCATTGTCCCCTCTAAGGGCATGATTTTACTTCCACTCGCTACCAATGATTGTGCGGGTTCATTCAAGTTACATGGTCAAAAGTAAAGTGCTGCATTTGGCAATGTTGCAGTGGGAGCACCAAGACTCCATGAGGAGCAATGGCCCCCACTTTCCTACTAAATTAGGGCAGTTTTGGAGGGGTCAGCTGGATGCTTCTTCCCCCAGCCAAATGGGTTTTGTTAGAGAAAATCCATGCTCTGTTTTCTTCTTCTCCTCCCCTCCCCCCAGCATAGCTTGTACACTGAGAAGACAGGAAGGCTTGTTCAGTTCGTGCGGGAACAAAGAAGGGGCCTGCTCTGGAAAGTTAGGGGTTGCTCTGCCCCTTGCTCTACCTTGAGGTTGCGGCCTTAGTGATGGATGGTAGGGTGAGGAGTTGGGGGAGACTTAGGGCCAGGGAGTCTGGGGAAGGGATTGGGGCATTTCTGTCCTGTGCCTGTAAAACTATACGGTCCTTCAGCTGGTAAATAAATAATGGATCGTTTATGTGGTCGTTTTGGGGCTTCTGGGTTTTTTTTGTTCAGGTGGAACATGTTTTCATTAGCCTGTTTTGGAAGCCTATGCTAAGGGTAAAATACCTTTAATGCATCTATAAGATTTTTGTCTAAAACTGAGTCTTGTTAATAGCTTTATAAATCTACAATTTTCGTGTATTGCAGTCAAGTGTCGTCTCCAGTTCTCTACCCCCCCATAATGAAATCAGACCTAAGCTTATAATGACATTAGAAATCAGTTTATAATGGCATCAGTTTATAATGTTGTCCAAGATTTACTCTTCGCTGCATAATCTGAAGTCAGGGAACGGGAAAACCCCATATTCTTAAATGGAATAAGAGCCTAGGTTATTGTATGCATCCTGACCAATGGAAATGGATTCATCCAAAGTAAATGGAGTTTTCTTCCCGCTTACAGATAAGAGAGCTGCTTTAAAGTGGTGCATCAGTGGCACCCAACTCTGAACAGATGATTTACATTTCCTCTCTCAGCTAGTAATAAGTGCTGGTTTTGTGCCTCTCCAAAAGCAGACTGGTAGTCATGCCCCAGGGCTGACATTTATTGGAAAAGAGTGTGAAAGACAATCTGAAATTTATCTCTTCAATAGTGCTGGTATCATAACTACTGATCCCAGAAAGGTAGTGCTGTGTCTTCTGACCTCGGAAGGATGGTATTTGCATGTTATTTGAAACAACTGGCATTGCCTGGAAAATCAGAATGATTCCTAAAGATTTTGGAATTGTTACCAGTAGTCAAATTAACAACAATTTAAAATCCTAAGAATATTTTAGATGACAAAAATTGGCAACAATTGACTGCATTACAAAAAAAACCCTTATGAATGGGTAAGAAAGGAATAACTATAACAGTGTACATTCTCTTCCATCGTTTGTTTTTAATTTTAATTAGGCATGTTGTTTGCTCTGGATCAGGGGTCCTCAAACTTTTTAAACAGGGGGCCAGTTCACTGTCCCTCAGACCGTTGGAGGGCCAGACTATAGTTAAAAAAAAACCTATGAACAAATTCCTATGCACACTGCACATATTTTGAAGTAAAAAAATAAAATGGGAACAAATACAATATTTAAAATGAAGAACAAATAAAGTTAATCAACAAACTTACCAGCATTTCAGTGGGAACTATGGGCCTGCTTTTGGCTAATGAGATGGTCAATGTCTGGTTCCATATTTGTCACTGCTAGTCATAACAAGTGATGCAAGTGTGCATCAGTTAGTCTAGATCTGGTTGGAGATTTCAGATGTTTCATTCTGGAAAACATCCCCACCCGGCTCCTGGGTGCCCGGGACTGGTGCAGGTCTCCTAGCCGGCTCAGAGGTCTCTGAGCTGGCTAGGGGACTTGGGGCCGGCTGGAGCACCTGCCCTTGCACACTTACCCTCTTCCTTCTTCCTCCTCCTAGCCGACTGGGGGGAGGGGGTGGGGCTTAATCATGTGTCCTCCCCCCAGGCTCGTCACTCCCGGAGCGGCACTCCGGTGAGCTCCCCCTCCAATGGACCCCTGGCGGCACACCTGGCGGGCCAGAAAAATGCCCTCGGTGGGCCGCATGTGGCCCACGGGCCATAGTTTGAGGACCCCTGCTCTGGATACTGATTCTGATTATGTGTTGTTGCGTTTTAATAAAAATTTTAAAAGGAATTCTCTCCCGTCCTTTCAGTGTGTGTACAATTATGCTGACTTTAGTGGGCCTTCAAAGCACATTATAGGAATGAGAAACTCTGACCCAGGACTGCCAGATTCATACCTTTGTAGCAAACTTGTATAGCAAGGATTCCCCCCCCCCCATACTCATGTTTCTCATTACAGAGTTACAGTGAAAGGGGTCTGTGCTGTGATTGTTTAGAACTCTTGCCAAATCCAAACCTGGAGAAACGTTAATATAATACAGAGTAAAGGCTACATATGTTGGAAGGGCAACTGTGAGCCTGGGCCTCTGCTAACTCACTTTAGATCAGCAGTACTTGCTCTGTATTTTTGAACTCTAGTCTTCCATTTAGGGATGGGCACAAACCTAAAAATGCCGGTTCGGGGTTCAGTGCGGTCCCAAAACAAACCCTGAACTGAACTGAGCCAATCCCCCCGCCCCAAACTTAACTGCCAGTTTGGACACCCCTTTCTCCCAGCCGCGGCAAGCCGTGGCCAGGATAAGGGGGGGAGGGATTGCCCAGGAAGGCTGCCAACCATTTAGCCTGTGTGTTTTGCTTCCCCTTGCTTCGAAGCGGGGAAGTGAAACAGACCACTGAAATGGCTGCCAGTCATTTCGGCCTAACAGTAGATGGACAGACTCGCCCCCGTTAAGTTTAAATGGCTGCCAGCCATTTCAGCAATCTGTTTCACTTCTCCTCGCTTCTTTTGAATTTTAGTTTTATTATAACACAAACAAAACATATGAAACATACAAAAGAAAACAAACACATATCACATTAAAAATGGGGGGGGGGTCTCTTACATCTTTGTAATGTTTGTTAAATACTTCTTTCAATATCCAGTTTTATGTTGAATACATGTAAAAACCATAATACTTTAACTATGTAGCCTGCATATAAATGTAAATAATGTCTATAATGTCTCCAGATACATTGAAAGTGTATATAGTTCATTTACTGTATTCCTCCAGCCATGTATAAAATCTCGACCATGTATTTTGAATTTTTTCTTCATGTTGTTCTCTCAAAAATAAAGTAAATTTGCCCATTTCCTCAGTCTCAAGAGTCTTAGTTATAATTTCTTCTTTTAAAGGTAATTCATCTTTCCTCCAGTATTTGGCATACAATATTCTTGCAGTAGTTAATACATGTATAATAAGATAAAAGTCATCCTTTTTTACAATTTTCTGGTCTTACATTCAAAAGAAATAATTCAGGAGTAAAGGGTATGGTACAGTTTAACATTTTTTGTAATATCTCATGAATCCTGGCCCAATAGTTTTTTACTCTATCACACGTCCACCACATATGAAAAAGAGAACCAGCAACTTTTTAACATTTCCAACAAGCATTTGATAGTTCAGGGTAAAATTTTGCTAACGTGTCTGGTGTCATATACCATCTATAAAACATTTTATATATGTTCTCTTTATATGCAATTGCTTTGGTAATTTTTACATTCGTTTTCCATACCTGAGACCATTGGTCTACGTATATATAGTATGACCAACATTTTGTGCCCATTTAATCATAGAGTTTTTAACTATTTCATCTTGTGTTTTATCTTCCAACATTAATAAATACAATTTTTAATCAATTTTTCTTCTGCAATGGTATTTTATCTATTTCCATTACTTTAGAACAAAAAACCTATTGGCTTGTCTTTAGTATATCTTGACTGAATTTAAGTTTAAATGGCTCCCAGCCATTTCAGCAATCTGTTTCACTTCTCCTTGTTTCCATGTGGGGGGAAGTGAAATGTATGGGTGGGGTGGATGCACCAGTCCGCTGTTAGGCTGAAATGGCTGGCAACCATTTCAGTGATCCGTTTCGCTTCCACTTCCTTCCAAGGGTGCGTGGGGGAGCGAAACAGATAGCTGAAATGGCTGGCAGTCATTTAAACCTAATAGCTGATAGGCAGACCCATGCTGCTCAGCATTTAGGTTTAAATGGACCGAACAGCTGAACTGGACAAATGTTCGATAAATGTTTGGGGAAGGCTTGGGGGTTTGGGGATTTTGAACCATGCCAAGCTTGTGATGAACTTTGGTTTGTGATCCAGTTTGTGCCCATCCCTAGTTCGATTGTGTGTCTTAGAAAATTGCTTCATTTCTCTTCCCCTCCCCAGTCATTCTTGAAAGTGGGAACAAAAATTCTGAGTCAAAACAGTTTCTCATTCCTGTGAGAGTTTTGGTGAAATCGCAGAGTGTGTGCTTAAATGTCAGGTGAGACTTCCATAGCTGTAATCTTGCAAGTCAGCAGTGGCCTTACACTTGTCATTTCATAACATTTTTTGCTCAGAAAATGGCTGTAGCATATAAATGCTGATTAAACTAACCTTCAGGAACTGTCAGTAATCCAGTCATGTGCTGTGTTGAATGGAATGTAGAAAATAGCGAATGGGTTTCTGTGAGGAGCCCTGAGCCTCACAAAGTTAAACAAGCACACAGCACCAGGCCTCTTTGTGTTTCTTTATTCTGATCAGGTGTCAGAAATGATTAGGATCAAGTTTTCTCTCTTTTTCTCTTTTCTTTTGTTTTGCTGGCTGATATCCCATGGTGTACTCGAGGAGAGAGAAAAGGGTTCTAGGCTCAGCAGTTCTGTGATGGTGTGGTGTGCATTCACTTCTGTCTGACTGCAGAATGACAAAACTGCAGCAAAATGCTGATAGAAAATGTTTCTGGTTTTGGTGCCATAGTATCAGTCTGCATTCTTTGAAGCAGTTTTGCAAAAACTAGGAACGTGTTGTTAAAGAGCAGTCTAAAACTCTGTACGTGAGGAGAATGAACCATCTCAAAGGGATGGTGGTGTTAACTCTGCGGAGGAAACTGGTGGGAGGGGGCCAGAACTTAAGAATGAGCGTAGGGGCTGGCTGTAAGGGAGAGCCATGTGAGGAAAGCTAAGGCTCAAGGGTGGCAGGGATCCTTGAAGGGGGGGGGGGGGGGGGAAATGAGGTGATATTGCTGTTGTGCTCCCACTAGGAGCCTCTGAGCCAAGATTGGGGAGCCGGCGTGCTCGGTGTTGAATGACAGTTTAGATATAGTGGGTGTTCTAGAAACCTGGTAGAATGGAGAAAAGCAATGGGTCGCTGTTACCCCGAGATAGACACTCTATAGACAGGACAGGTGGAGAAGTGTTGGGGTGGTATTACTGTGTACATCAGAGGGCATTGAGTGAAACAAACTGGGGGAACAAAGTCCCCCACAGAATGGCTAAGGCTGGAGATCCTGGGTCCCAGGAGAGTGTGTCCCCCCCCCCCCCGCAAACCCCCCCCCCCCCCCCATATGGCACATGTCAAGGTGCTGAGTGAAGTATAGGATGAATTCAGTGAGAGATTCCTAAGTTTTGGACTTTTTGTGATTTGGTAGCAGGATTTCATTTAAATTCTTTACTTTAGAGCAGCAATCCAAATACCTTCCCCCATTTCAGCAGCACAATCTTCCTTACCCTTCTTTTTGAAGTGGGGGAAGCCTCTCTGTTAGGTGACTCTCAGGCTGGAAATACGGCCTTCTGTATTTCTAAAACCCTGTCTCCAACAGTATTGCACTAGAATGTACCTTGATAAAAGACACCAAAGGAGAAAGTATACTGTACCTTGGTTCACAGTGGGGGATTTATTCAGTCTTTCATTCTGTAAGTCCTTCTTTTTAAACATTAAAGCACCTATGTGTTATGAAGGCAGGCATTCTGTAGACCATCTGCTTACTGTCTGAATGTTTCTGCTGAATGAAACACAGCTTTTAAGCAAGTGTGGGGGGTAGAAGAGAATCTCTGAAATGCAACTAATTGTACAAGTAAAGACCAATGCTCCCTCTAAGCTATGGAGTCTTGTGAGCAAAAATTCTACTTGGTGAGCTACTGGCAGTTGTGAGCCAGCGATTTGGCTACTGCATAAATTAGTTTGCTCTGGAGCCATCCTTCCTGAGCTAAGAAAAAATGTATGAGCCGGAGGTTAAAAACCTGTGAGCTAGCTCACACTAACTCAGTTTAGAGTGAACACTGGTAAAGACAGGATTATTTTTAGGCATATAAATTTGGGGTTTGAGCAGTGATGTGGGTTTTCTGGAGAAAATTTGAATCAGAAAATTTTCCAATTAAAGTTTTAATGATATTTCCAATATCTAAAAAATATTACCCAAAGAAGGCAAATATGCCACAATCAAGCACTGGAGGTTATCCATATTTCACATCCCACATTTAATCCATCTAACATGTAGGATTAGTAACACAGCATGTAGGATTAGTAACACGCTTGTTGATGAAGATTAACATACGTGGGGTTAAAATTTTCCATGGAAAATTGTAGCACTGGAAAATTTTCTGTCCTGCAAAGCTGGGTTTGAGTCCTGAAAACAGTTCTTGTCCTTTGGGTTTAATGAAGATATTTAATGAGGAGAATTAGACACACCCCTCACCAGCTTTTACATACTGGCTGTAAACAACTGCCAGAAGTCAAATGTCTTTTGCTGGTGGGGTTATATGATGTTCTTGTTGATTGGAGGTGACAGTAGCAGTGGAGTAATGGCAAAAAGGCCGTGTTGCCATTGCTAAATATACATCCCTGGCTGTTTGATAATAGGTTCCAGGAAGTTCAGTGGAAAATTAAAACAAAGCAACATTTATAGCTGATTGAACTTGAAAAGCAGTTTTCATGCTGAATGGCAAATATGTGGACATCAGCATTCCAGTGCTCTGATGCAACCCTACTGGGTGGCACTGACCCTGTGTGTACGGAGTGGACTGTGGCCATAGCAGCCTCCCCAGCGGCTTCATCTCTGGAATACCTTATGGGAAGGCAAAATCTGCTTTGTGCACAGAAGGATGTCTGCCATTCCTATCCTTATGTTTATATAGTTTGTATATGTGTGTATAATATATTTTGTCGTATATACGCAAGTTTTCATTACCTGAGAAAGTATGAAAGTCTAATGACTTTTTTTCTTAAATTCAAATTAGACTTTTCCATTGTACTTACAATGAAGTTTGTTTATTTAGTCCATTTATATATCTTGTCTTTTTTCCTGATGGGGGACTCCAAATGGCTTATTTCATTCCCTTCTCAATATTGTCCTTACTGTAGTCCTTTGAGTTAGGTTAGTCCGAATGTATGAGACTGGCTCAAGATCACCCAGTAAGTTTCTTTCGGATCCTAGTCCAAAATTAGGAAATCCAAATTAAGATTTTGGACCTTAGACCAGTGATCATGCATTATGGTAAAAGGATGTGCAATATTCTGTGGAATTAAATGTAAAAGGGCCCTGTGTAGTGAACAGGATATTAATTTCTCACACATCATTTTGCTCGTGTGTTTGAACGAGGGAGTGAATGCTGGCACTGCTAGATGGCTAGAAATTAACACAGTGAGACAGGCTGAGAGAGAAAGGAAAGTTAGAAGGTGAAGGTACCTGGAGGAAGCTGAGGACAGGAATCTGGTTGCAGCTTTTGCCTGTCAAGTTTTAATGTCATAGTTTCCTATTTTTGTGACATTACATACTTCCCCCCATTTTATTGTGATCTTTCAGTTCTGTTGTTTATATGACATTGAATGGTCCCTGAAGAGCCTGGCACAAGGAGGGGCTTGTGCTAGTTTACTTCCACATAGTATACTGAGAATGGCTTTTGAAATTGAGGGCTGCTGTTTAAGGAATTGTCTGAAGCTCCCTTGTGCCCCAAGGAATCACTTTTGTAGTTCTTTTTATGGCCTGGCTATTATATAGCCTTCAGGGACATAGTAGGGTGTGAACAGCAGGGTAGGCGTATAGTAATGAAAATGAGAAGAGAAGCTGAGGGGGGTGCTACAGCTATAATTCAGGGGCATTGGTCAAAGCAGGGAGCAGTTTTTGTCTCGTGGCCTTCGTATATGCAATGTGATTTTCTCTGTCTTGGACTTTTGATTGGCCTTGTGGTAGTCTTGTACGTTACCCACACTGGCTCAGTGGGTATATGCGGAGAGAAAGAGATAGAGATTCTGTGATTCTGTTAACCCCAGATACACAATTACTAGACTGCCTTGAATTTATAAGCCCAAATCAAGTGCATTTTGAGTAGGTTATATTAACTCGTGCAGTAAAACTATGCGCATCTGTACATCTTGAAAAATGTATTTGCAGTTGGAGGAAAACACTTAAACTGGAAGTGGAAAGTCCACATCAGCTAGTAAAGTCTGACTTGAAGAAAAGTGGAAGTATGGCCAGGATTGAACCTGTTCCTGATGCCTGAGTGGAGGATTATTTTGATGCTTCTTTTTGTGGGGTCTTCCCTTCTGGCAGCAGCCCTTGGTGTTTAGTGAAGTCCCTTTTCAGGTGGCCTCCAGGCTTGGCAGAGGGACTTGGGTGACAGAGGATTCTGTTGGAAAGGGGGAAGCTGGCAGAGATCCCTTCCACGAGTGGGACACTGTTCGGAATGCTTTGTATCTTGGCTGTGAAGTGGTCCCCTGAAACATTAAAACTTGCTGGAATAAAATGTGCATGTCACATTGACGAAAGGGTCATCCCAGCTTCAGGATTTCTGATTAAGACTGATTTCCCTTTTGGGGAAGAAAGAAGTTGAATCAGTTTTTAAATGCAGTAGTTTTTGGATGTCTGTCTAGTAATCTGATTAAAGTGCTATAACACCCTTTTACAAAAATACAGTGGAATGTTTGTTTCCAAAAAAAATTATGTTTTCTCCCCTCCTCTTCTAATTGCTACTTAGGATGCATTCAAACCTTGCAAAAAAGAAATTTGTTTTTTCCTGAACAGCATAAATGTCAAGCTTGCTCCTGCCTTCACTCTTCTTTGTCCTGCTGTCCTCTCATTCTGTGGTGTGCCTTGACTGAAGTCTGGAACCTTCTAATTCTTTTTAGTTGTGGTGTCTGAATGCAGGTGCTTTTGTTAGATAAAGGTGCCTTCTTTCCCTGTAGCCGAGAATTAGTGAAGCCGCTGACCTCAGCTAGATGCAGAGGTGGTCTGCTGCAGGACAGCTGTATCCCAGTCCAGGAGCCCCTGAGAGACCGGCTGGGTTCCTGGGGCGTGTGCTTTCGAGGGTGGCCCCTGCAGACCATCCACGCTCAGCACCATGATGAACTGGGGAGTCGCTTGCAGTCCTTCAGTCTTGATGCACCACTTGAGGGGAGGAGGGAAGAAGCATCCTAGAAGCTCAGTGTTTAGCCAGGTTTGTGATGTGTGAATTCAGCCTTAATATGGCTGTGGAGCTTCTCAGATGGGCCTGGTGTATATGGACCGGTGCTTTGTTTATCAAATTAAGACGCGTCAGTAAAAGCCTCTTCAGTTTGTGCTTATATTTACTGTATGGACTGTGTTTAATTTATAAACTACATGCATGAAAAGCAACACCACTTTTCTGCCTTAAATTTATCTGAGTTTGTTTAGAGATTGGTTGGCTGTTGCACATTAATACATATTCTACATGAGCTTGCTCCTGTGGTCTGTTTGATTACTACCCGTTGTTTGATGTAGCTGCTCTACAATTTAATCATATTTTATGATTAGTACAAGTGAGAGCCTACAGGGAATTATGAGTTTAGCCCCCAACCCTGTCACCAGGGCTGGACTGATCAAGTCTCGGGTACACCCTGAGTCAATAAGCGCTCAAACCCGGATGGGGGTGCCAAGGGGGGAGGATTGACCACAGTCACTGTCATGTAAAAAAGAGGGAAAGAGGATTTCACTGATTCTGTTGTGGGAAGATTTCAGACCTGCCAGTTAGTGTGCTTTACAGCCTTTTCCCGCCGGCTGGTGAAGTTCCTCCTCCCTTGAAGAGATGCTCTCCAGTTCTCCACTCCCTCCCGATGACTGGAGGGCTTTCAGTGGCTTGGAGTGGCCCATGGGCGGCTTGCTTCTCTTGTCCGGTCCCTTGTGCTCCTCCTTTTTGGCCCTGCTGGGGCTGCATTGGGAGGGACAGGTAGCGGCGAAGTGTCTGGGGGCTCCACACTTCAGGCACAGGCCCCGGTGCATCTGCTGTTTGCGATCACTCCCAGCACCAGTGGCTCTCCCTCACTGGGTCTTCGCCTCCCCACTTGGAGGCCTCCCCAATTGCTTGGGATGGTATATCTTTAGGAGGTTGCAGCAATTCTTGGCTTCACATGCCACCTGAATTCAGCCATTCAGGGTCAATGGGTTTTCTTGGGCCAAGGCTCTATCCAAGATGGAGTGATTCAGGCCCACTCGGTAGAACTCGATCAGCACCTCCTCTAGCCACCCCTGTAGTTTAGCCGAATATGACTTGAATTTGTCAGAGAACTCCTGGAGCAACTGGGTTCTGGCTTGCTCCAGCTTGAGGGGGGCCTTCATATTGCCGGCAGAGGGCCCTCATGAATGTGTTCATGTCTTGGAGTTCTGGGCCTCCCACATTATGCAGTCCTACAAACCAGTTGGCAGCCCGTTCCCAAAGCTGGGGCCCCTGGTATCCACCCAGTGTTCATCTGATGCGAAGGTGTGGCCCCATTTCCTCAGGAACTTCCGGACCTGAAGCACAAAGAAGGTCAGCTTTCCTAGGGTCCCATCAAAAGTGGTCTCAAGAGTGCCCGGGGGATTTCTGGACCTGGCCGTGGCGGTGGTAGCTTCACGGCACCCCCTTGGTCCGGTGCTTCTTCCTCTCCCGACTGTTGTAGTCCCAGGCTGTGGAGCTCCCTCTGCAGCATCTCTTGTTGTCCAGACCTCCCACAGCAGCCTGGGTGTCCCTGCACAACTCCACGATCTCCATTCATAGTTCTTGTTGAATGTGGTCAAGGTCCGTCTCGTCTAGGTGGCATCTCTTGGCCTCAGCTTGGGTGACCATCTGGCAGTTAGGGTCATCGTGGAAAATCCCAGAGACGTGTTGCCAGTTTCCCTCTGATCACCAATGCCAGATGCCTGAGGCTCCCTTGTAGGGAGTCGCCCAATCAGGGGCATCCCATAGCCCCAGGTCAGGACACCGTGGCCTCCACCTTGTGTCCTTGCCTTTTAGCCCCTCTGCTGGTTGTTCTGGGTTCTTACTAAGCTCCGGGGATTTTAACAGGGTCTTAGTGATTTCATTGTCCTTGCCTCCCAATGCCATCCTGTGCGGTGCTCAGGGTCGAGGGAAAGGAGTTCTGACACTATGCCAGATCTTGAACGGAACTCACTCTCAGCAACACTCTCTTGGCAGTGATATATGTTTATTGAAAGATCAAGGGGTTTCAAGCATAGACATTTCTGTGTCAGAACTGTCACTCTTGGCACCAGTTCACCAGTTATACCTGATTCAGAGATTCCTCCCCAGCATCCAGTCCAATCACACTGATACATTCAGCCTGCCAAAATCTACGGTGACTCTGCCAACCTTTCCCCAGCACCTGTAAGCTGGCTGGCTCAGTATCTTGCTGTGTCAAGCGTTCAAGGTCAAGCACACATTCTTCTCACAATGGAGAGGCCTCGAATGGACGCAGTTACAAGCTAGCGTGAATCTCGGTAAGCGGCTCCATGCATCCACTCATACACTCCCCCCTGATTCCCAGCAAATAAATGAAACATGGCATTGAACTACAGACAGCACAGCAGACAGAGGAAAATTACATGGCAAACGAGGCCTGAGTTTGACACAGCAGTTCTGTGATCAATAATCATCAGTTTTGAGTCATGGGCAGACAAATTTGTAATGGGAAGATTGCTTTTGCTTTGATTTAGTAATTTGATTTGGAGTTCAATCTCATTGCTATTGACTGGGCATGATCACTGAACCTTAGAGTTACTGAGAGTTCATTCATGCCATAGTTTGGCAATTGTCCTTTCCTAAATTTACTATGATATTAATTTCTTTGTGTGTGTCATTTGCAGTTTTAAAACTGTTATTTGGAAGCAAGGTTAAGCATGGATTGTTATTTGTACTTCTGCAGACTTTACTGGGCATCTTCAGTAGTAGTCTGTTGTTGGTTTTCTCATTGTCTCTTTAAGTGTTCTTCCATACAACATCAACTGTACTAGCTATTGATTCCAACTTATTTTTAAGAACAATCTCATATTGCAATAATAGATGGAGAATTGCAAAGTCATGGATGACTGTGGCCAAATCTCTGATACAGAAATCTGTGCACCCTGTGAATGAATTAATTGGTGGTGACTTTTGCCTGTTGTGGCCGCCTGAAACTTGAGCATCCCCCGACTCCATACTCATTTCACCCTGGCAGGGCAGTACTTTACCAATAACAGGGAGCTGCAGGTGGGCCCTTCTCCTGATTGGTATTTTCTCCTGGAAACAAATCTTATGGTAATATATAGTTTGGTAGTATTTTTAACACTTACTTAACTGAAGGATCTTCGACGTGGTCTCTGTGCTTCACACTGATGGGTTTCTGAGCCTGCGTAGGAATCCTTCGGTATAGTAGAAAGCTCTTTTCAAGGATTTTCGCACCCAGCGCCTCTGGGCATGCGCGGAGCCCCCACTGCACATGCCCAGAGGGGTGGGTGCAGACATCCTGCCAGTTCTCTTCTGATCGCCGCACTGCTAGCAGCTCTTCTGTTCAGCTGAGTCCTTCGAGGAAAAGCTCTTCTTTACCGCTTCTTTTTGCCTTATCTTTACTCTTTTGCCTTCCTTCAACACTTCTATCTTTCTTAAAAATTGAAAAAAAAATCTTTCTCCTCGGGTGGTGGGGTTCTTCCCTTCTGCCTTCGGGCTCCCCCCCCGTATATTTCATCTCTGTTTTTTTTCGGCTTATGGCTACGAGGTGGGGCTGCTTTAAGCGTTGCTTATCCTGCGGCAGCAAAATAGCAGCTCCTGACGGCCACTCCTTGTGCATTCTCTGCCTTGGAGAGGGTCACCGGCCTGAATCTTGCCCTCACTGTGCTAAATTTAGCAACCAAACGCACAGAAACAGAGCGGCTCGCCTCAAGGTAGCATTACTCAAGTCGGCGTTGCTTTCGGCATCGACAGCGATGACCTCCTTTCCGTCGGCATCGATGGTATTGACAGTCGACTTCGCTGGCCCTTCGACATCAAGGCTGTCGTCCGACATAACTCGACCCATATTGAAGCATCATGCACCGATGCAATTGGCCTCAACGCCAATTAAAAAGAAGAAAAAGGACAAATCGGAAAAACACCACAAGGCTCCATCAGCAGCCTCTGGCAAGCCTCCTAGTAAGGCTCCGACTTCGGTCTCCGAGCAGGTAACACATCCCGATGTTCCCTTGGTACCGAAAACTCCTTTGGTTGTGCCTCCACCGCCTCCTGAGTTGACTACCATCACACTCTTGGACTCTCCTGTTCAGCAACTGCATGATGCTCTACCGGACCACATTTTAGAGGCACAGGAGTTCCTAGAGACCGACCATGAACAGTTATATGCTCCATCACTGAGACGCCTGAGCTCTCGTTCCCGGTCTAGATCACCCTCTGAGTCTCTCTCCTGTGTTGAGACTGACCCGCCTCACCCGGACAGAGGTGACAGGGGTGATTACTGTCCACCGCCACCTCGATACTGCTCTCCAAGATGGTCTCCACGTTATGGGTCACCCAGACATTGATCTCCTACTTCGACACACTGGGCCTATGCTCCTTCGATGGCACTCTGGGTTTGACACCATCCTCCCTACCCATATGAAGGTTATCCGCTGTCCACATCGATGCCCTGGATCCCCCTGGCTACCCACTCCTACTGGGACAGGCACTCTTATTGGGCTCAATCCAGATTGCCAGTGCGGCCACGTCCACCGCCATTGGCGACGCAGGTGAGGTTCCCGGCCCGGACCATGATCCACCAACATCCGCCTCTGCCATCGGCACTGAGCGCCACTGAACCATCAATGGCTACGGCATCGAAACTCTTGGCGCGGGACCCACGACCGATACAGTTGACTCCGGCTCAGTCTATCCATACTGAAGCTGTGCCTGACTCCTCCTTGTCTGAACGGGATTCTGATGCCGATCAGTCTGATTGTAGTTCCCCTGTTGATCCGTCCCCAAAACCTGATGTCGCAGACAACCTTTCAATTTTCCCATCGGAAGACCTCACTTCCCATAGAGATTTTATCAAACGAATGACCCTCTCCCTTGGCCTCCCCATTGTACAACCAAAACCTACTATCACCGATCCAGTTTTCGATATCGTACAGATGGACACTTCCACCTCGATTGCACTCCCGATGTCTGCGGTTCTCCTTCAAGCCACCAAATCGGTATGGGACAAGCCCTCATTGACACCGGTCTCCACTAGACGCCTGGACCATATGTACAGGGTCCAAGAGGCAGATGCTGAGTTCCTGGCAAATCATCCGCGTCCTAACTCCATGGTTGTCACTTCGGTTTCTAGGTCTAGAAGGACACATACCACCCCTGCAGGTAGAGAAGGGCAGAAACTTGACGCCTTTGGACGTAGATTTTACTCGGCAGGAGCCCTAGGCCTCAAAGTCACCAATTACGCTGTCTGCATGGGAAGATACCACTATGCTTTGTGGGAACAGCTTTCGGAAGCCATCAATTCGCTTCCCAAAGATCAGAGACTGGCTGCCCGGAGGAAACAGAAATAGGGCCTCACCCTTGCCAAGCAGCAGGTGAACACCTTCAAGCATGCTTTGGACACCTTCTCCAAGACAATGATGTCCGCCATAGCCCTGAGACGCCACTCCTGGCTGCGTTCCACCACTTTGCACCAAGACACCAAATCTTTGCAGCAAGACACCACTTCCCTTTGATGGAGTGGGCCTCTTCCATGCCACCACTGATACCGTCCTACAGGTCCTTGACAAGAGTATCAAGGCCTCCCGCATGCTAGGAGTGTCCTCAACTCCCCATCAATACAAACCACAAAGCTGGTTTAGGCCTTGGTCCCGCAGATCCTCAAACCAGAATTCCCCTGAGAGGTCCTGGTGCTTGCGTAATTCCCAGGGAGTGCAAAAGCAATCCTACACTCCGAGACAGAAGTTCTCCCCAGCCCAACAGCCTGGCCGCTCCAAGCAGTCCCGGGAGGCCAAACAAGGCCTTTGACTCTATCCGTCCTGGTTCCTCTCTTACTCGTCTCGCACCTTTTCTTCCAATGTGGAACAGGGTAACCTCAGACTCTTGGGTCCTCACCATTATCTCCAGGGGGTACCTTGTCAAATTCTTCCAACCCCCACTGACCCCAACCTTTGTCGCTACTGTCCTCTCTCCTGTCCTCCTTCGTGAAGTCAACGTCCTCCTCGACAAGGGTTCCATAGAACCCGTCCCCACTCTTCACCAGGGCATGGGTTTCTATTCAAGGTACTTTGCAGTTCCCAAAAGACTCATCTTCGACCTTCGTAGCCTCAACCTCTACATACAATACCGTCGGTTCTGTATGGTGACACTACGTTCCATTCTTCCCCTACTGCGCAGACGAGCATGGCTGGCCACCCTCGATTTGCAGGACGCCTACTTCCATATCACAATATCTTCCCCCCACCAGAAATACCTCCGTTTTGCCATTGGGCATCAGCACTACCAATACGAAGCCCTTCTGTTTGGCCTTTCCACGGCTCCCTGTGTCTTCACAAAGACAATGGTCATCATTGTGGCCTTCCTCCGCCTCCAAGGGATTACCATTTTCCCTTACATAGACTATTGGCTTCTAGTGTCAATCTCCCCCCAGACCTTGCTGGCTGGCATTCCCGTCACTCAAGCTGTCCTCGAGTGTCTTGGCCTCAGGGTCAACGAGGAAAAATCCCATCTCATTCCCATGCAGAGAGTACAGTTCATTGGGGCAGAACTGGACTCCATCGTCCTTCGGGCATACCTCCCGGAAGACAGGGTGTCACCAATAGTCGCCTTGGCCTCACACATCTGCTGCGATCCCGACTCCTCGGCCCTCCTAATTTAACGATTACTGGGGCATATGGCTGCCATCACAGCGGTGCTGCTCTTCACGAAGCTCAAAATGCACCCTCTTCAGCTGTGGTTCGTCCATTCCTTTCGCCCAAACAGGGACCCGAAGAACCTTCATCTTCCCCCCCCCCCAGATGTTCAAGACTCCCTCCTCTGGTGGATCCTGCCATCAAATCTCCTCCAGGGATCCCCCTTTCATCTTCCCTCGCCACAACTCACTCACTCACTCACTCACTCACTCACTCACTCACTCACTCACTCTATCTATCTATCTATCTATCTATCTATCTATCTATCTATCTATCTATCGAATTTATATCCTGCCCTCCCCGTGAGCGGGCTCAGGGCAGCTTACAAGGGCACACGGCCAATTCAGTACATTAAAACAGATAAAATCAACTTAAAACAATTCCAATAAATAACATAATTTACCATAAAATGCTTCCAGATATCATATATTCAGATGGCTACCCAATGGTTAGGTCTGAGCCCCCTTGCCACCAGGCCTGGGCTACACTGGGCCAGCTACATCACAGATAACATTCGTGATGGGTGGTATCACTGGTGGCGGCTCCTATTCAAAGGCCTGGCGGAAGAGCTCCATCTTACAGGCCCTGCGGAACTGCATTAAGTCCGGCAGGGCCCTGACCTCCTCCGGGAGTTCATTCCACCAGACAGGAGCCGCCACTGAAAAAGCCCTAGCCCTAGTTCTGGCGAGCCTGATGTCCCTGGGACTCGGGACACAGACCTGGGACTAACTACCGATGTGTCGACATGGGGATGGGGAGCACACCTCGGCAGCCACAGCACTGGCGCTCACTGGGAACAAGGCCTGAGGTCTCACCACATCAATTACCTCGAACTCCTGGCGATATTCTTCGCGCTTTGAACCTTTCTGCCCCTAATGAGGGGACGCTGTGTGGCCGTCCTAACAGACAATACCACTGCGGTCTGATACATCAACCATCAGGGTGGCACAGTTTCTCGCACCCTTTGCCATCTGGCAATCCAACTTTGGGACTGGAGCACGTCCAACAACATCTTCCTGAGGGCCACCCACATCCCGGGCTCCTTAAACAGCCATGCCAATCTCCTGAGCAGGGGACATGCGGGACATCACGAGTGGGAGCTGAACCCAGGTATTCCTTCGTTGGGGAACCCCAGATGTGGATGTCTTCACCACCCATCAAACCACGAAGTGAAGGGCATTCTGCACACAGGGCGGATTCGATCCCCTCTCACTGGGAGATGGCTTACTCTTCCTGTCGAGCCATGACTTCATTTACGCCTTTTCACCTCTACCACTTCTCACACGAGTGGTACACAAGATACTGCACGAGATGGCGGCGTGCATACTGATCACTCCTTGGTGGCCCAGACAAGCCTGGTTTCCAGTCCTCCTCTCACTGGCCCGAGGGAAATTCCATCATTTTCCTCTACTACCAGATCCCCTGATACTTTCCGGCTCTCCTATCCTCCACCACGACATTCCCCGTCTCAAACTTACGGCTTGGAGACTCTCCCCTCCATATTTTCTGACTGAGTGAATAACGTCCTGCTTAACTCCCGCAAGGCGTCTGCTCGCCAGTCGTATGCCTACAAATGGACTCGTTTCTGTAAATATCTGGACTCGTTCAATATTGAACCCTGCTCTGCAGGCCTTTCCCGTATCTTCGACTTCATCCTGTCCTTAGCGGATGCTGGACTCTCACACTCTTCTCTGAGAGTATACCTATCTGCTATCTCAGCATTCCACAACAGAATTGACAATTTTTCTGTATTCGCCCACCCCCTCTCGAAACGGTTTCTGAAGGGCCTTCTCCATCTCCATCCACCCACCAGAGTCCCACCCCAACCTTGGGATCTACCGTTAGTTCTACGTACTCTCACTCGGAAGCCATTTGAACCATTGGCTTCCTGTGATCTCCGTCTTTTGGCTTGAAAAACGGCCTTCCTACTAGCCATCACTTCGGCCCGTCGAGTTGGAGAACTCCTAGCCCTCAGACATGACCCTCTGTTCCTCTGCTTCCTACTGAATGCAGTTCGCATGGTCCCAGACATTTCCTTCCTCCCGAAGGTCATCTCCAACTTCCACCTGCAGTCTGAGATCATCTTGCCTGATTTTTACCCATCCTACACATCTGAGCAAGAACGTCTCCTACACACCCTTGACATGAAATAAGCAGTTCTATTCTACCTTGCTCGTACTAAGCCTACCAGGAAAACACCCAGGCTTTTTGTTTCCTACGCGTCACACCGAATGGGCAAACCCATCACTGCCCAGAGACTCTCCAGATAGATTGTGGGGCTCATCAAACTTACCTATGAAATTGCCAAGACCCCACTTCCAGGGCCCATCTGGGCACATTCCACCAGGTCTGTAGCCGCCTCTACAGCATTTTTTAAGGGTGCCTCCCTGACTGACATTTGCACGGCTGCGACTTGGGCTACTCTGAACACTTTCACCAGACACTATGCACTGGACACTAGAGTAGCTGCCCGTTCTACGATGGGTCGCCTTATCTTATCCGCTGCTTCTCAGTGACAGCCTGCCTGCTCCCTCCTCCAGGTGAGACACTGCTCGCTACTCTCCCATCAGTGTGAAGCACAGAGAAGATAAACAGGTTGCCTACCTGTAACTGATGATCTTCGAGTGGTCATCTGTGCATTCACACTACCCGCCCATCCTTCCCCTCTGCTGCCAGGCTTTCTTCCTAATTTACGCTTGGTTACAGTGGTCAGAAGGAACTGGTGGGATGTCCGCGTGTGCCCCTCTGGGCATGTGCGGTGGGGGCTCCGCGCACGCCCAGAGGCGTTGAGCGTGAAAATCCTTGAAAAGAGCTTTCTACTATACCGAAGGATTCCTGCGCAGGCGCAGAAACCCATCAATGTGAATGCACAGATGACCACTCGAAGATCATCAGTTACAGGTAGGCAACCTGTTTTTCCAGCCATTTATTTTAAGCTTGTTGCCATAGTTATTAGAAAATTAAACCATCCATTAAAACAATGTAATATGAAACATCAGGCACCAAGAAAGCATTAGAAATCATAATTGTGCTGCATGCTACCAAGAGAATTAGATGTATACATATATTAGTCATTGATGTGTAAAGGGTCCCCTTTCCACACTTGAGTCTCCAACAAGTAAATCTTGCTCTGCCTCCTTTGGCTGTACACTTATATCAATTTCTCATGATTCTGTGATTTTGTTTTTTGTCACAGATCTTTCAGCAATTGAGCCCATTGTCTTTCTTCGACCTTTCCTGGAAGTTATCCGCTCTGAAGATACTACTGGCCCCATCACTGGATTGGCCCTGACATCAGTGAATAAGTTCCTTTCATATGCACTAATAGGTATGGATGTGGAACAGCTGGTTTTAAAGTTAGCTAAATCTGTTGCTTGCTTCTTGAAGATGTTGCTTGGACAGGTGTTTAATAAATATGCATGGACAAACTGATTATGGACAAACTGTCAGGTAATCATGCTGTGCACATTGCAGAAACTTCTTTTTAGAAGCATTTAGAAGGTTGCCTGTTTTCAGCTAAAGGCTGTGAGATTTTTCCAGTCTCTGTGACTGCCATCTGTCATTCTGTAGATGGGCAGGTGATCATACAAGTCATCATCTTTAGATACCTTGGTATCTTGTTCCCTAGTTATAAAATCAACACTGCTGACGTTTATTCTTATAACAAGTAATGTAGACCAGAGGTGTCAAACCCATTTGTTATGAGGGCCGGATCTGACATAAATCTCACTTTGTAGGGCCGAACCATGCGTGCCATAAAATACAACATGAGGTACTGGAGATATAAATGTTCTAAAGATGATTTCAGATGCTGAATGGCAATAGCAGGCGTGATTGGATTAGGTGTGATATGCAGAGGGATAGTAGGCATGGAAATATCAGCATTGGTAATGAGACAGGAAACCTAGGTCTCTGTTTGGTGCAGGAGGATTCAGTCCAGGAGGATGCAAAGAATAAATAAACATTAGCAGGGGTCATTTTGGGCAGGAGCTTGGGGGAGCGCAGCTCCGGGAGTTGGTGCCAGCCCTCCCCCCTTGCAGGGGAATGCCTGCTTGTGTCATGGCTGCAGCAAAATGACCCCGTCCCCTGGAAAAGTCCTTGTTCCTCCGACCAGCCTTGTGAAGGCTTCAGCCACCACTGGAGCTATCCTCCCAGAATAGGGGTATTTCTGAGGCTTGGATTAGTAGCTGTCCCCTCTCTGCCATCTCTTCCTTCCTTCCTTCCTTCCTTCCTTCCTTCCTTCCTTCCTTCCTCCCTCCCTCCCTCCCTCCCTGTTTCTGTCTCTGTCTCCCTTTTCTCTCTCTCTTTCTCTGTCTCTCTCTTTCTTCTTTCTTTCTTGCCTTCTGACATACTTCTAGTGATGTCAGGGGGTGTGGCATGTGCAAATAAGTTATGCTAATGAGCTATGCTAATGAGCTCCTGCACCTCTTTTTCTACCAAATGACCTCTGGACATAAGTCTGAAGAAGTGAGTAGTAACTCACAAAAGCTCATGCCCTGCCACAAATTTTGTTAATCTTCTAGGTGCTATTGGACTCTTATTCTTTCTACAGCTGTAAGAAACCATAAAATTCAAAAACCAGTGGGGGGACATTTTAATCTTCCAGGATATTCAGTTGCTGACCTAAGAGTAGCAGTTCTCTTACTAAGGAATTCCAAAGGGAGATTAGAAAGAGAGATGGCTGAACTGCAGCTGATAATGAAGCTCAAGACAATGCATCCTCCTGGACTGGACTGAGACCTAGGTTTCTTCTCTTGTTACCAATCCCTGCTATCTACTTTTGCCAGATCAACTGTACTAGCATTTTCCATCATCTGGATTGTTCTAGAAGGTTTTATGATTGTTTTAATGGTTATGTGTTTTAATTTTTGTAAGCTGCCCTGAACCTGCTCCGGCGGGGAGGGTGGGGTATAAATCTGATAAACAAAATAAAACACATAAAATATTGTCATTTGGCATCTGAAATCACTTCACTCTCCAAGGTATAAGGACAGATGGACTCACATTCATGGAAACTCTTACTCTGCTGCTTATTTTGTTAGTCATTAAGGTGCTGCTGGACTCTTGTTCCGTTCCAGTAATAAAGATTGCAAGCTGCGCTGTTAGGTTTCTTTTATTTATTTTTGATCTGTTAGAACTGGAAAGGGTGATCTCTCCAACTGAAATAATGTGCTGCTTTCAGACTGGACAAAATCCAGTCACTCCTAGTCAGGGGTTATTTGGGGCCGGAGCAAGGCAGAGTGGAGCTTAGGACAGCCACAGGCCGATTACAGTGGTGGCTTAAAAAGCGGCTAGAGGAGAGGGGTTTGAGGGAGAGACTCCAAACTTACACGGTAGCTGCTGGGGCCTCTCCCCCAAATACCCACCAAGTTTCAAGAAGATTGGACCAGGGGGTCTAATTCTACGGGCCCCCAAACAGGTTGCCCCCATTCCCTCTATTGTTCTCCATGGTGGGGAAAAAGTAACAGCCCATTGAGCAGTCCAAACCAAAGTCATGGAATGAATCTTGGTCTCACAGATCTTCTCATAAGTCATCTCCTGAACCTCTGTGGCAGAAATCTCCAAACGTGTAGTCCTGGCCCTATGGAAACAAGCAGAAATTCATTACCACTACTCAGTCCAGGGCCAAGAATACCAAGGCTCCCAAACAGGGCCTTTGACTTTGGCCGCAGGGCAATGCCTCCCACCCGTCTGTCCCTGTCTGCCTGGAAACGCATGACATCGGACAGATGGGCTCTCTCCATCATCATGGAGGGTTACCTTATAGAGTTTTTCCAGGTCCCCACGTTGCCTCACTTCATACGTACGCCCAGTTCCGTCACACTTCTAGAAGAAATTCAAAATCTTCTTCACAAGGACGCCATTGAACCAGTCCCTCAGTCGCGAGTTCAACGTGGATTCTATTCCCACTACTTTACGGTGCCCGAGAAGGATGGAGGCTGTCAGCTAATGCTGCCATCCCCTGCCCGGGAGGTGGCTTGGACTGCCTGGGGATGTAGGCTGCTTGGAACGTTACGTTTTGATTCCCTCCCTGCTGGCTTATCGCTTGCCATTTTTGCTCTGACCTTGGCAGCTGGTTAGTGTTTGCTGATTTACCTTCCCGCTTTTTTCTATGAGAACTTGTAACCAGTATATTTGAGTGCCTTTTTTGATTTATGTGATTGGTTGCATTCCATGGCAGGGACCTCTTTGAATTCTGTATAATTGCTCTGGCTAGGGATCCTTCTAGCCATTACTGACACAGAACATGTAGATGACCACAACAGACCTTTCTCAATAAAGATCACCTTTCATTAATGACGCTTGGTTGTGACTGACTCTGTAGGACTCTCACAGAGGCCTCTGTCCTTTTATGGAGCTCAGAAACCTCAATCACGTTATCATCTACAAAAAGTTTTGGAATACAACTTTACAGAACATTCTTCCACTCCTCAAGCATGAGGTTTGGATGGTAATGCTGGACTTGAAAGATGGTTACTTTCACGTCACAATTCATCTGGATCACAGAATGTTTCTCAGGTTCACTCTGCGGGAGGAGACATTTTCAGTACAAGGCCCTCCCATTTGGCCTTTCTACTGCCCCCCATAGATTCACGAAGCTTATGGTGGTTGTTGCGGCCCACCTTCGTCTCCAGGGTGTACGGCTCTTTTCGTACATTGACGACTGGTTGCTAGTGGCAAACTCGGAATCTATCCTCCTCGACCACATACAGTAAACTTTTAGCAACCTAGAGGTATTAGGACTCAGAATAAATCTAGAAAAGTCCAACCTCCCTCTCTGTCCATGACTTTAACTACGGACGCATCCTTATGGGGATGGGGGGCTCATCTCATGGGGCTGTGTGTGGGTGCCCAGTGGGAGACTCACATACTCCACAATCATATCAATTTTCTGGAGATGCTAGCAGTTCGATACGCTCTCCGATCCTCCAGACACCTAGTGCTCAACAGGATGGTTGCATTCTTGACAGACAACACAACAACCATGTACTGCCTCAACCGTCAGGGTGGGACGGTGTCCAGAGGGCTATGCCATCTCGCCCTGGAGATTTGGGATGAATGTCGATCTTGGGGCATGTTCCTAGTAGCAGCTCACCTTCCTGGGTCTCTGAATGTGCAAGCAGACTTCCTGAGCAGGGAGGGAGCATCGCTGCATGAGTGGGAACTCAACTGGTCTTATCTCCAATTGATATTCGACCATTGGGGTTGGCCGGAAATAGACGTGTTCACTTCAACATGAAATGTCGCCTCTTTTGCTCCAGAGCGGGGAGAGATCCTGCCTCCCTGGGGGATGGACTCCTGTACCCATGGTCTCACAGACATGTGTTCCTGTTCCCACCACTCCCTCTACTCACCAAGGTGCTCAACAAAGTGATGTGGGAATGTCCTCTTGGCATCCTGGTGGCTCCTTGGTGGCCCAGGCAGCATTGGCTCCCCACTCACCTGCACTTGTCCAAGGGCTCCTTCATCCATTTTCTGATGGTGCCGGATCTTCTGCCTGCCCAATGGGGACGAGTGTTGCACCATGATGTGCCACATCTCAGGTTGACAGCATGGCGAATCCTGTGGTGAGGATGAAGGACAGGATAGACCATGTACTCCTTATTTGCCGCAAACTCTCTTACCTTAGTGAGGTGGGGTTGCCTCCACCTCCTTCGAACTTGGTTGCTATTTTTGATTTTCAGCTGTCCTGTGTAGATTTGGGCCTTAGTTGTGCCTCTCTACAGGTATATCGGGCTGCTATTTCTGCCAGTCACCCAGAGATAGAAGGCCATTCGGTTTATTCCCACCCATGGATGAAGCAGTTTCTGAAAGGCCTCAAGCGCCCATTCCCGCCGTCTCGAGCCCCTACACCGGCTTGGGACTTACCTCTAGTTTTGTCCAGATTGACAGGCAAATCTTTTGAGCCAATGGCCACCTGCAGACTACAACTCCTATCATGGAAAATGGCTTTCCTAGTGGCCATCACGTCCGCCAGAAGGGTGAGCGAGCTCTCGGCCCTATGTTGCGATCCGCCTTTCCTTAGCTTCCACCATGATGGCATTACCCTGGCTCCAGACATCTCTTTCCTACCCAAGGTAGTCTTGGGTTCCATCTGTGGACGGACATGGCTGTTCCAGTGCTTTTTCCGAACCCTTAGAATGAGGAGGAGCATTGTCTTCATCCACTGGATGTGAAAAGAGCACTGATTTTCTACTTGAATAGGACTCGGTCTTTTCGAAAATCTCCAGCCCTTTTTTTTTCTCCCATGCCTTACCTGGGCAAGGGGAGA
Organism: Lepidodactylus listeri; assembly: GCA_029233225.1. Classification (NCBI taxonomy): domain Eukaryota; kingdom Metazoa; phylum Chordata; class Lepidosauria; order Squamata; family Gekkonidae; genus Lepidodactylus; species Lepidodactylus listeri. Next base: position 138,888,916 of record JARCFY010000005.1, on the reverse strand, counting down.
AGCTCTCATCTCAGCGACTGTCCAAGTGGATTGTGAAGACAATCAAAGTATGTTACCTGTTGGCCAAGAAGCTGCTCCCTAGCCCACCTCATGCACATTTCCACCAGGACTGTAGCTACCTCCACAGCCTTCCTGGGAGGGACACCGCTCACTGACATCTGTAATGCAACAACTTGGGCCTCCCCTAACACATTTGTGAGGCATTATGCCCTAGATGTCCATCTTCATCAGCATTCTGCGGTGGGACGAGCTGTGTTACAGGCGATGCGGGCTTAAGACCTCCAGTTCTCCCTCTGAGGTGGAGGCCATCTTGTGTGGGTGATTCCCACCAATCACTAGGGAGGCAGAAACTAAACTAAACTTCTTCCTGTTCCCCCAGTGGGAGTCACCCAAGACTCAGTTTCTTTCCTGCCTCAATAGGGAGAAGCAGTTAATTTGTTTGGCTCTGCCAAAATCCACTGTTATTCCTCCTTATTCTACCTAAGCTTTATCTTATTCTTTTGTCTATTCTAACTCTCTCTCTCTTTAAACAAACAAACAAAAAAAACCCCTCTCTCTCTCCTACTTTCAATTTCACTACAAATCCAACGGCTGTCTTAACGACGAGCCTCTGGACCCTGGCCATGGCCAGTGACGCCAGGAATGACGGATTCCTCTCCACATCCAAGACGGAGAGGAAAGGACGCCCGAACGAGGGGCATGAGCGCCGGGCGACTAAACAAGCCGCAGCAGGGTCGGCCTTGCCACATGGAGCTCAGAGCAAAGAGAGCTCAGTAAAGCACGCCAAAACCTCCCACTCTGTGGCGGAGCCCGCACAAACAGCAGCCGCCGCCTCAGAGGAACTTCGGTGTGAACCCTTTGAAGTCGGGGGCGGCCAGCAGCGCCAATACCCGCATGAGATATCCCCTGAGACTGCTGGTTGATGTGGGGTGGAGGGGCAAAGTAGTCTCCCGGAATCGCCAGACGAGGCTGATTGCAGAGACAGCAGGAGCGGTAATGTACCTGGTGATACCTTCCCCCCCATCTCTCCTAACGCGATGGCCTTTTTAAAATGGGCAGTGCAGGCAGAGATAGCCTCCTATCATAGATCACACAGACGGCATGCTTACCGCTCTGAGTCCTCATCTTCGCCCTCCCCCCCTCCTTCCAAGAAGCGAAAGCAAACTAAATCCCAGCCAACAAAGGCTGCTCAAAGGAGGGTACAGCCTAATCCCTACTTACAAGAAATCCTTCTTGAGAAGTAGACAATGACTCACAGATTTTTAGTGGTAAAGAGGAAGGAGAATTTTCCTCAAATCCAGAAGATGAAAGGGAGGGCACCTCTAAAGGGGTAGCAAAAAAGGAAAAGTCCTTTAGATTCTTTAACCAGGATGGCCGTTCCAATGGACTCCGAGCGTCCACTCTCAGACGACAGGTAGCAGCACTATCTACAGTCCTTCCGCGCTATAACGGTTTCCTACCATCTCAACATCCTCACGTACGTCACTTCCTGAAGGGAGCTTCACAATTAGACCCTCCACAACGTCACAGATTTCCCACGTGGAGGCTCAACACAGTTCTTTCAGCTCTAACTAAAAGACCGTTCGAGCCCATCAGAACCATATCTCTCAAGTATTTGAGAATGAAGACCTTGTTTTTGGTAGCCATCACTTCGGCTCGTAGAGTATCAGAACTTGGAGCCCTATCTGTTCGCGAAGATCTTTGTATTTTTCACAAAGATAAGGTGGTCCTACACCAGATTCCACAGATCACAGGAGATCTACTTACCTTCCTTTGTCCCTAATCCCAGCCATCCTATGGAAAGAAAATGGCATACCTTGGATGTACAACAGGCATTAAAATGCTTTATATTATTTATTTATTTATTTATTTAGATTTATATCCCGCCTGACCAACATAGCGGCTCTAGGCGGCTCACAACATTTAAAAACAGTATAAATAATATAAATTAATACATTAAAATACAGTACAGTTTCAATTACAGTTTCAGTTGGTGGCAAATTGCAAATATAGTAATTGGCGATCTAACTACTAACATCAGGGCAACGACAGCTTTCCCCGGCCAGGAGGCTACCACTAACTGTTGTTCTGGGCCTATGTGCTTCCCTGGCCATCTCTCAATGGCCATTTCCCCCAGCGGTGGCCCCAAAAGCCTGGCGGAAGAGCTCCGTCTTGCAGGCCGTGCGGAACTGCATAAGGTCCCACAGGGCCCTGATGTCTTCCGGGAGCTCATTCCACCAGTAGGGGGCCGCCACTGAGAAGGCTCTGTTCCGAGTGGTAGCCAGCCTGGCCTCTCTCAGTCCAGGAAGGGTCAGGCGATGTTGCGTGCTTGACCGTAGTGCTCTCTGGAGTATATATGGGGAAAGGCAGTCCCTTAGGTAGGCAGGCCCCTGGCCATAAAGGGCTTTAAAGGTTAAAACCAGCACCTTGGACCGGATCCGGTATGCTATAGGCAGCCAGTGCAGCGCCCTCAGCACAGGCTGGACATGGTCCCTCACAGAGAGGCCCATCAACAGCCTGGCTGCGGCATTCTGCACTAGCTGCAGCCGCCGGAGCTGGGACAAGGGCAGCCCCATGTAGAGAGCGTTACAATAATCAAGTCTCGAGGTGACCATTGTGTGGATCACTGTAGCCAGGTCTTTGCGTTCAAGGAAGGGAACCAACTGCCTAATCAGCCTCAGATGGTAGAAGGCTGCCTTGGCAGTGGCCGCTACCTGGGCCTCCATAGTCAAGGAGGCATCCAGGAGCACCCCCAGACTCCGAACTCTCGGGGCTGGCACCAGTGGAGCCCCCTCGAAGGCCGGTAATGAGGGCCCCACCCCCGAGCCGCTCCGACTGAGGCACAGGACCTCCGTCTTCGTTGGATTCAATTTCAGTCGGCTCAGCCTAAGCCAGCCCGTCACGTCCTGAAGCGCCCACTCCAGGTCCTCTGGGGTAGCTCCAGACTGGCCACCCAACAACAGATACAGCTGGGTGTCATCTGCATACTGATGACAACCCAGTCTGTGCCTCCGGGCAATCTGGGCAAGAGGACGCATATAGATGTTGAACAGCATCGGGGATAGGACTGCCCCCTGAGGCACACCACATACCAGTTGAGAACACTATCTATAAGACGCACTGAGTCCCTATTCATTCACGTTTCACCTCCACACACAGGCAGTAGAATGGCCCCAGCGGCAATAAGCTCTACTCTAAAAGCATGTATTGCTGAAGCTTACAGGAGCTCAAAGTTGAAAGTACCTGAGGGCATCACGGCACATTCTCTCCGCAGTACAGCCAGTAGTATGGCCTTCTGCAATAGAGCCTCAGTAGAAGTCTGTAAGGCGGCTACGTAGTCATCCTTGTCCACGTTTATCAGACACTATAAAATCAATGTGTTTGATTCAGCGTATGCAGCCTTTGGTCGACGCGTTCTTCAGTCCGTTTTGTCTGAGGCTGACGACCCCCCACCCAATATTTAGGGACATTGCTCTGGGAGGTCCCACACAAGATGGCCTCCACCTCAGAGGGAGAATGACCAGTGGACTTACCGTGAGGGGTCCTTCTCCTCTGAGTGTTGGAGGACATCTTGGCCCTCCCGGGGTCATCGCCAAGGTCACAGACGGACTGTTAGCATGCAACTGTATGGAGACATCAATTAAAAAAGAGAGAGAGAGCTACTAGAGAGGACGAGAGAGAGAGAGAGAACAATAAGAGAGGGAGAGAGAGAAATTAGGAAACGATTGAGTACAAGAGGATTAATTCAGAGTCGAAATACGTATTTGAGAGAGTTTTCTTCTTACATTCTACTGTTCTTATTGTTGAAATTCTTATTACTTGTTAACCTCTTGTTCCCCCTTTCAGTATTAGCGTATTACTTATATTGCTTTCGGAGCACCGAAACTGAGTCTTGGGTGACTCCCACTGGGGGAACAGGAAGAAGTTTAGTTTAGTTCCTGCCTCCCTAGTGATTGGTGGGAATCACCCACACAAGATGTCCTCCAACCCTCAGAGGAGAAGGACCCCTCACGGTAAGTCCACTGGTCGTTCCCTCCTCCAGGTGTGTGTTGGTTTTGCTTGGTAATCTCCCAGAGGTGTGATGCACAGAATTCACAAGGAAGATATACAGGTTGCTTACCTATAACTGGGGATCTTCGAGTGGTCATCTGTGCATTCACACCACCCACCCTCCTTCCTCTCTGCTGTTGGTCTTTCCTGTCTTGCTCGGAGACTGATGGCAGCGGTCAGAAGGAGCTGGCAGGATTGTTGTGCCCCTCCCTTGGTCATGCGCACCGGAGCCCTGCACATGACCGGGGAGAGGGCGCGAAAATCCCTTTCACTTTAGAAGGTATCGATTGGGGTTGGCGCAGGTGCACTATATCCCAGAGGTGTGAATGCACATAACCACTTGAAGATCCCCAGTTACAGGTAAGCAACTTGTATAACTTTTTTACAGTCAGAGTGGTTCAAAGGTGGAATCAGCTGCCTAGGGAGGTGGTAAGCTCCCCTTCACTGGCAGCTTTTAAGAAGAGGCTGGATGAATATTTGCCAGAGATGCTGTAGGCTGGTCCTGCATTGGGCAGAGGGTTGGACGAGATGATCTGTATGGCCCCTTCCAACTCTGTGATTCTATGATTTTACAAGCACATCATGATGTGCTGTGTCACTTCCGGATGATGGTGACACCATCTGGTGCTGTGACACCATCCGGAAGTGGTCTGCATGCGTCAGATCGAACACACGAGCCGAAACAAGCTGAAAAGCTTGGTGAGTGTTTGGGGGAAGGTGCCTTCCCTGAACCTCAGCTCATGAACCCCAAACCAGGCTCGGGTTTGGGTCTGTGCCTATCCCTGCCTGTCTGTTTGCCTGCCTGCCTGTCTGTCTGGACATATTTTAAAATGTGTGGACTAATTTTCTCCTCCCCTTCATAGTTTCCTTACTTGAAGTCTCCATGAAGATCACTGGGATTTAACAGCCGCTTTAGTGATCTGGGGAAGGTCACAGTGATTGCCAATTTTCTCATAATATTTTCAAGTCAAAAATGTTTTGAAATAGACCTTGTCTTTACTTTTTTGTTCAAGGAGAACATTTAGAATTCTATTTCTAATAGCAATGTGAATTTAGGCTGATTGATGTACAAGAAAGGGTGTTTGTATGTGCAGATAAGAGTTTCATTTTGCTCTTGACACAGATTCATTTTGGCCTGACCTTAGCAAAATCTCTCCTGGTATCATACAGATTCTAACCATGAAGGCACAGCTGAGGGAATGGAGAACATGGCAGATGCCGTCACACATGCCCGATTTGTGGGCACAGACCCGGCAAGTGATGAGGTGGTCCTGATGAAGATCTTGCAGGTATTATAATCATTGGCAGTTTGTTCTGCCATCTTTTTCACTGGAGACTGGATGAGTGAAGAACAGCAACATATTTTTTAACTTCACTGAATCTTTAGTAGTCAGCTTATTTTTAAACATGTAGCTTGCATGCCCAGGCAGATATAAGTTTTTGATCGGCTGTTGCCAGAATCAGAGTTCTCTTGCTGGTAGATTTGTCTTGTATGAAGACAAAGTTGTTTAGACACCCTTAAGAGAATGAGAATGATTGGTGAGATGACAGGTGAGGAAGATCTGATCCCTCCTTCCATTGAGTTGAAGATTGCAAAACACATCTCTGTTGTGCGCAGATTTCTTGTCTAATATGTGGAAGTCACTGAGATATAGTATTGTATGTTGATTTGTTGCTTTGTTCTTCCTCCAGGTCCTGCGAACTCTTCTCCTTACTCCTGTTGGAGCTCATCTAACTAATGAGTCCGTCTGTGAAATCATGCAATCCTGCTTTCGTATATGTTTTGAGATGAGGCTAAGTGGTAGGTATTTGAACCAATAGTTTCCAACTGTTCTTGGGTTGATAGGGCTCTTGCCAATGACTGAACCAACATCAAGATGGGTAGCCATGTTAGTCTGTCTGTAGCAATAGAAAACAGCACAAGTCCAGTAGCACCTTAATAAAGACTTCCAAAATATGTCACTGCTCACTTCTTCGGACAAAAGCTCCTACCCTGCCACATATTTTGTTAGTCCTTAAGGTGCTCCTGGACTCTTGCTCGCTTCTACTGAACCACTATCTGCAGTGTTGCTGTGTGTTGGAATGCAAGCGAGCAGAAAATATGCTAAGTTGGCACAGTCAAGTTTCTACAGCTTAATAAAACTCGGGTCCCTGCGCCACATTTATGTTTAGCCACTTCCATCTTCCCCCACCCTTTAGCTCTATAGCGCCACTAACTGTACAATTGCACATTTGGCTGCACAGCTGAGGCTGGAGCTGGTTTTAATAAATTTCTGGTAATCCTTTGTAAACAACACTTGGAGGAAAGTCTGCTTGAAGAAACCTCTAGATAATATCACACTGAGTAATGACACCTGTGTTATTTGTTTTTGTCTTCAGAGTTATTGAGAAAATCTGCAGAGCACACTCTGGTCGACATGGTACAGCTGCTCTTCACAAGGTAAACCTCCTTGTGTTTGTCTCGGTTCTGCTTAGATGGCCCTTCAGGTGTGGGGAGATTCCATGGGTGGGGGGTGTCCAGAAAAGGAATTGAGCCCAAGTGTTATCTGGTCTTGCAAAGCTTGTTTCTTTGCGCAAACTGGGTGTTCTCTGCAGTTGGGTTACAGTGTCTCTGTCTTTTGTTGGCTTTTTATGCCACCAGTGTACATCATAGAAGCAAGGACACAATACCATGTAAAATCAGGTGTCATATAGTAACACAATAACATTAAACCCAGTACAAATTAATAATAGAGGCATCAGTCATTTGCTGTTGAAGACTGGATTATTATTTTTTTTGTTTGCCTGTGGAAAACAGACAGACTGGTGGGCTCAGACAGTTGACTGGGGACCTTGGCTCTCCCACTGTGAGTGCCTCATTGTGTATCTTTAACATTTTGATGACTTAGCTCCAACCCCAATGGATCTCAGGAATCACAGCAGGACAATACAAGAGGAGGTAGTGAACCTTTAGTAGGAGAAATCAGCAATGACGCAACTTTCCTTGTTATGATCTGTTAAAGTTGGGAGGGGGTTTTTGTACACAGAGGTACTTGAAAAGCAAATTCTGTTACCCTCTTCACATGACTTCTGGAAGCTACTTTTCACATTGGCCAGAGTTAGACAACAGAAGTCATTATCATTGCTAGATAATTCAGACACCTGTGCAGTGCAATGCCTTCAGCAAAACGATGAACGCAAAGCTAGCAATGATTAGGGGAGGGGTCACAAAATTCTGGAATTAGAAAACAAAGGGTGGGAAGATGAATATTTATTTACTATGCTTCTATACCACTTTTCCTTATTGCTCAAAGCAGTTTACAATAAAACAAGCAAATTAAAGTTGGCCACGAAGTTGACACATTGAAATATTAACACAAACACTGTTTGCAACCAAGTCAGGAAAAAGCCCATGTCAACAATACAGCCTTACCCTGCTGCCACTCCCCACCAGTTGCCAATATTGGTCCCATTATTGTTAGGGAAGCTTTCTTACACCATGTCAGACCATTAACTTGTCTTGACCAGTACTGTCTACTGTTACTGGCTGCTGCTCTCCAAGGTCTCAGGCAGAGGTCTCTTTCAATCCTTGATTAAACTTGTGCTGCGTGGGTTGTCGTGGGAACTAGAGCCAGCTGCAGCTTTTCTGGCTTCTTTTTTGCCTTCTACCAAGACAAGGATATGAGGGCGCTGGAAAACTGGGCTAGAGTTGCCTGACTGTCTGCGTTCCTTCCTGTTCCTTGTCTTCTCTGCCTTGCTTGGTTTTGGCATGGTTGTTTTGATGCCAATTTATGCATGAATCTAGTTTTGATGCCCCTTGGCTAAGCACAGTGAGACAGAGTGCCCACTTTGATCCCCCTGTTGCCTAAACCACTCTCCTAACCCATTTGTAGGACAACCATCTTACGAAGAAACAGACCAAGTACCTGATAGTTACACCCAGCTGGTGAATTTTTATGAGTCATTCTTTAAATAATTCTTTAAATAAATAAATTTATAGTCAATAATAAATAAATGTATAGTCAATAATAAATGAGATGTATTTAAAGGGCATAGTGAATAGGCTTGGGCCACAACTCAGTATAGACCAATCTTACACTACTTACAATCACTGGCTGGAAATTGTAGTTAATCCAGAAATATGAGCATTGAATATGAGATCCAGAGACCAACTCACCTGGGCAAAGCACCTGATCCGTGTGCCTCATGTGACTTGGCCAGGCAAGGTGTCTCCATTCATATGTGTCTTCATAAGAACATAATAAGAGCCCTCCTGGATCAGACCAGTGGTCCATCTAGTCCAGCATCTTCTCTCACACAGTGGCCAACCAGTTCCTCTGGAGGGCCAACAACTGGGCATAGAGGCCAAGGCCTTCCCCTGATGTTGCCTACTGGCTCTGGGATTCAGAGGTTAGTGCCTCTGAACATGGAGGTTCCCCTCAGTCACAATGGCTAGTAGCCATTAATAGACTCGCCTCCATGATTCTGTCTAGTCCCCCTTTAAAGCTATTTATTCCTGTGACCATCACTATATCCTCTGGAGACAGAGCAAGATGGGTAGCCATGTTAGTCTGTTTGTAGCAGTAGAAAAGAGCAAGAGTCCAGTAGGACCTTAAAGACTAACAGAATTTGTGGCAGGGGAGGAGCTTTTGTGAGTCACTGCTCAGTGACACAGTGGTTCATGAAAACTCAGAACCTCGTTTGTCATGATTTTGTGTATTTTCCCTTTATTATACTACTTGTATGTGAACATGGGCCAGAAAAGGGGGGGGGGTTTATGGTGTGTGTGTGTGTGTGTGTGTGTGTGTGTGTGTGTGTGTGTGTGTGAAACCTCTTCACTGCTCGGCTTGGCAACTGTTTTCCTAAGGGAAGATCCTGGGAAGAATGTGAGCAACTTTGAATGCCTTGTCTCTGCTGTCTGCCCTGTCTAGATAAAGTAACTGTAGATTTACAGGTGGGGGAAGGATGGATCATTAAGTGCGTTAGAATTAGGTGGGCTGAATGAATGCACTGATTGGACGAGACATTGGGGGGGGGCTTGTTCGAACTGTGTATACCTTCTGACTTGGCGCCAACCAGTTCAGTTCTGACACAAGATGGTCTTAGCTTGAATCATCCTGATCTCTCAATAAACAAATCACTGCCAAGAGCGTGTTGTTAGGAGCAATGTTCCCTCTAAGCTGTGGAGTTTTGTGAGCAAAAAGTCTACTTTGTGACCTACTGGCATTAAAATTGTGAGTGAGCAATTTGGCTACTGCATTAATTAGTTTGCTCTGAAGCCAGCCTTCCTGAGCTCAGACAAAAATGTGTGAGCTGAAGGCTAAAAAACTGAACTAGCTCACACTAACTCAGCTTCGAGGGAACTTCCTAAGGGACTAACTCAGCTTAGAGGGAATTTCCTAAGAATCCCTAGTGTAGAGTTTGCCTTTTTCACCATTGCAGAACACTGAGTTGATGCTTTCATTGAGTTATCAGTTTTTTCCCTCCCAGTCTCAGCAAGTCCACACCTCATTAGCCTATACTTGACGTTGGGGTTTCTTTTTTTTTTTAATAAATTTTTTATTGATTTTTCCCTATATCTACAACTATAACGCTACAATCTAAGCTACATATACCTTATACAGAGAGTACTTTATCATTTGCTTAATACTACCTTATTACATAATATAATTATGAAGCATTTAGAACCTTGGATAAATTTCAATTACTTTGTTACTGCTACTATAAAAAATATCAAAACTATTTGGCAGGCACACCCACCTAGAGAAATACGGTTAATTAAACAATTTATAATACATAAGTGCAATGCTTAATAAAACAGTTTAATCACTATTTCTTCTTTCGTCCTCTTCTTGTCTTAACAGTCTCAAGTACTTTTGGAGCTGCAGCTCCTTTTTCCGAGTCAGACACTTCTTCTTCACTCTTTGAGCTATCAAATCCATACATGCTTTCTTGCGAGGCCAGTGAACCATCTGAGTCTCTCCCAGTTTTCTGCTCTTTGCTTTTTTCCAGAATTTTTTTCGCTTGTTGAACAGAGTCAATCTTATACTTCTTATCTTTGATGCTGAAGCATAGTCCTTCTGGAGTATTCCAACAATAGATGATAGACTCAGACTGGAGCCAAGATGTCAATTTTCCATAGGCTTTCCTTCTTTTCCTTATTTCAAATGGGATATCCTTCATCACTTTTACTTCTTCTCCCAGGATCTTCAGAGCTGCTTTGTTTGTGGTCCTAAACACCACGTCTCTTGTAGATTTTTTGGAGAACCTTATCATAATTTCACCAGGCAGGCTTTTCTTTTTAGTATAATCTGGATAGGTTCTGTAAACCATATCCATATCGCTTTTTATATCCGCTGCTTTCATGCCTGTCACTGGTTCAAGTGCTTCACTTAGCAAATTTTTAAGGTCTTCTCCTGTGTTTTCTGGCACATTCTGAAGTCTTAGGAAAAAATTCGATCTTTCCATTTGTAATTTCAAAAGCTGATCATGGTGGAAGGCCTTTTCCTTCTCTGCCTTTTGTAGTCTTGCGTCTTGGTTTTTTACTGAAGTTTTTACTTCCAGAAGTTCTCGCTGCAGCTTCTCAGTGGTTTTATTCGACTCTTTTAGTTCTAGCTGCATTTTGTCCATCTTAACGTTGAGAGCTGTCATTTGGTCCACTAGAGGTCGCAATAACGAGGAGAACACCGCGCTCATCTCCGTGGTATCAACCTTTGAACTCGGGGCTGTACTTCCTAGTTTGGGGGAAGGTTTCGGTTTCCCCGTCATTGTTGAGGCTACGCTCTTTGTTTATAGATAGATAAGATGAACAAAAGGAGCAAATTTTCAAACAGCACTTATGTCCTTCTAAAGTTTATATCTCCAAGTGAGCGATGCTGCCATCTAGCAAAGTGGATGGGCTTTTATTCCTGCAGTAACGCCACGTAAAGAGTCTCGTAAGTACGCTAGTCCCGGAGAGGGGGGTGGGGGTAGGTTTCACTCCTCCCGCCGTCTTCCCGCTGTGTTCTACTTTTCTTACTTCAGACTCACGTTTTCTCCATGCGTAACTGTCAGTTCCAGCCTCATTGCTTCACACTCTCTGCTGCTTCACGGATTTGCGCTTTCAGCCATACGGCTCCCACGGCGGGGGAACCTATGGGGGTGATGAAAAGGGACCTCGATCCCTCGGTCGCCACCGTAGGGAGAGATCCCCTTCGTGCCACCCCAGGCAGAGCCCCCTCACTGGGGTCTCTGGGGGCTCGGCACCAGTCCAGAGCCCCTTCTTCCCGCCGGGTACGGATCGTGCTCCCCGCAGTTGCGGAGGAGAGCGTCCGCCATTATCGCAAGTCTTGCCGGAAGTCCCGACGTTGGGGTTTCTTGTCCCATCATGTTCCACTCAGAACATTGAACTTCATTTGCCACATCGTCATCCACTCACCCAGTTTGTGGAGGTCATCTTGGAGCTCTTCACAGTCAGCCTTGGTTTTTACTATGAATAATTTGGTGTCATCTGCAAACTTTACCACTGCACTACTCACCCCTAGTTCCAAATGATTTTAAATAAATTAAATAGTACTGGCCTCAATACCAATCCTTGTGGGACCCCAACTGCTTATTTCCCTCCATTGTGAGAACTGTCCATTGATTCCTACTCTTTGCTTCTTGTCTTTTAACCAGTTTTTAATCTAAGAGAACCCATCCTCTTATCCCATGACTGCTGACTTTACTCAGGAGTTGTTGGTACTTTGTCAAAAGCCTTTTGAAATTCCAACTACATAATGTCTACCGGGTCACTGTTTTCTACTTGCTTGTTTACTTTCTCAAAAAGGTTGGTGAGGCAGGACTTCCCTTTGTGGAAACCATGCTGATTTTTCCTCAGCAAACTTTGTCCCTCTATGTGCTTAACAATTCTATCTTTGATTACAGTTTCTACTAATTTGCCTGGGACAGACATTAGGATGACTGATCTGTAATTTCCTGGTTCCCCTCTGGATCCCTTTTTGTCTGTCTACATGTCCACTATTAATAAGCATGCAGCCCTTTAAAAAGGAAAACAAACACAGACCTGCCTGGTCACTGATAATGATAAATGTCTTTAACAGCTTATCCAGTGCTCAGACATAGCCAAGCTTTCAGGTGGCACAAAATTCTTCAGCATGGTAAGGTTCCAAACAAGGAACTCCAACAAGAATTCTGTAAACTGGGTGAATCAAGAAAGATGGCAAATAAAATGTAATCTTTACAAAGTGTAAAGTGATGCACATTGGGGCAAATAATCCTAACTTTATGTATGTAATGATGGGAACTGAACTGTATGTGTGACCATATGTGTGACCACTTGGAAAAGAGATCTTGGTCATGGTGGATAAAAACATGCTGTTTTTCTTTTGCTATCATTGCACCCTGAGTTGATGGTTTTCATTTCTGAGAATTGTTAATAGTCCGGGGATTGAAATTAAATTGAAAGATTTTATAACACCTTTATTTATGTGCAGCCACATATAAGGCATGAATATTAATGAACAAGTGCAGCCATATGGACATCCAGTCTTGCCCTTTTCACATGTTCCAAAAAGACACTCGACCCAATATAATAGATTCACATAGAGAAAATATATTCTTCTATTGTATTGGTCACATGATTATAAATCAGCAACTGATGTTTCAGATGTATTTTAACCAAGCTGAAGATAGCATCAATCAGCACTAAAGAACTGATACAGATTTGGGTCTGTCACTGTGCATTGAACGGCTAGGATTGCTGCTTTTCTGATGATGTGTAAATTTGAATTGGTAGAGGGTAGAGAAAGAACATTTAGAGTTGCAGTTCTAGGTGCCTGTTGCCAGACGAGCAGTGGGCATTCTGTTACTCTGTTAGCCTAAATTTCCTTTCTGATCTTGTTTCAGGTTATCTCAGTTTAAAGAAGAGCCTAAGAGCTATGTGGGGACTAACATAAAGAAGGTAAGACCCCCCTACACCTCTCCCCCCCAAAACCCCCCCCTCAGTACTTGCTCCTGTGCAGGTTCCTCTGCTTCCAGATGCTTTTAGCTACTCCACTGTGTTTTTTAAAAAAGTTTATTAAGCAAGAAGACCAGTGAAAGGTATTTTGTTCCTCCAAACGAGGGACGTCTGTCCCCTTGTGGGCCCATGACACTGCTGGGGCTTGGGCTGAACCCAGCCAGAGGCAGCGTGCGTCCAGGACGGGATGCCTGTTCCCTCCTGTTCTGCTGAGGGCTGTGAGTGAGCTGAGCCTCCCAGGAGCATCCGCTCACCCCTCTCCCATCGTGCCGCCCTGAGGAGTCGCTTGTTTGACTTCACCCAAGAACCAACTCTGCCAAGTGATTAAGGGAGGCAAATTCAAGCATGCATCAGTACTGCAACTTGGAATCTAGTATTTGTTCTTAACCAAGAAAAGAAACTGGGCTGTGTGTATCAAAAGTCCCATTAATCTGAGGACAGTCACCCGTGACTTCACATAGTCTGAAAGGATGTATGATGCCCCTCTGGGAGGTGGAGGGCTTACATCTTTCCTGTGACTGATATTTTCTCCCAGTTCCTTTTGTTTCATTTTCTGCTGGGAAGGCCCATAAATGCTTCGGAGTACCTATTAGTCACTCCTGCTTCTAACACAGTTGCAGCCGAAGAACTAGGGAAGGTAGATGAATCTTTACAAAACAAAAACAAAAAACGCCCTGAAAAAGGAAGTGACATGTCATCAGAAAGCTCTTAAATTGTTTTATTATTTATGCAACACTCTCAGGGTTAAGTGGTGATTTTCCAGAGTTTGGTAGGTGAAAAATAAACAAGGTCCTTAGATGTGGTATGGGTAGCACTGGTAGCCATACAAGAGAATAATAGGCCACGTGTAATCTTCTTATCCTTTGTGCATTTGCAGGTTTGGCTGGGCGTAGCAGCAGGAGATGAGGACATGTAGTGCTCAGAGTGTTAGACTAGGTTCTGGGGATCCTAGGTTTGAATCCCCACTCTGCCATGCTTACCTTGGGAATGCAAAGATTTCTTCCTTGACCGATGTCCTAGAAAATGTTCTGTTATCGTAGGCTCAGGTGGATTTGTACCAGCAGGGTCTGTGTTACTTTGGGAGGTATTTTGGTGCTTGGTTCTTGCAAATATTTATCTGGCACAGAGGCAGGCTCGGTTCATGAGAAAGCTGTGTCACACTGCAAAAGAAAGGCTTGACTGGTTTTCTGTAAGGGGATGCTTACAAAATGATGCATGAGAGCTTTTCACCAATCAGCTGGTGGCTTTTAGGAGCTCTTAGGGCTTCAGCTTCCAATCTTACTGTCCTGTCTGACTATGCCATGTTCTTAGCTTCATTCCTTGCATTTTTGCATTGATTCTCTTCGAGTCTAGTTTCCTTTTCTTTTTCCAAACCATACATGTGACTGTCTTCGCAGATTTCTCCATATCTCCTCAACAGACTGGAACTTTGTAGTGGGGAACAGTCCAAAGCCCTGAACCAGTTAGAGAGAGTACTGCTCTTTCAGAAACTGAAGGTCTCTCTTTCTCTCCTTCCCTTCTGCATACAGTGAAGGGTGGGGGGGTTGCTTTGTTGTGCAGCAAAAGCTTTCCTTCCTGTTTCTAATGCAGCATGGCTTGGGGGAATAATGCATGCAGCAAGCTGTGCTTCTGTGTGGAATTGTGTTGGGAGGAAAGCTTTCCAGAGCAAGCAGTAGAGCCAGCTCGCTGTGTGGCATTGCAAGATCTGAAATTCTGCTGTTAAAATGTTCAAAGAAGTTGTGGAAGATGTAAGCCAGGGTTGGCAGATGCTACTAGTGATCAGTGCTTAGGTTAGACTCTGTTGGCACTAGCATGGACTGCCCTTGAAAGCCTTTTTTTAGGGGAGTACATAATGCACTGATCTGGAGAAGTTGCTTGGCATGAGGAGGATAGGTAGCCATGACTGTTGGGAAGGTTTTCTGGCTACAAACATGAATGTGGTGAGCTGTGAGGCTTCTGTGTAGACAGCAAGAAATCAGACCTTTGTTGTTGAAGCAAAGTTCTTTATTGTTCCAATACTGTAGACAGGTTCTCGAATGTTTGTTAGAGATGCTTAATGAAATACAGACAGTACTAATATACTCTCAGGCTTTCAATTGAACCCCGGACCTAAGCCAATCAGGGCAAGAGGGTGAACGCGGGAAAAGTAGAAAGGACCGTTGAGGTTCCCACAGCAAGGTGAGAAAGTTATAAATTCCCCTCTTGATCTGAGTGACCCACATGTGTGAACCTAGGCATAACATCTCCAGGCACCCGGCCATAAAGAACTCTCAAGGTTTTAACAACAAGATAACATACACTGGCCCAGAAAAAGGGAGGAGGGAATGCAAGGGAGTAACCACCATTTGTTTAGAGATGACGCCTAGGAATGTGGGTCGCCTAGACATTGCAACATAAACCAGAGCAACCAACATACTTCAAAGCGACATTTATAGCTGTCAACAGGGAGGGGAGAATAAGACAGATAAGGGGCACAGGCAAGGGTCTGCAAAAACAAAGGAATCGAAAGCAAAATACAGAAGAGCACAGAGACATCTTTGTCAGAACCTGACACCCTACTCCCTCTAAAATTCATTTCACCCTGGCTTATCAGGGAAGCGTTTATGAAAAGCTTTAACAAGTTTAGGAGCATGAACATTTTCAGCCCAGACCCACTCATTTAATTTAGGTCCAAAATCTACCCACTTCACAAGATACAGTAATTTTCCCCTCCTTATTTTAGAATCTAATACATCAGAGATTTCAAAGTGTTGTTCCCCCTCCTTCATCAGCGGAGGAGGGGTCGGAGGTACTGGGTGCCATGCATTCGGCCCAGGATCCTTCTTCAGCAAGCTGAAATGAAAAACAGGATGTACAGAGCTCAGTGATTTAGGCAAATCAAGTTCAAAAGCAACATCTGAGATTTTCCTTAACACTTTATAAGGTCCGACATATTTCCACCCCTGTTTCCGACTGGGTTGGAGTCCATTGATGTTTTTTGTGGAAAGATAGACTGAGTCACCAGGCTGCAAATCCCACCCTTCAGCCCGACCCCTATCTGCATATTTCTTGTAGTCTGCTTTTGCTTTATCAAGAGTCTTGGCTATCAGGGGCCAGGATTCCTGCAGTTTGGCCCACCACTGGGAGAAATCAGTCGAGGAGGGCTCACTAGAGTCGTCGATGGTGGGGAGCGGCTTTCCCTCGAATCCCCCTACTGCCATAAATGGGGACACTCCAGTAGATGAATGCACTGCATTATTATAGCTATACTCCGCAAAGGGCAACAAATCCACCCAATTGTCTTGGTGATAATTGGTGTAACATCTCAGGAATTGTTCCAAGATCTGATTAACTCGTTCGGATTGTCCATCGGTCTCTGGATGATAACCCGAACTCAGGGCGGGCTCAATGTCCATCACCTTGAGAAGCTCCTGCCAGAAGTTGGCAATGAATTGGCTTCCCCGGTCGGATACCACCCTCCTGGGAAAAGCATGTAATTTAATCACTTGATTAAAAAAGGTTTTAGCTAGTCCCTTTGCAGTAGGCAGCTGTTTAAAAGGGACAAAATGAGCTTGTTTGGAAAACATGTCCATGACCACCCAGATGACTGTCTTGCCCCTCGAGGGCGGGAGTCCTGTGATGAAATCCATAGACACAATTTCCCAGGGTCTGGTGGGGGTAGGCAAAGGGTGTAACAGTCCCGGGGTCCCCCCCCCCCCGTGTTTACACATAAGGCACACTTGACATGCAGTCACATAGTCCGATATGTCCTTGCGCATGCGCGGCCACCAAAACTGCCTCTGGACCAAATTAAGAGTTTTAAGGAATCCAAAGTGTCCCGATAATTTGGACGTGTGGCACGACTTGAGCACCTCTCCTCGCAGGGACTGGGGCACTATCAGCTTGGACCCGTGATACCAGCATCTATTTTCGTGGATAGAGCACTCGCTAGTCCCCCTCCATTCCGTATGATGAGGAGGGTGGGATATAAATTCCAAAAATAAATAAATAAAATAAATTCCTCTATCTCCTCCCCAGTGTATTTCTCCGCACACCTTTCTGTCCAGGTTGGGGGCTTGAGGGTGGCTTTACTCTGGCTCCGCGTGGTCACTGCCCCCCCCCCAATTGTTGAGATGAAAACATAGAGTCAAACACTTCCTCTCTCTGGGATTCGTGTTGGGGTAAGCGGGACAATGCATCTGCTAAGGAATTGGCTTTCCCAGGGAAGTGTTTCAATACAAAGTTGAATTTCGAGAAGAAATCAGCCCACCGAAGCTGCTTGGCGTTGAGAGACCTCTGAGTCCGCAAGGCCTCCAAATTTTTATGATCAGTCCAGATCTCAAACGGCTTTTGCGCTCCCTCTAGCCAATGCTGCCATGTGGTTAAAGCCAACCGTATGGCCGCCGCCTCTTTATCCCACACCGACCAGTGTCTCTCAGTCTCATTAAACTTTTTTGAAATATACGCCAGGGGGTGTAAGACATTGTCGGTGCCCTTTTGTAAAATCGCCCCCCCCCATAGCCACATCGGAAACATCAACATGAATCACAAACTCCTTGGTTTCATCTGGGTGGGCTAGGATGGGCTCAGAAGTGAACAGTGTCTTAAGTTTCTCAAAAGCCGCTTGGCACTCTCCATTCCGCCCTATGTGTTCCCCAGGCTTCCCTGCCTCTGGCCCCCTCCCTTTTGTTTTCAATAGTTCGGTGAGGGGTAGGGTGACTGTTGCAAAGTCTTTGAGGAATGTGCGGTAGAAGTTACAAAATCCCAACAGACTCTGCAATTGTTTTCGGGTGCGGGGTGCCTCCCACTGCACCACCGCTTCTATTTTGGCCGGGTCCATTTCCAGCCCGCGCTGGGAGATTCAGTAACCCAAGAAATTGACTTCTGTTTGGTGGAACTCACACTTGGACAGCTTGGCGTAGAGCTGGTTCTCCAGCAACGTGGCTAACACTTCTCTTACTAGTTCCACATGGGATCGCTTATCAGTAGAATAAATCAAGATATCATCTAGATAGCAGAGCACCCCATTAAACAGATGTTTATGTAACACTTCATTGATTAAACTCATAAAAACTCCTGGCGCGCCACTCAAGCCGAATGGCATCACCAGGTACTCGAACTGTCCCAAAGGGGTGTTAAATGCCATCTTATATTCATCCCCCTCCCTGATGCACACACGAAAATATGCATCCCGCAAGTCTAGTTTTGTGAAAATTTTCCCCTTAGCCGCTTCCGCCAGCAAATCCTTGATGAGAGTGAGGGGGTAGGCGTTTGAGGCGGACACTGCATTCAGTCCACGATAACCCGTGCACAGCCTCAAATCCCCATCTTTCTTTTTCCGGAAAAGCACTGGGGCGGCAAAGGGGGATTTGGCAGGGCGGATGAAGCCGCGCCCCAAGTTCTTGTCTAAAAACTTCCTTAGTTCCTCTCGCTCGGCTGGGCTCATAGAATATAATTTTCCCTTGGGTAATTTCTCCCCGGGTAGCAGCTCAATGGCGCAGTCAGAGAGGCGGTGGGGTGGCCATTCGTCCACCTCAGATTCACTGAACACCTCTGCCAGGTCTCTATATTTTGGGGGAATCTGCGCCGGCACCAGAGCCAGAGCTGCCGCCTTGAGGGGGACTGGGGGACCCGGGCCCCAACCAGGGTCCCACTTGTGATGGGTGCACTTCTCGTCTACCCAGGAGATCTTCCCCTCACTCCACTTTATGTAGGGGTCGTGGGAACTCAACCATGGGCTTCCCAGTACCATGGGGAACTGCGTATTTGGGGTGATGACAAAAGCCCGTGTTTCCCAATGCTCCCTCGTGCCTACTACCAAAAGTTCAGTCTCTGCCACACACGCCTCCTTCATCTCCGAACCATCCATTTGAGTGAAGGTGAGGGGTTCCCCCAAGGGGTTTACTTCTGGGGCCAGCCCATCCACTACTAGGGGGCTAATTAAGTCTCTGGCACACCCCGAGCCTATCAACGCACGCACCCGCACATGGGTCCCTGTACGGGGAACAACCACAGTCACGACCATATAAAGTAAGGGGCCGGGGATGCTCACCGGGGATGGCGCACCGGATGCGGGGACCTGCAGCTCTGCGCCTCCTACTGCAGGTCGCTGAAGTTTCCCGATGGCTGTGCCTCGACTAGCTCCAACTCGCCCTGCTCACAAGTTGCCCCTTCCAGCTGTAGAGTCTGGGGTTTAAACAACACTTTGCCTGGACGAGGGGTGGCTCCCATGAGGGTGGAGGTCTTGGGTGCCTTCGTGCTACCTCGGGGGCAGGAAGATGCAAAGTGGCCACTCTCCCCGCACTTGATACAGAGCCCCTGTTTAAACCGGACATCTCGCAGCTCTTGGAACGCCGACTTCCCCTTCGCCTTCTGGGGTGCTTTCGGTTGAGCCGACGCAGAAGCTCCCAGCTTGATCAGGGTGAATCGTTCCTCCACATCTGCTGCTGCCCTCATCCAAGCGGCCAGTGACATGGGTCGTTCTCCCCTCAGCACGGTCTCATAGATTTCCGGGTGCAGCCCCTCCCGATACTTCTCCATGAAAAGGTCTTCGGACCACCCTTGCACCTTGGCCGATATACGACGGAAGCGATCGGTATACTCTCTTACCGAGGACTTTCCCTGCACCAGCTTCCGGAGTTGGTTCCGAGCTTTCTCCTCCCCCAAAGGGTCTTCATAGTGTTGTCTCAAGGCCCACATAAAATTATCAACAGTACGTAGTTCAGGGCCCGGGGGGTTATGCAGGCTGACATACCAATCACTCGCGGTGTCCCACAGCTTCGAACCAATGTAACCAACCCGGTCTCTCTCAGTGGGATACAGGTGTCCCCAAGCGGCCAGGAACCTCTCGATCTCGATGATGAAAAACTGGAGATTCTCCGGGTCACTGTCGAAGGTGGCCGTCAACGGGTCGGCAGGGGCCTGCCGGATCATCCGATCTGGGGCCACGGGGCCCCCAGGCGCCGGTTGCTGAGGGGGTCTCACGGAAGGGCCAGCCGGGGGTACCTGTTTAGGCGGTGCGCCACCCGCAGGTCCGGGAACCGGGGCCACCCCCCCTCCTCCCTGAGGGGGGACTTGCACGGGTGCTTGCATTGCAGCCACGACATCCTGCATTTGCTGCTGCATATCGAGCACAGCTTCCTGTAGCTCCACTGTGATGCGGTCTTGCATCTCGCCAAACCTCCGGTCCAGCACCCGTCCCAGATCCTCGCCCACAGGATCGGGACCGCATGGCATCCCACGCTCTTCGTCCGGAAAGCGGTAACGCCAATCGTCCTGGCCTCTGGGGAAACCCCGTTCCTCCTCCATCAGGCTGGGACAGCCAAACTCCGTGTGATCCCCACTGAACTGCACACGGGATCCCTTCCTGTCGTGGATCCATGACTCGGAAGTCCCGTGGCCAAAATTGGACCACGAATACCGGGGTGATACCGGTGGCCAGTGTAGCCCCAATCCCGGGCGCGGAATCTGGTAGGCTCCCTGAGCCGTGGTCACCAGATTCGCCGGACCGGTGGGTACACTCTCCACAGGCACTGTCTCTTCCGCTGATGTTATGGGAATGGTCTCATCATCTGACATGGTCAGGAACGAGAAAGTCCCAAAAACAGATCTCTTACAATCTGTGAGGCTTCTGTGTAGACAGCAAGAAATCAGACCTTTGTTGTTGAAGCAAAGTTCTTTACTGTTCCAATACTGTAGACAGGTTCTCGAATGTTTGTTAGAAATACTTAATGAAATACAGACAGTACTAATATACTCTCAGGCTTTCAATTGAACCCCGGACCTAAGCCAATCAGGGCAAGAGGGTGAACGCGGGAAAAGTAGAAAGGACAGTTGAGGTTCCCACAGCAAGGTGAGAAAGTTATAAATTCCCCTCTTGATCTGAGTGACCCACATGTGTGAACCTAGGCATAACATCTCCAGGCACCCGGCCATAAAGAACTCTCAAGGTTTTAACAACAAGATAACGTACACTGGCCCGGAAAAAGGGAGGAGGGAATGCAAGGGAGTAACCACCATTTGTTTAGAGATGACGCCTAGGAATGTGGGTCGCCATCTCCCGCCTAGACATTGCAACATAAACCAGAGCAACCAACATACTTCAAAGCGACATTTATAGCTGTCAACAGGGAGGGGGGAATAAGACAGATAAGGGGCACAGGCGAGGGTCTGCGAAAACAAAGGAATCGAAAGCAAAATACAGAAGAGCACAGAGACATCTTTGTCAGAACCTGACATGAGCCTTTATGCATTGCATGAAGTACAGAAAGTAGAGAAGGATGTGGCTTCAGCATAGGGGATGCTAGATCCTAAGCATTTCTGCAGTTGTGTTATTTAGCTAGAACAAGACCCAGGTTTCCAGTCTGTTGACTGTGGATCATGGTTGACTGGGAATCCTTTTTTTTAATAATAAAGTTGGAATAGCAGTGCACAAGGTATTTCTTCATTTTTCAACTTGGCAGGAAAGTCTAGCCAGGAGCGTCATGTAAAAAAATTAGTCTGTATATCATACTTAGACATGAACCCAGAAAGACTCAAGACATGAATGTATGAAGCTGCCTTACACTGAATCAAGACCACTGGTCCATCCAAGTCAGTATTGTCTCCTCAGGCTGGCAGTGGCACTCCAAGGTCTCTAGCAGAGGTTTTTCACATGACTTAATCAGTGTTCCTGCTAAGTTGTAGTAGGGTGCACTGGTGGAATAATTTTAGGCCGTATTGTACTGATTTTTGATAGAGTGCAGAGCAACAAAATTCTCTTCTGTTTTCTTCCTCTTCTGGGGCTGCTGCTGCCTCCCTCAATCTCATGGGAGAGATACAAAGCCAAGCCTCCCTTTACTCCACTGGCTGAGGTCTCCTCCCGCCTCCCCCTCCTCCTTTGGGGAGGAAGGGAGGGAAGGAGCAAGAGAGAACAAAGTCAGTGTCTCATGGCACCTTTAAGACCAACAAGGTACAAGGTTTTGTATATAGGCACACTTCTTCAGAGGAAGGGGGGATTCAAGAAAGATTAGCTACGTTCCAGATCCAAGTGTTTTTTGTGCGTGCGCTTTGGAGCAGGGAAAGGTGTGTGCATTGCCTCTGGCAAGTGACCCAGGGGTTGCATCAGACTATCAACCTGTGCTCAGGAAGAGGCTTGCAAACAAGGGGCTTGGCTGGAGCAATGGGGTTCCCTCCCAGCCCCTTCCTCATTGAGCCCCCTTGGAGAGGCCCCCCTTTCAGTAGGAGGGTGTGATCTCTATTGCATTTCTCAATACAGGGGCAGGGGGGAAGGAGAGAAAATAATCCCGTAAATCAGAGTCACAATCTGGATCCAAGGTCTGGGACATTTTGAGAGGGGAGGAGCTGGGAGGGTCACAGCTGCAAAGTCGGAGGTTGGAAATGGAGAGCTTCAGCACAGATCCCCCACCCTTTGGCAAGGCCTTTGGAAAAGAGAGAGGGGGGACTGCCCCGGGGGCTGGATGGGAGAGGTGGGCAGCTCTCCATATTGCTGCCTGTTGCAGGCTCTTATTATTTTATATTTTATTTTATTTCTTGGACTTCTGTCTCACCCTCCCTGTGAGCGGGCTCAGGGCATGTTACAACAGAAAACCCCAGACTTGCTGCCCTCCCTACCCCCACTTGGGAAGCAGCTGTTGTGAGGAAGAGCATGGAAGAAGAAGAAGAAGAAGAAGAGATTAGATTTATACCCCGCCCTTCACTCACTTGGAGTCTCAGAGCAGTTTACAAACTCCTTTCCCTTCCCCTCCCCACAACAGACACCCTGTGAGGTAGGTGGGGCTGAGAGAGCTTTTTCCCAAGCTGTCCTTGAGAGAACAGCTGGTACAGAGCTATGGCTTGCCCAAGGTCATCCAGCAGGTGCAAGTGGAGGAGTGGGGAATCAAACCCGGTTCTCCCAGATTAGAGTCCGCGCACTTAACCACTACACCAAACTGGCTGCCCTGCCTCTCTGCAGTGACTGTCCCTGCACGTGGGCTTCTGGAGAGAATACAGGACTGGGTGGACGAAGCAGACATAACTTGCAATGGGGCACGCAGATGACAAGAATGCCCATTAATAAGAAAGGGGTGATTGATTTTAATAAAGATTGAGATTTTGAAAAGAAAAGGAGAGCCAGGAGTGCCCATGGGCTCCCTTGGGATGAACCAAAAGATTGCCAAGGGTGCCAGGAAACCAGTAATGGATCCTCTGGTGGCCCTGGGGGTGGGAGGAGGGCCCCTGTGGCTAGAATGCATGCTCTCTGTGTGCAGTTATAGTTTTGAGAGTGGAAGGAGAGCCCCTGGGGACAGAGTGGGCATGCTTGATGAGGAGTGACAGCTCCGAGAGCAGAGTGACAGCCCTGGGATTGACAGGTCAGTCCCTAGGAGGGGAATAAGTCTCTCTGCGGGGGTTGAATGACTGCCTGGAGAATGGTATTCTAGAAGGACGGCCCTGTTAGTCTGTTGCAGCAAAATAAAACAAGTCTAGCATAGGATTGCCAGCTGCAGGTGGGGAAATTCCTGGAGAACGGGGGGTGGATCCAGGGGAGGGTGGGGTTTGAGGAGGGGAGGGACTGCATTGGGGGTATACTGCCTTAGGGTCCACCCTCCAAAGCAGCCATTTTCTTCAGGGAAACTGATCTCTGTGGTCTAGAGATCAGTTGTAATTCTGGTCAACCTCTAGGCCCTGCCTGAAGGTTGACAACCCTAGATCGGCACCTTAAAGACTAACAACGTTTATTCCACAAAGTCTCAGTCCAGCGGGGCACCTTTAAGACCAACAAAGTTTAATTCTGGGTATAAGCTTCAGATGCATTTTAGAGGGGAATCCTCATTTTACACAAATTTACAGAAAATGACTGGAGGGGGAGGCAGCTAAGGTAGACAAAAGCTTGGTGTGGAACCTGTAAAAAAGTCTTTTGTGTGTAATTCTCTTTGTAAGGGACTAGAAAGACAGCCCCAGGATGGAAAGGGGAGCCCCTGTGTTGAAATTGATGGTCATGGAAGTTATGCAGTGGTCCCAGATGTAACTGCTTAAGTAAAGAAGGGAAGTGTTCAGCAGGCTTTTTTTCATGTTCTTAAACTTAAAGAGTGATTATGACCCATAACTTGGTGTCTTCTCTATCCAGCCCACAAGCTCTGATTCCTTTTAGCAACCCCAAAAAGCCCCAGCTTCATCTAATAGGTCTCTTGAACCTATCCCCCTTCCCACAGCCTCAGTAGCATGACTTGTCTTGCCAATTGAGGTTTTCTGTATATGTGCAGGGGTTAGATCATTGCTCCCCACTGGATATCAGGAAAGGGAGCTGGTGTGTGTTGCAGGGCAGAGAAAGTGGCGTAAGTATTGATGGAAGCAAATGTGGGAAGACAGATGAGTAGGGGATAGGAGGGATCTCTGGGATAAATGGTTGCAGGAGAGCTGAAGTAAATGTTGAGAACTTTTTTCAGTAATGGGAATGTTCCTAATCCCTTGTTATAATAACAGATACATTTCAATTCAGAAGTTTTAGAAAGGTGGGAAGGCAAACTTTAAATTTGGTAAACCAATATTTAAGATTGCAGTCTCAAATCTCCCACCAATATGACTTAAGATTGCTCTCTGTGTGTGTGAGTGTGTGTGTGTCTGTGTGTGTGAGAGAGAGAGAGAGAAATGCACCCAGAGGACTTGATGTCCAGGCATTTTAACCCTTTCTCTGCTGTTGGGTGGCCAGTCTGACTCTAACCCAGAAGATCTGGACCAGGCGTTCCAAGCCGTGGCTGGTTGGCTTAGACTGAGTCGACTGAAACTGAATCCGATGAAGACGGAGGTCCTGTGCCTGAGCCGGGGCGGCCTGAGGGTAGGGATCCCACTCCCAGCCTTCGATGGGGCGCAGCTGGTGTCAGCATCGGAGGTTAGGAGTTTGGGAGTGCTCCTGGATCCCTCTTTTAAAGTGGAGATTCAGGTAGCAGCCACTGCCAAGGCGGCCTTTTATCTCCTTTGACTGATCAGGCAGTTGGTTCCCTTCCTCAAACGCAATGACTTGGCAATGGTGATCCATGCGATGGTCACCTCAAGGTTAGACTACTGTAATGCTCTCTATATGGGGCTGTCTTTGTCTCGAACCCGGAAGCTGCAGCTGGTGCAAAATGCTGTGGCCAGGCTGTTGATGGGTCTCTCTATGCGAGAGCACATCAAGCCTGTGCTAAAGGCACTGCACTGGCTGCCAGTTGCATACTGGATTTGCTTCAAGGTGCTGGTTTTGACCTTTAAAGCCCTTTATGGTCAGGGTCCGGCATACCTAAGGGACTGCCTTTCCCCATATGTTCTCCAGAGAGCACTGCATTCAGGGGCCCAAAACCAGCTGGCCCTCCCAGGTCCCAAAGACGCCAGGTTAGCGACAACCAGGGCCAGGGCCTTCTCAGTAGTGGCTCCGCACTGGTGGAATGAGCTCCTGGAAGAGATCAGGGCTCTGCGGGACCTTTTACAGTTTTGCAGGGCCTGCAAGACGGAGCTCTTCCACCAGGCCTTCAATTAGGAGCCACATTAGACATCTGAGAAGAGACCCTGTGCCCTGACCCTACCACCTTTAGCCCGCCCTCGCTAGGTAAATAAGTAGATCAGTGGAGCTTGTGGGAACATTGTTATGACCGTCACCTGTGGAGTATTGTTCAGTCCGAAATTTCTGCTCTCGCCCTTTATCCGAATACTGTTCCAGCACTTTAGGATAAGTGGATTTTAGGATAACTGACTTGTTTATGGTTTGATTGTTTATGGTGAATTTTATGATAAATTTTAATTGTATTTTTATGCATTTTATGTAAGCTGCCCTGAGCCTGCCTTGGTAGGGAGGGCAGGGTATAAAACAAACGGCTCTGCCTTCTGGCGATTGACCGACCTGTGGTCATGGTGCCTGCAGCAGGGAATTTTCCTGATAGCCACACACCTTCTGGGGGAGCAAAACACACAGGTGAATCTCCTGAGCAGAGGGGGAGCTGCTCTGCATGAACGGAAAATGAACTGGAGCCTACCTGTGCCCAGTATTCGACAAGTGGGGACACCCGCCTATAGATGTCTTTGCAACAAGGTCAAACAAGAAATGTCCACAGTTTTGCTGCCGGGGGTGGGGGTGGATCCTTTTTCCCCGGGCGGATGGCCTCCTCCTCCTCCCATGGTCAAACAGATTTCTCTTCCTGTTTCTTCTGATTCCCCTTACCTCCAAAGTCTCCAACAATATCCTGAGAGACCTGATGTCATTCTTATCACTCTGTGGTGGCCACGCCAAGCCTGGTTTCCCATCTTCCTCCATCTGTCCCAGAGGGGAGGTCCACCACTTTCCCCCAGCATTGGACCTCCTTCTTTCTCATGGGGAAAGTCTTCCCCCATGACGTTCCCCACCTAAAGTTGACAGCATGGAGGATCACCTGGGCCTCTTCCCACAACGGGTTAAAGAGGTCGTTAAACAGCAGAAAGACATCTACTAGGAAATCTTATGCATACAAATAATCAAGATTCGCGTCTTTTGCTCTGGAGCATGGAGCCTCCTTGGTCACAGCAGGCCTTTCCCTCATCTTTAGCTGTCTTCTAACCGTGGGGGATAGAGGGGTATGAGCCACTCTTCTTTGCGGGTATACCTTGCAGCCATCTCGGCTCACCACAGTTGCATTGATGGCTCTTCTGTGTTAGCCCACCTGGACACTAAGTGCTTTCTGAAGGGTCTGATATGTCTGCACCCTCCAGTAAGAGAGCCCACACCTGCGTGGGACCTACCCCTTGTCCTCCATGGCCTAACTTGGCCCTTTGAGCCCATGACCGATGTGTGACCTTCAGCAACTGTCCTGGATGACAGCCTTCCTGGTTGCCATACTTCGGCTAAATGCATTGGGGGGGGGGGGAACTGAGGGCACTGATTGATGCGACCCACCCTGCCTTCACTTTCATGGGGAAGGGGTGTTCTTACTCCCTGGTACCAGATTTCTTCCAAAAGTCATTTCAGACCTTCCGTCTCCAAGCAGAAGTCTCCCTCCCTCCCTTCTTTCCTGACCCAAAGTCCGACTCAGAGAGACGACTTTATCTGCCGGACGTCAGGCGGGCCCTTCTGTTTTACTTGGACAGAATGGAGGCCCTCTGTAAGGAACATCAGAAGAAACGTGGAATCTCAGTCCAAAGACTATCAAAATGGATAGTAGAGACAATTAAGTTGTGTTACCTCCTGGCTAAACATCCTCTTCCTGGCCCGATCAGTGCACACTCCACAAGGGCTCTGGCCACATCTACAGCTTTTCTCAGAGGAACCCCCTTACAACAGATATGGAAAGCTGCAACATGGGTGACACCTACTACATTCATCAAGCATTATGCCTTAGACGTTTGAGCCAGCGGCTGTTCTGCAGTGGGACGGGCTGTTCTCCAATTGATGTGTGACTGGGTAGCTGCCGTTGCCCGCCACCAGATAGGTCAGAGCTTGCTACTCTCACAAGGGTGTGATGCACGGAGGCCACAAAGAAGATAAACAGGTTGCTTACCTGTAACTGATGATCGTCGAGTGGTCATCTGTGCATTCACACCACCCGCTCGACCTTCCCCTCCACTGGCAGCCTACAGTGTTTAGTTGGGTTGGACAGTGGTCAGAAGGAACTGGCGGGATCTCTGTGCCCTGCTGTGAGCATGCACAATGGAGTTCCTGGGCATGCGCAGGGCAGGGGGAATGAAAATCTCTTTCTACAGCTTAGAAGTCGCACTCAGGGTCGGCACAGGTGCCTGGAGTCCGAAGGGTTTGAATGCACAGATAACCACTCGAAGATCATCAGTTACAGGTAAACAACCTGTTTTTCCGGAGAGATCATAGCGATTGAAGGAGCTGATCTGACTGTTGTAGATTTGATACCCATTCAGTATTTGTGTTATCTGTCCTTTGATCTGATGTATGCTAGATACCCCTGCAAATTAAGTTATGAGGTTTATTGATTAATCTAACTAGATTAATTTATAAATTGATTAAATGAGTTATATTGTATATTGCTAATGATCAGTTTATAGGGTTATTTTATTAATGGTGTGGAGGTTCTATGGCTAGAGGGAGAGTTGTTGTTGTTGTTCAGTCGCCCAGTCGAGTCCAACTCTTCTTGACCCTGTGGACCACATCACGCCAGGCCCCCCTGTCTTCCGTCGCGCTTCGGGGTTTGCTTAATTTCATGTTTGTTGCATCGATAACACGGTCGATGGAGATAGCTAGGTAATAATAATATTTGTCCCCTGGCCTGCTTTAAAAAAAAATCCCTACTGATTAAATCAACAATTTTATGATTAATTAATCAAATTAATTGAACTATCTAAGTTGATTAAGTATATGTCCTGTTAATCAACTTGGTAATTTTTTTGTGGTAGTAGGGTGAGTTGATAGGTTGAGGGAGGAAAGGGAAGGGGGAAAGGGTTGGATTCTAGAGAGTTGTTAGTAAATTTCAGGTAAATTTTAGGACCTGATTTTATCTTCTTTCCTGGGCTGTCTCTGGGCTGATAACATTGAGCTGGGGAGGTCATGCAGGGTTCGGGGACACCAGTAATAGGGATGTGGGGGGAGATGCCGTGCTGGGACTAGGATGCATTCCACTAAATGGAATGGAAGAGGGCGGAGATATGGTAATGCTCAGACCTCTTCCCACCTACGTCCCATCCCTAGAAATGTCAGTTGTGACTTTTAAAGCCTTGCATGGCCTGGGACTGACATATCTGAGGGGCCGCCTCTTCCCATACGTGCCCCGGATTGCCTTGCACTTGGCCAGCCAACATTTGCTAGTTGTCCCCGGCCCAAGGGATGTCTGCTTAGCCTCAACTAGGGCCAGGGCTTTTTCTGCCCTGACCCTGGCCTGTTGGAACTTGCTCCCACTTGAGATCAGGGCTCTGTGGGACCTCCTATCATTCTACATAACCTATAAAATGGAGCTGTTCCGCCAGGCCTTTGGATGAGGTGGTGGGGGTCCAATCAAGTTGGCCTCCCTTGCTGAAGCTCTCCATCTATCTGTTTGAGGCTCAGACTGAGAAGATTTTAGAGGCCCAGTAGCTCCAGCTTCTGAGATTACTGCACCTTAACTGATATTTATTTATTATTTATTTATTGCATTTATATCCCGCCTTGCCAGCGGACCAGCTCAAGGCGGCTAACAGTCATAAAACACCATAAGGTTTACAATATAAAATCAACGTTTAAAACTAACATCCCATTCTACACAATATACTACAACACCAGATGGCGACTTCAATCATACAGAGTTCTCATGGTGGATAGTGGCAGCTAGGGGTGCGGCCGGCAGGACCAGGGTGATGTCCAATTCTTCCCCCAGTGGCGGCTCCTAGTTGAACGCCTGGCGGAAGAGCTCCATCTTGCAGGCCCTGCAGAATTGCAATAAGTCCCACAGGGCCCTGATGTCATCTGGGAGCTCATTCCACCAGTAAGGAGCCGCCACTGAGAAAGCCCTGGCCCTAGTACAGGCCAACCGAGCGTCTTTCGGACCAGGGAGAGTCAGGCGATGTTGAGTGCCTGACCTCAGTGCCCTCTGGGGCCTATATGGGGAAAGGCGGTCCCTCAAGTAGGCAGGCCCCTGACCATATAGAGCTTTAAAGGTTAACACCAGCACCTTGAACCGGATCTGGTATGTTATAGGCAGCCAGTGCAGTGACTGCAGCACAGGCCGATGTGGACCCGCAAAGAGAGACCCATCAACAGCCTGGCCGCAGCATTCTGCACCAGCTGCAGCTTCCGGATCTGAGACAAGGGCATCCCCATGTAGAGAGTGTTACAGTGATCAAGTCGAGAGGTGACCATAGCATGGATCACCATGGCTAGGTCTTTGCGTTCAAGGAAGGGGGCCAACTGCCTAATCAGCTGAAGGTGATAAAAGGCTGCCTTGGCAGTGGCTGCTATCTGGGCCTCCATTGAGAAGGAGGGATCCAGGAGCACACCCAAACTCCTGACCCTCGGCGCTGGCACCAAAGGCGCCCCACCGAAGGACGGTAGTGGGAGCCCCACCCCCGACCCGGTCCGACCCAGACACAGGACCTCCATCTTCAATGGATTCAATTTCAGGCGACTCAGTCTAAGCCAGTCCGCAACCTCCTGAAGCGCCCGACCCAGGTCATCTGGGCTAGAGTTGGACTGGCCACCCAGCAACAGATAGAGCTGGGTGTCATCTGCATATTGATGACACCCTAGCCCATGCCTCCGGACAATCTGGGCAAGGGGGCGCATATAGATGTTAAATAACATCGGGGACAGAACCGCCCCTTGAGGAACACCAGACACCAGTGGGTGCCTCTGGGAGGCCTGTTCCCCGAGCGCCACCCTCTGTCCCTGATCCTGGGGAAAGGAGGCAAGCCATTGTAAAGCCAGCCCCCGTAACCCCACATCGGCAAGGCGGCGGATCAGCAACTGGTGGTCGACCATATCAAATGCAGCCGACAGATCTAACAACACCAGTGCCGCCATACCGCCTCGATCCAGATGTCTCCGGAGGTCATCCTTGAGGGCGATCAGAACCGACTCCGTCCCATGACCCGGCCAGAAGCCAGACTGAAACGGATCTAGCATGGAGGTGTCATCCATGAAGCTCTGCAACTGAATCGCCACCGCCCTCTCCAATGCCTTACCCAAATAGGGTAGGTTGGACACTGGTCGATAGTTGGCCAATACGGCCGGGTCCAGAGATGGTTTTTTGAGGAGGGGGCGGACCATCACAAGTGCCCCCGGGAACAGTCCTTCCAAAAAGGACTTGTTGATAATCTCCCGAAGCGCACCTCGCAACCCCTCGTGGCAGGCTTTTATAAGCCACGAGGGGCACGGATAAAGGCTACACGAGGTTGGGCGTACAGTTAAGAGCAACCTGTCGACCTCCTCTAGGCTGAGGGGACTGAAATGATCCAAGATGGAACCTGAAGACGTGCATGGAGCCTCAAGTTCAGACACTGTCTCAACTGTGGCTGGGAGATCACGGCGGAGTAGCAAGATTTTATCTGCAAAATAGCT
This sequence comes from Lepidodactylus listeri, assembly GCA_029233225.1. Lineage (NCBI taxonomy): Eukaryota > Metazoa > Chordata > Lepidosauria > Squamata > Gekkonidae > Lepidodactylus > Lepidodactylus listeri. The sequence continues at coordinate 138,857,939 of JARCFY010000005.1, read as the reverse complement.
CGCAAATGCCTCACAGCCGATTTCCAATTCCCTAACATTTGGTGTACTCTGTGGCAACTCAGTTGAAGTCCTGATAGTTCTAAATAATTGTGCCGGGTGAGAGCTTGCAGATGCAACCTCGGCCACATAGAACTGTCTCTTAGCGGCCTTGCCATCTCATAGGATCTCATAAACGTCCTATATGATGCTCTTGATGCTTCATCGTGAGATCGCCGCCACTGTCTCTCTAGCTGTCTGAGTCCTCGCTTCATCTGCCTCAGCTCCTCTGTGAACCAGGGAACTAGCTTAGAGCGAGGGCGCAGAGGGCGTCGGGGAGCGATCTCATCGATGGCCGCCGAAAGCCGGACATGCCAGTCATCAACCAGCTCATCTAATGAGTCGCCGGGAGGCATGGGATCCCGCAGTGCCATCAGAAACCGCTGAGGGTCCATCAGGCTCCGCGGACGAGCTAAAATCCGCTCACCGCCCAAACGGAGTTGGGGAGACACCAACAGACGGGCCTTCAGGGCATAGTGGTCAGACCATGGCACTTGCACAACAGTCAACTGATCCACCGTAACCCCCGCCATGAAGATCAGGTCGAGCGTGTGCCTGGCCCGGTGCGTAGGAGCCTTTACAAATTGGGTAAGCCCTAGTGCTGCCATGGAAGACACCAGATCCCTCGCCGGAATAGAGGCCGCATCGTCAGCGTGATAGTGCTACCTATTTTAAATTGTACTGTTTTTAACTGTTTCAACTATTGAATTATTGTGTTTAACTATTGAGTCTTATCCAAGGTCTTCATAGCTCTAGTGGCCCTGATCTGCCAGCAAGGAAACTAAACCCATTCTTATCTGACAACCTTGGAAGCGAGTGATCAGGGATACCCTCAGAGCCATTCAGCTCCTGAAAATCCATGGCTTCACTTTGAACAAGGAAAGAGCAGTCTTACCCCGTCGCAGGGGCTACACAACACCTTGCCGTCATCATAGACACAAGTCAGAATCTGCTGTACCACCTTGACCCAGCAGACAAGGCCTCCAGGATTTTGAGCTTGGTCAAAAGATCTGTTCAAAGCCATGACTGTCCAGCTGATGTCCCTGGCACACTTCCAGGGCCTAATAGCCTCCTACATAGGGACAGGTCCATGAGCCTGATGACCTGCTGGACCACTTCAATGGTTCTTCCAGCTCTTATCAACTAGAGATACTGCGGAGGAGCCACTTTATCCCAAACCTAAAATGGTCTTTGAGCTGGAGCATGGTCTGGTGGACTGACCCCTACAACTGAGATGGGACCAATCCTCTATCTTGGACCACATCCTGCAACTTTTCAGACCACAAGTCTCTCCAGCTGGGCAGCATCACTGCTTGAACATCCAGCCCAAGGCACAGGGATATCAAAGGAAAAGATGATGGTCATCAATGCCTTGGTACTTAGAGCTGTCAGGAAAGTGCTCACCTTCTTCCAGGAAGACATCCTCATATCTTCTGCTTTCTCCAAGGGGTCGTGCAGATCAACCCTGCTGTGGTCTACAGATTGCCTTCCTGGAGACTGTATATAGATGTTTCGGCTCTCACTAATCCTCCTTTCAACTTGAGAGGTTCTCCCTAAAATGGCAGCACATGAAAACCATTTCTCACAGCAGTGATTTCAGCTAGGAGGCTGTTGAAACTGGGAGCCTTGTTGGCCAGAAAAGGCCTATGTGTCTTACAGGAGGACACAGCAGTGCTCAAGCCCGATCCCACCTCCATCACTAAAGTGAACTTAACTTTCCACAGGAATCAGGAGATTCTACTCCCTTCCTTTTGTTCACATCCAGAAGAAAGGGAGGTGAATCTGCTGATTTCTGTGAGAAGGAGAGAGAGTGATACTTCTCAGACTGCTGGAGGGCCCTCAGAATCTACCCCCCAACATGCAGAATCTATCAGATGAACTGTCTTTTCATTTCGTTAACAGCCCAAAATAAGGGAAGATGATGTCCAGATTGGCCATCAGCTACGCCATTTGACAGCACATCTCCCATGCCTGTGCGGCAAGCAGCATTCCAGTTCCAACAGGGATTATAGTCCACTCAGTGAGAAATGCATCCACTACTGCAGCCTTTGATCCTCAAGCCTTGGTGGAGGAAATATGCAAGGTGGCAACATCGTCTTCAGTCTTGACCTTTGTCAGACAATACAAACTTAATTCCTTATCCTCAGCCAACGCCACCTTTGGGCATAGAGTGCTCCAGGATATGGTGGAAGAGTGCCAGTTCCCACCCATTACTGGGACACCAAGTCCCAGATGCCCACCTCCTCAGAGCGAGAATGAGACCTTGGATAGGCACCGTGAGGGTTCCTTCTGCTCTGCGGTTAGGAGCATCTTCCACTGAAGCCCTGCCTACTGTCTCGCAATGTAGAAATAGCAGATTGTTTCCCTCCTAGATCCAGTTTCACACCTCGGGAGAAAGATGGCTGCTCTGAGATTCAGTTAGGGAGATCCTCTCTGTCACTTCTGTTGTCTGCTACCCATATTGCACCCCCACCCCCCAAAGTCACCCGTCACTTGCCCTCTGTTACCTAAGGTTGCAATTCTATGCACACTTTCTAAGTAGGCCTGCTTAAGATTGCTGCCAAGTTCTGTTCTGAGCTTCATTGAAGCTTTTGAACTGCAAAGAGAAAGGCTCGGGGCAAATTGTGAGTGGATGGAGTCTGCCCCATTCTGTGTGTTTGACTGTACAATTATTGCCTATGTGAGACAGAAGTCAAGGCATGAACTTGAAGTTAAATTTTCTATAGATTTTAGCGCGTGAATAAACGTGTAAAAAATAGCTTTAATGTCTTCTCTTCTTAAAATGGTGCGGGTGTGTGTGTGTTGATCCGTGTGCGTACATAAAGGGAGAAATGATAGTGCAGTTCCCCCTTTAAAATATCAGGGTAATTGTGTCCATGCCCTTTAAGTGAGGTTGACTCAGTAGAGCATACGTTCTTCAGCTGTCCATTTTACAGGGAGGCTTGTCTTAAAATTATTACCCCATTAATCGATAGGACACCTGGGCACATCAATACGAACAAAGCAAGGCTTCACTGGCTCCTGTCAGATAAGAATGCAGAGATTACACATTCAGTTGCTGAGTTCTGTGCATTAATTTTTAGATTGCGGGAATCACATTTTAAAAGTTCTTAAATTCAGATTTCTATTTTTGTGTATTATCTCCTTCACATATTAGGTCTATTCTGTATGTTGGTCTTAAGACTGTAACAATAAACTATAAACTATCAGGGTAACAAGTTTTTAGGTAACTTACAAACTGAAATAATTCACAAGGTAATGTCCAAGGCTTGTGAATCTTATGCTTGGGGAAAACTGGCATGGCCCTAGGGTTCTAGCCCCATAGAATGCTGTTGCCTGTTTGAGACTGGATGGCTGCAGGAGATTATTTCTTTTAAGCATGTGCTTGGTATTTACAGTTGAGATTATTTCTTTTAAGCATGTGCTTGGTATTTGCAGTTGAAGATGAGAGCAGGAGGAATGAGTGACTCGTCAAAATGGAAGAAGCAGAAGCGATCACCACGGACCTCTTGCCACGTGAGCAAAGCGTCTCCAGGATCAGAGCAGCCTGCTTCCAGCAGCTTAGGCACATCAAGCAACATGACAGGTGAATGAGTGGGAAGCTGACTCTGGCCATCTGGCTCAGGCCTCTGATGATGGGGGCATGTTATCTTAATGCAGTGGGAAGTCCATAACTACAGTGGTATTGAGTATATCTCTTCTGTGGGGCCAGGGTATATCTCTTCTGAGGACTGAAAAATACATGAAACAGGATCTGGCAGTTACAATGAGAATAGACTTTGGAGAGGTGATAGTAACTAGAGTTGCCAACTTCAGCTTGAGAAATTCCTGGAGATTTGGGGGTGGTACCCGGGGGGGGGGGGGAGCTCAGTGGGAATGTGATGCCATTGGGTCTGCCCTCCAAATCTGCCATTTCTTCCAGGGGACATCATTTGTAATTATAGGACAACTTCAGGCCTCACCTGGAGGTTGGTACCCTAATTGTCCCACCGTTATAGTTGGTTGAAAATTAGTATAATTAAAAGGTTTATGTCTTATTAATTAGACCAAAGATGTTTGAGAAAAAGTACATTTGGAGGGGGGAAATCATGCTGGACTACAATGTTCTCTCTTAGGTTGATGTATTTTGGACAAAGCTTGTTTCAGAGTTGAGTATTCAAAAGTGATGGTCTATATTTCTTTTGTGGATAAAGGAAGGAACCCCCTGACTGACTCACTTCCTTCACCCAGCCCTTTATCCCACAAGTTTCCTCTGTTTCTTTCATGGTGTTCCTGGCCAACATCTCAGGAAGGGTTTGGGTATTTCTTCTTCCTCCCTTTCTTTGCCTTTTAACATAAGAACATAAGAGAAGCCAATGTTGGATCAGGCCAGTGGCCCATCCAGTCCAACACTCTGTATCACATAGTGGCCAAAGACACCAGGTGCCCTCAGGAGGTCCAGCAGTGGGGCCAGGACACTAGAAGCCCTCCCACTGTTGCCCCCCCCCCCCAATCAAGCACCAAGAATACAGAGCATCACTTGCCCCAGACTGAGAGTTCCTATCTGTACCTTGTGGCTCATAGCCTCTGATGGACCTCTGCTCCATATGTTTATCTAATTCCCTCTTGAGGCCGTCCATGCTTGTAGCCGTCCATGCTTTTTGTGTTGTGTGTAGGCATCATTTTAACTGGAACCTGCCTTAAATGCTATGGCAGAAAGGTTGGTGGTATAGAAATGTGTCAAGTAAGATGATGATGATGACGATGACGATGATGTACTTCATGCCACCCAGTGAGAAGGGAGGTCTGCTGTGTTCAGCACCAGCTGGATTCCTTGGGGGCAGTCCAGCGTAATATCCATGTGCAAATGGGAAGGGGACTATGTACTGTGTGTGTGTGTGTGTGTGTGTCTTAATTAACATGGGGCTTTGCTCATTGCTGTCATTCCTTATTAACAGGAGGAGTCAGCTTTGTTGATGTCCCTTCTCCCATCTCATCGGGAAGTTCAGAGAATACGTCTTCTGCAGTCAGCCCATCTACGGACAGTGGCCTAGAGGTTTCCTCCCAGATGAGCTCGAAAGAAGATCTCATGGACTTGCAGCCCATCAGCCCTCTGGGAATTAGTGCAGCAATGCCTCTAAGTGTGTCTAGGTGCAGAGAGCAGCCAGACCCCCAGGTGTGAGCTTCTGTTGTCTCTGTTTGCATTCCAGCCCTCTAGGTGGCACACTACTGTCCTCTTGCCCTTCTTAGTTTTGATGTAGGCACATTATAGTCTTATGCAGAGCGTGCCTCAGAGGTTGCTAGGGCGTAGGGGCTAGATCTGCCCATCTAAAGCAGGATACATGCTTAGAGGGGTGAAGCCCCACTCTGTTTTTTGTATGTGTCGCAGCAGCAGGGACTTTCTTGTGTGGACACGTGAGTCATTTTTCATTTCTTTTTCTACCGGTTTCATCTGTTTTTACACTTTTCCTACCTTTTCTGTAGCACAGGTGTGTTGTTTCCTGTGATCAGAGTGTGTCAGTGCTGCAGCAGACCGGTGGATAAAAAGTGACTCTGGAGGCTGTGGCTGCTCCTCTGTAGCCAACCAAACAAGCGATATACACAGTATTCAAAGCAATATAACCAAAAAGCACTGTACAAAAACACAGAAAATCATCAATACTAAGTGTGACAATTATTGCTGAGAAATAAAGTGCACAACTTTTAATGTGCTGTTATTAATACAATTTAAATTCAACCATGGAAAAATTGCCACACAAATACACAATATAATGGCATATAAAGGTCCAAAGACCTAATTATAGAACAATCGGTAACAAAGCAGTAAGTCACAAAGAAGTAATTAATATAGAAATTTCAAAAAGTGGTCCAAAGACCTAAACTGAGTAGGAATATCAAAGTAGTGAAACTGAATGTAGAATAATTGGTAACAAAGGAACAAGTCACAAAGAAGTAGTTAATACAAAAAATTCAAAAGTGGTCGAAAGACCTCAGCTGAGTAGAAATGTCAAAGCAGTGAAACTGAAAAGACGAAGCTGCCAGCTGGAGTCCTTTGTTTCGCTGAAACTTCCTCAGTGAACTGAATATAGTTCTCATACAGAAAAACTGCAGAAGATTGGAACAGGAAAAATTCCTAATTTACCTATTTATCATTGCAGAGAGGGCTACCGATCAGTGGGGACAAAGTCTCAGTGCGTCAGCATGCCTTACTTGATATTCCTACTCAGTTTAGGTCTTTTGACCACTTATATTGCTCTCTGTAGCCAGCCATGAACCTTGCTTGTTTTGCTTTGGTGAACAATTTGGTGAAGATGTACCAAGACAATTGGTCATTCATGTTCGCTCACTTTGCTCCCACTCCCATCCTTCTGCAAGCATCCTGTAGCATCCCATAGCAAAAGAAGATAAAGCAGTACCTTCCATCTTTCCATTGCGGATGTTCTCAAGCATGCATCTCCCCTTGGAAGATTTTTTCAAGCACAGGGTGGGCAGACATGTACTGTTGCTTCAGATGTCGGGGATCTGGCCACGGGGCTGACCTCTGGGGTATGTTCTGGCTGTGGATGCGTTGGGTTTTGAAGGGATGGATTGCTTATGCTAGCTTATATTTATTTCCCCTCATATTAACTTGCATGGGTAAAGAATGAATACCACCTGGAAGAAAAGACCCCTTCTGCTTCAGTGGAGTCCATCCCAGAAGTTCTAGAGGAGTGCACCTCTGCCGCTGAACACTCAGACTCCGCTTCTGTTCATGACATGGACTATGTCAATCCCCGGGGGGTGCGGTTCACACAGTGTTCTCAAAAGGAAGGTGAGGGCGTGGGCATGCCGCCTGCTCTGTGTTCTGTCTTTTCTCCAAGGAGTTTGTGGTGTGACTGTGTGGGGGGGACCACATTCCCTGTCACAGCGCCCCTGCAAGGGAAGCTGGGCAGAGACTGACCAGCCCTATGTCACCCAGTGAGCTTCATGGCTAAGTGGGGGTGGGGGGTTTGAACCTGCATCCCCCGCTCCTAGTCTGACACTCGGATCACAGTGGTCCATTTCTGCCTGTCTCTGTGCCTGCTTCTCTGCCTCTTGGCTACTGTTATATAAGTCTGCCGCATTCTATTGCTCTCTCTTTCTCTCTGCATGCAGACTCATTTATTCTGTGTGTTTCCTTACAGGAACAGCCTCAGTCCCTTATGGACTGCCTTGCATCCGAGAACTACTCCGTTTTCTCATCTCCCTCGCTAACCCACATGACCGCCACAACTCAGATGTGATGATCCACATGGGGCTGCAGTTGCTCACTGTGGCCCTGGAGCTGGCCTCTGTGGCAAAGTGCCCGTCCCTCCTGGGACTCGTGAAGGAAGAGTTATGCCGCTACCTCTTTCAAGTGAGTTTGGATGGGGCAGGGACTTGCAGAGTACTTAGGTGTAAAACCCCAGCCTTTCTGTGAATGCATCATAGAACTGCGGCCTTCTTTTTATAATGGGGGTCCTCAGTGTGATGCCGTGGCTCCTGCTGACACCTTTCTTGGCCCCACCAGCTGTTTTTGGAAGGTGGTGGAGCTCTTGCCCAGCAGGGCTTCTGATGGCCTGTGTTGAATAAAATACTGTCGTTTTAGCAGCAGCTGCAACGACAGTGATCTTCTTCACGGTCTCTGTGCAGTCCCACACCTGTGCAGTCCCACACCCGACCTCAGAGAGCTACAAGAGCTAGCCTCTGGCTTTTGGCATGTTTTCTTCCCACGCTCTGGGGAGCAGGCATCGACTGTGCATGCCTGGAGCAGGGAAGGAAACACCCTCCCACTCAGTTTCTTCTTGACCACCGTGCTGGTCAGACCTACCTTGCTGCATTGCTACACTGTTGAGCTGCCTCATAGGCCTCTCCTCCTCCTCCTTTTCTTCTCATCTTTGTCTTTGTTCCCAGCAGTGACGGCTCCTACAAACAAACAAACAAAGGGATCCACTGTGACTCTTTTTGCCGTCTGCCTCCCCCCCCCCCGCCCCCTTCCCGGGCCCTGGGCGTGGCGCATGGCAGGGAAGACTCACTTTAAACGTTGTTGAAATTGCAAAGGAAAAACCCCAACTGCCGATGCCCATTCCCTGTCCTTATTCTGCCTGGGCGAGACTCACAAACCTGATTCCTGCACTTATTGCAGCAATTTTGCCTGACAGGCTCGGAAAAATAGAGCTATGAGACTCAAGAGCCGCCTCCTGGCGATCTCCCTGCGTCCGGTGATGTCCCAGTCCTCAAGCTCCAGAGCCTTGCCACCTCTCCCAGCTCAGAGGGGAGATTCGGCTAAGTCGGCAGCCCCCTCAGCCTCGACGGCAACGAAGCATAAGACTGACAAACACTCGGCTTCGTCCCCAGATGCGCCGAAACCGAAGAAATCGGACAAGTCAAAGGACCGGTTGGTACCGACACCCACTTCAGGATGCCTATTTTCACATTACCATCCGACCACATCATCATCATTTCCTAAGATTCACAGTAGGGCCCAACCACTACCAATACCGGGTGCTCCCCTTTGGTCTCTTGACAACGCCAGGGGTCTTCACAAAGTGTATGGCAATGGTTGCTGCATTCCTCCAACAGCACGGGATCACTGTTTTTCGCTACATCATCAACTGGCTGCGCATCTCCCACTCCCCACATCAGCTTCATCAAGATACGTCCAACTCCTACTCCAACTCCTACTCCAACTCCTAGCCTCCCTGGGCCTCTGTGTGAATCTCACCAAGACTCATCTGACCCCTGTTCAGGACTTGCAATTCAGAGGGGCACAAATTCGCCCTCCTCTATGGCGTGCCTTCCTTCCGATGGACAGAGCCTCTGCTCTTTGCTTGCTAATGCTGAGCATACTCTCCTCTCCCACACAACCAGCTCTGGTTCTGCAGCGCCTCTTAGCGATGATGGCTACGACCACTTCCGTTCCGTTTGCCCTCCGTGCCTTCAAACCCACTCACCAGCATCAGTTGACTCTCCTTACGGTCCCTCCTAATGTTCTCCCTACCCTTCACTGGTGGACCTTAGAGGAAAATTTGCTGGCTGGAATGCCCCTCCAGCTTCCTCCCCCAAGCACTGCTCTCACCACTGATGCCTGTGGGGTTGGGGAGCCTACTGCGGAGCACTCACAGCCCAAGGCCAATGGTCCAGGTCAGAACGGACCCTACATATAAATTGCCTGGAGCTCATGAAGAAGAAGAAGAGATTGGATTTATACCCCGCCCTTCACTCGGAGTCTCAGAGTGGCTTACAACCTCCCTTTCCCTTCCCCTCTCCACAACAGACACCCTGTGAGGTAGGTGGGGCTGAGAGAGCTCTGACAGAAACTGCTCTTTTCCAAGAACAGCTGTGCCAGAACTATGGCTTGCCCAAAGTCATCCAGCAGGTGCAAGTGGAGGAGTGGAGAGTCAAACCCGGTTCTCCCAGATTAGAGTCTGCACACTTAACCACTACACCAAACTTTTCCTCCTGACGTGAGGAATTATTATTATTTTTCCTTTAAGTGGGAGCATAGAGACTTGCACCCTTAAGTGGCAATTCATCATGCTCTTTGCTCCTTCCTACCATCTCTGCGAGGCATCCATGTTTGGGTCGCCTCGGACAACATGGTATATCTACTATATCAACAAACAGGAAGGAGTGGTGTCTACAAAACTGCAAAAGAGTTCTAATTCTCTCTGTCGAACACAGTCCAGCAAGCACAAGTAGTTGTTAAATCCTCTCTATCTGCAGCCTGTCTTCCATGACTTTGGGTACCCCAAGATAGATGTCTTTGCCACGCAGGACAGTGTGAAATGCCCGGATCTTCTTCGTGGTCTCTGCATCACACCTCTGGAATATAGTGTGCCTGCGCCGATCCCGATCAGTAATCTTCAAAGCCTAACGGATTTTCGCGCCAGCTCCCCGGTCACGTGCATGTCCCACTGCGCATGACCTGGGAAGAGGCACGAGGATCCCGCCAGTTCTCTTCTGACCGCCGCGTCGTGAGGATCCCCTCTCCGCTTCGGTCGGTAGTTTATTTTCGTTTTCCATTGGAAAAGCCTTTCGGACTGATTTTTCTCCCTTTTCGACCTACGGACTGTATTTGACTCGCTTTTGGACTTTCCTCGTCTTCTCCCCGCTCGGCCTATGGCCCAGCGGTGGGGCTTCTTTAAACGCTGTCTGAATTGTGGTAGCAAGATAGCGCATCCGGACAAGCACTCTCTTTGCTTATTGTGCTTGGGTGAGTCACACCGTGTGGACTCTTGTTCCAGCTGCGCTGCCTTCTCTAAACAAACCCGCAAGAACTGAGCGGCTAGGCTGAGAGTGGCTCTCTTAGAAGCAGCGCTATCCCCGAAGATGTCTTCAGCCGATGCTTCGGGAGCATCGCCATCGGCTCTGACGGCTCCGGCATTGTCCCCGGTAAGGAGCACCTCCGGTACCGAGAAATCGGCACCGAAGCGACCCCTCCCTCTGCCACACACTCCTGCAAAGAAATGCAGAGAGGGCAAGGAGGAGAAGGGCAAGCTGAAGCACAAGAAGGCTTCTAGTGCTTTGTCGACGCACCCTGTGCCGACTGTGACCCAGCTCGGGTCTCCACAGCTTGACCCTTCTGGGTGTGAGCGATCTCGAGGCAGCTCTGCCTCCCCGATGCCACAACCCATCCAACTCACGGACTCGGACCCCGACATCGACTTGACCCAGGTCCCTCAAAGTAGCCCTGAGGTCGGGCCCGATCCATTACCGACACCGAGAAGTGATCGGGACTGGCGTCTTCCATCTTCCTTGGTTCCTCAGGATGTTTGGCAGTGGAGGTACCTTTACGGCTCCTACCCTCCACCACCGCAGTGGTATCCGACGGAATGGGATCGTCAATCGACGTCATCCAGAGTCTCCCGATGCCGCGACCCTCCGGCTTCGAGACCAACCCCACCACCGATGTCGATGCCGACACCAACGTCGATGCAAACCCCACCCGATGTTGATCTCCCTCCCTTCCAGCAAGACCAGTCGAACCCCATGTCGCCTTCCGAACATTCCAAACGGTCGATACCGGACTCCTCTGCATCTTCCGCCTCAGATGATGAGTCACCCACCCATCCGTCGCCATCCCCCAATGTCGCTGACAATTTACCGATCTCCCCTTCCGAGGATGTGAAATCTTACGGGGAGCTCATCAAGAGAATGGCTCACTCGCTAGCCCTAGCAACGATCCAGCCGACCCCTACCACTACCGATGCCATCTTCGACATCGTGCAAATGGATACCTCTACCACAGTAGCCCTGCCGCTTATTTCGGTACTCATGAACACTGCTAAGGAGTCATGGGGACACCCCTCTTCAACTCCAATCTCTAGGAAGAGACTGGATCATATGTATAAGCTCCAAGAACCTGGAGCAGAATTTTTGTTCATACATCCCAAACCCAACTCGATCATTGTGACCCCTTCCGCCAAAGGTCGCAGTGGACATTCTTCCCCCCTTGACAAGGAGGGACGGAAACTGGACTCTTTTGGGAGACATTTTTATTCGGCAGGTGCGTTGGGCATAAAAACTGCAAATTATACAGCCTGTATGAGCAGGTATCAATACTCACTATGGGAGCAGATGACACCTCTTCTGGCCCACCTTCCGGAGGACAAACAGCGTCTAGCCAGGAAGATCCAGAAGGAAGGCATGGTCTTGGCAAAACACCAACTCAATGCATCCAAGCATGCTGCAGATGTAACTGCCAAGACGCTCACCTCAGCGGTTGCCCTTAGATGCCACGCCTGGCTGAGGTCTACTTCTCTTCCCCAAGACACAAAATCCTTGGTGGAAGACCTCCCCTTTGAGGGTGAAGGCCTGTTCAGCTCCACAACTGATACAATCCTACACGAACTGGACAAAAGCATGAAAACATCCCATAACCTGGGAGTTTCACAGCCGAGACAACAGAAACAGAAGACCTGGCAAAGATCCTGGTCTAAGAAACAGCCACAGTGGTCTCCCACTGAACCTCAGTGGCAAAGACCTTCCACTTCCGGTTATCAGCAGAAACCTTACGGTCACAAGCGCCGTTTCCCAACTGCTTCCGCTTCTAAGTCGAAACCCCCTAAGCCGAACAAACAGAGTCTTTGACTTCCGTATCTGCTCCGGTCCTCCCACCTGTCTGTCACCCTTCCTACCCGCATGGCAACTCATAACATCAGACAAATGGGCCCTCTCAGTAGTAGCAGAGGGCTACCGGGTAGAATTCTTCCAGATACCACAGACCTCTTACTTCGTCGTCACTCCTCCCTCCGACACCCTGTCGTCAGAAGTCAAAGCCCTCTTGTCCAAGGATGCCATAGAGCCGGTACCAGTAGCCCACCTTCATCAGGGTTTCTACTCCCGATACTTCACGGTACCAAAGAAAGATGGCGGACTCCATCCCATACTAGACCTGCAGAACCTCAATGCCTTTATCACCTACAAGAAGTTCCGCATGACCACCCTACAAACTATCCTTCCGTTGCTAGAAGCCAACGTGTGGATGGTGACGCTGGACTTGAAGGATGCATATTTTCATGTGACGATCCATCCTTCACACAGACCATTCCTCCGCTTCGCGGTCGGTCCGTGTCACTTCCAATATAAGGCCCTACCTTTTGGCCTTTCTACAGCACCTCGTGTGTTCACGAAACTCATGGCAGTAGTGGCGGCCCATCTCCGACTTCAGGGTATCCACCTTTACCCATATCTGGACGACTGGCTACTGGTTGCGCCCTCCGCGACAACTCTACAGAGCCACATATCTGTGACCCTCCACACCCTAGATTCCCTAGGGTTGACAATAAACCTAAAAAAGTCCATGCTCACTCCTTCCAGACGGGTGCAGTTTATCGGAACCATCCTGGACTCCCTGCAGTGCAGGGCCTTTCTGCCCCCCAACAGGGCAAAAGACATTGTCTCCCTCCTCCAATCCATCCGCGAGGACAAGGAGGCCACAGCCAGACAAATACTCTGCCTACTAGGACTGATGGCCGCAACCACGGCAGTGATTCCCTTTGCCAAGTTGCGAATGAGACCACTGCAACTTTGGTTCCTGAGACGTTTTCGTCCCAACATTCACCCCCTCTCCAAACGCTTCCGACTCTCGGACCCGGTCCTGGAGACCCTGGCATGGTGGCTTGTGCCACAGAATCTACAGTTGGGTGCACCTTTTCGGCTCTCACCCCCTTCAGCGACCATCACCACGGATGCCTCCCTATGGGGCTGGGGAGCTCACCTAGATGGTGTCGGTGTGGGCGGCAAGTGGGACCCTGCTGTGGCCCACAATCATATCAATTTCCTAGAACTGCTGGCAGTTCTTTATGTGGTGAGATCCTTCCGCCTCTCCTTGTCGGGAAAGACGGTGACTGTCCTCACGGACAATACGACCACCATGTACTACATCAACCGTCAGGGTGGGATGGTCTCCCATGGACTCTGCCGCTTAGCTATCGAGCTCTGGGACGAGTGTCAGTCCCTCGACATTCACCTCGTAGCAACTCACCTCCCCGGACTGCTCAATGCCCAGGCAGACTTCCTGAGCAGGGGAGGAGCATCCCTACACGAGTGGGAACTGAACCCCCTCTACCTGACCCCAATCTTCAGTCGTTGGGGACACCCCTCCGTGGACGTGTTCGCCTCTCGAGAGAACAGGAAGTGCCCTCTCTTCTGTTCCAGAGCCGGCACGGATCCGACCTCCCTCGGAGACGGTCTCCTTCTCCAGTGGACGGGGAAACATCTGTATCTATTCCCCCCGATCCCCCTGATCTCATGGGTGGTGCACAAGCTGATATCAGAACGTCCATGGGCAATTCTCATCACACCGTGGTGGCTGCGGCAACCTTGGTTCCCCACGCTCCTCCGTCTCTCCCTCGGAGTGTATCATCACCTCCCGATGGACCCAGATCTGCTCTGGATGTACGGGGGCCAGGTGCTTCACCACGACGTGCCCAGGTTGAAGCTGACAGCCTGGTTGATTCAACCTCAGGAATAGACACACGTATTGCACAAGTTCTCCTGAACTCCCACAAACTCTCCACGCGTCGCTCATATGTGGCAAAATGGACTAAATTTCTAGCCTTTCTGGCCTCTGTAGGACGGCCCTCCGTCCCTGCTACCCTTTATGATGTTTTTGGTTTCCTTTTATCATGTAAGGATAGAGGACTGTGCCACTCATCTCTCCGTGTCTTATCTGTCAGCCATCTCGGTCAACCATCCTAAAGTTGACGGCTACTCAGTGTTTTCTCACCCAACCACAAAGCAATTCCTCAAGGGAATGCGTCGCCTCTACCCACCAATACGGACACTGGTCCCTGCATGGGACCTACCTCTGGTCCTTACCAAGTTAATGGGTAAACCCTTTGAACCCATGGCTTCCTGCAGCCTTCAACTCCTTTCTTGGAAGGTTGCATTTTTGGTAGCCATCACTTCCGCTCGGCGTGTGAGTGAGCTGTCGGCACTTCGTTGCGATCCACCGTACCTCACATTCCACCATGATGCCGTTGCCCTGGCTCCCGATGTCGCCTTCCTGCCCAAGGTAGTCTCGGACTTTCACATCGGGGCGGACATTACATTGCCAGTGTTTTTTTCTGATCCTCAGGACCTGACACAACGCAGTTTACACTCACTTGATGTCAAGAGAGCTCTTTCCTTTTACTTGCACTGGATGAAACCGTTTCGCAAGTCTCTGGCTCTCTTCGTCGCCTATGCCTTGCCCAGACAGGGACAGAAACTGTTGTCTCAAAGACTCTCAAAATGGATCGTAGAGACGATAAAACTTGCCTACCTTTTGGCCAAAAGGCCGTTGCTGGCGTCCCTCCGGGCACACTCCACTCAAGCCGTGGCTGCTTCCACAGCGTTCCTCAAGGGCATTCCCCTGGGAGACATCTGCAATGCTGCTACTTGGGCGTCTCCTCACACGTTTGTGAAACACTACGCCCTAGATGTCTGTATCCATCAACGTGCTGTGGTGGGCCGTGCAGTTCTGCAAGCAGCTCAGGTGTGAGACCTCCAGCACCCCCCTCCAGGTATGTGGTGTGTTTATTGCTCGCTATTCTACCAGAGGTGTGATGCACAGAGACCACGAAGAAGATATACAGGTTGCTTACCTGTAATTGGAGATCTTCGAGTGGTCATCTGTGCATTCACACCACCCGCCCTCCTTCCCCTCTGCTTTCGGTCTCCCTCATTTTTTTCTTGGGGGCTGTTGGCAGCGGTCAGAAGGAACTGGCGGGATCCTCGTGCCTCTCCCCAGGTCATGCGCAGTGGGACGTTCACATGACCGGGGAGCTGGTGCGAAAATCTGTTAGGCTTTGAAGATTACCGATCGGGATCGGCGCAGGCGCACTATATCCCAGAGGTGTGAATGCACAGATGACCACTTGAAGATCTCCAATTACAGGTAAGCAACCTGTATTTTTCTACAGTCTAGGCCCCCCCGATGGGGCTCTCACAGTTTGATGCTTTTTTGCACCAGTGGACGGGATCTCTCCTTTACATGTTCCCCCTGTTCCCACTCAGCACTAGGGTGCTTCAGAAGCTCGTCCAGAACCACTTGGACTGCATCCTGGTAGCACCTTGGTGGCTGAGACAAACCTTGGTTTGCGAGTCTTCTGCAATTGTCTCATGCCACGTACCTACACTGTCCACCGGTGCTGGACCTTCTTTCCCAACACCAAAGCCAGGTCCTTCATCACAGTCCCAGCCTTCTCAAACTTAACTGCATGGCTGATATCAACCTGATGTTTTCACCCGAGGTTCAGCATCTACATATCTAATAGCCAAGTGCCCCCTATGCATGAAGATATCTAAATCCACACATCGGGGGCACTTGGGAGGCAGAAAGATTTTCCTGCAGACTTGAGGGACTCCCTAAGTGTGCAGAAATATCTGAAAAGCTAAAAAAATAATAATTCAGAGGATACTTAAATCCCCCCAAAAGCAAAAAGTTGGAACAGTGCCTCGCCTCCTTAGTGGGGGTGGGAGAGGGCTTGGCAGGCTACTGGTTGGAGCTGCGCGGGCCTCGGCTGTTGCTGTCGGGGGATGGGGGAGAGAGCTTGGTGGGGTGGCAGCTGGGAGCCACACATGCCTCGCCGCCGGGGGAGGGGGAAGCTTACCTATGGCTGTTTCCTCCTCAGCTGTGAGGTCCTTTCCCCCCCATGAGTATTGCGGGTCCCTCTGCTTGTATTCTTCTGAATGCTCAAAAGCCGGCTACCCATCGTTTTTATCAGGGAAAGTGGTGACATTTCATTTCCTGTGGAGTGGATCCCAAGGCAGCACCCTTGCCCACCATCCTCTCCTACTTAGTCTCTCTTCATGAGTCTGGACTGGGCTACTCTTCGCTGAAGGTGCACCTGTCTGCAATTTCCACCTTTCATGATTTTATTGAGGGTCAAACTGTTTTTTCCCCACCATGTTTTGAAGTCATTCTTGAAGGGTGTGTTGAAGTTGCACCCCCCTGTTAGCCTTTTGTTCCGGCATGGAGTCTGTCCCTCATTCTCTCATGGGTAAACCATTTGAGCCTCTCGCAACTACGCCTCTGCACCTTCTCTCCTGGAAGACGGCGTTTTTGGTAGCCATCACATCTGCTAAGAGAGTGGGTGACCTCTGTGCTTTGCATGCTGACCCACCGTACACCATTTTTCATAAAGACATAAAGGTGGTTCTGCGGGCTGATCTCACATTCCTGCCTAAAGTGGTGTCGACTTTCACCTTTCTCAGCCTGTCTCGCTGCCCATGTTTTTCGCTAATCCCACTGATGATGTCAGAGAGCTCTCCATACTTTGGATGTCCACACAGCACTATCTTTCTGCCTCTTCGGGACATCTTCCTTTCGTAAGGACCCTCGCTTATTCATAGCTTATGGCATGCCTCGCCTGGGACATAAAATTTCTCCCCAATGGCTTATGAAGTGGATAACCTTGACTATCTCGCTCTGCTACAAACTGGCAAAGCAACCTTTACCTGTCTCGCTGAAAGCCCACTCGACTCAGGCTGTGTCCACGTCATCAGCTTTTCTCAAGGGTGTTCCTCTGGAGGACATTTGTGCTCTTGTTATGTGGTCCTCCCAGACTACTTTTGTGACATACTATGCCCTTGACGTTAGAGCCAGGTGAGATGTGTCCTTCAGACAATTGGTGCTGCGATCCATCTTCCATTGATGCCCGCTATCCAACTAATCAGGTAGGCCTTGCAGGTAATGTTATTACATACTTGTTTCTCTTGTTATTGGTATCACAATTTGGAGCTACCAGCACCCACCAGCCACGTGTTGAAGCTCACTAATCACCCATGTGTGGGACTGCACAGAGACCACGGAAAAAAAGGAGAAGAGATTGGATTTATCCCCTACCCTTCACTACTCGAAGGAGTCTCAGAGCGGCTTACAAACTCCTTTCCCTTCCCCTCCCCACAACAGACACCCTGTGAGGTAGGTGGGGCTGAGAGAGCTCTTTCCCACGCTGTCCTTGAGAGAACAGCTGGTACAGAGCTATGGCTTGTCCAAGGTCATCCAGCAGGTGCCGCAAGTGGAGGAGTGGGGGATCAAACCCTGTTCTCCCAGATTAGAGTCTGCACACTTAACCACTACACCAAACTGGCTCTAACCACTACACCAAAGTGTGTCACACGCACCCACCTAGCCTTCCCCACTGCTGGCATCTCTCACAAGCTTACTCCTCTTTTGCTGGGACTTGTCAGTGGTGTTTGGAAGAAACTGAGCGGGAGGGCGTTTCCTTCCCTGCTCCAGGCATGCACAGTCGATGCCTGCTCCCCAGAGCGTGGGAAGAAAACGTGCCAAAAGCCAGAGGCTAGCTCTTGTAGTTCTCCAAAGTCGGGTTCAGTCACAGGCACAGAACCCACGTGTGTGACTGCACAGATGACCACTCCAAGATCATCAGTTACAGGTAAGCAGCCTGTTTTTGGTTCTGTCTTAGTGTGTTTTTCAAACTGCATAGTTACTTAGTGGTTACTGACATAGAACTACACCTGTTAGATAATGCTGACATCAGTACACCACGACTGAAGCTTTGCTCTGATGTAACAGTTTCTGTGTAGGTACTAGTGGGTCAATTGTTGGTTGTTTGGGTGGTCTCTTATTGTTTTGGGGGGGCAGCTTTACCTTTAGGAGGATGTCTGATGAATGCAGTTGTTCAGTGCAGTTGAGAGCTGGTAAGTACAGAGGTGGGATATGTCAGAGAAGGCCCGTATATGGTAAGGATGCTCGATGCCTGTCTAACATCCATCCCCTCTCTGGCGTTGATGGCACAGTGGGCCCTATTAGTAAGGAACAAAACCATGCAATTGTGTGACATGTTACAGGAAGAGGAAGTCAGCCTGGTTGTGTAACAGAGACCTGGTTGGAAGCAAACAGTGTGGTGTGTCTGTCTCGACTAATACCATTTGGTTATCCAGTCCTCCACCAACCATGCACATTTGGCTAGGGAGGAGGCGGGGCCATTATCCTCCATGAGTCCTTCATCTTCCGCAGTCTTCCAGTGCAAACCATCACCGGCATTCACTGTATGCTCCTCGAGTTAGGAACTAAGTATAGGTAAGGCATTCTGCTTGTTTACTGGCCACCTGATTCTTCAATGGGCACCTTGTCTGAATTGGCAGCGGTAATCTCAGATGTAGTGTTGGAGACACCCAGACTCATCATTCTGGGGGGCTTCAACATTCATGCCGAGAATACCTCTCCAGGGCTGGCCCAGGATTTCCCAACTTCTTTGTCTGCCTTGGATCTCTCCAAAATGATGACTGGCCCACACATGAAAGAGAGTCACACCTTGGAGGGCACCACACAAAGAGGTTGTTATCTGTCTGCTACTAAAAAAAGCCATCCCTACAGATAAATGAGATGGATCTTCTTCGTGGTCTCTGTGCATCACACCTCGGGGATAATGTGCGCCTGCGCCGATCCCGATCGGTAACTTAAAAGCCAAACGGATTTTCGCGCCAACTCCCCGATCGCGCGCCGGCTCCACTGCGCATGACCGGGGAGGGGCACGAGGATCCCGCCAGTTCTCTTCTGACTGCCGCATCGTGAGGATCCTTTCTCTCTTGCTCCGGTCGGTAGTTTACTTCTCTTTAACTAAAAAAGCCTTCGGACTGATTTTTCTCCCCTATTGAACACGGACTGTTACTGGACTTGATTTTGGACGTCCCCCCCCCACCTTCCTACCGCTCGGCCTATGGCCCAGCGGTGGGGGTTCTTTAAGAGGTGCCTGAAGTGCGGCAGTAAGATAGCCCCACCGGATAAGCACTCCCTGTGTCTTCTCTGCCTGGGTGAGTCCCACCGAGTCGACTCCTGCCCTAGTTGTGCGGCTTTCTCCAAGCAAACTCGTAAGAACCGAGCGGCAAGGCTCCGGGTCACTCTCCTTGAGTCTGCTCTGTCTCCGAGAATGTCTTCCTCCGAGGTTCCGGCTTCTTCACCCCCGGTACCGACGGGACCGATGCCGTCTCTATCCCGAAGTATCGGTACCGATAAACCGGCACCGAAGAGATCACTCCCCTTGCCCGATACTCCTGCAAAAAAGCGCAGAGAGGGCAAGGAGGAGAAGGGCAAGCTAAAGCACAAGAAATCTTCGAGTGCTTCGTCGACGCGCGGTGCGCCCGACTTAGCCCAGCCTGGGCTCGGACTGCTTGACACGACTGGTCGTGAGCGACCCAGGGGTAGATTGACCTCCCCGATGCCGCGACCGATCACTTTGACGGACTCCGACCTCGACATAGACCTTACACAGGTCCCTCGGGATACTCCCGACGCCGAGGCAAAGCCACCATCGGCACCGAGAGGGGATAAGGACTACCGCTCCCCGGCCCCACCGGTACCATGGGACGTCCAGCAGTGGCGATACCTCTACGGCTCCTACCCACCTCCGCCCCAGTGGTATCCCACTGAATGGGATCGACAATCCACCTCCTCCAGAGTGTCTCGGTACCGAGAACCCTCATCAGTACCGACACCGACACTGGCACCTCCGAAACGGACAACACCTGACATCGACCCTCGTCCATTACCGGCGACACAAGACCTCTCGAGTCCGACCCCGCTTTCTCCGTCCGATCACTCGGCACCGGGGTCTCCTGCATCTTCCGTGTCAGAAGACGAATCGCTTCCGCACCCGTCTCCCGACACGCAAGTCACCGAAAACCTCCCAATTTCCCCCTCCGAGGACGTAAAACCTTACGGGGAACTAATCAAGAGGATGGCGCATTCGCTGGCTCTGGCCACAGCCCAGCCGACACCGACAGCCACAGATTCCATCTTTGACATAGTACAGATGGATACCTCCACACCGGTGGCCCTCCCACTCATATCGGTACTGATGACTACGGCCAAGGAATCCTGGCCTCATCCTTCTTCCACCCCCATCTCCAGCAAACGACTGGATCACATATACAGGATCCAGGAGCCCGGGGCGGAATTCTTATTTGTCCATCCCAAACCCAATTCAGTGGTTGTGACACCCTCCACCAAGGGTCGTAGCGGTCACTCTTCCCCACTGGATAAAGAAGGACGCAGAATAGATTCTTTTGGAAGACGTATTTATTCAGCTGGTGCACTAGGTTTGAAGATAGCGAATTACACTGCGTGCATGAGCAGGTACCAGTACTCGCTCTGGGAGCAGATGACTGCGCTCATTGCCCATCTCCCGGAGGACAAGCTACGCAATGCCAGGAAGATCCAAAAGGAAGGCATGTCTCTGGCTAAACTCCAACTTTCGGCCTCCAAACATTCGGCAGAAGTGACCTCCAAGACACTCACATCAGCAGTGTCCATCAGACATCATGCCTGGTTAAGATCCACTTCTCTTCCTCAAGACACTAAGACCTTGGTGGAAGATCTTCCATTCGAAGGAGACGGTCTCTTCAGCTCAACGACAGACACCGTGCTTCATGAGTTAGACAAAAGCATGAAGACGTCCCGTAACTTGGGAGTCTCCCAACCTAGACAGCAAAAGCAGAAGACATGGCAAAGATCATGGCCCAAGAAGCAGTCACAAAGACCTCCCGCTGAACCCCAATGGCAGAGGTCGCCACCATCTACTTACCAGCAAAAGCCCTACAACCACAAGCCTCGCTTCCCGACTGCTCCAGCGTCTAAGCCAAAACCTCCCAAACCAAGCAAACAGAGTTTTTGACTCCCACCCCTGCTCCGACAACCCCACCCGTCTATCTCCTTTCCTAGCAGCATGGCAATGCATCACTTCAGACAAGTGGGCACTCTCAGTCATCTCCGAGGGATACAGGATAGAATTTTTCGAGATCCCTACGGAACCTTATTTTGTGGTCACCCCCCCATCCGACACCCTAACGGCCAAGGTCGAGGCCTTGCTAAACAAGGATGCAATAGAACCAGTAGTAGCCCCGCAATTACAGCAGGGGTTCTACTCCCGCTACTTCACAGTGCCAAAGATAGACGGGGGCCTCCGACCCATCTTGGATCTTCGGAACCTCAACGTGTTCATAACGTACAAGAAATTCCGAATGACCACCCTCCAGATTATTCTACCTCTGCTGGAAGCAGGTTCTTGGATGGTGACGTTGGACCTGAAGGATGCATACTTCCATGTGACCATTCATCCTTCTCATAGACCCTTTCTACGCTTTGCGATCGGTCCACGTCACTTCCAATACAAGGCACTCCCCTTTGTTCTCTCCTGCAAGGCGTCCACCTATACCCTTACCTGCAAGGCGTCCACCTATACCCTCCCCTGCAAGGCGTCCACCTATACCCTTACCTGGACGACTGGCTCCTGATTGCACCTTCCGCATCAGACCTACAAGACCACGTCTCCCTGACACTCCACACCCTGGAGACCCTGGGACTGACAGTAAATACAAAAAAGTCCATGCTCACCCCCTCCAGACGGGTACAGTTCATCGGAGCTCTTCTCGATTCTTTACAGTGCAAGGCATTCCTACCTCCCGGCATGATCATGGACATTGTCTCCCTCCTCAGAGTTCTGAGGAGAAACCGGGAGGCGACAGCCCGTCAAATACTGCGTCTTTTGGGCCTCATGGCAGCTACCACCATGGTTATTCCTTTCGCAAGGCTACACATGAGACCTTTGCAGCTGTGGTTCCTCCGCCGTTTCCGGCCAAGCCTGCACCCCCTATCCAAGAGATTCCACCTATCGGACCCAGTGGTTCAAGCCCTAGAATGGTGGCAGACGCCACAGAATATTCAAACGGGCGCTCCCTTTCGCCGCCCTCCCCCGTCAGCGACTATTACTACGGACGCCTCCCTATGGGGCTGGGGAGCCCACCTGGGCAACATGTGTGTAGGCGACAAATGGGACTCGTCAGTAGCCTCCAACCACATCAACTTCTTGGAACTACTAGCGGTTCGTTACGCAATCCGGTCCTTTCAGCACCTTCTGTCGGGAAAGACGGTGGCCGTCCTCACGGACAATATGACCACTATGTACTATATCAACCGACAGTCTCTGCCGCCTAGCGGTGGAACTTTGGACGGAATGTCAATCGCTGGACATCTACCTGGTAGCGAACCATCTTCCCAGTCAGCTCAACACGCAGGCCGACTTCTTGAGCAGGGGAGGAGCTTCCCTACACGAATGGGAACTCAATCCTCTCTACCTGACCCCGATCTTCAGTCTCTGGGGTCAGCCTTCTGTGGATGTGTTTGCTTCCAGAGACAACAAGAAGTGTCCCCTCTTCTGTTCCAGGGCGGGCACGGATCCGATGTCCCTGGGGGACGGTCTTCTTCTCTCCTGGTCGGGGCTACACGTTTACCTGTTTCCCCCGATCCCACTGATATTGAAGGTAGTACAGAAGCTATTGGCGGAACAACCACTAGCAATCCTGATCACACCCTGGTGGCCGAGGCAACCTTGGTTCCCCACCCTCCTTCGTCTCTCCAACGGGTCCTACACTCACCTTCCGATGAACCCAGACCTCCTGTGGATGTACGAGGGTCTGGTGCTGCATCACGACATACCCAGACTGAAGCTAACAGCCTGGCTAATTCGTCCTCCGAAGTAGACGCTCGTATAGCTAATGTTCTTCTCAATGCTCGTAAGCCATCTACACGCCGTTCCTATGAGGCAAAATGGAATAAGTTCTGGTCTTTCCTGGCTTCTATAGGACAACCTTCCATTCCGTCTACACTCAATGACATCTTTGGCTTCCTCTTGTCTTGCAAGGACAGAAGGTTGTGCCATGCATCGCTTCGTGTCTACCTTTCAGCGGTTTCGGTTAACCATCCAACCATAGATGGCTACTCAGTATTTTCTCATCCTACTACAAAGCAATTCCTAAAGGGAATGTGCCGTCTCTTCCCATCAGTCAAAATCCCTGTTCCAGCGTGGGACCTGCCTCCAGTGCTGAACAAGCTAATGGGCAAACCATTTGAACCTATGGCTTCCTGTAGCCTGCAGCTTCTTTCGTAGAAAGTAGCTTTTCTGGTGGCCCTTACTTCGGTTCGTAGGGTGAGTGAGCTGTCGGCTCTACGATGTGATCCACCCTACCTCACCTTTCATTGCCCAGACAGGGACAGAAACTGTCATCTCAGAGACTGTCTAAATGGATCGTTGAGACAATAAAACTCGCCTACCTCCTGGCCAAGCGGCCATTACCGGCGTCCCTGCGGGCTCATTCTACTCGAGCAGTGGCTGCCTCGACAGCATTTCTCAAGGGCATTCCCCTGGGAGACATCTGCAATGCTGCTACATGGACGTCTCCTCACACGTTTGTGAGACACTATGCTTTGGACGTCCGTGCCCATCAGCGGTCGGCGGTGGGCCGTGCAGTTCTGCAGACAGCTCAGATGTGAGACCTTCAGCACCCACCTCCAGGTATGTGGTGTATTTATTGCTCGCTATTCTCCCAGAGGTGTGATGCACAGAGACCACGAAGAAGATATACAGGTTGCTTACCTGTAATTGGAGATCTTCAAGTGGTCATCTGTGCATTCACACCACCCGCCCTCCTTCCCCTCTGCTTTCGGTCTCCCTTGTATTTTCTTGGAGGCTGCTTGCAGCAGTCAGAAGGAACTGGCGGGATCCTTGTGCCCCTCCCCGGTCATGCGCAGTGGAGCCGGCGCGTGATCGGGGAGTTGGCGTGAAAATCTGTTTGGCTTTGAAGTTACCGATCGGGATCGGCGCAGGCGCACATTATCCCAGAGGTGTGAATGCACAGATGACCACTCGAAGATCTCCAATTACAGGTAAGCAACCTGTATTTAGACAGTGTCATTGATGCAACGAAGATGAAATTAAGGAAACTCCGGAACACGACAGAAGACAGGAGGGCCTGGCGTGATGTGGCCCATGGGGCCGTAAAGAGTCGGACTCGGCTATGCGACTGAACGACAACAGATAAATGATGCAGCCCATTATCACCAGTTATCACCCTGTCTCTAATCTGCCTTTCCTAGGCAAAGTGATTGAGAGAGCCAGTAGCAGACCGGGTCTTCTTGGATAACTCATCTGCTCTGGACCCTTTTCAGTCAGCTTTCAGATTGAGATCTGGGACAGAGACAACCCCACTGCCTTTAGTTGACCTCCTCCACCTAAATGTAGATAAAGGTTCTTGTTGCGCCTTTTGGGCTTATTTGCTGCTTGTGACAGTGGACCATACCATCTTGTTGAGGTGCCTGGAGGCAGAAGCAGGCATCAGGGGTTGTATGTTGGCCTGGTTCAAATTCTTCCTCATGGACTTGGTCCAAAGAATTGCCGTTGGGGACCCATGTGGGCCTATTCTGTGGGGTCCCACAGGATGCACTCCTATCCTCTGTGCTGCTCAGTCTTTATGTAAAGCCCTTAGGCCAAATCATTTGTAGTTTTGGCATTGGCTGTCATGTGGGTGATACATATATACACACGTACACACATAAACACACACACACACCCTTATTCAAATCTCCTGGTGATGCAGTAGAGGTCCTAAATTGCTGCCGGGCTGCTGTGGTTAAATGGCTAAGAGTGAACAGATTGACACCAAACCCTGGAAAGACAGGGGTGATGCCGGTTGGGAAGACAAAGGTCTTAAATGTCATCATGCTCCCCACTTCAGCTGACCCTTGCTGACTCAGTTGAGAGCCTTGGAGTTATACTGGACCCAACATTATTGTTGGAGGAACAAGTTAATGCAGTTGCAAAATAAGGCTTTTCTTCCAACTCAGCCCAGTTCGAAAATGGCCCCTTACCTTGATATAGCTGATCCAGCCTCCTGGATCCATGCCATCATGACACCCAAGACTAGACGTTGGTCTCCCCTCAGAATCCGTTCAAGGATTCCAGTTGGTGCAGAATTCAGCGGCTCAACTACTGAGAGCTGGATGGAGAGTGCACATTGCCCCAGTTCTGCAGTCATTCCTCTAGCCTGCCCATCAGCTGCCAGGCTCAGTTTAAAGTATTGGCTATCAGATACAAAGCCCTTCTTAACCTTGGGCCCTCTTATCTGTGAGACTGTCTCTCCCGCTATGACAGCTTTGTTCATCAAAGCAGCACTTTCTACAGGTTCCAACCTGCAAATGGGCAAAGGCAACTGCCCGTCCACCTGCCTTCTCTGTTGTGGCCCCCACCTTATGGAATGGTCTGCCTGAGGAGGTCAGGAAAGCTCCCACTTCCCCAGGATTTCCGCAAACACTGCAAAACTGAATTATTCCAAGAGGGCTTTTCTAAGCAAGCAGTAGGGTAGCACTGTACAAAAACGATTCACAAAGTTATGTGGACAAATCGTTAGGGACTGAGGTCTAAACTGCTGCATATTGTTTACTGTAAGTTGGACCCTGTTGTGTAATTTTATCATTTAATATGTTAAGTTAACACTTGCACTTTGTTTCAGTTCTATTTTTTAGATTTCTGGTTGATTTTACAGCCCCAAATCCTATTTCACTGTTTCCTGAATATCCCATTCTGTTGATTGTCTTGACTCACCCTGTGTGATCAGCCGTGAGGCAGACTATCAACCATGCAGACAAACCTGTTGCCTGTCTCCTTCCCTGCCCTTGGCCTCCCTTTACGTGTTGGGCTCCGTCTCTTGTGGCAGCCCTTTGGGGGCGGCATCCACCACCCCTCTGCATCAGAATTCCATAGGTGCCCACAGGCTCAAAGAGTTGGGGCTCCCTATGTTACGATTTGAGGTTTGGGGGTCGGGTTGTTTTCTGCAGAGGAGAAAAGTATTTCTGTCTTCTCTTCTGACTTCTAATTCTTCCCCAGTTGTTGAGTGTGGAGCGGCTCAATTTGTACTCAGCTTCCCTTCGAGTTTGTTTCCTCCTCTTTGAGAGTATGAGAGAACACCTGAAATTCCAGCTAGAGGTGAGTCTTCTGAAATCCAGATGCCTTGTTTTTGGAAAGTAATAATGTTTAAATGATGGTGTGGTTAATGGATTTTTGTCACATTTCTACCAGCTCTTGTCTGAGAATTTAGGACAATGTTGCTCTGGGATATTCTAGCTCTTTCCTTTCACTCTTTAAAGAGGATTTGTATATATGATGATGTTTCAAGTGTACATATTGATCATATGCACAAATTGATGCTGTGGGTCTCCAGGAAAATCCCGATTTTATATAAATCAGGTGACAACAATTTCAGTGCAAGTGTACTTCAGTGTATTTCAAGTGTCTTTCAGTGCACAAAAGGAAATTTGGAAAGACAGAAACAATACTGTCTAGCCACTATAAGCTTTTTCTATATGGACAAGAAAAGTGGGGGAAAAACCCTAAATTTGGAGCATGTCAGGGTTTACATATAAGAACAAATGAAAACTTTTCTGAAATAAAAATGGGATGGAGAAGAGAGAGCAGCAAATTAGGAGAATAAGAAATAAGTGAGACCCTGATTTATTTTGGGTATTGCTGAGGCCCAATTTGGTGTTATTTCTAAATCAGCCCAATATTGTTCATTAAAGTACCCTGCATGTCCTGTACATTAATCTCTGCCTTTTCATTCTGTACTCTTTTCTGATCAGATGTACATAAAGAAGCTGATGGAGATAATCACTGTAGAGAACCCCAGAATGCCCTACGAGATGAAGGAGATGGCCCTGGAGGCCATAGTTCAACTCTGGAGGATCCCTGGCTTTGTCACTGAGCTCTATATCAACTATGACTGTGACTACTACTGTGCTAACCTTTTTGAAGATCTCACCAAGCTGCTCTCCAAGGTGCTGAAAGTAACCACTTTGCTGCTTTCTTCCCCATATATTTGAGTACTGTAGAAAATGAGAGCTGGCTAGCACTTTACAACAGCAGAAATACTTGCTGGTGTCCTTTGTGAGGAGCAAGTCAAACTGTAAACAGAAGGGCTCATGTCTCCAGGTGCTTGGGATGGTGGTGGTGGGGAACAATAGACAAATCCCTGAGTGTGTGTGAGGCACTGTGTGTTTGGAGAGATGAGCATTAAATGATCTGTGCTTGATTTACCAGAATGCCTTTCCTGTTTCTGGACAACTATACACTACTCACCTACTGTCCCTTGAGGCATTGCTGACAGTGATTGACAGCACCGAGGCCCAATGCCAAGCCAAAGTACTGAGCAGCATCTACCAGCAGGAGAAGGACGCTTTGAGACTGAAAACAGAAATTGCTTCAGGTATCAGAGAAGCCATCGTAAGAACTTTCCGTTTGACGTCTGCATCTTTGCTTCACTTCCGTCCTGCCTCTTTGAATTCTAGACCAGATGGCGATCTTCTGTGACCTCTGCGCTCCATATTGTGTTTCTGGGGTGGGGCCTAGTCTAGACGGCTGTTGTGCGAGAACCTCTTCAAACGTGCCTGTCGTCTTTGGGTATTTTGTCAACAGAGCTTTAATCCAACAATTTCCTTTTAAACTTTGTACATAAATTTTAGTAGGCTCTTGCCCAGAGAACAATAATTCCATTTCTCCAGAAGGAAACGCCTAAAATTCCTCAAAGTGAACACAGCATAACATGGTGAATTAATTTTTTTTTGTCCTCTGTGGATAACTGTAGTCCACCTCTTTCCGTTGCAGTTGCTGACGGGCAGCTGACAGAAGGTAACCCCCCCGTTTCAGAATTGTTAGAGATGTGCCCATCCACGAATGGCTGCTTAGTGTCTGGCCACACAAAGCAGCAAGGCTGTCTGAATGTGGAGGGCGGAAATGATGCAGGTAAATCTTGATGAATATTTGTGTGCTGTGGAGACCTCTGATGTCCTTCCCTCCTCCTCCTTGCCTGTCTGTAGTTGTGCTGTGACTGGTGCTTGTGCAGTTAGGTTTGGTGTTCTTATTCATACTGTAGGAGAGTAGGCAGCAAAGGGTTAACTTTGGTCAGAAAAAGCTTGACATCTCATCCAGACAGGAGATCATTTCATGCAGTTCTCTTGCTATGCCCTCTGGCAGAAAGCAGGGAGTTTGGCTGCTCCCTAGCCCTAAGCAGAGAGCTCAAAGATGTTTTACTTAAAAGTGTATCAGTTTATTGTTTCCCTTCTCTTTTTTTGTCTTTGTTCAATTACATTAGGATAGAAATGGTAATGAATCTCCAAGGTTTTTAGCCCTTCAGTATTCTACACTGAAGATGGGTTTGGGTGAAGGTGGTTAAAATGTCTCTGGGCCTCTATATACGTTAGAGTTTGGAGCCAGTTTGGTGTAGTGGTTAAGTGCGTAGACTCTAATCTGGGAGAACCGGGTTTGATTCCCCACTCCTCCGCTTGCATCTGCTGGATGATCTTGGGCAAGCCGTAGCTCTGGCACAGTTTTTGTCAGAGCTCTTTCAGCCCCACCTCCCTCACAGGATGTCTGTTGTGGGGAGGGGAAGAGAAAGGAGATTGTAAGCCGCTCTGAGACTTCTTCGGGTAATGAAGGGCAGGGTATAAATCCAATCTCCTTCTTCTTCTTAGAATCTAGTATACATAACAAGAGAGCGTGCATACCCTTTTCTGTTCCATGATGTGTGAAACATTTGTGTACCTCTTCCTCCCTCCCTCAGCTGTGACTCCTCATATTGTCTTTCCACGATTTCCTCCAAAAAAAGATAGTTGAAAAGCTTGTACATTACATAGAGGAAGGGTTTTTTGTTTTGTTTTTTTACTGTGCATCCACTTCTGCTGAAATGTGTGAAGCAGTCCCATGCAGGTTTGTGGCTAGGCCACAGGGTTGCTCCCTCTGGATTAATGTACTCCTGCAGGGCTGGTGGCTGACAAAGAAAGCAGTGTTGTTGGGCTGGTATAGAGGGGAGGTGGTAGCCTAGCAAAACAAGCAGTGCCAGTTGTTGTGAAGGATCCACCAAGAAAGAACCTTGTTTTTGTTTTCAGTGGAGAAGACCGTGCCAAGGAAGCCAACTCGCTTTTCCTGCCTCCTGCCTCCAACAACTGAACTGATAAAGATTAAGAGTAAAAAGAAGGTATGAGCTCTTCTTGTGGTTTCTGAAACATGTACAGTGTGCCACGGATGGTGCTCTCAGCTTAGAGCAGAAGGGACACTGTGTGTGTGTGTGGAAAGCGGAGAAGCAAGAGGAGGCAGAGGAAGAAATGAGCTCTGAGGGTGCCTGAGGAAGGGATGAGTCTTCAGTGAATGTCTCAGTAGCCTTGGGCTACAGAAGCAGCCGGTTGAAGGAGCCTAGTGCCGGAAGGGTGTGTGGAGAGAGAGAGGAAGAGGGAAGTGGCTACATGGAGGGAAACACAAACACCAGGAAACTGTTTCATTTGTTGATTTAGAACACTTTCAAACCACATTTCTGGAGTGCTCAAAGCAGCTTACAAAGAAAGAAAAGGTTTCAAGTCTAGATGAGGTAGTGGGGACGAGTGACATCAGAAAGGGAGCTTTTCTCTTCCACTGGTATCATGCTCATAAATCAGACCTTCAGCTTTTATCTTTTGCTGTTTTTTGTTGGCTTCCATCAACAGCTCAATTTTGAGGGCAATTAGAGACTCCCCCCCCCCCAAAAAAAAAAATGCTGACCATGGCTGTGGTAGTACAGGGTTGAAACACAGTATCGGAATGATGTCTCCACCTTGACTGAGAGATACCTATGTGTGACCGCATCCTGACACCCGGCCCTTTATTACCACTCCCTTTGTTTTTCAACACAGGTTAGAAGAAGCAGGGCAGAGCTGTAGAGCGAATCTGTCCTTGGGTGTCTCAGCTGCTTGTGTTGTATAGCTTCGCAGAAGGCTGAGCCAATTTCCTCTTTCCTAGGTGTCTCAATTATGTGAAATGTTAGGAATTTTAATGCAGGCGGACACACTGTTTGCTGATAGAAGGCAGGTCATTCTTGCTATGGGTTTTACAGTGGGAATGCTGCTGCCACCTCTTATTGAGAATCCACGTTCTGGTGGCTAAAATTTGTCCCGGGAGTGTCCTGTCTGAGAAGTGGACCTTGGCTGGGGAAACAAAGGGAGAGGAGGGCCGATGTCACGCTCTCCAGCAGTGTTGTTCCCTGCTAGGGCTGGGCGGCAGCAGAGGACTGACATTTATCCTGGTGCTTCAGTAAAGTTCACGTTGGTGTTTGTGTTGGATCTCTAGACACACACAACCTTTAGTTAACCCTCTCCTGGGTAGTTGCTTATGACATTATACACTTGTGTTACCTGTCTGAGAGCCTTAGAAACCAAGTTCTGGTAAATGTGAAGAACAGTTGAAGTGCATACCACATGCTTACTCAAGAATTGGCCACCGTCCTTTTGCAAATCAAAACAACAGCCTTGTTGCCTTCCTGTGATCCTTTCTAATACTCCTGGTACAACAGTTAGTTGCATTCAATTGGAAAAACATCACAGAGAATTGTTACATTTCTTTATGATCCGTTTCTCTTAACAGCTGCTTAGATAGTTAAACTTGCTTAAGTGAGAGATATCTGGTTCCAAATGCACGGCTGCTCACCTTTGCGTCATTTTAAGGATATTTCTTTCACCTTCAGATTTCATTCTGGACACCCAAAGAGCTGCTTTTTGCTTCTGATTGTTGTGTGTGGGAAAGCCACAGCTGAAAACAGTCAGGCTTTGGTTTCTGCCCTTGCTTCACAGAGAAATATGGATGTCCTGATTCAGAAGACTGACATATGTTCAATGATTAGTAACAGTGTTTTACTATGATAACAGTGTTATAGTAACAGTATTTTACCATTTTTTGATTGATCCTTCCCCAGTCATGTGGCCATGAAAAAACAACTGTACTGTAACAATATCTTGTGTCTGCTTATTTCATGGTTTAAAAAATTTTAATCTAATATTTGGATGTACTTCTTATGTCACATGTAGTGAGGAACCCTACTCACAAAGAGGGACACAAATTAAAAAAACATGGAGTGAATTTATATTGTGTGTCTTTACCCTGTGCCTTGCAAGCCAGAAATGGAATCTATTCTTAGGGAAGAGTCAATAATGTAGGAAGTTCTGGCTAATTATTTTGGTCTACCCTTTTTAGCTCTTGATAAGTGGTTCAGAACAGTTCAACCAAAAGCCTAAAAAGGGGATACAGTTTCTGCAGGAGAAAAAACTTCTGGCCACCCCCATGGATAACGATGAAGTGGCAAAGTGGCTGCGGGAGAATCCTAGACTGGACAAGAAAATGATTGGGGAATTTGTGAGTGATCGGAAGAATGTAGACTTGCTGGACAGTTTTGTGGGGTGAGTAGGCAACGGCCAACTCTTCCCTTTGGCTTGGTCCTGAAGAGGACGACGGTCCTTGCTTAGGAAGGTGAATGAACTGACTTTCTATAGACGCACGTTTACCCTCACTTTCCTCTAAGGGCTTTGGAGGAGTCTGTGTGCTCCCCCCCCCCCTTTCCCCTAATAACCGCCCTGCGTGAGACGGGTCGGTCTGAAAAAGGGAGTGGTGGCACAAAGGCCTCCAGTGAGCTTCATGGCTGACGGGGGGCGGGGGGGGCTTGGGCCTTCCGGGTTCTCATCTTCCACTCTGACCACTGCAGTCAACTGGCTCCATTGACCTTTGAAACAGACGTATTTGTGCCCATTTTGGTTGGGGTTCCTGGTTTACTATGTACAGAGAAGCATCTGTCATCTTTCCTGATCAGGCAGAGGTCCTAGGAGAAAACTCACCAGTTAAGAAGTCCTCCAAGAGGGAGTGTTTCCTGAACAATATGATGTGATCTGACTGCAGACAACATAAAGTTGTAATAAGTGATATAAGGATCTATATGTTCTTTAATAAAAACATGTCTGCATGCACACGCATGGGCACCATGCACCTACTCTCCTGCTCAGAGCCTGAGTACTTAGAAGGTTGCTCTGTTCCTTGTAGGTCTAACGCAGGGGTGGCCAACCTTGCTTAACGTAAGAGCCACATAGAATAAACGTAAGAGCCACATAGAGATGTCTGAGAGCCGCAAGACAGGAACAAATATCACACACACGTTTTTATTTTTAAAAATATGCAAATTTGCTTTTTATTAACGTTAAATGGGACTGCCAAAAATAAAAACAAACGAGGAAAACCAGTTATAAGAAAGAGAGAGAGAGAAACTAGGAAAGCAAATAGATGGGAGGGAGGAGGGAAGGAAGGAAGGAAGGGAGAAAGAGAGAAAAAGCATGCCTCCCCTTTGCTTCCCCAGCCGCCCTGCCAGGAGCCGCACAATATGTGTGAAAGAGCCGCATGTGGCTCCCGAGCCACAGGTTGGCCACCCCTGGTCTAACGGATGCAGCCCGTTTGCAAGGGAGCTCTCATTTTAGTAAACTGCTATATAGGCGGGTTCCTAGATCAAAGGTTAGAAGGTACAGGCTTCAACAAGGAAAGGATACAGCTGAGTGTTACAACAGGGGTGAAGAAGAAGAGATTGGATTATACCCTGCCCTTCACTTGGAGTCTCAGAGTGGTTTACAATCTCCTTTCCTTTCCCCTCCCCACAACAGACACCCTGTGAGGTAGGTAGGGCTGAGAGAGCTCTGAGAGAACAGCTCTGACAGAACTACGGCTTGCCCAAGGAGTGGGGAAGGAGTGGGGAAGTGGAGGAGTGGGGAATCAAACCCGGTTCTCCCAGATTTGTGTCCGCTCACTTAACCACTGCGCCAAACTGAGACACTTGGCCATTGCAAAGCAGTGTTGTCCTCTTTCCTCTTAATCCCACCGGCCATTTATCTTCGGCTGTCGATTCTACACTTAAAGCAGGAGGCCAATGTCCTATCAACTGCTCTCCCTACTTTTGAAGGAGGGGAAGTATAGAAGTTTGAATAAACCCAGCTCCTGCTTACGAAGTCACTGTCTGGAAATAATCTCGTACCTCTTTTGGCCCTCAGAAACGTTGGTGTGTGAGCCTGTCTGCCACTCCCTGTTTTCTAGCTATTGTATTTGTCTTGCTGCCTTTATTCCAGGACTTTCAGCTTCCCAGGCTTGCGACTGGACGAAGCCTTAAGGCTGTATCTAGAGGCCTTCCGGTTGCCAGGAGAAGCTCCTGTAATCCAGAGGCTTTTGGAAGCCTTTACAGAACATTGGCGAGTAAGTTCAGAAATCTGTGAGAATCTCTTGAATTTCTTGCTTGTCCACCATCAAGGTAATGTGAAGCAGCTCTTTGCTCGGCTTGTCTTTCTTCAGAGGTGGTTGAGCAATAATGAAGAAAAAAGCAGGGGATTCAGTCAGGACATTTCAGGCGGACCAAGGGCAAGGAATATATATTTCATGTTGCGAGATTTATCAGGGTTCTGACTTGCACGGCTTTTTCCTTTTCAGAAATCAAACGGGTCCCCCTTTGCTAACAGTGATGCTTGTTTTGCCCTGGCCTACGCAGTGATAATGCTGAACACCGATCAGCACAACCATAATGTTCGGAAACAGAATGTGCCCATGACTCTGGAGGTGAGGTTTTTGAACAGTGTTTGTGTCTGGACATTTCGGTTGGCTGTGGTGACTAAAGGGAAACCTACACATGAAGAGGCAGTGAACCTCTGAAGGCCAGATCCAGGAGGCAGCACCAGGGGAAGGTCTTGGCCTCTGTGCCCGGCTGTTGGCTACTGTGGGAGGCAGGATGCCAGATGGTATGGACCACGGGCCTGATCCAGCAGCACTCTTCTGGTGTTCTTATGTTCTTTAAGCTCTTCAGTCCCTCCACCCTTACTGTTTTCTGCACCTTCAACTTGATTTGCAGTATCCTAAAACATAATATTCACCACCATCACCCAAGTTCCAGTACACTTTGGATACTGTTAGTGTTAAAGCACACCAGTACATGGCATTATGATGGTGAAGGCCGTGCAGAATGCGACTCGAAGGAACATCACAGTTTAGGATTTGGTGTTTGTTTGCCTTGATCAGATCCATGAAGTCCCTGACTATATGTGATACAGAGCCCACCACCAACCCTCTCAGCGTCAGAAACCCTGTTTGTAGAACACCCACTTTCCTGCCAGTTAGATGTCATCTGAAATTCTTGTAGGCTTAATAGAGTCTTCATGGTTGTTTGTTCAATTGCTCTTTCCAGGAATTCCGAAAGAACCTGAAAGGGGTCAATGGAGGCAAAGACTTTGAGCAGGACATGTTGGAGGACATGTACCAGGCCATCAAGTGAGTGCTGGCGTTTGCCACCAGAGGGGGGGACGTGACCAGAAAGACTCCTGACTGATAAGGGGACTAGTCTTTTTCAGCTGTTTCCCAAACTGGTCTGGGACTCTTGACAGGCTCAAATTGTAATTTTATTAGGTGGTGTCAATGCAAAAGGTTAAAAAGGAAAATACATAACCTTTTTAAAATAATTTATTTAATACATTCTACATACATATCAGGGGCTGCAGTGGCTCAAGTGGTTAAGACGCTGAACTGCAGACCAGAAGATCAGTAGTTCAGCAGTTCGAGACCCGAGTGCTGCATGACGGAGTGAGCTCCCATCTCTGGTCCCAGCTCCTGCCAACCTAGCAGTTCGAAAGCAAGAAATTTCAAGTAGATAAAGAGGTACCATTTTGGTGGGAAGGTAGCAGCGTTCTGTGTGCCTCGGCATCTAGTCATGCCAGCCACATGACCACAGAGACGTCTTTGGACAGCGCTGGCTTTTCAGCTTGGAAACGGAGATGAGCACCGCATCCCTAGAGTCGTATTTGACTGGCTTTCGAGCAAGGGAAACCTTTACCTTTTATATACATATCACTTCACAAAAAGGAAAAGAAAAAAAATTGAAATATTTTGGGATGGGGAGTAAATTTTGACAATAGAATTCATAAAAACAGGGATACAAACAAGGGAAGTGTCAACAGGAAATCAGGGCAGGGAAGGTCAACATTACATCTCAGGTTTGAGGAGAAAATTGTCCCCACAAGATATTTTGGAGTCTACCCCATACTTCAGGAGAAGGACCTCTTCTGCACCCTCCTTCTTTGAAGTACCTGGGGCCTGCCAGCAAGGCCCCCCCCCCAAAAAAACCCCCCACATAACCTTTGTGCTGTCATCTCTAATAGAAATGAAGAGATAGTGATGCCAGAGGAGCAGACGGGCCTTGTAAAGGAGAACTACGTGTGGAGTGTGTTGCTGCATCGCGGGGCCACTGATGAAGGGATCTTTCTGCACGTGCCGCCTGGCAGCTATGACCATGACCTCTTTGCCATGACGTGGGGGCCGACTGTTGCTGCCCTCTCCTATGTTTTTGACAAAAGCCTAGATGAAACAATCATCCAGAAGGCACTCTCTGGTTTCAGGTGACTAATTTCTGCAGCATTTAGCGGGTCTCCGTATTTTAATAGAACTTTTCTTTACTTTGACCGAAGCTTCTTTGACTAAGGAAGATGGAGACATAGCGTTTAGCCCATAGCGTTTACCCATGCAGTCATGGGTAAGCAAGACTGGAAGTTGTATTTCTGTTCTGCCAGCTTTCCCTCCCTCCCTCCCTTCCTTCCTGGCAGATAGGTGTATTTTCTGTGTGTCTGCTTTGTACACAGCCATCCTTGTGAAATGACATCAGTGAATGTTGCCAGCCAGGGCTTTTTTTGTAGAAAAAGCCCAGCAGGAACTCATTAGCATAATAGGCCACACCGAACATCAGAAACTCATTAGCATATTAGGCCACACCCCTGACAGTGCAGCTCATTAGCATATTAGATGAGGGGCTGGGAAAGCACAGGGCAGAGATGGAAGCTTGCCTCCCCCGCCCCCCCCCCCCGACAAGGAAATCCCGAAGGGCTCCTCAGAGGGAAAGACAGCATTTTAACATGCCACCTTTCCCTCTTGTGTGTAACATGGGGAAGGCAGCGTGCTCTGTAGCCCCGCATGCCCAGAGGTTTTGGCTGTAGGCGTGGTCAACTCAGAAGCCAGCCGGAACTCTGTTCCTGTGCGTTCCTGCCCAAAAACAGCCCTGTGCCAGCTAGGCTTCTTGTTGTTACATATGATGTGGATGAAGCTCTGTGTAAAGTAATGTGAAGCAAGCCGACTTCGGTGGGCATGCAAAAAACTCAGTGGGGTGGGGTGACTCTTCCATGACTGTGGTTTGTCTTTCAGGAAATGTGCCATGATTGCTGCTCATTACGGCCTGAGTGATGTTTTTGACAACCTTATAATTTCCCTCTGCAAGTTCACAGCTCTGAGCAGTGAGGTGAGTCTGCAAGTGGTGTGAAGGGACCGTGAAGCCCGGTTTCAAACTGCGGGTTAGACGCTGGTAGCAGTTACGGGTGAGGCTGAAAAGGGGTGGTCAGACCCAAAGGAAACAAGTCCCTGATCCCTCAGGACAGCCGCCCAAACTCCTTAACCATCACAAGCATTGAGACAAGCCATAAACATTTTTAAAATATATATCCGGAGCAGGAAACCAGCCAGAGAAGCAGTGGGGCCTGTGGGTGACAAAGGAATAAAGAGATTGCTAAAGGAAGATCATCTGCATATCGCCATACTTTAAATAGTTGATTTCCAAAGGAGACTCCGTATATTTTTTGATTAGTTTAGGTTGCTGTTGCTAGAAGTTCCCTTGCAAGAAGATGCACGAGTGGTGAAAGTGAGCAGCGTTACTGCATTCCCCTGTAAAGAGAATAATTATCTGAGATGTCTCCCATTCTCTACTCTCGTGGATGGGTGGTGTTACATAAATGTAATCCATCTTTTAAAATTTACCCCCACTATTACAGGCATCTAAGACTTTTGCAAAATAATGCTGTGAAGAGCTTTTTTGGCCTCATACAACATATGAACCTCATTTCATCCAGGGTATTGTTCATTTTGTGTACTGCACTATATGGCTGTGGCCTGCTGATATTATAGTTGGAGATTTTTGCAGGGATCAGGCAGTAAAACACAATCCCTGCTTTGTATCATCGGTGTTGCAGAGTTTCCTGACTGGTATGGCTGATGTTCCTCCCTTTTCCAGCCAGAACTTGATGGTAGCCAAAAGGCCCCCAGACACCTCATGTTCCCCCCCCCCCCCATTAAAGATTTACAGTCAAGACGGGTCATGGCTGTTTCTCAGATGTAAATCATCCATTGAGTCTTCTTCCGTCACCAGATGATAACTAGGCATGTATAAACCAGCAATGATTTGATACCAAGAATGTTGTAATGCAAACAAGAATGGCTTAATACAGCATCAAATGAAACTACTATTGAAATAGATAGTATTGAGTTGTTTATTTACACTTCCTTCATTTTCCCATTATACAATGCCTAAAGCTTTTTTGCAATAGCTGAGAGCCATCACGGTGTAGTGGTTAGCGGGCTCAACTAGGATCTGGGGAACCCAGGTTCGAATCACGACTCTGCTCAGGAAGCTTTTGCTTTGTGACCTGGGACCAGTCTCTCTCTCTCTCAGCCTCACCTACCTCACAGAGTCGTTGTGAGGCTAAAATGAAGGTGAGGAGAATGATGTAAGTGACTTTGGGTCCCCGTTGGGGAGAAGGCTTGGGGGTATAAATGAAGTAAATAAAGTAATAATAACACAAAGCCTACTAGTGATTAGAAACCAAATCATCCCCAAGCCAGCAGAATGTAGCTATGAAATGCTGTCATCTAAAGTATTATCAGTGCACATGGTCCCTTTCAGAGTGACATACACAAAAGTCAAGAGTCTAAATTTTGGCATGGGGTAGGGAGGACAATGCAACAGAGGATGAGTGGGAAGAAATGTATTTGCCAATATCTAGGTTTTGGTCATGGATCAGTTCTTAAAGGGGGTTCTGTGTTATGGTGGTTCTAACAGTGCTAAGAAGAGGTTTGAAAGGGGAGGAGCCATCTTGGCTGGTTGTTCTGTGGGGGTATTGCTGGCAGCAAGCTCAGTGGGCAGATGGAATTCAAGACAGGAAGAGATCTTTTGGCATTTGAAGATGATGAAGCTGTAGGGGCAACATTTGTGGGCAGTGATGGAATGTAAGGGCAGAGAAACGGAGACAGAGTTGTGGAGAGACTTCAGTGTAAGGGAAAAGAATGTGTGAGATATGGGAAGAGGGAGGGTGCGTGTTTTAAACAAGAAGAGAAGTGAATTATTTCGTTGGCAACGCAAGAGGGCTAAAGTGGAGAAGGAGAGAAGGCAGCTCCAGCAGGAAACGCATGAGACACCCAGAGACTTAGCCAAGGATCTTGGATTGCTATTGCCAGGAGTTCTATTGTAAGAATAAGCAAAAGGGTTGGTCTTCATGGTTTGGTGCTAGGATAAGTGGGTGGCTTGGCAACAGTCTGAATATGAGGAGGAATGAAAGAAAAAAAGAATTTGGTCTGGTCAGAAGAGTGGCTAGAGACATTGTCAATCACATGGAATGAATTATGGAAAAAATAATTTCAGAGAGACTGTGGTTTGGACATGATGAGATGGTAACAAGACCATCTGTCAGAAATAGCAGGTAGTAGTATGAGATGGCAGGACTGGGTGGAGGGGGAAACCTTCTTGGGTGATAAGGTCTGGTTTCTAGTGGTACAGCACTGTATATCGGTACTGTAGGAGTCTTGGAGCTGATGAGATTACTCAAGGACAAGAGAGATCATTTGGTGGCTCCAGCATTCTTCACAAGGCTGGTGGAAAAGGTCACCAAACTTACCATCTAAGATACAAAGACTCTGCCTGATTTTCCCCTTGAGCAGCGAGTTTAATAACCATGTTTAATAACAAAGTAGACCGGCTTTGTGCACTTATTTGAGTGATGTTACACATGCTTTCAACCCTTCCCAAGGAAGACTGTAGCAACTGAAGGTAGGTTGATATGAATGAAGATGCTGCTAAAGATACAGTGGACCCAAACCATTCCTTTCATATGTGATAACCTGCACCTTAAAAGGAAGCCTGCAGGCCAGGAGGGAGATTTTGCTGCTGTGGGAAGCTTATATGAGCCCTGTAGTTCTGCCTAAGCCGGAGCTTCCAAATCGTTTTGCAAGGTAATTCAGATAAAACATGTTACTGTAGATAGTCTTTGAAATCCCCAAAACATGACTGACCGTGGCCAGGGTCTTGTCTTGCAGGCAAGAGGCACACCAGGGGCGTAGACTTTGTAAATCCCCGTAGGGGGGGCTCTTTTGTGCGCGCATGCGCGCACGGGACCATGTCCCCGCCGCTTCTCCCCCCCTCCCCCCCCGGGAGGCAGGAGAGCAGGCCGGGGGTGGAGGGGAAGGAGAGGCGGCGATGGCAGCCAGCTGGCCGGCTGACTGGCCACCGGCAGGCGCTCCATTTTGCCGGGGGTGGCTGAGCCCCCCCCGGAAAATTTCGGGGGAGGCTCGAGCCCTCGAGCCCCCCCGTAGTTGATGCCTAGGGTCTACACAACATTCTCCTGTTTGGTAACAACTTGAGTCTGTCTAGTAAATATCTGTTTGTTCCCTGACTTCTGTATTCCTGTTCTCCTGCAGTCCATTGAGAACCTGCCCACTGTTTTTGGAAGCAACCCGAAGGCCCACATTGCAGCAAAGACAGTGTTTCACTTGGCTCATCGCCATGGCAATATTCTGCGAGAGGGCTGGAAAAACATCATGGAGGCCTTGCTGCAGCTTTTCAGAGCCGAGCTGTTGCCAAAAACCATGGTGGAGGTAAGAAAATTGGTAGCAGGACCCTGGCTGATTGGACCACGCACACAGCATTTGCCATCACAGGCTTTAGCTTAGCACAGATTGGTTGTTGGGGGGACACCACACTGAGAAAGACTGTTGCGCCTTGAAAAGGTTAGGAAAGCCTGGACTATTTTAGCATGATAATTTGGAGGCTAAAGAGCTTTATGCCATCAACTCAGACATTCGATGCAACAAACAATGAATTGTGGTATGTGCAGAAAATGAAAGGGGTCCCAATTACAATCTCCTATTAAAGAAGAGAGGACTGAAGATTATCATCATTGCTCTCCTCTATCACAGTTTCTGTTTTCTTTACAAGACAAAAAATACAAGGCAGATATGAGGTATTCGAAGGTAAATGTCTGTTACCTAAAATTAAAGGGTTGCTAATAGTTTTGTAGACTGGGAAAGGAATGAAATAAGGACAATGGAAAAAATTAAGGATAGGAATCGTCATGCCCCAGAGTTTAAAGTTCGTATTTGCCCGTTACAAGCCAGTTAGGAAAAGTTGTAATCCACTAGTAATTATTTATTTAAAACATTTATTATCCTCCTTTCTTCCT
The DNA here is from genome assembly GCA_029233225.1 of Lepidodactylus listeri. Lineage (NCBI taxonomy): Eukaryota > Metazoa > Chordata > Lepidosauria > Squamata > Gekkonidae > Lepidodactylus > Lepidodactylus listeri. Next base: position 138,817,510 of record JARCFY010000005.1, on the reverse strand, counting down.
CACAAAGCTCAAGGTTGCTTACAATATAGATAAAGTACATAAAGTAGAATACATAAAAACATGAAATTTAAAATCGAAATTTAGGCCTGCTAGTAAACTTAATCAAATGTGGTTCTTCAACTACCTCCTGAAGATCAAAGTGGGGAGCATGCCTCCCTGGGGAGGTTGTTCTATAATCGTGGGATTGCCACAGTAAAGGCCCTTTCTCAGGTACTTATCAGACAAGCATCTGTGATTGCCAGAGGACCTCTCCCTGTGATCTGAATTCTCATGCAGGAACATCTGGGAGGAGACAGTCCTTCAGATACCTCAGTCCCAAGCCATGTCGTGCTTTAAAGATCAAAAACAACACCTTGGATTGGGCTCAGGAGGAAATCGATAACCAGCGTCATTGCTGTAGCATCAGGGTCACATGCTCCTGATAGCTGGTCCTGACCCTCAGTCTAGCTGCAGCTTCTGAACACTCTTCAAGGGCAGCCCCAAGTAGAGCACATTGCAGTAGGCCTATTTAGATGTGACTAGGGTGTAACTAAGGCTAGATCTGCCAGACCAAGGAACAGATGCAGTTGATGCACCAGCCAAAGCCGGGCAAAAGCACTCCAGACCACCACAGCTCCCTGGTTTTCTGTGATGACTGCTGTGTTGAGCAGCACTCCCAAGCTGTGAACCTGGCTTTTCAAGGGGAGTATAACCCCCACCCCAGAGATCTGGAGTCCCTGGCCTGCCTTTCCACTAACCCCTCTTTCTTGTCAGGATTAAGTTTCTCCCGGCTCACCCTCCTCCAAGTCCTGACTCCAAGCACCATTTCAGAACATCAACAGCCTCCTCGGAATTAAGTGGAAAAGAAAGGGTATCATCCATGTATGGGTGATGCTGAAGCCCAAACCTCCTGATGACCTCTCCCAGCAACTTCGTGTAGATATTAAATAGCATGGGGATAAGATCACACCCTACAGAAACCCCACAGGTCAACGGCCATGGGGCCAAGCAGGAATCCCTCTGCACCACCTTCTGAAACTGCCCCACCCCAGAAAGAATCACCGTAACACAGTACCCCCTCATCCTAGCACTGAGAGGCGACTCAGTAGGTAATCAGAAAAAAGCCCACATGAAAAACTACCATGTAAAGTACCATTGTTGTTGTTGTTGTTCAGTCTCATAGTCGAGTCCAACTCCATAGATATTTATAATTGTGGATAACCATTCATCATTTATGAGAATGAACAGGTATTATCTATATTTTATATTGTTATTTTAGGATTAGAACATGTCATATTCACATGCAAAATTTGTGTTGTGATTTTATCAAGTGTAGGGCTGCAGTGCATTGGCATTTTCCAGCTCTCCCAGTGGCTGTGCTGTGTGCTTCATTTGTCATTGGCCAGTCAACCGCCACTCAAGAGTACTTGCATGCCATTGGCTGCGTGTTAGGTCCACTCCTCTTCCCCGCCCATTGCCAGCTTGGCCACTTCCCTGACAATAAACTGCAAAATGGCTGTCTCTTCTGCTTGGCTCCCCATGACTGGCTGGCTACTGAGGTGGGCCAGAGGCCGTCAAACCACTCTCTTCAACCTCCTACTGTGTGGCTGATATTCCCCTAGGATTGTCAATCTCCAGGTGGGACCTGGAGATCTCCCACTGTTATAGTTGATCTCCAGATGGCAGAGATCAGTTCCCCTGGAGAAAATGGCTGCTTTGGAGGGTAGACCCTATGGCATTATACCCTGCTGAATCCTTCCTATCCCCAAATGCTGCTGTCCACAGGATCCACCCCCAAAATCTCCAGGTATTTCCCTACTCAGAACTGGCAACCCTACTTTCCCCTCCATGCCTGTTGCTGGGCAACCAAGCTTGGTTCTCTCAGTAAAAGGTGGGGGGAGGAGGCCATGGCAATGGCTGACCCCACAGCCATGAAAGGGGAAACACCAGTAGACGAATGTACCGTGTTGTTGTAGCTGTATTCTGCAAACGGGAGTAAGTCCACCCAATTGTCCTGATGATAGTCAGATAGTGTAACACCTAAGGAATTGTTCTAGAATTTGATTAACACGTTCGGACTGTCCATCGGTCTGGATGATAACCCGAACTTAATGCGGGTTCAATATCCATAACTTGCAAAAGCTCCCGCCAAAAGTTGGCAACGAACTGGCTCCCCCTGTCGGAAACTATGCACTTAGGGAAAGTATGTAATTTAATCACGTGGTTGAGAAACGCCTTGGCCAAGCTCTTTGCTGTGGGCAGCTGCTTAAACGGAACGAAATGTGCCTGCTTAGAAAACATGTCCACAACGACCCAAATGACAGTCTTTCCTTTGGAGAGGGGAAGACTTGTAATAAAGTCCATTGACACATTTTCCCAGGGTCGTGCAGGGGTAGGGAGGGGTTGTAGCAGACCCGGGACTTTTCCACCCCTTCGCTTGCACATTAAACACACTTGGCAGGAGGTGACATAATCAGAAACGTCTTTACGCATACGTGTCCTCCAGAATTGCCTTTGAACTAGGTTCAGAGTTTTTAAGAAGCCGAAGTGTCCTGCCAACTTAGATTCGTAGCAAGACAATAGGATTTCCTTCCGCAATGAACTGGGCACAATCAGTTTCGAGCCATGGTACCAACAACCATCTGTGGCCCTAGCATTCTCACAGTCCTCAGCCCATTCCTTAATCTCCTCGTCTGTGTATGCCTCCCCACACCTTACAACCCAGGAAGGGTGTTCTGAGAGAGAGTTGCTTTGGTTATGGGTCACTACGGCTCCCCCCAACTGCTGAGGGGAGAACATAGAATCGAACACTTCCTCCCTTTGGGACTCGCATTGAGGTAGCCTTGATAGCGCGTCTGCTAGGGAATTTGCCTTCCTGGGGAAGTGTTTAAGCACAAAGTTAAATTTAGAGAAAAAATCAGCCCACCGGAGTTGCTTAGCATTGAGGGACCACTGCGTGCGCAAAGCCTCCAAGTTTTTATGGTCAGTCCAGATCTCAAACGGCTTTTGCGCTCCCTCCAGCCAGTGCCTCCAGGTGGATAGGCCAACTTAATAGCTGCTGCTTCTTTGTCTCACACCGACCAATGCCGCTCGGTTTCATTAAATTTCTTTGAGATGTAGGCCAGGGGGTGTAGTACATCATTAGAGTCTTTCTGCAAAATCGCCCCCCCCCCCCATTGCTACATCTGAGGCATCTACATGAATTACAAACTCTTTGGTTTCATCTGGGTGTGCAAGAATGGGCTCGGAGGTAAACAGCCGCTTTAATTCATCAAAAGCATTCTGACACTGGGAGGTCCAACAGAGGCGCTCCCCTGGTTTCCCTGCTTCGGGTCCCCTCCCCTTAGTTTTCAACAGTTCTGTGAGGGGCAGGGTTATTGTAGCAAAGTCTTTTAGGAAGGTTCTATAGAAATTGCAAAATCCCAACAGGCTTTGGAGTTGGCGCCTAGTTCGGGGGCTTCCCATTGAATCACCGCCTCGACTTTTGCGGGATCCATTTTTAATCCTCGTTGGGAAATGCGGTAGCCTAAAAAATCAACCTCCTCTTTATGGAACTCACATTTGGATAGCTTGGCATAGAGTTGGTGCTCTAGTAAAGTTCCCAGGACCTCCCTCACCAAAGTCACATGCAATTTCTTATCAGCTGAATAAATCAAGATATCATCAAGATAACAGAGCACCCCATTAAACAAATGCTTATGTAATACTTCATTGATTAAACTCATAAAAACGCCGGGTGCGCCACTTAAGTCGAATGGCATCATGAGGTACTTGAATTGTCCCAGGGGGTATTAAACGCCGTCTTGTACTCATCCCCCTCCCTAATCCACACTTGGAAGTATGCATCTCTCAGATCCAGCTTGGTAAAGATTTTCCCTTTAGCAGCCTCCGCCAGCAAGTCTTTGATTAGGGGGAGGGGGTAAGCGTTGGAAGCGGACACAGCGTTCAAACCCCGGTAATCTGTGCAAAGTCTCAAGCCCCCGTCCTTCTTTTTTCGAAACAACACTGGGGCAGCGAATGGGGATTTGGCTGGGCGGATGAAACCCCGTTCTAAATTTTTATCCAAAAACTTCCTTAACTCTTCCCTTTCAGCAGGGCTCATGGAGTATAACTTCCCTTTTGGCAACTTCTCCCCAGGGAGTAGCTCAATGGCACAGTCAGTGAGGTGATGGGGGGGAAGTTCGTCTGCTTCGGTCTCACTGAACACCTCTCCGAGGTCCCTATACTCTGGTGGGATGGGCAGAGGCGACAGCGCCAGTGCGGCGGGGGTAAGAGGGATAGGGGGCCCTTTTCCCCAACGAGGCTCCCACTTGTGCTGGGCGCACTTGGGATCGATCCAGGATATTTTTCCATCGCTCCACTTGATATAAGGGTTGTGGGAGCTCAGCCAGGGGCTACCCAACACCATTGGGAACTGGGTGTTAGGCGTGATCACAAAAGCCCTTTCCTCCCAATGCCCCCCTGTCCCCACGATCAGTGGCTCAGTCTCTGCTATACATGCCTCTTTCATTTCGGAGCCATCCATCTGGGTGAACCGCAAAGGCTCCCCCAGTGGGGTTACTTTTGGCCCCAGTCCCTCAACCACTAAAGGACTGATTAAGTCTCTGGCACACCCTGAGTCTATAAGGGCACGAACCCTCATGTGAGTCCCGGAACCAGGCACCATTACAGTCACTACCATGTAAGCAAAGGGCCAGGGATGCTCACCGGTGATGGCGTGTCGGGGGATGGGACCTGCAGATCTGCGCCGGTTACTGAAGTTTCCCGATGGCTGGGTCTCTGTCAGCTCCAACTCGCCCTGCTCGCACGTTGCCCCTTCCAGCTGTAATGCCCGGGGTTTAAATGGTGTCTTCGCGGGACGCGGGGTTCCCCCCCCCCACTGGGGTGGAGGTCTTGGTTGTCTTCGCCCCTCCGCGGGGACAAGCCGAGGCGTAGTGGCCGCTCTCCCCACACTTCATACAGAGCCCTTGTTTGAAGTGGGAGGCGCGTAGTTTCTGGAACACCGACTTCCCTTCTTGCTTCGGGACCGCCTTGGGTTGGTGGGAGGCAGCGGCCCCCAACTTGATTAAGGTGAAGTGCTCCTCCACATCTGCGGCGGCCCACATCCAAGCTGCCAGCGAGAAAGGGCAGCTGTTCCTCAGGATCGTTTCATAGATCTCTGGATTCAGCCCCTCACGGTACTTTTCAACGAATAAGTCCTCGGACCACCCCTGGACTTTGGCCGCTATGCGCCAGAAACAGTTGGTGTAATCCCTCACCGAGCCACGCCCCTGTACCAGCTGGCGCAGCTGGTTCCAGGCTTTCTCCTCACCCAAGGGGTCTTTGTAATGCTGCCGCAGGGCCCACATAAAGTTATCTACAGTTCGTAATTCGGGCCCAGGAGGGTTGTCCAGACTCACGTACCAATCTGCTGCGGCGTCCCGAAGTTTGGAGCTGATGTAACCCACGCGGTCCCGCTCGGTCGGGTAGAGATGGCCCCAAGCCGCCAGGAACCTATCGATCTCTATGATGAAGAACCTGAGTTTTTCTGGGTCGCCATCGAAGGTCGCCATCACGGGGTCGCTGGGCGCTTGTTGGATCATGCCTCCGCCTGGCACTGGGACCCCTGGGACCGGTGGAGGGGGTCCTCCAGCCGGTCCTCCACCTGGCTGGGGTTGACCTGGGAGGGGGATTACTCCAGCCGCCAGGGCCCCCATCAGCTGCTGCTGCATTTCTAACACGGCCTCTCGTAGCTCCATCGCTATGCGGTCGTGCATCTCGTCCAGCCTTCGGTCCAGGATGCGGTCCAGATCCTCCCCAGCAGGATCGGGACCCCTGGGCTGCTGGCGGTCTTCGTCCTGGAAGCTGAAGCCCCAAGCTTCCAGGCCCCTTTGAGGATGCCGATCCTCCTCCAGCATGCTCGGGCGACCGAACTCCAATCGGTCGCCGCTGAAGCGTACCCTGGCCCCTCTCCGATCGTGGATCCACGTCTCGGATGTGCCGCCCCCCGAAGGTAGCCCACGAGCGTCGCGGGGAAGCCGGCAGCCAGGTTGGCCTAGCCCCTGTTCGTGGGGGTTGGCACGGCTCTTACCCCGTAGTCACCGGCACCGACTGCTTCACAGGCACGACAGGAGCCATGGTAACCGGGGTCTCCAGCGGGGTGATGGGGTTGCTCCCGTCATCTGACATGGCCAGGTACAGGAGAAACCTAAAGACAGATCTCTGACAATCTGTGAGGCTTCTGTACTATCAGCAAGAGATCAGACCTTTGTAATTAAACAGAGTTCTTTATTTCAAATACTGGAACAGGGTCTCGATGTTTGTTAGAGATGACAAATAAAGAAGCTTTGGGTTAATATACCTACAAGCATTGTTGCATAAACAAATCCATCCAATCAGCAGTCATACAAAAAATGCGGGAAAAGAAATGGAGCCGTTTGTTCCCACCAAAGGTGAGAAAGTTATGAAAATTCCCTTCCTGCCCTGAGTGACCCAGATGTGCTAACTCCTAAGCATAACATTTGGCAGTGACAATAAAATAACTTTCAAGGCTATACCCACTCTGATAGCACTCTGAGAAGTTTCAGCAGAAGGGGGAGGAAGCCATGGCAAGATAGCTATTGTTTATGTGACGCGTTGGAATGTCGGAGACCATCCTCCCGGAGGGGAAATGTAACACTAAGCAGGACTGCAATTTCTACTTCAAGGCAAGCAATAAAACATTCAGGCGACAGCAAAGGACAAAGAAACAGAAAGTAACTTTTCAGAACAGCATAGCCCAAGTAAACTATTGTCAGCATTCTGACAATTGGGGCCTGTCCTGACTAGGGTTGCCAGCTCCAGGTTGGGAAATTCCTGGAGATTTTGTGGTGGAGTCTATGGAAGCCAGAGTTTGGGTGAGGAAAGTGGCCTCAGCGGAACAGAATGCTGTAGAGGCCACCCTCCAAAGCAGTTATTTTCTCCAGGAGGAGAGAGATTTGTTTTCTGGAGTTCAGTTGTGATACCAGGCGATACCACAGCCAGTGTGGCATAGGAGTTAGTGCTTCAGGGCAGGGTCTGCCAGACCCAGGTTCTTGCTGTGGATTGGAAGCTGAGTGGGTGATTTCGGACCAGTTACAGGCTTTCAGCCTAACCTATGTTGCAGGGTTGTTGTGTAAGTCAAAAGGGGGAGAGGAGAATGATGTAAGCTGCCTTGGTCCCCACTGTGGAGAAAGACTACTTTTCCTCCTGGGGAACCATTGTTGCCAATCTCCAGGTGAGGGCTGGAGATCACTCAGAATTACAATTGCTCTCCAGATGGCAGAGATCAGTTCCCCTGGACTCTGTGTCGTTATACCCTGCTGAGATGGCTCCCCCTATGACAGTGTGACGTAGCACACTACGTATTGGAATAATGTTTTAATCCTAAAATAACAATATAAAATATAGGTAATACCTGTTCATTCTCATAAATAAAGATGAATGGTTAGCCACAATTATAAGTATCTATGGCGCTTTACGTGGTATTTTTCTGTGGGCTTTTTTCCATGTGGGCTCTTTTCCTGTGAGCATTTATTACCGTGAGGTTTTTTCTGTGGGCTTTTTTCATAGAACCAACTCAGTAGGGTACTGTGGTGGATAGTATTGAAGGCCACTGAGAGACCCAGCAAAACTAGCAAGATCACATTCCCCCATCCAGTTCTCAGTAGAGGTAATCAGCCAAGGTGACCAAAGCAGTCTCTGTTTCAAACCCTGTCCTGAAGCCAGGCTGAAATGAGTCCAGAAAATCAGTCTCTTCCAAGAACCTCCTAGAGCCGAGGTGCCGCAACCCACTCAATCACCTTACCTAAGAATGGAAGACCTGCTGGAGGTTCTCCAGTACAGTAGGGCTTAGGAAGGGTTTTTTCAGAATGGTTTTGACCACTGTCTGCTTGATCATGGGTGGCACAACTTTTGCCTTCAAGGAAGCAGGTGGTAGGTTTCACCTCTCCAAGGATCTTAGTGGGTTCCCACATGAAACAGCTGCCAGTGGAGGGATGGAGAACATTCATACCTCCCTGAAGTGCAGGTCTCATTACTTCCACATGGCCCTTTCGGCGGATGGCTACCCATGATCTTTGAAGAGAGCATCTCTGAAAGTACAAGATCCCAGATTCAGTCTCCAGGTCCTCTGTAAGAAATGAATCCCTGTTCACATGACTGGGAAAATTTACTCTTCTTCTCTTCCTGAGGCCTGCTACCAGTCAGATAAGGCAATTCTGGCCTGGACAGATTGATGGTCTAGTTTGATGCAAGGTTGCTAGCAATATTCTGTTATCAGATGCTGTAGCATTGGCGTCAAATAGCTGTAAAGCTATCTTTAAATTTCTCAGTTGCCAGTAGTGAATGCTAGAGGTGTAACAAAAAGAACATAGATCGTATGTGCATGTTAATGAAAATTACAAAAAGTTTTTTTGTATATTTTATATATTTAAATATTTGGGGAGGGGGCTCTCAGTAGTATAAGTTTGTAAACGTGGGGATTGTTGAGTTATTTATGAAAGGCCTGCCAGATGTGTACAGGCAGATAGCTGAGAGAGACATGGCAGGAAAATGAGCACGTGCTATAAGAGTACAAGAAGAATAAAGGTTTTGTGTCCTAAAATTGTGAAATGAGGATTATGGAGAACTGTTTCTCATACCAGAGAAATCTGGAATAGTATCGTGCTACAGTGGAATTTCTTAAATGACAAGAATTTTTAAAGCATCAGAAAGAAGAGTGCAAGAGAGCAAAATGGTGTGGGACACTGGGAAAATGTTGGTAATAATGGTTAAAGGAAGACTTACAACTTGTAACTGATACGTGGCTCCTTGTGCTTCTTCCTCGGTCATTCGGCTGACTGTGTAATAATCACCAACACACACACCCTTGGCCGCCAAGAATAATTCATGGCAACCACTGGCAATCAGAAAACGAAAAGGTCTGCCGATACTCTGGCTTCAGTCACAGCATATTGAGCAAGAGTTATTATTAGCGTTAAAGATCACCAAAGTGCACAGTGTAAGTTTGTTTCTCTCTGAAAAGTGAGTAGGCAGTTCAGTCAATTAAGAGCATTCCATTCAAAGAACAGAAGAAGCCTTACTTTCTGATGGGTGATCTGTTAACCTAAAGTGGACCACAGCAGGTTATGCTAGTTAGGAATTTTTTATGGTTGATTTGGGTTGAAGAAGGGAATTATGAACCCAGCAGCACTGATAAGTTATAAGGTTATACCCACTCTACCTTGGTTTGATTCACAGGTTGAAGATTTTGTGGATCCCAATGGCAAGATCTCTCTGCAGCGTGAGGAGACACCTTCCAGCCGGTGGGTAGCCCAGCCAGTGTGGCCGGCTAGCAGGCAAATGTGTCCTAGTGTTGCTGAGTTCTGTTTTGTCATTCACTAACACATGATGTGTTCCTCTTTTGTAGTGGTGAGTCCACGGTGTTAAGTTTTGTTAGCTGGCTGACACTCAGTGGCCCGGAACAATCTGGCGTGAGAGGGCCATCTACAGAGAGCCAGGAGGCAAAGCGAATGGCCCTTGAGTGCATAAAGGTAATGGATGGCCAGGTGTCAGAGTCCCACAGCAATCAGTCCCAACAACGTTCCGTCAGAATCGAGTTTATTGCGTACAGGAAAGGCAGGTCATCTGTGCATGTATTCTGTGTTAGGACTAACTCTAGAGGCGGGAGAGGGGAAGATATACAGGTTTCAAAGTGTGGTCCCCTGATGGAGCTGAGCCAAGCAGAGGATGTACTGAAGCGCACCTAAACTGACGGGTTCACGTTCTCAGGGAAGAAGCACAGCAAGATACCAAGGTTACAAGCCTAGGCTAGAAGAGGAGGCACAGTGAGAGAAACGAAACTTACCATTCCAGCACATTCACCCAGCAGCCTCCCGCCTCCCCCCGCCAACAATGGAAGCGTAGCTGACACCAGGATGCCCAAGAACGAGGGCAGTGGAGTTTGTCTCCCTGTCCACCCCCCAGCTAGACAGCAAGAAAGGGAGCTAGATATTGTTATAACTCTGCATGCAAGAGGATCTGGGAGGGAAAGGGTTAAGAGGATTCACTCACTCAGGTACATTTGGCAGTGCCCCCCCCCCCCAAATTGCTGAGATGTTGAGCCTCTTTGGCTGTTGCTTGCCTTCTGTTTCAACTTATATAGGGCCTTTCTTCTTCTCTCTCTTACCTGGGCTTGGATCTGTAGCAAGTGAACCTTTCTGAAGTTAATCTGTTCACAATAAGTGAAATGTACTTACATGAATATTTCATGTAAGAGATGTTTCTATTTTTGTACATAAAATTTCTTTCTCTTGTCACTGTTGGAGTCAGATCATCTTTGTAACTTGTTTGAACAACATTTTCCCCTTAACCGGGAAATGTGGGGGATCAGGGATACTGTGTAAAGTATCTGTGCTTCCCAAGCTATTGTGTTTTATTTTGTTTTACATTTAACCCAATAGAACTAGGGCAGTGGGATCTGTCTGTGTAAAAAATGCTTCTTTCCAAGGCAGCATTTATTGTGTTTTGCTCTCCCTCCAAGGATCTCAGGTGTTTTATTTTGTCTTCACCCCAACTGTGTGAGGTGGTTAAATGAAGAGAGAGTGACTTGCCCAAGGCTGACACTTAGTGAGCTCCATGGCTGAGCAAAAAATGAGCCCTGCTTTCCAGACTTTGACTCTCTAGCCTGCTTCGGGTAGGGTGGGGTATCTCTCTGTATTATAAAGCTGATTTGGGGTAGCCACGTTCGATGCGCTCCCTCAGCCTCCACTCACGCTGGCCACAGGCCACATTCTCTGCCGCCTGCCCACAGACACGGCGCGAATGTGCCCTGCAATTCGAGGCAACCGTGGCGGAGTCTTGCCCAGCCTCAGTAGGCTGCGAGGCGATGGATGGGGCGTGCACTCCACCAGCAGCTGAGAGGACTGCAGGTCACTGGGGGGGTGGCGACTGCAGAAATGCCAGATACCGCACGCGGGGCCTGAGCCTGCTCCTTACGCTACCGTGACCCAGCCCCACAGGTGCCCGGGTGGGTGACGGGTGAGGGCGGCAGAGAGCTGGGAACCGCCGGGAGGGAGGGGGGACAAGGAGATGAGCCAAGGGCACCGCAGCCACACTTGGTGTGGCCTTCTCTCTGCTGGCGCCCTCGTCGCCTCCGCTCGCCCCAGCCACAGCAGCAGCAGGAGGAGGCATCGGAGGGGATGGGAGGGAGGGACGGGGCAGGCAGAGGTGCTGCGCCGGCTGCCCCGGGAACAGCACACGCTACCTGGGGACGCGGCCGATGGGAAGGGAGATGGTCAGGGGGATGGGGGGGAAAATGTGCAGTAAAAACGGTGAGGAGTGGAGGGTGGCGGAGGCAGCCAGGCAGGGAGGTGGTGCTGGGGGGTCCCGTCGCCCCGCGACCCCAGGGGTCTGGGGAGCGGATAGGAAGTGGCAGAGTGGCAGAATCTTTCACCTCTTTCTATTCTTTCTACAACGGGCCTTGCTCCTAGTAAATTATTAAATAAATAAATAGGTTCTCTCCATGTAGGTGGAGAAAATGTCAGTTGCCCCTGGATGGAGGAGATGCCTTTCCCCCTGTCCAAACGAGACCGCTCATGCTGCTTCCCATCCTCAGTGGGCATAAGGTGTGCGGGAGCCACCCTCCCACTTCAGCAGGCTGTGGGAGGGAGGGGGGGGAGCTTTGACGCTCACACTCTCTGTGGCAGGGAAGTCATTCTCTCCTTGATGTGTCATGTAGTCAGCACTCACAGCCTTTAGTAATGAGCCATGTGCCCTTTTCTCTCTGTCTGACACAGCCACCCCTGTTCATAATCATGGGGGGCGGGGGGGACACAATGAGGTGGGACCATTTGCACCTCCCAGCACCACATTTTTGAAAGCTTTCCCTCAGACTGGGGAAGACAGAGTTTGCATGAGACTTTCTGTTGGCCCCTGCATGCAGGAGAAGAGGTGATCGAGTGGACAGCGCCACTCCAGACTGTAGATGCAGGATGGCATTTTTAAAAAGAGCTCCTGCAAATGAAAACTTGGTGTATGATGGATCTAGTTCAGCCAGCTCTCTGTTGCATTCTTTTCTTTTTGCACCAGAAATGTAATTACACACACACACACACACACACACACACACGTAGTCTGAAGTGGTACAAGCCATTTTATCCTCTCACCCACTTTGTTTGGTGGCATGTGCAGATGGAGCCCTTGCTGTTGGTGATGATGGACAGGTGGCAGTGACCTCCAAAATGGGGGGCTGGGAGATCAGATACTGGGTTTTAGATTCCCCCCACCCCCAAAAAAAATTAAAATGAAAGACTATCTGGGGTCCAGTCGAAATCTCAGTTGATCCAGGTAAGGACTCTTAAGAGAGGCCTACCAGAAATGGCAGTTGTAACACCTCAGGACTGGACTGGGATCCTGTTGACTCCTTACAGAAGATGATTTTAAGAAAATGAGTAGTTTTGTGGAGCTCCCTTTTGGTACCACACATCTCTCTGCGTGTACAACACAGTTGCTGCAAGTGTAATTGCTGTTACCCTCAGGTAGGTATACAAACATGCCTCAGAATTTGCATGTCACTGCCTCAGCTCCCTCACCAGCTATACTGTTGCAATCCATTTCAAAACTTAGTTCAGTTTAACTGACACTTCATTGATAACTTCTCTGCCAAACTGTCTCTCAAGTCTACTGTGAAAGGTTTGCAGAAGCAAAAACTAACTTAAGAAATATACAACGTAAGACCTATGCAGCCTTCTATGGGGTCTCCAGGCCAGACCCACAGGGCAAGAGCCCTTCGGTTCACGCCTCTGGCAAGGTGGAGCCTAATATAATTAAGGCTCACCTAGCAGAGGGCAGGGCCAGCCGTCAACCCCTGGCAGAACTGCTAAAAGCTGCAATCAGTTACATCCAGGCAAAAGAGACAAACAGAAACCACACTCTCTCAAACAAGCACCACTCTCCAACGGTTCATACACCCCCACACACCCTCAAACACTGTCCTCCCACACAGTAACCTCACCTACTCCTCAGCAATTAAGGAAAGGCAAATAATTCCCCAATAATTGAGAATCCTTCCAGGACTCTAAGGTTCTTCATTTGGTGGTGGAGGGAGGGAAGTGCTGGGATTCAAGTCTTATCTAGAAGTAAATTCTCCAAATCAGTGGTGCATAGAAACTCTCTGTGGGAAAATACACTTGGGACCTTCTCAAAGATCCTTTAATTTCCTCATGTTTTGTATGGACTCATGGACAGGCTCCCGGCACCTTTCTCCTGATGCTCATCCTTCTCAATTTTCTCTCTTATAGCAATGTGACCCAGAGAAGCTGATCACTGAAAGCAAGTTTCTGCAGCTGGAGTCCCTCCAGGAACTAATGAAGGTAAGTGTGTGTGTCTGTGGGGGGGCGGCTTGCAAGCACTTTCAGTCTGTGGGCTGCATGGAATGATGTGTGCTAGGTGACATGAACAAGCATTCCTGTCCTGTGAACACTTGGGAAACACTGCATGCTGTGTTGGTATGAATCTGCCACAGAAGACTTGGCCTGGGGTAGCTTTGGAGATGATGGAGAGCCTGCAGGATTTTCTCTTGCTTAAACTCCTGCCATGCATCCCTGATCAGTTTCTCTGGCGCAACAGAGGGTCCAAATACCCATAGAAAAACCTCACCACTGACTCATTCAGAGTTCTAGAGCACCTTACAACAGGGGCCCCCAAATGGTGCCCGTGGGTGCCCGTCAAGTGTTTTAGAAAGTGGGTGTGGCTAGGTGGGGCTTTTGCCCTGCAAGTTTTCTGATTGGCCATTGGAGATTCGATTGGCTGTCCTGGTTTTTAAAAAACATTGATTTGATATCAGCTGCCACCATAGCACAAGGATCTTCACTGTGTGACTGAAGGTAAGCTGCCTCCTGCGGCAGCTGTTTCGTGGCTGTGCCCACCATGCTGTGTCAGAGTTCTGAAAGTGCCTGCAGGCTAAAAAAAGGGTTGGGGACCCCCTGCCTCACCACAATCCTCCTTGGCAAGGAACAGATTTACTACAAGGGAAAGCTGAAGCTGCTTGGGGTATGATGAGCATAGATTGAAGAGCCTAAAGCGCAGGTTGTATGTGGAATTAAGTATTTTATAGAATGGCCAAAAAAAATCAAAAGGAATAAAATGTAGGCATCCTACTGGAGTAGAAAAAGAGGTTCAGGAGCTGATTAGCATAACACATTAGCATAACTTATTTGCATATGCTACACCCCCTGACAAAGGGCAAGCATGCCTGGGCTCCCTTGCCGATCTTCTTCAGGTGCCCTGTGGCCGTGGAACACCTGGAGAAGATCAGGCAGGGAGCCCAGGCATGTTTAAAATGGGGAAGGGAAAGAAAGGCATTTAAATCCCCCCCCTTCCCCGAGTTTCTCTGCAAAAGTGGAGATGCTCAGGGAAAAAAAGGGGCCTGCCTGCCTGCCTGCCCTTCCCTTCTCCAATCCGGGGAGGGAAAGAAAGGCATTGAAACATCCCCCCCCCCCCCCGCTTTCCCCTCTTTGAGTTTCTTTACAGTAGTGGAGAAGCTCAGATAGGGAAGGGGGGAGGAGGAGGAGGCATGCTTCCATGCCTGCCCTTCCCTTCCCCGGCAGTTGGCTGGAGAAGCAAAGGGCAGGCATGCAAGCATGCTTTGGTTCCCTATTCCTGGACTTGTTACTCCTGGAACACTGTTCCTGCTCATTCTCCCTCAAAATGACCCCTGCCTACATTGGCAGAAAACTGGCATGGGTTACAGATGAGTTTTTGTACAGTTCATTTCCCAAATGGAGTCAGACATGTTTCTTAGCCCAGGCAAAGGAGCAGGAAATCCACCCCAGCTGTAGCAAAGTATCTTCTGGAAGCTGAGTGAAGGAAAGCTGTAGGTGGTAGAACCAACAGTGGAAACAAAGCAAGAAGTACAGCCGTGGCACGTACGTGGATTCAGGGGCTGTGGAGTCACTTCTGACTTATGGCAACCCTATGAGGACACCCTCCCTTTAACAGCTTTGCTCCTGTCTTGCAGGGGGAGGGTTGCGTCTCTGACCTGGGGGTCCTGGCTTCCAGCACATTTTGGATTGTCTCATCATGGGGCTTTCAAGGCATGAAATAATCAGGAGTGGTTTACCATGGCCGCCTTCTGTGTGGTACTAACCAACCAGGGTTAGCTGAAGAGGCACTGTCGTAAATCCTCCACCATTGCCACCTTCCAATACTGCTCCTCGCCACCAGCCACCTTTCAAAGATACCTCCACTCCCATCACCACTGGAACTGTCTGTTCTCTTCTGCTGATGCGGCCATTGATTCCTGAAGGGGGTGGGTGCCTCTTAGTCTGGTGTCTCAGCTGTTCTGCCTTGAGTGACCCTGTTGGAGTTCAGCCTCTTGTGAAGAAATGCATTTTTCTTTTGGAGGTTTGAAATGAGCAAAACCTCCACTCTAAGTTTTAAAGGTTTGTTTCCTTCTCTGGGCAGAGAATAGACAGGAAAGGGAGAAGTCAGAGCTTTCCAGACTCACCTCAGCCCACCTTCATACAAATGCTAATAGGTCTAGCTAGAGACAATTAGATGGGCCAGTCCCCCCCCCCCCCCCCACTCCAAGCAGAGAACAGAGATTTGGAGGAATTAAATACTAGAGAGACTTCAGGAAGGAACATTCTGGAGGCTTCAGGAAAAGTTTCTTTTGTGCCCCAGCCTGACCTGGTCAGTGGGTGGAGAAACAGATATGATAAAAACTTCTTGCAGCAAGAGGAAGCGCTCTTTGGTGCTAGGTCCATCAAAGTAGACAGAACTCTTAACTGAGGTCTGGAGGAGGCAGCCATTAACAACGTGCTTGCCCGGGAAGCAGGAAGAAAGCTTCAAGATTTATAACATCCCAAGCTAAGAAGCCTGTCCTATATTTTTAACATCTGATAGGGCATGTAGAGAGAGAGGGACAGAGGGATTGCGTTTTACCCATTACTTTTTAGTCCCTTGCTCAATCTGGTGCTCTGCTAAAAGTATGCTTATGAACATTTTCTTTTTAATAAACACTTTATAAATACTTTTGATGCTGGCAGTGGTTCTCTGTACCATATAGACCTCCACCATCCTGGGCACACTATTTTAAAAGTGGTGCCAGGGGAAGGCAGTCAGTTGGCAAGTGGCTATTCTTCTAGGGGCTCACAAGGCGGTAAACTGTCTCTGTGGTGACCAGGCACCGATGTTGGGAAAGCCTTGGAGGGCAGGGTGGAATAGTGCCACCATGCCTCTTAACAGAATCTAAACTCCTTTATGGTATTTCTCTCTGCTTTGCTGACACACTGAAACCCCCTCACCATGTTAATGTGGGTGTGTGTTCAAGAGGGGGAACCAGGGCATTCAAGCGAGATAAAATAGTCTAAAATGATGATGAAATAGTCCTGAGGTTTGGAGTAGACCATAAAATGTCTAAAAATGGCTGGTGCCTGGTGAGCCTCAGCAGTGATTGCTTTCTAAAGGTGAGCTGCCACCACCAATGGAAAAGCCCCATCTTTGGTTTTTCACTGGTAGATGAGGTAGAGGCGTCAGGTTGAGTGATCCAAGCTTTAACAATCCTGCTAGTCTAGGGCTGTTCCATTACAGTAGCTGGTTCTGTTTATGGGTTGATGGGGTTTTTTGTGACTCCAGTGTGGCATGGATGTAATCTGTTGCAGAGTCTGGAAAAAGGCTGCTTCCTCCCCCGCCTCCCAGTTTAGGTCTGTAGTGGTCTTATGTTCCCCGCAAAACCTGGCAGACAGGAATTAGTGCTTCTGCTGTTCCATTGCTGCAGTTTTATCGAAAGATGTGACAGTGTTGTGTCCACATATGCTCACTCAGATTTTCACCTCCTTGTGAGCTGCTGCAGATGATGTTGGGAGAAAAGAACTGACATGCACAGACTTGTGGGGGAATTTCCTTTCCATATCAGGCTCCAAATCTCTGAATATTCTCTGACTGCTTCAGGCTCTGATCTCTGTGACTCCCGATGAGGAAACGTATGACGAGGAAGATGCTGCTTTCTGCTTGGAGATGCTTCTGAGGATTGTTCTGGAGAACAGGTGAGCCCCACAGGTGCCTACCACCGGCCCTGTCTTGTTCCTGTCTGAGGAATGCTGAGACCTTTGTACATTGTCCAGCCCACTGATTGCTTCTGACTGCTTTAGGCAGAGAATGAGCAGGAAGTCTGGAGAGGCATAGAGTTCCCTCCTATACTCAGATCTGATTATATGAAATGTGCCAGACATGGGATACAGGGGAGGCGGAGTGCAGCAATGAGAACCGTGGTGCTCCCTCAAACAGGAATGGGCAGCGGACGACTCAGGAGCCGTCAGAATCTCCTTTTGAAAGAGGCTTGGTGAAGGTCTTTGGATTTCGTGGACTGATTTGTAGTCCTGTATTGTGCCGTAACCTGGATGGCCCAGGCTTGCTGGATCCCATCAGATCTTGGAAGCTAACTGGGGTTAGTCCTCATTAGTACTTGGATGGGAGATGTCAAGGAGCCCAATCCCTGAACCTTGTGGGTTCCCAGGGCTAGTATACACAAGAAACCAGACCTTTATAAAAATATATGAAATTCTTTCTGAAATAGTTTTGTTTCTAAGCAACATAACACTCTAAAATCCTGGCAGCAAAGAAAAAACAAGAAAAGCTAACTTTCACTATCTAACACAATTCATACCTTGTATTAGACGGCACAGTCTTGGAGCCCCAAAATTCAGAGGCCGTGGCTTAAGCATTTTCTACGTAGCCATCTGTTGCAATGAGAGCATCTCATAGTCCAGGCCTCAGTCCACCAGAGTCATCAAGCTAGCCTCCCTCTCTCAGGCTCTTGGCTCAGTTATAGTCTCGAGCCAGCTGGCGTCAGGTGATGGTAACAATCCCATCAGGTCACATTCTTGCTAGAACCCCCTGGAAAACTACATCTTCACTCCTGATTCTCCCCTCCCGTCCTGTGGGCCACAGGTTCTCAAGAAGAGCTAATGATCACCTTCCTAACTCTGGCCTTGAAGCTGATAAAGGCCCAACTACTAACACCTGCAAGATGGAATAAGCCTGTTGGGGGGAATCCGGGGTGCTTTGCCTCACAGGAGACCACCAAGGAGCTCCAGGGTCGCTATGCAGAGGCAGGCAAGGGCAAAACCACCTCTCTTCATCTCTGGCCCTGAAAACCCCATGAGGGCTTGCCAGAAGTCGACTACGGCTTGATGGTACCTTCCCCCGCCATCACATCCACAGTGGAAATGCATGCATTGGTCCCTTGCGCTAGAAGAAAAGCAGAATGTATAAATATTTTGAATTAATTAAGTAAATGCAGGAACTGACAGCCTACATCTAGCTGCTGGTTTCCGCGTTCCTGTTTGGGGCCTTGGAGGGGAGCGAGAACTCAGGCTCCTAGTAGGGACTTTTTCCAGGGGGCCCATACTCACGACCCCAGTGCAAATGCCAGTATGTATGTCTCTATCTGACACATGGAAACACCTGCCTCTCTGTAGTCTGGAGATTTGTTATAGCTCCAGGAGAGCTCCAGGTCTTGCCTGGAGACTGGTATTGCCAAAGGGAGATGCTATTCTCTGGGCAGTAGTCTCTTGGGGATTAACACCATTCCCTCCGTCTCTGTGTTGTCCTGCGCCACACCGTCAAAATGCAGTGGCTTGATCTGTTAAAAGCTTGAGGTAAATGTAGGGACTGACTGAAAAAGATTTGATGGAACAGTTGGGATCCTGGAGCAAGTTGGAACCGGGCTTTATTCCACACTCCTCTTCCATATAAAGCCTGCTAGGTGGCCTTGGGCCAGTCACAGTTCTCTCAGAACTCTTTCAGCCCCGCCTACCTCCCAAGCAATGCTCCCTCTAAGCCATGGAGTCCTATGAGCAAAAATTCTACTTTTTGAGCTATAGGCATTAAAGTTGTGAGCAAGCAGTTTGGCTCCTGCATAAATTAGTTGGCTCTGGAGCCATCCTTCCTGAGCTAGACAAAAATGTGTGAGCCAGAGGCTAAAATACCGTGAGCTGGCTCACACTCACTCAGCTTAGAGGGAATACTGCTCCCAAGGTGTGCCAGTTGTGGGGAGAGGAAGGGAAGGCAATTGTGAGCCGCTTTGAAATGCCTCAGGGTAGAGAAAAGCAGGATATAAAAAAACTCTTCTTCAGTGCTAATGAATCCAAGGGAGCTTCAGCCCCAGTTATTTGATGCTGCCGTCTCCATTTAGTAATGGTCTTGAGGCTGCACCTTCTTGCTGTGGGAGTGAGCAGGAGCATAAGAGTCTGGACAGCTTCCCAGCTACCAGAAGCTTGTTCCCATGTATCTAACCGCTGTGCCCTTCCTTCCTCTGTCTCTCTCTCTCTAGGGATCGTGTGGCTTTCGTGTGGCAGGCGGTGCGCGATCACCTCTACCATTTGTGTGTGAATGCCGTGGAATACTGCTTCCTGGTGGAGAGAGCGGTGGTGGGGCTGCTGCGCCTGGCAATTCGACTGCTCCGCAGGGAAGAGATCAGTGCCCAGGTGAAGGGGCTGTGGGGGCTTGCCTGGCCTCCTGTCGGAGAGGTTGCTGTTGTGGTGCATCTGGCATCTGGTCTTTGCTGGCTTGCTTCTCCTAGCACAGATTAGCCATCCTGTAGACTGTGGAAAGGCAAGTGAGAAACTAGGTAGCAGTGAGATGCTATCGGAGTTTTCCTGAGCCCCCTGAGTTGGTTTGGAACTGCAAAGATCTCATGTCCCCAGTGTTCCCTCTATGTTGAGTGAGTGTGAGCTAGCTCACAGTTTTTTAGCCTCCGCCTCACACATTTTTGTCTTAGCTGAGGAAGGATGGCTCCAGAGCAAGCTAATTAATGCAGTAGCCAAGTCACTCACTCACAGCTTTAATGCCAGGTGCGCACAAAGTAGGATTTTTGCTCACAAGAGTCCACAGCTTAGAGGGACCATTGTGTCCAACTCTCCTTCAGTTTGGAGTTACAGATATAAGGTAAACTGTGCAAAGATAATGTGTGGCCTTTAAACTGCCTGTTTCTTACTGTATCTGAGACAACCAAAGTAGTTTATTTTCCCTCTGCAACCTTCATATTCATGATTGCAAGGTTAAAGTAAAATGTCTCTGTAAACATTAGGGGCATGCAAAAAAAACCCCAGGTATTTTTGAGGGTTGGGTATATTGAACCTGAAAAATATCAGTATTTCCTGATATTCCAGAATCCCACTACCGGTATTCGGATTCAGTAACTATTTGGGATTCCCAATTTTTTTCAGCTCCAATGGACCCAAGAAAAAATAAAATGAGAAGAGCAGCGGGGGGGGGGGGGGGGGGATGAGAGCTCTGCCATGTCCCAGGCTGCAAAGAGGAGGCTCTGCTGGGCAGCCCTGTTTGGACTGGACTGCCCGACAGAGTCTGCTCAGGAGCTGATCCCATGGAGAGAGTTTAAAGGGGATTGCGGTCCCTTTAAATGCCTTTTGCAAGC
This sequence comes from Lepidodactylus listeri, assembly GCA_029233225.1. Classification (NCBI taxonomy): domain Eukaryota; kingdom Metazoa; phylum Chordata; class Lepidosauria; order Squamata; family Gekkonidae; genus Lepidodactylus; species Lepidodactylus listeri. The sequence goes on along the minus strand of JARCFY010000005.1, from coordinate 138,797,115 downwards.
TGTGAGTGAACTCCAAAGGCCTAGAAAGGGCTCATGGTCCCTTTCAATGCCTTCTCAAAGAGATGAGTTCACCTTTATCTTCAACCATGCGGCAGTCCTGAAAAATCCTGATTTGGGATTTTTCAAGATGGCCCTTTTCGGATAGCCAAATAAATACTGGACTCTATATCCGGCTGAAAAAATATCCAGAAAATCCCAATAAGGTATTTTTTAGATATTTTTTCAACTCAAGTTTTGGCACCCCCTTAGTAAACATAGGAGAAGGTGACTTTGCTGGTGTGTAGTCCCAGAGCAAGAAATGAAAAAGCCCACTATTCTGTCCTGTAATGGATTCTCCCCTCAACACCGACTGGGGTGGTGCTGCAATGAGAGCACGAGGCTGGTGTCAGAATCCCCCGGGGCCTCAGGGACTCACTGCCGTGCGTTGTTCTTCTTTCCCCCTCGGATCAGGTGCTGCTGTCCTTGCGCATCTTGCTGATGATGAAGCCCAGTCTGCTGAACAGGGTCAGCCACCAGATTGCGTACGGCCTTCACGAGCTCCTCAAGACCAATGCGGCCAACATCCACTCTGGAGATGACTGGTACACGCTCTTCACCCTCCTGGAATGTATCGGGTCCGGAGTGAAACCACCCCCAGCTCTGCAGGGGACCGTGAGAGCAGAGAATGACACAGGTAAGGCTGGCGGCTTCTACTGTTAGGCAGCCTGATGCCATTCCTGGTGCAAGAAGCAAGCAGCTGATTCCTCCTTCCTATTGCAGACCTCCCCCTTCACTTCATTCCTTGTGATACCCTTTCCCCCAGAAGCAACGTTTCATGGAGCTAAGTGGGAGTTTCCTTTCGCCAAGAGAGCCTGCAGACTCGATAGCCGACTTTTTGGGCCAGCTTTTAAGGACTGCACCTCTGCTCTTGGACGAGCTGTGCTCATGCCTCCTTTAGGTGCAGCTTTAACATATGGGTGGGGAATGTGCAGACTTCAGGGGAAGGAGCTGGCAAAGGTGATGTTTTCACGGCCCTGGAGACATTGGTTGGACACCTGCAAAATGATAAGCCCTTCCTCTCCCCACCCCCACCCCCTCTTAATTTTGGTGCTTTTGTGTGCACACACAAAAACAACGCTGAAATTGGACTTTCTTTCTTTCTTTCTTTCTTTCTTTCTTTCTTTCTTTCTTTCTTTCTTTCTTTCTTTCTTTCTTTCTTTCTTTCTTTCTTCAATTTATACCCCGCCCTCCCTGCAAGCAGGCTCAGGCTTATTTATTATTTATTAGATTTATTAATTGCCCTATCCCAGCTTATTCCGGGCTCTGGGCAATGTACAAAAGGCATGATGCCATAAAATATACAAAAACATTAAATCTTAATAAAAATTACAATACAGAATAAAAGATCCAGGATGGCATCCTATAATATTATTCATCCCAATTCTGGACTACCTGCCCTTTTCTGGGCAAGGGGAAAGCAAAAAAAAAAAGGGAAGGGAAGAAGGAAGGGTGCCAGCTGATGGCCTCCACATTGCTGCCCTCAGCCATGAGCCTGGCAGAACATCTCTGCCTTAGAGGCCCTGCGGAATTGCGTAAGATCCTGCAGGGCCCTGACGTCATTTGGCAGAGAGTTCCACCAAGTCGGGGCCAGGACTGAGAAGGCCCTGGCTCTGGTCTAGGACAGTCGGACATCCCTAGGGACAGGGATCACTAGCAAGTTGTTGTTTGAAGAGCACAAGGCTCTCCTGGGGACATACTGGAGAAGACGATCTCATAGAGACATTGGTCCCAGACAGCTCAAAACCTTAAAGGTCAGTACCAGAACCTTGAACCTGACTCAGTACTCCACTGGAAACCAATGTAGCTGGTGCAGCACTGCTTGTATATGTGCTATCCATGACATGCCCGTCAGGACACGTGCAGCTGTATTCTGCATCACCTGGATTTTCCAGATCAGTCTCAAGGGTAGGCCAGTGTAGAGCGAGTTACAGTAGTCTAGACTGGAGGTGATCCATCGCATGGATTACTGTGGCTGGGTCAGGGCGTGACAGGAAAGGAGCCAGTTGCCATGCTTGGCAAAGATGGGAAAATGGCAGCCTAGTAACATGCATGACTTGGGCCTCCATTGATAAAAAGGCATTCAAGGCCACGCCCAAACTCTTGATGGATGGTGCTGGTGTCAGTGACGCCCCATCAAGAACTGGAAGCCTGGACCCCAATCCTGAGCCCCCCCCCCCCCCCCGGAACCTTTGTCTTCACCGGATTTAGTCTTGGTCTACTCTTTTTTTTAACCAGCCAGGTTTTGTGGGGCAGCAGCCAGCTGGCCATCCAATAACAGATTTAGCTGGGTGGCATTGGCATAACTGATGACACCCAAGCCTGAAACTCCTTACCAGCCGGGCAAGGGGATGCGTATAGACGTTAAATAACATCGGGGAAAGGAGTGCCTCCTGAGGACATACCCTCGCCCAGGGCCACCCTCTGTCCCCGACCATGGAGAAATGAGGAAAGCCATTGAAGGGCCAACCCATGAACTCCTACGTCAGTGAGGCAGAAGATCGTAGTCGACCGTGTCGAACGCCTCTGTGAGGTCAAGCAACAGCAGCAGCGCTGACCTGCCTGCATTCAGCTGTCTGTGGAGATGGTTTGTCAGGGCGACCAGCACAGTCTCCATCCCATGGCTGGGGTGGAAGCCGGACTGAAATGGATCCAGTGCAGATGTGTCATCCAAGAAGCCCTTGCTCTGAAGGCCATCTACTCCAACCCAAAATGGCAGGCCCATTTAGGTGCCGCTGCGCAGTCCAGACTCAAGTATGTGCTGCAAGCAGAACTCAGGAATTCTGGCCCAAGTCCAGAAAGGGAGTCAAGTCATGAGCTACAAGGATTGTAGTACAGACTATTCCAGGAAGGGGAATTAATGGCCATAATCAATTTCTTTTCTTTTTTCACTTTTTCCAATTTTTCGGGGGAAAAAAAAAAGACTTCAGGAAAAAAATGGGGAAAAAATGTTTTTCCCCCAAATTTTTCCAGTTTTTTCCCGGGCCTTCACATCTCTACATGGGATAACAGGGCTCATTTTCTAGCAGGAACTCCTTTGCATATTAGGCGACACATCCCTAATGTAGCCAATCCTTCAAGAGTTTACAGTAATCCCTGTAAGAAGAGCTCTGTAAGCTCTTGGAGGATTGGCTACATTAGGGGTGAGTCGCTTAATATGCAAAGGAGTATCTGCTAGAAAAAGAGCCCTGGGATCACAAAAAAGAGCTGGGTAAGGTTATGGAGATAGAAGGCATATTTGCCAGGTGGCCTCTGAACAGCCTTTAGAAATGCAGACGATCTTCGACATGAAGAAGAAGAAAAAGAAGAGATTGGATTTATACCCCGCCCTCCACTCCCCAAGGGAGTCTCAGAGCGGCTTACAAACTCCTTTTCCCTTCCCCTCCCCACAACAGACACCCTGTGAGGTAGGTGGGGCTGAGAGAGCTTTTTCCCAAGCTGTCTTTGAGGGAACAGCTGGTACAGAGCTATGGCTTGCCCAAGGTCATCCAGCCAGGTGCAAGTGGAGGAGTGGGGAATCAAACCCGGTTCTCCCAGATTAGAGTCCGCGCACTTAACCACTACACCAAACTGGCTCTCTCTCTGTGCTTCACACCAATGGGTTTAGTGCGCCTGTGCTGAACCAATCAGTATTGTAGAAAGCTCAGAAAAGGATTTTCGTGCCAGAACCTTGGGCATGCATGGGAACCCCAACCACGCATGCCCAGAGGAGTGGGCATGGACATCCCGTCAGTTCTGTTAGTTGCAGATAATGTCTCGTTGATCCACCAGGACCTGCCTGCCAAGTTAGATACAGTATGTGAAGTGGAGGTTCCTTGGCCATCTTCTGGTCCGACTCTGGACCAGTTCAGCCGACTCTCTCGTGACGATATTGACGGGATCTTGGTTGTTGTGAAACCTACCACTTGCCTCTTGGATTCATGCCCATCATGGTTGGTACAAGCCAGCAGGGATGGAATATGGGCCCCCTTGGCAGACATTGTAAACCTTTCTTTGAGTGCAGAGGTCTTCCCAGGGAGTTTAAAGGAGGCAGTGGTATATCTGCTCTTAAAGAAGGCATTCTTAGATCCTTCCGATCTAGCCAACTACCGCCCAGTGTCAAACCTTCCATTCTTGGGTAAGGTAGTTGAGGGAGTGGCAGCAGAACAGCTCCAGACTTTCCTGGATGACACATCAGTCCTAGATCCCTTCCAGTTCGGCTTCTGCTTCGGCCATGGGACGGAGATGGCAGTGGTTGCATCTTCGCAGACACCTGGATCAAAGCCGGTCAGTGTGGCTGTTGCTACTCGATCTGACAGCAGCGTTTGACGCGGTCGGTCATGACCTATTGACCCACTGCCTCGCATGGTTGAAGAAGAGCCAGCTGAAATTAAATCCTAGAAAGACAGAGGTCCTGTGGTTGGGCCGGGGAAATCCAGGTCTGGGGTGTCAACTCCCGACTCTTGACAGAGCGCCTTTGACACTGGCACCAGCGGTGAAGAGTCTGCGTGTGATACTGGATGCCTCCTTATCAATGGAGGCCCAGGTCACAGACGTTGCCAGACTGGTGTTTCTACATCTGCATCAGGTCAAGCAACCCGCCCCCTTTCTGTCTCGCCCTGACTTAGCCACAGTGGTCCATGCAGTGGCCACTTCCAGACTAGACTACTGTAACTCACTGTACACTGGGCTACCTTTGGACTGACCCAGAAGCTTCAGGTGGTCCAGAATGGGTTGTTGTGAGTTTTTACTCAAAACTCAACTCAAAGCACATGTTCCACCAGTGCTCTGTCAGCTGCACTGGCTCCAGATTGAATATTGGATCAGTTTCAAGGTGCTGGTTTTAACCTTTAAAGCCCTGTACAGTCTGGGACCAGCATAGCACCGAGACCGCCTCTCCTAGATTTAAACACCCCCACACACACCCCGAACACTACGTTCTTCAAATAAAGATCTGTTGGTGGTTCCCGAACCAAGAAGTATTTGGTTGGTCTCGACCAGAACCAGAGCCTTTTCGGCCCAGGCCTGGTGGAACGCTCTCCCACCTGAAACCCAGGCCCTGCGAGGTCACTCACGGTTCTGCAGGGCCCGTAAAACAGCTGTTCCACCAGGCTACGGCTGAGGCCCCTGGCCAATGGAAATGACCGCTTCCCTGATGGGCCTCCCTTCTGTTTCCCTTTTTGGCCTTCCCAATGCTGGCGATTGTATCTTTCCCTGATGAAACTGTATGATATGCGCCATCCCTGTGTTGTGATGAGGTTTAATTTTTGAATCATTTTAATAATTATTTATGGTTGTTTTATAACATGTTGATCTTCAACATGGTCTCTGTGCTTCACACCAATGGGTTTCTGCACCTGCGCCGAAATTCGTCAGTGTATGGAAAGCTCAATGGATTTTCGCGCCCAGGAGCCTCCGGGCATGCGCACTGCCCCTCCGCGCATGCCCAGAGGCGAACGGGCTCGAGGATCCCGCCAGTTCTCTTCTGACCGCCACGCTGTTAGCAGCTTCTTTTGTCAGTTCGGAGAAAGTTCTTGGAAAGCCTTCTACCTCTTGAGTTTGGACTGTTTTTTCTTCTTCGCTTGGATTACGGACGTCGGAATTGGTGAAAACTGTGTTTGGGGGTCTTCAGACTTTCTTTCCTCCCTCGTCCCCCCCCCCTTTTCTTGAGCCCGCTCGCCCGCGGATGTGCATGGCTCAGCGCTGGGGGTGCTTCAAAAGGTGCACCGCTTGTGGTAGCAAGCTCGCTGCTCCCGACGGACACACTCTTTGTATCCTGTGCCTCGGGGAAGCTCATAGACCCGACTCGTGTGTCCACTGTGCGAAATTTTCAAATCAAATGCGCAAAAATAGAGCCGCTCGGCTAAAAGTGGCACTTCTTGAGTCAAATGTTTTATTTTGACTGGTCGCTTGACCGTACTAATAAACTTGACTTGACTTGAGTCAGCATTTTGCCCTCAGACCACTACTGACTGCATGAAAACATCGGTGCCACCTTCCGCGTCGACTCCATCGACGTCGACGATATCGAAACTACCGCTCGCTAAGGTGGCCTCTGATGCCGGACACCGTACAGCAAAGCACGCAGCACCAGCACACTCCTCGTCCTCGACTCCTCTAAAGAGGAAGAAAAAGGACAAGTCGGAGAAACGATCCAAACTCCCAGCTACTGGCAAGTCCCGCCACAAGGGCTCGGAGCGGGGCAGGCAGCCTCGGAACAAACGCCATCAGTTCTGGCTACCTTTGAACATGCCACCACCTCAGAGGTGTCGATGCGGGTGGCCCCACCGGAGATTATACAGCTTCTGGACTCTCCCATCCACCCACCGGGCCTCCACCCACCGGAGGAAGTGTTGCAGACACAAGAATTTGTTGACACGGACCCTGCCGTAGGATCTTGAGAACATTCACTGGCTGGATCCTCCACATCGATCTTGCATCGTTCTGAGTCTCTGAGTGAGGGTGAAAACATCGACAGGCCTTGGTCCCGAGACCGTCATAGGGATGCGGGAATTCGCTCTCCATCCCGACCCACTGTCCATCCGGAGGAACGTTTGCGTCGATATGCACGCCCCAGGTCTCCCAGGGACACTCGCCATGACTTTCAGCCAACTCACTGGGAGCGTCAGCACTACTTTCAGTACGGAGCCTACCCCCTTTCCTCCACAATGCCATGGCCATCTCCAGCGCACACAGCATGGGATCGACCTCCATCGTATCGATCTCGCTCACCTCGATATCGATACCCCACATCGACGACTGTTCCTGAACAAGCTCAGCATCGTTCCTGTTGACGCCGATCACCCTCACCCCCGGTGTGGAGACCGCCTGGAGAATCCCGTCAACAGCGACAGCCCCCGACATCGACGCAGCTTCCAGCTCAGCATTCTCCCCCTTCGGACTCGGAGTCCTCAGAAGTGGAATCCGAAGGTGGAGCATCGGCCTCCCACAGTTCCCCTGAGTGTCCCTCTCCCAACCAGGACGTTTTGGATAATCTGCCAATCTCCCCTTCGGAAGACGTGGCCTCTTACGGGGAGCTCGTGAAGAGAATGGTGCACTCCTTAGGTATCCCAGTCGCCCAGCCCACTCCTGTTGTTTTCGACCCGGTGTTTGACATTGTACAGATGGACACCTCGACGTCGATCGCGTTGCCCATGTCCTCGGTTCTGCTGCAAGCCGCAAAATCTCAATGGGACAAACCATCTTCGGCACCGGTATCTTCACACAGACTCGATCATATGTACGGGTTGCAAGAGTCTGGTGTGGAGTTCCTCTGCACTCACCCTCGACTGAACTCTATGGTCGTGACTTCCTCCACCAGATCCAAAAAGTCCCATTCTGCTCCACCTGACAGAGAAAGCCGCAAACTGGACATGTTCGGCAGACGATTCTATTCGGCTGGATCCCTAGGTCTTAAGACCTGTAATTACCTTGCCTGTATGGGGTGTTATCAATATGCCCTTTGGGAAAGGCTCTCTGAATTCATCCAGGCCCTCCCAGAAGAGGGACGTCAGGCGGCGAGGAAGATCCAAAAAGAAGGATTGCTTTTGGCAAAGCAGCAGGTTAACACCTCAAAGCATGCGCTTGATGCTTCTTCAAAAACGATGTCCTCGGCAGTGGCTCTACGGTGGCATTCTTGGTTACACACCACTGTACTCCAGCAGGACACTAAATCGCTAATTGAAGACCTCTCCTTCAACGGGCAAGGGTTATTTCATGCGACCACCAACCCGGTCCTCCAGGACCTCGACAAAAGTATAAAAGCATCTTGCACACTGGGTGTCTCTGCCCCATCCTTCAAACCTTACAAACAGAGGATGTGGTCACGGCCATGGTCTAGGAGACCTGCCAGGAACTCACCAGAGTGCTCTTGGCACCCTCAAACCTCGCCTAATCAGCAGAGGCAAACCTACGTCAAGCTGAAGTTCTCCCCAAATCCACAACAGGGACGTCACAAACCGGCACATCCCTCAAAGCAGGGCCTTTGACTCTCCTCTATTGCAGCATCCCACCCACCCCATACGTCTGGCACCGTTCCTCCAGACTTGGATCAAAATAACATCCGATGCGTGGGTCCTGTCTATAATATCAGTGGGCTACTTCATAGAGTTTATTCAGAATCCCCCATCCATGAACCTTGTGGTTACTCCGCCTTTCCCCCTACTGAGAGACGAAGTGAACACCTTACTGCGGAAAGACACCATAGAGCCAGTCTCGATTCACCATCTCGGGACAGGATTTCCCCCCCGCTATTTCACAGTTCCCAAGCGGGATGGCGGGACCAGGCCGATTTTGGACCTTCGCGACCTCAACTCGCATATCAAATACAGGCGGTTCCGCATGGTGACCCTACGTTCCATCCTTCCCCTCCTCCACAGGAATGCGTGGATGGCCACCCTGGACCTGCAGGATGCCTATTTCCACCTAACGATAGCACCTGCACACCGGAAATTCCTCCGATTTGCAGTAGGTCCAAAGCAATACCAATACAAGGTCCTTCCGTTCGGCCTATCCACCGCGCCACGGGTGTTCACAAAGACAATGGTGGTTGTTGTGGCGTATTTGCGTCTCCAGGGAATCACCATCTTCCCATATATAGATGATTGGCTGCTGGTTGCCCATTCGAAGGATCGTCTTTTACAGCAGATCAGCCACACGCGCACCCTCCTGGGGCACTTAGGCCTCAGGATCAGCGAAGAAAAATCCTGTCTCACCCCAGCACAATGGGTACAGTTCATAGGAGCCATTCTCGATTCCACCGTCCTCAGGGCCTATCTTCCAAAGGACAGGGTAACCCCGATAATCACTCTGGCCCAGCAGGTCATCACTCAACCCTCTTCCAGGGCGATTACCATCCAACGCCTACTGGAACTCATGGCGGCCACCACGTCTGTCATCCTATTCGCGAAACTCTGTATGAGACCCTTGCAACTATGGTTTCTCAGAGTATTCCGGCCAAATTGCGATGCACAGACGAAACTCCTCCAACCCCCGCAGTGTGTCCGGGGTAGGTCCGGGGTGGACCTACCCCGGAAATCTCGAAGAAGGGGCACCCTTCCATCTCTCTGCACCCAAGCTGATGCTGGCCACGGATGCCTCCCGCTGGGGGTGGGGAGCACATCTCAGAAGCTACACGGCAGGTGGCCCTTGGGACACCGCACTGGCCGCGAAACACACAAACTATCTAGAGCTTCTAGCCGTCTTGTATGCCCTCCGCTCATTCCTGCCCCTCGTGACGAACAATTGCATAGCGGTCCTGTCAGACAACATGACCGCAGTGACTTACGTCAACCGGCAGGGAGGAACAGTATCTCGATCAGTATGCTCCCTCGCTCTTCACCTGTGGGAATGGTGCCTACTACACGGCATCTTTGTCAGAGCCACGCACATCCTGGGCTCGCTCAATACCACTGCGGACTCGCTGAGCAGAGGCCAGGCATGCCCGCACGAGTGGGAGCTCTCCGATACCTACCTCCGCCCCATCTTCAGTCTCTGGGGCACCCCAGAGATGGACGCCTTCGCCACTCGAGACAATGCGAAATGCGCCCGCTTCTGCTTTCAAGGAGGAGCGGATCCCACCTCTCTCGGGGACGGCCTGCTGTACCCCTGGACCGGGGAATTCCTATATCTGTTTCCCCCCCTGCCCTTACTCACCAGGGTAGTGACGAAGGTACTGCAAGACAACACGGACTGCATTCTTATAGCCCCGTGGTGGCCCAGGCAACAGTGGTTTCCGGTCGTTTTGTCCTTAGCCCAAGGGCACTTCATACACCTGCCACCCAGCCCGGACCTCCTCAAGTTGCCCAACTCCCTGCTTCTCCATCACGACGTCCCCCACCTGAAGTTGACGGCTTGGAGGATTTTCTCTCGGGCTTCTCTGCCAGAGTAGTCAACGTCCTTTTAAACTCTTGAAAGGCCTCTACGCGGATGTCCTATGCATATAAATGGGCCAAGTTCACGGACTTTCTATCAGCCACGACGGCAGCACCCACTTCTGCGGGCTTAGCCCACATATTCGATTTCATCGTCTCCCTGATGGATTATGGCCTGTCGCATTCCTCGGCCAGAGTTTACCTAGCCGCTATTTTGGCCTTTCACAATAGGGTGGACACGTTTTCCGTCTTTGCCCACCCACTCACCAAACGCTTCCTTAGAGGATTGCTCCACCTCTACCCTCCAGTAAAACAGCCTGTAACGGTATGGGACCTTCCCCTAGTCCTCAGACAGCTCACCAGAAAACCATTTGAGCCACTCCACTCATGTGACCTCCACCTGCTGGCCTGGAAAACGGCCTTTTTAGTTGCCATCACCTCAGCCAGGAGAGTGGGGGAAATCATGGCCTTCAGGCACGATGCCCCGTACTTATCATTCCTACCCAATGGAGTTAGGCTGATTCCGGACATTTCTTTCCTGCCAAAGGTCTCATCAGAGTTCCATCTTCATGCCGAAGTTTTCCTCCTAGATTTCTTCCCGGACTATACTTCGGAGGAAAAGCGCCTACTTCACTCCTTGGACGTGAAACGAGCACTCCTCTTTTACCTCCAGCGTACTAGGGCTACGAGAAAATCGCCCCGGCTCTTCGTTTCTTATGCTCCACGATGCCTGAGCATGCAGATCACCTCTCAGAGACTCTCCCGCTGGATAGTCCAGTTAATTACTCTCTGCTACCAGCTGGCACGCTCGCCCCTACCGGGGCCTCTGAGGGCCCATTCCACCAGAGCCATGTCTACATCGACGGCATTCCTCAAGGGTGCCATGCTGACAGACATTTGCAGAACAGCCACGTGGGCTACTGCAAATACTTTCATAAAGCACTACGCTCTGGACACTAGGGCATCCGCCCGTGAGACCATGGAAAGGCCGGTCCTGTCTACCGTTTCGCAGTAATCGCCTGCCTGCACCCTCCTCCAGGTAGGTCACTGCTAACTAGTCTCCCATTGGTGTGAAGCACAGAGACCACGTCGAAGATAAACAGGTTGCTTACCTGTAACTGATGATCTTCGAGTGGCCATCTGTGCATTCACACCTCCCGCCCACCTTCCCCTCTGCTGCCAGGCGATACCTCCTGCAGTCTGGTTTCAGTGGTCAGAAGGAACTGGCGGGATCCTCGAGCCTGGTCGCCTCTGGGCATGCACGGAGGGGCAGCGCGCATGCCCGGAGGCTCCTGGGCGCGAAAATCCGTTGAGCTTTCCATACACTGACGAATTTCGGCACAGGCACAGAAACCCATTGGTGTGAATGCACAGATGACCACTCGAAGATCATCAGTTACAGGTAAGCAACCTGTTTTTACTTGCCCTGAGGCCTACTATAGTAGGGGAGAGTGTCAGAAATCTAATAAACAAATAAATAGTGCGCTGTTCATTCTGTGTCTCCTCATATTGATTGTTTCAACCTATTGTGCTTATTAGATGTCTCTTTTGTGTGGACTGTTGCCGATTTGCACTGTGTAATTCACTTTGAGTCTCAGTGGAAAAGGCAGGCTATAAATAGGCTGAGCCAGGTTTCTTCCTTTGGCACATGGCTTAGTCTAAGTCAAGTCTGAAAATTGTGTGCGTTTTGGGACAGAGGCATAGCAGACATGAGCACCTGTCCTGTTGCAAGAACACTGCCCATACAAATTCAGAGGGGAAAGTTGCTGAGACCCAGCTGAATTCCAGTGTTGACCGTCTTGGCCAGTCTTGCACCAGGCAGAAAGCTGGGTGTGAAGCCTAACCCTGCGTCATTCAGCATTGCCATGTGATCGTAGCCATGTGCTTGCCTGTGTGTTCTCGTGTCCTTATCTCTCTCTGCTTGTTGAAGGGGCGCAGTCGGACAGTGAGATCTACCACCCAAACGAATCCAGCCTCGATCGTGGCTACACTTCTGATTCAGAGGTGTATGCAGATCACAGCAAGCAAGGCAAAATGCATCGTTCAGTGACTGACGTGGATGTGGTGAACAGTGGCTGGCTTGTGGTAAGTAATCCTGAGGATTGCATGGTTATGCGTAGAGATGGCAAAACTTGCTCTTCCAACTGCTTTCCTGCAGGTTGGATTCAGTGGACCAGTCCAGAGCCGGCTATCTACCTAGGGGGTTTCCTGTGGCAGTGCATGAACAGATGTCTTAAGGCAGAAGGCTCCCAGATCGTATAGGCTGGTAACTGGAAGTCATTGTAGGAAATGCAGCCTAAGATGCTTTGTCAAACCTGAGTGCTTTCTGTCCCACAGGTTGGAAAGGATGACCTGGACAGTCCGAAAGCCATCATAGGACCCTCCAAGCTGGGCATCTCCCCCCTGGTGAATCAGTACAGCCTGACTGTGGGGCTGGATCTGGGCCCACATAATACCAAGTCTCTGATGAAGTGTGTGGAGTCACTGTCTTTCATTGTGCGCGATGCTGCCCATGTCACACCTGAGAACTTTGAGCTTTGTGTCAAGACCATCCGTATCTTTGTGGAGGCCAGCCTAAATGGAGGTGAGGATGGCTGTGAGTCTCCAGATGTATGGTTTTTATTTGTTTATTTTATTTATATCCCACCCTCTCCGCCCAAGCAGGCTCAGGGCGGCTCACATCAAAAGATAAAATACATTAAAACAGGATATAGTTCAATAAAACTCACAACATCCACATATTTCATCACAGATAAAAAGCCAAAAAGTGCCGATTGGGTGCAGGCGATGATAGTGTTCTGCTAGACCACAGTGGTGTAATAATAAAGTGCAGCCGCAGTAATACACAGAAATAGCTCAGGCCGTGATGTTCATAAGGGCCCCAGTTGTTACTGATCTTATTGGTGGTATCAGTGGCGGCTCCTACTCGAAGGCCTGGTGGAAGAGCTCCGTTTTACAGGCCCTGCAGAACTGTGAAAGGTCCCACAGGGTCCTGATGTCTTCCGGGAGCTCATTCCACCAGTGTGGAGCCACCACTGAGAAGGCCCTGGCCCTGGTAGGGGCCAGTCGGGCATCTTTCCGCCCAGGGAGGGCCAGATGGTTCTGTGACCCCGACCTCCATGCTCTCTGGGGAACATATGGGGAAAGGCCCCTGCCTGCCTGATTTTGCCACTTCCTGTTACCTGAGTAGCATGCGAAAGGGTCCTGGGCAGCCATCGGCAAGATGGACACATTGCTTCATGTATGCTTTGGGCCTCTTTCTACAGCAGCCATAGAAAGGAGTGCACAAACGTGAGGGGGAGCTGCCTGTTTCTCAGTTGTCCCCACACACTGGAAAACTCCCTCTGCCCTAGTTCCTTCTTTTCCAAAGCTGCCACAGTGAGCATGGTGGGTGTACCATACGTGGCTGATACAGATCAGAAGGACAGAGCTTTGGTTCTGGCAGATGTCATAAATGGACCTGTTAGCCCATGGCATGTGTTATGTCTATATACAAATAGCAATCTGGTGACTGGAGCTGTGCATGTGCAAGACAGATCCTGCTTGCAAACCTGAAAAGGACCCAAGGTTTGTGGGAAAATGTGAAATCTAAAACAAAAATAATATGTTGGGGGTTTAAAAACCCTGAAAATGGTGAAAGAAGTGCCTATAACTAAGCAGTGGATTCACTCGGTGGCTGTATTGCAGGAGGCAGGGGGAGGGGGCAGGGCTCTTTCCAGACCTATTTTGGCCTTTGAGGAAAGACTCCTTGAGGAGAGGCCTGACTAGGATTGCCAGCTTCAGGTTGGGAAATTCCTGGAGATTTTGGGGGTGGAGTCTTGGAGGGCAGGGTTTGGGAAGATGACAGGACTCAGCCAGGCATAATGCCACAGAGTCCACCCTCTAAAGTGGCTGTTTTATCCAGAGGGACATATCTCTGTTGTCTGAAGTGCAGCTGTAATTCCAAGAGATCTCCATGTCCCACCTGGACGTTGGCACCTCTAGGCCTGGCAGCAACCTCTGGGTGACTGGATGCCCACCTGACGTGCATGACTCAATTAGGTCTGGCTGCTTGCTACGGCTCAACAGCAGCCACCTTATGAAAGCCAGTGTGGTTTAGCAGTTAAAACTTCAGAGTAGGGTCTGCGAGATCCAGGTTCAGATCCCCATCTTGCTATGGAAGCTGAGTGGGCGATTTTGGACCAGGCTCATACTTTCAGCCTAACCTACCTTGCAGGGTTGTTGTCCAGATAAAAGTGAGGAGAGGAGACTTGGGTCCCCACTGGGGAGAAAGATCATCATTTTCCTAGGCAGAGGCCGTAGGGAACGAGGTGGAAAGGGGAAGGCAGAGGGGCAGGTAAAGGAAGTTTGGCTGTTAGAGAGAAAGGAGACAGAGCTGCCAACTCCAGGCTGGATATGTGAGGGGTGGAGCCTGGGGAGGGTGGGGTTTGAAGAGAGGAGGAGCCTCAGAAGAGTATAATGCCATAGACTCCACCCTTCAACACAGCTGTTTCCTCCAGGGGAACTAGTGTTGCCATCCTCCAGGTGAGGGCTGATGATCACCTGGAATTACAACTGGTCTCCAGATGACAGAGATCAGTTCCCCTGGAGAAAAGGGCCGTTTTGCAGGGTGGAGTCAATAGCATTGTCCCTCCCCAACTTCACCTTCCCAAGGCTGCACCTCCAAATCTCCAGGAATTTCCCAACCTGGAGCTGGCGACCTTAAAGGAAACTTATTTCTGCAGCTGGGAGATCCTTTGTGATTCCAGGAGAGCTGCTGCTACTGCTGGGGGGCAGAGCAGGTGGATGGATAGGAGTGCCACCGCTGGTACTGTGAGGGGGGAAGAAGTCGCCGGGTGGGTGGGAAAGGGATGGGGGCAGAAAGAAAGTAACGGGGCGGGAAGAAGAAAGAGAGAGAAAGTGACATTCGTGGTGGAGAGAGAGTCAGAGAAGGAGTGGCAGCGGAGAGGAAGAGTGAGAGACTGAGAGAGCAGTCGGGGGAGAGGGGAGGAAGCAACGGTGGGGGGGGATGGGATAGCTGCCCCCGCAAGTGCCTTGCGAGTCCCCCCCCCCCCTTTTGTATCATGTATGTTTTGATCTCAGCTTCCTTGGTGGCCCTGATAACAGCAAAAGGGCAGGGCATAAATTTGGTGAATTAATAAATATGTTGGGTCTATGGCAGATGTTGCAAACGTGCCGTTTGGGCTTTTGACATGTGTTTATGTTTTATCTGATTGTACTAAATATTACTGTGTCTAATAGTCAACGTACTTAAATCTGCAGATTGGGGTGTGGAGATAGAAAGCGAACTTTCTAGCAAATGTATGCAACTCACCAGATTTGTAGAGGAATCATAAGATTTAAAAAAGATTTAAACCCCTGCCCCCCCAAGACCAACACACTCCTCTGGCCTGTGGTCCTGCAGCTGGGTGGGGGAAGGGGGGGAGAGCAGGGAGCCCCAGCGTTCCCTGCAGCTGAGAGGGGCTCTTGAAACTCCTCTCTCTGAAATAAAAACTGCTTTGCAGGGGAAGAATCCTTTTCTGGCACAGTGGGTTGTAGGGTGCCCCCCCCCCCCCTAAGGGGAGGTGGGAACTGAAATTTTTGTCTGCAAAAGTCGCCTGATGATAATTTGCTTTTGTTAAGGACTGTGTGCCTGCATAAATCTGCTCCATTCTCCTTTCTGATGAGAAAAAACTTGCAATATGTGCATTAACTATTCCTTGGGTTTGTGCATACATCCTTTCCTAAACTGGGTGACGCAGCAGCTCTTCAGTGAGTATCTGGGGCTCCTGCTGAAGTCCGTGGACTGCTTGTGCACGGCAGTATCGTGGCAGTTTGCCCCTGCATGTTCATTGAAGTGACTGCGCAGAATCGGGGGCTGCAGTGGGGACTTCTTTTTTGGGGCCCCTTCTTGTGCTGCTGCCAGCGTGGCCCTTGGAGTGAAAGGCAACTTTCCCCATCCCGTTCCTCATATTCCCTTTCTGCTCTTGGGGATGCAGCAACTTACCACCACCGTCAACTTAAGGGTGCCTTTTTGATATTTATGGGGGTTGTGTTTAGGATGCAAGTCCCAGGAGAAGCGAGGGAAGAGTCATAAGTACGACCCCAAGACAGCTCGCTTCAAGAAGAAAGCCAAGGAGAAGCCCTTGAGGGGCTCCAGCCAGCACCAGCACCGCTCCCCTAGTGATGAAGAGGAGGAGGATGAAAGCGTTCCTGCCAGTTACCACACTGTGTCTTTACAGGTCAGTCAGGACGTAAGTATAGCCTGGATTTCTTCCTCTCCTTTCCCTGCTGTCAGTTGTCCTTGAGAAGATAACTTTGGGTTACACCTATAGGCTGTGTTAACTTCTAGTTCTGTCCTGACGCTACAGCACTCCGTTGGAAGTCTGTATCTAATGCTTGTTGTAACCCGCCTTGAGCCTGCTTGCAGGGTAGGGCGGGCTAGAAGCCCAATAAAATAAATAAAATAGAATGTACTGGCACCGGGGAAGGGACCATGTAGTGCAGGGAGGTCTCCTGCCAAGGAGATGCCCTTGTCTGCAGACAGTTCGTTTTGCTGCCACCACGGATGCTGGGCAGGCGGCTGGTGGGGAAGGGTGGGGTGGGGGGTGACAGTTCTGAGCTGGGTCAGGTAGGCAGGGGAGACGTAGCTAGTGTGAGACTGTCCCAACAGACATAGTCCACAACAGGTCTCCTTAAACAGATAGTCCTTTATTTGTAGAAAAGATCATGTTGGTCAGACACTTCTTCTGTTAGGAATGCTTAAGCTTTGAATTGCAATCATAATTATACTGGATATGAAATATGGTCCAACTACCCTCTACTAATCAATACAGAGAATTCTTGGCGCCCAATTATACTGGCCCAGTGTTCCCAAGGAAAGCGCGGCAAAATGAGTTCTCAAGGAAAAATACTGTTGAACATTTTGGGAGAACAGTTCCAAGAGATTTTAAGAAAATAGAATACATAACACCTGTGGTTCTTGTAACACATAACAGGAGGCCCTTTCCTTCAAGGTCGTTAGCTAAGGAGACTAGAGATAAAAGCAAATGAGTAATGAGCATGCGCGGAGCAAAGCAAAGCAAAGCGAGCAAGGTGTGCATTCCAAAGTGGGGGGGGGGGGGGGCAGTTCCCGATGCTATCTCCCGGTCGGGACCTATGGGCATGGAATGAAACATTCAGACCAAAACAAGCGAGGTAAACAGAACGGCTTAACCAGATGTAACAGTGGAATATTGACGCAGTCACTCCAGTCTCTGGCAGTTCACTGACACCTAGCCTCCTTCAGTGTCTCAGCCGAGAGGCCTGGCCGACACATACCTAAGGTGGTGCTGTGATTCTGTCCCTGAAGCGGAGCTGAATGCAGAATGTGGAATTTTCTCCAGCCAGTTGGCAAGGGAATAGCTAGGACTGGAGGTTTGTGTCTTGAGGTGTGAAGGATTCTGGGGGCACCTGCTCATTCGGGGACTCGCAGAGAGAATTCTGGGTTCAGCATAACTTGGTGTGGTCCTGCTAGGCCATTCTTGGAGACATCATTTAACATGGAGGAGGGCTAAAAGGCTTTGCACATTTCAAGCACTTTGGTGAGCCCGAGGGACGCACCAGGCTTCAGTCAGCTCCCCCCCCCCCCCCCCCCCATGGACTCAGAAGGCAGGCAACTGGGGAACTGAGATGCTCTTGTTCCATTTTCACTGTGCTTTCCTCCTGGGAGCTTAGAGGGATGTTCCTGGTGCTCCTGGGCCTAGTTTTTTTCCACCAGAACTGTGTGTAGCAGGTTAAACTGAGAGGGAACGGCCAGCCCTGAGCCCTCCCCTCTTTGGCTTGCTAAACTCTGCAATACATGTCACAATAAAAAGGGGACAGGTCCTTGGGGAAGAGAGGCTGGAGTAACTGAGAGAGATCCTCTTTTGGTGGGGAATGGAAATCTTTCTCTTGTTCATAGCTTACACATTTTGATGTAGATCTGTATTTCAGTAATAAACAACTCGCCAGTCCAAAAAGTTTGGTAAACTGGTGTTCCCTTAAGACTTGACTTTCTTAACCAAGACAGTAACCATGTAGGGACCTTGGAGCTGGAATGTGTGGCCTGTTCCTTCAGTCATCGTCCTGGGAAGTTGCCTGGTTTCTTTCTGTCCTCTTAAGAGTTGCTTTGGACACATCCGGGATGACTGTTTGGTCTTCTCTTCCTTTCCTTTCTTCCCCTCCTCAGTTATTAGCATTGTTTGACTAGTTTATGAGCGAATGGGCCCAGAGATTGCTCACTGTCTGCGTGAACTCTTTAACCGCAGCTGCTGGACCTGATGCACACCCTACACACGCGAGCTGCGAACATCTACAACTCTTGGGCAGAGGAGGAGCAGCAGCACCATCTAGAGGCTGCCGGGACGAAAATCGAAGCAGACTCTCAGACCTTGTGGGCCAGTTGCTGGTGCCCACTCCTGCAAGGTAATCCCAGTGCCACCCTAGCCTGCCAGGAGGCAGCCGCCACTGCATGCATCAGAGCAGGATGCGTGAGGCAGCTGCAGGGGGAGAGGCTGTCTTTGGGTATGAGGAGCCAGGTGCTGCGTGCTCACACCAGCATCTGGAGAGCTTGGAAAGACTGCTTGCCAGGGCGGAGCCTCTGACGTGATCGGAGCTTCCTGTCAGTCATCTCCAGGCACTTCCAGAGGGAGTTTCCAGTCTGCTTCAGTCACTGGCTTCAGCTGGCCTTGTTCTCCCCGTCTCCTTTGAGGCCGTGCCGTTCTTTTTTCTTGGTTACGTTTGAGGAAGTTCCCCACCCAGCCGCCCACCCCAACTTTTCTAATTGACAGACAAGAGTACCGGAACTCATGACTCACCAAAGTGCTTCCTGTGTTGGTTTTACATATGGGAACATGTGGTAGCAGTCACTCCCATGCATATTTTTCAGGGTTTCAGACCTCCAGGATTTCTGGCTGCAGTTCGATTGTAGTGGGAGTAAATCACATCTCCACTTGCCCCATGATCTGTCATGCAGGGGAAAGTCAGTGCTCAGCAGGGCCCCAGTCGAAGCCCTGGGCTCTGTGCTTCGAGGTAGATTTCAGCACACACACACACCCACACACACCCGCCACCCTTCCCCGAGTTGCTTGGAGCTGCGTGCATCATTGCCTCTTCCTCCATTTGATCCTCAAGACAACCCTGTGAGGTGAGGCCAGTTCAACTGAAAGAAAGTAATTGGCCCTACAGCATCCCGTGGCAGCAGTATGGCGACGGGACCTGGGTTTCCTGGAGCCTCACTGGATACTCTGGCTCCTGCCCCATGCTGGGTTTGTGCTCCGTGGACGTGGATCTGCTCAGTGGTGTTCCTGTTTGTGATGCGTGCCCAGCAAGAGGGGGGTGGGGGCAGGCAGGGCCTGTGACCGGATGGAGGCGGCACTTCAGCCTGGCAGCTGGGATGAGGCCCATCTGAGCAGGGAATGTGGAACATCTTCCTCTTGTCTCTGTAGGCATTGCCTGCTTGTGCTGCGATGCGCGAAGGCAGGTGCGGATGCAGGCCCTGACCTACCTGCAGCGGGCTCTCCTGGTGCACGACCTGCAGGCCTTGGATGCCTTGGAGTGGGAGTCCTGCTTCAACAAGGTACCTCGTCTGCCTGCCTCAGCAGAGGAAGACTGGGCGGTGTCTCTGCACATACACACACAGACACACACACACACAGACAGAGCAGTGGGGGCTTTCCTGGCTCATTTGGGCCTCGTGGTGTCATCTGGCCAAGTGCAGAGAAGGTCCCTGGGTTCCCAAGCAGGTGTGACCTCCTGCCTAAGAGGAGGGCTTCAAGAGCAGCCTCTCCATCGCCCTCACACGAGGAAAACATCCCCACCCTGGACTTGGGGGCCCTTCAAGCGAGATCCAGCAAGCTCCTTGATGTGAGAGTGCTCTGAGAGGCGTGCCCTGGCCCCGGCCCCTTCTGCTGAGCCATTGCCTGAGAGCAGATGGTTCTGTCTTAATGCATCTCCGCGGCTGCTCTGTCTGCCCAGACCACGGGGGTGGGGGGGCACACTGAGCAATGAACCTGGACTTTTGACCACAGAGCTGCAAGTGGGCAGCGAACAATGCAACGAAGTGTGTGGTAGCTGCATAGTCCTAAGACAACAGTAGTTAATATGGGGGGGAGGAACGGGGGGCAGTGTGGGGGGGTTATGGTGATGCTTCCTGCCCCTCCACCAGTCCACCCACCCACCCAGGCAATGCTTCATCAGCCAGCCTGGATCTTTTGATCTGATTGACAGGAGGCTTCTGGCTCATAGCCAGTGTTGCATATTTTGCCACTTATCCCAATTTCTTCCTCCAACCAGTTGGGCAAAAGGCAACCACTCCCCCAGTTGAGGGAATCTCCCAGTAGGCCGAAACCAGCCAGAATCAGGGCAGGGCACAGGCAAGCAAGCAGCTGCCATTCAACTGACACCCTAATGGGGGCTGGGAACTGTCCTGTAGGACTGAGGTTAGGGGGTAGATGAGGAGCAAATTCCTCCCCTAGCCTCTCCAGCCCTGGGCTGTAGGGCAGTCACTGTATGGGGCTGAATTTTTGAACTTTGGGGTTCCCCAGCTTGAGAAACAGCAGCCTGTATTTTATGGCCCTAAAGCTCAGAGGTGCAGCCATATAAAGAACCCCAGGAGAGAGGCTAGCAGCAAGTTAAGTGGCCTTTTGTTACACAGGGCCTCACGTGTCTTCCAGTGGTAAAGTAGGAGGGCCCTGTTGCTGTGGCAGGAACTCGGGGCAACCCACGAAGAGAGGCGGAAGAGGAGGGATGTTTTGGCTGCCCCAGAACAGAGTGCAGGTGGAAACCCTTGAACGGATAGCAGAAGGGATCACTTGTCCGTCATTGGGGGGGGGGGGGATCTGGCGATGCGCTTTGGCTGTGCATCCTGCTTTGCTGGCCACCCCATGCCTCTGACCTTCCCTGGAGGATAGCAGGGCCCTTCCCAGAGGGGAGGGGGGTCTAGCTGCGTGGGATGCCTCAGCCCGTGGCCACATGTCCGGACTCTCTCCCCTAGTGGCAGCTGCAGGAAAAGGAAAGAAGGGACTCTGCTGGGACTTTGAGAGGGCCGGGGAAGTCAGGAAGGGAAAGGAAGAGGTCGCAGATGCCGCTCCCTTCGGCCGGAGAGCGTGAGCAGTTTAAGCAGAGGGGAAGAAAAGAGAGAACTACGTCCGTCCGTCCGTCTGTTCCCCATCCCCCCCAAAAAAGGGATTCCTATTGAGCACACTTTTTTTAACGTTCCCTATTTGGATGTTGGGATCTTGCATTGAACAGGTGCTGTTCCCTTTGCTGACCAAACTCCTGGAGAACATCAGCCCGGCAGATGTTGGCGGGATGGAGGAGACCAGAATGAGAGCCTCAACTCTGCTTTCCAAGGTGCAGGAGGGCCACTTGCTTCCTTTCCCCAAGCAGGACATGTTCTGAGCGACTGCTGAGGACATCCCTTCTGAGAGCGCCTGTGTACCAAGGTGGGGGGGAGGAGAGACTGAGCTGTGACTCACGTGAAGCAGCCAAGGAACACCTTTGTCTTTAACCCTGCCAGCCAGGGATGTCCCCCAGCTCCATCCTCTTGCATCTACACCAAGCACAGCAACTAGCCACCCTTCTTGTCATGCCCTGGCCTAGCCACAGTACTCCATGCATCGGTCACCTCCAGACTGAACGACTGTAACTCGCTCTGTGCTGGCCTTGAGACTGACGTGGAAGCTCCAACTGGTCCAGAATGCGGTGACACATTTCCTGGCGGGATCGCCATGGATGGCACATATACAACCTGTGCTGTGCCAGGTACACTGGCTCCCAGTGGAATACTGAGTCAGGTTCAAGGTCTTAATATTGACTTTTCAGGCCTTGAGCAGTCAGGACCCATTTACCTTTGGGACCATCTCCCCCAGTATGTCCCCAGGAGAGAACTTTGATTGGTAGAGAATAATTTGCTGCTCATTCCTGACCCCAAAGATGTCTGGCTGTCCTCAGCTAGGACCAGGGCCTTCTCAGTCCTGGCCCCACCCTTTTGGAACTCTCTGCCAAACACCATCAGGGCCCTGCGGGATTTAATGCCATTCTGCAGGGCCTATAAGGCAGAGATGTTCTGCCAGGCTTTTGGTTGAGCCACTATTGGGATTGATAACAGCCACACAGAACTGATAGAAAAAGACTCATAGGAAACTGTATACAGTGTGTTAAGTACACTTATTATACAACAATGAAAACTAATGATACAAAAGTACAATAGAGTAAGCGAAAAATCCAATAATAATACAGAAAAGTGGTCAGTTAAGACTGGTCAGTTAACGATGTTCTCCGGAATGACGTGATATCATTTCAGTGGGTCTTCTTCCGAACATAAATCTTGTATCAAAAAGTCGTGTCGTTGCTCCTGACAACATCTGAAGAGGAGGCTAGTCATCTTTCATTTGTTGGCCCATTTGGAACGTTAAGACCAGCAATGTAGCTACAGTTTTGTAATTTCCACGAGAGGTCCCTTTATATTCAGATGTTGTCAGGAGCAATGACATGACTTTTTGATACAAGATTTATGTTCAGAAGAAGACCCATCGAAACGATATCACGTCATTCCGGAGAACATTAGCTTACTGTATTGTATTTTTGTATCATTCGTTTTCATTGTTGTATAATAAGAGTACTTAGCGCACTGTATACAGTTTCCTATGTGTCCTTTTCTATCAGGGCTTTTGGTTGAGGACAGCAACGATGTGACCGTCACTGCACCCTCCCTCCCTTTCTCTTTGTTTCATCTGCGTCCCTCCTCTTGCCCTGCCCATGGGGCGGCGGCCCAGTCCAGTGTGGGAATAAGATTTATTAGAGCACCATCTTGGATTTTAGGTTGTTTAATTGCATGTTTAATTGTATAGTTGGATCATTGTATGATTTTATCTATTGTTTTATCGTTGATGTGTGTGTAAATGATGGATGGATGGATGGATGGATGGATGGATGGATGGATGGATAGATAGATAGATAGATAGATAGCCAGCCCACACTTTGGACATGCATCCAAGTTACAACTGGTGGCCCCCACATGAAAAATAAACTTGCAGTCCCCCTTTACTTCACAGCAATTCTGTTATGAAACAGGAGCTTCCTTGAAGTTGTTCTTGGGCTTTTCAGCCGTCTCACGCCTTTCTTTGGGGCAGCAACAAGTTTTCAGCCCCAAGGAGCCCTTTTCGTGGAAATGCAGAGAGAGAGAGAGAGAGAGAGAGAGAGAGAGAGAGATGTCTGTTTCAGAAGTTATGGGAAGAATTCTGTTCAGCTTTCTGTGTGTGTGGATACAGGGCTTTAGAGAACTGAAGGGGCTTTATGTGACAACGCAGATTTACTTCACAGGTGACACACCCGGGGGGGGGGGGCATGTTGTTGTAAGCATGCTCTCTTCTGCTGTACCCCCCCCCCCAATTCCACACAGTATTTTATTTGTAGCCCCCTCTTGTGTGTCTGGTCAGAAGTTCACCAAAGTACAGAAAGATCATGGATGTCTTTGCAGTTTTGTCTAGTCACTTAACATGATTGGTCATAGAGTTTGGCTTTGGTGGGAAATAGTTTTTTTAAATACCAAAGGTGCCTTTAAGGGCCTTCAGGCCATTGGGGGGGGGCTTTAAGTCAGGTCCCTGCAGGGCTTGAAAGTGGCTAGGGAGGAGCTGCCTAGCACCGGGACATGCCTGGCCCCCTGCCTCAGGCCCCTCCTCCCATCTTGCTGTGATGTTTCGGGTGACTCCTCCTCCTCCTCCACTCCAGGTCTTCCTGCAACACCTGTCCCCACTGCTCTCCCTCCCAACGTTTGCAGCTTTGTGGCTGACCATTCTGGACTTCATGGACAAGTACATGCATTCCGGCTCCAGTGACTTGCTGGTATGTGATTTGCTACTGCCTCAGATTTCCATCGGCTCCCCTTGCCTGGTGTAGTTCTAAAATCCGTGCATGCTGTCCCCTCCGTCCGTGTGTTTCTCCGTGATGGCTTTGAGGAATTATGTCAGTCTGGCATTCTTTTCTCCTCTGGCCTCCTCAAGGTTCACTGACCCTCTTATGACCTCCAGAGTGAACCAAACAGCTGGCTTTTCAGGGAAGATCTCATTTTGACACTCCAGCATGTCTTGCTTTGTAGCCAGAGGCGATCCCCGAGTCCCTGAAGAACATGCTGCTGGTGATGGATACAGCTGGAATATTCCACAGTGCTGACTCACGAACAGGCTACTCAGATCTCTGGGAGATCACTTGGGAGCGCATTGACTGCTTCCTGCCAAAGCTGCGAGAGGAGCTCTTCAAACAGACAGTCATCCAAGGTACGCATGTCTGTGTAGGCAGGAAGCCTCTTTGCGGGGGAGAGCCAGCGGGAACAGCCTTTGCTTTCTGGGAGAGGCCTCCACCCAGGGGCAGCCTTCCTCCAAGGGTGTGGGGAAGCAGCCGCACCAGGGACTGGGGCTCCCTGTAGTCAGGAGGAGCCAGTGCTTGGGGGCTTGGGGCCATGTAGGGTGCTTCAGACCAAAGGCTAGGCCAGGGCAGCAGGGCAAGTCCCTAGTCAGCCCAGAGGCCAGTGTGGCCCAGTCTTTTCACTGTGCCTGAAGACAAATTTTGGGCCCTGCGGACTTGTGGTCCTGGGTAGTTTGTCTGTCTGTCTGTTCGATTTATACCCCGTCCTCCCCACTGAAGCAGGCTCAGGTCGGTTTATACAAAATATAAAAAACCACACATAAATAACAATATAACCAGTTAGAAGTGGTTAGAAACAATCATAATATTAATGTGGTGGGCACAGGCTGTTGATGGTAGAAACCAAGGGACAAGGGCAGTGTACATTGGAGAATGGAGCTGCCAACGAAAAGGCCCTGGCCCTGGTTATGGCCAGCCTGGCGTCTTTGGGTCCCGGGCGGGCCAGTCAGTTTTGGGACCCTAAATGCAGTGCTCTCTGGGGAACATATGGGGAAAGGCGGTCCCTCAGGTATGTCGGTCCCTGACCATTAAGGGCTTTAAAGGTGAGAACCAGCACCTTGAAGTGGATTCGGTATGCTATCAGCAGCCAGTGCAATGCCTTCAGCACAGGCTGGATATGCTCCCGCAAAGGGAGGCCCATCAAAAGCCTGGCCGCGGCATTTTGCACTAGCTGCACTTTCCAGATTTGCGGCAAGGGCAGCCCCATGTAGAGAGTGTTACAGTAGTCCAATCTCAAAATGACCATTGCATGGATTACTGTTGCCAAGTTGTTGCTGTCGAGGAAGGGAACCAGCTGCCTAATCAGCTGAAGGTGGTAAAAGGCTGACCTAGCAGTGGCTGCTACCCAGACCTCTATTGTTAAGGAGGCATCCAAGAGCACTCCCAAACATCTCCAACGCTGGCACCAATGGAGCCCCATTGAAGGTCGGGAGTAGGATCCCTCCCCTCGGGCTGCCCCGGCTCAGGCACAGAACTTCTGTCTTCGTCGGATTCAATTTCACTTGGCTTAGTCTAAGCCAACCAGCCACAGCTTGTAACACCCGATCTAGATCTTCCAGTCTAGAGTCAGACTGGCTGCCCAACAGCAGATAGAGCTGGGTATCAGGAAAAGCACCGCCCCTTGTGGCACTCAGTGGTTGTTCCCCTAGTGCCACCCTTTGTCCCTGACCTTGGAGAAAGGAGGCAAGCCATTGCAAGGCAGATCCCCGAACTCCCGTGTCGGCGAGGTGGTGTCAAACGCTGCTGACAAGTCCAACGGCACTGCCGATTCGCCCCATTCCAAATGCGCCCAGAGGTCGTCCATGAGGGCAACCAGTGCTGTCTCCATACCGTGACCTGGGCAAAAACCAGACTGGGAGGGATTTAAAATGGAAGTGTCATCCAAGAAGCTCTGTAGCTGAATTGTCATAGCCCTCTCTATTATTTTGCCCAAATAGGGCAAATTGGATACCAGCCAGTAATTTGCCACTTCAGCTGGATCCAGAGATGGCTTTTTCAAGAGAAAACGGACCACCACTTCTTTAAGTGCCTCAGGGAACACAGTCCCTCTCTGAGGGACTTGTTGATAATCTCCCTTAGGGCACCTCGAAACCCATCACAGCCAGCTTTAATTAGCCACAGCAGGCATGGGTCAAGACAGCACATGGTGGGGCGTACAGCTAGGAGTAGTTTGTCGACTTCCTCTAGGATGAGCGGACTGAATCCATAACATGAATCGAAAACATGCATGGAGCCTCGACTTCACTCACTGTACCAACTGTGGCGGGGAGGTCATGGCAGAACGACAAGAACTTATCTGCAAAATAGCTCACAAAAGCATCACAGCCAATGTCCAATTCACTGGCATTTGGTCTGCTTCGTGGCAGAACAGTCATGGACCGAATTGTTCTAAATAATTGGGCTGGGTGTGAGCTCACAGACACAATCATGGCTGCATAATATACTCTCTTTGTGGCTTTGACTGCCATCTCATAGAATCTCATAAACGTCCTATAAGATGCTCTTGTAGCTTCATTGTCTCTCTAGCCGTCTTCGCTCTTGCTTCATAAGCTGCAACTCCTGGGTGAACCAGGGAGCAAGCCTAGAGCGAGGGCACAGAGGGCATTGGGGAGCAATCTTGTCGATGGCTGCTGAGAGTCGGCTATGCCGATCTTCTGCAAGCTCATCTAAAGAGCCACCAGGGGGCATTAAATCCTGCAGGGCCATCTGAAGCTGCACTGGGTCCATTTGGCTCCGCAGGCGAGCTAAAATGTGCTCACTGCCCAAACAGGGTTGGGGTGAGACATTCAGACAGGCCTTCAGGGCAAGGTGGTCCAACTATGGTACTGCCGAGGCAGTCATCCGGTCCCCTGTAAGATCAAATCAAGCATATCTCCAGCTCAGTGGGTGGGAGTCGTTGCATATTGGGAGAGTCCCAGCACCACCATGGATGACACCAGGTCTGTTGCCTGAGTGGAGATCGCATCGTCAGCATGGACACTGAAATCACCCAGGACTATCAGTCTAGGGTGTTCCAGTGTCCAGCCTGATATGGCCTCCATCAGGGCTGGCAGGCTATTTGGCCAGTGCATTGGGTGGTCGGTACACCTGCCCAATTGCCAAACTCTCCCCAGCCTCCCACACTAGGCCAACTCACTCAGTGCCTGTGATCTTCAGTGGTGGGAGCATCCTGAAGGAGTAAGCCTCCTGGATGAATAGAGGCCACTCCCCCCCCCCGCCCCATAGTCCGCGATTGGTGAAGGACCAAGAACCCAGAGGGGCATGCTGGGAGAGAGCTACAGTCTCCCCATCCCACACCCAGGTCTCGATCATGCACACCAGGTCTACATTCTGCTCAAGCAGAAAGTCCCGAAGGACCATGGTCTTATTATTTATAGTTTACTAAGTTATACCGCAGACTCACCTTCGCCCCCCCCCTTAGAAAATACAAGGTTCTCTGCTTGTTGTTTTTATTCAGACCCAGTTTCCGCTTTACCATCAGAGATGCATCCCCCCAAACCAATGGTATCTGTTCTGCCACATTCCCCTGGAGGAGACACCAGGCCAGCCCCCCACTCTGCACCTCCCGAGAAGACTCTGGAGCCAGCAGCCTCTGGTAAGCCCTGCACTTCCTGCCGCAATGGAGTGTGCGTGTGTATGAACTGTATTGCCAGCAGTATGCCCAGTGCATTACAGATGAATGGCTGCCCCAGGGAACTGGCAGTCTAAAGGGCACAGTGTGGGCTACAGTGAATGGAGGGGATGGCTGGGAGAGGCAAGGCTAAGATGGATGTGAAGCAAATGGAGTTGCCCCCCCCAGACTTCAGTTCTCTCTTGTGGGGGGGTATCAGTGGCTTCACAGGAAAGGTAGGTTTTGAGAAGGGGACTTCTCACCTTCCACTTCCTGCTTCAGCCTGAAATGCCGTCCTCAGTTTGGGCTGCAGCTGGGGAGGGGGGAGCAAGACAGTTGTGCCCCACTGATGGAAATCTCATCTGATTGGCTCATACCAGCGGTCCGTCTAGCATCCTGTCTCACACAGCAGCCAGCCAATGACCCCAGAGGGCCAGCAAACAAGGCATAAGGCCGCCTTCTGTCACAGAGCTTGGGTGGCATGGGGCCTCTGAATGTGGAGGTTCCCTTTAGTCACCAGGGAAAGCAGCCACTGATGGAGCGAGCTCTCCTCCCCTGAATCTGCTTAACCCCCACCCCCCTTTTAACTTCATGGGTGCCCCCAAGTGCTAATACCGTGGGCGAGGGAGAAGAAGCTCTCTCTCTCCACTCTCCCCACCCCAGGCAGGATGTTATAAACCTTTGCCATGTCTCCCTTCAGCCCACCTGTTTTCAAACCTGAAAAATCTTCTTCGTGGTCTCTGTGCATCACACCTCTGGGATAAAGTGCGCCTGCGCCGATCCCGATCGGTAATCTTCAAAGCCTAACGGATTTTCGCGCCAGCTCCCCGGTCACGTGCACGTCCCACTGCGCATGACCCGGGGAGAGGCACGAGGATCCCGCCAGTTCTCTTCTGACCGCCGCGTCGTGAGGACCCCCTCTCCGCTCCGGTCGGTAGTTAACTTTCGCTTCTTTTTCCAACTTTGGAAAGGCCTTTCGGACTGATTTCTTGGACTTTACTTGACTACGGACTGTTTTTCTGGACTCTCTTTGGATTCTCCTCCTTCCACTCCCCGCCCGGCCTATGGCCCAGCGGTGGGGTTTCTTTAAACGCTGCCTTAAGTGTGGGAGTAAAATTCCCCCCCCCAGACAAGCACTCCCTCTGCTTGCTGTGCCTAGGCGAGTCGCATCGCGTCGACTCCTGTTCGAGTTGCGCCGTGTTCTCCAAACAAACTCGGAAGAACCGGGCGGCCCGACTCCGAGTGGCTCTCTTGGAGGCAGCGTTGTCACCGAAGATGTCCGCAGCCGACGCTTCGGCAACATCCCCATCGGTACCGACGGGCCCGACGTCGCCACCGATGCGAAGCTCTTCCGGCACCGAGAAATCGGCATCGAAAAGACCCCTCTCACTGCCACGAACTCCCGCTAAGAAGCGTAAGGAGGGCAAAGAGGGTAAGGGCAAGCTGAAGCACAAAACCTCGAGTGCTTCGTCGACGCATCCCGCGTCCGACATGACCCAGCACGGGTCTCCACAGCTTGACCCTCCTGGGCGCGAGCGACCCCGGGGCAGCCCCGTCTCCCCGATGCCGCGACCCATCCAGCTCACAGATTCGGAACCCGACATCGAGCTAACGCAGATCCCTCACAGCAGTCCCGAGACAGGGCCTGACCCGATGCCGGCACCGAGAGGCGAGCGAGACTGTCGCCTTCCCCCATCTTCGGTGCCGTGGGACGTCCGTCAATGGCGATACCTGTATGGTTCCTCCTACCCGCCACCTCCACAATGGTACCCAGCGGAGTGGGATCGCCAAGCGACGTCGTCAAGAGTCTCCCGATGCCGAGATCCCCCGGCCCCGCCGCCGACTCCGATACCGTTACCGAAACCGAAACCGATACCGATACCGAAACTAATGATGCCGATACCCACATCACCCGATATCGACCTCCCTCCTTATCAGCCAGATCCGTCGACCCCTATGTCTCCCTCCGAACATTCCGACCATTCGATGCTCGAATCTCCCGAATCATCCGATGACGAATCTCCCATCCAGCCGTCACCATCCCCTGATGTGGCTGAAAATCTACCAATCTCCCCCTCCGAGGACGTGAAATCCTATGGAGAACTTATCAAACGAATGGCACATTCCTTGGCGCTTGCCACGGTCCAACCAACGCCTACCGCTACCGATGCCATCTTCGATATCGTACAGATGGACACATCCACCGCGGTAGCGTTGCCACTAATTTCGGTGCTCTTGAGCACTGCCAAAGAATCCTGGGGCCACCCCTCCTCAACCCCAATTTCAAACAAAAGGTTGGACCACATGTATAGGCTCCAAGAGCCAGGGGCAGAATTCCTATTCATCCACCCCAAGCCCAACTCAGTCGTCGTGACCCCCTCGGCCAGGGGACGTAGCGGACATTCCTCCCCCTTGGACAAGGAGGGACGGAAACTAGATTCTTTCGGAAGACGATTTTATTCAGCCGGTGCATTGGGCATAAAAACGGCAAACTACACAGCCTGCATGAGCAGGTACCAGTACTCCCTATGGGAACAGATGACACCTCTTCTGGCTCAGCTTCCTGAGGATAAGCAACGCCTTGCAAGGAAGATCCAGAGGGAAGGCATGGTGCTAGCAAAGCATCAGCTTAATGCATCCAAGCATGCTGCGGACGTCACGTCCAAGACACTCACTTCAGCAGTC
Organism: Lepidodactylus listeri; assembly: GCA_029233225.1. Taxonomy (NCBI): domain Eukaryota; kingdom Metazoa; phylum Chordata; class Lepidosauria; order Squamata; family Gekkonidae; genus Lepidodactylus; species Lepidodactylus listeri. The sequence continues at coordinate 138,767,010 of JARCFY010000005.1, read as the reverse complement.
GCCCTTCGTCGCCACGCCTGGCTGAGGTCGACTTCGCTTCCACAAGACACTAAGTCCTTAGTGGAAGATCTCCCTTTCGAGGGTGAAGGACTGTTCAGCTCCACTACGGACACAGTTCTTCATGATTTAGATAAGAGCATCAAAACATCTCGTAACTTGGGTGTCTCACAACCGAGACAACAGAAGCAGAAAACATGGCAGAGATCTTGGTCCAAGCAGCAACCGCGAAGATCTCCCACTGAACCCCAATGGCAGAGACCACCGTCTACTGTCTATCAGCAGAAACCTTATGGCCATAAGCCACGATTCCCGTCCGCTTCCGCTTCTAAGGCTAAACCACCCAAGCCGAACAAGCAGAGTCTTTGACTCTCCCGTTCGCTCCGATATTCCCACCCGTCTATCCCCCTTCCTACTAGCATGGCAACGTATCACGACAGACAAATGGGCACTGTCGGTTGTAGCAGAAGGCTACAGAATAGAATTTTTCCAGATTCCACAAGAATCGTATTTCGTAACCACCCCTCCCTCCGACACCCTATCGTCGGAAGTCGAAGCCCTCCTCTTAAAGGATGCCATAGAACAGGTACCAACAAAACACCTTCAGCGGGGGTTCTACTCCCGCTACTTCACGGTCCCAAAAAAGGATGGCGGACTTCGTCCCATATTAGATCTGCGGAATCTCAATGCGTTCATCACCTACAAGAAATTCCGTATGACCACTCTACAGACCATCCTACCGCTACTAGAAGCCAACGTGTGGATGGTGACGCTGGACTTAAAGGACGCATACTTTCATGTGACGATCCACCCGTCACACAGACGGTACCTACGCTTTGCGATCGGTCCGCGTCACTTCCAGTACAAGGCCCTACCCTTCGGCCTCTCTACAGCTCCTCGTGTCTTCACGAAGCTTATGGCAGTAGTAGCGGCACATCTGAGACTCCAAGGTGTCCACCTTTACCCCTACCTGGACGACTGGTTTCTAGTCGCCCCTTCTACGACGGAACTACAGAACCATATCTCTACTACCCTTCACACCCTAGAATTACTAGGGTTGACTATAAACCTCAAAAAGTCCATGCTTATCCCTTCCAGACGGGTTCAGTTTATCGGAGCTATCCTGGACTCCTTGCAATGCAGGGCATTCCTACCCCCCAACAGAGCAGCGGATATAGTCTCCCTTCTCCAGGCTATCCAAGAGACCAAGGAGGCTACAGCCAAACAAATCCTTCGCCTGCTAGGCCTGATGGCCGCGACAACGGCAGTAATTCCCTTCGCCAAATTGCGAATGAGACCACTGCAGCTTTGGTTCTTGAGGCGTTTCCGCCCCAAATTCCACTCCCTCTCCAAACGTTTCCAGATATCTACCCAGGTCCTGGAGACCCTGAGTTGGTGGCTTGTGCCCCAGAATTTACACTCAGGTGCACCTTTCCGGCTTCCACCCCCCTCAGCGACCGTCACCACGGACGCATCCCTATGGGGCTGGGGAGCTCACCTGGAAGGTGTAGGTGTGGGAGACAGGTGGCACCCCTCTGTGGCGCACAACCATATCAATTTCTTAGAGCTGCTGGCAGTTCTCTACGCAGTGAGATCTTTCCGCCAATCCCTAACGGGGAAAACGGTGACTGTCCTTACGGACAACACCACCACTATGTTTTACATCAACCGCCAGGGCGGGACGGTCTCCCGTGGACTTTGCCGGTTAGCGATAGAGCTGTGGAACGAGTGCCAGGCGCTAGATATTCACCTGGTGGCGACTCATCTCCCAGGACTACTCAACGTCCAAGCGGACTTCCTAAGCAGAGGAGGAGCATCCCTACACGAGTGGGAGCTGAACCCCCTCTACCTGACTCCGATCTTCGACCATTGGGGACATCCATCCGTGGATGTATTCGCCTCTCGGGAGAACAAGAAGTGCCATCTATTCTGTTCCAGAGCGGGAACGGACCCGACCTCTCTCGGAGACGGTCTCCTCTTCCGGTGGACAGGGAAACGGTTGTACCTATTTCCCCCAATCCCTCTCATTCCGAGAGTAGTCCACAAACTGTTGACAGAGCGACCGTGGGCAATTCTCGTCACCCCATGGTGGCCGAGACAACCCTGGTTCCCCACGCTCCTCAGCCTCTCACGAGGGACGTATCTCCATCTCCCGACGGACCTGGACCTCCTCGGGATGTGCGGGGGCCGAGTACTGCACCACGATGTGCCCAAGCTAAAATTGACAGCGTGGCTGATCCAAACTTAGGGTTAGAATCACGCATTGCTCAAGTACTACTGAACTCACGCAAGCTCTCCACTCGACGTTCATATGAGTCAAAATGGACTAAGTTTTTAACTTTCCTGGCGTCTGTGGGACGGCCCTCAGTCCCCACCGGACTTAAAGATGTTTTTGGTTTCCTCCTGTCATGTAAGGACAGGGGACTGTGTCACTCATCTATCCGAGTCTACTTGTCAGCCATCTCAGTCAATCATCCTAAGATTGATGGCTATTCGGTGTTTTCCCACCCAACAACGAAACAATTCCTCAAGGGAATGAATCGCCTCTATCCCCCAGTGCGGACACCAGTCCCGGCATGGGACTTGCCCCTGGTTCTCACTAAGCTGATGGGAAAACCCTTCGAACCCATGGCCTCATGCAGTCTTCAGCTTTTGTCATGGAAGGTTGCATTTTTGGTGGCCATCACGTCTACTCGACGCGTGAGTGAGCTCTCGGCGTTCCGTTGCGACCCACCATACCTCACGTTTCATCATAATGCCGTCACTTTGGCTCCAGATGTCGCTTTCCTGCCTAAAATAGTGTCGGACTTCCATATAGGGGCAGATATCACCTTGCCGGTATTTTTTCCTGATCCCCAGGACCCAACGCAACGTAGTCTACACACTTTAGATGTCAAGAGAGCCTTGTCTTTCTACTTGCACCGGACAAAATCCTTTCGCAAGTCTCCAGCTCTCTTTATTTCTTATGCCTTGCTCAGGCAGGGACAGAAACTGTCGTCTCAAAGACTCTCGAAGTGGATAGTTGAGACGATAAAACTCGCCTATCTTCTGGCCAAAAGGCCACTGCCGGCGTCCCTCCGGGCACACTCCACTCGAGCCGTGGCTACTTCCACAGTATTCCTCAAGGGCATTCCCCTGGGAGACATCTGCAATGCTGCAACGTGGGCGTCCCCTCACACGTTTGTGAAGCACTACGCCCTAGATGTCTGTGTCCATCAGCGTACTGTGGTGGGCCGTGCAGTCCTGCAAGCAGCTCAGATGTGAGACCTCCAGCACCCACCTCCAGGTATGTGGTGTTTATTGCTCGCTATTCTCCCAGAGGTGTGATGCACAGAGACCACGAAGAAGATATACAGGTTGCTTACCTGTAATTGGAGATCTTCGAGTGGTCATCTGTGCATTCACACCACCCGCCCTCCTTCCCCTCTGCTTTCGGTCTCCCTCGCTTTTTTCCTTGGGGGCTGTTAGCAGCGGTCAGAAGGAACTGGCGGGATCCTCGTGCCTCTCCCCGGGTCATGCGCAGTGGGACGTGCACGTGACCGGGGAGCTGGCGCGAAAATCCGTTAGGCTTTGAAGATTACCGATCGGGATCGGCGCAGGCGCACTTTATCCCAGAGGTGTGAATGCACAGATGACCACTCGAAGATCTCCAATTACAGGTAAGCAACCTGTATGTCCCCAACTCCTTAGCATCACCATAGAAAAGGTGCTTCAGCCCCTCAGCCAGGATGGCCTGAGCCTGCATAGGCGGGGAGGGCGGGGTATAAATTGGAACGCACCTCTGCAGGGTCCCTTTTAAGACACAGTGACCTCCTGACGTCATGATCAGAGAGAAAGTAAGAATGGATTACGTATTTGAAACTTTTAGAGATGAGAAAGCCACAGCCTCCACAGAAAGTTTCCAGGGCCAAGTAGCTGGTTGCACATCACTATCACTACAGGGCCATCTGAGTCAAGGAGAGGCTCAGGTAGAATGGGGGGGGGGGGGGGACGGGGGGGGACACATAAATGTATAGCGAAGGTAATCAGGAAGACAACGGCCTTGTGTCCCAGCATCTCTAGAGGTGCAAGTTGAAAATGATACATGCTGGATGAAAGAGATGAGTTAAGGTTGTGGAGGAGCAAGAGGCGCCGAAAGAGATCTTGGTGTGAAGGTCAGAGAGAGTGACGGGAGACCTCTGTAGATACTTAAGCAAGAGCTGGCCAGATGAGTATTGGGGAGGTCAAAGGACTCGGCTGCTGTGGACCTCTTCTCAGCACAGTGACATCAGACCTTCCTCCTCTTCCTTCTGCAGATCCCGAGAGTGCCTCTGTCCCCGGCACCAGCCCCTCTGGACCGCAGATTCTCCCTCCGGCAAAAGCGAGCTCCGCCAAGGAGACCCCTCCGGCAGTGGCACAGCAGCCTCTGATCCTCCAGCCTCTGGCGTCCCCCTTGCAGGTGGGGGTGCCGCCAATGACGTTGCCCATTATCCTGAACCCCGCTCTCATCGAGGCTACCTCCCCGGTGCCACTCCTGGCCTCCCAGCGGCCCACTGACCCCGTGACCACTTCTGAAGTCAACTGAGGGGGAGAAGAGGGCAGCTGGCTGCAGGGGTGCTGGCGTGACAGGATTCTATCGGGCAGAAGCTGTGCTGGCTGTGGGGAAGGCCGAAGCCCAAGAGCAGCAGGCTGCTTTGCCCAGAGGGCCGCCCTCTTTGCTGGAGCCTGAGCCAAACCCCCGCCATCCCAGAGTGACCCTGGCTGCCTTTGGACAGAGGGCACCCCTCTCTGTGCTGGCCACGGCCAGCTCCCCTCCTCTTTAGAACTCTGGAGGGCAGCAGCCGGCCTCTCGGCAGAGGAGATGGCAAGGGACCCGTTTCCCCGAGAGATCCATAAGAGATGCGGCCCCTGGGCCGTGGTCTCTCTTCCTTGCCACTCATCCAGAAGGGAGCCGTTTTCCAGGCCGCTCTTTGCCTCTTGCCGCCTTCCCGGGGCCCGAGACTGGGTCCTTCTGTCAGTGGCGTGCCTGGCCGCCTGGGCCACAGGATGCAGAGGCCTGAGCTCTGGGGCAGAAGAGATTCTCTCTGCAGTGCCAAGCAAGCGGTACCATCTTGGCCAAAGTCAGCCTCTCCTTCCAGTGGAATCCCGTGGGGTTTGCTCCATCCAGACCCTAAGCTCACAGCCTCCATGGGGGGCGGGGGGGGACTGGGGCGGAGAGTGCCGGGTGAGAGGCTGCTGGGAGCCAGCAGGAGGCAGCCTTCACTGGACGTTCAAAGACTCCTTCAAGAATTGGCTGCCAAGTTTCTTCTGTTCCTTGCCAGCAGTCTGTTGCACTTTAGGAGGAGGAGGAGGAGGCCCTCCTCAGCATGAAACCCGAGAGCGCAATGTGTCCCATCTCGTGCTTCCTTCCTCTTACACGTTAGACTACAGTGCTCCACATTTACAGCAGAATCCCCTGGGGAACTAAAGCTGGTATCTGATGGGTGGAACAGCAGGTGACTCTGTGTGTGTGTGTGTGTGTGTGTATACACACACACACACACGCATATATAAGAGTCAGTTGACTTTTTACAGTAGAATAAATATGACTTGTAATTGAAGTGCTTTCAGTAGTTCCTGTTGTGTTTTGATTTGGGGTCCCATGGGGACAATAGAGAATGGGATTGCCACCTCTGACCCATTTGCTGTTCCAGAGAAACTAACCAAAGGCTTCCAAGGCTGTTGGTTTGAGGGGACAGTTGAGAGGGTGGGCTATAAGAGGAAGAAAGGTGCTCCCAGCATTTCCTGTCCCAGGAGGCAGAATTATTTTAAAAATCCCTCCCCTGTTTAAGTTTGACACCTTTAGAGGCATGGCTGACCTTTAGCAACATCTACAGCAGAGGTTCCCAAACTTATTTGGCCTACTGCCCCCTTTTCAGAAAAAAATATTACTCAGCACCCCCCTGGAAATCTACCTTCAGGAAGTGGACAAAAAGATGCAGGCAGAGTCCACCACAATCCATGCAGCCAGGCAGGCAGAGTAGCAGCAGCAGCAGCTGAAGGCCTGGAGCCAGAGGCCAGCAGCAGCCACCGCACAAGAGCCCAACAGCCACCCCAGCCTTACAAGGGGGCACCTAGCTGTGATTGGCGGTGGGGACCCCTCTCCGCCTCCCCCTCCCTCCCTGATCCCAGGGAAGACCAGGAGAAGGCAGGAAAAAGCTGCTTCAGACAGGTTCTGGACTCCTCTTTCTTTATGCTTCCACGGCCCCCTTATTTTTATTCAACCCTCCCCAAATTGCACCCAAGGCTCCTACCGCCCACCTGGATCATTCCAGTGCCCCCAGGGGGCGGTATTGCCCATTTTGGGAACCAGTGATCTAGAGGGTCACGTTTTTCCAGGAGATGCCCTGTGCCACCTGCTCTTTCTGTCCAGGGCACACAAGGGTTTACAGCAGGGCACGTGGGCATTGCCAGTAGGAACGGATGCTGCCAGTCCCTTGTTCCAGAACCCTTTCTCCTTTCATTACTTCTTGTTGTAACTTGCAGCAGAGGGAAATTAAACAGGGGCCAGCAGGTCTGAAACCACGTTCTGATGGTCTCAGTGAAACAGAGTCGAGCAGCTGTAGAAGCCCCGGGACCACATCGGGCTCTTGACGGGGTGCCAGCTGCTAATCCAGAGACGAGGGGGCTGGGGGTGATGGAGAGGCCTGCCAGCCCTTTCCAGAGGGGGTGGGGGGGCTTTGGCCTCGTCTCTCTTGCCCCCTCCTTGGAGCCGTTAGAATAGTGACCAAGGCCGTAAGACCACAGAACAGCCAGCAGGGGTTTCTCATGTAAGGAACCAAAGCCCCCATGGTGCCTCAGGGGCCTCTAGGAGAAAAGCCGCCTCCTGGACAGGCTGTTTCCAGTGGGGGAGTGGGAGTGCGTGCAAGCCTCCTTACCAGAGGGGTTGCCTCTTCACTGCAGTTGTGTCCCCTGCTGCTTTCCTCTCCTCCCTCCTTACACACCCAGGGCCCTTTTGGCGGAGGAGTTGCAGGGGCAAGGTGATAGTTGGCAGAAAGAAGGGTTGAACCCTCCCTGCTGCTGCTTTATCCCGAGCAGTCCTTCCCCTCAGTGGATGTGGTCTCATGTGGCGGCCCCAGTTCAAACTGTGCCTTTGTGGTACTTCTGGATCACGTTCCCCTGGAGCATGTGCAGCTGGCATCCTGCTGCAAACACCACCCCACCCCAGGGCCAGCCCATCATAGACAAAATTTAGACTGTTGCCTAGAGCGCCGGCTTGACGAGGGTGCCAGTGGCGCTGCACCACTCTGGCCTGCCTGCTGCCCCACCAGGCTGCACACCTGCGCCCCGTTGGCCTTACCTGGCTTTGCTCTGACGCACTTGACAGCTCCTGGGACTCACCACTGCCTCCCCCTGCGCTCCTCGGCCGCTTTTGCCTCTTGTGTCCCTCCCTGGAAGGAGCCCGGAGGTAAGGCATGGAAGGGGCGGGGAGAAAAGCCAGGCTGCTGCTTCCCCCCCCCCTCCTGGCTCTCGATCATGGTGGGGGGGGGGCTCTTTGTGCTTGGACGGCTGTTAAGGGGGCGTTGGGAGCCTGGTTCCCCCCCCCCCCCGCTTGCTCTGTCAGGGTTGGGGACGGTTGGTGGGGAAGGGAAGGTGAGGAGCGTGTGCTTGCAGGGCCGGGGGGGGGGGGGGGGCGGCTGTCACATTGTTGGGTCTGCCCCCTTTTTTGCAATAGCAACTGACCTGCAACGGGCTGCTCCTCGCAGAAGAGCTGACGGGGGTCTGCTGGGGGGAGGGGGCGGGCAGCAAGGGAGGATGGGTGGGAAAGAGGTTGCAGGCAGCCGGAGAGGAAGGCCTTGGGGGGGGGGGGAGAGAAGGAGAAATGACCCTCGGGGCGCCCAGCCAGCCAGGATCTATGCAGGGGCACCTTGGTGGATGCTGCAGGGGCACACCAGAAGGTAGCCTCGCCTAGTGTGCAAAAAAGCCTGGAGCTGGCTCTGCCCCCCCCCCCCCCGGTAGTGACCAGGTGGTAGGTGTAACATGTGGTTTGGACACGAGGAGTAGCCACAGGTAAGGTTTCAGTGCACATGTTTGGATTTAATGTGACATTTGGCCCTGAATGTGGGTGTGTGGGAGAAAGAAGCCACTGGGCACATGAAGACTGAATTTGTTTGATCCCCCACTCCTGCCCTGGCTTTTCTTTTTCGGCCAGTGTGGCATTGCACGCAGATGAAGGCGTGGTCTACATGTGTCGCAGAGTGGGATGAGACAGTGGCGGCTACATCCTGAGACGACACTGAATGGATTCGAGTCACTTGAGGCAGGAAAATAAAAGCCATTTTTCTGAATACTCTCCCACACTTAAAAATCCTTGCCACTAGAAATCTAATCAGCAGGAAGCAGCCTAAGTTGGAGGTTTTGTGTGCTGATGTCCTTGCAGGGAGTCTTTCTGCAGGGCACAAGTGTTCCACACAAGCACCGTTGAAGGCAAACATCCACAACACCACCTCTTGCTTGTATAGAGATGGTCTCCGCTGCTTCGACATACCGGTTTCAACATGTTTTCTGCAGCCGGCCATCTCCTCATCTCCCCCCCCCCCCCCCTCAATAACACAGCTTCAGTTGTTGGGTCACTTTTGAACCTGAGTAACAAAGTTATTCTCTGGCAGTGATTTGTTTATTGAGTAGTAAAGATGACTCAAGCTGAGAAATGTCTGCCCGCTTGCCTGGCCACCAGAATTGTCTTTGTATTAAATGTAAAGTCTTTAGATATCCATAATGTCCCGCTAGCTTGTTGTCATGACTGAGTCTCAGAATCTCCACCCACAAGGAGTGAGGCACAAACAGCCGGTGCTGCCGGTACCAGCAACCATTTTCCCCCTGGGTCAGGGAGGGATCCCCTTCTATCTCCTTCAGGTCAACCTCCTTGAACACCGCTTTAAATTTCTCCACCCAAGGTTCAAGGCTTTGATCTCCCCCCACCTTGGTTTGACTCTGAGTACTGCCCCCCACCCCAAATGGGCTGTGGTGAACATGGAGTCTATAATCTCCTCTTTCTGGCTGGCATGCTGGGGAAGGCATGAGAAGGCATCTGCTATAAAGTTAACCTTCCCCTGGAAAGTGTTTTAAGAGTGAACTGAAACTTTGAGAAGAACTCTGCCCACCTCAATTGCTTTGCATTTAACAGTTGGGGTGTGTGTAGGGCCTCTAGGTTTTTGTGATCAGTCCAGACCTCGAACAGCACCCTGGCCCTTTTAGCCAATGTCTCCAAGTGGTAAGAGCCAGCTTAATGGCTGCAGCTTGTCCCACACTACCCAGTGCCTCTCGGCCTCAGAGAACTTTTTTGACACATGGGTGTAGTTTCCCATTCTTCCCCCGCTGCAGGATGGCCCTCCCACATCACCACATCCGAGGCATCGACTTGCACCATGAAAGGCTGTTTTTCATCCAGGTCATTTAAGATAGGCTCAGACGAAACAGTGTCTTCAACTGATCAAAGGCCTCCTGGCATTCCTCTGTCCAAATTAATTTACTGCCAGGCTTTTTACAGTCCGGCCCCCTCCCTTTGTTTTCAACAGGTCCGTGAGGGGCAGGGTTACCTGAACAAAGTTGGAAATGAAGGGGTGGTAGAAATTTGTGAAGTCGAGGAATGCTTCTAATTGCCTCCTCGTTTGAGGGGGCTGCCATCCCAACACATCCTTAATTTTGGCAGGGTCCATTCCCAGTCCCTGTCCTGAAATCCTATAGCCCAGAAAGTCCAGCTCCTTGTGAAATTCACACTTGGACAGTTTCACAAACGGCTTGTTTTGGTGAAGAGTTTTCAAGACATTTCTTACAAGTTGCACATGCGACTCCTTATCTTTGGAATATAATAAAATATTGCCCAAATAAACCAAAATCCCCTTGAACAAATATTTATGCAGCACTTCATTGATCAGGTTCATAAATAGCCCAGGAGCACCCAAGAGCCCAAAAGGCATCACAAAATACTCAAATTGCCCCAGCAGGGTATTGAAGGCAGTCCTTGTGCTCAATTTCATGAATGCGCACTCTGAAATAAGCATCCCGCAGATCTAGCTTAGTGAAGATGCACCCTTTTGTGGCTTCAGCCAACAAGTTAACGGTATGGGATAGGCATTCGGCACTGAGGTGGTAGTTCGTGCATAGCCTCAGCCCCCCATCTTTCTTCTTGCAGAAAAGCACCAGAGCAGCAAAAGGGGAAGTGGATGGATGGATGAATCCCCTAGCCAAGTTCTTGTCTATAAATTCCCTCAGTTCTTCCCTCTCCGCCAGGCTCATTGAATACAATTTCCCCTTGGGGAGTTTATGGCCCAGGAGAATTCCAATAGCACAGTCCACGTTCATCAGTTTCCTTCTCCTCAAACACTTTAAACAAGTCTCTGTACTCAGGAGGAATCTGATTTAACTCTTCCCGGGCTAGGCACAGCCGCTCAGACACCGGAGATGGCTCCCCCCCTCTGAATCCCAGCTCTGGGCCTGGCAGCGGGGGCCCATGAAGTGGAGGGCCCCCAGGCTCCACTGAATGTAGGGATCGTGGTTCCTGAGCCATGGCCTTCCCAACAGCATGGGGAACTTGGCAGAGGGACTCCCTACAAAGGCCCTTGGTTCCCAGTGGGAGCCCCCCCCCCCGACAGGCAGCCGGGCAGCATGATGAGCACAAGGGTCCCTTGCTCGTGAGAGTCCCGTCCCTCTGGGAACACACCAGGGGCTCCTTGAAGTCTCTCACTTCTGCCCCCCACCCTGCCACCAAGGCTGGGCTAATCATGTCTCTAGTGCACCCCAAGACTATGAGGACCCACACTCTGATGTGTGTTGGGGGGCAGTTAATCACAGTCACATCACAAAGAACAGGGGGGAAGAGGGGCTTACCAACTCAGGTGCTGGAGATGCACAGACCTGCCATTTTGTGCCCTTCACAGCAGGTCCCGGCCATTTCCCGCCAGCTGCTGGGACTCTTCACTCAACAAGATGCTCTCCAATCCCATTTCCCCTCCCGCCTGGAGGGCCTTGGGATGCTTGGAGTGGCTTGCTGACACAGCTTGAACAACTTCCTTTCTCTCACCTTGGCTTCCCCCTTTGTTGCCACCTTCGAACTCTCTTCACGAGGGCAGTTGGCAGCAAAATGGTCAGGGGCTTGCACTTTAGACACCGCCCTTGCCAAAGCCGGTGCTCCCTGTCGCTTTCCTATCCCTGAGATCCGACCTTCCCTGTGCCCTGCTCTCTTCATGCATTTTGGCAGTCCCGTGGAAGGCTTGGGGTGATATATCTTCAGGAGGTTACAACGATTCTCAGCCTCACACGCCACTTGAATCCAGCCGTTGAGAGTGCCAGGGTTCTCTTGGGCCAGGGCTTTGTCCATTACGGCGTAATTCAGGCCAGCCCAGTAGAACTCTATCAGCACTTCCTTCGGCCAGCCTTGCAGCTTAGCCTTGTAGGTCTTGGATTCATCTGAGAATGCTCTGACAGACCGGCTCCCTTGTTTCAACCCTCTGAGCCGGGTTCTAGCTTGCTCCAGCTCAAGCAGATTCTCATTCTGCTGGCAGAGGGCCCTCATGAACGCATCCACACCTCAGAGTTTGACGCCTCCTACATTGTAGAGACCCACAAACCAGTCTGCCTCACGGTCTTGCATCCGGGACCCCAGGTAGTCTATGCGGTGTTCATCAGAGGCAAAGGTATGGCCCCATTCCCTTAGGAACTTGCGCACCTGCAGTACGAAAAAGGCCAGCTTCCCCGGGGTCCCATAAAAAGTAGCTTCCAGCGCATCCCTGGGAGGTGCGGGCACAGGGTGTGGAGGGGGGGGCACCAGCAGAGCACCCTCATCCCGTTGAATTTGGGGCCCTTCTGCCCCCCCCCCGGGCATTCCCAAGCCACGAAGCTTCTGTTGCAGGACATCGTGAATGGCATTGGGGAGGTCCTCCAGGGCAGCCCAGGTGTCTCTGTGCAACTCCATTTTGGTGGGGTGGGGAAATGCAGCGGCATTTTGACCTGCAGCATCCTGATTTCCCCCGTGTCTTCACAATCCTTGTTTTTTGAGATTGCGAGGATGTGGGGGGAATCGGGGGATGCTGCGGGTCAAAACGCGGCCACGCGGCAAGTACTGGGAAATTGCCTAATGCAATCGAGGGAAAGAGAAGAGCCAGCCCGGAGCAGCTGCTTGTAGGAAATCGGTCTGAGTTCTTCTGAGAAAGCAATTAACCCTTGAGGCCAGAGTCTGGAGGCAGGTCGACGACATCAAATGACAAGCGAGGCTGGAGCTTGACACCCAGGCTCCTCCTATCTGCACAGCCCCCTATGGGGACAGGACTGCGGAGTGGTTTCCCTCTTGCAGCTGTGGCTGCTTATACAGCATAGGGGTGAGGCTCGGCTTCCATGCAGCAGGTTTCCTGGGGGTGGGGGGGAGACCTTTCAAATCTGCCATTTAATAGCCTTACAGTAATAAACCGCTCTGCCTAAAGTATGCATCAGGTTCTCTGACTAGTTCCCAGTTTCCTTTTTCCAAGTTAAGTGCTGGGAATTCAAAGCACCTGATGCATATTTTGGGAGGGCATTGTTATTAAAACACACATTAAGAAAATAAAAGAAACACACCCTGGCATAGGAAGAGGAGACAGTTGCCACGAGGGGGGAAATGGCTGCTGTGTGGGAGGGCAAGGGGGATCCAACCCCCCCCCCCCAAAAAAAACAGCCTCTCAGGCTGGGTGGGGGCACGGTGGCGCTGGAGGTGCACGAGGTGCTGTGGGGCTATAGGGGGCAACAACACACTTCCCAGCATCAAAACCAGGGCAAATAACTCTTGTGGAAATATGGGGGGGGGGGGGGGGGAATGCCAGTGTATTTAAAAATGTGGGGGAAAGATGGATTTTATTCCTATTTGCTTCCAGCTAGGAGTTGTATCTCACTAGAACTGCTGATTCCCTGTCTCCTCTGCACTTCTCATCACTGTGCAGGTGGTCCCTCTGCACCCGGACCCCTTTCCTTGCACCACCCCCATGCCTCCATTCCAGCTGGGACCAGTGCTCCCTCTAAGCGGTAGAGTCTTGTGAGCAAAAATTCTACTTTGTGAGCTATTCAAGTTGTGAGTGAGTGATTTGGCAGCTGCCTAAATTAGTTTGCTCTGGAGCCAGATCCTTCGTGAGTTAAGAGGAAAATGTGTGAGCTGGAGGCTAAAAAACTGTGCGCTGGCTCACACTGACCCAGCTTAGAGGGAACACTGCCTGGGAACCGACAGAAGGCGCGCTGACTACGCTGGAGAGTTCATACCCGGGCGGGAAGCCTTGCCGGGCTCCCCCAGGTGCTGCTGCTGGACTCACGCCTAGTAGTTGGTTTGCGGCCTCAGCCGTGCGGACCCTTAAAGCCTCCAGCGGCTTGGCAAACGGAGCTTGACCAGCTGCCCCCCCCCCCCCTTCCAGCACGACGCGCGTCGCCTTCCGAACGCAGAACTGTTCTCCTGGCTGGCTGTGGCGGGCCGAGCGGCGCGTGCCGGACTTCGAGGCGAGGGGGATCCCTCGCTTGGAAGAAGAGGCGCCAGCGCTCTGGCCCTCCTGGGGCCCGGAGAGCAGCTCCATCTCGGGAGGGAGGCCAAGCGCCGGCTGGCCCGGCCTGGCTTGCCTCCCCGCTCCCCAAAGGCCGCCCCAGTCGGAGCAGGCGCTCGAAGGGCGGGCCGGGCCGGGCCTCTGGCCGCCCCGTCCCCGCCGCCGGCATCCTCCTGGCGCGGTCGCCCCCTCCATGTCGGCCTGGCTGGTGCGCGGCTCCGGCGGGAGTGCTGCTGCTGCTGCCGCCGCCGAGCTCCAGCGGCGCCCCCGGATGGTGCCGGGCCGGCGGCGTTCCTGGACGCGCCTCGGGGGCCAGCCCGGGTGGTCCTGCCGGCCGCCCTGCCCGCCTTCCGCATCCCCGGCCCGTGGGAGCCGCTTGCGTCCCGACGGCAATCAAGGGCAGGCGAGCCGAGGCCGCGCTCTCTGCAGGGCGGGTGGACGGGGCGGCCTTCCTGGCGCGCTTTCGGCACAACCTCGGAGGTCGGAAGCGCGCCGCCAGGGAAGAAGAGGGTGCCTCCGCCCCCCCCCCCCCTCCCGGGACTTGGGGGACTCCCCAGGGCCTGCGCGAGGTGGGCGCCCGCCGGCTCCAGTCGCTGCTGCTGCTGCTGCGGGGGTGGGGTGGGGAAACGCACATTTCCCCCGAGCGGTAGTCTCCGGCCGGTTCTTCTTCCCGGGAGGGGCCAGGCAGGCAGGCAGTCCCAGCCGGAGGTGGGGTGAGGGGAGTCTTCAGGGATGCCTCCACAGGCGGCCGCAGCCAAAGTGGCCGAGGAGTATTCAGACTCGATGGGGGGGGGGGGGGGGCATGAAGTTAACCCAGCCCGGAAAGGAGTACCCGCTCCCTACCCACGGCACGAGGCCGAAATGTGCTGGGGAAGAAGGCGCTGCCCCTCCAGCAAATGAAGCCCCCCCCCCTTCTCAGGAGGCTGGCCCTGTCTGTAGTAGGGTTGCCAAGTCTGGGTTGGAAAATACCTGGGGACTTTGGGGGTGGAGCCAGGAGAAGGTGGGGTTTGGGGAGGGGAGGGGCCTCAGCATGGTACAATGCCATAGAGTCCACCCTTCAAAGCAGCCATTTTCTCCAGGGGAGCTGATCCCTGTCAGCGGGAGATCAGTTGTAAAAGCAGGAGATCCCCAGGCCCCACCTGGAGGCTGGCAACCCTAGTCTGTAGGGGTCTGTTGTGTGTGTGTTTCTTTAAGAGGACTGTATATAAGTTGGGAGTAGGATGTGGGAGTGATTGTAAATTGCAGGTGTATTTTATACTGTGAGACTGAGGATAATAAAACTAACTTGGAGACTGATGTGCAGGCGTTTTACTACGATGTAACATTTTGGCGACAAATTGGGATGGCTTTTTTGCCTTTGAACCCAGCAGCCTGTTTTTTACAAAGTTTGGGTGAGCCTCTGATTGCTTTTACCTCATGGATTCATATGTTTGATAATTATCCACTTGCAATTAGTGACACGGAGGTGTCTGAAGAGCGGAAGCTTGCACTGCTTATTCACTCCTTGGGAGTAGAAGGACAACGTACTTTTTATACATTTCCTCTTTCTGATGATAAGTACGAGACTGCGCTTGCTGCACTGAAGGAATTTTTTGTGCCCAAGGTTAATGTGGTTGCTAATCGCTTTAAGTTCCGTCAGTGGGAACAGAAACTGGGGGAGTCAATGTTACAATATACTGCAGCTTTGAGAGCCTTAGTTGGCTCCTGTGAGTTTGGAGTGCTGGCTGAAGAGATGATTAGAGACCAGCTGGTTGAAAAGACAACTGTGCCCTGCATAAGAGAGCAGCTGCTTTTGGAACCAGAACTTTCAATGGACAATGCTATAACATTAGCAACTTAAGTTGAGGCAGCTGTAAATGAAACCAAGCTGCTAAGTTTGGGCACTGCAGATGGAGTACAGAGGGTGGAACTGTTGCAGAGGGTGCCAATACAAAGCCATGATTCTGCAAAGAAGCTGAAAGAATATGCTGAAAAGCCAGGAAGCCAGCAAAATAGAATGTCAACAAAAATGTATTTTTGGTGTGGCGCCATACAACATCTGGCAAACAACCCTAAGTACCCTGCAAAAGGAGTACATTGCAATTATTGTAAAAAATTCGGACATCTTTTTAAGATGTGTTATAGTAGTCAGAATAATTACCAGGTGCATGCAGTTCAAGTACCTGATGTAAAAGTTTTGAATGTGGATGGGAGTAGAATTGTGTCTGAAGCAAAAAGAATTATGTTAAGATATTTGTTAACCCCCTGGGGGAGGGTCGGGAAATGGAGCTGATGTTAAGATACTGGTTCAGCTGTGTCTATATTACCCGAGGCACTTTATTTGGAATATTTTGGGAGTGTGCCATTAGTAGAGCCAAAATTGCAGTCGGTGTGTTATATACAGGGGTCCTTTCGTAAAAAAAGAGGTGCAGGAGCTCATTAGCATAACTTATTTGCATATGCCACACCCCCTGATGTCACCGGAAGTGTCAGAAGGCCACACACCCCTGACATCACTGGAAGTGTGTTAGAAGGAAGGAAGGAAGGAAGGGAGGGAGGGAAGGAATGAAAGGAACAGGAAGGAAGGTAGGTAGGTGGGGGAGAGAGAGAAGAAAGAAAGAAAAAGAAAGGAAGGAAGGAAGGTAAGTAGGTGGGGGACAGAGAAAGAAAAGGAATGAAGGAAGGAAGGAAGGAACAGGAAGGTAGGTAGGTAGGTGGGGGAGAGAGAGAGAGAAGAAAATGAAGGAAGGAAGGAACAGGAAGGTAGGTAGGTAGGTGGGGGGAGATAGATAGATAGAAAGAAAGAAAGGCTCCAGTCTTGTTTTAAAAGTTTCTTGATAATCAGCACTCTTTCCTTCTCTACCAAGGAGGCCAGAGACCTCAGAGGAGCCAGTTGTGAAATTCTGAAATCTAGTTTTATTCCACCAAGACCCAGCAGCGCTTATGAGCCACCAATCGAGTAAGCACTGGAAGGTTCTGAGCATAAAACTATGTGTAGCCCTGGCATAGGTTGGCTGCCCAGAAACAGCACGACTGAAGTGAGCCTGGAACCCGGGTATGATGCCATAGAGTCCAGCATCCAAAGCAGCCATTTTCTACAGGGGAGTTGATCTATATAACCTGGAGACCAGTTGCAATGTCAGACTATCTCCAGCCGCCACCTGGAGACTGGCACCAGCCCCATTTCTGTCCATCTGTAACTTGAATTGACTGATTTTTACATTGGAGTTGCCCTATATTTTCTTTCCATTCCTTAGTAAGCCCCGTTCACACTACAAACTGAGATGTAAAAGTTTCCTGGAGTGCCACATTGCCCTTGAATCCATTCACCTGTGAAAACGGCCACCACCATATTTTTAATGCTGTTTTGCCGTGTTAATTATCAGATAACGACGTCCCAGAGCGAGCAATGAAGGGACATGCTTCGTACATGCCCAGAGGCCCCCTGTTCTTTCCTATTCCCCACCTCCTGAGCAATGCTCCCTCTAAGCTGGGGAGTCTTGCGAGCAAACTTTCTACTTTGTGAGCTCCTGGCGTTAAAGTGGTGAGCTGGCGATTTGGCTCCTGCAGAAAGCAGTTTGCTCTGGAGCCTTCCTTCCTGAGCGAAGACAAAAGTGTGTGAGCCAGAGGCTAAAAAACTGAGCTGGCTCACACTAACCCAGCTGAGAGGGAACACTGCTCCTGCGACAACCATAAAAACGCTTTTCCGGGGAGTAAGCCCCATAGAACAGACTGGAGTTAGACTCTGAGGAGACCCACCTGAGCCTGTCCGTCTTCGCCTTCCAGGGGAAGGCTGCTCTGCTGGAGTGACCTGGTTTGAGGTGCCCCACCTTCCCGGGCGGGATGTGGGACCGCCACCGTCCCTCTGCTGCTCCCGCCCGCGCGTGGCGAGCCCCGGGGGCTGGTGGGCAGGCACTGCTGCGGCGGCGGTGCCTCTTTCCTGCTTGCGAGTAGATGGCGCCTCTTTCCTGCCCACGCCTTCCTCCTCGGGCGACCAGGCTGGGGACATTGACAGGGGTGGGTGGGAGGGAGGGGGTTTCTTTGCGCAGGGGGGTGGGGGGTGGGAAACGATTTTTTCCCCGGCCGGCGGCCTGCTGCCGGCTCGGGGACATTGAGTGGGGGTGGGTTGGAGGGTTTTTCTTTCCCTGCCGGTGGCCTGCCGCCAGCTCGGGGACATTGAGCGGGGTGGGAGGGGGAGAGTTTCTTTGCGTGGGGGTGGGGGGTGGGAGAAGGTTTTTTCCCCGGCTAGCGGCCTGCCACCGGCTCGGGGACATTGAGCGGGGGTGGGTTGGAGGGTTTTTCTTTCCCCGGCCAGCAGCCAGCCGCCGGCTCGGGGACATTGAGCGGAGGGGGGGGGTCCGACCCAGCCGCGGCCCTGCTGGGGGGCGGGGCTTTGTAATGTGCCCGCCCCCCAGCGTCTTCACTGGCGGAGCAGCGCTCCGCCTTGCTCCGGCCCCAATGGAGCCCTGGTTATATACAGAACCAAATACCTTTGTGTGGTTGTTTACCTGCTAAAGTGAGTTTTGGTCCATGTTGTGCACCTACGGAATTTTATATTGTGCCTAATAGTACTCCTATCCTTGGTAGGGATTTGTTTGCTGCATTAAAACTGATGGTAGTGGATGGACATATTATGGCTTCACAATTGGATGTTGAACCCTTACAGAGAGTTTTGTTTCCCTCTGTGAGTGGGGATACTTCTGTGCAGGGTATTAGCTGTGCAAAGCGATTTGTCCACAAAGTAAAAGAGAGACCTAATGTGGTTCCTGTGCAACAAAAGTTACAGCGATTGTCATTTGCTGTGAGAGATGCTGTGTCAGAACAGCTTAAGAAATTGGTGCAGAAGGATATTACTGAAGAGGTGGACTCATCAGAATGGGTTTCCCCCATAGTGGTGGTAAGAAAAAAAGATGGAAGTATACGCCTTTGTGTAGATCTAAGAGAACCAAATAAGGCTGTTGTGATTGATAGCCACCCATTGCCACATATAGAAGAGGTGTTTTCAGAATTGGCAGGGTCGAGGATGTTTTCCTACTTTGGATCTGCAGAATGCATATCATCAAGTTATGCTGCATAAAAGAAAGCAGAGATCTTACAGCATTCATTACACATGAGGGATTATTTAGATTTAAACGTGTCCCATATGGGTTGGCTTCTGCCCCTGCTGCTTTTCAAAAGATGATGTCCTCAATACTTAAGGGGCAGAGGGGAGTGCAGTGTTATTTAGATGACATCATTGTATTTAGAAAGACATCTGAAGAGCATGAGAGTAATTTACAATCAGTATTAAAATGTATTAGTGCAGTTGGACTGGAGCTTAATATGGAAAAATGTAAACTTAGGTAGAACTGTCTTTTTTGGGACATAGTGGCCACGTCCACACTGTCACTTTTGTCACTCATTTCTCCCTATTGCTTTGCCCCCCCCCATTCCACATGTGTTTTGCTCCCTCTTGGACTACTAGAGAGAGCAAACCATATGTGGGGTGGGGGAACCTGAAGCAATAGGGAGAAATGAGCGACAAAAGTGACAGTGTGGACGTGGCCAGTGTTTCAGCAGCTGGGCTGAAATCTGATTTGGATCATGTTGAAGCAATTATGCAGGCATCACCTCCTGCTGATTTACAAGGCCTGCATTCTTTTTGGGGGCTGACATCATGGTATGCAAAGTTTATTCCTAATTATGCCTTGGTCACTGAGCCACTTAGAGAGTTGTTGCGTGGGAATACAACCCTAGTATGGTCGGCGGCGGCTCAGGCGAGTTTCAACACTGTAAAAGACCTGATTGTCCATAGTCCTGCTTTTGGCATTGTTTGAACCATCATTGCCCATAATTGTAACAACAGATGCTTCAGAGCATGGGTTGGGAGCTGTGTTGACACAGCTTCATGAGGGTAAGGTGGAGAAGACAGTGGCATTTGCATCAAGGATATTAACTCAGGCTGAGAGAAAGTATTCTGTGGTTGAAAAGGCACTTGCGTGTGTTTGGGCCACAGAAAAGTGAAGAACTTATTTGTGGGGCCACTTATTTAAACTATGTACTGATCATAGTCCCCTAACAACATTATTGACATCAAAAGGATTGGGAAGGGTAGGGAATCGAATTGCTAGATGGTCAGCACGACTGCTCTCTTTTACTTATGAGACTGAATACAAGCCAGGGACAGAAAATGTGACAGCTGATTGCTTGTCCCGACTGCCTTTGCCATCCTCAGGCATATTGCCAGAAGAGGATGTAGAAGTGGTTGCACTGCTTTCAAGTATTCCAGTTGCAGTGACACAGGAGAAATTTCAAGCTGCATGTTTAGCATGCCCAATCCAGCAGAGATTAAGGGGATTTTTGTTGAATAAATGGCCTAATAAGGAAAAATGAATTGAGCCAGAATTGTCTCATTTTAGAGTACGTGATGAGCTCTCGTTGCAAAACAGTTGTATTTTACGAGGGACACATCGATTACTGGTCCCAGAGCAATTGCGATCTACATTTATAGCTTTGGCTCACGATACACACCAAGGGATTGTACATACTAAACAATTGCGGGACTTGTATTGGTGGCCTGGAATGGATTCCCAAGTGGAAGCAGCCATTAAGGCTTGTGTCACTTGCCAGTTACATGATAAAACTGCAGTAACACATCCAGCACCACTACAGCCAATCACATTCCCACATTCTGCTTGGGAGAAGTTTGCCATTGATATTGTGGGACCTTTTGAGACCACCCCTATTGAATGCCGTTATGCTATCACTTTAATAGATAATTTTAGTAAATGGCCAGAGGTAGGATTTACATCACAAGCTACGACTGCTACTGTGATCAAGTTTTTGGCTGTGGTTTTCAGTGTCAGAATCTGCTGATTCAGACAAAGAGTTCTATTACTTGTCTATTGCTTGCTGCTATGATTTCTGTCTTGCTGCTATGATTTCTGTTGCCATGTATGGTTCCACAGCACCTGCTATGTAGTTGCCCCCCCCTACCATGTAAACCCTCACTTTGGCCAGTATGTATGTAAGCTATATGACCCCAGGTTTATGACCCTGACCAGGCCTGGTTTGTGTAACTGTCAGCCCGGGAGGATGACAACTTCAAAGTATGGGAACAATGGGCCTCTCACACTCCTGCCTCCGCATTCCATTCATCCCGGCTGGGACAGCAAGGGAGGACAGGTCCCATCTCTTATCAACGTGCGAAAGCCTTGAGGCCAACGATTGTTATGTGAAATGGTAACATCTAAGGGGTCTGGTTTGGGAAGGGAAATTTACAACTTAACACCTCACTTTCTTTCCTGTGGGAAGCAAACGGCCAGAGACCCTTTTTACCCGCCGTTTTTCCCCTTTAGTGATTGGTTACCTATGGGCAATTCAAACTGTTCTGAAAGGTATAATAGACCTGCTTCTGTCATATGCGTTATCTCTGACAATAATCCGAGAACCTGTACTAATGTAGAGATTGGAAATAAAGAACTGTGTTTCATCAACAAAGATCTGATCCTTGACTACTTTGAGCAGAAGTCTCACATTCAGTAGGGAAGTGAACCCTAAAGAGTTGATTTCTGATAACGGTGCCCAATTTACTTCTTTGAAATTTGAAACTTTTCTTGCGGAACGGAATATTATACATAGGAGGTCATCAGTGTATTATCCGCAAGCTAATGGAGAAATTGAGTGGTTTAATAAGAAGTCTGAAGGATAGCTTGCAGACAGCTAAATTGGAAGGAAGGGCATGGATTGCTTTTACAACTGATTTTCTGTAAGCATATAGGGCAGCGAGGCATGCTACAACACAAAGATCACCGGCAGAATTATTACATGGAAGAGAGATGTGTACTAAGTTAAATGTGACTGGAATGTCAGAGGCAAAGACTGATGTGTCATTAGATTCAGAATCACAAAAAAGGGTGGTTCAAAAGCAAGAGAAGTATAAGGCTTATACAGATAAACGAAGGGGTGCTAAGGATGTTAAATTTGAATGTGGCTCATTTGTTAGAGTAAGAAGGCCTGGGATTTTGAGAAAGGGAGAACGTAAGTTTACTTCACCTCGTAAGATTATGGAAAGGGCCATATCTTTCCTATTATATAAAGCCGTTTTCAAGATTCCATGGGGCAAGATTCCATGGGGCGCCAAAAATCAATTGGCAGGATGGACTGCCACTCAAAAGGGGGTCCCTGGCCACTGGCTGCATTCTCTCCCTGCTTTGCCTCAGTCCCGCCCACAGAGCCACCGGCCAGCGTCTCGGCCTCAGTCTGGAGGGAGCCAGCAAAGGGGAAGGACCGACTGGGTGCTGGGTCCACTCTTCTCCGCCCACTGCCAGGTGGGTCTAACTGTCCCCTTCGTGGCCTGCTTCTGTCAGTGAAAAGACAATGGACTTTCAGCATAACCCCCTCCACCGTACACTGCTAGCGTGCCCAGAATAAACTGTCACAATAAACTGTCAGAAACGGGGCATTTCACACAGCACCCCGTAGCGCTTCATGACCGGTACAAAGAATTGAAGAATGCTTGGGAGGAGTTTTCAAGGTAAACCAGCTCAGGAACGCTTCCCCAACAGGAGAGGCACATTTCTGTGTGAAAGGGCCAATATGTTCCGTTAGGGAGCCAATACTAATTCGGTTCTGTGTAAAATGCCTGACAGAAACCGTTACTGAAGAGTTCCTGAAACGGAACATATTGGCTGTGTGAAAATCCTCAGGCTCTTTCTCCTGCTTAGCTCCACCATGGTTGGCTGGCTGGCTAATGAGGTGGGCCAGGAACCTTCAAACCATTCCCTTCAACCCCCTGCTGTGTGGCGGACTTCCCCCTAGGGTTGCCAATCTCCAGGTGGGACCTGGAGCTCTCCCACTGTTACAATTAATCTCCAGATGACAGAGATCAGTTCCCCTGGAGAAAATGGCTGCTTTGGAGGGTAGACCTTATGGCATTATGGCTTGCTGAGTCCTTCCATCCCGCCCCCCAAATGCTGCTCTCCACAGGATCCACCCCCCAAATCTTCAGGTATTTCCATCATAGGGATGCCAGGTCTGGGTTGGAAAATCCCTGGAGACTTTGGGGGTGGGGTGAGGAGAGGGTGGGGTGAGGGGAGGGGCCTCAGCATGGTACAATGCCATAGAGTCCACCCTCCAAAGCAGTCATTTTCTCCAGGGGAGCTGATGTCTGTCAGCTGGGGATCCCCAGGCCCCACCTGGAGGTTGGGAACCCTATTCCATCATCAGAGCCAGCAACTTTCCCTTCAGTGCCTGTTGCTAGACAACCAAACTTGCTTCTCTGAAAGCCCCTTTCCACACCTATGTTGGGCTCTGGGAGAAAACTCATTGGGGCCAGCTGAACGGAATGCCATAGAGGCCACCCTCCAAAGCAGTCGTTTTCTCCAAGGGAGGGGGGAAGATGTGTAGTCTGGAGTTCAATTGTAATACCTGGCGATCTTCAGGCTCCACCTGGTGGTTGGCTACCCTAGGTGTAAGTCAGTGCTTCAGAGCAGGATCTGCTAGACCCAGGTTCTTGGTGAGTAGGTGATTTCGGGCCAGTCACAGACTTTAAGCCTAACCTACCTCGCAGGGTTGTTGTGCAAGTCAAAAAGGGGGAGAGGAGAATGATGTCAGCTGCTTTGGTCCCCATTGCAGAGAAAGAACTTTTCCTCCAGGGGAAGTATGGTTGCCAATCTCCAGGCGAGGGCTGGAAATCACTCAGAATTACAAGTGCTCTCCAGATGGCAGAGATCAGTTCCCCTGGAGAAAATGGTGGACTCACCTTTTTCTGAGAGCCAGTTTGGTGTAGTGGTTAAGTGCGTGGACTCTAATCTGGGAGAACCGGGTTTGATTCCCCACTCCTCCACTTGCACCTGGCTGGATGACCTTGGGCAAGCCATAGCTCTGTACCAGCTGTTCCCTCAAGGACAGCTTGGGAAAGAGTTCTCTCAGCCCCACCCACCTCACAGGGTGTCTGTTGTGGGGAGGGGGAGGGAAAGGAGTTTGTAAGCCGCTCTGAGACTCTTAAGTGAGTGAAGGGCGGGGTATAAATCCAATCTCTTCTTCTTCTTCTTCTTCTTGTTGAATATGGTTGCAGACAATTTATCAATGGCAGATAAAAAACTTATAGTTTACATATTCTTACAGCAGCTCGTATAGTTTGGGCAAAAGCGTGGAAACTGTCATCTTTACCAGGAAGTGTGGACATTATTAACAAAATATCAGAGTGGGCTGAGCTTGATAGATTGAGTTATTTGTTACATATGGATTGCAATGTAGACCCCATTTATATCTTGTCCAAATTTCTTAATTGGTTGTATGAAAACTGATGTCAAGATGGTTCAGCTATAATTCATTATTGTTATTGGTGGTTTAATTTTATATATTGTGAGGAAAATCAATAAAAATTGTTAAAAAAGAGAGAGAAAATGGTGGACTCTACTTCCTTATACTCTGCTGAGATAGACCCTTCATGACAGCTAATGTGACATAGCAGTCAGGGCTTCAGAGCACAGTGGAGGCTGCAGGGGGGGGAGAAATGGAAACTTGAAGAGTGAGGTTGATGATTGGCTGGAAAGGAGATAGGGTTGCCAACTCCAGGTGAAAAATTCCTGGAGACTTCAGGGATGGAGCCTGGAGACAGTGAGGTTTGAGGAGGACTGGGACCTCAGACAGGTACAATGCCATAGACTCCACTCTCCAAGCCAATGAGTCCCTCATGGGGAACCATTGTTGCCAATCTCCAGGTGGGGACTGGAGATCACTCAGAATTACAACTGCTCTCTAGCGGGGAAGGGGGAGGAGATGGAATTCTGAAGCCAGTGGACAGATGATACACTGAGGGTTGGCTGGGAGATAGGGTTGC
This sequence comes from Lepidodactylus listeri, assembly GCA_029233225.1. Classification (NCBI taxonomy): domain Eukaryota; kingdom Metazoa; phylum Chordata; class Lepidosauria; order Squamata; family Gekkonidae; genus Lepidodactylus; species Lepidodactylus listeri. The sequence goes on along the minus strand of JARCFY010000005.1, from coordinate 138,742,695 downwards.
CAACTCCAGGTGGGGACATTCCTGGAGATTTGAGGGGTGGACCCTGGAAAGGGTGAGGTTTCAGCAGGGGTAGGACCTCAGACAGGTTCAGTGCCATCGACTCCACCCTTCAAACTGTTGGAAAAATGAGTATGAAAGACAAGACCTGGGATTTCAGTCATTATAGGGTTAACCTATGCAACTTGTTGTGTTTCTTAGTTTAACCTGGAAGTGCCTGGCAGCTGGCCAATTAACTCTAAGCCCCGGAAACCTAAAGGTGTACTGTTTTGCTAATTGGTCAATGATATCAGGTGTTTCCTTTCGGGGGTTAAGAAGAAGGAGAGATCCTCCATTGTAATCTCACTCACTCTGTAGTAGGATGTCTTAGTGTGCAGACGCAGCACAATGCTGCTTAGTAAGCATGTTTTATTTGTAGCTAATCCCGTTTCCCTTTTTCCTTTAGTAATAAAGTTTCTTTTAAACTAAAAGAAGCAATCTCTTCTTTCCAGAAAAGCAAGATCCATTACTCTGAATTTTCTTGAATATTAGACAAAAGTCCTAACAAATGGTAGCAGAGGATGGTTCTTCTTTAAAGCTTTCTGGATTAATTGAGAAAGAGAAATAGGGAATAAGAGCTAGAGGCTTGGATTTTTTAAAACGACTGTCCTGTTCTCGGGACTCTGCCGGGGGACATCAGGCCCACCCCCACCTCAGCGCCCCCCCCGAAGCCCGACACCTCCCAAATACTCACCGAAGAGCCGTGGTGTCGGGAGAAGGCGACCCGCGGCGACGGATTCTGGGGCGCCGGGCAAGGGATGGCCCCGGCGCCCGCTCCCGCGCCACGGCCAGTCGTTGCGACTGGGAAGGGCAATGCTCCTCCCGGGCCCGTCTTCAAGGCCGGCAGCTGCAACAGGGAGGAAGGGGGAGGAACGGCTCTGAAGCCCTGGCGGGAGGGCGGGGAGTTTGGACCTGGTGGTCGGGCGCAGAGGCGGCCGACAGCAGCACTGCCTCTCCCCAAACCTGGGAAGAGGGAGGGGAGGAGTGCGAGGCTCGTTGGGCCGCGTCGGGGTGGGGTTTGGCTGCAAGGGCACCCCAGCACGTGCGGGCTGCACGCCCGGGGCTGGGGAGAGAAGGGATGGCGCACCAGGAAGCACGTGAGGGCCCTCAGTGTCAGGACTTAAGTAGGAGGGCAGGGCAAAACCCGGAGAGGGGACGAGAAGGGGGGAGTGGCAAGGGGAAGGATATAAAAGCAGGGCAGCCAGATGGAGCCGGGGAGAAGCCTGGAGGTGACGTGTGCTGATAGTGCAGAGAGAGACAGTTGCGCACTCAATACTCACCCCAGGGGAACTGCCAAGTAGGGTGTGGTGATGTAACCCCCCTCTGGGCGCCAAATCTGAGGCTCCGGCTGCCAGGGGCGGGAGGCAGATGAGGTGGCGGCAGGAGACGCGGTAGCCGAGTCCAGTGACAGCGACTCGGGGTCCAGCAGCTCGTGTGGCAGCGTGGTGGAGAATACAGGCACAGCCCCTCCCCTGACACGCCCCCTACCCCACATCCCAGTGCCCACGTGGTGGAGCTCACGGTGCGCTCCAGTTCCGGTCCCCCGAGCGACGCCTGGCATCCTGGACAGCGACCAATCCGCTGTCTGCTGGCGACATGGACTTGACGCAATTTGGGCAATGGCTCGCAGAGCACCAGGCCCAATTGATGAGGGAACTGACACAGCAACAGCAGTCAACCCAAGTGGCTTTGATCTGCGACCTACAACAACTCCTCCAACCGGCTGGGGGAGCTGGCAACGCTCAGAACCCCACCCCACCGGGGCCCTTCAGACGTGGCCCATGGGCCTCCTTGACGAAGTTGGGTCCAGAGGACGACGTGGAGGCCTTTTTGGAGGCCTTTGAACGTTTGGCTGAGGCCGCCCAGTGGCCAAAGACTCAATGGGCGTTCGCTATCGGCCCATATCTGACAGGCGAGGCGCAGGCAGCCATGCGTTCCTTGGAAAAGCAGGATGCGGGAGATTACAAGAAGCTCAAGATAGCCATACTGGACCGCTATGGCCTCACCCCGGAGTCGCATCGCCAGAAATTTTGCTCGCTGACCATTCCTCCGACGGGACACCCCAGGGCCACCCTGGCGGCCCTCAGGGACGCCGCCACCAGGTGGCTGCAACCAATTACAGATGACGGACGGCGTATAGTGGAGGCAGTGGTGGTGGAACAACTACTACTAATCTTGCCCCCAAAAGCCCACCATTGGGTAGCCTGCTGGAATCCCACCAAGATTATGGAAGTGCAGGAGCTATGGGAGAACTTCTTGGCAGCCGAATGGAGGAAGGGGTTGAGTCGGCCAGACCTGTCCTGGGGAGGAAAGGGAGCCACCCAAAAGGGACCGGCAGACGGCGGTTTGCCCCAGGGGCTACCTAATCCCCTCTTGAGGGGGCACACCCGGTATGCCGGAGCACGGTCGGGGGCGCCGGGGGGAACCCCAGTCCGTGCACTGGCCAGTTCTCCAAGGGGCGTGGCCTGTCTGGGGGCGCCGACACCGGGCCGATTCCCACACCCAGGGGGGGTCTCAGGCCCCTGTTTCACGTGTGGGCAGTGGGGACATTATCGTAGGGAGTGCCTGCTCAAGGAGTGTGACCTGGGAGGGGAGATGGCGATGCAAGCAATGGCCGGTCGGCCATGGGCTCCTGCCTGGACGGTCCAGGTCCGCCTGGGGGGCCACCTCTTGACAGCCCTGTTAGATAGCAGCAGTTCAGTATCCATGATTAGGCGATACCTGATCCCCCAACAGGTGCCCACCTTGCACACCACGTCCATAGCCTGTTTCCATGGACAAGTGACGCGAAGCCCCGTCGTCATGGTCCCGCTGCACTACTTAGGACAGGAACACCAGCTGGCAAAGGTGGCCAATTTACCGTTCCCAGTGCTGCTAGGGAGAGATGCCCCAGCTTTCCGTGAGCTGGTGCGCCGAGTGGGGACCGGCCCGGAGGAGATGGTTGCCCTCGGGGAGGAACAAGGTGGCCGGGCAGAGGATACTCCCGGCGGGGGCGCAGGAGAGGAACCCCCCGGACCTCCAGCTCCAGCCGGGGGTTTGGTCCAGCAGCTTCAGCAAGATCCGGCTTTCGTGCAGGCTCAGGAAGGTGACCCCAGGCTGGCCAGGCTCCGAGAGCAGGTAGCGGTAAGTGAGGGGGTGGTAAAAGAGCTGAGACGCAGTCAGCGATGTCTGCAGATAGTGGTGGAACGGGGAGTGTGGACGCGGGAGGCCAAGGGAAGAGTGGGGAACCGGGTCCAACTCTTAGTCCCAGGGCCCTTTCAAAAGACCGTGCTGGAGGCCGCTCATGACCATGTGTGGGCTGGGCACCAAGGGGTCTGAAATACATTGGAGAGAGTTCTGGAGCATTTTTACTGGCCCACAGTGGCCAAAAATGTTCGACTCCATTGTAGGTCGTGTGAGGTGTGCCAAAGAATGTCCAAACAGGCCGTACCCAGGCCCCCGTCAGCACCTTTGCCTGTAATAGGAACCCCCTTTGACAGGATCGCTATGGACTTTGTGGGACCCCTACCCCGCATGCCCCGTGGGGCGAAATACCTCTTGGTACTCATGGATTATGCCACTGGGTACCCGGAGGCCATCCCCTTGCCAAATATGAAAAGTGCCACTGTGGCCAGGGTACTAATTCAATTCTTTGCCCGGGTGGGGTTGCCCGCAGAAGTCCTAACTGATAGGGGTTCCCCTTTTACCGCACAATTACTCCAGCAGGTCTTTCGGGCACTCCAGATCCAACCCCTGCTCACCGCCATACACCACCCGCAAACGGACAGATTAGTGGAGAGACTCAACCAGACCCTCAAAGGAATGTTAAAGAAGGTGTCTCGGGACAACCCATCAGCCTGGGACTTGTATGTCGACCCCCTTTTGTTTGCTCTTGGAAACACTGTAGGGATCCATGGGCTACTCTCCCTTCGAACTAGTCTATGGAAGGACCCCCCGTGGAATAATGAGCTGGTGGAAAACACATGGGCTGGATCAGACCCACCCCAGGCGATTCAAACGGGAGAGTTCATGCGACAGCTACAGGAGCGACTCGACTACATCTGCGGAGAAGCTCGGCAGAACCTCCGAAGGGCACAACAACAAAAGCAGCACTATGACAAGGGTACCAAGGAAAGGACCCTTGCGCCCAGGACTCAGGTCTTGGTCTCACGGGACGTAATGCAGCATCCACAAGGGGACCCCTGGCAGGGACGCTTCCCCGTGGTCCACGCACTGGGACCCTTGACTTATGAAATCTGCTGTGGGGCCGGGCGACGTCAAAAGAAGCATGTGCACATCAATAATCTGAAAGAATGGTGTCCCAGGGAGGCCCCGGCCCCGGATCGGGTCGAACAGGAGGACAACCTGTTGGCGGATGATCCCGGGGAACCTTTCGATGGCCTGCTCCCCTGGGCGATTCAGAATCAGGGACATATCAAGCCGACGCTCGACGCTACCCTGTCTACAACACAGCGCCAGGAAGTCCGGGAGGTCTTGCATGCCATGGCGGGTGTCTTTTCTTCCACCCCTGGATACACCACGGCGGCCCTCCATCACATCCCAACACGCGCCAGGGCCGTAGCTTGCGCTAAATGGAGACCCCTGCCATGGAAGCAATGGGAAGTGATCAACAAAGAGGTGGAGGAGACTTCCGGAAGAATGCGAAGAATGGCGGACGCCTCTCACCGCACCAGCGGGAGAGGCGATCCATGCCAGGCGGGAAGAAGGGGTCCTGGACTGGTGCTGGACCCCCAGAGACCCCAGTGAGGGGGCTCTGCCTGGGGTGGCACAGAGGAGACCTCTCCCGTCGGTGGCGATCGCGGGTTTGAGGCTCCTCTCATTACCCCCATAGGTTCCCTCGCCTTGGAAGCCGTAATGGCTACAGCGCAAACCCAGAAGCAGCAGAGAGTATGAAGCACAAGAAGCAGAAGCTCCCAGATACGCAAGGTGAAATTGTGAGTTTCGAATTTAAATAAAGCAGAATCAAGCGGGAACGCGGTGGGTGGAGGAAATCCCCCCTCCCCTATTCGTATCGGCGTACTTACGAGGCTCCTTACACGGTGTTACTGAGGAATAAAAGCTTGTACGGACTGCTAGAAGGCAGGATCGTGTACTTGAAGATATAAACTTTAAAATGATATAAGTGCTGGTTGAGAAATCGCTCCTTCTGTCCTCCTTATCTAACTGTAAACAATACAGCGGACTCAACAATGGCGGGGAAACCGAAACTTTCCCCCAAACTAGGAAGTTCAGCTCCGAGTTCAAAGGTTGATACCACAGAGATGACTACAATTTTCTCCTTGTTATTGTGACCTCTAGTGGACCAAATGACGTCTCTTAACACAAAGATGGACAAAATGCAGCTGGAATTAAAAGAGTCGAATAAAACTACAGAAAAGTTGCAGCGGGACCTCATGGAGGTTAAAACGTCAGTAAAAAATCAAGACTCAAGATTACAAAAAGCAGAGAAAGACAAGGCTCTTCATCATGACCAACTTTTAAAACTACAGATGGAACGTGCAAGTTTCTTCCTAAGACTTCAGAATGTGCCAGAGAAGAAAGGAGAAGACCTTAAAAGCTTGCTGAGTGAAGCGTTGGAACCAGTAACAGGTTTAAAAGCAGAAACTCTAAAAAGCGACATGGATATGGTTTATAGGACCTATCCAGATTATATTAAAAAGAATAGCCTGCCTGGTGAAATCATGATAAGGTTCTCCAAAAAATCGACAAGAGATGTGGTTTTAAAAACCACAAATAAGACGGTTCTGAAGATCCAAGAAGAAGAAGTGAAAGTTATGAAGGATATTCCATTTGAAATAAGGAAAAGAAGAAAAGCCTACAGAAAACTAACAACCTGGCTTCAGTCTGAATCTATTATATATCGTTGGAATACCCCAGAGGGACTAAGCTTCAACATCAAAGATAAGAAATATAAAATTGACTCTGTTGACCAAGCGAAAAAATTTCTGGAAAAAAGCAAGGAAAAGAAAACAGGAAGAGAATCAGATGATTCACTAGCTTCGCAAGAAAGTATGTACGGTTTTGACAGTTCAAAAAGTGAAGAAGAATCGGACTCGGAAAAAGGAGCAGCAGCCCCAAAAATACAAGTTGAGACTGTAAAAACAAGAAGAGGACAAAAGAAGAAATGAGTGTTTTAAAATGTTATATTAAGCATATGCACTAATGTGACTTATAAAATGTATTGTTAAGCGTTTTTCTTCAAAGTATGCATACCTGCCAAATAGCTTTCTCAGTTGAAACAGTAACAAAGTAATAAGCTGTAAACCATGGTCTTACTTATGCTTCTTAATTTTTTATTAATAACTTGATACAATTAAGCATTTCATAAAGTACTCTCTGTATAAGGTATATGTAGCTTAGTTTTGTAGTGTTGTAGAAGTAGAAAATAGGTAAAATCAATAAAAACTTTAAAAAACAAACAAACAAAGAGGTGGAGGACATGTTGGCTCTCGACATCATTGAGCCCGCTGTCAGCCCCTGGCGAAGTCCGATTGTTTTGGTCCCGAAGCCGGATGGCTCAGTGCGTTTCTGCATGGACTACAGAGAGGTTAATAAATTATCGTCCTTCGATGCGTACCCAATGCCCTGCCCGGATATCCTAATTGATCAACTAAGAACGGCTCAGTATCTGTCAGCCCTAGACCTGACAAAGGGTTACTGGCAAATACCGGTAGCAGAAGAGGACAAAGAGAAGACAGCCTTTGCCACCCCCCGGGGCCTTTACCAATTCAAGCGCATGCCCTTTGGTTTACAGGGGGCGGCCGCCACTTTTCAACGTATGGTAGACACGGTGTTGGCAAGGTGCAACGGTTTCGCCCAAGCCTACATAGATGATATTATAGTGTTCAGCCCCGACTGGGCTTCCCACTTGCAGCACCTCCGGGTGGTGTTGGAGGCACTCCGTCAGGCTGGGCTTAAAGCCAACCCCCAAAAAAGTCACATCGGTTTTCGAGAACTCCGGTATCTGGGGTTCTTAGTGGGGCATGGTCGTATACAACCCCTGCCTGACAAAGTGGCGGCATTGGAACAACAGCCCCCCCCCGTACCAAGCGACAACTCCGGAAGTTCTTGGGCTTCGTGGGGTACTACAGTAGGTTTATTCCCCATTACGCGTCGATAGCCAGTCCGCTCTTTGATTGCCTGACCAAGGCCCGACCCAATACACTGGCCTGGGGAGAGGCCCAGCACGCGGCGTTCAGCGCACTGCGCGCAAGCCTGTCAGGGCGGCCAGTCCTACATAACCCGGATTTCAGGAACCCCTTCCAACTCCACACCGATGCGTCTGGAACAGGACTGGGGGCGGTGCTTACACAAACACAAAACGGTGAAGTACAACCAATCATTTTTATTAGTCGGAAGTTGCAAGCGGCTGAAAAGAACTATTCCACGGTGGAAAAAGAAGCCCTGGCGGTGAAGTGGGCGGTTGGATCCTTGCAGTTCTACCTCACTAATAATCCTTTCACTTTGGTGGTGGATCACGCCCCTCTACTATGGATGGAGCGGATGAAGGATAAGAACCCCAGAGTGTTGCGTTGGTACTTAGCGCTGTTACTCTTCTCTTTCACAGTTCAGAATCGACTAGGAAAGGATCATCTGGCGGCCGACTACCTGTTGTGACTTCACGAGACTGTCGAGGACGCTTCACCAGACCCCCCAAGGGGGGGTATGTCCTGTTCTCGGGACTCTGCCAGGGGACGTCAGGCTCCCCCCTCAGTGGCCCCCCCCGAAGCCCAACACCTCCCAAATACTCACCGAAGAGCCGCGGTGTCGGGAGAATGCGACCCGCAGCGATGGACTCCGGGGCGCCGGGCAAGGGACGGCCCCGGTGCCCGCTCCTGCGCCGTGGCCAGTCACCGTGACCAGGAAGGGCAACGCTCCTCCTGGGCCCGTCTTCAAGGCCGGCAGCTGCAACAGGGAGGAAGGGGGAGGAACGGCTTTGGAGTCCCGGCAGTCGGGCGGGGAGTTTGGACCTGGCAGTCGGGTGCAGAGGCGGCCGACGGCAGCGCTGCCTCTCCCCGAACCTGGGAAGAGGGAGGGGGAGGAGTGCGAGGCTCATCGGGCCGCATCGGGGTGGGGTTTGGCTGCAAGTGCGCGCCAGCGCGCAGGCTACACACCCGGGGCTGGGGAGAGAAGGGACGGCGTACCAGGAAGCACGTGAGGGCCCTCAGCTTCAGGACTTAAATAGGAGGGCGGGGCAAGACCCGGAGAGGGGACGAGAAGGGGGGAGTGGCGAGGGGAAGGATATAAAAGCAGGGCAGCCAGATGGAGCCGGGGAGGAGAAGCCTGGAGGTGACATGTGCTGATGGTGCAGAGACAGTTGCGCACTCAATACTCACCCCAGGGGCGCTGCCAAGTAGGGTATGGTGACGTAACCCCCCTCTGGGCACCAAATCTGAGGCTCCGGCTGCCAGGGGCGGGAGGCAGACGAGGTGGTGGCATGAGACGCGGTAGCCGAGTTCAGTGACAGCGACTCGGGGTTCAGCAGCTCGTGTGACAACAACCAACTTTTTTCCTTCCTGCTCTCAGAGCAATTTTGCAGCCAGAAAGGCTCAACCCTGTTTCCTTGCTGATCAGGGGAAAACCTATGCTGGATTGCAGTTTGCCAGGAGCAAAGATCTTTTTGACTGGATTAAGTTTTGCCTGCTGCAAGTGGAGCTGAGCCTCGGAGCACCAGAGAGACACTGCCGGGAGAACAAAGGAAAGGGAGGTGAGGCGAAGGAGCTTTTGAAATTCGCGCTGCTGCTGCTGCTGCACAGAGAGAGAAGAGATTAACCCTGTGAGCTCCTGGAGAAGTAGATGAGTGAGCCGGATTCCAGTGAAGAGGCCAACACCACACCAAAGACTTCCCCTGCTCAACCTGTGCTTCTACCTCAAATCCAAAGGGACGTGAGTAACAAAATGGCTTTTAATGCCCCATCCCAAGAAATGCCAAACCTCAAACTTACAGAGGCTAACTATCAGTGGTGGGAGGAGTATTTGAAGAGTTGTCTGCAGACTCACAATGCCCTTCAAGTATTAACAATTGAAAATTCTCCAGAAACTGACCCTGATAGGACACAATTCCTTATGATGGATGGTTTTGCTAAAGCCCTGATTTTAGGGAGTATTCCCTACACAGAGGTACCAGGATTAAGAGGGCTAGCCACGTCCAGATTGATGCTTAAACACCTACAGGGCAAGTTTGATAAGCACAGCAAGAGTAAAATCTATTCCCTCAAGGGACAGATTTTTGATTTCAGGATGGAGGGAGACTGCCTTCCCAAAGAGATGGACAAATTAATGGTCATTTACACACAGCTTAAAGACCTGAATGAAGCACCCTCTGATACAGATATGATTTCTTCAATTCTTAAGGGTCTGCCTGGCTCCTATAAGTCTGTAACCAGTATGATTAGACTGAAAGATGATCTGACTTTAGAAGGTCTTTTGTCTGCACTAACTGAGGAATATGATTCTAGAAATTTGAAAGACAGTCTGTCTGATGAGATGTCTGTTTTGAGCCTAAAGCATGGACAGAGATTTAAAAGGAAAGTGGATTGTTTTATATGTGGGAAAAATCATCTTGCAAAATACTGCTCTTCTAAGTATGCACCTAATGATGAGCCCCAAGAACAAAGAGCCACAGGCGCACATGGTTCCACTAACAAAGAACCAGCCAGTGGAAGGGGAAGCCATTATGGGAGGAGCAGAGGTCACGTTTCACATGCACAGCACAGAGGAAAGAAGTTTGCAGCACAGACGCAGGGCAAAGGCAATGCTCTCAGAATCACTGATGAGTTTAACAAAAATAAAATATTTTTAATTGATTCTGGCGCCTGCACCCATGTATGTAAAGAAAGGGAATGGTTTTGTGACATGGATGTTGAGAACAAACCAAGAATTTACCAAGCTAACAGAGAATTATTGAATGTAGAAGGTGTTGGAACTGTAAGATTACAATTGTATACTACAAATAATCAATTAATTGATGTTGAATTGCGAAATACAGCTTATGTGCCCAAAGCTGTTGAGAACTTAATTTCGACAAAAAGTCTTATGAACACTGGACATATTGTACTGCTCAAAGCAGAGCAAGGAAGCAAGGTCTCTACCAAGGATGGAGAGCTTGAATTTAAAGTGGAAGAGAAAAATGGCTTTCATTACCTTGTAGCTTGTGATGAGGAAATTGAGACTGTTGATGATAAGGAGCAGATTTGCCAAACTACCAGTGATGCTAAATGTAAACATGAAAAATGTATGTATTCATGGCATATTAAAATGGGACATAGAAATTTGAAATGTGTTGAGCAGTTGTTAAAGCAATGTGGAATACCTGTTGTGCATTGTGAAAAGAGTGAAACTAGGTGTGAGACATGTCTCGGAGCAAAGGGAGACACCTCAAGTTATTCTGGGAAAACTCCAGCGCACAATCAAGAATTTCTGGAAACTGTATACAGTGATCTTGTTGGGCCCTTACCTGCATCCCTAGGTGGGAGCAAATATTTTGTGACTTTCACTGAGAATAAAACAAAATACACTTATGTGTATATGCTGAGAAGTAAGGATGAAACACTGCATAATTTAAAAATTATGTGGCTATTGTTAAAAATAAATTTGGCAAAGCACCTCAAAGCTTACTCACAGATGGAGGTGGTGAATATTGTAGTGCTGAATTCAAACAATTTCTACAAGAGCAAGGAATTCAACATAAAGTTGAAAAACTGGCAAGGTGGGATATAAATGGAACAAATAAATAAATATAAATAAATAAAGTGTCCAATGCTTATTCACCCCAGCAAAATGGAGCCTCTGAGAGATTAAATAGAACACTGCAAGGGATGTGCAGAGCTATGCTAATGCATTCTGGACTGCCAAACGGTTTATGGGCAGAAGCCCTGAACACAGCAGTGTACTTACACAACAGATTACCCTCAAAGATTATTGGAACTTCTCCTTTTCAGGCATGGTTTGGGAAACAGCCTGGTCTAAAACATATCAAAGCTTTTGGCGCAAAAGGGTATGCACACATACCAAAAGGAAAAAAGGGGAAAACTTGATTCCAGAACTGAAACTGGAATTATTGTAGGCTACCCTGTTGGTGGGAAAGGGTACAGGATATACAATCCCCAAACCCACACAGCTGAAGAATGCAATGTTGTTTTTGTTGATGAGACTGTATTGCCTAGTGTTTCCACTGCAGCTGATCCAAAGATGCCTGGGACTGCACCTGATGAGTTCGTTGCTTGGCTACCTGTAGTGACCACTGGTGAACTGGCTGGTGAACTGGCAAGTGAAGCAGCAGGTCCACCTTCTGAGGAAACTACTGAAACAGAAGGGGAAGCAGAGGCCACACCAGAGGAAGTGGCTGAACCCACGGCAGAACCCACAGCAGAACCCACACCCAGTGTGAGGCGATCAGAAAGGAGCACTAAGGGAAAACTTGCAACGAAGTACGGATTTTGTGAACTTGTGCAACCTGCAAAGGAACCCATGAACTGGAAGGAAGTTTGCAACTTACCTCCGAGTGAAAGAGGCAGATGGCTTGAAGCAATGGAACAGGAGCTGCTATCCATTAGCGAAAAAGAGGCCTGGACTCTCACTCAACTACCTCAAGGCAGAAAGCCTGTTGGATGTAAATGGGTCTTCAAAATAAAGCAAAGGGAAGATGGAACTGTGGAGCTATACAAAGCACACCTAGTAGCTAAAGGCTACTCACAGCAATATGGGACTGACTATTTTGAAACTTTTGCTCCAGTTATTGACCAAGCAACATTCAGAACACTTCTAAGTGTTGCAGCATCTAGGAAAATAATAGTAGAACATCTTGATGTAAAGACTGCTTTTCTCAACGGAGAACTATCTGAGGAAATCTACATGGAACAACCTGAAGGTTTCAAGGTCAAAGGTCAAGAAAACTTAGTCTACAAACTCAATAAAGGACTCTATGGCCTAAAGCAAGGAGCAAAGGCCTGGTATGACAAACTTACTGAACTTTTAAAGAAGCAAGGCTTCAAGCAAGGGAAAGCTGAACCTTGTCTGTACACTAGAATCAGAAATGGACAATACCAGTATGTTCTTGTTTACGTTGACGACTTGATCGTGGCTTGTCAAAACAGAGGAGACATCAAAGCAATAGCTGATGGACTGAATAAGGAAGTGGAAGTCAAACAGCTAGGAGATGTTCAGCAATATCTCGGAATTCAAATTGAGAGACTCAAGGATGGAACTTTTCTTTTATGCCAGAAAAGAAAGATTATGGACTTTATAGAATCTGTTGGCATGAAGAACTGCAAAGCTTCATCAATCCCACTTGAACCTGGATATCTGAAGGAGAAGGATGGCACACCACTAAAGGACATAGGAGGATACAGAGAGGCTGTCGGAAAGCTCTTGTACCTAAGCAAATCAACGCGTCCAGATATTACAGCGGCAGTTGGATTTCTAAGTAGAAAAGTAAGTTTGCCAAATCATCATGATTGGAGCGCAATAAAGAAGATGGCACGTTACCTGAGAGGAACAATGGACTTAAAACTGAAAATTGCACCAACTGAACAACCAAGACTAGTCGGCTACATGGATGCCAGTTGGGGAGAAGAGATGAACAACTACAAGTCTACCAGTGGATACCTATTCTTTTATAGAGATGGACTGATAAACTGGACTAGTAGAAAGCAGACTGTTGTAGCGCAATCCACAGCAGAAGCTAAGTGCATTTCAGCAGCAAGTGCCTGCAGCAGACTTGAATGGATCTTTGAGATGTTGAAAGATTTTGGAATAATTGAACCTGTACCTATACTTATGTTAGAGGATAATCAAGCTTGTATAACCATATGTAAGGAAGAGAGCACGACTGCAAGAAGTAGATCTACAGGTATTAAATGTGCATTAGTTAAAGATTTGTACCAGAAAAGGCTGATAGAGATTAAGCATTGTCATACAGAAGAGATGGTGGCTGATGTCCTGACTAAGCCACTAACCAAAGACAAGTTTGAAAGACTTCGTGAAATGTTGAATATGCTTGATGCTAATGTTGAATAATGTTTTGTTTATGCACGTATAATGACTTGCATTTTAGGTCTTGAGAAGGGGTGTTGGAGAAATGAGTATGAAAGACAAGACCTGGGATTTCAGTGATTATAGGGTTAACCTATGCAATTTGTTGTGTTTCTTAGTTTAACCTGGAAGTGCCTGGCAACTGGCCAATTAACTCTAAGCCCCGGAAACCTAAAGGTGTACTGTTTTGCTAATTGGTCAATGATATCAGGTGTTTCCTTTCAGGGGTCAAGAAGAAGGAGAGATTCTCCATTGTAATCTCACTCACTCTGTAGTAGGATGTCTTAGTGTGCAGACGCAGCACAATGCTGTTTAGTAAGCATGTTTTGTTTATTTGCAGCTAATCCCGTTTCCCTTTTTCCTTTAGTAATAAAGTTTCTTTTAAACTAAAAGAAGCAATCTCCTCTTTCCAGAGAAGCAAGATCCATTACTCTGAATTTTCTTGAATATTGGACAAAAGTCCTAACATAAACCACCCATTCCCTCATGGGGAACCATTGTTGCCAGTCTCCAGGGGAGGGATGGAGATCGCGCTGAATTACAACTGCTCTTCAGATGGCAGAGATCACTTCCCCTGGAGAAAATGGTGGACTCTGTGTCATTATACCCTGCTGAGGTGGCCACAGCAAATTGACACTAAGTGCCCAAGGCTGCAGCACTCTCCCAGAGCCTCTTGTATTTATTTCCACAACGGGCCTTACTCCTAGTACCTATAGATTATCAGATGGCTGTGTATGGAATGCTTCTTATTTGGTACCTGTGTATTCTAGTGGGAATGAAGTGAGTTTTGATCCCGAGGGTTCTCCTTTGTTACCAGTGATTAAAAATGAGGATGAGCCTGTGCAGAAGGAGCCAAGCCAGCAGCTGGGACGTCCAGATGCATCTCAGGAGACAGTATTACTGTCATCATTTCAAGAAGCACTATCAGTTGTTGAAATGGAGAAGGAAGGAAGAAAGAGGGGACTGCTTGTGTGGACGAAGGATTATGTTATGGATTGTGAAAATGGGGAGATGTTGTGTGTTTCTTTAAGAGGACTGTTTATAAGTTGGGAGTAGCAAATGGGAGTGATTGAAGGTGCAGGTGTATTTTATACTGTGAGACTGAGGATAATAAAACTAACTTGGAGACAACGTGCAGGTGTTTCATTATGTTATAACAGGATCCCTGCAGCGATCCAGGAGCCAGTGGCCCCTGGGTTGGTGGCCAAGGGGCAGGGGGGTCTGCAAGGCTGGTGGTGGCAGCTGCCCCACAGAACCACTGGGGGGGGGTCCTTCCTTGCCTCGAAGAGGCCTGGTGCTGGCGCAGGAGCGCCTCACTGGCTGGGGCCTCAGTGGCTGAGGCCTCCTGGCCCATGCTGGGCTCCCCCTCTCGAGGTCAGGGGCAAGGGCTTGGAGAAGCTGAGCCAGGACAGGAGAGCTCCGGGCGGGAGGGGGCGCGCGCACCGGGGTGGGGTGGGGGGCGCCGGCAAGGCAGGGCAGGCCAGGGCAAGGAGAGGCGAGCCTCCCACCGGTGCCCCGGCGCCTGCCGCAGACGGGAGCGCCTGGTGTGATGACCGGCGGGGGGGCGTCGAGGGGCCAGCAGAGCCCACGCGGGTCCAACCAGAGTCCCGGGCCCGGCCTGCCCCCGCTCCTTCGGCAGCCGCCCTACCTCCTCTTCACAGAGAGCCGGCCTGCTTCCCCCCCCCCCCCCCCCGGGACGACGGCGCTGTCTTCGGCCAAAGGCCTTGGTCCTCCGCTCGGGCGTCCTCCGGCCGCGGCCAGGTTCCGCGCACGGGGTAAGGGGCGTGGTCCCGGGGGCGCCTTCCGGGAAAGGGGCGTGTCCCGCCCGGGGATTCCCTCCCGGCCCCCGCCCCCCCTTCGACTGGAGGCCGCCGCTTCCGACGCTCCGGGGGCGGGGGCGGGAGGAGGGTGCTGCAATCCCCGCCCCCCCCGGGCACGCCCCCCCCTGCGCCCAGGCTCGGGGAGGGGGCGCTCCGAGGGGCCCCGCAGGCCGCCTGTCCTGTGGTTGCCCGGGCAACAGCGCCCCCTCCCTCCGCCCAGGGCGCCTGCCTGCCGCGGAAGCCCCGCCCCCTCGGAGGGGGGGGTCGCCTGACCCGTCTGCTGCTGCGCCGCCCGGAGGGGGAGGGGGAGGAGGCCCGCGGAAGCCCCGCCTCTCTGGCTGGCCGGTTGGCCCTCAGGCCTCTTGGGGCGGGGCGCTGTGGCCGGGCTCCTCCCCCTCCCTCCCCCCCTCCCTCCCCGGGGCTTCCAGGGACTTTCCAGCCGCGCTTCCGCCTCCTTGCTGGGCCCGCGGCGGCGGCGGCCTCCCTGCCCTGCCTTTCCCCTTCCCTGCCTGCCTGACTCCCCTCCGCGCTCTCCCTTTGCCAGGCGCGGCGACGCTTCCCCGCCACACCCCCGGCCAGGCCCGCCATGGACTGCGACGGATACCCGCCCGTGAGTCGGGGGGGGGGGAGGGCGGGCGGGCGGGCAAGGCGGTCTCCCCCCCTCCCCCCCCCCGTTTCCGGCTGGAGGGGCCGCCCGGGAGGCCGAGGGAGGAGCAGCAGCAGCAGCCGCCGAGTGCCCGCGGTTCGGGGCGGTGCGGGGAAGCGGGGCGAGGTATCGGGGCCGCCTCCCTTCCCTACCCGCCCCCCCCCCCCAATCCCCCCGGGCCAGGGGTCGGGGCAGCGCAGCCGGGCGCCGCCGCTTCTCCGCCGAGGAGAGGCCGGCCAAGATGCTGGTCCGGGGGGGGGAGAGGGGAGCAGCATCGCCCCTCCCTCCTTCCCCCCTCCCCCCCCCTCTCCCCGGCCCTCCGCTCGGGGTGGGGGCGGGGGAGCCCCCGAAGCAGAGCAGGGACTGTTGTCTCTGAACCGCCCTGACTCATTTGGAAACAGAGTGGAATGGGGGGTAGTTCTGTGGGGGCCTGATGACACGTGCGGGTTCAGTTTGAACGCAGGGGAAAGGTCTGCCTGGGAGGCAGATGAGCAACCCTGGGGGCCCTGGAATCATCCCAGCCCGAGGGGCCATCTAGTCCAGCCCCTTCTCCCCCTCCCTCCACTCCCGCTCAGTGCAGGACCAGCCCAGAGCATCCCTGGCAAGGGTTTGGCCAGCCGCTGCTTGGAGACAGCCAGCGAGGGGGAGCTCACCACCTTCCCCAGGCAGCCCATTCCACTGTGGCACAATTCTAAATATCCAGCCGGCACTTTTCTGCCTCCAATTCAAACACATTGTTGCAAGTCCTGTTTGTGTCCATTAGAAACTGGGACTTCTTAGTAGTGGCCCCGACATTCAGGAATGACATTCTTTTAGGGTCTGTCCTGTAGAGTTCTCTAGCTTTCTTCGCAAGATAGCTGTTTCTAATGTGTCATATTGTGTTTAGTAATAAATGCTTGCTGTCTCAGATTCTGTCATACTGTCTTTGGGGTTGTTTTTATTGCAACTATTTGTAAAACACTGATCTCAAACCAGCATTTTCCCCACCCCCCTTTTTGCCATCAAGTCACAGCTGACTTATGGTGACCCCTGGTGGGGGTTTTCAAGGCAAGAGACCTTCAGAGGCGATCTGCCTGGTTTGCCATTTCCTGCCTCTGCATAGTGATCCTGAACTTCTTTAGTGGTCTCCTATCCAAATACTAACTGGGGACAACCCCACTTCATTTCCAAGATCTGATGAGATCAGGTGAGGCAAAAAACAGTATATGAGTAAGGTAAACGAAGTCACTTGAGAAAGAAGGGTAACTTTTCTCTAGCTACCATGTTCCTTTTCGTTTCAGGAGTCATAGTTTTTGGTATAACTGTTAAAAAAAAACATCTCTCTATGCTGCAGGCAAAGTAGTTGTGTCTTTCCTCTTCCTTTCCCAACGCTATACGGTAGTTATGTAATTGAATATTTTTTTGGGGGGGGGGTTCACTTTCATCCTGCCCTGCGCATAGTGCTTGGATGGAATCGACTATGATGACTTCCACTTTGGCCCTCATGTGATGGACCAGAAAGAGCTGCTCATGGAGACAGGTAAGGAGCGCATAAAAGAACCTCTGTGCCTTGGGGGGCTGCAAATCACAGGGACTCCACAAAGATGGGGGAAGGTATAATTTTAATTATGTTAATATAGCATCACTTAACTGGATCATGTGTGAAAAACTGTTCTCAATCAGAATCTCATCTCTTCTTTTTTTCTTTTTTAAATCCCCAGTTGAAGGTCCATTTCTCACTATAATAGAGCAGCCGAAGCAGGTATGTAGCTCATTCTTTGTAGCAAGCTGTGTGCCCCAGCCATGTTCTATCAAAGGTGGTTTTGATGCACTTGTGTTGGACCCTCTGATGGGATTTGTTTGTCTGGTTTTTTCCCCCCTCTGTCCACAGCGAGGTTTCCGGTTCCGTTATGGCTGCGAAGGCCCCTCGCATGGTGGGTTGCCAGGAGCATCTAGTGAGAAGGGGCACAAGACTTACCCTACTGTCAGAGTGAGCATCAGCCGGCCTAGAAAAGGGTTTGTGGACTGAGATGGAAGGGGGGGGGGAGGAAACCCAACATCTGTATTGAACTTTGTGATAGCTTGAAAATCGCCCCCCACCCGCCTCTTAATGATAGCAATACCACTGCAGGCAAGTGGTCTGTCCAGTTAAGGTAGCATTACTGACTGTTAGCCAGCTTTTTTATATTTTACAAATTGCACACTGTGCTAGTGAATGATTTAATTGGTCTTCATCTAGCCTCAGATACTTTAAGGTGCACTGATCAACATCATACCTCAGTGTTCTGGGTGGCATTTGCTCTTCAGATGGTTCAGAAGAAAATCGGTTTGTGTGTCGTAGAGTACAGCAAAGCTTTGACCATGTGGATCATGAAAAGCTATGTTGGGTTTTAAAAGAAATGGGCATACCACAATGCTCAACCTGTACTCCGGGCAGGAGGCTGTTGTTAGGACAGAATGTGGAGAAAATAGAATGGTTTCCGATTGGCAAAGGCATTTTATAAGGATGCATTTTATCTTGGCTCCTTTGTCAACCAAAAGGACCTAAGAAGAAGAAGAAATCTACCAAAAGGACCCAAGAAATCAGAAGGGGATGGAGACTGGGAAGGGCCACCATGAAGGATGGATCTAGAAAAGATCCTTAAGTGTAAGGAATGTGTCGCTGGCGACCAAGGTCAAGTTAATTCATGCCATCGTATTCCTCGTTACTATGTACAGGTGTGAATGTTGGACAATGAAGAAAGTAGATTAATTTGAAATGCGGTGTTGGAGGAGAATTTTAGGGATAATGTGGACTGCAAGAAAGACAAAGGAGTGGCTTCTAGCTCCAACTCTCCTGAGAAACTAAAATGACTCAACTGAGGCTCTCGTACTTTGGTTGCATTATGAGAAGACGAGAGTCGCTGGAAAAGACAATCATGCTGGGAGCAGCAGGAAAAGTGGAAGGCCCAACAGGAGATGCACGGACTCAGTCAAGGAAGCCCCAAAGGCCCTCAGTCTGCCAGATCTGAGCAAGGCTGGTAGCAAGAAGAGATTTTGGAGGTCCTTAATTCATGGGGGTCCCTGTTCAGTCAGAAGCGGCTTGCCGGAGCTCAGCACACACACGCACGGGATGGTAAAGCCCTCGTCACTGACTTGGTTTAGCTTAGCGTGCTGGCTCAGAATGTGTGGTTGATCAACAATCAAAACATTCTGTTGTCCAGCTTCTATGAGGAAACTGAAAGTTGTCCATTTGGCTGGCTCTGATAAAGGGCGGCTGACGGCTGGCAAGGGGTCCCAGGTGCCCAGAGACTTGGAAGTAAAGGTGCAAAAGACGCAACGGGCTGAGAAAACCACAGCACTTCAACAAAGGGAAAACAAGGTTTGGCAAATAGACTAGAGGAGGCAGGGCACTGGAGCAAGGACAGAGAAAATGCAGAAGCAATTGCCCCATCAGGAGGAGCAGTATGCTATCCGGAAAGAGCGGAGGGAATGCTAGAGAGGGTGGTCAGGTCTCAGAGCAGCTGGAGGAAGGTGGACAACCTGTGCAGCAGCCTGAGGAGACCGGGGTGGTGGTGGTGGACACGGGAGCGGGGGTGGGTGGGTGGAAGAGGCCTGGGACAGGACCCATGCAGTCTGGCCAGGGAATTCTGGGGGGCTGGGGATTGTGGGCAGTGGGGATGGGGTTTCCTATAGCTCAGGCCTGACAGGGAGTTTCAGCAGTGTTCTGAGACCTGTGCCCATCAAGGGGGGGCAGCAAGTCCCTCAAGGGTAGTGAGTGGGGGGAGCAACGGGGCTGAATCTGCTGTTGATCCTCTTGCGGGTTTCCAGCTTACTGTAGGATAACAGTGGAGGCATTCCTTCAGGGCACGAATGGAAGTTTAGAGATACAATGTTTAGAAGTATCAGTTATGGTCTGGTTGTGAAGAAGGGACTGCTTCCCTCTCTCTCGTTTTAAGCTTGCTGTCCCTTAATACAGCTGGGTGCTAACTAGTTTCAAGTGTGAAAGTGATCCAGCAGCTGATTATTATATATCGATCAGTCATTTATATTCTGGTATTCCTTTTTTATAAAAACTTGGGCAACTCTTAGTGAGGAAAGTACTCCTATTTCTGACTTTTTCTCCCAGTTTTATTGTCGTGTCCAGAATTACATGTGGAGCTGCACACACTTGATCTTAGCCAAGAGGCCTCCATTTGAAGACTCCACTTCCTTTATCCCTGCATCAATCGAGGTCTTCCAAGGAAAGGTTTTCTCCCGGCTCCTGCATGGTTCCCAACTCTGTGTCTATAAAGAATGGTGCTCACTAGAAGCAGTGCAGTGCATGTTTCTGCCCTTGATCCTTGGAATCCAGTGAGAAGTCCCAAATGCTCTCGTTAGATTAGAGGCTGGGATGATCTCCTTGGAGACCCATATGTGGCTCTTTGCAGCCACCTTCTGGTTAAAACTTAACGTCAGTCTGGTGGGCCTCGCTCCCTTGATGCTTGATGGTAGCTACCGGTCAGCCAGGCAAAGAGCAAGAGAGGGAAAGCTCCAGGAGACTAGCCTTTCCCCCCCAAGTCTTATTGTGCCTTAGGCACCAAAAAGCAAGAGAAAGAGTTAAACAGCGTCTCTAGGGTCAAACTCTACAATCGGACAGAGCACAGACATGGACACATCCAGTTATTCTCCAGTATATTAAATGCTTTCAACCAGTGGGTTTCCTTAGATCCCTCACAATCTCCAAATATCGGAGAATCTTTACCCTTGCATGCTTTGCATCCTTCGGCCCTCCTGGAAGGTAGACACCATTGCGTCCCGCTCTCTCAATGGCTCTGCCCACGCCATGCAGGAAAAGCAGAGTCTGTCAAATACATTCTGCTGCACTGCCCAGTTCACAACGATATCCAATCTCAATACGTAGCTCCAGTTCTGTCAACTTTACCAGGAAGATCGGAACAACTATATGTCCCCCCCCCCACTGTTCTCGCAGACTTTTCCCAGGAGACAACTACAAAGTTGTGAGATTTTTCCTTCAGGTGTGTGGGATATGCAGACACCTGACTGAAGCCCAGAAACAGCCTCCCAGTCGGGGGAAAGTCCCTCTTCGCACGCCATCATTCCTGCTCGATGCCAAGTCCCCGTTGCACTGCATGTGACACTTACCTTTTTATCACTTACCCGTTATTTTATTCCTATATTTTATTTCTATGTTTTTAATTATTATTGCTGATTCTTCAGAGATGATTTTGTATCAAAATAAATGACAGATTGATTGATGTAGTACTGAGGCTGCTTACATCCCATTCATTTATGGGGTGGTGGCGATGTTTCCCCCCTCCTCCTGTTGTTGTCGTCCCCAAGCCACCTTTGGTGCCTGCCAAAGAGCTCTCCCTCTGCCCCTGCCGCAGTGCATTTTTGTGTGGGAGGCATGGCACAGATAGTATTCCAGGTGAGGAGAAAATCTTTGGATATCAAGTCATTTACTGTATGTTTTGTGGGGTCGTGCCTTTGGGTAAGAGGGAGGGCAGTTGATCCAGCGTCTGGCAAAGGGACCCTGCACTGATGCGTTGAAATACTGGCATTGAAATGCTAGGTTTCTGTTTTCAATATTAAGTTAATGCAACTAAAGTGTTGCAGAGATTTTTTTTCTGTGTGCATTATTTGTGATATTAAAAGGTTGGCATTTTTTTGGCACTGCGGTGGAGCCTCCTGGGACGGAAATCAGAGGTATGTTTGAAAATGGGGGCATAGCTGGGTTGCATCCTGGAAGGCCAAGAGGCAGAATTGTGCGGGCTGTGGGCTTGGTTTCCCTGCTTGCCTGATCGAGGCTGGATCCTGTTTGTGATGCTAGAGCAGGGGTGGCCAACCTGTGGCTCGGGAGCCACATGCGGCTCTTTCACACATATTGTGCGGCTCCTGGCAGGGCGGCTGGGGAAGCAAAGGGGAGGCATGCTTTTTCTCTCTTTCTCCCTTCCTTCCCTCCTCCCTCCCATCTATTTGCTTTCCTAGTTTCTCTCTCTCTCTTTCTTTCCACTTCTTTAATTCTTTCTTTCCATCTCTCTCTTTTTCTCTCTCTCTCTCAATATCATTAGCAAACAAGTAATATCATTATCAATAACCGGTTTTCCTCGTTTGTTTTTATTTTTGGCAGTCCCATTTAATGTTAATAAAAAGCAAATTTGCATATTTTTAAAAATAAAAACGTGTGTGTGATACTTGTTCCTGTCTTGCGGCTCTCAGACATCTGACATTTATTCTATGTGGCTCTTACGTTAAGCAAGGTTGGCCACCCCTGTGCTAGAGGATGAATCACTTTGTAATTTTATTGTACGTTTTTAACTTTTATTTGGATATGATGACTTAATCCGCCTTGGGCTTCTAGGGTGCGTGAATAATTTCTGTAGGAATGAGTGTCTACGGATGGGCTGTGATTGTGGGAGCCCACTAGACTTCTCTGTGTGTGCACCAGGGCTCGTTTTATGTTCTTGTACTGGATGGGAGGCTTTCCCCTGAATTACCCATCGCGGATTCTTGAGCAGCTAGAGGCTGGTGTCAGGATGGACTCATTGGAAGAGTGGCCTGGTAGTAGAGGGGAATGGTGTGAGACGTTGAGGGGCTAAATCCTTAGGGGGCTAAAGGGGTGTAACTGTCACAGAACGGTTGTTTTTGTTTCCTACCAGCAAAGAGCCTTTTGACCTTCCCTGGTCCCCTTTCTTTGGCAGATCTCCAATTATGTCGGGCAGGCAAAGATCGAAGTGGACCTGGTGACCCATACGGACCCTCCTCAGGTGCACGCCCACAGCCTCGTGGGGAAGCAGTGCAACGAAGCCGGGAACTGCATCGTGATGGTGGGCCCAAAGGACATGACGGCACAGTATGTATTGGGGCAGGGTGGGGGTTGGGACCCGGCCTCAGCTAAGAATGGTTTCCTGCTTGCGCATGGCTCTCTCTGAGCAAAGGGACCCCAGCACCTTCGCAGGGCTTAGACGCTCAGTGGTCCCAGGAACTAGCCTGGCTCCAAGATGATCGGGGCATTTGGGGCCCAAACCCGAACCTTTGGGGCTCCTTATGGATCGTATCCCATTTGTCCCATTTTTTGCACAAGACAAAGAGTTTTATCTTTTGGGTGGGTAACTCTGTCTCCCAGCCACCAGAGACAGCAGAGTCTGTGGTCTCTTACAGAACGGCTTGAAAGCCTTGACTGCCTGCCTGCCGCGCTCTTGTCTGAGCCCCTTCCCGGTCACAAATGGGCTGAGTTGCCAGTAATTATGAGCCAGGTCCCCTCTGTCTCAGTCTGTGAGTAGCTCAGAGTCTGGAAGTGGCTTGTTTCTGATCTGGTTTAGAATGCTGAAGTGCAATGCTCCCTCTAAGCTCTGTAGTCTTGTGAGCAAAAATTCTACTTTGTGAGCTACTGGCATTAGAGTTGTGAGCGAGCAATTTGGCCCCTGCATAAATGAGTTTGCTTTGGAGCCATCCTTCCTGAGCTAAGACAAAAATGTGTGCGCCAGAGGCTAAAAAACAGAGCTAGCTCACACTGACTCAGCTTAGAGGGAACACTGCTGAAGTGTACTGAATGGTTCTGTGTACGTGGGCCTCAGCCTCCTTGGCATTCTAGTTTGGGTTACATTTTAAGAAGTTCACAGAGTTTCATGGCAAGCAATCAGTTTTACGAAGAGTGAGGCGTTATTAAAGAACTTCAGTGCACTCGCTTCCAAAGAAATCCGTGTTGGGCACTGCTTGTGCATGAAGAGTCTGGTGTAGCCCATGCCATTCTGCGCCAGGGGACTGGTGCTCTGTAACACAGTGTACCGAGCTAGGCAAATACCAGTTTCTGTGCAGTTGATAGTTGCAAGATCAACATCTCCTTCCTGCTTTAGAAGCAGCTACCTCCTCAGAGCCGGCCTGCAGACTGCCTTGAGCCTTATTTCCATCCCCTCTGAGGGTCCAGGGCGTGTACACTGGGGGTGCTTTGACACATGCTAAATAATGCAGTTTCAGTCCACTTCAGCAGCTGGTTGCAAGTGGATTTTGCCATTTCACACAGTCCAGCCGAGTTGCAAAGTGCATTGCAAGTGGAGTGAGGGTGTGTTATTTAGTGTGTGTGAAAGCACCCTGTTTTTGGAATGTCCCTTTGCTATTACCCAAACAAATTTGCCATGAAAGACAAAATCTCCCTTTCACGTACATTATGTCTGTAATCCTTTATTCCCATTGTTATTGGGGGGGGGGGTGCACTTAAGAAACTGTGGCTTCCACACCTTTGTGGCCAAGATGAAGTTTAACTAGAAGAGTTCTGGCTTGCAGCTCAGTTATTTGTCATGTTTATCTCCCACCATTCTTCACAGAAAGATAAATCTTAAGTGCCTAGTGCTGGATGCAAGTGATTGGTCTTAGCAGCCCGGTGCTGAAATTCTAAATGGGCATCCTGCTAGGCCCTGTTGAATTCTGGGATTCTCACTGCCTGTCCAAATCAAACAGAAAATCCAGTCTACAGTCAGATGGGGGTTACATGGAACTGTTGGACATACTGACACCGTGGGGCTCCTGCCTTCCACGCATTTCTGTGCTGTGCTTGGCAGAGCCACTGCTGGCCTTCTGCCTGCTGCCTCGAGGTGCCTCCTTTGTGCAGAGGGGACCTCTGGCCGGCCAGGGGATCCTGCTTCTTCTGCCAAGGACACAATGCAGAGCCCTTATCCTCTGCTGCAATGCGCCCTCTCAGCTCTGGAGTCTTCTTGTGAGCAGAAATTCCGCTTTGTGAGCTCCTGGCATTAAAGTTGTGAGCGAGGGATTTGGCTGCTGCATAAATTAGTTTGCTCTGGAGCCATCCCCCCTGAGCCAATATGAAAATGCGTGAGCTGGAGGCTAAAAAACTGTGAGCTCGGAGGGAACGCTGCTCTGCTGGCTCCAGTGGTTCTGTGGCCTTCCCCTCCCTCGCCTTGGGCCACAGCTGGTCTTAGGAAGGGAAGGTGAGCCATGGGTGGCCCTGTGGCCTCTCTGCTCTCCTCCTCAGTCGTAGGTTTTTTTTGAATGTATTCAGCCACAGTTGTGCCCTGGCTTGCTTTGGAGCTGCCCAGCCCAGTGCTTTGTGTCTTGTGTTCAAATGCTGCATGGATGTGTCCTTTCTCAGATTTAATAACCTGGGCGTGCTTCACGTGACAAAGAAGAACATGATGGAGATCATCAAGGAAAAACTGCATAAGCAGAAGATGCGGAACAGGGCGCAGCCTCCGACAGGTGACCGGGAGTCCCGGGGGGGGGGTGGGTGGGTGTGGTCAAGGAGAAGGTCGTGGCCTGGGGCTGGTCTAGGCGAGCTTGCATCCCACCCACCCCCGGGTTCAAACATTTGTTGAGTTGCTTACCATACTTGGCCTCTCGGGTGTGCTCCAGACTGAAGGTACTTGATGGCAGGTTACAGGAAAGAGGTGAGTGGGAGGGAGACAGAAATCCGGCAGGTGAATGGAAAGAGCAGAGCACACAAGGCTCCTGGGCATGTGTAAAGTCCCATTTTCTTGCCACTTCATAAGCTCATCCCTGAAACTAGGAGGCTAACTTGGATTCTGTGGGATGTTGCTGTCAAAATGTCGGGCAGGTGAGGACCCCATGGAAGATTTCCGTGGCCTGCCCAGCCTCTGGGGGCAGGGGTGGGGGATGGACAGCCGGGTGCTGGGTCAGCGCAGACACCGCAAGCCTGACTGGCCCCCAGGCGCCACAAGACGTGGCCAGCCGGTTGGAGGAGACCCCACTTGGCGCCCCTGTTCTGGGACCCCCGGAAGATGCACAGCAGTGGGTCTCTCCCTCTCCCAGGTTGAGAATTGGGGGAGTGGGGGAAGGGGTGTTGTTTCTGGCTGAAATCCTCTCTGGCTAAGCAGGCAGAGCTCTGGTCTCTCTCGGGCTGGGGGGGTGCGTTGAGCAGGGGGCATGCCCATGCCTTGCCTCCCCCACAAACCAAGTTGGCGGCCGAAGGAAAGGGGCATTCTCTCAGCCTCACTCCTTGTCTCCAGCGTGGGGGTCCACTTCCATAGGTTGTTCTAAAAAAAAGCAGGATGTTTTATCCAGGGAAGTTCTCCGAGGCTGATGGCTCAGCCGGCAAAGGCAGACAGATGCAGCCAGGAACTGTTCCCCCCACTCCCCCCCCCCCCCGGGCACTGAGAAAACGTCAGAAGGAGAAGATTGTGGCTGGGAAGTGTGGGTTCACGTCCCCTGTGGCCCTGGAGCGGAGGTGGCATGACTCGAAGCGAGTGGGTCGGTGTTCCTTTCTGTGGGTTCACAGCTGTCTTCTGGTTCTTCATAGACCATTCCGCTGCAAAGACCAGTTCTGAATGTAGCGCCCAGCAGCTGTGGGGGAGGGTGCCCGGTGGGGTGGGGTGCAGGGCTCCCAGCGCCCCCGGTGCTGCCTTTCCTCACCACAGTGCGGTGTCTGCTTTGGCAGAATCAGAGCTGGAGTCAATTGAGCAGGAGGCCAGGGAGCTGAAGAAAACGATGGACCTGAGCATCGTCCGCCTGCGCTTCAGTGCCTACCTTCGCGACAGCAGCGGAGATTTCACGCTCGCCTTGAAGCCAGTGATCTCTGACCCCATTCACGACAGCAGTGAGTGTAATCCTCGGTCTGCAGACTCTGGCTGCGTGTTCGAGCACCTGCTTTTGCAGTTCAGGATTTCTTCCGTCCCCTCCCCATCTTCAAGGGAACTTTGGCCAGAGAGTGAATACAATGTGGAATTTGCTGGCCACAAGAACAAACAGCTTTAAAAGGGGATTGGATAGATTCATGGGGGATAAAGTCTATTGATGGCTCCTAGCCATGGTGACTGAGGAGAACCTCCACATTCAGAGGCACTAATCCTCTGAATCCCAGAGCCAGGAGGCAACATCAGGGGAAGGTCTCAGCATCTGTGCCTTGTTTTTGGCCCTCCAGAGGACCTGGTTGGCCACTGGGTGAGACAGGCTAGACTAGATGGACCACTGGACTGATTCAGAAGGGCTCTTCCTGTGTTCATATCAGGGGAAGGCCTCGGCCTCTCTGCCCTGTTGTTGGCCCTCCAGAGGAACTGGCTGGCCACTGTGTGAGACAGGATGCTGGACTAGATGGACCCTTACTGGCCTGATCCAGCAGGGCTCTTCTGAGGTTCTTCTCAGGGGAAGGCCTCGGCCTCTATGCCCTGTCTGTTGGCCCTCAAGAGGAACTGGCTGGCCCCGCTGTGTGAGACAGGATGCTGGACTGGATGGACCCTCCCTGGTCTGACCCAGCAGGGCTCTTCTGAGGTTCTGAGATTCTGTGGCTATAGAAGCCAAATCTTGCAATTCAGCTGAACCAAACAAAACAGGAGGAAGAGTGCGAGACCCTGGCCAGCCAGGGGGCGCTGCTGAGGCCCGGCACAAGACAGACGGATTCCTGCTCAGCCCTCTGGAGCTGGGCCTCAGCAGCACGGAGCCACAACGCAGCTGCAGAGGCCGGGGGCTGGGAGAGCCAGAAGTGGGGGGCTGTCATGCAGCAGGGACGTGTTCTTCTTTCAGTAAGGGGGGGGAGAGATGAGGGCTGGGCTGTGAACTCCCATGCCCAGAGGCAATTTTGGAGTGAATTGAGAGCTAACGAGCACTCTCCCTAAAGGAGTGGGTTCGTCGCTTGGGGGTGTTCCTGTGGGATAATCAGGTGACTGTGGTGGCCCAGGGCGCTTTTCACCAGCTCCATCGGGTGAGGCGGCTGCATCCCTTCCTGGGTGGGAAAAATCTGGCCACTGTGGTGGTGCCTGCCCTGTGGTAACATCTGTGTTCAATTACTTCAGTGTGCTGTCCCTGGGGCTGCCCTTGGAAACTGTCCAGAATTCTGCAGCCAGGATGTTGACTGGAGTGGGTTGTAGGGACCAAATTGCTCTGGCCATGATCCACCTTCCCTGGTTTCCAGCCCCCTTCTAGGCTCATGTCAAGGTGCTACTGTCGACCCATCAAGCCCTGTACAGCCTGGGACCAACATACCGCAGAGACCCCCTCCCCCTCCCAAACCAACCTCCCCATTTGCTCCAGTTGTCCTCAGAGGTCCTGTTCTGGTCGCCCCTGTCATCTGAAGCTAAACGGGTGGCAACCCCGGACAGGGCCTCCTTTGGAACTGCCTCCCCAGAGAGGTTTGTCTGTCTCCCTCTCTCTGTGTCTGCTGCCAGCAGGTGAAGGTTTCTTTCTGTTTTGCTCAGCATACCCCCCAGTGATAGTTATTGGCCCTCCTCCCTGGTTTGGGTGGCATTTATGTGTCTTTATTGAAATGTTTTATACTTTTAATGATGTTTTAATTGTTCTGATGTTCTGTGTGTGCTGCCTTGGGGGTGGAAGGTGGCATAAAAATGTTTAAAATAAAACCCGTCACACGAATGTTGGGCCCAAATCACGCCTTTTGCTACTGAAAGTCCTTGAGGGGCTGGGTGGGTGTGATGAAGCAAGACAGGAGGGAGGGCTTGGCTTGGCTTGGCTTCTGGCCACCAGCGGCTCCTCTGCCAGGGCAACCTCAGTATGGTCAGAATCCTTACACTGGAGCTGCTGCAGGGTGTGTGGTGTGACCGCTGACCCTGATCTCTGCTTCTGAGGTGCTTAAGCAGGGCCGCTTCTGTGTGTCATCGCCCCCCCCTTAAATAAAGCACTGCTCAGTTTGTTAGTTTCTAATTCAGCAACTGAAAGCTTTCTTGTTTTAGTGCTGGTGTACTGTTTGGTTTAATTTTGTTAAAGAACAAGAGGTGAGCTGTGCTTATGGCCAAGAGTCTTTGTGGATGAGGTTCTTGCTCTTCTGGAGGGATGTGTTGTGACAGCGGTGCTAGATTTTGGTATGTGACTTGGGTTGCCGGGGTTCGGGGGATCTCCACGGCACGCCTGCCCTTTGGGTCCAGGGATTAAGGCCTCTCACTGTGAGGGGTTGTGGCTCGCCCAGGATGACTGTCCTCTGGAGGGTCTCCTTCTGATTTTCAGCCTTCTTCCCCCAGTGAGCTGGCCACCATTTCTGAGGATTCGGGCCTAGTAAATACTCTTTAGACAAAGTTTAAACTGAAGTTCGGGTCTGCAAAGCAAAGGCTCCCCCCCGCCCCCGGGGCTCACAGTTCACATGGCAACTTGGAAGCAGCAAGAATCTCAGACAGTTCAAAAGTGTCTCCGAGGCACTTTGGAGTGACGTGCGGTGGGGGGGGGGGCACAATGCAATGACAAATAAGCGAGGTGGGGGTCATTTCTGAGGCTGTTCCAGCCCCTCGCTGTAGGTGCGGCTGGCCAGTTTTACGGAGCATTTCTGCCTCATCTTTTATCCAAAGCTGCATCCGTACTTCCTTGCGGCTGAGACCCAGGCATCTCATTTACTGGGCTCTGGTTCTTGTTGTGCAGAGTCCCCTGGAGCTTCTAACCTGAAGATCTCCCGGATGGATAAGACAGCTGGCTCTGTGCGAGGGGGAGATGAAGTTTACCTGCTGTGTGACAAAGTCCAGAAAGGTAAGTGCTGTCCTGTTCCCTCCTCCTGTACGAGTGTTCCCTTCGGCAGACGACTGTGAGCTTTTCCATGCAACATGCCCCTTTGGTGTAGTGGTTAAGTGCGCCAACTCTAACCTGGGAGAACCGGGTTTGATTCCCGACTCCTCCACTTGCAGCTGCTGGATGACCTTGGGCAAGCCATAGTTTTGGCACAGCTATTCTCTCAAGGGCAGCTCTGGAAAGAGCTCTCTCAGCCCCACCTACCTCCCAGGCAGTGTTCCCTCTAAGCTGAGTTAGTGTGAGCTAGCTCATAGCTTTTCAGCCTCCAGCTCACACATTTTTGTCTTAGCTCAGGAAGGATGGGTCCAGAGCAAACTAATTTATGCAGCAGCCAAATCGCTCGCTCACAACTTTAATGCCAGTAGCTCACAAAGTTGAATTACTGCTCACAGAACTCCACAGCTTAGAGGGAGCATTGCTCCCAGGGTGTCTGTTGTGCAGAGGGGAAGGGAAAGGAGTTTGCGAGCAGCTCTAAGACTCCTTCGGGTAGTGAAGGGCGGGGTATAAATCCAGTCTCCTCCTCCTCCTGCTTCTTCTTCTTCTCTGCCTTGAGAGCTTGGGGCGGGGACGTTGAGAACTGGGAGCTTATGGGACTGCTGTTGAAAGCTCCTTTGGGCATCAGGGAGAAGATGCTGAGCTGGATGTGTTGCTGATTGTACCTCGTAGGGCTGCTCCTCTCAGACCCTTGCCTCCTTTCATCTTCCAAATATGCCCATTTCATCGTCCAGGATTCTTATCAACCAGCTTCCTCTGCGGAGTGTGGCCCTTTTCATTGGGGCCTGAAAGTCTGCAAGCAGTTTGGCATTCATGTTCGGCATCAGCAGATGGGGGCCTTGGGAAGAGTGTTTCCAGAAAGCAGATTGCTCTGATTCCCTTGACGGATCCGTGCAAGGCTTGCTTTCAGAGGGAGAAAGAGAGATGTGGGGGAGAGGGCCCCGAGATGCATGGGGAGGTCGAAGTATGGAGGGGGATTTGTGAGGGGAGGGAGAGGGGTGGGGGGGTGCAGAGGGGTGGCTAGAAGAAGGCCACTAGCCCAGTAGACAGATTAGAGGCGGGTGGGGTGAATCTTGAGAAATGGACAGCTGTTCTAGTTTTGGGGAGTCTGTGCTCTGGCTCCAGTACTGATATTCTCACAACAAGTTTCTTTCTTCTCCAGATGATATTGAGGTGCGGTTTTATGAAGATGATGAGAATGGCTGGCAGGCCTTTGGGGATTTCTCCCCCACAGACGTGCACAAACAGGTACAGTGTCTAGAGAGGACATGAACAGAAGCCCAGTGACGAGTCATCCCCCCCCCCCCCCCCCGAGCTCCAGCACAGGACTGGGGCCTGAGAGATCGTGTACACGGCTGTGTGTGATGCGTGGTCTGAAGCACAGTGCTGTGAATGGCACCTACGGCGATCCCCACCCAATTGGGAATAGGGTTGTGTTCCCTGTGCCAAGTGGGTTTGTTTCCCCAGTTACAGGCGTTAAGGGGGGGACTGTTCATTCACTAAATGTGTTTGTAGCCTGCCCTTTCCTTTGGGCTCTGGGTGGCTTGTTCGCAACAGAGGCTTGCTGGTGTACAGCCCTCCTTCCTTCCCTGGGCTGAACTTGTAGAGCTGTCTGGGGGGGGGGGTTATGTTGTGGCCCCCAGATTCTCCACTTGGGAGAACTTGAGCAGTGCTCCCTCTAAACTGTGGAGTCCTGTGAGCAGAAATTCTACTGTGTGAGCCACTGCCATTAAAGTGGTGAGCAAGCAGTTTGGCTGCTGCATAAATCAGTTTGCTCTGGAGCCATCCTTCCTGCACTAAGACAAAAATAAATGTGTGAGCCAGAGGCTGAAAAACTGAGCTAGCTCAGACTCAGCTTAGAGGGAACACTGGTGCTGTGGCTGCCTTGTCATGTGGTGCTCAGGACTTCATCGCCTCCTTGCTCACCTGAGTGTACTGAAGAGAGCCCCCCCCCCCCAAGCTGTGGAGCTCCTGTAGGGGAATCCCAGTCATTTCCAGAGGCAAGACTCTCAGGGATGCGGGTGGGGGGTGCATGAGTGGATGGGAGGCCTTCTTTGGAGGATTTTCTGCCCAGGAGACTTGCCAGATTTTACCTTTATTTACTTTTTTGCCAAAACAAACTTAAAATTGTTTTGCTTAAAACAAACTTATTTTCAAAAATTTCTGCCCTGAAACTGGTGGGGCTCTCAAATTGTGTGCTTTTAAAACACTAGTATTTTTAATATTCTCTTTTTGTGTATAGAATAGAAAGGCCACTCAGATGGACTGGCCAATAAAACCTTTCAGCCCGCTCAACTGAAAAGGGAGGTTTGCTGACTTGACTTGCAGGGGCTGTTTGGAGGGCCTGGAAGGGGACAGTGGAGCAGGAAAGGCAGGTTACCTGTGGATGGGGTGATCTGGCTGCTGGCTGCCTGGCATTCCTCTGCTCCTCTTCTGCCCCTGCAGTACGCCATCGTGTTTCGCACCCCGCCTTACCACAAGAGCAAGATAGACCGCCCAGTCACAGTCTTCCTCCAGCTGAAGCGCAAGCGAGGGGGCGACGTGAGCGACTCGAAGCAGTTCACCTACTACCCAGTGGTGGAAGGTATGAGGGCCCCCTCCTGGGGAGGATGCCGTGGGCCTTCTCTTGAATACGAGCCTGGAGGGTCAGAACCACGTTGACCCTTCCTGTGTCTCTGGCTGCAGATAAAGAAGAAGTGGAACGGAAGCGGAAGAAGACGCTGCCCCAGTTCCCACAGCACTTTGGGGGCGGGGCGCCCATGGGAGGGGCCGGCGGTGGTGCCGGTGGATACGGCTCCGGAGGAGGTAAGCCTGCTCCTTCCCAGCAGAGTTTCTCGGGAGGCTGCTGGGTCCAAATGAGAGTGCAGCCTTGGATGGTCTCCCGCTTTCACCTGAGATCACCAGCTTCTGACTGCTATCTGCACGGCTGCAGTTGACGGTGGGGTCCAGAATCCTGGGGAGCAAAGCATTATTTCCAGCAAGGAAACCCTCAAGTTTCTAACCCTGGTGGCTGCCAATGGAGGGCCTGAAGCGGCTGGAAGTTCCCTGCAGGGTCCTGGGCGTGCTGGGGGGGGGGGCAGGATTTCTGCTCTGTGTGTTGCAACCAGTTCAGCCTCTGTGCTTGCAGAACTCGCCTCTCTTTCCAAAAACTGAAATTTCACAATCTCTGCATTTCCTGATGAAAACAAAATACTTTCATATGCCCAGGATAATACCAGTCACCACTTTGGGGTCAGGAAGAAACTGGCTTTTTGTCTTCTCCAGGCATAGAGGAGGGGGTCATGGTATGTGTGTGGGGGAGGTAGCTGAGAATTTCCTGCATTGTACAAGGGGTTGGACTAGATGACCCTTGGGGGTCCTTCCCTTCCTTCTGTGTTTCTACTGAACACAAAAATAATAAATTCGGGGAGGTGGCAACAATGCGCTTAGGAAATAACCTTCAGCCAGAATCAGTATTCAGCTTTGGGTGGAAACGTTTCTCAGCATCCTTGCTTATTCTTAGGTCGTTGGCTCTGCACTAAGCCCTAGCTCATGAGCCAGGGTGAGACTCTGTACTGCTCGAGAGCGGTCTGTGCCTGGCTCTTCTGAGGTGCGGCAGCCCTTCCTTGTGAATTGCTCTCCTGTGAGAGTGAATTTTTCTTGAAAAACAACAATCTACAAACAGTTGCAGTGACGGTTTGTGTGTTGTGCATTTTTATGATACCTGCAGGGTCACATTTTCTAGCAAATTGTCCGTCTTCAGGCCTCCTTGTGGCTCAGAGAATCCTCCCGGGGCCGCCGGAGCCAGGCATCCCAGTGCTGCTGCGTTTGGGTCCTGCGGGCTCGGCTTACTCTCTTGCCACTAGTTTGCCTGAGACAAAGAAGCTCACTGGTCTTGCAGCTGACTGGATCTTGCCTGGATCTGTGTGCTTACTGGTAGTTCCCAAGCCTTGGATGGTCTCCCGCTTTCACCTGAGATCACCAGCTTCTGACTGCTATCTGCACGGCTGCAGTTGACGGTGGGGTCCAGAATCCTGGGGAGCAAAGCATTATTTCCAGGGAGACTGGTCTCAGACACCTTAGGGGTTAAACGTTCAGAAAGTTCGCACTTCAGTTCTTCAAGAGAGAGCCAGTTTGGTGCAGTGGTTGAGAGCGTGGACTCCAGTCTGGGAGAACCGGATTTGACTACCCACTCCTCCACTTGTACCTGCTGGATGACCTTGGGTCTGGCACAGCTGTTCTTGAAAAAGAGCAGTTTCTGTCCGAGCTCTCTCAGCCCCACCTACCTGACAAGGTGTCTGTTGTGGGGCGGGGGGGGGGGGAAGGGAAAGGGATTGTAAGCCACTCTGAGTCTCCCTTGGGTAGTGAAGGGCGGGGTATAAATCCAATCTCTTCTTCTTTTTTTCTCCTTTTTTGGCTTGTTTTTCTGTTATGGCTCAGCCCTCCCCCTGCCCACACCCACCCTAAAACTTACCTAGCTGCCTTTCTGCCTTCTTGGTTGCCGCCAGTTCCACTCCCCCAAGAGCTTTGTCATGAGACTGGATGAAGTGGGCATGTGTTTCACCCTTTGTATACCTGGGTTGTGAGAATGGAGGGTGGGGAACGAGCAGATAAATTCTCTTAAATGATGGACTTGATTCCGTTGATGATAGCTGCGAATGGAGTGTGGGTGTCTCTCTTTGGCTGAGCTGGGGGTGGGGCTTTGGGCCGTTGCCGGTGACTTTGAGGCCTGACTGGTTCATCATCTGCCAGCTAGTCTCAGACTTTGTCATCCCTTTTTGACAAAACTGGTTCATATGAAGATATCCCCCCCCCCCCATTTCCTGCAGTGAAAACAGATCCTGTCTCCCTTTCCCACGTGTCATTTGGTCACCTAACGGCCAAGTCTGAGTAGGCCTGCTCACAGGCGTAATTTTCTCTTAAACATCTTTAGTTATTTGCTTCATTCATTCCTTTTGAATGCGGCCTACTGAATTTTGTTTGGCAAAAACATGCGTTTTGTTTCCTTGGTTATAGCAAGCGTCCATCTTAAACTTAAAATAAAAAAACACATACACAAGTAACCCTCCCCCCCCCCCCCGGTTGCCCTGCCCTTTTTGACCTCCTTGCCTACTTAACCACAGGGACACTCTTTGGGATTTGCCCGTACCTTTTGTAGTGGGACAGGCCTCTCGTGTGCATTGGGGGGCACCTTTCCAGCCAGCAGAGTGGGCAGAAGGATCAGTGAACTTTGTGATTTGCAGAAGGACTCGGCTGAGGCAGGCCTGCCCCCCTGCAGTGATGCAACATGTGCTCCTCAAACTCGCGTACCCGGTGCACGCTTAGGAAGGAAACTCTCTGGCACAATGCTGATCACACTGATGATCAGGAGAAGGTGTGGGATGAAAGGCTTCACGCCACTTAAGCAAGGAGAAGATGAAAATGGCGCCCCTGGAGCCCCGTTTAGTTTCCATCAGGCAGCTGCAGCTCCCCTGGGAGATGTGAGCCGCTCATGAGAGTTCCCTCCATGCCTCTCCCTCGGACGCTACCTCAGAGCAGCTTGGAGGGGAGGGGGAGCAGCCTCCAGAGCCTAGACCACACGCGGGTGCCCCAAGCACACCGTGGTGCTCCCGCGTCTCCGTGTGGGTCTGGTGGGGACCTGTGCAAACCACAGCTCTCCTGATGCAGCGGTGCTGGAATCCAGCCTGCAGTGAACCAGATAGGTCAAGGTGTGCAAACTGGGGGGTTTGGGGCTGTCTGTGGTCACCAGCAGCAGCAGGCGAGAGGTGGGACTGAGGTCACTGAGACAGGTATGACTGGAAGCCTTGTGTTTGGTTTGGCCAGAATGTTTCCAGGTTGTGAGGGCTGCAACTTTGCGGTGGCCCAGGGCTCCTGACAGAGTTGTTTTCAGAACCGGCCACTCAGATGTGTCCCCCCCAGCCCTGCTTTAATCCCCCCTTCCTTCGGGGAGCATAGGCTGGCATACGTCGTCATCTCCTCCTCCTGACAACCCTGTGAGGTAGGTTTGGCTAAGGGAGTGGCCAACACCAGACCACCCGGTGAGTTTTGTGGCTGGTTGGTGATTGGAACCTGGATCTCCAAAGCCCTCATCTGATATTCTCAACCGTTGCTCCCACTTCGGCTGTCTTCCAAAATTCCTCCTTAACTGAAGGGCTAATAGAGACGTCTGCCCTTTTGTTGCCCCTTCTCCAGCTGGGAACCCTTGGCACTCGTCTGGTTACAACCCTTATAACAGCAGCGTCTACCTTTCTGGCACCCACCCCATGGGCGGCTACCAAGGAGGAAGAGGCATCCAGATGCCAAGAACTGCCCAGCTGGATGAGGCTGAGCCCCGTTCCTCAGAAGATGGAAACCAGCTCTGCGGGGAGGAAAAGAGCTACCTGGAATTGCTGCGGTGCGGTATGTCTGGGTAGATGGCCAATCTGTGTGTGGGAGGTGGCTCCGGGCTGGGTTGTGCCACTGAGGGCCATCAAGTCCATACTTACCCTCGGATATTCTGTGGCCGTCATGGGCTGTGGCATCAGGCTTGTAAGTGCGGTGGCTCCATTTCCCTCTTTCCCTGGAACCCCATTGCAGGACTCCTTCCGTTTTAGTGATTGGGCAGGAATAGTATGTCCCCTTTGTAACTCTCTTGTCCCAAATGCCACTGAAGTGGCAGCCAGAAATGTAACAGATATTCCCATTCTTGCATCGCCTTCAGTGTAAAGCTGAAGGGTGGAGTTGGGCATTCCCATATTTGGGGCCAGCCCAGCAGGTATGTTTGGCAGGCCAGCCTCAGGTGGTACAGATGGGGGTCTGTTTTAGCAACGGGTGGTCTAGTGCTTGGAAGGTACTTGCTGAAGGAAGCACTTCTCTGTCATCCGCGAGCTGCATTCTGACCCCATGGGACGGGACCCGAAGGCCTTGCCCAAGCAGAAGGAAGGAGCCCTTCCGTTATTCTTTCAATTGTAGTCTTGTATTTGGCCACATTGAAACCACTCCCTGCATTGGTGAAAGGGCTGCCAAAATTGGGGTGGGGGGAGGGGAGTGGGAGGAGGCTTCTGCAAGCTGCTGGGGTGCGTGTGTGTGTGTGCGCGTGCACTCGCGGGTGGGGGATCTTTGTGATTTGTAAGACATAGCGTATGTGTGTGGGGTGGTGGTGTCGTAATGTACTGTCTCTCCAAACACTTTGGGGAGTGAGGGATGGCCATGAGCCCGCTTGTGTTTTGCCTCTAGAAGTGAGCCTCTTTGCTTCAGTTGGGAAGGCCGGACGAGGAAAAGGAGGGGAAGGGTCCTGCTCCCTCCCCAGGGAAGTTCTTGCCAGTCCCCTCTTCTGTGTATGTAATTTGGGAAGCCTTTATGCCTGGTCTTCCCCCAAGGCAGTTTACGATGCAGACCTAAAATATACAGCAATAAAAACCCTAGCCCCCCCACCCCCACCCCCCCGATCTAGAGTCAGAGAGGAGTGATGGTGCCACGTCCCACTGTTTTACCTTTCAGCCCAGATGTAACGTAATGGGAAGTAGGTGCCAGAGAGACCTGTGTGAAGAGGTGATGGGCTGTGGCAGTCCGGAGGCTTCTCTGGGACCAGGGTATGTCTTGGCTAAGAGGAGCACCAGAGTATCGCCCACAGTGGACTGGAGGGCCACACGGAAGGAGGAGACCAGCACTGAGAGCGACATCTGTGTGTGTGTGGGGGGGGGGAGGTGTTCCTGGCGCTGATGCCCGGCTTTCCCTTCCCTCCTAGCTCAGGATTGCGGCACATGGATGCTGATGCTGGCTCGGCGCAGTGCCCAGGCGCTTCTGGATTATGCCATCACTGCCGACCCACGGATGCTGCTGACTGTGCAGAGGCACCTCGCAGCTTCTCAGGATGAGAACGGAGACACGTGAGTCTGTGTGGGCCGGGGGGTGGGGAAGAGGGGGGAGCGGCAGGCTCTCGGGGCTCAGCGCTCAGCTGACTCAGCCTTCCTTGGGAATGATGCCCTCTGCTCCTCCTGTTGCCCGGGCCGGGAGGGATTCCTTTCGGGAGGTGCCCCAAGCCCAGTGTCTCTGTCTCCGCAGGCCTTTGCACTTGTCTATCATCCACGAGCAGACAGCTGTGATTGGGCAGCTGGTCCAGGTAGCAGTCAGCATCCCCAATCAGCAGATCATCAACACTGCCAACCATTTGCTGCAGGTGAGTGGCCACGATCCCCAGATGCAGCTGCTTTTGTCCAAAGTTTGGACCTCTTGGGAGTGGAAACTCTCCCCTCCCAGTACTTCTGCCAGCATTGCCGAGAGGGGTGCGGCTGTCTGTGCGTCTTCTGGCCCACCTTGTCTGGCCCCCTTTCTGTTCTTTCCCTCTCTGGGCTTGGTCGTGATGGTCTTGCACAGAGCTTCCCACGGGTGATCCTAAAGAGAGTCTGGTATGCTGGTCCTCCTCGTGCTCTTGGGACATAATGCCATGCTAGGTCAGGCTGTGAGCTGGCTCCCCTTTTGCCCCGAAAGGCGAAGTCTACTCTGTCAAGCTCCAGTTTGGGTGCTTCTTTGCAAAGTGGTTTCTGAAGGGTGCAAGCAGAGAGTATCCGAGCTGCCTCTGTGTGGGGGTGTCTGTCCAGTTCCACATCCCTCGCATCAACCTGGCCACAGCTTCTGCAGCTGGGGGACAGCGCCCTGAGCCTCACATGGGTTCCAGATTGGGCCCTTCTAGGCTACGGGGGGAGGGGGAGGGATAGGTTTGGATTGGGGATGTGCTGCTTGCAGGCATTTATTTATTTATTAAAACGTTTCTATCCCGCCCTTTCTCTTGGTTCAGGGCAGCATACAATGATACCTAAAACATCCGCAGCTTAGAACCAAAGATGAAATAACAAGCCACGAATCTCTGCCCCCCGCTAAAAGATGCCCACCATTCAACACCCCTCAAAAGCCCTGGCAAACAGGCTCACCCCTACAGGGAGCCAGTTCCACAGAGCCGGAGCCACGATGGAGAAGGCCCGGGCTCTGGTCATCGCCAGACGCATGCACACACACACACGCGTGCACCCCCCCCTCCCCCGTGGCGGGAGAGCCAAGAGAGGGCTGCCTGATGACTGCAGCTGGCGCCCCGGGACAGTGACAGGGAGACGATCCATCACCTGAGTGGGTGTAAAGAAAAATGGCTCCTTGCTTTGCTCTGAGAAGCAAAATCTTTGGTTCAGGCTGCAGAAAGGCCTCCAGGAATCTTCCCAGGGACGGTTAGAGACAGTCAGAATTGTTTGCAGCTGAAGTGCTGGGGAGTACCGCTTTCCTTTAGTCCTTCCAATTCACACATTCCAAGCCAGTGAAGTTATGGGGCACCTACCTGCGTTGGAAGGGGTGAGGCCTTAATGTTTTGTTCCCCCCCCCCCGGTCCATCTCCTGGTTAATGACACGCTTAGCAACATACAGAGAGTTACATCATCTCTCAGGTTTCTGATTGGCCTAACGGGCCTAAGGTCAATCAGAGACCCTCTCTGTGGATCTAGTTGGCCTTTGCTGTATGGCTGGCTTTGTAACCTGAAGGCCATCAGTGGTTACACCACTCCCATCTCGGCTGCTTGCTTGGAAAGGCCACGCCCTGGATCTCGTTGCTTTGCTGGAACTAACGACCGAGATGAACCAGTGACGGGAGCTGGGAACCTTGACTCTGATGTGTTAGCTATGCCGGATATGCTTAGATGTATTTGTTTTCTCCCTTTTCAGTCTAGTCTCTGATATTTTTGCACTTTAAATAACTGTATTTTTATCTTGAGGATTTTGCCTCCCATTTGCCCTCAAAGGCTTCTTCCAGAGCCTTGGCCTTTGACCACCTACCCGGTGGCTGTTTTGTGCTTGGGAACTCCGTCTGCAGTCCCACTCTGCAGGGCTGACCTTTCTTGCTAATGCCCTGGGAAGCCGGGAGACTTGTCCTTTCCCTCCCGGGCTGCTGGGATAGACTGAAAGGACTGGTGGCCCCTACCAAGATGACTAGGGTGAGATTTAATCTCTCTTTGGTATTTTGTAACTTTGATTGCTGCAATCCCCTTTATACTAAAAGTCCTAACCTTGGTTTGGGATAAAGGGCTTTTGACAGTGGGTCCCAGCAGGGCATGAAATGCCATCCCCAGCACCTTGAATTGAACTGGGAAACAGACTGGCAGCCAAGGAAGCGGCTTCAAAGTGGGAAGCAGCTGTTCCCAGCAGCTTGTCCCTGGACAGAAGACGGGCTGCTGCATTCTGGAGCCGGTTGTCTCTGGGCATCTCCCTGTAGAGCGCACTGCAGTAATTCACCTGGGAGGTTCCAGAAGAGAAGAGATTGGATTTATATCCCGCCCATCACTAACTTAAGAGTCTCAGAGCGGCTTACAAACTCCTTTCCCTTCCCCTCCCCACAACAGGCACCCTGTGAGGTAGGTGGGGCTGAGAGAGCTCTTTCCCAAGCTGTCCTTGAGGGAACAGCTGGTACAGAGCTATGGCTTGCCCAAGGTCATCCAGCCCAGGTGCAAGTGGAGGAGTGGGGAATCAAACCCGGTTCTCCCAGATTAGAGTCCGCGCACTTAACCACTACACCAAACTGGGCCGGTTCCTCTGGGGGAGCTGACAGCTGCTGGTCCTCTCTCCACAGACCCCTCTGCACTTGGCAGTGATCACCCAGCAGCCCCGGGTGGCTGCCTACCTGTTGCAGGCTGGGGCGGACCCCACCTTGCTGGACCGCTATGGGAACTCTGTGGTACACCTGGCTGTGCAGGCTGGGGACCAGGAGATGCTGAGGGCCCTCTTCTGCCACTTGGGCCCCCACCTCCTCCACCTCCTCCTGGAGACGCCAAACTATTCTGGTGAGTGGAAGGGGGACTGTG
The DNA here is from genome assembly GCA_029233225.1 of Lepidodactylus listeri. Classification (NCBI taxonomy): domain Eukaryota; kingdom Metazoa; phylum Chordata; class Lepidosauria; order Squamata; family Gekkonidae; genus Lepidodactylus; species Lepidodactylus listeri. The sequence goes on along the minus strand of JARCFY010000005.1, from coordinate 138,702,937 downwards.
GGCAGAGGGGTCTCGTGACAAGGGGGCAACAGCGAAGGAGGCAAAAAGCTGGTCGGTTTTTTGGTGCTGCAGTTCTGCCATGCAGAAATGAGAGAGTGACCAGCGGTCTTTCCTCGTGTCTCTCAGGCCTTTCCCCCGTCCACCTCGCTGTGAAGTGCAAGAGCCTGGCCTGCCTGGAACTGCTGGTGGAGAAGGGAGCGGATGTGAACATGGGAGAGCGGCAGAGTGGCCGGACGCCTTTGCACCTGGCGGTGGAGATGGATGACCTGAACCTGGCCTCACACTTGCTGAAGAAGGTACGTGGGTGGGGGGGACAGTGGTGCGCTGAGGGAGGGGACTCTGTTTCTGCAATTTCATGACACCAGAGAGGGGGCATGGAGGGAAGGGCCTGCGAGTTCCCTGTGCCTTCCCACCCATACCAAGCTTCCAGCATCCCCATAAGAAAGACATGGCCTCTCGTACTGGGTTTATGTAAGACCATGAGGGTGCCATGGGAGGGGCATTATGCATGGGGGGAGGGGGATTGCAGAAGAGAAGTGACTCCAGGCCCTGCCTGCTTTACTCCCACTTGATGCCTGAAACTCCCTGGTTCTCCCTCCACACAGTGAGTGGCACAGCCCGGGGGTCTGATGGGCAGGTTGGGAGCTGTGGGTGCTTCTTCCTCAAGGCGTTCCTCCCCAGCCAGAGTCAGCCGTTTGTCCTGAATCTTCCGCCGAGTGCTTTGCCTGCCTCTTACCTGTGGTTGTTTTTCTCCCAAGCTGGGGGCTGATGTGAATGCCCGTACCTCTGCCGGGAACACCCCTCTCCACTTGGCAGCGGGGATGGGCTCCCCAATTCTGACAAGGCTGCTCATCAAAGCAGGTAACATGCTTCTTTCGGAGCCGGAGTGCCATTGCCACCCCCAGCCGGGCTCCAGGGTCTTCCTGTTGGGAAGGGGGGCAGCTGGCCCTCTCAGCACCTCACTGGCTCGGGGGGGGGGGGGCAGAAGCAAGCCACTTCCTCCTCCCACCCATCCAGCCACCCTTCTTGGCTTAAGTCTTGGCATCTGTGTAACTCTTCATAAGGATATAAACTTCACAAAGGCAAAAGTGATTTGAGGAAAACCGAGAGTGGTTTCTGGTCCAGCTTCCTGCTGGATTTCCCATCCTTCAGTGTAGCTCTGACTGCCTTTTGGGCTGGAGAAATCAGCCCCCGCCCTGTGCACGTGGAACCTTCCGGGTGCTCACGTGACCCTTTTGGCCGCCCACCAGTCTCCAGGCACAGGGCTGGTTTTTCTCCTTTGGATCAGTCCCCTCTTCCCCAGTGGAAGACGTGTGGAGCCAGTTCACAGCCCAGCTGAAGTGCAGACAAATCTTTTAGTGTGTGTTGGTTTTTTTAAATTTTGCCCTACTGGAAGCAGCGTCAGTGTCGAGCTGTCTGTACCTGCCTCCCCAGGAGCGGACGTTGTCTGTGAGAACGACGAGCCGGTCTTGGCCTCCTCTTCTGATCCAAGCAGTGATGCTGAAGTGGAGGAAGAGGAGGAGTGGATCATGGAGCTGGGAGATTCCTGGATGGGCGCACCGGTGGAAGTGAGCGAGCACCACCGAGGCCGTGAGAGCCAGGAGCCCGCCCTCTGGCAGGGCCGGGGACACACCCCGCTGGACTTGACTCGCAGCCAGAAGGTAGGCAGTTGGTGTTCGCCCCAAGCTTGGCGGCAGTGACCTTTGCAGGCGCAGAAGGCCTTACAGCCACCCGCCATCCCGGCCGAGTCTTCCGTGGGGGTGCCGAGGCTGCAGCCTGCCATCAAGGCACAGTGGCAGTGGCACCCAGGAGCCCTCCCCCGGGGAGCCCGGTTGCCCTGCCGTTTCACGCGGGGGGTGGGGCTTGGGATGGTGTTGCCTTCTTCCGGAGGAGGCTCCTTCCAGCGAGTTCTCCTCCTGTGTTGCACTTTGGGGAGCATTAGAGACCTGCAAGACTCCTTTCCCTTCAGGTGAAGGACATTTTGCTGGAGGCCTCGTTGTGGAGCCCTGGAAAGGAGCAAGACGCCACTTCTCCAAGCCCAGGCCAGTCGTGTGTCTATTCTCCTTCTCCCTGGTGGGGATGGAGTGCAGCTTGCGTTAAGGCACAGGGGCTGGGGGTGGTCATGTGGCTTGCAAGGAGAGGCCTCACTTCCCCCCCCCCTCCTCTACATCAGGGAGCATCCTGGCCCTGGACAGTGGCAGCCTTCAGATTCTAGAGCGGCTCCTGAACCGGGACTGCCCTGGTGCCGACTGGTGCGAGCTGGCCAAGAGGTTGGGCCTCTGCAGTCTGGTGGAGACCTACAAGGACACCGTTTCCCCCAGCAGGAGACTCCTGCAGAGCTATGAGGTCAGCAGACCCTCCCTGGCACTCCCCTCCCCTCCCCTCCCGGGGGGCGTGCTTCTTCTGACCCTTCTGGGCCTGTCTCTCCTCAGCTGGCAGGGGGGAGCCTCCAGGGCCTGCTCGATGCCCTTGACTCCATGGGACTGGCCGAGGAAGTGAGGCTGATGGGAAGGCCAGACACGTTTGTCAAATCGCAGAGTGCAGGTAAAGCCACAAGAGGGGAGGGAGGGAGGGAGGCTGCCAGTGGGTCAGGAAGGGCTGCCCATGACCCCCTGCTGACATTCTCTGGCCCTCTGCAGAGCTAAAGGAAGACAGCGCTTACGGGAGCCAGTCCGTGGAGGAGGAGGAGGATCCCGCCGCGTTGCCTGCCAGGCTGAAGCCAGCCTCTTCTGTGGATCCACCAGCTCCAGTGCTGCGCAGCCAGCGGGAGCAGGTGCACTGACCCTGGAAGAGCGGGGCTCTGCCAGACTGGGGGGGGGGGGGCAGGGGGGAGCGAGAGAGAGGGAACTGAGGGAGGCAGCTGCCTTGGACAGCCGACACTTCCGCCGCTTGGGTGGCCAGGAATGCTGCGTGGAGCCCAGCTGTGCTTGAAGGGGGATGATGGCAGAGGTGGGGTCCTGCTGCTGCTCTTCCAGCAGGCCTTTTCTTGGCTCAAACCTGCCACTCCGTTTTCTGCTGCTGTTGGCAGGCTTTGGCCTGTGCTTGGTCAGGGCTCGGCAGCTTTCTCGTTTCCGGGACACTGCGCCTCTTCCGTGGATTGCTGGACAACAAGTGCCTTCTTGGAAGAACATCCTTTGCCAGACTCTGATCATGCAGGGGCCTCCTGTGCCCTGTGGATTCAAGTGCCTTCTGCTGGGCAATGGGGGCCAAGCTTCCCACCCAGGGTTCGGCTACTGGGAAGGCAGAATTCTGGGGCAGCTGTGCAAAAAGCAGGGCTGGGTGGGCTCTTTCAGTTCCTTCCGTCCAGTCGTATCCAGCAGGAGCCACATCAGGGCTTGGAAGCTTCCCGTTGGGTCATCTGCTGTGGTCTTTCAAGGTCTCTGCCACTTTGCAGTTGCACATCCCTTTCAGTTATTTGTTAAGATCATTTCGGGGTGTTCCCTTACATGTGACAATCATGTACGTGTCCGGTGGGAGGGATATTACTTGTGACTGACAAAATGTACTTTTCTGAGAGTGGCTGTATGTTCTGTGGTGTCCATGCAAGCTGGCTGCAGGGTGTGTGTGTGTGTGTGTGGAGGAAGGGGCCAGAGGCTGAAGTAGAGGAGCCGAGCTTCGGGATGAGGGTTTCAGTTCCAAGCCTGTCTGGTTCACTGGTGGCAATTCTAAACAAAAATTCAGAAAGCATCGAAGTTGGGGTTGGAATAAACAATGCACACCTTTTTTAAAAGGAAATTGTATTGTTTTGTTGCATGAGGCCATCTCTGCAGTGAGCAGAACTTTGGGGTGTTTTCTTGAGCCAGGGAAGGAAGGCAGTGAGCATAAAGAGCGCAAAGTCAGGGGCTGACTTACAGAAAGCTGTAAGTTGGTTTTTAGTGCTGAAAATGCTCTTAAGTCAATAGTAGAAGAGTGTCTTCTAACAAACCTGCCAGCACTGCTGTAGCTACAACTCATTCTGCAGTGGTGCAGCTTTCCAAATGTGATTTTGTCATGGATGTGTTGGTGAGGTTTTCATGAGAAGGGCACAGAGCACAAGGGATATGCTTGGAAACTGCCGTATGGCCACAGTAAGGGTGTAAAACCCAGGATCTTGGGCCCGGCCTGTCATCCTCTACCAGTCCCACCGGTAGCTCCTCTTCAGGACAGCCAGAAAGAGAAGAGAAGGGCCTGTCAAGAAGTTTGGGTGGCAGTTGAGGCTACATCTGGAGAAGAATGCTCAGGCTTGGGGGCAAGGGTAGAGAAGGCAGAAGGGGTCTCTCTGTTGATAGGTGGCTGTTTTTCCTTTGAGCAAACCCAGAGAAGCAGCCACGTGCCTCTTAGAAGACCGAAATTGCATTCCCCCCCCCCCCCCCCGAGGAAGCAGAGAACTTTTCACAGGCAGGCTGCCAACCCCGTCTTCCAGAGCAAGTGGCACCTGGATGCAAGATATAACTACAAGTAGGAAATGCAGGTTGGGGCTCCCCCTGTCCAAATAGCTGTCTCTTCTCCCTTTTAAATGTGAGGCTGGTTAAAACTTCTGATGACTGTGCAGTATGGAGCAGAAATGGGAGCCCTAAGCATCTGAATTAGTTCCTGCAAGCTGAGGTTCCTCATAAGCACGTATCTCTGCAGCCTTCCACAGTGTTAGTTGTCTTTGGCTGTCCATGAGGGTCTTTCCCTGGGCTTCTCTAGTGCCTGTTTCTAGCCTTGTGTGGCCGTTCTCCAATTTCAGCAGCTGGTCTCCCCTTTCTCCATCTGTTGTAACTTCCTCATCCTTTCTGTTTGTGGCTAACAGCCACTGATGGACCTCTGCTCCATATAAGAACATAAGAGAAGCCAATGTTGGATCAGGCCAGTGGCCCATCCAGTCCAACACTCTGTGTCACATAGTGGCCAAAAACACCAGGTGCCCTCAGGAGGTCCAGCAGTGGGGCCAGGACACTAGAAGCCGTCCCACTGTTGCCCCCTCAAAGCACCAAGAATACAGAACATCACTTGCCCCAGACTGAGAGTTCTTATCTATCTTCTTCGTGGTCTCTGTGCATCACACCTCTGGGATTATGTGCGCCTGCGCCGTTCCGATCGGTAATTTTCAAAGCCTAACGGATTTTCGCGCCAACTCCCCGGTCATGCGCCGACCCCACAGCGCATGACCCGGGGAGGGGCACGAGGATCCCGCCAGTTCTCTTCTGACCGCTGCGTTGTGAGGATCTTCTCTCCGCTCCGGTCGGTAGTTTACTTTCTCTTTGCTGAAAAAGCCTTTCGGACTGATTTTTTCCCTTTTCGAACTTGGACTGTAATTCGGACTTGCTTTCTGGACTCTCCTTTAGTTACCTTGCCGCTCGGCCTATGGCCCAGCGGTGGGGTTTTTTCAAACGTTGCTTGCAGTGTGGCAGCAAGATAGCCCCTCTAGACAAGCACTCTCTTTGTCTACTGTGCTTGGGTGAGTCCCACCGAGTAGACTCCTGCTCCAGCTGTGCCGCGTTCTCGAAGCAGACCCACAAAAATCGAGCGGCTAGACTCCGTGTAGCTCTGCTGGAATCTGCCTTGTTGCCGAGCATGTCTTCAGCTGACGTACCGGGAACTTCACCATCGGCACCGACATCGTCTCTGGCACGGAGTGCCATCAGCACCGAGAAGCCGGCACCAAAAAGACCACTCCCCTTGCCTGATACCCCTGCAAAAAAGCGCAGAGAGGGCAAGGAGGAGAAGGGCAAGCTAAAGCACAGGAAGACCCCTAGTGCTCCGTCGACGCATGTTGCGCCTGACTTAGCCCAGTCCGGGCTCGTTCAGCTTGACCCTCCCAGTCGCGAGCGATCCCGGGGTAGCTCAACCTCCCCAATGCCGCGACCTATCCAATTGATGGATTCCGATCTCGACATTGACCTCACGCAGGTCCCTCGAGGCAGTCCCGAGCCCGGGACGGACCAAATTTCGGCACCGAGAGGTGATAGAGAGGGCCATCCTCCATGCTCCCCGGTACTGTGGGATGTTCGGCAATGGAGATACCTGTATAGCTCCTACCCTCCGCCACCGCAGTGGTACCCTCCCGAGTGGGACCATCAATCGACGTCATCTAGAGTCTCTCGATACCGAGACCCTCCGGCTCCGAGACTGACACCGACCCACCCGCCCGATTCCGAACATCTCCCTCTTCCCCCGTCGCAGGACCCTTCGAGCCTGACCCCACTATCACCATTGGACCATTCCGACAGATCGGCATCGGAATCCTCAGCTTCTTCTGCATCGGACGATGAGTCGCTCCCTCGCCCATCTCCTACCCCGCAGGTCACAGACAACTTGCCAATCTCCCCCTCCGAGGACGTGAAACCCTATGGGGAACTGATTAAACGGATGGCGTATTCACTGGCCCTGGCTATGGTCCAACCGACACCGACTGCCATGGACTCCATTTTCGATATCATTCAGATGGATACCTCCACCGCAGTGGCACTACCCCTCATTTCGGTCCTCATGAACACGGCCAAGGAATCCTGGGCACATCCCTCTTCCACCTCTATCTCAAGTAAGAGACTGGATCACATGTATAGGATCCAGGAGCCGGGAGCTGAGTTCCTCTTTGTCCACCCTAAACCGAACTCAGTGATTGTGACCCCTTCGGCCAAGGGCCGTAGTGGACATTCCTCCCCGCTGGATAAAGAGGGACGGAAACTGGATTCTTTCGGCAGACGTGTTTATTCGGCTGGTGCCTTGGGTTTGAAAATAACAAACTACACAGCATGCATTAGCAGGTACCAATACTCCCTTTGGGAACAAATGACCGCGCTCCTTGCACATCTCCCCGAAGACAAGCAGCGCCTTGCCAGAAAAATCCAGAAAGAGGGCATGACTCTGGCAAAGCACCAGCTCACCGCTTCCAAGCATTCTGCAGATGTAGCTGCTAAGACGCTCACATCAGCAGTGTCCCTCAGACGCCATGCCTGGCTGAGATCAACCTCTCTTCCTCAGGACACCAAAACCCTGGTGGAAGATCTTCCTTTCGAGGGTGAAGGCCTCTTCAGTTCCACGACAGACACCGTGCTCCACAAACTAGATAAGAGCATGAAGACATCCCGCAACCTGGGCGTCTCACAGCCCAAACCACAGAAACAAAGGTCGTGGCAGAGATCGTGGTCCAAGAAACAGCCACAGAGATCTCCCGCTGAACCCCAATGGCAGAGGTCATCCCCATCTCCCTATCAGCAGAAACCTTATAGTCATAAGCCCCGCTTTCCGGCTGCTTCTGCTTCCAAGTCAAAACCTCCCAAACCGAACAAACAGAGTTTTTGACTCTTGTCTCCGCTCCGGTCCTCCCACCCGCCTGTCACCCTTCCTACCCACATAGCAGCTCATCACATCTGACAAATGGGCCCTCTCAGTCATCACCGAGGGTTACAAAATAGAGTTTTTCCAGATCCCTCTGGAACCTTACTTCATCGTCCCTCCTCCCTCCGACACCCTGTCAGCAGAAGTCGAAGCCCTGCTGACCAAAGACGCCATAGAGCCGGTACCAGTCGTCCACCTACAACAGGGTTTTTATTCCCGCTATTTCACGGTACCAAAGAGAGATGGGGGGCTCCGGCCCATACTGGACCTTCGGAACCTCAACGCCTTCATAACATACAAGAAGTTCCGCATGACCACCCTCCAGACCATCCTACCGCTGCTGGAGGCCGGTTCTTGGATGGTGACGCTGGACTTAAAGGATGCATACTTCCATGTGACTATCCATCCTTCCCACAGACCATTCCTCCGGTTCGCAGTTGATCCGTGTCACTTCCAATACAAGGCCCTCCCCTTTGGGCTCTCTACGGCACCTTGTGTCTTCATGAAACTTATGGCAGTCGTGGCAGCTCACCTCCGCCTTCAGGGCGTCCATCTTTATCCTTATCTGGACGATTGGCTCCTGATTGCGCCCTCCGTATCGGACCTACAGAACCACATCACCCTGACGCTTCGTACCCTAGACGCTCTATGGTTGACGATAAATGTGAAAAAGTCCATGCTCACTTCCTCCAGACGGGTGCAGTTTATCGGAGCCATCCTCGACTCCCTGCAGTGCAGGGCCTTCCTGCCCCCCAACAAGGCACTGGACATTGTCTCCCTTCTCAGGTCCCTCCGAGAAGTCAAGGAGGCCACAGCCAGGCAACTGCTGCGCCTCCTAGGTCTCATGGCTGCGACCACCATGGTGATTACATTTGACAAGCTGCAGATGAGACCCTTGCAGCTGTGGTTCCTTCGCCGTTTCCGCCCCAGTATACACTCCCTCTCCAAGCGCTTCCATTTATCAGACTCGGTTCTGAACGCTTTAGATTGGTGGCTGATACTCCAGAACCTTCAGTTGGGTGCCCCCTTTCGACGCCCACCCCCTTCGGCAACCATCACCACGGACGCTTCCCTATGGGGATGGGGAGCCCATCTGGACGGTCTCTGCGTAGGCGGCAAATGGGACCCATCAGTGGCCCACAACCACATCAATTTCCTGAAATTGCTAGCAGTCCTGTACACAATCCAGTCTTTCCGCCACCTCTTGTCGGGAAGAACAGTGGCTGTCCTCACGGACAATATGACCACTATGTACTACATCAACCGACAGGGTGGGATGGTCTCCCGCGGCCTCTGCCGCCTAGCTGTGGAACTTTGGAAAGAATGTCAGTCGCTAGACATATATCTGGTAGCGGCTCATCTTCCTGGTCAGCTCAATGCGCAAGCCGACTTCCTGAGCAGGGGCGGGGCATCCCTGCACGAATGGGAACTCAACCTCCTCTACCTGACCCCAGTCTTCGACCTTTGGGGATACCCTTCTGTGGATGTGTTTGCTTCCAGAGAGAACAAGAAGTGTCCCCTCTTTTGCTCGAGGGCGGGCAGGGACCCAGCCTCCCTAGGGGACGGCCTTCTCCTTCCGTGGATGGGGTTACACCTCTACTTGTTTTCCCCGATTCCTCTAATCCTGAGAGTGGTGCACAAACTATTAGCAGAACGCCTGTTGGCGATACTAATCACACCGTGGTGGCCAAGACAACCTTGGTTCCCCACTCTCCTTCGTCTCTCCCTCGGGTCCTATCTCCACCTCCCAATGAGCCCAGACCTGCTCTCGATGTATGGAGGCCGGGTGTTTCACCACGACATTCCCAGGTTGAAGCTGACAGCTTGGCTAATTCAACCTCAGCAGTAGATGCTCGCATTGCCCATGTTCTTCTCAACTCTCATAAACTGTCCACACGTCGCTCGTATGTGGCAAAATGGAATAAGTTCCTGTCTTTCCTGGTCTCTGTGGGACGACCTTCCATTCCATCTACTCTCAATGATGTTTTTGGATTCCTCTTGTCCTGCAAGGATAGAGGACTGTGCCACGCATCTATTTGCGTCTACCTCTCGGCCATCTCAGTCAACCACCCGACAATTGATGGCTATTCTGTTTTCTCCCACCCTACCACGAAACAATTCCTCAAGGGAATGTGTCACCTTTTCCCATCAGTGCGGACCCCTGTTCCAGCTTGGGACCTACCACTAGTCCTTGCCAAGTTGATGGGCAAGCCCTTTGAACCTATGGCTTCCTGTAGCCTACAGCTTCTTTCTTTGAAAGTTGCCTTTCTAGTAGCCGTCACTTCAGTACGACGAGTGAGTGAGTTGTCGGCTCTTCGCTGCAATCCTCCGTACCTTACCTTCCATCAGGACGCTGTTACCTTGGCTCCTAATATTACCTTCTTGCCCAAGGTGGTCTCTGATTTCCACATCAAAGCGGACATTACCTTGCCGGTATTCTTCCCCGACCCTCAGGATCAGGTGCAACGCTTACATTCCCTCGATGTCAAGAGGGCTCTCTCCTTTTATTTGCATCGGACGAAGTCATTCCGTAAATCTCCAGCTCTCTTCGTCGCTTATGCCTTGCCCAAACAGGGACAGAAGCTGTCGTCTCAAAGATTTTCTAAATGGATCGTAGAGACGATAAAGCTTACCTACCTCCTGGCCAAGAGGCCGTTGCCGGTGTCCCTGCGGGCCCATTCCACTCGAGCTGTGGCTGCTTCCACGGCATTCCTCAAAGGCATACCCCTGGGAGACATCTGCAATGCTGCTACTTGGACGTCTCCTCACACGTTTGTGAAGCATTACGCCCTGGACGTCCGTGCCCATCAGCGATCTGTGGTGGGCCGTGCAGTTCTGCAGGCAGCTCAGGTGTGAGACCTTCAGCACCCACCTCCAGGTACGTGGTGCGTTTATTGCTCGCTATTCTCCCAGAGGTGTGATGCACAGAGACCACGAAGAAGATATACAGGTTGCTTACCTGTAATTGGAGATCTTCGAGTGGTCATCTGTGCATTCACACCACCCGCCCTCCTTCCCCTCTGCTTTCGGTCTTCCCTTTTTCTCTTGGGAGCTGTTCGCAGCGGTCAGAAGGAACTGGCGGGATCCTCATGCCCCTCCCCGGGTCATGCGCAGTGGGGTTGGCGTGTGACCGGGGAGTTGGCGCGAAAATCCGTTAGGCTTTGAAGATTACCGATCGGAATCGGCGCAGGCGCACATAATCCCAGAAGTGTGAATGCACAGATGACCACTCGAACATCTCCAATTACAGGAAAGCAACCTGTATATACCTTGTGGCTAATAGCCACTGATAGACTTCTGCTCTATATAACAACATAAGAGAAGCCAATGTAGGATCAGGCCAGTGGCCCATCCAGTCCAACACTCTGTCACACAGTGGCCAAAAACACCAGGTGCACTCAGAAGGTCCATCAGTGGGGCCAGGACACTAGAAGCCCTCCCACTGTTGCCCCCTCCCTCCAGCACCAAGGACACAGAGCATCACTTGCCCCAGACCGAGAGTTCCCATCTATACAATTAAGAGCCACTGATGGACCTCTGCTCCATCTAATTTATCCAATTCCCTCTTGAAGCCGTCCATGCTTGTAGCCGCCACCACCTCCTGTGGTAGTGAATTCCTTGTGTTAATCACTCTTTGGGTGAAGAAGGACTTCCTTTTGCTTGTTCTAATGCTTCTTCATTTCTTCCTTAGTCATCTACCATCATCAGGGCAGCCCCGCAGTGGGACTGTGCTTGCGCAGGCCAGCCATGGACAGACTTCCCCCAGCCAGAAAGCCCCTAGAGGGGCCCCCCTCCCCTCTCCTCCAGAGCTGGAGTCAACAGCTTTTCCCGCCCAGTCAGTCACGTTCTGCAGAGGCGGGTGTCCCTTCTCCCTCAGTTCCTTTTTTTTGCCATCACATGGATAGGAGCTTCCCAGCATTTGTGTTTCATTACGATTTTCTCCTCGACAATTTTGGATTTTCCCACTGGATTTTCACTTCAAAGGTTTTTCCTCCTAATTCTTCTACTGGTGGGACTACCTTCTTCCTGTGGGAGATACATCTGACTGGGTGAGGTGACTCTTGATGGCCTGCCCTGAGTCCCTCCAGTTTTTGACTGCCTGTGGTCCCCAACATGGTGTCCAAGGCATTTTCCGAAAAATGCACAAAATGTGCCACTAAGATGATCCATAGTGATGGAGCATGATCTCCGTCTCTTTTAGGTGAATCACACAACGTAACCACTTGCAAGATCTGCCAGGGCTTTACACCCAAGGCACATTCCAACAGGGTGTCCCACCTAAAGGCTGTGCTATGAGAGAAGGCTCTTTCAACTCTGAAGCTTGGTTCCAGTATCGCAACCTTTGAAACCACTGCCTTCGGACCAGCTGACCTTCTCAGTTCCAGCTCCAGAGTCCCATTCTGGACCATCTTCAGTTCACTCAGTTCAGACCGCTCTGGCATCTAAACAGATCAGTCATTCCTGCTTCAGAACCAAGATGTCCTTTGTCTCCGTCACCGCCGGTTCCAACCCATTCCTCGTTGGAACCTCTGACCAAGAAACAGAAAAAATGAAGCCTAAGGGTAGGGTGCCAAGCACCAGGAACCTCAATTGCTGTCTCCAAGGCAGTTCCCAGAGGAGCAGGATGTGAGTTTGGTACCTCCACACACTTCATCACTGCATCTCAACTCACCCATGGGTTCCTTGTCTGATTCTGAGGAGGAGCTTGCTGGCATCTCAGCAGGTCAACAGGTTCTGTCAGAATCAAGAATGCCCTTGTCTTGGCAGCAGCCAGTTCCATCCCAATGGCCATCCTACTGTATGTCATCAACCTGCCTGCAACAGTGGCCAAAGCTTCACTCTCAGTAGTCCCAGTTTCCACCTCTCTCTATACTGGAGTTCAGTCAAGAACTGGGCGATACCGGGTACTTGGAAACCCATTCTCCTTTCATACCTCCTGAGGTGGATCTTGAAGAGGTCAGAACAGTTGTGTCCCAGTATAGCCCTGGGAGCACATCGGAACCATCCCCAGATGAAACTCCTATCTCTCCCAACTCCTATCTCTCCCAACAAATACCCAAGGCTTTACATTGAGCATGTTCAGAATGGCTAAAGTGCTCGACATTAATGTTTCCACATCCGATAATAGACCAAAGGAAAAGATTTTGTCTGTACTTAGACTCGCTGGGCATTGTGGCATTCCCCATTCTGGAAGGCCTTGGTCTGATTTGACTGCTTATTTGGCAGAAAACTGCTTCCAGTCCAGCGACTTCCTGCAGAGTTGAAAGCTTCTATAAGATCAAGCAGGACTCTTGTGAATTCCTGGCAGTATATCCACCACCTTCCTCACTGGTCTCTGAGGACATGCAGGTAGACTACAGGCCTGGTCAGCACTCCTCCCCCTCTGACAGAGTAGATGCTTAGACTCGTTGGGTAGGGAATTGTAACCTGCTGCCCTGAATTTCAAGGTCGCAAATTACCAGATGATCATGAGTGGCTGTCAACTCTTCTTATGGGAGAACTTTTCACTGCACCTGAGTACTCTTTCAGAGGAACTGAGATCGACGGCAGCCAAGATGATCCAGTCAGACACCATTAGGCTCCCAAAGCAAGAGATCAATGCTGGCAGGCATGCAAGACTGATGGCCTCAGCTGTTGTTTTGAGGAGGCACTCCTGATTGTGCATGACTGCTTCGCCACTAGATCACACGCAGCAGGGTCGAGGACATCTTCGAGGGATCCAGCTTCTTCCCTCAGACCACAGATGAGTTCTTCTCCACAATTAAGGATCATCAAACGGCAAAATCCCCAAGTATGTTTTCTTCACAAGCTGCCCCAGATGTTCTCTCACGTCCCCAAGTTCAGAGATAGGTTGTCTTGTTCTTATGGGGCATTAAGGTCTGTCTGCTCTGATGTTTGGATTCTGTCAGTTGTTAGAGATGGTTATTTCCTTGAATTTGCCTCACCCCTCCCATGCCGCCCTGCATCAGCAGCGGTGGATAAGCCCTTATGAGACGCTGCAGATTCAGCTACATGAGCTTCTACGTAAGGGGGTAATTGAAAAGATTCCCCTGGGGCTATGTTAGAGGGGGGTTTATTCCAGGTTTTTTTTTCTGGTAGATAAGAAAGATGGAGGCCATAGGCCTATCCTCGATCTAAGATGATTAAATAAATTTCTGAAGGTTTCCAAGTTTATAATGGTTTCTCTCTTGTCCAGGACAAAAACAGCCACTCCACCAGGCCTTTCCCTCGGCTCTGCTGCTTCTGTGGGAAACACAGGTGGAGTGAGAACCGGTGGGGGTGGGGCTCTGGGAGCCAGGACCTTGATGTCTGGGTTACCTGGGGCTGGTTGCTCAGCCTGGCCCACTAAGCAGGGTTGGTGGGGGTGGTAAGGATGGGGCCGTGGAGAACATAAGAACTATAAGAGAAGCCCATGTTGGGTCAAGCACTCTTATCTGTCACACAGTGGCCAAAAACACCAGGTGCCCTCAGGAGGTCCAGCAGTGGGGGCAGGACACTAGAAGCCCTCCCACTGTTGCCCCCCCCCCCCCACAAGCACCAAGAACACAGAGCATCACTTGCCCCAGACCGAGGGTTCCTGTCTATACCTTGTGGCCTCCTTGAGATCCTCACAGGTAGGACAGGAAGAGAGGAAACAGAAGAGTGAGAGATGGAGAAAAACTGCCTTATTTACTTGCAAGCAAGATGGCTCATCCCCTGAAAGTACTGTACATACAAAAAGTAACTAATCCATGTGGAAATGCAAGATACCCCTCTTTATCTCTGGGGAGAAAAACTAATCTTGCATATGATTAAATACATTTATTGGGGCTTTTGTGGGTTCCCTAGTAAATCAGTTGCTTTCACTGCTGGGAATCAGTTGCTTCTGTTTGCATTTTGAGTAAAAACTATTGTTAACTGGGTTTACCCCATCCTTTATCAAGTTTACACCTACATTGGCATTACTTGGCATTACATTTTATAGCACACGTGGCCAGCCCAACAAAGTGACATGTCAGATTCAGCCCTCATAACAAATGAGTTTGACACCTCTGCTTAAGGGCTTACTCAATGTCCGTCCCCCGCCCCAAACAGACACACATTTTTGCCACAATGGTCCCTTTCCCTGGTCTCCGCCCACTTGGCCCTGCCTCCCCTAGCCCCGCTGTTGAGGGAGGTTGCTTTCCTTGTAGCAGTTCAGCCAGAAAGGTGAGCAAGTTAGCAGTTCTTAAGGTAGGACTCTCCCCCCCCCCCCCCAGGTTCTTGAAAGTTTTCAGTGAGAAGGTGGTACTCCACCCCAGTCTGGAGTTCCTACCCAAGGTAGTCTGTTAAGTTTCATCTAGCACAAAAGACAGTGCCACCAGTTTTCTTCCTGTCCCTGGAGTCTGATGCCGAGAAGGCGCTCCATACCCTGGATGTTCAAAGGGCTTTATTACACTACATAGATAGGATGAAACCTTTCCAAGTAGACAAGGCCTTGTCCATTTGTTATTGGGGGCCCCCAAAAGGGGACGGCTGCTTCTTAGTCCCCTTTTAGGAGGGCCGTGGCCACTGCCTGTTCCTGTTACAAGACAGCTGGACGACAGTGCCCTTTGCAGATCTTACAGTGCACACCCCCCCCCCCCACAAAAGCACAAGGTTAAGAACATAAGCCAATGTTGGATCAGGCCAGTGGCCCATCCAGTCCAACACCCTGTCACACAGTGGCCAAAAACACCAGGTGCCCTCCAGAGGTCTTCCATCGAGGCCAGAACTCCAGAAGCCCTCCCACTGTTGCCCCCCACCAAGCACCAAGAATACAGAGCATCACTTGCCCCAGACTGAGAGTTCTTATCTTTACCTTGTGGCTAATAGTCACTGATGGACCTCTGCTCCATCTAAGAACATAAGAGAAGCCAATGTTGGATCAGGCCAGTGGCCCATCCAATCCAACACTCTTTCGCACAGCAGCCAAAAACACCAGGTGCCCTCAGGAGGTCCAGCAGTGGGGCCAGGACACTAGAAGCCCTCCCATTGTTGCCCCCCCCAGCACCAAGAATACAGGGCAGCACTTGCCCCAGACTAAGAGTTCCTGTCTATACCTTGTGGCTAATAGCCACTGACGGACTTCTGCTCCATATGTTTATCTAATTCCTTCTTGAAGCCGTCCATGCTTGTAGCTGCCGCCACCTCCTGTGGCAGTGAATTCCATGTGTTAATCACTCTTTGGGTGAAGAAGGACTTCCTTTTATCTGTTCTAATCTGACTGCTCAGCAATTTCATGGAGTGCCCACAAGTTCTTGTATTGTGAGAAAGGGAGAAAAGGACCTCTTTCTCTACCTGCTGTATTCCATGCATAATCTTATAAACCTCGATCATGTCACCCCTCAGCTGTCGTTTCTCCAAGCTAAAGAGCCCCACGCGCTTCAACCTTTCCTCATAGGGAAGGTGTTCCAACCCTTTTATCATTCCAGTTGCCCTTTTCTGCACTTTTCCCTAAGCTATAATATCCTTTCTGAGGAGTGGCGACCAGAAGTGTACACACAGTCCTCCTCTGCTGCGTTCCACAGGAAAGTCCTTCTAGTGGACATCTGCAAATCTGCAATGTGGTCAGTGGAGGACACGTTAGCCCAGCACTCTGCATTGGGCTTGCAACTGAGGAAGGATGCAGATGTGGGCAAAGCCGTCCTTCAGTCCCTTTTTCAGTGAGAGCCTCACCCTACCTCCTTTGGTGAGTAGCTTGCTGATGTCCCAGTGTGGGGCTGCACTGAAGACAGAAGATGGAAACAGTGCTGCACTTGCTTGTACCTGTGGTTCCTCAAGGTCTTCTGTGCAGACACACATTCCCTCCCTCCTGTCCCTCTGCAAGCTCTCTCATGCTATGCCTGCTAGTGGAATTGTTGGCGGCAGCTTGGCAGGAACTGAGGGAGAAGGGGGCACCTCTGGGGGCTTTTTAGCCAGGCAGAAGTCTGCCCATGGCTGGCCTGCACAAGCGCGGTCTCAGTGTGTGTCTGCAGAGGAGACGCTGCAGAACAGTTACAGGTAAGTGCAGCCTTGTTTTCTTGATTAAACCCTGCTTGTCTTCTCTGTTTGCTGCCCATTTCTGGAACAGCATATCACTTAGGGATTTCCCTTCGCCTTCCTGGCCTTCATTCACCCCCCTCCCCCACCCAAACCCTGAACATCCATCTCCTTCTGCCACATCACCACCTGTCTTCAGCCCCACCCCCCTCCTTCTAGGCTGACCAAGGCTGGTGTCTGTTGGACATCCCACCCCCTTAAACTGATGAACACATTTGGGGCTTAAAAGGAAGTTATGCCTCCCCTCCTCCTTGGTCTCAGGGAGCTTGGGGGAGGGGACTGACCCAGGCACACATGACTGACCCCAGAGCCAGTTTGGTGCAGTGGTTAAGTGCGCAGACTCTAATCTGGGAGAACCAGGTTTGATTCCCCACTCCTCCACTTGCACCTACTGGATGACCTTGGGCAAGCCGTAGTTCTGGCACAGCTGTTCTTGGAAAAGAGCCGTTTCTGTCAGAGTTCTCTCAGCCCCGCCTACCTCACAGGGTGTCTGTTGTGGGGAGAGGAAGGGAAAGGAGATTGCCAGCTGCTCTGAGACTCCTTCGGGTAGAGAAGGGCGGGGTATAAACCCAATCTCTTCTTTTTCTTTTCTTTTGCTTGAACTAATCCGAAAGAAGCAAAACTATACCCTTGTGGTGCGTCTCCATCAGCTGGAAGCTAGACGTGCCTGGGCCCCATTTCTCATGTGCACCTCGCTCCCTGCCTTCGTCAAGGGTTGATAGGGCCGTGGCCGTTCAGCTTGTAGGGAGCAGAGGTCAGGGCAGGGCCAGGTCTAGAGCCCTGGTGGGACTTGCAGGCATTTCTCCCCCCTCCCTCATCCTCTCCAAGGTCTGAGGACAAGAGTGAGACTCAATCCACTGGAGTGCTTGAGAAGGTTTTACTTCAGTCAATAAAGGAAGAAACTGTACAGAGATTAAGACTTTTTTTTTTTTTTTGCAGTCAATTCGAGCAAAACAATAATTAAAAAAAAAGACACATTCATCGAGTCAGTGCTGGAGGCGGGCTGTGGTCCCTTTGCATCCTGGAGGGTTGCTCTCTTCCCTCCCTCTCCCCGGAGGTCTCCGCTGAGCCCGTGCCTGCTCGCCTTATGCCCAACAGCTGGGCTTCCTTTCCGTACCAGTCTCTCTTTGCTGCATGCACATTGCAAGTCAAGTGTTCGAGCCATACCCTTTAAAGCCCTTGGAAATGATGAGTGTCAAGGAGCAGGATGTCTGTACAGGGGCCATGGCAGCGGTGGCACAGCTACACAGTCAAGGGTGGCGATGGCTTTGGGGATGGAAACCCTCCCGGCAGTGTGAGAACCCTTCCCTGCCTGCCTGCGCCCTAGCCCAAGTGCATCCTCCTCTTGGTTGGGTGCTCCGAAAGTGATGTGGGTCAGTTTCTCTGCCCGGCTCTTCTTCCACCCCAACAGCTGTACGGACAGACTGGGATTGAGCCAGAGGCCTCTAAAGGTGGCCGGCATGCCCACCATCCACACGGAGCCTCTGGTGAGGTGGTGGGGGCAAAGGACTAGAAGGGGGTGTGCTCATGAGACACCCGAGTATGGCTTTGTGACACTGACCCCATCTGAAGGCATCCTCTGTTGCTGCCCCCACGCCCCCCCCCCAGGTTTACCCTGTAAAAGTGCTGGTCTTGAGGCTCCGGTGCAGACCCCAGAGCCAGCTTCGCATGTGCGGAGTAAGCACGAGGTCCAGCCGAGGTCCAGCTCATGCTGGTGACAAACGTAACTGAGGCAGCCCAGGGCAGCTGGTGGTGGTGAAGGAGCTGGGGGGTCGGTGCAGGAGTTGCTGGTGCTCCCTCCTCGGGCAGCTGGTGCTCGTGTGGGGGCTGATGGCTCTTGACCCCCTCTCCCCCCCCGCTCAACAAAACTGACCACCAAACATAGCTCCTCAGGAAGGACTTCTGTAGATCTCCCCCAACCCACATCAAAATTAACATTCCCAAATGCGGTGTGGCTCAGCTTCGTCAGGTACTAAAAATTTTTTAAAACGTTTTATCGCAAAAAAGTGTAAGAAACTGGCAGGGGGGAAGGGGTTTGAATCAAAGGCAGCCAGGATGCAGTCGCCTTTCTCGTCCTCATTTGTGTGTGCAAGAAATGGGCAGTTTCCTCCCCCCCCCTTTCTCCGGATACTGTGAGGGACTCTGGGAAACAGCCCTGTCACCTTGTGACGCAGGAGGGCGGTTTGGGCGGCTTCACTCACCCCGGCAGGATCCCGAGTCCCATGAGGCAGACGAAGGCGCTGTGCACGCTGGGACGGTGGTCAGGAGAGGCCACAGTGGGCCCTCTCGCTGGCTGGCAAAATTGTCCAAGGACTCAGTCTGACAGCAGAGTTCCTGGCCCTGGAGAATGAAATCATGCAGCCACCCTCCTGGCCGGCTCTGCTGCCCTTCTAGGACTTCTGCAGGCTGCTGGCGGCTTGTCGGTGGTTGCCCTTGCCCCGGGGCCCCATGCTGGTTGGCTCCTGGTGGACGGAAAGGTTGGACTGCGACTTCTTGAGGTGGTCCTCAGCGCTAGCCACGGTGCTGAACAGGACAGCTTCCAGTGCCGCCAGATCTTCGGAGCCAGTCTTCAGCTTGGCACGCATTAATGTGGCATAGATGCTGTAGCGTGATTTCTGTGGTCAAATGAGAAGTGAGAGGCAGCTGATCTTCCACAACCCCCAACCCACCTCCCCCCCCCCCCAATGTCTCACTGGGCCGGTGGAGTTTCGCATTCTCCTGCAGCCTACAGAGAAACAGCTTGGGAGAAGGCAAGTAGCCGCTGCCTGACCGGGAGAAATGAGCCCCCAAGTGGCAAAGAAGTTTGATTCACACAGAGGGGGCAAATGTCTTTAAAATGTCATAGACCATACTGGTTCTCACATTTCCAAAAAAGGATACTACAGAACTGGAAAGTGACTGGATCAGCATCCCTCCAACGTGTGGAAAGCATTTGGGGCTATTCGGTTCAGAAAAACAACTCGGAGGAGGAGCTGACTGTGGCTGCGATCACACACATACCTTTAGAGCCAACACAGCTGCGAATGCCTGACGGATCTAAAGGAGATGATCAGACAGCAACATCTGGGAAGCGTCCTGCAGTTGTTGGCAACCCATGCTGCTCCGCCACAGAAGCGGAGTTAAAAGACACTGGGGAAAGTCTAGCTCTAACGGGTTCCGATGGGCCACAGACGGACTTTGCCCTGTCTGACTGCGCAAGCGCACTCTCATGCCGTTGGGACCATCTGATCATTCCATCCCGGCTTGGTGCCATTCCCCCCCCCACACACACACAGTATGCACATCATTGCTTACTCCATAGGGAGCCCTCAGTGTGGAGGCATGAATATATAGGTTGCTTACCTGTAATTGGAGATCTTCGAGTGGTCATCTGTGCATTCACACCTCTGGGATTATGTGCGCCTGCACCGATCCCGATCGGTAATCTTCAAAGCCTAATGGATTTTCGCACCAACTCCCCGGTCACGCGCCGACCCCACTGTGCATGACCCGGGAGGGGCACGAGGATCCCGCCAGTTCCTTCTGACCACTGCCAACAGCCCCCAAGAAAGAAAAGGGAAGACTGAAAGCAGAGGGGAAGGAGGGCGGGTGGTGTGAATGCACAGATGACCACTCGAAGATCTCCAATTACAGGTAAGCAACCTATATATCTTCTTCGTGGTCTCTGTGCATCACACCTCTGGGAGAATAGCGAGCAATAAACACACCATGTACCTGGAGGCGGGTGCTGAAGGTCTCACACCTGAGCTGCCTGCAGAACTGCACGGCCCACCACAGATCGCTGATGGGCACGGACGTCCAGGGCGTAATGCTTCACAAACGTGTGAGGAGACGTCCAAGTAGCAGCATTGCAGATGTCTCCCAGGGGTATGCCTTTGAGGAATACCGTAGAAGCAGCCACGGCTCGAGTGGAATGGGCTCGCAGGGACACCGGCAACGGCCTCTTGGCCAGGAGGTAGGTAAGCTTTATCGTCTCTACGATCCATTTAGAAAGTCTTTGAGACGACAGCTTCTGTCCCTGTTTGGGCAAGGCATAAACGAAGAGAGCTGGAGATTTGCGGAACGACTTTGTCCAATGCAAATAAAAAGAGAGAGCTCTCTTGACATTGAGAGAATGTAAGCTACGTTGCACCGGATCCTGAGGGTCGAGGAAGAACATCGGCAAGGTAATATCCGCTTTGATGTGAAAATCAGAGACCACCTTGGGCACGAAGGCAATATCGGGAGCCAAGGTAACAGCGTCCTGATGGAAGGTAAGGTACGGAGGATCGCAGCGAAGAGCCGACAACTCACTCATCGTACTGAAGTGATGGCTACTAGAAAGGCAACTTTCAAAGAAAGAAGCTGTAGGTTACAGGAAGCCATAGGTTCGAAGGGCTTGCCCATCAACTTGGCAAGGACTAGTGGTAGGTCCCAGGCTGGAACAGGGGTCCAAACCGACGGGAAAAGGCAACACATTCCCTTGAGGAATTGTTTCGTGGTAGGGTGGGAGAAAACGGAATTGCCATCAATTGTCGGGTGGTTGACTGAGATGGCCGAGAGGTAGACACGAATAGATGCGTGGCACAGTCCTCTATCCTTGCAGGACAATAGGAATCCAAAAACATCATTGAGGGTAGATGGAATGGAAGGTCGTCCCACAGAGGCCAGGAAAGACAGGAACTTATTCCATTTTGCTAGCAATTCCAGGAAATTGATGTGGTTGTGGGCTACTGATGGGTCCCATTTTCCGCCTACGCACAGACCATCCCGATGGGCTCCCCAGCCCCATAGAGAAGCATCCGTGGTGATGGTTGCCGAAGGGGGTGGGTGTCGAAAGGGGGCACCCGACTGAAGGTTCTGGGTACAAGCCACCAATCTAGAGCATTCAGAACCGAGTCCGATAAACGGAAACGTTTGGAGAGGGAGTGTATACTGGGGCGGAAATGGCGAAGGAGCCACAGCTGCAAGGGTCTCATCTGCAGCTTGGCAAAGGGGATCACCATGGTGGTCGCAGCCATAAGGCCCATGAGGCAGAGCAGTTGCCTGGCTGTGGCCTCCTTGACTTCTCGAAGGGATCTGAGAAGGGAGACAATGTCCAGTGCCCTGTTGGGCGGCAGGAAGGCCCTGCACTGCAGGGAATCGAGAATGGCTCCGATAAACTGCACCCATCTGGAGGGAGTGAGCATGGACTTTTTCACATTTATTGTCAGCCCTAGGGCGTCTAGGGTATGAAGCGTCAGGGTGATGTGGTCCTGTAGAGCCGATACGGAGGGCGCAATCAGGAGCCAATCGTCCAGATGGACGCCCTGAAGGCGGAGGTGAGCTGCCATGACTGCCATGAGTTTCGTGAAAACACGAGGTGCCGTAGAGAGTCCAAAAGGGAGGGCCTTGTATTGGAAGTGATGCGGACCGACCGCGAAGCGGAGGAATGGTCTGTGGGAAGGATGAATAGTCACATGGAAATATGCATCCTTTAAGTCCAGCGTCACCATCCAAGAACCGGCCTCCAGCAGTGGTAGGATGGTCTGGAGGGTGGTCATGTGGAACTTCTTGTAGGTTATGAAGGCATTGAGGTTCCGAAGGTCCAGTATGGGCCGGAGCCCCCCATCTCTCTTTGGCACCGTGAAATAGCGGGAATAAAAACCCTGTTGTAGGTGGACGACTGGTACTGGCTCTGTGGCGTCTTTGGTCAGCAAGGCTTCGACTTCTGCTGACAGTGTGTCGGAGGGAGGAGTGACGACAAAGTAAGGTTCCAGAGGGATCTGGAAAAACTCTATTCTGTAGCCCTCGGTGATGACTGAGAGGGCCCATCTGTCGGAGGTGATGAGTTGCCATGCGGGTAGGAAGGGTGACAGGCGGGTGGGAGGACCAGAGCGGAGACAGGAGTCAAAAACTTTGTTCGGTTTGGGAGGTTCTGACTTGGAGGCAGAAGCAGCTGGAAAGCGGGGCTTATGACCGTAAAGCTTCTGCTGATAGAGGGGGACGACCTCTGCCAATGGGGTTCAGCGGGAGATCTCTGTGGTTGTTTCTTGGGCTACGATCTCTGCCAGGACCTCTGTTTCTGTGGTTTGGGCTGTGAGACGCCCAGGTTGCGGGACGTCTTCATGCTCTTATCTAGTTCATGGAGCACGGTGTCTGTTGTGGAACTAAAGAGGCCTTCGCCCTCGAAAGGAAGGTCTTCCACCAAGGTTTTGGTGTCCTGGGGAAGAGAGGTTGACCTCAGCCAGGCGTGGCGCCTGAGGGACACTGCTGATGTGAGCGTCTTAGCAGCTACATCTGCAGAACGTTTGGAGGCAGTGAGCTGGTGCTTTGCCAGAGTCATACCCTCTTTCTGGATTTTTCTAGCGAGGCGCTGCTTATCTTCGGGGAGATGTGCAAGGAGCGCGGTCATTTGTTCCCAAAGGGAGTATTGGTACCTGCGCATGCATGCCGTGTAGTTTGTTATTTTCAAACCCAACGCACCAGCTGAATAAACACATCTGCCGAAAGAATCCAGTTTCCGTCCCTCCTTATCTAGCAGGGAGGAATGTCCACTGCGGCCCTTGGCCGAAGGGGTCACAATCACCGAGTTCGGTTTAGGGTGGACAAACAGGAACTCAGCTCTCGGCTCCTGGATCTTATACATATGATCCAGTCTCTTACTCGAGATGGGAGTGGAGGAAGGATGTGCCCAGTATTCCTTGGCCGTGTTCATGAGGACCGAGATGAGGGGTAGTGCCACTGCAGTGGAGGTATCCATCTGAACTATATCGAAGATGGAGTCTGTGGAAGTTGGTGTCGGTTGGACCGTGGCCAGGGCCAGTGAATGCGCCATCCGTTTAATCAGTTCCCCATAGGGTTTCATGTCCTCGGAAGGAGAGATCGGCAAGTTGTCCGTGACGTGCGGGGTAGGAGATGGACGAGGGAGCGACTCATTGTCCGATGCGGAAGAAGCTGAAGATTCCGGTATCGATCTGTCGGAATGGTCCGACGGTGATAGCGGAGTCAGGCTCGAGGGGTCTTGTGACGGAAGAGGGAGATGTTCGGTATCGGGCGGATGGGTCAGTGTCGGCCTCAGGGCCGGAGGGTCTCGGTATCGGGAGACTCTAGATGATGTCGATTGACGGTCCCATTCGGGAGGATACCACTGCGGTGGGGGGGGGGGTAGGAGCCATACAGGTATCTCCACTGTTGAGCATCCCATGGTACCGGGGAGCATGGAGGACAGCCGTCTCGATCTACTCTCGGTGCCGGAGGTTGGTCCGTCCCAGGCTCAGGACTGTCTCGAGGGACCTGCGTGAGGTCGATGTCGAGATTGGAATCCGTCAATTGGATAGGTCGCGGCATCGGGGAGGTCAAACTACCCCGGGGTCGCTCGCAACTGGGAGGGTCAAGCTGCACGAGCCTGGACTGGGCTAAGTCAGGCGCAACATCCGTCGATGGAGCACTAGGGGTCTTCCTGTGCTTTAGCTTGCCCTTCTCCTCCTTGCCCTCTCTGTGTTTCTTAGCAGGAGTGTCTGGCAAGGGGAGTGGTCTTTTCGGCGCCGGTTTCTCGGTGCCGATGGCGCTCCGTGCTGGAGACGATGCCAGAGCCGTCGGTGCCAATGGCGAGGCTCCCGATACGTTGGCTGAAGACATGTTCAGCGACAAGGCAGATTCCAGCAGAGCTACTCGGAGTCTAGCCACTCAATTTTTGCGGGTCTGCTTCGAGAACGCAGCGCAGCTGGAGCAGGAGTCCACTCGGTGGGTCTCACCCAAGCACAGCAAACAAAGAGAGTGCTTGTCTGGGGGGGCTATCTTGCTGCCACACTTCAAGCAACGTTTGAAGAACCCCCACCGCTGGGTCATAGGCCGAGCGGTAAGGTAACGAAAGGAGAGTTCAGAAAGCAAGTCCAAGTTACAGTCCAAGGTTCGAAATAGGAGAAAAATCAGTCCAAAAGGCTTTTTAGCAAAAGAGAAAGTAAACTACCGACCGAAGCGGAGAGGGGATCCTCACGACGCGGCGGTCAGAAGAGAACTGGCGGGATCCTCGTGCCCCTCCCCGGGTCATGCGCAGTGGGGTCAGCGCGTGACCAGGGAGTTGGTGTGAAAATCCGTTAGGCTTTGAAGATTACCGATCGGGATCGGCGCAGGCGCACATAATCCCACAGGTGTGATGCACAGAGACCACGAAAAAGATCCTTGTATATGAGCATGGGAAAGAAAAGGCAAAAAAACCCTGACTCACCTGCGGTTGCGTCTGATCACACAGTGTAGCTGAGCCCACAGCTACAGTGTGATCTCGCAACTGCATGTCAAATTCCTCCGGAGGAAATAGAGCCTCGCTTCCCCTCCGCTTCAACTGGCGCATCTGACCGCAGCCTGAGGCACCATGAAAGGGAACAAGTGTCTCTGGAAGGCATGAATGCCTTTCCCCAGGGTGCTGGCAATCTCAAAAGGCTTTCAAAGAGGGCTAGAGAAATCCGTGGAAGGAGGCTACTGGCCGCAGCGGGCAAGGGGGTCCAGCCTAGGCTTCAAACCTCTGAAGTACAGTGACTTGGGGTCAAACAGCAAATGACAGCAGACAGGTTTCATGCCCCACTTCAGCTTCTGATGCACTGCTGTCTGGAAACAGGATGCTGGGTACAATGAACTTCCATTTGTTCAGCACCACCTCTTAACCTATTGGTGGCAGCTGAGCTGAGCTGCAGATCAACAAGATGGCCGAGTAGAGCCATCCTGTTTCACCTACAAGCACGACCTGGCTCTCAGACACACCTTCCTTTCCCTGAGTCAGACCTCCCCCTGGGGTTGGCCATGTTTGGTGTGGAACAGGGTCTTCTGTGACTGACCTCAAACACCAGGTATTCCTCCTTCTGCTTCAGTTCCTCATACTCCTTGCCCTTGACCTTCTTCTCGGGGAGGGAGGCGCGGTGCTCCAACAGCTCGGCAGCCATAGCTTTGAATTTGGTTTCATGACTTTTCAATTGCTCCTCCTGGAGAAGGGGAGGGAGAGAGAGAGGTCAGGGCATCCTCTTTCACAGTGGGTGATGCTGAGTGGGAGCCTTCCCCTTTCTTTCCTGCCTCCTGACCCACCCAAGCCCCATTGTCCTTCTGGCTGGAGCCTGTTCTTAGCACTTTCCAGTCCCCTTTCAGAGACGCAAGAAACTGCCTTTCCATCTTGAACTAAACTTTCAGCTTCCACTAGCCCTTCCCTCAAGGCAGCTGCTCTTTACACTCCCCATAACAGCAGTGATGCTGGAGTGCTGTCAAGTTGTAACAGACTCATGGTGACTCCACCCTGGGGTTTGTGAGGCAAGCTTTGAGCAGGGGTGGTTGGCCATGGCCTTCCTCAGCAGAGCAGCCCTGGAATTCCTTGGTGGTCTCCCATCCAAGTACTGACCAGGGCCAACCCTGCTCAGCTCCCAAATTCCAATGGGTTTGGTCTAAGCTGGGCTGGTCAGGCTTCTTTATACCTTTGGAAGTGGTCCAAATTAGAAGTTTCTGCACAGAACAAGGAGACAGTTCAGGGAGTCTTTCTTTCTCCTCCACCCAGGAGGCTCCTATAAATCTGGAGAATCCACCATTTTCCGTGGCTCCCTTCTCCACTTCAGTTCCCTCCGTACTATTGCCGCTACTCCTGACAATGCTGCGCCCTACAGCACGACAGTGACCCCTGGAAGGAGGCAGACCTACCGGTCCTGCTCTTACCTGAGATAGCCGTGTGGTGGAGCTGGGCAAGAGAGGGCGGCTGAATTTCTTCTGGGATCCAATGGCAGCTGGGAAGGGTGGGGCAGAAAACATGGCAGCCACCACGTTGATGCGTGTGATCCAGGAGTGCATTTGCTCAGTATTCCTGGGAGAAGAGAGACCAAGTAAGCCAATGGGCTCTGCGCAGCTAGGATCATGCCTGTGCCAGTGTTCCAGTTGTGCAGCCAAAGGAGCGCTTGACACGGAGAGCGGCCACAGCGGCTCCCCTTCTTTAAGAAGCTTTGGCCCCCCCGAGAACCCTGCGGCTAGCTGGGCAAGAGCCCCCGAGAGCGGGAGAGCGGCAAGAGGCAGGTGCACCCCTGCGGCCTCTTCCGTCCTCTGGGTGTGGCGTGCCAGGTGGAACACAGGGTCTCATGTGACCTTGGGGGCAATGCCTGACTCTGGAGCAGCATATCAAACTGGGCCCAGTGAGTCTTCCCCTTACGGCTCCCAAGTCTTCCAACTCACTGGGCCTGGAAGAGGAAGACCCTCCAGTCCGCCGTCCTGAGGTAGAAGACGTTGGGTCTCTTGCTGTAGTCGGAGGCCTGGGTGGCCAAGCAGTGATGGATGCTGATGGCGTTCTTCAGCTCCTCCTCGGCCAGGACCTTGCCGGGCTTGTACTCCTCCTAGGGGGGGGAGGGGGGGCGGCACAAGGTGAGAGACTTGCTCCTCCCCCCCACACACCCCCTGAGGACATACGGGGCCCTCCCCACTCATCGGGGAGGGACAGGGACAGCGGCCTCTATGCACTTCTGCACTGGAAGAGCCCAAAGGGGGCGAGCCCAGGAAACTGGCAGGCAGGCAGCCCCATTTAAGAGCAAGGCTGGGAACACTTCTGTTTGAGCGGTGCTGGACTTGTTTTGCAGGACTGGGGGGGGGGGGGGCTAGAACAGACTGGGGAGGAGTCTCCCTGACCCACTTTTGTTGCTGAACTGCTAGCAGGAATGCTTGGAGAGTCCTGACTTTCCTAGATGCAACGGATGCCAGAGTGGAGGGAGAGTCCACACAAATGACCCACCTCGGGGGGCTCTGTCGTTTTAGGGGGTTCATGATTTGAAGGCAAACCTGAAGCTAGGTGGGGGTGTTTCCCATAATGTCTGGCAGGGGAGGGAGGGACTGACGCTTCTTCAGCCAGCATTTGCTCCTGCTCCCAGCCTGCCCCATGCTTTTCTCCTCTCCCTGCTCCCCCCCTCCCCGCAGCCAAATGCCGGGGAAGCAGCTCAGTAAATCAGTACCAGTTCCAGGCAGCAGAGCAGACCCCCCCCCCCCCCAATGCCCCAAAACGAGAATGCCAAGAGGCAGCCAGCAAGGTGTGGACAGTTTTCTGACAAAGAAGAGTTGAAAAATTCGCTACTCCTTTCCTTGCCCCCCTTCCAGGCAGAGGTTGGTGAGAACTGTGAGTGACACCACATTTGACAGGGTCCCTCTTTGCAGAAGGGTCTGTCTCCTTCCTTCCTCTCTGTGCTCTGCCAAGAACTGGTGCATCTCTTGTCTTGTGCTTTCTCTGCCAGCTGTTCCACAGCAGGCTTGAGGCCACCCTTGGACGCGTCTGGGTGGAGGGCTTCTTGGCCTTGACAGCCACCAACCTCAGAGGAGTTAAGGAGGAGGCTAAATTGCCCCCACCCCTCTCAGGGGCTTTCTTTTTTACAGCCTTGACCCATTTCCCTGCTTTCTTCAACTTCCCAATTGTCACCCGTGAGAAAGCCTGACTGACCTGGTCTCCTTATTCTGCCTGCAGAATTTGCGTGTGTGAGAGTGCTTTGGGGATTTGTTGTTGAGTTGGTGGTACACTCCCCCGCCCGAAGGGTATACCGCTCTGCTTGTGGCCAGGGAGGCCCAGGGCTGCCATTCCCTCGGCCAGGGTCATTCTTGTACCTTCTGTAGATAGAGGATCATTCCCTTCAGGATCCCGTGGAACGTCTTCCATCCCCGCTTCCCTCTGGGGGCTGCCAAGCAAAGGAGAGAGTCAGTTGACCCAGGGCCAGGGAGGGGGGGCAGGCTTTTTTCCACCCCAGGCAAGGCTAGGTACTTGCGCCCCCCCCCCCCCCACTGCTAACCAATTTTCCAAAACAGATGAATTGTAGGAAAAGTGAAAAGCACAAAACTTAAAATTGCTACTTTTAAAAAAAAAATTGCAAGAATAAGTAATACAACAATTTTTGCTTTTTTTTCTCAAACAGAAAACAGTTTTAGCACACAAATCACAAATCCTTTTGAATAATCCTGTGAACTGTGATGTTAAAATTTAAGTCCCTTGAATGCTTCCATTTCAGGCACATCAAACACTCATTCTGCATGCCTTTTCCTTTGCAGATTTTGTCACTACTTCCTTCAGGTCCAGTGCTGATCCTGCAGCTTGTTTATTGATTTAGCTTGCCATCTCTCAGCCACCTGTGGCTGAGATAATCTATTGCCAGCCGCAGTTGCTGGGTCCCATTGCTGACTTGCAAGTAGGGCATTCATATAGATTTAGAGAAAGGTGTGGGAGCATTCGCAAAGTTCTTAGTGCAGACGTATTTTCCCACTGTACTTGCTCCTCTGCAGCAATTGTGCTCTGCACATTGCTACAGCAGAATTTCCCTACTGTCCCCCGCCCCCCCCACCCGTTTCTTGCAGCTATGAAGCTGTCTTTCTGCCCATTTCTTTCCAGACAGAATTTATTGGAGGGGCAAATGAGAACAGTGGTGGTCAGCCCATCGTCATTTACTTACTTTATTATTTGTTCATTTATACTTTATTACTTGAGACTCAAGGTGGATTACATGGTATAGAATATTATAATCAAATAGCATACGAGATCTAATAAACAGTGCAGTAAGACTAGGCTTACAAAAATTACAAAAGATGAAAACAACGCTGCAAGAGTGTGATAGAACATGCAACAAATCAGTAATAGAGAGCATGCACTGTGGCATAAACTCTACCGTCCTGTTCTCTATAAGCTTTATAAAAATGCCCACCCTAGCAGCTCCGTTACATAGTTTGCAGAATTAAAGAAGTTTGTAAGAGCCTTCTTCCAAGACAGGCCCAAAAAGTACAATGCCATAGAGTCCGCTTTCCATAGCAGCCGTTTTCTCTGGGGAAACTGATCTCTATTGTCTGAAGATCAGTTGTAATAGCAGATCTACAGCCCCCACCTGGAGGTTGGGAACCCTAGAGAGCTACTGAGAAGCTCCAGTGCTTTGAAGCAAAGCTCCACCAGAGCTTTCTTGTTATCTCTGTGTTCAAGTATAAGGCCAAAATGAAATACGACATCGGGGATCCTTTATCAGCTCTTCTCACATATAGTTTAGCATTAAAATGAAGTTCTGATCACCCCCCACCCCCCATCAGTATAAGAGAAGCAGTGCAGAGGAAGGGAAGGGGCCACGTCCCTAAAGAAAACCAGCCCCCTACCTTGCTGGGTTGCTGGTAGCCCTTGCACATGAAAAAGAAGATGTCTGTCTTGTTCCCTTCTCAGGGCTAACACTAGTCCAGGAGGGCGGTTTTTCAGTGTAAATCTCTCCTTTCTCAGCACAACAGCCCCGTTTCAAATTGACTGCCTCCATGGTGTTAGAATCTGCTGATTCAGACAAGGATTTCTGGGACTTTCTGCTATGCTTCCTATTGCTTTGTGCTGTGTGTAACCTGTGCTTGCACCCATTTTGTATTCATGCTTATTGCTTTTAGTTGCCCCCATGCCCACCATGTAACCCCATCCCTTGCCAGGAAGACTGTATGCTATGTGACCCCAGGTTTATGACTTTGACCAGGCCTGGTCTGTGTAACTGCCTGCCCGGGAGAATGACAACTTCAAAGCATGGGAACAATGGGCCTCTCACACTCCTGCCTCCGCATTCCATTCATCCCTGCTGGGAAGACAAGGGGAGGACGGAGACCATTTCTTATCAACGTGCGAAGGCCTTGAGGAAAGCAATTGTTATGTGAATATGGTTACATCTAAGGGGTCTGGTTTGGGAAGGGAAATTTACAGCTTAACACCTAGCTTTCTTTCCTGTGGGAAGCAAACGGCCAAAGACCCCTTTTGCCCTTCGTTTTTCCCCTTTGGTGATTGGTTACCTATGGGCAATTCAAATTCTACTGAAGGGTATAATAGACCCGCTTGTATAATTTGTCTCATCTCTGACAATAATCCGAGAACCTGTACCAATGTAGAGATTGGAAATAAAGAACTGTGTTTCATCAACAAAGATCTGATCCTTGACTACTTTGAGCAGAAGTCTCACACATGGCTGCTTTTGGCACGATATAACCCGATCTCATCAAGTCTTGGCAGCTGAGCAGAGTCAGAGTGAGACCACTGAGGAGGACTCTGCCAGACTGGGGTGGGGGGGGGGGGGAGAGCAGAGAAGAAAAAAGCAAGCACAGCTGTTTGGGGAGGGGGCTGGGCCCTGAGTGTGCGGGCCTGAGCTGGAGTGCTGCACTTGCCCTCTGAAGGAAGGAGGGGCACCAAGCAATTCCTGCTGACGATCTCCTGGCTCAGCCGCAGCAACTGCTGCAAACAGACAGGCGGGGAGAGCTCCTCTGGTCAGAGAGGTCTGGGCGGGCCGGGACAAGGGAGGCTTTTACAGAAAATGCCACCTTATGGCTGGTTCTCCTCCCGCCCTTAAGAATGGCCTCTGGAAGGTGCGCTGTCAGCATGCTGTCTGAGGCCTCTAGCCCTAGGTTTTATTGTGCCCTCTCACTACTTCAGCATCCCGACTTGAAAGAAGGGGGTGTGTGGGGGGGAAGGAAGCTGATCTGATCTCCCCCCCCCCCCCCCCCATTGTCGCCTTTGTGCCTTCCTGTGAAGCCAGCAGCCTTGGTACTCCAGGGGCGAAGCTGCAATGCCCACCTCCCTGCCTGTCTGCCACAGAGGAAAGGATCCTGAGATCCCGTATGCCCAGTACAAAACAAGGGGCCTTGAATCAGCCTCTGGAGGTTGGTGACCCCCCCCCCCCCAACAAAAGCTGACAGTATTCTGGTTCTACCTTTGTCACGTGGGGGGGGGAGATATTCCTGCACTCAAAAAAAAGGTTGCAGGCAGGCAATTGAGAAATAATTTCACAGAAATCAGTCTGGGTAGCAAATGGTTTCCTGCCTATCTCTTCGCCTGGGAGCTGCTGCAACCTGGCCACCGGAGAACAGAGCTCACTCAGCAAGCCAAAGGAACAGGTGGTGGGAGGGGGGATGCTCTGGCTCCAGCCTAGCCCAATGGCAGCCACTCTGTTCCTGTTTTCAGAAGCGCAATCTCTTATCATATCGCTACTGTAATGAAGGTTCAGCCTTAAAATACAGAGACCGCTGTCATCTGTGGAAATGCAGTCCGGACTCTCCAGCCAGCAATCCCATTGTCTTTGCCGGGAAGAAAAAATACTGCTGTGCTGAGATGGATCCTTTTAAAAGGGGGGGAGGGGAAAGGTTCAAGGCTGCCTGGAGCAGTCAGGTGAAAAGGAGGCCCCCTGGGGATGGCGCTCTCTACCTGCTGCGCGAGAACAGGTAGTTGTGGTGCGGTGCTTTGAGACCAGGGCTACACAACTGCCTCAGATTGATTTGTTCTTGTTTCAGAGGGAAATGCGCAATGGAAAGTGAGTCATATATTTTATTTTATTTTTAAAGAATTCAGTCTCTAAGAAGGGTACCCATGAAGGATGGCCACTGTGAGGGAGTGTGGAGGCACTGGTCACACGGAATTGTTTCTGTGAGTCTCCCGAACACTCAAGCCTTACTATGGGCAGCCAGAGTGCCAGGGCTACAGCTGTGAGAGTTCTGCTCAAAGTAGTCAAGGATCAGATCTTGGTTGGTAAACCAGAGTTCTTTATTTCCAATCTCTACATTAGTACAGCTTCTCGGATTATTGTCAGAGATGAGACAGATAATACAGGCAGGTCTATTATACCTTTCCAAGGAGTTTGAATTACCCATAGGTGGCCAATCACTATAGGGGAAAAACGGCGGGCAAAAAGGGGCTCTGACCGTTTGTTTCCCACAGGAAAGAAAGTGAGGTGTTAAGCTGTAAATTCCCTTCCCAACCAGACCCTTCAGATGTTACCAGTTCACATAACAATCAATGGCCTCGAGGCTTTTGCATGTGATAAGAGATGAGACGCATCCTCCCTTGAAGTCCCAGCCGGGGCCGATGGAATGCGGAGGCAGTGGTGTGAGAGGCCCATTGTTCCCATACATTGCAGGTGTCACCCTCCCGCTTTAACAGTTACAAAACCCAGGCCTGGTTAGGTACTACAACATGGCATCTGCAAGCATATATCTGTAATACATACATGGCAACAGAAGATACATACATGGCAATAGAATATAACAAGAGAGCATTAAAAAGTAGACAGAAGGCACAACTGTAAGAACTAGAAATACTTTGTCTGAATCAGCAGATTCTGACACAGCTTGCATTGGGCAGCCATTGCTGAAAACGAAGGAGCAAGGTTTCCTCCACAGTCCTCCATGCAGCAGAAAATAAGTGGGGGGCTCATGCTGAAAAGGGCCTGCCCTGTATATTTCCTTTTTTAAAAAAAGAAATTTTATTTTGTTTTTCCAAATAAAAGAACTAAAAGAAATTTTGAAGCATCTCATGAACAGGCGAACTACAAATGTTTTCGTCAACTGTACATTCATAACTTTAAAATACCAACTTAAGCTTGCTAACCAATATTTCTGGGTCTGTCTTATCCAGGAAAGGGTGCCATTTACCCAAGGGGTTAAGCCACTCCCTTTAGTTCTGCTTATTATCAAAATACAATGAACATTCCTCTAACATAAAGTATTCCCATACTTTAGTTTGCCACAGGTCAATTGTAGGGGGTCTTTTATCTTTCCATCTTAGAGTTATAACTGCCTTTGCAGCT
This sequence comes from Lepidodactylus listeri, assembly GCA_029233225.1. Taxonomy (NCBI): domain Eukaryota; kingdom Metazoa; phylum Chordata; class Lepidosauria; order Squamata; family Gekkonidae; genus Lepidodactylus; species Lepidodactylus listeri. The sequence continues at coordinate 138,670,064 of JARCFY010000005.1, read as the reverse complement.
ATGAGGAGTCCACTGATTAGGTCTCTTTTGGCCAGAGGGGAAGCAGAAGCAGCGCAGGATCCAAAGGTAAAGTATAACCTGTTAGTGTTGTAACCTGAACTATTATCGACTTCCAAAACTGGTTTATGTGTTCACAACCCCACCAGTTATGAAAAAATGTCGCTTTTTGGCTGCAGTTTCCAGCATTGTGGGGAGGCCATTGGGATTATATGTGATAATCTGGCCAGTGTGAGGTACCAATGCAGCAGAATTTTGTATGCCGTCGCTTGTGCAACAGTGATTTGGGAAGTTTGGCATGTGCTGACCAAATAACTTGCCATTGATCTTTGCTGAGTGATTGCTGTCTGTCATTTTGCTAAGCTTTTTGATATCCCATTGGCTTGTCTTTGTTGGATCCTAGTAGTATTTGATAGATTGATAAAATCAAGCCTTTTTTTGGTGTCATTATTAGCTAGTAGCCATTCAGAATCGGTTGTGGGGAGTATAAGGGTAGATCTAACATTAGGGGTTTCAATTAAGTGTTAGATTTGGAGATATTCGAACCACGGCAATTTGGTGTTGTATTTTCTTTCCAGGGCAAGCTTGGGAGTCATTTTGCCGTTCTAAGTGACATCTAGAATTCTGGTTAAGCCTCCATCTCTCCAGCTCATAAGGGATTTACTGTCTTTAGCAGGTAGAAACCAGTCTTGTCCAGTGAAGGTACTAAGTAAGGATCTTGATCTGGTTAGTTTGGCTCTGTTACAAAACCATATACTTTGAGGGCCATTGTGAGGAACGGATTTTCTTTCTCAGTGTTTGACATGTGAAGTTTATTGGACCACATTGCTCCTTTTAAGTCTTGCTGTTCTGGGTGCGGCTCATCTGTAAATTCCCAGTCAAGGGCATCTACACTATGGCACTGCCTAATCATGCTGGCTAGAGTAGCTGCCGTGCTATACAAATACAGGCCAGGCACCGCCAGTCCCCCTCTTTGCGGTGGTCGACGCAGAGTATCAAAGCTTATCCTGGGGTTCTTGTACTGCCATATAAAGGCATTAATATGTCTCTGCCATTTCACAATTTGAGAGCGTGGTATAGAGACTGGAATGGCTCTAAAACAATATAAAAACTTCTGGAAGATAAAGGATCTTATTGTGTGGGTGCAGTCCAGCCATGCCCTGTATATTTCTGTGCAACCCTTTTGGGAGGCATGCCAGGTGGGAGCTCTGGGGCTGGGGACATGGGGTGGGGGGCTGCAATGTCCTGTGCACCATGATGTCACTTCTGGGTTGTGTAGCTCTAGGAATTGCTGAAAACTCTAAGGTAAAATAGAGTTTTTGGCAATTCCTAGAGCTAGCCAACATCACATGTGGGTTTTCCTCGAAAGGACACAATTTAAAAATTTCCTGCTGCCGTGGGAATCCTGGTAGCCCTGCTTTTGGGCGAGGTCTTTCACTTGCTGGCCACCTTGAAAAAGCCTAAACAGCTCTGGTGTTCTGGACCAAAAGGAAGGCTGTGGAATGGAGGGGAGATTTCTCTTTAAGAATCACCACTCTCCTGAGCTAATGTGACCCGCCCCACCAAAGAAGCTGCTGCCTCCAGCTTCAGCCCACCCCCCCCCCCCCCCCGGCAACACACGCGCGCCTGCATACTTTTTTTGCAGTCGGGCTCAGCATGGCTCTTGCGGACCAGGAGGCCGTGCTTGTAAGTGGCGACGCTGGGGTCCTGGGAGAAGTCCAAGAAAGGGTTGCTGCCGCTGCTGATGCGCTTGATGGACTTCGGGTTGGGGTCTGCCAGCTCTGAAAGGGACTTGCGCAGCTCTTCTTCGTCTCTGGGGGTGGGGGGAACAAGAAGCAGGGGTCAGTTTCTTTGGAATCAGCTTGCTCCTTTCTCCCCCTCCCCAAAAAAAAAGCTCTCCAGCACAAAAGGGGAGGTGGCACATCAGGACCCACACCACACCACACTTTCTGAGAACCAAACCAGGCACCAGGCAGCGTCACCAGTACAGCTTCTGGGTTTTTATTATCAGACCTATAGGGGCACAAGTCTGATGCAACAGAAGGGGTTAACCCTGCTCCCCCCCCCCCCAATGCTATTTTCCACAAAGTGAAATGGCCCTGGTGGAGCTGCTAAGTGTCCTCTGGGGAAATACTTGGTTGGTCACACAAATTAGAACCCAGAGGGGCCCACAAGTTGCTTCCAGGGGTGGTTTCTGCCAAGGAATGTGGAGACCTGGGGAAGAAGGCTTGATTCACCCTTCCCCCTTGTAATGTAGTATGCTCTGTGTAGCAACCAGCCTGCCATGTGCTCCCAGGTAATGGCGCCCGCCGCATGGCCAGAGCACATGGTCAGGCAGAGAGGGGAGCTTGAATCTGGAGGAACAATAGACATCCGGATTGAAAGCCTCCACCAATGTGGGACCTAGCTTCTCCCTGGGGAGCCAATGCAATCAAAGGCTCCTCCAGGGAACCTATGACAAACATGCACATATGTTAAGCCCCTATCAAGTCTTTTGGGTGCGGCCGGAGGTGTGGCTCCGGCCAGCATATAATGAGGGCCCTGGAGCCCTGGAAGCATGCTTGTTCTGACCATCTACTGGGCATGCTGAATCACTCAATAAAGGCTTCATGATTTCACCATTCCTGGTCTCCTGAGTCCAGTACTCTTCACCCCTCATGGGTCCTGATCAGATTTGTTGTGTTCCCCCCACGAGCGATGAACTGCAAGGTGGGGGGGGGGAGTGCAGAAGCTCCTGTCCCAGAACTCACAGGGCTCGTCTGGTTTGCCCCCAATGCTCTTAGCAAGGTGAGGGAGTGCCACCCTTTTGTACTCAGAAGGGAAACAGGCCACAACAACTACATGCTGCATACTAGCTTGGATGGTGCTGTCTGAGCAACAGACTGTTGGTTTTGGCTTGGCCCTCCACAGGTTATGTGCAGGTAATTATTTCTGGAATGCAAGGGGGGCAATTTTCCCCTTCGAGCCACCATCCTTTTATGACTGTAACGGAGACAGATCCTGACCTGGGCAGCCCAGGCTAGCCTGATCTTGTCAGATCTTGAAAGCTAAGATGAGTCGACCCTGGCCAGCCCTTAGATGGGAGACCTCCAAGGAATACCAGGGTCGTGACATGGAGGCAGGCAATGGTAAAACCACCTCTGTTCATCTCTTGCCTTGAAAACCCCATAGGACCACCATAAGTCAGCTGTGATGACAAAAAACCCAAAAGCAGATCCTTGCTTTGGGGGAAGAGAGAAGAATGGCTTTCTTCCTAGCTGCTGTTTCTTCTGCTACGTGCAAATAAGGAAGAAGGCAAAACGGAATAGTCTTGGTGGCACCTGCATTCCGGGTACATCAGTTTCAATCTTGGAATGGGCTGAAAGGGGAGCATGTGCTATTCAAAGAAAAATGCGGGTTTTAAAAAATTAAGCAATGCTCTTGGAATGAGACATTATATATGTGGGGAGGACAACTTCTGGGTAACTGGACAGGCTCTTCTCTTATCAGCATGTAATTTTTCTAGACCTTAAAAAACCTGCTCCAAATCTGAGAGGGTGTTCATGCACTGGCCACAAACAGCACTCTTTTTGGGGGGTGGGGGAGGCTCCACCCCTCTCAGCAGCAGCAGCAGCAGCAGCAGCCATTATAGTCCTCCTCCTCCGCTTCATTTATAGCTCCCCCTTCCTGCTGAGGCTCAGAGAGAAAGCAATCCGAGGCATTTTTCCTTTCGAGACCCAGGAAAACTCTGACAACTGCTGTGCACTGGAGGGGGCTGAAGCCAAAAAGTCCAGTGCTCACTCACCAGGCACAGTGCCTAGGGGCCCTTTTAGGGGCCCACAAAAATGTTTTAATTTCTTTATAAAATCAGAAAAAAAGATAACATTTTAGGCTCAAAAAAATGTTTTAATATTTTTCTTACATCAGAAAAAAATGGAATGTTTTGGGTTCACAGAGATCTATTAATTTCCCCTTAAAACAGAAAAAAATAAAATGTTGGAAGTATTTAAAGGTATATCAAGAATAATTTTAAATATTTTTATGGAGGAAGAGGGTAGGGTCCATGAGGGCCAAAGCGCTGGGGAGGGGGGGAGTCATAATGCGGCCCTGCCAGCCTGGGCTCCTCACCAAGTGGAAACCCAAGTGGCAACTGTCATCAGCAAAGATGAGCTGCTGCGCTGCCTTCTGGGATCTTTCTGTGGAACCCGCAAGTATATTGTCAGTTCTGCGAACTTAACAGAGATTCCGGGAAGGCCACGGGCCTCTGGGCGACCAGTCCTCTCCCAGTCCCAGGGCTGAGGGGAGCTACGCAGAGCTGCACACAGGGCGAAGGAGCCCAAGAAGTGGATGTGAAGGGAAGGTCCCAACGGAAAGCCCCTGGCTGTGCAGGCAGAGATGGCCTTTGCCGTGAGGCACAGAGCAAAGGGTCCTGAAGCATCCACTTGCTTGCCATGCTCTCCCAGGGAAGGTGGGCCTGTCTTGCCCCTCCCTTTATGAATCATGCCTTGGCACAGGGTGGGGGGAGTGACTGTGCTGCATTCCCCTCCCCAGCACATTGCTGGCTTAAATGCATGGGTCATTTCGAGCAGTAACACCATGCCGGGAGTAACAAGCCCTGGAGCGGGCACATCTGGTGATGCGCTGTGGAAAAAAGCAAAAGCAGACTAACTTGATCTGTGTTTTCGTGCTTGTTGTAGGGTAGCTTCCCTGCAAGAGCAAAGGAACCCTAAAGTGTCTTCAATCAAAGTGTCAAGCTGGCTCGCCAGCTCTGAGTTGGGAAATACCTGGAGATTTTTGGGGTAAAGCCTGAGCGGTGGGTGTTGCCTTCTGACACACTTCCGGTGATAGAGACAGCTTGTAAGGAGAAGGAAGCAACTGGAGGCCCATGAGAAGGCAAGTATGAATGGATGCAACTCAAAAATGGGAAGAAATGCCCAGGAAGGGGAAAAGGAAGAAGACTAGTGAATCTTCACTTTCTCACACAAGCAGAAGAGAAATATTTGACAGATCAGAGGGGCCAGACTAGAAGTTTAAACTCAGTTCATGAAAGAGGCTAATACCAAGCAGAAGGGAGGAGAGAACTAAGGAAGGAACAGGGGAAGGACAGAAAAGGGAGCCCCAGAAGAAAAAAAAAGCCACTCAGAAAAATGGAGGAAAATGTTTACAAAAGAGCAGAGTCTGAGTCCAGTCAGGCACCTTTTAGACAAGTTTAATTCTGGGAATCAGCTTTCGTGTGCAGGCACACTTCCTCAGAGACACTGAAACAGCTTTCCTCAAGCCATAGGTGCGGGGGTGGGGGTGGTGTGTTAGTTGCCAGGAAGGGCTGTTTAGAGTCAAGATGAATAAATATAAGATGAGATTGGATTAAAGCAGTTGGTAAGACCTGTGAATGGCAGCAAATTAGCATAGAAATACAAGAGTTAACAAACAGATATGAGAACTTTGGGTCTAGCAGAGCTAGGACTGGTAGCCACGCCCCCCCCCAAAAAAGAGAAAAGAGGCTAAAATGGCAGGAAAAGAGACTGAAAAGAGACTAAACTGACCAAGTCACCAAGTGCTCCATATGGTTCAAATGTTAGATGTTCACATGTTTTCACACTAAAAATTCTGATAAATAAAATATATGTATTTTTCAATAATCCCTAACCAAAAAAAGGCCGATGTTGGTACCTGGGTTTTGTGCTGAGCGCAGAGTGGACGATTGCTCCAGAATGATTATTCTCGAAGGATTCTAGTCGCAGGATGACCCTCAGTCGTGAAAAAGGAAGGGGGGAGGTTACTCCTGACCTTCGTCCCCCTCTTCTTTGTCTTCCACTTTCTCCCATTTGACCCTCCAGGTCTCTGCACACGGAGTCAAGCGACCGTGTCCTCCCCAGCTCTCCCTTGACTTTCCTCTTAAATAATCAATTCCTGGGCTTCCCCTTCCCTCACCCACCAATCGTTGAGAACTCGCTTCGGGTATGTTTCCAACTTTCTGTCCAGGTGGATCTTGTCTACAGGACATCAAGGTTGCATCTTTGTCTCCGCGGGGCTCAATCCCTCTTCTCTTCATCTTGCTTCTTTTGGGCTTCGGAGTGTCTCCAGTTCTCAAAGCTCTGTCAGTCCAGCCCTCTTTGGTGAATATTTCCTGGTCTTCCACTCCCCCATCTCCCCAGCTCTCCTCCGGCTTGATGGTGGCTTCCTTGCTTGGAGATGGGAGGTAACTCCCATCTTCCTCAGGGGCCAGAGAGTCCGAACTTGGACAGCCAGTTGTGACCAGAAACTAATGTGTAAGTATACACATTTTGTGTAACTACAAAATGATAACGAATATAATTTTTCTCTCAAAACTTGAGTGGGATGTAAAATTATTTCAACAGTCATACTAAAAAAACAGAAGAAGTTCTTTAGCTTGGCATCAAATGGATTATTATCATTTATGATAATATCTACCTAGTGGTTTTCTTCCCACTTAAATTTTTCAGTTTGTTAATCAAGCTGTTTTTAATGCCAAAACTTCCCCCCAAAATATGTAGTATATCATACAGTAGAATATATTATGTGTGTGTGTATATACATATATGTTCATGCACAGTATATCACTTGGTGTTTAAGGCTAAGTTTAATTTGTTTCTGGTCCTGTATGGGATATGGCTTGTTCATTTATTATTGAATAAAAAACAAAAACCACACTAAAAAGTATCATTAGGATTTTTTTAATTAAATGGAATGCTAATTCAAATAAAAAACAAATCAATTTTTTTTTAGGTTTTTTACCAAAGAAAGTAGTGATCAGACTATTTTTCTTTTCTCTACCATTTTTTTAAAGAGTTTTCACTTCTTTAAGTTTTTGCTGCTCAGTTCCATGCATAGCAACATAGCCTTCCAACATACCCTGTGTAACACTAACTTCCTGCAAATTTCCTTTCTGTATTGCTCTCTTCAATCGTTCATTGGCTTTTTTGAACAGACAATCCGATGCTTCAGAAGTTGCTTCATGATGGTCCTTTTTTGTCAGTGATACCTTACTTTCTATCTCAGCATTTTTCCCCCCTAGATCTTCTGCTTGTTTAAACCTTTTCTTCTCTCTCTTTAGCTAAATGTATCTCCTCCTCTTCCTTTTTTTCTTCCTCCTCTTTCAATCTTTTTTGTTCCTCTAAGGACATTATGTATTGCTTATGTGCACTTTGTCCCATAGCAATAAGTTTTGATGTCATGGGAACCAGTTCAGGTTTATTTCTGTAGGTTTTCAATGTATCTTCGATCGACAAAATTGCATTCAATGTTCATTCACAAGTGGAAGCCTTCTCAGTCAAAGCCCATCTTGACACAAAAAATGCCTCTCAGTGTGCATTTCCATGTGAAACAGTCAATGCAGTCTTGGTAACTTTTGCCAACTCCTGATATCCCCCCCAAGCTACATTAGTTCTCTTTAAAATTTTCTCCCCAAAACTATCAATTCTTCCTTCAAAAGCTGGGTGGTCTGTCTCCATCTGCAACATTTTCCATTCATCAATGAGAATATCTTCTTTTGTATCGATAGGGAGTTCTCTGGCAACTGAAACTACATCTTGACAGCTTTTTCGGGTTTTCACAAGAGAAGGGTTTAAACATCTCAGAGCTTTCAGCAAATCACAACCTTTCATTGCCTTTTCAATCAAGTATTTGCATCCAGCAATATCATGTTCTTTATCATTTTTCATAAACACCAAGAAATCTTTTTCTGGAAGATGTGAAAGTCCCTTTTTAACTTCCCATGAAACAACAACATCTCTCATGGGTAATATGGTTTTCAAATCAAATAACTCATTTACATCATAGTTATCTTCAGAAACATACTTGCAAACACGTCTAACCAGTTTTCCTAACAGTTCTCGTAGCTGAGGGTACAGGATGTGAATTAAAGGTTCATCTCGTTGGAATCTTTCAGTGAAGCTCATGAAAAGTTCTGCAGATGATATAGTGAAGTACAGTTCTGTTCTGATAGGTGAGCAATGTAAACGGTTGTAACACAGCCTGATTCTTTGTTGATGGAATGAATTTAAGAAAGTAATGATTTACTCCTTCCCACTGTTCAAGCAGTCTCTTGGCAGCAGAGCGAAATGTAAGCCACCTAGAAGAACAATGTTTGAGGAATTTCTTTTGAGGTAATGTGAGATCTTCTTGTATCTTTTTGTATTCCTCTACCCTCGCTGGCCACCCCTCAAAGTAGTGGTAAACAGCAATAGCTAATTTTCTATGCATCTTCACCAAAAGTCTGCAAGGCTTTCAGATTTTAATTTCTTGAGCACTTGAAGGCACAAAAAAGGAGAGAAAAGAGACTTTAAGAGACTAACCCAGAAATAAAAGACTAAAAGCTAAAAAAGAGATCCGCTCCTAGGCCTGGTCCAGTGGCATTTGCTGGTATCAAGTAACAGCTAACAAAAATGCAATCCCAATTTTCTGTCTTTTTCAGAGATAGACAGCATCTTGGTTGTGATCCATTTATTTCTGTGGGCAAAAGAGTCCCAATGGTTGCAACTAAGGCTCCATGACTTGAAGCAAAGACATCTTTGAATGCCTGTTAAGTAGTCACAGACTTGATGAAGAGTATTAAATGAGTAGAGGGCTCAACACTTTAGTTGGCCAAGGACCCTCCCTGTTTCCCAAAATGCAGCTCAAAGTTCCTAAAAGCATGAAGATGGTTGACTTGCTGGCTGGTTGTTCTGTTACCTTTTCTGAACTGGGTAAATATGAACACAGACGCTCTCAGGGAAGTGCCAGGAAAGCCTAATACTGCACCTTGGATGACCCCTACAACTTGAGCTTGTTCTGTCTGCTGTGAGCAACAAGGCAGCCATTTTTAAAATTAATGCAGTCTGTAAAAGCTAAACAGGTAACCAGTTGGTCATAAAAGTGCTACAGTGCCACATTTAAAAAGTGCCACAGTAACATCAGGGGCTGTGAAACTGCCTGACATTGGATGGAATCTGCATCCTAAATTCTAAATATGCATCCAAATTCAATCACTCGTTTTGCTAATATAAAAAACTACTGTGTTCTTCTTCTGTTCAGCACCTTTCCAAGGTCCTAGAAGTCCTGATCAGCAACAAATTCATTTTGTATTCCCAAAATGAGAGTCTAAATGGCTTAACTGTCCCAGTATAGGGATGGGCACGAACCAGCATCCATCTCCAGTCCCTCTGCCTACAGATACTCATGTCCACGAACAGAAGGCACACTCTCCCCCAACAGGTTTTTCTACAGAATCGGGACTGAAAAATCCAAAAAATTACCAAAACAAACACACTCGAGGAGGTTTGAATCCCCCCAATACCTTTTGAAATGACCACTGCAGGGATCTACTCCAGGCCCTGCTGCATCGACAATGAGAGATAGACTGGCTGATAGCCAGAGAGACAGAGATAACGAGTGGAGGAAGAGGGGAAGAAGCAAAAGCAGAACTGGAAATGGGATTGGGGAGGATTTCTCATGCAGTACGAATAGCTAAATAGTAGGGGGACATTTTAAAAGGACATCTGAGCTTCTCATTCTACCTCTTTCTTGCGGGCTCTATTGTCCTCTTAAAACTTTCTTGGGGGGGATGCTTCTAAGTGGCTGAGAGAGACACACACAGAGAAAGACAGAGAGAGAGAATGGATGGGGGAAGAGGGGAGGAAGCAACAGCAGAACTGAGGCGGAGGAGGATTCCTTGCTGCCACTCACTCATCTCCAGTGTTGTTTTTCCTGCAGTATGAATGGCTAAATAGCAGGGGGAAGCTATAAAAGGGCATCTGAGCCTGCAACTGCTAAGCCTTGCAAGTGGGAAAGAAGGCTCGTTCTTACCTCAAACCATTCTATCTGGCTTCTAACTGCTTCTTCCCCCCCCCCCCCACCAGCTTGGGCACTGCTTCTTCTAACTACTTCTCTTTTCTGCTGACTAGAAGTTAGAGGGAAGCTATAAAAGGACAGCTGAGATGTCATTAATGGATGGGTGGACACAGGGACTGAGAGGGAGGGAGCAAGTGGAGAGGAGGTGGGATTTCCTTCAACCAGTGTCAGTTTGTACACATCACCTCAAGACCTGTAGCACCTCAAGACCTGCAGTACCCAGTAAGGCAATCTTTGAAATCTCACCTCACATAAACAAAGTGATTGTAATTCCCAGGCAAACTCCTCTGTGAAGCCAACTTCAGTCGGCTGCCTCACTATGTACAAGGGAACTGAGCAATGTTCCCTCTAAGCTGTGGAGTCTTGTGAGCAAAAAATCTACTTTGTGAGCTACTGGCATTACAGGTGTGTGCAAGGAGCAATTTATACTACTGCATAAATAAGTTTGCTCTGGATCCATCCTTCCTGAGCTAAGACAAAAATATGTGAGCCAGAGGCTAAAAAAAACTGTGAGCTAGCTCATACTAACTCAGCTTAGAGGGAACACTGGAACTGAGCAAGGCTAGATGGCTCTCTTCCCAGTGTTCAATAAAGAAAAAGAGGAAAACAAAGGGAAAGTGGGCTCCAGCTGTCACTCCCTTCCCTTCACAGAAGGCTGTCACAGAGCTGCCTCCTCCCTTAAGATGGCACCACTCAGAACAACGGACCTTTTTTGGTTAGAAACAACAGTCCCTCATCAGTACCAAACAGAACAATACAATGCCAAAAGTACCTCACAAAAGAGGATGCCCTGCCAAAATGAGAAAACCTAAAAAGCTAACAGATCTGGTTATTGCAAGAAAGCCATATAAGCAGTAACCAACTATATTATGAAAAAGACATTGGGTGTTGGCAGTTAGACAGAGAGACAGGGAACTTGTTAAAAGTAGAGCACATTTATTTATTCCTGATTGCGAACACCTCTTCCCTGCTGGGATTCGGGTATTCTGAGCTGCCCCATCTCTCTGCTCTTGGCAAGCAGAGGGGCTTAGCTACTGGATGCATTGGCTGAGGACCCACATTTTATACCCTCCCACCCCTCCTTATTGTGAACAGCTTTGTGTGCCATGAGAATGAAACTGTGTGTAAAGGGCATTTCAGCCTTGGGGTGTGTGTGAGTGTGAGAGTTGTAGGCAAGCTTCCCTTGCTTCTCTTGTGTGGCCAGGGTGCCTGCAAAGCTGCTGTGGGGTTACTTTGGGGAGCTGCTGTCGAAACTCTGGGGACGTCTGCCTTTCTGTCCTTCAAAACCTGCCCTTGGAGACTAGGGGGCTGCGTGCATGGGGTGTGTGTGTGCTTGCCTTGATTCCAGGCTGGGGGATCTGCCCAGATGAAGTTTCCCTGCAAGTCTGGTGTCACTGGCTTGTTCCCGAGCCGTTCCATAGACTCCTGTAACTGCACCTTTCTTTTCCAGAGAGAGCACTGGGGAGACCTTTCTTGGGGGGACTGTAACTGGGAACCCAGAAATGCAATCCTCCCCCAACTTGGAGAGACTGTAGAGGAGTGGGCTGCAGAATGAGGTTCCCTGTGCGTTTGGTGTGTGTAGCCTGGGGGCATCTTCTTGAGGGAGCATAACTTGGACACCCCATGTGCAATCTGCACATAACTTGGAAGGCATGTAGAAGAGCATCAGGGAAAGGTCCCGTGCAAATTTGATGCCTCTAACTTGCACAGGGTCCATTCTATACACTCCTGAACCCCCTGAACCTGCGCCCCTCACATCCCAAGAAAACACTTTCCTGGGAGTACCTTCTTTGGGGGGCTGTAACTCGGATCTTGTAAATTCAATCATCACCAAACCTGGAGGGCAGGCAGTGAAGAGTAAGTTAGAAATCTCCTGCTAGTTTGGTGTCTCTAACATGCTGGGGGGCATTCTATTGCATCAAAAACCAAACTGGCTCATTTGGTGCCTAAAAGTTCATGAGGGTTTGTGGCTCATGAACTGGGCACACCACAAAATCAAACAAACAGTATTTTCCTGGTTTTTGTCCATCCCTATCCCCGTGTAACCTGAGAATTTTTTCCCCCTCACAAGTGATTTCCTTCTGATCGCTGTCCAACCCACGCGAAGACTGTAGGCTGTCAGCAGAGGGGAAGGTCGGGTGGGTGGTGTGAATGCACAGATGACCACTTGAAGATAATCAGTTACAAGTAAGCAACCTGTTTATCTTCTTTGTGGTCTCTGTGCATCACACCCTTGGGAGAGTAAATCTTCAGCAGTGTGAGTAGGTGGCGATGGTTCCAACCAGTGTTTCCTCTAAGATGAGTTAGTGTGGGCTAGCTCACAGTTTTTTAGCCTCCGGCTCACACATTCTTGTCTCAGCTCAGGAAGGATGGCTCCAGAGTAAACTAATTTATGCAGTAGCCAAATCATTCACTCACAACTTTAATGCCAGGAGCTCACAAAGTAGAATTTTTGCTCACAAGACTCCACAGCTTAGAGGGAGCATTGGTTCTGACTCTGGGGTGTGATACACTGAGTTGTCGTCATTAGAGCCCTGTCCTCGGGCACTATGATCGGTGTCAGTGATGTCCGAATCAGCTTGCAAGGGAGTTACTGATGGCTTGGGTTTGAGAGATGTTGATGGTCGCATCGGTATCAAAAAGGCCTGCTCTGTCATATTTGACATTCTCTTCTGTCAGTGGCGATGTGTTGGTATTGGTCCATCAGGAACATCAACTGGTTTCTTGGTTATCACTCAATGGGGTGACCTCGAGGGGAAGGAAATCATGGAGCATTGATTCCAATCCGGCGGTCCATGCATCTGGAGCCATGGAAAGGGTGGAGGATAGGCACTATATCGGTATTGGAATGGTCTCTGATTCCATGGCAGAGTTGGTGGTGCTTGCCACTAGGGTGGTTGAGCATCGTAAGGGGCACCAGACTCTCGGTCTGGAGTGTCATGGTGCAAATTTCTGTGGGCATCTCACATTCAGTGGCGATGGGTACGGGTGAGTGCTGGTGGCGGGGAGCTGTTTTCTGCTCATTGATCCCAATGAGGGGGAGCAATGATAGCTCCACTGTGTGAGATCAATCTCATCTACCTCAGACTCAAAGATGCTGAGGGGTTGTGACACAATCTGGTGAGGTTTCAATACCTGGGAGTTCACCTGATCAGTCTGTTGTTGAGTCGGAGCTGACTGGATGGAGACCGGGTCTGGTGATCATGGTACAATCTCTGCATCAAAATGATGAGGCACTGAGTCCTGTGTAGGGCTTGCGGCTCGGTGCTGTCAGTTAGGACGAGTTTCTTTGCCCTTGCCCAATGCATGGACCTTCTCTTTTTTGCATTTCTTCACTGGAGAGTCTAAAGAGGATTTTACGGTCAAGCCCAACCTTTTCGAAGTCGATGCTCCGGTGTCGGGCAGGGTCAAAGTCGACAGTTTAGATTGGGTAGAGTGTTGAGCCGGGTCTGGCAGCTGGTCGGTTGATCCCTCGATGATCACGGTTTTGGCAGCCATTTTAGGTGGGGCCAAGACCGATTCCAGGAGTGCAGCTCGTAGTTGAGCAGCTGTTTTTCCTGGTCTGCTTGGAAAACTTGGCAAACTGGGGGCAAGCATCCGTCCAGTGGGCTTCACCTAGGCACAGCAAACACAGAGAGTGGCCATCAGTTGGAGCTAGTTTGCTCCCACAGTGGGAATACTGAAAAACCCCCACATAGACCGATGGGTGTAGGATATAAGAGACAGAGTAAGATAGACAGATAGATATAATGGTAGAGAGAAAAAGACAGAGCCAGATAAAGGGAGAAGTTGAATGACCAGAACAAGGAGAAAACACGCTCTGTCCACGTGGCGGTCAGAAGAGAACCAGCGGGATCTCTGCACCCCGCCCTGGGCATGTGCAGTGGAGTTCCTGAGCATGTGCAGGACAGAGGGCGCGAAAATCCCCTTCCAAAGCTTAGAAGTTACTGCTCAGGGTCAGCTCAAGCGCCTGGAGTCTCAAGGGTGTGATGCACAGAGACCACGAAGATCATAATGTGCCCCAAATCAAAAACTCAGTATTCAAAGTCCTCCAAACAACTTTGCTCCAGCCACCCCCAGGTGATGGAAATCCTTTATGTTCCTTCCTAATTACAAGAGAGAAACTGTAGACAGACAGGCCTGGGGTGAAATAGTAATGCAAAGCCAACTGTTTCCACACCAGCCAGGCAGAGAAAACCACTCTACAGTTCTTTACAAAGGGAAAGAGGGGCTTGCTAAGCAATGCTAAGAATGGCACATGAATTTCCCACTCTGGCAAACGGAAAAGAAGGACCACACTGATCATTTGATTTAAAATAGCACACTTCCACTTTCTGTATTGCCTTCACAACCTACAGAAATGACTCACTGCGGACGAAAAGATTTCCTTTCAGGGTAAGTAAGTGCCTTTTCAGCGGCTGGCAAATTATATGGTAAGTAACCTTAAATAAATGCATATGACTAGAGCACAAAAAGAAAAACAACACTTTGCCATTTTTTTTTAAATTTCAGGAAGAAGACTCAGAAGAACTGCTATACCAGTCCTGGGGCACTCAGGGGGAATGCATTCAAAAAGTCAGGCATGTAATCATGGGCCTACTCACAAAGAGCAAGTGGCAGCAGACCCTTCTCGAAGACTTTAAACAGTGCCTGCTGCAGAGATGTGCCTCTCCCACGCCTGCCTCCCCCGGAGCGCTGCTGCCGGTTAAAATCAAAGCACAGCTCGCCTTCAAGAGCATCTCTGGGGAACGGAAAGGAGTTTGTAAGCTGCTCTGAGACTCCAAGTGAAGGGTGGGGTATAAATCCAATCTCTTCTTCTGTCAGAGGCTTGAGTGAGAAGATGAGGATTGCTGCTGCGGGCTCTCTCATTTCTTTTCTTTTTTAAAAAAAATTATTGCATTTTTTAACTACCTCACTACATTACCTAAAAACTACAATTCTAACCTACCCTAAGGTATACATACAGAAGCCAGGGGGAAAAAACAAGTTAGATAGCTTTTGCTTCAATCTGTTTAAGAAAAAATTAAAATAATACAGGCTATAAAATGCTGATACTTCAGTCTTAAAGAGCTTAACAAATATATGGATGGCTGAAATTCAAAATGGGTTTCATAAACAAATATGACTTTAAACCAACATCTTATTTTTGTTATTATGCTTTTCCTTTTTTTTTCTCTGGGATTTTGGTGCTGCAGCTCTTCCTCTTCTGAGCTTTTACTTCCAGATGTATCTGAGCTCTCCAGACCATAAATGCTCTCTTGTTGGTCTAAAGAGTCCTCTGAAGGAGCTTTATCTTTTCTTTATTTACAATAGTCCAAAAATTTATTTGCCTTTGCAGCAGAATCAATTCTTTGCTTCTTCTCTTTGTAATTGAACACCGCGCCTTCAGGAACAAGCCAACGATACGTAGTACCTTCTGTTTGCAGAAAAGAAGTTAAAGCTTTGTAGGGTTTCCCCTTCTTCCTGATATCAATGGAATGTCCTTTAACACCTTTATATCCTCTTCTTGGATCTTCAGGGCATTTCTGTTTGTGGCCTTGAGCACCACGTCTCTAGTTGATTTCTTTGAGAATCTCACCATTACTTCTCCAGGCAGATTTTTCTTCTTCACATATTCAGGGTATGTCCTATAGGCCATATCCATATTGCTTTGTAATTGATCAGCTTGAACATCTGTCACTGGAGCCAGAGCATCACACAATTTTTTTTTTAGATGTTCACCCTTTTGTTCAGGAATGCCTTGAAATCTCAAAAAGAAAGAAGATCTCTCCATCTGAAGTTTCAAAAGGTTATTTTTGTCAGAAACCCTTTATTTCTCCATCTTACCCAGTTTTAAATCAATCTTTTCTGCTTTAGCTTTAACTTCTGTCAATACCTTGGCTGTCTGATCAGATTTCTTGCTTACATCCATAATTTGTTGCTGCAAGGTATCCACAGCAGTCAGTTGTTCCATTAGAGGGCACAAAGCTGTTGCCAGAACTGCAGACAGGTCTGTATTGGACTCAGGCTTTGTGACCGGAAGAGCAGATGGATCTTTAGGAAATGGTCTTTGCTTCCCCGCCATCTTTTCTCCCCGTCCAGTCCTTGTTTATTGTTTATCTTTACAGAAAATGCCCCACAAAGTAAGTCTAAAGTCTATTCTTACCACTTAAACAGGGTTAAGATAGTCCCATCAGATCTTCAGCCACTCAAATTAAGAAGATTCTCTGTGGTGCTGTTTCTTTAAGAGGAGGTGGGGGGGATATAAACTTTAAACCCCCCCTTCGCTTGAGCTGAAAGTTCACAACAGAAAATCTGGCAACGAGTTTATCCACTTACGTTTTTACCATGCATTACTGGTAGTAGATTATTTTCTTGTATCAAGCTGGCTTCTGCAGCTGTCCGGTGTGCACTCAAAAGTGCCCAGAGGCTTCTGTGGCGGCAGAACCTACAGAGGCAAAGGGAAGCCTCGATCCTGAGATCGCCATCTCCAGGAGAGGCTATCCCTCACGCCTCAGGCAGGGTCCCCCTACAGGGGTCTCTGGGGGTCCGAAGCCAGTTTGGGACCCCTTCTGTCCGCCGAGTCCGGGTCGTGTCTCCCGCAGCTTTGGGAGATCGCACCTGCCACTAAGCCCACCAAAACCAGAAACCGGCTCTCTCATTTCTATGCACGTCATACAACTGTGCAGGGGAAGGGAACATCAATGGGCTTGGGCCCTGCAGATTTTCACTGAGCTGGGAAGAAGACGGAGGGCATGACTTAGGAGAAGATAGGAGACCTTTTCACTTTGCAGATGGCCACTGGAGAGAAGCAGCTAAAAGCCTGTGTGGAAAGTTTTCATTATTGGCCCAGGCGAGCCCGATCTTGTCAAATCTCAGAAGTTAAGCAGGGTCGGCCCTGGTTAGTCCTTGGATGGGAGACCACCCAGGAAGTCCAGGGTCGCTGTGCAGAGGCCGGCCAGGACAAACCCACCTCTGAAGGTCTCTCACCTTGAAAAACTTACCGAGTCACCATAACTCAACTGTGACTTGATGGCAACACACACACACAGTATAATGGAAGATTTGTATTCACTTACTATAAAGCTTCCTTTCTCAGTGGTCCACGAGTGGGACAGTCCTTCCTTATGGGATTAGGCTCCTCCTCCTCAAGCAGGGTCCGTCTCATTCACTGGTCCAGCTGGGGGAGGGGCCTGTCCCCTGGGCTGCCCCCAGTCACCTCCAAGCCATGAAACTCCCCCACAGCCCTTAGCACTAAAAGGAACACACTTTCCCAACAATATTGAATAGTGCATAACAAGGTAGTTATTTCAGCCCTCTTCCCTCCAAACAAAAGGAACGCAACCTAGAGGGAAAATTTAATTAGTATAACTCGTATTTTAGCCTGACACTCCTGCAAATGAACCCTTGCAGTCTCAGGCTCCCTGTGAATCTAGAAGCCGCCCTTTATACAAGCTGGGTGGGCAAGACTGTCCCACTCCTGGACCACCGAGAAAGGAAGCTTCATGGTAAGTGGATACAAATCTTCCATTCTCCGGTGGTCCAGTGAGTGGGACAGCCCTTCCTTATGGGACATGGAAAAGCAGTGTGCCCCAAGGGAGGGTTGTTTGGCTTCCAGATCTACAGGGTGCGCTGCAGTACCCTTCACCCAAATGCTACCTCAGCCGAGGCCAATTTATCAATTCTATAGTGTCTTGTAAAGGAGTGCGCCGACTTCCAGGTGGCAGCCATGCATATTACATCCAGGGATGGGAAGGACCTATACACAGCAGAGGTCACCCCCACCCCCGTACTGAGTGCATCGTAATCCCCTCTGGGGGATCCAAATCTTGGGCCTTGTAAACTAGTACAATGCAGACCCTAATCCACCTACTAAGGGTGGATTCCCATGTTTGCCCTCCTAAAGGATATGAATAGTGCCTCCACCTGTCAGTACTGTTTGGTTCTATCAATATAATAACTAAGTGCTCTGCGCACATCCAAGAAGTGTCATTCCCTCTCCCTATTATGCTTTGGATTCAAACAAAAGGATGGGAGAATGATCTGTTCTGACCTATGGAATGTTGAATTGACCTTTGGAATGAAGGCTGGGTTCGGACACAGGACCACCTTGTCACTATGGAAAATACAATTCTGATACCCTTCTAGCTGATGTCATCGCTACCAAAAACAGGGTCTTGATTGTTAGCTCCTTCAAGAAACACAAGGCCATGGGCTCAAAAGGGGGCCTACACAGGGCTTTCAAAACCACATTTAGTTTCCACATAGGGACCCTGTGAACTGGAGGTGGTTTCAACAACGTGATTCCCCTTAAAAACCTCTTGACATGGTGATGCCTGGTCAGTGATCACCCACTCTTGGAACCCCTAACGGCCGCAATGGCCACTATCTGTCTTTTCAGCATATTAGCACTAAGCCCCTTTATCTAGCCCATCTTGTAAGAAAAGTAGCACTGCCCGGACTGAAGCTTTTAGAGGGTCCAGGTTCTTCTCCCCACACCAAGTCTGAAACACCTGCCAGGTAGAGTTATATGTCCTATTTGTCGACCCTTTCCTGGATGCTAGCATGGTGTCTACCACCCTGATGGAGTATCCCAACTTCTCTAACTGTTGCCGCTCAACCTCCAAACAGTGAGGTTTAGAATGCCCGGTCGAGGATGGAAGGTCGTTTCTTGAGTCAGCAGATCGTCCTGGAAAGGCAGGCACCACAGTTCTACCATTGACAGGGATAGTAGGTCCTGGAACCAGGCCCTCCGTGGCCAAAAAGTGCCACCATCCCCAACTCTGCCCATTGTTCCCGTAACTTCTGTATTACTCTGGGGATTAGGCAGATTGGAGGGAAGGCATACATCAAGCCCCGTGGCCAGTTGCAGTTCAGAGCATCCACTCCTATTGTGTGGGACTCTTTTGTCCTTGACATAAATCTTGGAACCTATTGGTTCCTTGCTGTGGCAAACAGGTCCACTTCCATCATCCCGAATCTGTTGATGATCTGTTGAAAGGATACCGGACAAAGCCTTCCCTCCCCTAGATCCAGTCAACCTCTGCTCAGTTCGTTCGCTAGGACGTTGTCCTTTCCTGCCACGTGAATCACCTTTAGTGACTGAAGATTTGTTTCCGCCCATGTCATCAACAGGCTGGCTTCCTTGTCTAGAGATCAAACTCTTGTTCCTCCCTGTCTATTTACATAGGCTTTTGCAGTGGTGCTGTCTGTCTG
Organism: Lepidodactylus listeri; assembly: GCA_029233225.1. Taxonomy (NCBI): domain Eukaryota; kingdom Metazoa; phylum Chordata; class Lepidosauria; order Squamata; family Gekkonidae; genus Lepidodactylus; species Lepidodactylus listeri. The sequence continues at coordinate 138,651,044 of JARCFY010000005.1, read as the reverse complement.
GACTAACATGCGCTGTCCTGCCAATAGGTCCCGGAAGTGCATGAGACCTAATTTTATGGCTCTGAGTTTTAGGAAATTGATGCTTTCCAGTTTCTTCCTTCGACCGTCTCCCTTTTGTCATCCTGTCTTGTGAGTGGGCCCCCCACCCCAAAAAGCTGGTATCTGTGGTCATCACCACTCGTTTGGGATCCTGGATCTGGGAACCTCAGAGGAATAGAGAGGGTTCCATCCACCACTGTAACTGTTGTTGAAGATCCTGTGGGATTTGGACCATCTGACTCCCTTTCTTGGCAATGACGTCTTGAAAGGGAAGAAGAAAACATTGTAATGCCCTGACATTGAAACGGGACCATTGGACTACTTCCTGGCAGGACACCATCAAGCCCAAAAGTTTAGCTAAAACCATCTGCTCTACTTTGGGTCTGATCAGCACGTCATTTGTCAACTATCTGATTTTCTGTTGTCTTTCCAGTGAGATGTACACTCTGTCATTCAACGTGTCCACCTGCACACCCCAGTGGACTAGGTTCTCCATTGGATTTAGGTTGCTCTTTTCCCAATTTATCACGAAACCATGTTCCTTGAGGATCTGTGTAGTCTGGTTTGATGATTCCAAGCTTTTCTGAAAAGATGGTGCTTTTGTCAGAATATCGTCAAGATACAGGAACAGAGACACTCCCTGCATCTGCAGATGAGCTATCAAAGCCACCAGTACTTTGGTGAATACCCAGGGCAAATACCCGAAGGCGGAACAGGAGAGCATTGCATTGGAAGGGGTGCTCATAAACAAAGCAAAGGAACCTGCGATCTGACTCCCTGATGGGAACGTGCAAGTAAGCCTCTGATAGATTGATGGATGTTAGAAAGTCTTTCTTTTGGATAGCTGACAGAATGGACTTCAGTGTCTCCATTCAGAACCTTTTGGTTTTGACATGCTTGTTTAACCATTTCAGATCTAGAATCCCTCTGACTTCCCCATTCTTTTTTGGAACTATGAAGAAGACAGAATACACCCCTTGATTCAGCTGTGTTTCTGGCACTTGTTCTATTGCTCCTGTGTCTAGCAGGTGCTGAATGGCTCCCATCAGGGCTTTTTTTGTAGAAAAAGCCCAGCAGGCACTCATTAGCATAATAGGCCACACCCAACAGCAGAAACTCATTAGCATATTAGGTCACACACCCAACAGCACAGCTCATTAGCATATTAGGTGGGGGGCTGGGAAAGCACAGGGCAGCATGGAAGCTCGCCTCTCCCCCCCCGAGCTTCTCCGGCCCACTTCAGCATCACCTTTCTTCGCTATTGTGGAGAGACTTGGGGAAGTGCATGAGGGGTCATGGTTAAATGCCTTTCTCTCCCTTCCCCAGATTGGGGAGGGAAAGAAAGGCATTTTCAATGTGCCTGGGTTCCCTGTGTGCCCTTTTCCAGCTGCTAGAGACAGAGAGGCAGAGAGAGGCTTTTCCTTGTCAATTTCACTCTCAGCTGACTGGCAGGGAGTGAAATTGAGACAGGCTCCCCAGAGGGAAAGATGGCATTTTAACATACCCCTTTTCCCTCTTGGGTGTAACATGGGGAGGGCAGCGTGCTCTGTAGCCATGTATGTCAGAAGTTTTGGTTGTAGGCATGGCCAACTCAGGAGCCAGCCAGAACTCCATTCCTGTGCGTTCCTGCCCAAAAATAGCCCTGGCTCTCATTAGTAACTGATGTT